>OY728161.1:1588443810-1590943810 GCA_963277665.1 Viscum album | reverse complement strand
CATATACCACTAGTATACCCAAGACATATTGTATGATGGTTTATATGGTATATGTGGTGGGTCATCCAACAAAAGAAAAAAACTCATTTTATACCTTATTATAATCTTATATATATCATACAACCATATTATGCATAATTACCAAAACATTTTATCATAACCTATATTACACCGTAATGATAATTTTAATGTGATAACTCCAAATCATGCATTGAGAGGAAATTCATCATTCCATTAAAAAAAAATTTATATCACCGTGTATTTAAATCCCACATGAATGGAAAATAATATGATTATTAAATTTAATATTATAAATTATATATTCTTAAACTCTTTTATTAATACATATCAAAACCCTATAAGAGTACTTTTCATTCATATATTATTTGGTATACTACTAGATCTAACTTATGTTTGCTACAATTTCTCAGTTTAGATAACTCATTGCATATACATGTAATTGTTGACTCACACACACACACCCACACCCACATATCTATATATCTATGTTTGTTTGCGTGTGTGAACATGATCTAATATCACATAAATATCATATATATGTGATATATAAAAATTATATTTATATTGGTTTTTGTGATATATCATTCACATATGCCTTGTAATGACCCAAATATTTATAAATTAATTTTCAGATTAAATTGGAAAAATTACATATTAATTAATAAATTTATAAACTCCTGTGGACTAATTATATTATTTTATATGATTTTTTGTTATATAATGATGTATTTAAAATTCCATTACTCATTTTAGCCATTTATAATATATCTTTTGTATTGTGATTGTTACTATTAGTGTTGGTTAAGAGTTACGATAAATCTAATTGATAAAGAGGAAATAGGTGATGGCCATGACTAGTAGGATCATACCATATAATGACCATTTATATAATATTTTATGGGAGATGGAATCATTGGGGGTTTCCCTTGACCAATCCCAATAAGAGATTAAACAAATAAAGCATGAGTGAACCTATTTATGGGGGATGTTAAATCTCTTTTAGATCACTTGCCAAACTATTTTCATTAAACCAACCTAATATAGTGTTACCGTCAAATATTACCCTTATTGGACACACTAGTGTAATAAGGGGTTATGTTGGTATGCCCAAATATTAGGAATTTAAATTCTTTTTAATCAAACAATAATTATATTAATCAATTTTTTTTATTTTATATATTTTTATATAATGATTTTCCTAAAAATAAATTTAGATATCATGAAACACATTTTATATTCAAGTGGAAATATAATTAAAATCATTCAACACTTTTGATTAAATTAAATATTTTGTGAAATATATTTTATTTTATTAAATTATTATTATTAAATTACTGTTATTAAATGTTAAGTAATATACTACTTTATGAAGTCAAATGTAAATTTTTAATGGTCAAGAAACTATTATTGTCCTAAATACTAATATTTTTTAAAAAATTTATTATGATTTAAAAGTTTATGTCAACATTTTTTGAGAATTACATTGATAAAATACATATTATGTTATAAATCGACACTATAAATTTAACCAATAGTGAATTTTTCATAATTTATTAAGAGAGTCAATTTTTTTAGTAAATATTACATACAGTATAAATATATGGTATGTATTAAATAATCATAAAATCCCAAAAGGTTTTTAACAAATAGTAAAAATATTATCCATGAAAAATTATTATGTATTCCCTTTAATATAATCTATAATTTATTTTTTTTATTACTTTTAGAAACCCTTAATGATTCTTCCAAAACATTTACTATATTTTATTGTTTTGAAATTATTTCTCTAAAAAAATTACTCAATTTCACATCAAGAAGGATATTATTTTATGGACATGGTATAATTTCATTTTAAAATATTTAAATCTAACATTTTTAGCTAGAATTCATGGGAGAAAACTTGGAATGTATTTTTGTTTTTATTAGTTCATCATATAGAGTCTAAACCCCCTGTTAAATTTTTTTAGAACAACTCCCCTCACTTATTCTATGAAAAACTACCTACCCACACACACCTCTTCACTCAAAACCAATTGTTAATTATTTTTTCTCACATTACCTCCATATAAACCTCTGATAGTGTTTCCAAGCTCTTAATTATCTCCTCCTATGCATATAGAATAATCCTCTTTAAGAATGGGATCCCCTCATTCACATATTTCATAAAGAAAGTTATTTATATTATTCTATTCTGTTTCAAATTTTTCTAGTTGGGGTTTTTTTACACAAATGATATTTTCCTTATGATGTCTAAAAAACAAAAAACCCATTTATGTACTTCTGATGTTTTCCATGAATATTTATGTAACACCTTTATACTACCCAAATCATCTTATAATTTACCATGGAAAACATTTTAATAGTGAATAATGATCCCCATTTCCAGTCTTGGGTATTCACTAAGATGTAATTATACATTATTGACTAGTGAATATTTTTATTTGACCAAAAAATAATTATTATTGTGTTTAAAAGAGATGAAATGTGGTATTATTTTGTATTATCTATGTGTCACCCTTTTTCGTGTACATCAATTAAATGTGTTAGTTGGGCCTAGAATTGTGTATTCCTTTAGTAAATTAAGTATTTTTTATCTCAATAGATAAAATGTATTTTTCATAGTATATTATAATAGTAATACAATGTTAAAATGTAATAGTCGTTATAATTATAATATTTGTATTTCATCATGTTTAATATTGATTCCACATTTCTATGGGGCATATATGTTTTTATTTTATATCACGCTTTTATGATCAAATTTATGATTCTAAAATATTATTTCATATATCCAATCCCATAATATCAATAATTATAGACTTTCTATAATCTTATTGAATGAAGAAATATGAACGGGATGGACTCAAATTCTCAATAACAGTGTGTGTATAATGTAATATGTTAGGAATAAATATTTCATAATAAATTTTGAATGGTAAATAACAAAAAAATCATTAAAAATATTGCTTTTTAAAAATTTATATGAACTAAATAATGATAAAATAAAACCATATTAATAATCACATTCTCTCAATATATAACCATGGATATTATATCAACATGAATAAATACATGGAATATTAATAATTAATACCATAATTTGGGTATTTATAACGTCAGAAATTATAACCATAACATCAATCCTTTCTTCCAAGACAATAAAAATAAATGGGTAAGGACTCGGTGAAATAACCAAGATAGTTTGTCCCAATAGACCTACTTTGGTATTTAGAAGAAATATTGGTTTGCACCATTTAATCACTAATTAAAATAAATTCCTCATATAAGTGGAGTGAAAAAAATCATAATTAACATTCATACTGAAAAACAAGAATAAAAAATGGTTATACATTCCCTAATCAATAAACATAATTTAGAAGCATCTAACATACTCTATTGAATTGTAAAAAATAGATCCAGATCTGATTAGTTCTTAACTATATAATAAAATAATAAGGATGGTATCATTACAACATATTAACATGTGATCAAAAGCTAAAATGATTTTCATTGTCACTGATGAATAGAAATACTATAATTATTATATTAATTTTTTTTCAATTTATTCTTTTCCCTTTTAATATCACCTTCAAACAAAATTTCACAAAAATTAGGAAAATTAGGGAATTTTATGAAAAAATTATAATATTGATGGATTAATTAATTAAACACATGTTCATGATTGTGGAAATTTTTTACAATGTGATTAAATAAAAACATTATTCTTATAAAAATTTTAGTAAAATTTAAAAAGTATATCATTTGGAAAATAAAAAAACAAGATTCATGTTAAACCATTTATTATAATTTAAAAAATATAAAAAATTCATTAATAAATAATTTTTATAGGTTAAAAAATTAAGTATTCTTAAGAAAACTTGTATATGGATAAAAAAAATTTGACTGAAAAGAAAATTAATATGAGCTTATATTATATAAAATATAAATAATGTAAGAAATAAAAGAGCGAATAATGGTAATATTACATGAAATATTCTTTAATATCCATATGAGAATAAAAATCATGAATTTCAAGAGAGATATGTCAAAAGTTTTCATGATCATAAAATTAATCACAAACAATTCAGATAAATGATGATATTGAAATTATAAAACCAATACCATTTAGTACCATTTGAACTATAATACCCATGAATGAAATAACATAAAATTAACCTTCAAAAATCATGGATAAAAATATATTGATTACTTTTCATATCAAATGGGATTATATACACTATAAAAATTAAAATAGGTGGTGTAAATTGAATATGTCCCTTGAAGGTAAAAGAGAGATTTAAATCCCTTTCTATAGCAAAGATTCCAATAATGAATTTTTTACTCTCCTATATAATAAATATATATTTATTATTATTTTAGTATAGCACCATAATATTATTATTCATACCATATGTGACTTATCCATCATCTTTTTTGGCTAACTTATTAACATTTCATTGATAAATTCACTATTTTGAAGTGACAATGGATTCACTTATAATGTATATTTATGCTTTTTAATTATTGTCCTTTTAATTTGATTATGGTTAAATAATTTCCATTATATTAATAGTAAAATAATTATAATATGTAGTCATTATATATGTATTTAAAATTTTCCATAAATTTACAGATTAGAAAATGAGTTACATCGTTTATGGAGACAGTTCTCCACACATTAACATGAACATTGTTGAAATTCTTCCAAATAAGGAATTTTGAGAAATATAAATATTAATTAACCATAAAACCCCTTATTTTATAAAATATTTCATTTATATTTCATAAATGTATTCATTTTTACCATCTATATAGATATAAAATAGAAATCATTTCATATATCTATATGGAGGTCGTAGTCCACATGTACACACAATAGATGTTTTTTTAATGGGTTTGAAGGTAAGAAGATCTATTTGATATTATAACTAAATAAGAATAGTAATTTACTAAATAACATATAAATATGTTAAATCCATCGATGAGAGTTGTTGATGTAAAATGAAATACTACATTTCATGAAGTCGTAGTTGACTATAAATATGATGGACTATTTCATTTATAATTTATTAAAAGTGGATATGTATATTGGTAATTCCAATAACATTATAAATCATCCATATAAAATATATAATTTTTTTTTATTTTATAATTGTTTTATGTAATTTGAACTATGTAGATGTTGAATAAAAAATAAAATTCATGGGTTAGAAATTTACTTCTTCTACATCCATCCTCTTTATGTTTAAACATAATGCCTTATTTGATGGTTTTTTTATAAAACATATTCTTCTATGACGTAGATTATATTTTTTTTATATAAGGTTCATTATCTAGTGAAATAAATTATTTGGGAGTGTGAAAAGTATATGAGAGGAGGTGGCCTTCTATAATTGTGGTAGGGGAAACACTTGATATTATTTTTAAGAAAGAGTTATTCACATGATATTTATATATCATAACGACCCAAAAGGGATTATTATAGAACCATGGATTATATTAGATCTATATGTGTCCAAAAATAATGTATTGGATATGTTTTTAGGTAATTTTATCCCAAGTATTTTTAATTTATCCCTTAATAAACATTTTTTATCATTAACTTGAGTAATTAATTTTTTTTTATTTTTATTATTCAACATGATCAATAATTTTGTTGATATAATTTTAAAATATTAATTATGATGATTCGGAATATGTATTTTTCAATTTTAATTCCCAAATTTGTATAATTATATTTTAAATTAATCCCACTTATGCTTTGAAAAAAAAATTTCAAGGGAAAATATTTCATAGGTATATAATGTATTAATATATAAATTAAATATGAAATTGATTCGAGTAAATTATATTTTATTAAATTTAATATATTAATTATAATTTTACTTTTAAAAAATTTTAATTCAAAATTAAATTTTATGTTATCTAATAAAATATGTAGTTATTCAATAAAAGTTGTAGTTTTCCACTATTCATAAAAAAATTAATATTATGAAAAAAATATAAATAATTCAATATAGGTTAATTTTTAAATGATTAATATAAAAGTTAAGTTCATTTTGTAATATATAGTTTCTAAATGTGGTAAAAAATAAATTTTAAATATATTCACCAAGCATGACAAAACAACATTTTAGAATAATATAGGTTTTTATAAAAAAATATAATTTTTTTAAATAAATCTTATTTTATTAATCATTATATACAAATTGAATTTATTTTATAAATATTTATGAAAAAAATATCATTATTTGTTTATTCTAATTCATACCAACCAATTGAACTAACTTGTTATAACAATATAATATTTTTAAAAAATTTTTGACTTGGGGTTACATGTATCACAAGCATCCATATATATTAAATGTAATGTAGTATATTACAATGGTATTTTCATCACAATTTATCATTTTTCATACATTTTTCATTAATATTTTTTCATTTTTTAATCTCATTGTATTACATTTACCCCACCATTAATAAAGGGAATCCACGTAATGTTATCTTCTTCTCAAAAATCATGTTTTTGACATTGAAAAATACCATTATAGAAAAAATAAATCCTAAAAAGACATAACAAAATATCCTATAAAAATTGATGATTGTAAATATAAAGGTATTGAATAATAATAAATAATTTGGTTTCATTGAATGAAAATGTTAGCGGAACCTATGTTAAAATCATAAATAATTACAGAAAGTGATGGGGATTATTTATCAAAATAAATTGAATGGCTAAGAGTGTGTTAAAGAAAACACAACCCTAAATAAAAGAATGAAATTCTTTTCATAGTATTAAAAATTAATTTCATGATACTTTTTTGATATATGAGTATTTCCTTTAATATCATTATATAAAACTCAAAATATATATATACCATTTCATCATTTGGTTGTTCTTTAATAAGTTTTACCAGAAATTTCATAATAAAATAAATGATTGTCTAAGAATTGTTTTATACATTATTGAAAAAAAATTAATGGATCATAAGAAACATAGTATAATTAATACTCTACCTATTGATAAAAAAAAATTTACCAAAAAATAGTTAACATTAGTTATCCATTAAAATATATTAAACTCAAAAACTCAATAGTAACAACCCAAGATATATTTAATCCATACCATCAGTATTTATCTATAAGATTGTTTATATAAATAGATAATATCAACTAGAATATCACATAGCCCAATGTAAGGTTCTTTTCACTCACCATACATCTATTGTGAGTTGAAGCCCCATGCCCTTACTGAATGTGATGGGTTATCACCTACTTTATAGCTATTCATTTTTATAAACCCATATCAATATAATTATTCGAATGGTACCAAAAATATGATGAATATCATGGAAATTAAATATTTTACTCATTTAAATTTTAATAAATTTTTCACTGAAACATTTAATAAACCAATAGGTCGAATTTCAATAAATTTCTCTAATAAAATCCATATTTCTGATAAAACACCAATCACATAAAGCCACAAAATTGGTTTTATAAAATCGATCTTATGATCATTATTAAAGTAATTAACCTAATAAAGTACCCATAAATCATAAGTTATTCTTTCAATAAGTAATATATGTATAAAAATAAATAGATTCCTATTATGATTTTGTGATTATTATAACCAAAATACCATTTTTAAAAATTATTCTATTACATAATTTTTGAATCAAAATACCCAAGGATATTAATCATTCTGCTTCATCTGTTTTAAAGCATAATATTGATCTTGTTCACATAGAATATACTAAGGTATGTTCACTTTATTATTCATGAATTCACATGTATAGTGAAACATCTCATTATAGTTTGAAAAAAGAAAAAAATATTCATTCTTAGCATTTTAATCATGAGAATGATGGTATTTATCTAAACACATGACGAAAAATTTTATTCCATTTATGAAGGTACCATAGTGTTTTATTCCACAATTATCAAATGTAAGAAAATAAAAATTTACATTATTAACCTTATCTATTTAATATGTACTATACTCTTAATATCAGTATTACCATTAAATACATAATAAATATACAATACATTATTTTTCTTCATATAAAATGATATTTTTTCCCTGTTTGTTGATATGGTTTGGGACAGATGGGGCCTTGGAATGCTTGTATTTAACATATCAAGGATATGGTCAATCTTATGTGGTGGATTGAAATATTTTTTCACATCATGACATTATAAAATTATAATATGTTCCTCGATATTAGAAACATTTATCACTCCATTTGGTCTTCTGATCAATAATTTTCACTCAATAACTATTTTTTTCTTTCGAGGAAATTATATTTCCACAATGAGTGACTTAAAATCCTCACAATACATTCTAGTTATATCCTCCACACCCTTATTTTTTTTAATCATCTACCACCACTAATATTAATCTCTTGAGAGATAATAACAATCCATCACAAAAATATCTCTTTCATTATATACCAAACTAATAGATATATTCTCTATGGAACATATCATATACTCAGGTTCAAATAAATGTTTAGTCCCAATGAATGATGGATGTTGTTGATAGATGATGAAATCTATCATTGTTACACCATGTAGTAGACAAGTAGGATACTCTATAAGGTAATAGATATTACCCAATAACATATTCACTAACCCTAGTGTGGTTGTAATTTTATCTCTTCTTTCTATATATCTTTCTCCATCTTCATTATCACTCCCCAGAGGTAGTCCCTACATATAGTATATGAATTTATATGGTTCTTATTCCATATTTTTGGAAGTATTTATAAACAATGGAACATCATAGATTAGATATTATTTTTTAAGCATATTTTACATTCATGAAACTAATGAATAAATATGATAAATTGAATGTTTTATTCATATTTAATCTCATAATCACAAAAATGGTATTCCTAGACAATTTTATAAATCCTAAATATATTTTGAATCCTTAATTGTGGTTTAAAAATAAAATATGAATAATCCCATTCATATCCCCTTGAATTATAAATCTATTTGCATAAAATGGTCATGTTTTCATAATACATGTGACGATTGAGTCAAAGAAAAATATTCCCTTTTGAGTTGTTAATCAAAGGTGCAACACTATGAGAACCACTTCCACTTATAGTGTCATGAGGGGGATGTATTTCTAGGAAAAAACCACATACTCTCTTTCTACCAGAAACATTAAGATGTATTCTTATCTTCAATGTCTGTCATAGGGTAATTTTACAGAATCTATATTTCTTAAATCTATATACCATGTTTCCACTAGAAATTATATGATATAACATGTAATGATGGAAACCCTAGTAGCCCATAGTCAGAGGTTACATTATAACATTTTCACTATATACATGGAATCACACCACGATGAACTGAACAGTTTAGTAGTTAATTTAAAATAGAAAAATACTTTGTTATTTCATTAAAATTGAAAACATAAAAATACATTGTACAATTTAATTTGATTACACCATTATTCCAATTATAGCATCACATTATTTCAATCATCATTCACATCCTAGCATCACGGGAGAAGGAACCATAAGAATTTGAAATGAGTTAATTATCATCATTATTTTGTGTAAAATTAACAATATCATGAATAAATAAGTAATAATCAATAAAGAATGATAAAAAAGTGAATCACATTCCATTAGATCAATTAAATTAAATAATATAGAAGAAAAAACTGATGATTAAATATTTCTATATAAAGAGCCACATAAGTGAGAAAAATAACCACATATATTATAACTATTAGAACAATCAAATAGAACACCATAAAAATACCTTATTGATGGAATGAATAGTACAAGACATCATAACAATACCATAATGTACTTTTTTCCAATACACCTTACATAAATGGGTATCACCAATGATGAATACCCAATCTAGTTAGTCTTATTAGAACTATCGATGAATTTGTGGACTACAATGAGCCTTTTACATCACATAATCAGACCAATGAGTATTCCATTTTAAAGAGGTAAACCATGAAAAATATAATAATTTGAGATGTGAAACTAGAATATTAAATGATTATAAATTCCATAATCAATAATCATAATCATAAACCATCCCATGTGCTGTGGAAAATTGTAAGAATTTAGTAAATTCCAATCAAACTTATCATGAAGCATATAGATAAATAAAAATTGTTGTATCATTATAACTTATTCTGAATATATATTAAAGTAAAACGATGGGGTTTTCACTAATAAATTGAAATACCATGTAACTAACATTAAAAACATTCATGAAAAGAATATACATTTTTATTTGAAAATAAATTTCTAACCAGAAAATTTTCAGAATAATGGCGAAATATATTCTTTTAATAACACTTAGAATATTATAATGTGAAGCAAAAATCAATTTTCTCATATTGGTAGTAAATTCAGTACATGATGATTATGTTAAAAATATCAATTTTTATTTCACATTTTCTATAAAATTTGAAAAGTGACTAATTTGAAAAAAAAAAGGTTAATTTTAAAAAAAAAATATAAATTTAAAAATGGGTAACATTAATAAATAATTTATATAAATTCAGAAATTATTTTAAAAAAATCATTAGAAAATGGGGGCATAGAAGAAATATAATTTTTTATCGAAGAGTGAAATAAAAGCAGTATTTCAGAAAAAATATTTTCTATATAAAAATTCATACAAAATATTGGAAAATGATAATATTATATAAAAAAAAGAAATTATTTTATGGAGGTTAAGAAAAATAACTAGTTTAATCATATATATATAACCAAATATTTAATCCTAAAAAAACATAATCACAAAAGATCCAGCTAAATGATGAAATAGTACACCTAAAACATTTTCACATGGTAAATTTTGATACGTAAGTCCCAAGAATAAAATAAAAAGTCATGAAACATTAAATAACATAAATATAAATTCATTAATGATATAATATTTAATATTTAATTTTCATACACCATGAAAAATAATTATGTTTTTAATATGAAATATGTCTGACGGATGTAAAATTATGATGAGAAACAATTATCTCAGGATTTATTTACTTCATTTGTATTCATACCTATTGCATAAAAAGTATATATTTTTACAAAATACATTAAATAAAGACAATATTTTATTACATATCATATATTATTTACCTATAGTATTTTACTACCCATTTGTTAGCAATTTATTGTTAGAAACATTGTTCCGGGTGATAATTGCTTCATTTTTAATGTAGGTTTTGGTTTGTTTTTTGGGTAATATTTAATTTATATTAACTCCATAATTTCTAGAATGTTAAAATGAAAATAAATATATTTTATAATAATTATTTATGTATCTATAAGAGTTCTTAAATTTTATATTAAGGAAATATATTTACATAGTTCATAGTGAAGATAAGCAGTATGAATGCACATGTGATGTTTCTATTATTCCAAAATATATAATGTTAGAGAGGTAAAAAATATATAACCATTAATTATAAAATATTATATAAAAAATATCATTTATATTCTTAATATATCTCATTATTAACACCCATTTGAAAATAAAATGAAAAATATTTCACGTCGCTATGTAAAGACTGTTGTCCTCACATTCATACGGGCAGCCACATTATTTCCCAACATATTGAAATTTAATATTTAAAATGTGTTCTTATAAATAAATAAGTACAGTAATTTATTAAATATAAAATATATATGTTAAATTAATTCTTTAACATTTCCCTAAGAGTCAGTAACAGAAAGGGAATAAAATTGGTTTGTGAGTCAGTATTCCACAGTACAAACAAATAAAGGATTAATTTTCCATTTTTTGGATTAGAATGTGGATATATTTTGGTATATAAAAAAATATCACCAATGAATATATGATATACATTTTATTTAATTTTAATATAGTGGGAGAAGGTTTTATAGGGTTATAATAATAAGGAAAAAGGAAATTCATGGATATTAACATTTACAAATCCTCAAAAAACCTCTTTAAGATTATATATAAAGCAATACTAGATTATAATTTTTATAAATATAAAAACTCCCAAATTTGGGGATGTATTAACAGGGATATTTTTTTTCCAAACCAAAAGGCTTTTATATGTGTCAATAAGATAGTAGAGGTGGTGACATTTTATAAGAGGCAGGGAGGATACAGTTGAATGTTTTTCAAAGAAAAACTGATACTAGTAGATTGGTACTTCCAAAATGAATAAAAAAATATTATTCTAAAACCATTGATGATATAAGTACAATATATGTACATAAAATCTTAATTGTACCATTTTATATGTGGTTTTAAAACATATAATTTTATTTTAACCCTCGATAGACCTGTTTTAACCATAACCGTCATAATAAACATTTATATTTTTTAATATTCATTATCAATATAAATTAAAATGTACTTAATATATAATGATTTTTAATATTATTAAAAAGTTGGAATAATTTTTCCCATATTAAATACCCAAAGGTTAGAATATAATTCAAATTATTCTCCCATAAGAATTTAAATGTTGTATTCCAATTAATAGATTCTCTAAGTATAGAATGTTTTAGTGTAAAAATTTAAAATGAAATTTATTACATCGAATTAAATTTTATTTATTATAATATTATAAAAATAATTATAATTAAAATATATTGTAAATAAAATTGTACCATAAAAATTCATTTAATGAGAATATATTATTTAAAAAACTAGTATTTTCCAATACTCATAATTTTATTTATTTTAAAATATTCACGAAAATTTAATCTATGATAAATTTTACATGGGAATTTCCAAAACTATGTTATATTTATAAAATAATTTTTCTTAAATTATTAAAACTAAATATAAATTTATTTGTGCACTGTGTGCCAAAACATTCTTCTAGAAAAATAATGTTTTCAAAAAAAACATTAATTTTTTTATCCTAATGATTCTTAATTATTTTATAATAAATAAGTAATAATTGAATTAAATTTATTGTTTTTTAATCCATATTATTCTCATAATTTATGTATTAATATTCTAACACACTAATATAACAGCTGGGTAATAATTATATAATATTTTTTTCTTTTAGAAATGGGATTTTGTGCATCAGAAGTCATCAAAGTGATAAAAATTAAATAATTTTATATCATGGATCTACAATGATCTCTGTTTCATGTAACACAACATATCAAACCCAAAGTTATTCTTTTAGAATATTGGGGTGTTTATATAAGGGGATGTGTCACTATAAATACTATACCTACTAATAATAATCATGAAAATTGTGCATTTATATTGGCATAATGACCACCTAGTGCTTTACAAAATTGTTGTGTTACAGACCTGATCTATCACTCCTAGGTGATATCCTTTTATTAATTCACAAGATTTTTATGAATCATTATGGATAGAACAAAATATACCCTATGGTCAAATTTTAGGATATAAACCATGGATAATTGATATTTAAACATAAATATTCATAAGTTACGGAATATGTATAATTTGTATGTTATCCCCTTATGTTCATGGTTTCCTTATCATGTGTTTAATATTTTATAAATTATTATCCCAAATATTATTTAAAATTTAATCAATTATTGGGAATATAATAAACAGAGTCAGTAACCAATGTGATGATAAATTAAATGATTACGCATATGAGATGCCAAGCCGATCGGGTGAAGGAGTCGGTATCTTCAAGAATATAATTTCTCAATAAACACATGTTTCAAACATAAAAATGAATCTATGGTAAACACCACAATACTATATGTATGTGTATTCATTAATTGGGGCCATTATGTAACAAATTCCATTGACATTCAATAGATATTTTGATCCATTAATCTTGGAATTGCTATTAAAATCGATTGGATAGATATTTACCACCCCTATATTCTCTGATTAAGAAAAGGTCGTGCATTTTTGTTGTTATGATGAGGGAGGAAATGAAAAATTGTGGATATTGATAAAAATGTTACAAGCATGTGGAGGAGTTAAATTAATGGAGGTGAAAGAATTATTGAAAGAAATTCAATAAATATTTTCCTCGCACACTCTAAAAATTATTTGAGAGAAAATTTGTTAGCCTCTTGGAAAATGATGATTATTCCATCTATGATTATTAGGTGAACATAAATCGAAATTTCAATTAGAAATTTGAATTTTTCAACTCCTGTAATAAATATTTGGACATAGTATTTGGTGAAATAAATTAATATATGTGAAAATATTGGGTTATTGAAGACATTGATGGAGTTAAGGAAAATTTACAATGTTCCCTTAAATTAAATATTGAGGTAAGTGAATATCATGGGTCTCATTGGTCTAGATGTATTTTGTGACAGATGGAATTAAATTATATTTTAATTATATAGAAATTCGTTGTGGAAAATAATTCCCAATTTCCCACTTGTCATATGTATGGGTAGTATCATCATCTAACTATCATGAAGGGGACATGAAAATTATTTTCATGTGATAAGGGAACCCAAATAGTGATCATTGATGGGAGAAACCCAATAACATGACTAAAGCTATGAATTCTCTAGTTATGTCTCCACCTTATTTCAAATGTTTTAAATACAAATAATATGTACACTATTCCATTAAATTTACCTATACATGAGTTTTCAGAAATAATTGACGACAATAAACTCCAAGGGATGAAGACAAAATGATATTGTAATCTATAAATATAATGATTATGGTCAAGATAATGATGTTATAATAGGTATTTTATTTATTAATTCTAGGATAGTGAATGGACAATTCGATTTTAGTTCTATTATTTCTATAACATCAAGCATTGCAATTGTAACTATTAAATTACGATGTCAAAAAATGGTATTCAAATTTCTAATCAAGATGGAAAATAGTCCATTTGTTGCATCGCAAGAATATAATTTGTCACCTATAAATATTTTTTTATTTTATTTCTATTAAACAGTTTTTATACCTTCTCTATAAAAATTTTATTATATTTTTTTCATTAATTTGCATTTCATGTTTTTAGATAACGTGTGTTTATGAGATAATTAAATCACTCTCTAAAACAAAAATCGTCCCCCAAATAAATATAGGTGCTTGAAATATGATGAGTCTTCTATGATACCATATTCTAACACATTAATATAAATATATAACAAAAAATAATATTTAGTTGAAATGGTTGAGACTAATGAAGAGATTATCCTTTATGACAATCCAATTATTATGGAATACACTAATTTATTGACCGAATTTTACTAGTCTTCCCCTATAGAAGTGGTTGATTTCCAAATTAAAAATATAACTAGAGCATTGGAAATATACAATACTCCACATATAATGTCCCATTTAGACCCTTAACATTAAAGTAATAAACTATATAAAAATCAATATAAAGGGTTTATAACACAAAGATTGTCACAATATGGGGGATTTTCCCTATAAATCAAGAATAAATATGTCTCGATGTATATTTAAATTGATTTTCCGGATCTCAAAATGATCATGATAAATAAAAATTCTCATACACCAATGATTGATCAATTGTTTGATAAGGAATGTGGAGACCTATAAACCTACTAGGTAGATCTTTAGTCAAGATATTATCATGTAATAGTGAATGAGGAGGACATCGCCAAGAATGATTTCAATATAAGTTATAGGCACTATGAGTTAACAATGATTTATATTGAGCTCAATAATACTGTAGTTATCATTGCTGAGATGATGAATACTATCATTTAGAGTGAACTCAACAAATTTATTTTAGAATTTTAGATGATCTGCTTATATATTATAAAATAAAGGAAGAGAGTGAAAAGAATTATAATGTTCAACTGACAACATATTGGAAAGAAAATTTATATGTGAATTATAGTAAATGTGCATTTTGGATGGAACATGTAATATTCTTGAGATATGTATAATCCAAAAAAGAGTTATGTGTGGATATTTGAAAAAATATAATAAATTAATGTTTTACACATACCAAAATCATAGATATATATCCATAGTTTTTTGGATTACCTGGTCACTATAAACTATTTTTGAGAGACATCTCATGATTTTCATGTACTATATCAAAGATAACATAGAAGGTAGTCGTGTTTGTTTAGAGTCATAAATTTAAAGGTATATTTACAATGTTATATATGAGGAAACATAAAACACATTAACTCACATTACCCACCAATAAAGGAGGAATTATGATCTACATAGATTTATTGAACAAGGTAATGGGTTGGGTACTCATGCAAGATGACAAACTGACATCTAATAACTCGGTAAATACTAACAAAACATGAGTAATAGTGGGAAAGTGATTATCTATAATTAGATATAGTAATCTTCATATTTATTATTTGAAATATCTCTACATTGAAATGTGTGAAATATATATGAATCTCAAAATCATTGTGCTTATATTCATAGAAAAGGGTGTCAAAAGAAGTAATGATGGTTATTATATCTGTTGAAGGATTATGAATTATCATTCCATCAATATCCTAGGATGGTGAAGAATGTGAAATATGTTTTTAATAGAAAATCATTAAAACACTATCCATGAAGGATATATAAAGGTATCCAATTTTCCTCAAAATTCAATGGATGAAACAGGGAATAATTATTTTATTTTCATCATACCTTCTCAAATAACATCTCAACCATCCATTAACAAGGGAATTAAGGAATCCTAGAAAGTGGATAAAGTATAATAGAAAAATGTAGCTACTTTATCGGAGTTCCACATTACTAAGGATAAAGATAAAATTCTTTGAAAATAGATATGTTTCCTATGAAAAAAATAAATTATGAATGAACATATAGATGGTGAAGATAACTCACCCTATATATTCAAGAAAGAAGCAATATGATATATAATGATTTATGTCAAAAGTTCTTATTGGGTAAAATGAATATGGGTAGAAGATAATTTTTATCTTAATGCACAGTACTCGAAAATGTCAATGATTTAAAAAAGATGTCTCTCGGTATGATTGAAAAATTTTCTTTAATAGTATAAATATGGGAAACCATAACCATAAGTTAAAGAATAATACTACCATGAATAACTAAGCTGAATAATTCTATCTGTGAGGTAGATGAAAACGTTAGAAATTTGGAACTTTTCATTATTATCAATGAATATTTCATTCTTTAAAAAATCACATTCATATAAATATTTGTTTTGGAAACCCTACATCAAGTTAAAATCTCTATTATATTCGATTGACATATATGGTTTACCTAGAGGTTCCACAAAATCCTTATGACAGTGTTGGATATAGAGAAATCATTCATATTATTGATCATCGTTAGATGGAAAATAAGTTTGAGAGAACTATTATGACTATATAGTATATATTAATCTAATTTTCAAGGGGTTTATATGTATTTTGGTATCAACACATTCCCATAGTGGAGTTCTTATATAATGAAATCTTGAATTCTATCATTCATTTGGCACCTCATAAGGTTTGGTATAAGAAACAATGTCATGCTCTAACATGCTAGGTTGAAGTTAGAGAAAATAAGTTGAGGGGAGTTCATTTTATCAAAGTCATATCAAATAATTTTCAAACCATTAAATGTTATATGAAATTTTGAAAAAATGATTGAAAGATTTGTACTTAAAATCATTGATCTGATCAAGTGTTTGATGTTAGAGATATAGTGTTTCTTCATATATCACCATGGAATAATATCATGCGGTCTAGGATTAAGGGAAATAATATACAGTGATACATCATCCCATTTCAGATCCTTGATCGCATTGGAGGGATTACCGAATTCTTCTCTTACCTAGCATATCCAATGTACATTATGTCTGCTTTATATCCCTCATAAAGTAGTAAATACAAAATCCATCATATGTGTAAGATATTTGGGAGGTACCCTTTGAGATTAATCTTTCATATAAGGTGAATATATAGAATATAATATATCATAGTGAAAATTTTATATGATATAAGATAACTCTCAAGGTCATGTTGACGTGGTGGAACCATATGTTGGGGGAGGAAACATGGGAACTACATTATTTGATGAAATAAAATTACCCTTATATTTTTACTCTATGAAATGAAATTATAAGGGGGGAATTTTTAGGGGGGTTAATAAATTGTAATTACCATTTATAATATTTATTCATTAAATGATTAAATTAATTGAAAATTTATGAATTTATTGAAAAAACATACACTACAGTGGTCATTTTTACCTTATTATTTATAGCATATTAGATTTAAAAAAAACATAAGAATCATTTCAACTAAAAATGTAGATATTTTGAAATGATCATTTTTATTAGTAAATATTTATAGTTACGATATATTCACTTGACAATGTTGAAATATGCGATGCGTCCACCGAATACGGTTATACATTATGAGGAAATTTTTTTAGATCTTCCCTAGGAGATGGAATCCCAGGGATTTTCCCATAACTATTAATATGAAAAAATTCAATAATAAATGCATAAAAAATATTTTATAGGAAATATTAAATCATATTTATATCATATAGAAACCCATATTCCCTAAATGTGACGCCCCAGGTTTTATGAACGAGTAAAAGTAAGCAATGTTATGCCTTTAATGATGTCTCTTGTTTTATTTGTTATGCTAATAAGGAATTAGAAATAGAATAAAACATGGAGAATATGGTAAACTGATATATATTAAAGTTTTACATTTGCAACAAGACCCAATTAGTTGAAAATACCATGCACAAGACCTAACATAGACACAACAAGACTACTAAGAACCACAGCTTGAGTAATCGGATAGTCCTCGTCTTTAGAGTCCATCAGCGTGAAAAATGTAACAGCCAGGGCTATGGCACACATGCTCAACGCCAATGGTATGTGGAGAGCCATCCTTTCTGGTTCAAGTGTTTTGTTCTTGTAAAATACCCCTGCTTTTATAATGATCTTGTGAATATTGACAGTTGGAAAATAGTCGTTGGATTTTCAAAACAACCTTTGGGTTTCCATTGATAAATTTTATCTTTATATTAAAACTTGTTTTAATTCCCTTATAATTTTATAATATTTCAACTATTATAATATGTATAACAAAAGTGTTATAGTTTTAAAATAAAAAGGAGTATTCTCGGAAATAAATCCTTTTGTTTTCACAAGATCCCGATGGATACTTGCATATTGATAACTTAGTATTCTTTCTATATGTTTAAAGGGTATCAATTATAATATCTTTTGAGCTCTAAATTATGAATTTTTGAATTAACAAGTAGTCTTTTCGAATTTCTTTAAAGATCCGAATAATTATAATGGTTTTTTATGTAAAATAATAAAGTTATATCTTTTAAATGATTTATATATAAATTGGTAAAGGGATTTAAATTTTAAGTTAAAACTATTTTGTTGTTATAGTATGTTGACTCATTTTGTGCAAATATTTAAATCTTGAACTAAGCATACTTAAACTTGTCATTTCAAAAGTCTAAATAAATTTTCTTTTTATAAATTATGTTGATATGAACTATATTACATAAGCTATTAAAAGGATTTAGATTTTAAATTAAAACTAATTGTCTTTTTTGAATGAACCCTCTTTTGAATAAATATTTATACTATACTTTATTTTGAAATAAGTATACTTATGCTAGGTTATTTTATAAATTTAAATAAGTTTTAATAAAAAAATGGGTTGGGGCACGGCCAAGATGAGGGCATCCCTTAAGAGACAGGCCCTCTAGGCAGAGACCAAGCACCAAGGGACCTGAGGTGCCGACCATCGGGGTCCCCAAGTGCTCAGTGGGTGTCCAAATCGCGTCCCAAGACGTGCATAGGTCTCTCAGGTCACGCGCAGGCCGTTTGTAAGGCCACGGTGCGCGGTGCATAGGGGTGGGCCGAAGCCCACATGGGGCCCGTGTATAAGCCCCTGGTGTGTGTGTTCGTGTTATTGAACCAAATCCAGCATGCTTTGGTTTATAAGTCGCGCCTCAAACGCGTTCTGTTTCGATGTGGGATGCGCACCGCGCGACCGGGATCGTCCGATCGACTCCCGTGTCGATCTCGACCATCCAAACCTATTATCGACACGATCTCCCCACTAATCACCACGACCATCCGATCTCACACGAGATCTAATCTCAGTCGTCCTTTCCTTTACAGCATCGACCCTCACCGTCTTCTTCCTCGAAGCGGCACCCGACCAGTAGGCCTGCAACCGAGGACGCCTCAGCCTCCTTCCCCGCACTACTCCCTTGACTTCAGAACAACCCCTAGGTCTCGGTTTTCCTGTCTTCCCCACATCGGTCTAGCCTCTTGGGTTGAGTCATCGTTGGATACCGAGGCCTATATAAATGCCTCTGGCCTCTTGAAACCGAGGTAGTTCTTCTTCCTCCTTCCTCTCCCACGAACTTTCAGCAAGATCAATGTGGTGCACCTGGTCCGAGCTTCCTCCTCAAGCAATGTAATGGTCCATTCATACATGCTTTCTTTTAAAAAAACCTCCGTTTTATACTCTTGGTATATATATATATATAGTTTATATATATATGTATACTTGATTATAACCCACTCAGGTTTTAATGTTTTAAAAAGGGGCCTTGCAAGCTGTGTTTCTAGTAGGGTGCAAGTGTGGTGGTTTTTATTTCTTTCCCCATAATACTACTATTTTATGTTTTAGTACATACGGCTTATACATATACATAGTTATGTATAATGAAATCCATCCGGTCATAAAACATGTTTTTTCAATGTTTATTACAAAGGTTACTAAGGGAGAAGAGTTATATTAGATTATTCTAAAACAATCCTTAATAATATGGTTCATATATATATATGGGTTACATTATATATATATATATACATATAGATTATATTTTTTTTTCTTTTTGGATGGATCTATGTTGGACAGAGCTTTGGGGTGTTATGTTTTGATTTCATTCGGTATTGTTTCATCAAACCTATACATATATAAATATACAATTATCTATATATATATACAGATATTTATAACCAAAACTCTATCTACTTTTTGGATTTCAAAATGATCCAACACATAATACAATGATTTATATATTAATGAGGGTTGTTTGAAGTTGTTTTACCATGAAAAATCCTTGTGGGAAACTTGGTATCTATATATCCTTATGTACTCAGAAACATGTAAACCAATACAAATCAAATTCATGATTTCAAGGGGTGGGTACCAACCTTTAAGTAAATCCTTATTTTATGCGAATGATGTTGTATTAATGAAGCATACTGGGCATCGCTCATGACGCGTTTTACCATGAAGGGTGTATTTTGGTATGATTTAAAATGTATTATAGGATTTAAGATTTGATGGGTCATGATATCATGTTGTGTCCATGTATTATCTTAAGATATAATGAACATACTGTGGTGAATGTATTAATTAATTATGTTATGATTTAATTCATTTACAAGACCAAGGGCCTATTTATCACCATAACTAATTTCAAGTGTTTTCCATAAGCACTCCTTTTCCATGGATTTATAATGACAAATATTTATCATTTAGTATACCATTATTTTATATGCTTTAGTGAAAATGATGTTTTACTAAGATATGTATTCCTTTTATGGGTTATTTAAACATTTATCAAGTTAAATATCATACCTTGTATTAGAAAAACTTGTGGCGGTTCATTATTTATTATTGTACATAATGCATGCTTTTGACATATCACTAAATGAACTAAGAAATTGGATTACCAAAAGTGGTATGGGACACCTTGGGTAAAATAAAAATGAATCAGATATTCAAGGTGGTATGGGACATCTTGAATATAAAAACCATTTAAGTAAAGCATGAACGATGTGGATCACATGATAATAAAGGCAAATTTAAAGGTGCGCCCTGATAGCGATCCAATGCATTGGGTAATGTTGTAACCACTAGAGATTACAATTGTAACCATACCTTGGGGTTTACCTTGGTAATTTCAAATGACACATTGGGGATGGAATTTGGTGACATGTTCATGATTGTCTAAGTTAAATGTTGATTCCACATAATTCAAGTTATTTAAACAAGTTCTTTCTAAAGATAACGTTCTTTCACGACTAATGCCATTAAGTTTTCATAAAGTTCTTATTTCACTGGTATACGCTTGGAGCATGATTGGTGTTATTACTTAATAGAATAGTAACCAGCATATGAAAATTTAGTTGTTTCCTTTATGCGGAACTCTGATTATGTATTACTTTTAACTGTTTAATTTATGCTTAAGTAAGACACATGTCGAACTTGTTTATGACAACCATTTTTATTCCGTCGAGAGTTGACATCATTATTCCATGTTCTTATTGAAAACCTTGATTGATCATTTTTATGTTATGTGTTATAATTTTTCTTTAATAAGTGTTGAATCTCTTTTAAAAGAATGTTTTCAAATGTTACAGTGTTTTAAATTTTTTTAAAACCCCTTACTGAGTATTTCAATGCTCACCCTATGATTTGATTTAAAATTTTCAGGTATCAGCTCTTAAAAGATGAATTGTTTCAGAAGTTGCTGGTTTCCCAGAACCCAAACCGCACACGATCAATTGTATGGGACATGATGTGTTGTTAACAAAGTGTGTTTTATTTTAAGATAACACATCATGTTCAGAAGGCACCGACTCCTGGGTTTCTGGGTCGGGGTCTCTACAGTTGGTATCAGAGGTTCGGTTTGGATAACTCTGGAAAGCCAGAAACTGAAACAAAAATATATATATGTATATGTATTTCAATTTTATTAAAAATTGGGTTTTTGTAAATATCAGATGGAAAACGAAGGAACAAATTTTTTGTCTCTCCCCACAGAGGCCCTAGAGACCATTGTGTCTTTAGCTATCCGTGAGGACATTCTAAACTATGCACATATCTGCATGACATGAAAACACCTTTACGACGTATCCAATTCACCACGAGTGCTTTAGTTACACCAAGGTGTAGGAATAGATTAACTCATTATGATGATAACTCAGTTTCCCTCATATGAGGGTCAGGGAAAGTACCATTAGGGACTTTTCTGGATTTTCACGGTGGGTGAGAGCTTTGGAACCATGATTGATAACCTTTTTCAAGAAGCTATTGCTAACGGAGACCTCCGAGCGGGATACCTCTGTCAGATTTTAAACTATGGCTTCTAGGGTCAGTTGTTGGACTTCGGGAGATTAAAAGACGAGTCCACCCAACTGTCTTGCAGAATTAAAGTGTATGAAGATGTCTCTCAACATCATACCCCCCATTCTAGACTCATAAGACGTCATAGGTGCCCTCATGAGTTTTCCCCTGAACACTCGGCCTATGTTTGGTTCGAGGAGTTAGTGAGTTTTCCTTCTCTGTGTGGAGTTAGTTTAGTCAATGGATAAGGGAAACTCAAGCACTAATAATAATAAACGTATGTTTATTGAAATTTTGTCTTTCCCCTTACTTGTATTTACTTTTTGTTTGTCCTTGAATGATTATCAAGTGATTGAACTACTGTCTTAAAACATTCAGATGGAAGGACAAACCCACCTGTTATCTCTTCCCACTGAGATTCTGGAAATAATTGCAATCAAAACGTGTGAGGACAAGTATGACCCCTTCATAAGTTTGCGAAGAACGTGCAAGTAGTGGTTTGAGCTAACAAACGGTCCAGAGATTCTCCGCACCTACCAGGGGAATGCCTCCATCTATTACCGCATTGGCTCTGCACAGCTTGCCGAACGTGAACGACGAGGAAGTAACCACAAAGGGCTCTTTCTATGTTTCACCCAAGGCCAAAACTACACGTCCAAAGTGAAATTTCAGGAGGCTGCGTTAGGGGGAAATCTTTATGCGGCTTATATGCTCCAACTTCTCAGCTCTATCCTGTTTGACCGTATCTATGGCTTCGATATCCTCGACCGAGACATAATTCGGAAAGTCCTTCATACTTTGGTTTGCAAAGACATTTCCGAATGTTGTACTGTTCGAGCTTCCCTCTGGATGCCTGAAGGCCCGGAACATAAGGACAACCCCTCCTGTCTAAGGTGTATGTGGATTAGGGAATTGGAAGAGGTGAGATTCGCTACGGGGATTCCTCTAAATTCACCTGTTGACCCTATACGTTGGTGCAGATGGTGAGAACATTTCAGAACCTTGTATTATTGTGAAATAAATTGCAAGGACACAATTTTCTAAAGGGGGGATAATGTGACACCCTGGGTTTTATGAACTAGTTCAAGTAAGCAATGTTATGCCTTTAATGATGTATCTCATTTTATTTGTTGTTCTAATAAAGAATTATAAATAAAATAAAACATGGAGAATAATGTAAACTGATATATATTAAAAATTTACATTTGCAATAAGACCCAACTAGTTGAAAATACCATGCACACGACCTAACACAGCCACAACAAGACTACTAAGAACCAAAACTAGAGTAATCGGATAGTCCTCATCTTCAGAGTCCATCAGCGTGAAAAATATAACATCCAGATCCACGACACACATGCTCAATGCCAATGGAATGAGGAGAGCAATCCTTTCTGGTTCAAGTGTTTTGTTCTTGTAAAATACCCCTGCTTATATAATGATCCTATGAATATTGACTGTTGGAAAATAGTCGTTGTATTTTCAAAACAACCTTTGGGTTTCCGT
Organism: Viscum album; assembly: GCA_963277665.1. NCBI lineage: Eukaryota > Viridiplantae > Streptophyta > Magnoliopsida > Santalales > Viscaceae > Viscum > Viscum album. The sequence continues at coordinate 1,590,919,223 of OY728161.1, read as the reverse complement.
TGATAAAGTTTATCTTTATATTAAAACATGTTTTAATGCTCTTATAATTTTATAATATTTCAACTATTATAATATGAATCACAAAAGTGTTATATTTTTAAAATAAAAAGGAGTATTCTCAGAAATAAATCCTTTTGTTTTCACAAGATCCCGATGGATACTTTATTATTGAAAACATAGTATTCCTTATATATGTTTAAAGGGTATCAATAATAATAACTTTTGAGCTCTAAATTATGATCTTTTGAATTAACTAGTAGTCTTTTAGAATTTCAATAATGATTTGAATGATTATAATGGGTTTTTATGTAAAATAAGAAATGTATATCTTTTAAAATATTTATATATAAATTGGTAAAGGGATTTAAATTTTATGTTAAAACTATTTTTTTGTTATAGTATGTTCAATCATTTTATGAAAATATTTATATTTTGAACTAAGAATACATAAACATGTTATTTATAAGGTCTGAATAAATTTTCTTTTTATAAATTATGTTGATATAAACTATATTACATAAGCTAGTAAAAGGATTTAGATTTTAAATTAAAACTAATTGTCTTTTTTGAATGAACCCTCTTTTGAATAAATATTTATAATACACTTTATTTTGAAATAATTATACTTATGCTAGGTTATTATATAAATTTAAATAAGTTTTAATTAAAAAAATGGGTTGGGGCCCGGCCAAGCCGAGGGCATCCCTTAAGGGACAAGCCCTCTAGGCCGAGACCAAGCCCCAAGGGACCCGAGGTGCCGACCATCGGGGTACCCAAGTGCTTAGTGGGTGTCTAAACTGCATCCCAAGTTGTGCATAGGTCTCTCAGGTTGCGCGTAGGCCGTGAGTAAGGCCACGGTGCGTGGTGCGTAGGGGTGGGTCGAAGCCTGCATGGGGCCCGTGTATAAGGCCCCGGTGTGTGTGTTCGTGTTATTGAACCGAAGTCGGCGTGCTTTGGTTTATAAGTCACGCCTCAAACGTGTTCTGTTTCAATGTTCGACGTGCTCCGTGCGACCAGGACCATCTGATCGACTCCCATTTTGATCTCCACCGTCTGAACATATTAGCCACATGATCGCCCCACGTATCACCGCGACCGTCTGATCTCACCCGAGATCTAATATCGGCCGTCCTTTCCTTTACAGCGTCGACCCTCACCGTCTTATTCCTCAAAGCGGCACCCGACCAGTAGGCCTGCAACCGGGGACGCCTCGGCCTCCTTCCCCACACTACTCCCTTGAGTTCAGAACACCCCCAAGGTCTTTGGTTTCCCATCATCCCCACATCGGTCTAGCCTCTTGGGTCGAGTCATCGTTGGATACCAAGGCCTATATAAACACCTCTGGCCTCTTGATACCGCGACAGTTCTTCTTCCTCCTTCCTCTCCCATGAACTCCCAGCATGATCAGCGTGGTGCACCTGGTCCGAGCTTCCTCCTCAAGCGATGTAAGGGTCCTTTCATGCATGCTTTCTTTTAAAAGAACCTCTGTTTTATAGTCTCAGTATATATATATATATATATTATATATATATAAACTTGATTATAACCCACTCAGGTTGTGATGTTTTCAAAAGGGGGCTTGAATGACGTGTTTTCAGTAGGGTGTAAGTGTGGAGGTTTTTATGTCTTTCCCCATAATACTACTCTTTTATGTTTTCATACATACGGATTATACATATACATAGTTATGTATAATGAAATCCATCTGGTCTTAAAATGGGTTTTTCCAAAGTTTATTACAAAGGTTACTAAGGGAGAAGAGTTATCTTACCTTATTCTAAAAAAATCCTTAAGAATATGATTCATATATATATACGGGTTACTTTATATATATATATATGTACATATAGGTTATATTATTTGTTCTTTTTGGATGGATCTATGTTGGACATGGATTTGGGGTGTTATGTTTTGATTTCATTCGGTTTTGTTTCACAAAACCTATACAGATATAAATATACAATTTTCAATATATATATATATATACAGATATTTATCACCAAAACTCTATCTATTTTTCATATTTCAAAATGATCCAACACATAATACCATGAATTATATATTAATGAGGGTTGTTTGAAGTTGTTTTACCATGAAAACCCCTCATGGTAAACTTGGTATCTATATATCTCTATGTACTCATAAAAATGTAATCCAATACAAATCAAATTCATGATTTCAAGGGGTAGGTACCAACCATTAAGTAAATCCTTATTTTATGCGAACTATGTTGTATTAAAGAAGCATACTGGGCATCTCTCATGACACATTTTACAATGAAGGGTGTATTTTGGTTTGATTTAAAATGTATTAGAGGATTTAAGATTTGATGTGTCATGATATCATGTTGTGTTCTTGTATTATCTTAAGACATAATGAACCTACTGGGGTGAATGTATTAATTAATCAAGTTACGATTTAATTCATTTAAAAGACCAAGGGCCTATTTATCACCATAACTAATTTCAAGTGTTTTCCTTAAGCACTCCTTTTCCATGGATTTATAATAACAATGATTTATCATTTAGTATATCATTATTTTATATGCTTTAGTGAAAAGGATGTTTTACTATGATATGTATGCCTTTGATGGGTTATTGACAAATTTTGCAAGTTAACTATCATACCTTTTATTATCAAAATTTGTGGTGGTTCGTTATTTATTATTGTACATAATGAATGCTTCTGACATATCACTAAATGAACTAAGAAATTGGATTACCCAAAGTGGTATGGGACAGCTTGGGTAAAATAAAAATGAATGAGATATTCAAGGTGTTATGGGACATCTTGAATATACAAACCATTTAAGTAAATCATGATCGATGTGGCTCACATGATAGTAAAGGAAAATTTTAGGGTGTGCCCTGATAGCGCTTCAACGCATTGGGTAATGATGTAACCACTAGAGATTAAAATTTTAACAATACCTTGGGGTTTACCTTGGTAATTTCAAATGACACCTTGGGGATGGACCTTGGTGATATGTTTATGATTGTCTAAGTTAAATTTTGATGCCACATAATTCAAGTTATGTAAACAAGTTCTTTCTAAAGATAAAGTTCTTTCACGACTAATGCCTTTAAGTTTTCATAATGTTCTTATTTCACTGGTATAATCTTGGAGCATGATTGTTGTGATTACTTAATAGAATAGTAACCAGCATATGAAAATTTAGTTGTTTCCTTTATGCGCAACTCTAAATATGTATTACTTTTAACTGTTTATTTTTTTTCTTAAGTAAGACACATGTCGTACTTGTTTATGACAAACATTGTTATTCCTTCGAGAATTAACATCATTGTTCCATGTTCTTATTGAAAACCTTGATTGAGCATTTTTATGTTATGTGTTATAATCTTCCTTTAATAAGTTTTCAATCTCTTTTAAAAAATGTTTTCAAATGTTACAGTGTTTTAATTTTTTTTAAAACCCCTTATTGAGTATTTCAATGCTCACCCTATGTTTTGATTTAAAATTTTCAGGTATCATCTCTTAAAAGATGAATTGTTTCAGAAGTTTCCGGTTTCCCAGAACCCAATCCGAACACGTTCCCATGTATGGGACATGATGTGTTGTTAACAATGTGTGTTTTATTTTAAGATAACACATCATGTTCAGAAGGCACCGACTCCTGGGTTTCTTGGGTCGGGGTCTCTACACTAAAACACCATAATAAAGTGTAACCATTGCACACAATACCCTTATAGAATACGCTATTGTATCAAGGGGTTATAGATCTAGACCCTAAAATTATAAAATTATATATGTTTATTTTAATGAAAAAATGATTATAATCATACATTTTATTATTGTATTATAAATTAATAATTAAGGAGTGTAATTAAAATTATATTTTGATATAGTGACATAAAAATTGAATTTTTTGAAAATACATAGTTTTAATCAAGACACTATTTTTCATGAAATGAATAATTTTTAAAATAAACATTATGTTCATAATATATTTTTTTTACATAATATTTATATAAATATAAATTAAAATATAATTTTACTAATTTCTATTTAATTTTAACAAGGGACTAGAAACTATTATCATCATGAAAACATTATTTTTAAAAAAATATAAAATTGATTTATTAATGTAAATTATTATTTTTAGATAATTTTTTATACAAAATTTATATTATATTTTTAAATATGGATGATAGAATTTTCCAAATGTGAATTAGTAGTAATTTTCTAGGAAATTATATTTTTACTCTAATAATTTAATACATTATAAATATACATTATTCATTATGATAAAATAAAAGAACAAAAGTGATTTAGCGTATACTATATATGTTATTTATGATAAAAATTAAATTTAGACTTAAAAATATTTTATTTTTTATGTTATATAATTAGTTCTATAAGGCATAATGAATCCTATAATCCCAATACAATATTTTATGGTGTTGAAATCAATTTCTTTTAGAAAAAATATACACTTCGACATCACCCGGTGTATTATTTTAGGGATTTAGGTTCGTAGACTTATAAATTTTTTAAAAAACCTACTATTTGATATAAACCATATGTAAAACCATAATATGTATTTTTAATTATTATTATTTTATCAAATAATGTTAAAAAACAATTTTATAAGTTATTAAATAATACCCTCCCTTTTCTATAAAACCCACCCATTATTACAAAAATCTTATCTTAGTACATATTTAGCATGAATTTAATAGAAATATACCCTTAAAGATTCATCCAAAGGTTTCAAAAAATTCATAATAATCTCTTCTAAATATTTTAGATTCTCCCTCCTAAGATTCCATATCCTCTATAAATACTATTTAATAATGTTCCTTCTTTATATTATTCTTTTTGAGTTCTATTTATTATTGTTTGGATATATTTTTTCACATACTTCTAAATATTATTATTATGGATAAGTGATGATATAAAACTTTTTACACCCATTAATCCATTACATAAATCTGTATGTACCCTCCTTATGTCGTCAAAAATATATGCTTAATTTACAAGAAAAATAGTTTTTTAGTGAACACCCATCCCCATCTCAACTAAAAGGTATTAACCTAGATGTCTATTTCATTTATAGATTATGTAATTTCATGTATTTAAATAACACTCATTTTTTTGGGATAGAACTACTAAAATATTTTATTATGGTTTATGTTATATGTGAAACATGTATGAATGCACATTATATGAATGTGACGGCTGGGCCTAGAATTACGTTTCCCACAAATGCATTGATTAATGCTTTCATCCAATGAGATACACTATATGGTGCATGGTATGTTACCCAATGCACATTATGTTATGATTAATTGGTGTTTATAATGAACTAATGTTTATTATATCATGTTTTATGTTTTATCCACATTCATATATTTCATTTATGATATCATCTTATATAATTATTTGATGTCTAATTTTATGATTATAAACCCACTGACACCTCCTGGATATCAAAATTGACTCACATGTACTTATTTACCGTATGATATGCATTTATTATTGGTTTACTAGGATTTATATCTCACCACATTCAAATTCTTGTCACCAGGTTATCTCTTAGAGTATTACATGTTCGATGGATTTTATGAGTATGTTAATGATGTTTTAAGTAATTTAATTATTTCTATTTACAAATTATTATGTTTCTTTAACAATTTTTAAAAATACAATGGGAATAAAAAATTTATGGGTTGAATTATTTCAAAATTTATGTAATAAGTCATTAATTATGGGGTATTAAAATATGGGAGGTCATAAGGATGTCCATGATTTAATATGTTTCTTCGCAAAGTAAATAGTAAAAGGCATATTTTGTTATAATCTATAAGAGATGCTTGGATGTATAATAGATTACTAATATTATTTATCATAAGATTTGTTATATGTGTTTTCATGTCGTTAAATTAATCATTCTATGATGTCATGATGCATGATTTCGACAATGTTGTAAGGTATATTATACATGAATTCATAGATTATGATTTAAATAGAATGGTGATTTCATTAAGAGGTATTACACATAATCTATCATTAATGGATATTTTTATAAGATACGATGGATTGGTATATCATTTATGCACTATTTTTATGAATGGTGATATGGTATTTACTTAGTAATTATAACACATTAGTAATTATAATGCCCCTTATGAATATCCTTGAGGATATATAAGATACACTATATTATTATGGATCTTATTTAGGTTTTAGGTGTGTTTCTCAATGAACATTCCTATGAATCTAAGATATTTGTTTCTTCCTCCCTAGAACATTTCCATGTTTGCAAACTATTTGGTGGAAGGGATCCCCTCATATATGATGTGTTGCCCAGTTATCCAATGGATACCTTTAAAGGATAGAGTCATTTGGATTTTATATCTTTGATCACCATCATCAATAAATAATGAATATAATGATGTTTTTGATGGATAGTGGAATATTATTTTATAGTTCTTAATTTCATGTTTATTTATTTTTGATATATTCATTCATTGTGATATTTTTCCTAGTATAAAATCTGTTTTTAATATTTTTTGTGTTAATTGGACCCCAAAAATATGATTAGGGGTGTCATAGATTACCATTATTATAGATATATGATATCATGTATTAAAATAGTGAAATTTATATCAAATTATCTATCATACTACATATCATAAAATATAACTAAATTCATTATATTGGATGATATTATGATATGAGATATTGTAAGCCATGACATATTCATACTCTTTAAAAGGGGATATCTTAAGTGTCAATAAATTATTAATCCCAATTTATTACATTATTTCAGATTGTTACAGTTTAGATAATAATAAAATATGATTTCAAAATGTTGCATATTAAAAAAATATTATCACATCATCGATTATATATATATATACAACTGTATCTCATATAAGAAGAAATGATATATCATAGAGGATGATGAGAATATCGGTCATAAATCACAACGAATTATATTACATTATTAAAAAATTATTTTCAATTTAACTAATAGTACTAAATTATGATAGATATCATATATAATGGGAAACCATATAATCATACACTATGACTCATTTGTACCCTAAAATATTATTCAGAAGACAAATTTATATTTGATAATTCGTAACTAGTAATGGAATATAATTATCTGTATATTTGTTTCAAATAATTGAGGAATATTCTTATGAATATATATAAATTAATAAAATTGTTTTATAAATTAATTTAATATAAATTGTTTATAATTTATTTATTGAAAATTTATAATTTATATTAAATTACTAATAAGTTTTAATGTTAAAATATTTTTTCCAAATTTATATGGAATACCATATGATTTAAATATAAATGGATTATAGTAAAATATATAGTATTAATTTAAAAATAGATGACAAATAATAAAATTAAGTCAAAGTATAATGTATTTATATTTTTTTATTTCCAATAATCCATGATACTTAATTTGAAATTTTGAATTTTAAGGGCATCATTTGATATATTTATCAAACATAATAAATAGTGTTTTAATGGTTGATTTGATAAATGTTTAAATAATGTTATCTATAATAAATATAAATTACATATGTTTTTTAAATAATAATGTTTGAATTAGAAAATATTTACAATTGAAAAAAATAACATAAACTTAGATTAAAATAAAATATAATGAATAACCTTAAGGAGTTCATATAATATATATATATGTAATATTCTATATGATTATGGAAAATCAATAAGAATCATTATTTGAATTTAAATGTATTTTTATTAGATTTCCAATTATGAAATGTTCATAGAATATCTATCTAAAATTTAAATATTTTAAATTACCATTTACTTTAAAGGTTATTCAATAATTTATTTATAGATATAAATTTTTAAAAATATGTATATATTTAATCATTATTTTATTTTGTTTAAATGAGTTCTTATATATATTTTCATGTCTTGCATTATGTTTTATGTACTGAAATATAGGATTTTGTTTCCATACACATTTATAGTGGTTTTAATTACTGGTCTTTTCTTGAATCTAGTTATTGAATATAAATTTTAATTATTTGTTATTATGGATATGATTACTTGGATTCCTTTTTGATTAACTCCATTCTAGGAAGCAAGACTTGGGGTGTGAATTCCTACTAGCCTAGAGGATTATGCCCTATTATAGAAAGATGAGGTTGACTATTTGTCACTATAGGATTTCCCTTGTAAGTATTATCAATCTAATTTAACTATCAACCTTTACATGAATAAATGATGAACCTTAATCCTGAGTTTTATTTTCTTATGTATGAATCTGTTTGTATTCTAATTTTTTTAGTAATATATATTTTGGGTTTTATTCAATGTTACACATCAATAGGGTTTGAAAATATTGATTTTGTGGAGGAAATAGGCTTCCAAAAATATATCAATGTTATAATGAATACATAAATAGAATAAAATGACATAATATTATCATATTAAAAATGCATAAATGTATTATGGGTTATATTCCATCCAAAGGGATGCTTATCAATACCATGAAAATTTAATAAGGTATGTTCATGATAATTCTTATTTCCCCTTGATTATCTTATGTATGGATTGCTTGCAATGGGTGACCTTTAATTACAGAACTGGTTAAGTTTACTAAAATTCTAGGTTACCCTATATTATTATGATTCCATAGACTCTTACACCTAAATCTGGTGTCATACAAGCATATATTTTATAATATCTTCAATACAAAATAAAAAATGTCAAAACTTTATATACCATAATTACATGAGATAATTAAATATTTTATTATATATATTCACAATATATTTAAGGATTATATATTCATAGATTTTTGTAAGTATATATATTCAGAAAACCCACACCAATCTCATCCAGTAGAAATATTATTTCCATTATATATGAAACAAATGATTTTGTAACAAATTATAAAAATATCTCATATATTCTGTACATTTTCTATCTTCTCTGACTTATTATGTGTACTATATTTATTTATATCTTGGGGGAGAAAAACATAATAAGTTTTTAGATCAAATTCTTCGTACTAGATAAATATTAACAAAGATGTAAAAACCATAATAATTACATACATATTATGGAAGAAATATATAATATAAATAATTCCATAATAATATAAAATTTATTAAAATATATATCATAGAAAAAAAATAAAAATTTGATATCAATAGTATTTATATAATTTTTATGGAATACATAATGAAAAATTTAAAAACATTTTTCATGACCTTGTTCCAAGACACTATCATGTAATAAAAAAAGGTATCCAGAAAAAAAAACCAACCTATTTTCTCTCATTATACCTTTTGATTAATCATGGAATCATTATAATTTTATTCCCCAACCAAAAACTAATTATTTTTAATACAGATTTGTTAAGATTATAAGATTCATTTTCATTAATTATCAAAAGAACTCGTAAATTAATAAAATCAATATCTGTATAATAAATGATATGAAATTAAAATACAAAATAAAGGTACATTACAAATAAATAATCATTAAGAATATTAATAATTTTTCCGTAGTCAATATATGTGAATAAAAGATCAAAAACCTTCTAGAGATTGATGTTGTATTGTGAAACACTACATTGTCAATGTAAGATCCAAACCTTCTAAGGGAGTAAAATACAATTTAAATTATGAAATGACTTCCTTTGTAATGGATAATGAAATATTTCTCAACAATATAAGGTGACAAACGGATGTACGGGGTTTTCAATACATGAAATGGGAATAAAATAGGCCATAATATACTCGGTTCATGGTTAGGGAATAGTTAATAATAATTTGCCACCTTTTCATTGAATTGAGTTAGATTATAATACATAATTGACAAAACATATAAGTGGAGATAGTAAATGATTTGTCCTGGGAAGGATCTATATAAAAAAACTCTACCTGGGTTTCCAAAAAATGTGGTCTCCCAAAAATATTTTCTTACCTTAGAACCGTCTTCAATATAGAGTGCTACGTGATTGGTTCATGACTTCCCCCAAACAAGTAACCAAACTATTCAACTAATTAAAGGTGTAAAAATTCCAATCCCCCTGGGATGTAAAATTTCATTCCCAATTTTTTACCATATCCACCACTAGAAACTTGAGTAATGAACTAGGATCACTTCACACATCGAGGGATTGTTAACACTTTATTTTTTGTCATTTGTGTCATTGATTAGTTTGAATCAAGTATCTATGTTCTTCTATCAGTCATATTCATTATATTATCTATAAAAACCATTGTTCACGATTTCTTCTCCTTCTGATTCCTCAAAACCCATGTTCCAGATATATTATATGTTTGGTATTTAAAGGTTTTTAAGACTGAATCATGGGCTATAATTTAGGGAGCACATTTATACGAACATGATGTGGGTTTCCTATAAGATATAAAGTATACTCTTATTTTTTATCAATGTGTGTATAGTTTTCTAATTTTATATTGTGTTTATTAGTTCATCCATTGATATAAAATGAAAAATTGGGCATTTAAATTATATTTTGGACCCCATAAGTCCCTTTTTGGTTCCATTAATGATGATAATATTGAGCCTAAATGTCCATCAAAGGGGTGTGTCTATTCGTTGTACATGTAAATTGATTAATTAATCGATTAATTTATATGTTTATGATTTTAAATAAATTTTAATGTTTCATTCCATGATAACATGGAATAATGAGTTCATTTTCATGGCATGTAAATATTTATTGAGTTTTCAAATTTTAATTGGTAAATGTGATAAACTATTAAAAAATATGTTAATGTAGGTAAATAGTATAAAAGGGGAACCAATAGTTGTAATTTTTCTATGATTATGAAATTGTATACATTTATATTTGAGTACATTTTTTATAATGTTAACCTTAGTAATGTGATAAATTAAATGGTTCACCCTAGTAATTATAGTTGGTTAAAAATTTCAACGATGACGAACCTCAGAAGAATTGATAAATGGATTGGTTGGGATATTGGACACATGATAATCTCACCTAGGTTAGGATAGACTAATGATATATGACCCACTAACGCATCCCGGGATATATGAGGCTGGTTTGATGTTCTAATCTCATAAATTATGGACATGATATGCATATATGGACGGATTCTCCAAGATACATTGTTAAACTGATTTGATAAATTGATTCACATGTGATGAAAAGTGCTTGAATCACTTTTTATATTATTCTAATGGATGTCATGTCCCAAATAATATTTTATCTATATACTTATTACTAGGAAATAAGAATGATAAAGGTTAATTTAAAAAATAATAAATAGTTGAACTTTTTTAACAAAACCTCTTGTCCATAATTTTATTATAGCAACGTACCCTATCTATGATTGTGTTTTATTGTACAAACCATTTGTGGTGGCCTAAAAATTTCTAACACCCTCTATGGGCCATAATTGGTTACACATTAAGAATTATTCATTATAAGTAATGATAATGAAAATGAACCTATGTTATATGAATGATATGGGGTTTGGGATGGATCTTAGATGAGGGGTCCAAAATGATGTAGTTATTTATTTTGTGGATTCTTAATAGTGTATTTTTTGTTTTCTTCTAACACATTACACAAGAAGGACATGGTATGTAATTGTACTTGGTTGGAGAGAATATACCACATTTTGGAATCTATTATATGATTCATGGTTCTTTTTTGAAAAATCAATATTTAGATATTATTTTTCTCAATTTTTATTTTTTTTAGTCTATTAATGAGGGTATAGTTTCCCCACATACCTCATTAGAACCTCACTACTAATAGACAACCTTTATCATTGGAAGATCTTTGTATGAGGTCATCTGGGGAACTGTATTAGGGATATTCTTATAATAGCTCTCATGATGATACATCACAAAGGGGTATCATATGTGTTTTATTTTTCCATTTAATTTCCATTTGGAATGGTTGATCAATGATTAGAATGTTTCAAACCTGTTGAATAGGATCATTCATATGAGTGAATAACCCATGTGGGAGGGAAAACCCATGTTTCCACAGTGGGGATCTTGTTTTTATGTTATTTTATTATATATGATTGTTATTTCACCTTGGGTGATTCACATGTGGTGTGATGCAATTGTTTTATGAGATTTTATTTTTGGGTTTTCATGGTAAAAGGATTCTATATTATTTCCTCATCTAATATATTTAGGATATTCATATCAATATTCATAATTATAACTCATGGATATATAATTTTGTTATTTTTTTAATATGTAAATGATTTTCTCGATATATTTTAGTTTTCGGGAAATAGTTCTTATTAATGTGGTTGAATATATTTCTGATAAAAATGATTAATTAAAATGGAAGAAATTGTTCCTGATATGGATTTTCTATTTTTTGACTATGTTAATGATAATAAAATAGTTTCAAATAGTGGGGATAATATAAAATGATATATATTTTTCCATAATATCATTGTATTCCATGATTGTGATGTTTTTGGTACAAATCGTGCTATGGTTATGACAATTGAGATAGTGTTTTTATAGTATCATGTTATTCTGAGTGAGACCACCCCTTTTAGAATTTTGGAAACTATATTTTATATCCCATGAAATATTCAATTTCAATTTTATGTAGATTCCACCATGACGATGTTTACAAGATGGATTATAGGAGGACATTATTGAGAATGGTGCTCCACTAGTGGTTTAAGAAGCCACATTTCTTCTCCATATTCAGGTTGAATATTATTTCTAGGGGAACATTTTAGGATTAATATACTTCCTTGAGTGTTTCCATTAGCTAGTAGTGCCGATAATGATTGATCATAATGTAGATTTTTTCTATAGTAAACATTAATGTTTTCATGGGCGGGTGGAACTGAGGCATCAGAGTTCTGGATAGAGTCATTACAAATGATTCATGAGAACTTAAGCACTCCTCTAGGAAGATGGGTAATGTTTGAAGAATATATCTTATGAGGACCAAAATACTGATGGTTTGATATTTGTGTCTACTCTGAGAAGGAATATTGTATAATGTGGAAGGACATATTGGAAATGTTTTTTGAACATTTCTATATAGAGAATCTATAATATGATTGGGTTACGGTATTTATGGTGTTGAACCTATAGACATTCTCTCTAATGGATTATTCTGGATAGTTAACAAATTATAAAAACATTTGTAGTATTATTGGAGTTTAAGGAAATAGTAATGAGATATTTATTTAATGTATTTATGTGTGAGATCAAGTTGTAGGTGAATATATTAATTTTATAGTGTTTTTTTTGGAGGTGTTAGACCATGACCTCATTTATGATGGGATCCTAATAGAGGGTTATAGTGGTTGACATGTGGGTTTATCTAAGATTTATAGTTGTAAAACATTTGAATATAGGATGTTTCATTTTGGGAGAATTCACCTCAACGTTAGTGGAAAAAGTATCTAGGAATGAGGATCGACATATTAAGGTACTAGTCAGGGGTTATTCTATTATTGTAGTAGGATGGGACACATGATCTATCAATTTAATTAAAAAACATTATATATTAGAGTTTGAGGAAGTATGGGACATGCATAGAGATTTTTTAGGTACCCTCGATAGTTTTGCAGTGATAGAGGATCATGTATATTTTAGAGTCCATAACGGCGATCTACTACCCCATAAAAGGAAGGAAGTTCATGTTCTACTATTTATATTGGTTGGGGTTGAAGTTGTGGTATATTTGGAAAAGAGTTGTACATTTTTAGGGTATTATATCACTAGAGACAAAGGTTGAATCACATTTTATAGGGACATGAAAACTATATACAATTCAACCTACACCAAGTGCTAGTGAGGCGATGTCGTGGAATGTAAAGGGTAAAATTCATATAGGTTCAATAATTTAATGTCTTTTATTTAACATTAGAGTATTAAAATCATTAATCTCTACCAAATTTGTGTGCGGGTAGGGATTTTTAGAGGATTATATGTTTGGGGATATTTTAATCAACATTCCATTGGGGGTGTGATCAAAGGGTACTAATATATCTAAGTGGTTTCCCTCATTGATGGGTGTATCATCTCTATAAATAATTTAATTTGATTAATATGCTATGTTTTTAAATAATTCATGGTATGGGTTGGTTGGTTACATACCAAACTCAGATTGACATTTACTATAAGAGAGTGAGTTTCACATCTCCGAAAATAGAATCTTATGTCCACCATGGGGAAGGGAATATCCAGATAGGCCAAACAGGGCCAATAAATCTCAAAAGGTGTGAGATCACAACTTAGGTGGAAACTGTTTTTCATGAGTTTGATGTAGTGGATCATGATGTCTTAAATCCTATACTAGATTTATTTCAAAATGTTTTTCCCAAATAATTCATAGTGTTTCCACCTGATATGGAGGTTGAGTTCATTATTATACTGATACATAGTGACGATCTAGTTTATATTATGCATTATGGGATGGATCTATCATAGCATAAAGAGAAAAAAAATTTGAATATGAGGATAATGAATTTATCCATCAGATTATATGACAATGGGGCTCGTTTTTTTAAATCATGTTGATATAGAATTTTGGTTATGTATAGATTACGAAATAATAAATCATATAATGATTATAAACCATAATCTACGTCCATTTATCAATGGTATTTTTATCTATCTATAGTGTGGTTAAATTTAAAAAAATGGTTTTCAGGGTATCCTCAGCTTAGTGTGATACCTTTTAATATACCAAATACTTATTTTATAAGATGGTTTGGTTTGTATTATTTCCACATATTGGTTTTTGATCTATAAAAGCACATTTTATGTTTATTACCATTGGTAAGTGAATCCCTTACCCATACATAGATCAATTTATAAAAATTTTATGAATTAATTCTTGGTTTACCCCCATACTCAGAAGAATCATTCCCAGCATATTGAAATCATATTGAGTACACTAAGAGTGAATAATCTATAATCTAAAAAATCAAAGAGTAATTTTTTTGTGTGTAAAGGTAAATTTATTTGGCAACATCCTATCATATGAAGGTGTTTCACTGGACACAAATACAGTTCAATCCGTTATATCATGGTTAAATACGAAAAATGTTTTTTTATTAAAAGTGTATAGGGTTTGGTGACATATTATCGAAGGTTCGTCCATTATTTTTCTCTTTTAGAATTCTCAACATCAATCATGACCACGAATTATATAGGATATTAATTGTAAGAATAATTTCATTATTATTTTTTGGAGATGATAAATATTTAGGCCACTACATAAATACTCATCTTACCTAACTCTTGGAAGTATTATACATTGTTTTTTTATTCATATGGTATTGGAATAATGGAAGTTTGGATATAGGGAAATCGATCTCGAGTGTGTGGATCATGGCAGTTTATGGCAAAAGAATTGTATTGTTCATTGTGTGATATCTATTTAGTCATAGTGTTTTACACTTTGAAATTTAGTAAAAATAAACATTTGGATGAAACATTTTATTTTTTATATTTACCATAAGAGTCATGAGGAAATCCTTTCCATTAATGATTTAAATATTCGGTAGTATAGATGGGTAGATTGAAATTATTTTTTTGATGTTTATCTAGAATATTATTATAGGAAGGGAAATAGTGTGGTAGATCAATTGAATCAATTGTCATAGACATAGGTAATTCAAGAGTATATATATTAGTGGGTGATAATTGATTTGTTTGATGAGATACATATAACTTTTCAGGAATACCATGGGCTGATAAACATCATATACTTATCATTTGATCCCTATATTTTAAATCATGTAATGTCAATAAATTATGAGGATTCAGAATTTATTTATTTGAGAGAAAACATTGATGGTGTGGATCCACCATTCGATTAGACTATTTATAATTATGAGATTATTCATATTTGTGGCCATGTTTGTGTAACTACTTATTCTCAACAACATCCAATGCATGAGTTTCATGTTTCATAGTGGCAGTTTCACTCTAGTTTAACCAATATGTTTCAAGCTCATTTCAGATAGTACTAGTGGATGGGAATGAAAAAAAATGTGATAAAATGATTGGTGGATCAATGATACATGTTTTAGTATCTATATGTTGAAAATTAGTAGTTTGGTGGCGTTTTACATCATCTTAACATTTTCAAATATAAGTGTGACAAAATTAAAAAGGATTTTTTAGTGTGAAATCCATAGATTCCATGGATGAATGATGAAATTTGGGTGATTTGGTTCAACTGACAAAGACAACTCATTTCATGTCGATTCAAGAGACACTAACAATTTACTAGTTGGGTGACCCATAATGTCTGGAGATATTATTTTTTTATGGGGTACCACCGTTTATTATTTCATATCATGATACACATTTTTTTTCTTGTGAAAATGATTTCAGAAGGTGTCAGGTACATAGGTGATTCTGATTATGTCTTTTTATAACTATTGATAACACATACTCTTAGATCTTGTTCTGAAATAGTAATATTTACATTTGATGATTTAATGTAGTTAATTGTGACACATTTTCCATAAAAAAATTAGTACAAAAAATGGATAAATTTGAACCCCACCCTTCTTGAGGACAATTAATGTTTAGAGTTTTTTAAAATTAGGATAAACTCTTATATAAACAAAACTCATGCCATCAAATTACCATTTTTCCCACTTAGCCTCTCTTTTAATGTTTTACATTATGTTTAATCATAATTCATATGAAATCACATCTAAAAATATCTCATGGAACGTCATTATTTATAACTTGTAAAAAATGTCACTTAGTGATGGTGAGATCAGATGGTCATCATGGGAAAACAAAAGAATTAATAAATGAATGTCATCAGTGAGTATAAGACTAGCATAATGTTATAATGACGTAATAAACATTCTTGATCATAACATAATAATATTATTATACATAAATACTTTAATCATTAAACATGAAATCATTGAATACTATTTTCATAATTCAGTTTATCATAGGAATGAATAATCATGATCCATATGATAACAATATTGATCAAATGAAACTAAATAAAAAATAGAATGAATATATAAAACATATTTTTATATTGGAACATAATATTTTATAACCCTAACATAATCAATAAAACTATAATAACCATATGTATGACATAAAATATAATCCTATATGGAAGATAATCATTACCTAATGCATTTGAGTGCTATCGAGGGGAACCCATAATTTATGCTCTGAAGGTCTCAGCCCGTACTATCGGGGTCGCCCCCATCATATTATATATAATAAGATCACCTAGTTATATCTACGAAACCCCATAGTATATTCTATATTAGGATTTCCTAGCACTAGTCGGGCCTCCCCCTCATATAGGTAGTGTTAAAGAACCACAACAAGAATAAAGTTAAAAAACAAGAAAATATTTCATCCAAAAAATCAAAAAAAATATTATTAAACTCATAAAATGATTAACCCATATAAGAGTAATGGTTTTCATGTCATTATCTTTGAAACATGATCTCCAAATGGAAAATAATTTTGTTACAAAACAATCTCTTTGAATAATGGTTAAGCCATAGAAATCAAACTTCTACCATAACAGTCTCATTGAAATATTCATAATCCATCTAGAAAAATAATGTTGATGGTTTCATTGAAAAATATAAACATTGGATTGAAAGTAACATTAATGATTTTAACATTGAGGAATTAAAATACCATAAAAGTCCATTAAATGAATTCTGAAGAAAATACTCCATTTATATTGAAAACAATATGTTTAAAACATATCAAAAATACTGTAATTTTAATATTACGTCAAAAACATATAATGGTGGCTTCAATTAAAGTAATTATCATGAATGTAAAAATATGTTCATGAAGTACGTTTTAAATGAAATACTATTTTCAATCTTTTGGTGACAAAAATTAAGTATTTATATGAAAATAATATAAATATTTCTATAATTATTTTAAAATAAAATTTTTGGAAAATTTTTATTTAATTCAAAACTAATAAAAGGGTAAAATAATTTTTTTAATGTACCTGACAGTTGATTTTTTTTTCAAAAAAAATATTTTTGACCAAAGAGAGAATCAAAGTGGGAATCTATTGAAAACATTTTATTTTCTATTATATGTAACAATGTGGGTAAAAATGTTACTAATGCATGAACATATCATAGATAGCCATCAGAGATTGAAATAATGAATTTAATAATACATGGATCATAAAAAATTATCATTAGATGCAAAATCAAAAAAACAATCCAGATAAATGATGAGATTGTAACATAGACACTTACCACTTTGGTAACATTGAATCATAATCCCCAATAAAATATATATTTAAATAAAAAATTATATAAACATGAAAATACTGATATTAATTATATAACATGTCAAATGGTCAGTATATACACCACATAAATGAATATAGGTGTATAACATAACATACATCTCATAGTGGGAAAACTCACCCAAAATAAACTTTTCTCTTTAGTAAAATTGAATTCAAAAACCCAATTAAATGATATCCAAAAATAGTTTAGAATGTATCCAACATATTCCTGTATCATAGTAATATAATACATCCATTGGTAGAATGTAAAACACACAAATAACACAATTGGTGAATGTAGAATATATCTCACTGAAATAAATGTGAGATGTGTAATCTATTAACTCAAAATTGATTCATTATTATTTTTATACTTCCTAAATAATGATATTATATTAACTATTAACTTTATTAATAAAATTTTTCTGTTTAACATTCACATTATTTCTCTTATGACCTTGTTATGTACATTTACATAATCAATTAAGATTCTGTTGGATGTTCTAACTATATCTAGATTTTGTGTAAAAATAGAATATTCAAGGTTGAAAATGGTCAAATAGGTCAGTATATAAATATATCAAGAATAATAATCATGAAATTAATAATATATTAAAATAAAAATTAATCGTTTAATGCATTAGTGAAAAATGGCTCAGATCGCTTCACAAGGAATTATTCTACCACACACGCAAGTGAAATTATCACATACATTAAGTGATGTAATATAAAATGATATATAAGATATTACGGCTCCATAGGTATGATTATTTTTTTAATGTCACATTTGAACATTATATAAATCACAATAAAAATCCATGAGAGGTTTTAATGGTATAAAATGACATCATTTTACAAGGTGGTAGTACGACATACAATCAAACTCATGTTTAGCAACCCATTTATGGATTTGAATGTGTTTTTATGTTATAAAATTTACATAAAAACATCAATGTACAAGGAATATACATAGGATAATATGTATTCTTATTCTAATTATAATTTAAGGAGGAAGAGAATGATGAAAAAATATTCTAATTAATGAACATTACATCTTCTTTGGGTATCCCCCATAGGTTTCAACCAAAGGAGTTACTATGATGGATTTATACAATAAATAAGGATTATGTTATGAGATGTGGGATGATGGTAGGTTCTTTTATGTAGGAATATTATGATACCAAGGGATTTTAAAGTGTGAATAAGGAATGAGATGGTGTGGCCTTTTATAAATGGGGTGATGGAACACTTGTAATTATTTTGGAATGATTTAATTTGACCCATGTTATTTTCATATCTCAAGGACACAATAATTTCTCCATGTCAATAATATAAGGGATATGGTTTAATGGTCTCCATCCAATGGATTTTGAATTTGTTTTTGTTCATTTTTACAACTTCTATTATATTATTAATCAATTACTATATTTTTTTACCATAATTACTGTAATTAATATTATAATATTTTCACTAAAAATTATTATAGGAATTTATGTTTGACATATTTGATGGTATAAATAATAATATTCAAAATAGGGATTCAATTTTCCTAAATTGAACTCATATAAATGTTATAATTTAATTTAAAATTGTTCCCATATATACGGAGAGAATAAAAGTTTTAAAGAAAAGTATTTTTTTTGGGAAAACAATATTATTATATTTTGGTTGAATGACAATTTATAATTATTTTTTGAAATTAAATTAATATTTATTAATATATAATCATTATATTTCATTCAAAACAATACCCATTTTTTATTATTTTAATTAATTAAACAGGTGAATCAATTTTTATTGACATTTTTTTTAAAAAATCATTTGGACAAAAAAATATACATATAATAAAAATAGATATAAAGTTGATTCAAATTAAATTAAGTGGATTAAATATAAATAAATATAAGATATATTAATTTATAATATATTCAAAACATTTTAGGTATTTTATATTTATAATTTCTTTTTTGAAAAGAAATAATTTTCACGAAAATAGATATTTAAACTATTCACTAAAGAATCAATATTATTCAAAAAGTTAAAAAATTTATACCAATGTAAATTTTGATATTCTGATTCCAAAAAAGAATTTAATTTTATCATACAAATATTCCAATTTTTACAAAATTGTTTTATGATAATTTTTCCAGAATATAAAATAAAAAACATTGTTAAGAACACTTATTTTTAATGAATTAAAAATTATTGAATAGTTACTAAACATGTATCAATAATTTATTTTTATTAATAAATATATATATATATATATATTAAAAAATAAATACAATTGTATTCATTCCCTAAAAATTTAATAACTATATTATAACAGTAATATATGACATGGGTTGTTTAAATTCAGTTCAACATGATGAATACAATATGTTACAAAATAATACAAGGGCCACATGTAATGAATTTTAAATATAGTGTCTCATATAATGAAATAAAAATATATTGTTTCATGTATCATAATAGAAGTCCACATTTGGTGTCATTTATTCTATTGAATAATTTTTTAAATTATCTTAAGTTGTTACATCCACCCCCATTAGAAAATTGTTTCCTCACAATTACAACTATATTTCAGCAATCAAAGGTTGGAAATTTAAAAAATTAATTTCCCATTAAACCCCATCATGAAAAGTTTTAATAAAAACCCCATTAATAAGAGGGATCTGGAAGTACAAATTCATATGGAAGAACATATAAAAATTATTCCTATTATGAGAGCATATGTGATAATGGATAAAAATTGTAAAAAATAATTGAGAGTTAATGAGATAATAGATCACAAGAATGTGATATATTAATATAATTCCAAGGACCTAAAATCCCTAAAAAAATGATGATCAAAAATACAGTCAGATCACTTGGATAATACTTTAGATTCAATGTAATTCTCCATTATAGACTAAGAGAATAAGAAAATATATATAATTAATGAGGATAATTTCATACATTAATAAATTTCCCCCATAAAATCATCATTTTCATTAATAATGGGTATTTAGTAATAATTTTTTCATGCTGGAAGAAAAAAAATTACAATTTTTAAGATAGTATAAATAAATAAGGAATGAAATAACTTCCCATTGTCTTTAATCATAAAACCAAAACAAAATTCTATGATAATTACATAATTGAATAAAAAATCAATCATTAACCACCAAATTTCATTATAATATCCAAACATCAATCCCAATCATTCAATTATTTAGATTCGTTTAAATTCAACAATAACTTCTTAATATAGTTTGAAACACAAAAATTTTATGGATGTGATCATATATAATTCGATGATAAATCAATAAATTTGTCTCAAATAAAATATTATATAAATCTAAAAAACATAAGATTTACCTATAAAAAAGCATAAACTAACTAAGAAATCATGTTGGATGGTGGTAGGTATGAAACCCTTTTTATCCTTAAGTCATCAGATAAAGCCCGAACCCCATATCATATGACATGAGTTGTCAAATGGTATAGGTTTTGTCCATAATTAATTAAAAATGATAAATACTTCATCCTTAAATAACTCTTTGTGTTGATCCTAGGGGTTGAAAATACGTAAATACAAGAAACATATCTCCATAAATTTCATTAATAAATAGAATATTTTCACTATTAAAATAATCAAATGTGGAATCTAGGTTTTTTAATGTATGATTGACCTTAATATTATATAAGAATGATAATATCAATAACTCTTAGGATAAATCCACATGATAGACTAGAAAGTATTTTTTAATTATCATTTACTTTTTTTAAAAAAAATGTGAGAAACCATATGTTTACCTATAATAAGAACTAAAGGAAAAAATATTTTTTAAAATGTAACTTTTTTCTATTATCATTCTTTTCTAGAAATAGTTTAAAAGAAACATCTGTTACAAATGTTTCTTAAACATCCTTTGTAGGTCTTCAAATAGAATC
Organism: Viscum album; assembly: GCA_963277665.1. Taxonomy (NCBI): domain Eukaryota; kingdom Viridiplantae; phylum Streptophyta; class Magnoliopsida; order Santalales; family Viscaceae; genus Viscum; species Viscum album. The sequence continues at coordinate 1,590,896,995 of OY728161.1, read as the reverse complement.
ACATTCCTATCCCATGATTTCATAAATTCCTCTTGTTTGATATTCTCCTCCTTAAGTCCTCTAACTAAAATAAGGTTATATTTGATAATATAATCACTCCATTCCTTTATAAAATAAAATGTAATGTTCCTTCCCATTATCTTAACATAAAATTATGTGGAGTATTTTGTCATGATGTATCCCTCTACCATGGATTCTCAATAATTATTGAGCATCTCCATAAGAACATGCGTGACTATCACCTGCATGTCCCCCCTAGGAGAAGATACCTCACAATATATATTCTCCACTCAGTCAGACTTCCCAGAAGAATTAGAATCACATTCCTTTATATTGGATTTATATTAATTGGCATATTGAGTCTCCATAGGTAGTGGTAAATAGGAGAAATGCTTTGGGACTTTATTTCTACCTTACCGACCCATCCTCCACCTCATAACATATAGGTATTTGTCTTGGAATTCCTATTCACTTTAATATAAGAATGGAAATGACGAATCATAACCAAACACATTTCTATGAAAGACCTGATCCTTGTTGGGTTTCCCTTTCTGATTTTCCTCCTTACTAGGACCTATATTCCCTAGTGCCATGAAGTAGTTACCTATTAAAATGGTTGGTAACTCATTTCCCTTCATATTTCATCACTTGGGAGTTGTTTTAATTATATTTTTGGTGGATTATGGTTGTGATGGATTAAATAAAAGTTAAAGAACATGGTAATTGGGATGAAAGGGGATGGGGTTCTGTTAGCATTTTTTTTACAGATTTGATATTATTTTGATGAGGGGATTGATGGACACCTTGGGTGCCTATGTTTCAACCTAAAAGAGAGGGAAGAGGTAAAATTTCAGAACTAAAAATTTTTGGTTGAAAATAATTTTTAAAAATGCACATGATCATGGTATTACATGACATGTGATACACTTTCACATTGTTTAATCCCGGATGTTTGGTTTCTGCCAAAAAATGTTTCACATATTCATTTCATTTTATTTTTTAACCCTGATATATAACATGAGGGGAAACCTATATTCACATCTTGTAAAATATTTACGCAACATTAATCCTCTAAGACAAGCCATGATACCAAATTTCACGTCATTTAATATAGTTACATGACATGTAATTACCCTTATTTTGGCATCTAGAACCTAAAATTATCTAGAATCCCTATGATCGCCCTCTGAAAACCTCAAAAAACCAAATTGGACATATAACATACTGATGGGGCATGGAACATTACATCAGATACCTCTCAAAGGATTATATCCCCCTAGATCCAAAACAAATCCCCAAAGAAAAGGGGTCTAAACTAATACACCTTGTGATACATATCAAGGATCACATATTACCTAAAATATTAATACGATCCTAACACGCAAAATTAATTGACCACAAACACACTGCACAAAATTATCAGCAAAAACACTAGATGTCTCCTCTCTCGCTACAACACTGCCACACAACCACTAAACAACCATCCCAAACACAACACAACCCAAACCACTAGCAACTAAAACCATTGAACATCACTATCACAAACACAAAAAATATGGAATTACTTCTTTGATTTCATGATATTATCTAATCATGTTGGAAGTAACTCTCCCAGATGAGTTTAATAACATCACATTTAATATATCTCAATTTATAAGTTGTTCCTCCCTTCTTCATATATTTGGACATTATCACATCTCAAACTGCATACATCGCAACCATGGAAAATAGATATTCTCATAAAACAAAAAGGTCTCATACATATCATTACAAATAAAAAATGGGCAAGGAAAAACTCAAAACAAAACTATAAGGACTAGCCACACAATTATGTATCTCTCCCCCAAGTACTATCCTCATGGTCATCATGCCTCCATAACACATGAACCAAGGTAATGGTCCATCCAAACATCACCTTCTCTTAGAGATCTTGGATATCTATTGGTTATTCCAAAAAAATTATTTCATCCTTGATATACATCTATACCCATTCACTGACTTGATAGTCATCGTTAAGATATCAATGAAGCTGAATGATGTGGAAGATGTCATGAAACCTCCCAAAACATGGTGAAAACACCAACTTGAATGAAACCTCACCAAATCACCCAAACACCAAAAAGGGTCTAAAAATCCTAGGAGAAATATTACTCCCTATTCCAAACCTATTATTCTCATGTAAGGGGGTAACCTTCAAGAAAACATTGTCACTAACCTATAACTCTAAGGGCCTTCTCCAATGATTATAATAAGAATTATTATGGACCTGTACTTCTTTTATGTTCAATCAAATGAGATGAAAATTCTTTTTTATGCTCTCTAACACATCAATACCATGAAATGGTGTGTCCCTATCCACTATCAATCACAATGATGACGAACATGATCTTTCATACAAATCATCAAATGAAACCATGATAATAGAAGAGTGATACCTATTTATATAACAAAACAAAACCAACTAAAAATTTCATAACCTAGATCCACCACTGTACAAGATGTAAACACACAACAAATACTACAATTTCTGAATATTTCATTCCATATTCACATGTATTAGTGGGTGGAATGAAGTGATGAGATTCTACTGAGTGCCAAAATCATGATGGATTCCCATCCAAAAGTTGATGTAAGAATGGGTCTGGATTTGAGAATATTGCACCATCATCTAAAATAAAAAAACTCGACATCAATTTACCCCGACATCTATGTATAAGGATAACGAATACTCTATCAATCTTCATGCATATGAAAATCCCTAAATAACTTCCTTATGTGACATTTTTCATAATGCATCATCCATGAAATTCCACTTTCTGGAGGTGAATGATATCACAAAATCATAATCTTGAAGAATCACCATCCACCATAATTACCATATTTTCATATCCATATGATAAAAGATATAACGCAATATTTTTTTATCCATAAAGACCAAAAAGTGATCCCCAATGAGGTAATCCCACCACAACATTATCTTGAAGCTAATTTCTTCTTGATCTAGATAATGGGTGGATTAGTAATGCTCATGGGGACATAACTGCCTAGATACATATGAGATCACTTCCCACTACATCATCATAATGTATCCCAAGTCTTCTTAGAGAGTATCACAAAACACCTCAAACATTACCCTTCCATAGGAAATCAGAGCACCAGGGCACTAACCAACATCCTCATCAGGAATCCAAACACAGCATGGAACTGATCAATCAACACAAAATACTATTCCTTCCCTGTAAAAGCAGTTAATTGGGTGTAAAATCAAGATAAATTTTGTAGAAACATCTAATAATTACCAACAAGACCAGGGAAACTATAATTATATTCCTTCTTATTGGGTGATACACTAGAAAAATATGATTAAACCATTGAAAGATTTACAGCTAGAAATTGTTGAGACACCACATGCTCATGGGAATGCACCAATATTTTCCATAACATAGACATGGAAAACATTACATAGACTTTGTGAAATTGATGAACATTAAATATAACTCAGATTTATTTGATTTCCTCCTCTTATGAATTTGAATATATTTAGATATCTTTTATTGATATGATAACAAACAGATCTGGGGGCACATAGAATGTGGTGTTTATAAGCCCTATGAACACAGATGGTTCGTTTGTAACACCAAATATAATGACTACCATCATGAAGCATCCATACCTTCATATAAAGTTATTATTAATTGTATATATATCCTTCACCATCAATGGGTGATATCTAGATCATAGATCGATCTTTGAAATCATACTCACCCCTCTATACTAGTCAATTAGACCATCTATCATTGGAAGAGGATAATGATTTTTTTCCATCATATGATTTAACATCTAGTAGTCTATCAAATCATTAGACCACTATCTTCTTTAATGGATAACAATTTTGGGGAACCCCATGGTGATACAATGGTCCAGATAAAATCTAGCTACACCAGATCATCTATCTGGGTCCTCAACTCCTATAACTCAGATGCTTCTATTCGATATGGATCCATTTAAAAAGGTGATGTACCAAGATTCAAGACTGTCCGAGATGAAACATCATATTGAGTGTTTAGTGTCACAACCACCTCAGTAAAAACAGCCATGAAATCCCCAATGTATGTGGAAACACCCACTATTTAAGCATTCACTAATTCCACTAACAACTCATCCAAAAAAGAATGAGGTTTCTTTATACACTGATTTACAACATGGAAACTATGCTCACCAAGAAGACAACAAGTTTCCCATAGACATCCAAAAAAATGACTCTATTATTGAATAAGTGGATAAAAAATGTATTTAATACAACCAGTTGATGTATAGGATGACATTGTAAAAATGAATCTGTTGTAAAAAAGAGATCCACATGGGAATGATGTGGTCCCATCATCATTCTACACACCTGAAACACATCAATAATGTTGGTATAACCTAGTACTATCATACTAAACATTAGGGTAATTAAAATAATCCATACATTTAGTCCCATATAATGTGATAGAGTGTGAGCATCAAAGGATTTTAGAGCACTTGAATCACCCAAGGAACAAACAAGGGTACAAATTAACTCATCGCACCTCTAACGATCTATGGATCCTCTGGAATTGCTACCTAAACTATGTGAAACTGACCACAGATAGATCCTCTACCTATCAACTAATTACCACCTCTATGACCACACTAGGGTTGTGGTTTCTAAACATGAACAAAATCCTAATGTTGGCCTATACCCAATCCATATCCCCTGGATGAAAAAAAAACTATTTCCCCTAATGTTAAAATAGCTTCACATGAAACTGATGCTGAAGCTGGAATTGAACATATCCACCACTACAAAACTATGCTTAGGGAACCACTAGGAGTTGGTTTAGAGATGACCACAAACCAAAAAACCTAAATAAAGAGACAAAAATCCCCTAGTAAAAAAATGGAATCCACTGTCACTAATGCTCCAAAAATAAGACCAATGAGGAAGACCTCCTAGTGGTAGAAACCTTGATTGTCCTTGTTCTTGAGACCAGTAACTGAAAACATGTATTCTTGAAGAACTGTGTAGTATCCCATCTCATGGTAAACCTCATTATGAGTACAACCTCTTAATCATCTCACCCTTATATTGATCTTATAGACACATTATAAATTCATGTTACGTAACCAAATACTAGATATAATGATTAAGTTCCTCCTCAATTTATCTCTAATTATACCTCTAATCAGGGAAAATAAATTTGGAAAATTGAAGATTTTATTTGAACTTCATTCACAAATACCTTACTAAAATTTGTCCATACTGAAGTTAATGATGTTCTTTCCTCTTCATTGCCTTTATTGTCGACTAAATGAACGCTACCTAGAAATTGGTCTAGATGTCAACCCACAAAAAATATCCTCTTTCAAGTCACATAGATATAAAAACCACTAAAGATGCACATATACCCATATTTGAATGACTACTCAAGGGACACAGTACTCTATCACAACCCCTATCAAACCAAAATTGATTTAGAGATACTACATCCATCTCTCTATCTTGACATATGAAGCACTGCCATTATACATCCCCCAAATCCTTCAATTGGAATGAGAATAACATCCTCTCCCACGGATCATCCTACTCAATTGTATTAACCCTATTGTGATCAACCAAATCATCCTGATTAACTTTACCAAATTGACTAACACTTGGATTATGAAAATGATTTATAGTTGAAGGAAAAAATGATTTCATAATCCTAAGTAGTATGTATTCTTCATTATGATTTTTTAACACATTAAATTTATTTTGATACTAATTTAGACATCCCAAAATAATATAAATAAATCAAGAATACAAGTCATTATAATTCATGTACCTCTTCAAGATCTCTACCTTGAAAGAATATCAATCTCACTTGGTGATTTAATATTCTCAGATTACATGAAATGGATCATGGGGGGCCTAAAATACCATGTAGTTGCATGTCTCCCTACCCTTTTCATTTTCTAAGGTAAACTAACACTATTTCCGTAATGAATAATGGAACCCTCATCATTCTTAACTATAAACATCATCTTATCTCTCAATAACCTCCCTCTAATACCAATTTGTCACAACCCCACCCTCAAAAGATACAACTCATAGGATATAAATTTAGAAAGGGAGATAATAACCCCTAAGTCCTACAACCAATAGACCCAGGGATGGTGACTAGAACCAAGGGTGTACAAATATCACAAAATCGGAGGCATTACCCTTTATAAGAAAAAATATGTGGAGATAAAATGAATCATCCACAACAACCCCAATATATATTATAAATATAATGACAACAAGAATCTGAAAATGAATGTATTTAATATAGTTGTTATAATAAAATAATGTCTCTAATGTATTACCCAAATGTAACGAAAAAATAGCAACACAACAACTATCAATAGTCTGAGCTACTGCCATCATGAATATCTACATAATCCTATTTGAATCCTAAAAAAATTAATACATGTTGGGTGAGAATACATGTATACTCAGTACAAAAAATAAATCCCTCATCCACATGTGAAAGAATCCTAATAATTCCCCTAGGAGAAGACATTAGAATTGAACATCACCTGAATAGGTATACTAACAATCCTACCCTCAACAAGGCATGAAAAAAAATTCAATAAATTTAATATAATATAATTTGAATAACATGAATGATAGCGTACCTTGAACAAATTTCCCACATGTATCACATACTATCCCAAAAATATATGTCTTGGCGTTTCCATCCAATTTTTATTCGACATCACATCATTCCCACACACACATGGTCCTCACAAAACATCACATCTGCACACACATGTACATCACAACACATCCCAATGGGACTCTCCTGAAACTCTCAACACATCCCTCCGATACATACCTAGTCCTCACATCACATCACACACACATAAAAATGGGATGTAAAGCACTTATCAACCTGAAAACTCATGGGAAGACACATCTCATCACAACTCGTCTGGAACACACATTGGATACCACATCATAGTAACTATCTAATGAAATAATAGTTCTGCAACCATCACATCATGTGTAATACAAAACTCTCCTAAAATAGATATTGGAAAATAGAGGGTACCCATCCATCTGTACTCCTCACAAGATGTTTGGGAAAGAAACCCTCCACCGTGATGATGTGGGTGTTCAGAACATAGTGCTCAACTAGGGTGGGGTTCGTATTGAAATAAAAATGGAAAATATATGTATATATAAAATATTAAATATTAGATTCTAACCAATCGGTTTACAACAAATTGGTAACCAACCCACCATATTCCCCAATACTATTTCCAACACTAAATGCAACACTCTACTCAAAAGGACACAACCGGTGTTCTTTTTTTAGTCCTTAATTTCCACATAACCATTCTCCATATTTTAACATTTCCATCCAACCCATTGTTATTTATTCACTTAACCATCCATATTACCTGTGAAACTAGTAAGAAAATCACATATCATTTTCCATATTAATAGTTATTTCAGAAGTGGAGGTGGACAGATAAATTATAGTGGCCTCACATTAATTCTACCTTCAACAGCCTATCATGATATATTTCACAAAAAACTCTAGATATAGGGTGAGTATTTTTAATGTTATTAATGGAAAATACTTCAGGTTAATTACCCGATCCATTTCAAACATTATTTATCATTTATTTATCCTACTAATATAAGATATCTAGCACAAAGCAACAATTTTCCTAAAATATCTTAATATATCACCACCCACCGCCACAATAGAATGACCAAAAAACGATTTTCCCCACATTCCCCAACCACACTTCACCATCCAAAAACCACACATCACATCAAATCAAGATCAATTTAATGATTTATAATGTGTTTCTTATCATTTTAGACTTTATTTTAGTGGTGTTATCACAAAAATCAATTGTCGAAGAAATCGATGTTAGTAGCCAAGAATATATTTTTATAAAATTTCTATTTAAGGGTGAAAAAAATAATTACAAAAAAATAACAATAGAAATATACATTACAAAATAATTCACTAACAATGAAAATTTTCATCAGGGCATTTACCCTGATTAATCCACAATATAACATTAATTCCTAAGTTGTAAAAACATGCAGACCAAACCCCATTTCCCCTTTCAATTCAATTAAAAAATTATTTATCACTTATTAAATCCCAAAAAATCATAATCCATATATAAATAGTATTAAAAAAATATTCTTGCATTATGCACAATAAGGAAAAATGAAGATAATCCAACCTCAAATAAGATTTTCAACATTCTATACACCTCAAGGTGAGGAAGAACGTAGTTAAACCTCATCTGTACCCTAATGAACCACAAGTAAACCTACGTCACATCCCAATACTAGCAAATGAATCCAAAATCACACCCCAATCCAAAGTAATACCATCGCAATGGGTGCTTAGTAGAAGAAAAGAATAAATTTATTGATTAAGATAAGAGACCTCACCATAGATCAACCATGGATATTTGATTAACAACCATTGAGTTCAATGAATCAATGAGGGATGAATAAGGGATTGGAGGAAATATAAAGGTTCCTAGGGTTCTCCCAAAAGGAAAGGAATAAGAGAGAATAAAACAATGTTTAAATTTTAGGATGAAAATAATTTTTAAAACTACACATTATTAGGGTATTACATGATGTGTAATGCACTTTCATGTAGTGTATCCCACAATGATTGGTTTCCCCAAAAAAATTGCAACACCTCTTAATTTAATTTTTTATATACCAAATATATTACACAACAAGAAACCCATGTTCACATCATGTAAAATATTTACACATTATTATCTTCCTAGACATATCGTGAAATCAAAGTTCACATAATGTAATCCAGTTACATAACCTGTGATTTACCTCCATCCTTCAATTAGAAATTGAAGATAACTCATAAAATAAATATAGAAAACATTTTTAATACAGCCATAATGTTCAAATTTACATGTCACACCCAATGTTAACTCTTAAAATGGTGACATGAATGATTTTTGAAATGTTAATTATGAAAATTAATTTCAAATAAATTTTCCATGAAATGAAATAAATTTTATGTTTGATTTATTTGGATATGATAAAAAAGATAATAACATGATGTTTAAAACCCATTTTTTATATTAAAAATACAATTGTTTAAAACACATACTATAATGAGTGTAAAAAATTTCATATGTATTAAAACATTATTTTACACGATACAATTATAAAATAAAATATTCTAAATTATTATCATGGGTTATCCAAATAATGTAAAATAAAAATTTTAAGATGAATCTTTTTAATATTAATGGAGGAGATTTGAGATCATTATATCCCTTATGGGAAATTTACTCCATGAAATATGAAACAAATAGAAATGAAATTTGTGGTTATAGTTTAAAAATTAACGTATATTAAAAAAAATCAAGGGGAGTAATTTAACTAATTTATAGAAAATAATTTAAATTGATTTATTATAACTCAATGAGTGAAAATGGAGTTTCCAAAAACATATATGATTGGGGTAAGGCATGAGGAAAAATAATATTAAAAAAGAAATTTTTTTATATTAAATTATAAGATGAATTATAAATAAATTAATTATATATCATTCATTATGTATCAAATAAATATAAAACATTAGATGGGAATGAAGTTTCATAACATGTTACATGTCTCAATAATTCTGAATTTAGGTCCTAAAAAAACATGCAAATTGAGTGACATTTTAATCGAAACCCTGGGAAGTATATTCAACTTAATTGGATATAAATGTAAATGATTAAAAATAATTATTTAAATGATATCTCAAATATGATATGAATGCACTATATAAATGAATATTGGTGCATAATAATTTTTTTTATCAAATATAATAATTTGATATGCAATCCATCACGTCGATCCATAATAATTTTAGATATACAAAAGAACAACAAAATATTTAACTAATGCCCATTTAATATATTTCATAAAACCTTTTTAAAATAAATAACAATTTATGCACCACATTTTCAAGAATTATATTCACATAAATAATAGTTATTATTTTAAAAATTTATCTCATATTTTATGTAATATGGTTCACATTAAACTAGTTTTGTATTAACTATTATAGAATAAGTCATTTTACCTCATTACATCATTGATATATAATGTATGGTATTAAAATATATATTCCATGGTTTTTTATAATTCTTTTATCCCATTTAAAAGATGTTTTTGTTACTATAAAAGAGATTGAAATTTCCTACGTCAATGATTCAATGTTTCGTTATGAATATATGGTAATTTCATAATTTATTTGTTAAATATTTGTATTCAATTAGTTAAAAAACAATATTTGAATATTTATGTCATATCTCAGAAGTAAATTAGTCCACATAGTCATCAATGATATCAATTTATAGAGTTGTTCATATATGTTGTTAAACTAATCTAAACATGATCATACCTGGATTAGTGCATGATCATGAGATTTTTTACCTGTAATATAATTATACAAAAATTATAACTAGGTTGTTTTGATTTTATGGGTGTTTTATATAATATTTTTTATCAATGATAAAATAAATATAATTTATAAAAGGCCATTATGTTGAATGAATATGTAATTCTCCACATTGTTTGCTCATTTTAAATGATTAAAATAACCATCATCAGTTTTTATCATATCATTAATATGATCTCAAATTTTACATAATAGATAATTAATTATATATAAAATAATTTTTATTCTTTAATATCATTATCATTTTCATTTGTGTAGGTCAGAAAAGGCATTATATAAATATTTCATTCATTTTAGTGAGGTGGTAGTCCGCACGTACTAATGGTTGATGATTAAATTTTCTATATTGTAGGAGAACTGAGAAATGAGAAATATTAATTTAAAATCATAAAAATTATTTAAATAAAATATTTATTTATTAAATTACCCAATGAGACCATCATTATTTTGTGATGAAGGAAAATGAAAAACATTGTCTCATAGAGATGGTAATCCTCATAAAACATGAATTATGGTTTCATTTTTTATAATATAAATCTATAAAAGGTGTGTTATGATTATTTCAATATCATATTAAAATTTAGTATATATCTAATACAAATATTTCAACCCAATAATAATTTAAAGGAATAATGTTGTGTTCGATAATATGTACAACACAAAATAATTAGATTAAACCACCCTCAAAATATATTATTTAAATATGACAGTTATATCCTAGCCATTATAATAGTGATTACTGATAGGTCTTAATAAATTATGAAAACCATATAGTTTAAAATTTGATAAATAAATTCTTTTTTTATTTTATAATAAATTATTGTAAAAAATAATTAAAATTACAAGTAATGTTTTTATAAAAAACATTTCCTATTTGTGAAAAGTGTCTTTATCTTAATAAATTAAATTAACCACTACCAGAGAATTATTTTATACCAATATGTATATTATATGATATATTACTAGTTTTATAAGTTTACAAATATCTTTTTATCCAAGTGAAGTGAAGATATCCAATTTTATGCCTAAAACAGTATTTTTATAAATATCACTTTCGTCATATTTCCCACACTAATTCAAAAAAAATTTACCTTTACAAAATATAATTGAAAAAACACATTTTAAATTTATCATTTCAAAATTATCTTAGATGTAAATTTGAATAATTTTATGAAAATATTAAATTTTTTGATATATTGTGAAAACTAAAATTTTTTATTGAAAACTACAATATCATTTAAATAATTTTAATTTTAATTTTTTATTTATTTTTTTTAAAAAATTAAGGATATTTATATTATTAATATTCAAATTTATATAATTGTATTTAAATTTATATTGAAATTTTATGTGAACCCATTTTTTACTTAATAAGACATCACATTAGAAAACAACATTTTTCATCATAGTTTCTGGTTTATTCTTAAAATAGATTATGCCACTTATATGAATTTAATATGGTAAAATTAATTCCACATTTGGAAATAAAATAATTAATATTAGCTGATATGTTAACCTTAACTGTTTCATAATTAATAATAAACCCATTATAAAATAATTATTGTGGTTAAGGTTAAAATTGTGTTTTGCGCATTAAATATCTTATGATAATATTAATTTTACACACATATATGTATTTAATTTTATAAATTAGATTATATAATTTTTTATAATTCGGTAAAGATTATTTAATGAGGCTTATATTTTATTATTATTTTTGCATAAATCGTCTTTTTAAATAAAAAAATAGTTATCATGGTCAAAACATAATTGTTAAAGGTGTGAAAACATCATTTATAAAGTTAATAAAAGGTTTAAAATAGTTTTATTTTTATATATTGGAGTTTTTTACTAACTCGGACATTTATAAAATACTTCATTTTTCAATTTTTTAGTCCCTTGTGTTGAATGTGACTTTCAATTATTGAATTGTTTTTTATATTTAAAAAATCTACACTCATCATCAATAATAAAATTCCACATCCTCCAATCACTTATTAACATATCATAAGAAATTTATCCTAATAGGACCCCAAAAATATATCCCTACAAAAATCCTTATCCACATTCTATAGCTGATGGTATTCGTATAATACCAAACCTAGTGTTCCTAACAAGATACCCAAATATGGGTTTTCTAAGTAAGGAAATTGTATTTAGTAAGATCTATCTTTTTACTCCGTCTCTTACTACCATCACTCATGCATTAATAATTACAATATAACAACATCAGTATCTAAGATTTGTATATATGTTATTATGTTGGTTCATTAATTTATATCCATCTCTTTTCCTATCAAATGGGAACCTAAATATCAATATTTTCTGTGGAGGACTACCAGCTCTTGAACTGATGTAATTTTTTTCCTTGACCACCTCTCACTAATAGATATAATAGTTTATTTAATGAATATATATGGTATTATATGAAAATATTATTCCAATATAATTATGATATAACATCCAAATTATTACCCTCCATTCAATTTGAAAATTATAACATCACTTGAGCATATGTGGGGACTACCACCTCCACGAAAAAATGTGAATCGTTTTTTAATTTATTCTGAAATTGATAGAAATAAGTTTGTATTTGATGATCATATATTTTTTAAAAAATATAAAACATATTGAATAAATGTTAATTATTATTTACCTATCTCCAATTATATTTGTTAAAAAATTAAAACAATGTTCACTTGTATGTGTAACCTAACGTCTCCATGTATATTGCAACTAATTTTTCTATCAATAACATTAATGTAAAATTATAAATTGTTATGTAATTAATATATATTATATTTATATCATTATAATATTTTAGAATATATTGATACCATGAGAGTAACACTAGGACATGAACTACCAAATCAAAATAATCATGAATAATGAAGCAACTATCACATAATAAAGTGATTTTAAAATAGAATTATTAATGAATATGTGATAAAATATTACAATTCAATACTATAAGGTATGATATATATTATTATTTTTTCAATAAATATGATGTTAAATAAATATATATTTATTATACTACACATTCATACTTATATGAATCATTTTAAACCTGAGGTAAGGGTTTATTTTATAATCCCATAATTAATTGGGATTGTTTATTATTACGTCTCTATAGAGAAAATAATGATTTATTATTTTGAACCAATTATATTTTATTATTATATATTTATTACTATAAATTAATATTTTTCCATTAATTTTTCTCCCACTAAGAACTCATTAAACTGAATGATTATTTTAAAAGAAAATCATGTTCATTTCACCCATCATTATATTTACATTCTCTTCCATGTCCATTTAAAAATATGTTTCCTATTTTTATTTAAAAATATACACTTTGATAGTTAAATTCAGTTATTACCCAAGCATATATATTTTTGAAGACAATTATAATATTAATCTTTAACTATTTTCTGAATAATAATCTTTTTAACTTTTTACTTAAAATGTGAAAGGAATCATTATTGTAATGTATTTTATATTATTGGAATTTACTATATTCATGTAAAATAATTTCCTATAATATAACTTTAAAATTTTAAATGATCATTTCAAATGAAAATGTTTTCTAAATATTCTCCAATGATATTGTTTTCAAAAAATTATTACCGGAGTAAAAAAGGATAATTTCTTCATTAATATTTTAATGAAATTTGAATAGTTTTTCTATTCATCAATATAGACAAACCATAATTTACATAATCACCATTTGAAATATATATTTTAATGATACCAACATTAATATTTTCTTAGATGGATTATGATCAATATGAATATAGATTTACTATTTTGATACCTTCTCCATATTAGTCTATATCATATATGGTTATGTTTTCAGAATGGGGAATTTTAAAAATTTCATATTTATTATTTTCAATGTGATTGTAGTTTTTTATTATATTTTTTTTCATTTTATAAGTGGAATTAATTTTACTAATTAAGTGATGGAAGGTCCTAATATATACCTTTTAATGACCAGTAGGTCACATGATATAAAATATCTTGGGTGTCTAGTATAGGCGTCACCCATTTATGTAGGATATTTTGGAACAAGGCACTGTTGGTATGTTTATAATGTCTAAAATTATTAATTTCCTAATTATGATATTATTTATTTATATCCATGTCATAAATTAATTAGTTATGACATCCATGAATATGATGTGAGCCTATATGATTATTTATATGTTATTATTTAATAATCATTTATTACAATGATATTGTTCTTAATGATCATGAAGTTAAATTAATAGAATATAATTTAATATATTTCCAATACATATTTATAATTATGTATTTAGGAATTATAGATTCCATGGTATGCATACCATTATTGTGTAGATGTTATCATCCCATTCATAGGTATCCATTCATAATTATACTAGGAAATGTATTATGATTGATATGTAGGAGTAATTTAAGGGGAATTTTATTATTATAAAAGAATATAAAATGTTGTATTTTATTATTTCCAATTTATTGTGATATTAATGTATGTTTACTATTTTCTAATACTATTAAATTATTTTTTTCCTCAAGAATATTATCAATTATAACTACAAAAAATATAAAAAATCAATCATTGTTAATATAACACTAGGTTTGGAGTACTTATAGATATCATTAAAAAGGTATTTTTTGAATTATAATAAAAAAACCTTTTATGTAAAAATGATTACTCAGGTTGAGAAGTATGTTATTTCCATTAAATATACCATGGAATTAATGCAATAATAAAATATCATGTGACAATAAGTATTGGTGAAATAGTGCACTATACTAAGTAAAAAATGAGTAGTTTTGAAGGAAAAGAATAATGGTGTTCCTTGAAGGGGCGGTGAGGGAAAAAATATTATATACTGATAATGGATTGTTTGTAAATATTTACACTTAATACAAATGGAACAAAAGTTAATCATGTAATGATTCTCTAAAAATATAATATATTTTGAAATATATAATATTGACTAGAACCTCGACCACTATGTTTTAGACAAGTTTTAATCATATTTCAAGCCATTTAACCCATGAATTATTATTTTTGTAAATTTTTTGTTTTATTTTGGTAACTATATTTTACATTAGGTACCAAGTCATTTCTCACAAAAATAACATGTACCATAGACGAAAATTTAGAACAACTCATTAAATAATTAAATATTCATTTCATTTGATTCAATTTGTAAATAAACTAAAAATTAATTTTAAAATAATGATTAATGAGGTATGGAAAAAAAATTTAATAGGTCACATATATTCTATGATATCAAATATAGAATTTTGAATTTTAACCTACATTTTTTTAATTAAAAATTAATTCACAAATATACATTATTTTTACTAGGAATATTGTTTCCTTAATTTCGAAATTAATCTTATATAAAAATAATTTAATAAAATTTAGGTTATTTATAAAAATGATATTTTACACTATCTACCTAAAAAATAACAATTTTCAAAAAATCCAAAAAATCAAAACTATGAGAATATTACTGTAATGAATCCAATCATATATTTATTGAAAAAAAATTAATATTCTCATGTTTTGAAATTTAAAATTTACATTAAAAGTTGATTTATAATGGAAAAAATTTCTTATAGTATATAATTATTTTAAAATATTAATTATTCCCATTCAATTTTAATATCGATTAAACAATAAACTGATAATAAAATATTATTCATTTAAAATATATTTTTTTCCCGATTATTCAAAATTTTAATGAAATATAATTGAAATATTTGGAAAAATATATTTATATATAGAAAATTATTGTATTTTAAATTTTAGTTGTAGAAATTGAATTTCATTCATATTAAAATTATCCTTTATTTTTTTCATTATTATTTAAAAAATTTATTATTTCAATTCCATCATGCTAATTCTATGGATAGGTTTTAATATTCAAACATACTATTTAGATTATTTATTAAATTTAACTCTTTTTTTAGTTCGTTGTCCTGTATAGAAGAATCTATCAAACATATTTTCCTCATATAAATGATTTCAAATATTAAAATGAAGGGGTGTTACATTCTCCCACTTTGAATAAATTTAAACACCATAACATGACAAATAATATAAGGTTAATTTTGTTTAGGAAGTTATAATTATCCATTCATAGATAGATAATCAATTGTTTATTTTACATGTGAAATGAGATTTATCTATTTGAAAAATTATTTTATTTTCATTATAAAGTGGGATAAAAAATTCTTTATTTTACAAATAATATACTAATGGTATATGTTCTAGATATATAAATAATAGCTTTCTACAAAACCTTGATAATGATTTATATGTTAATTATAGTATTATGGGTTTCATTATAACATAAAATTAATTATTTGGTGATGAGTTACCGGAAATTTGAAACTAAAATATATAGAGTGAAATAATTATCTACTATATTGGTTGATGTTTTATAATAATTTAATTTTTTTCAAGCGTGGTGGTGACATTTTACCCAGTTGTACCTTATATTGGGATATTGAGTCACATAATGACAAAAAATTTTGAAATTCAAGTACTGTATTTTTATACATTTTATATTTCACCTATAAATTTTAATCTAATAAAAACCCTATAGAAATAACTTATCCTTTTATGGAAATTTCCTTCTTTCTTCATCACATATTGTTTTCACATATAACATTTAATCTGATTTCCATCATAATAGTCATCACATGTTTTTTTCATGAGATTCCTCATTTCAATTTATTAATATGTTTGTGACATTATCTATTTTCATATTGTTAATCATATTTTTGGTAACTTGTTTTGATTAATCTTTTGGTTTTTAACTCAAGTTCCCATTCTATTGAGCTATTTATTGGGGTAATCTTCTCATTTTCCCTCATAACCTTTTTTCCTTATAGTTTAGTCCACTAATTAGATATGAAGTAATGATATAACTGGTAGTAATTATAATATATTTATAATAAATAACCATACGAAAATAAATCTACATTATATCTCACGTTATAGAATAATATTATTTGTATATCATTTTTACAACTAATATTGTATCAGAATCAGTTCAAGGTATGTCAAAAATAGTTTACCCAATATAACTATTTGTTCAAACTATTCTAATTTCAGTTGTATTTTCTAATACATAATAACCTAATTCTATACATTAATAATTATGTAAATAATTAATTGTTATTTGTAATGAGGATGTGATCAATTGAATAATACCCCTTATGAGTGTCAAACTAGGTGTGTAGTTATGCCTCTTTGTTCTGAAAAATGTAATGATTTTGTTATTACCCAATACCTCATTCATAGTGTTAGTTACCCTAAGAAAATCTATAAAAGATCAAATATCAACTTATAGTATTCCAAAAAATTGAAATTTCTTAGGAAAACCATATACTAAAGACATTAACAAAACTATATAATGTCATCCTATGCGTGAACATATTCTATTTATTTTCAATAATGTTTTATTATCATATTACTGAATTAAAAAGCGTGTTATTACTATATTGTTTAATATTATACTATATAATAGAGTTTCATAAACCTTGGAAATATTTATTAGCACTAAATTATCAATCCTTAAATTATCCTCAAGAAACAGACCAATATTCCAATTTATGTAAATCGTTATCCAATACCAACTCTGATGTCCTATACCTGCACTCCGAAATCTGGTTCCATAGAAACTTATGTTCCAAACATTATTTGATAAAAAATATATTTTCATACAAATAACAATCCCATAATTTATTAGTATAATGAAAATATTTCAATATATACATTCCCAAGACCATTTTTGTTAATAGGTTCAGATAACTTTTATAAATTATAATTTAAAATGATCAATTTCCTTCATAACTAATGTATTAATCTATGAAATTTTTATGAAACAAATTCCTTTAAATCATTTTATTCCTTTGATAGCATGTGTTACATGAAAAAAGCATGTTTAAATGAACGACAAAAAATATTAAAATATTATATGTCTATTATCACCAAGATGTTGTATCATTAAGGAAAAGGAATATATGGTCAAAAAATATATATAATTAATTCATTACTTATCAAGTTAATATAATTAAATGTAAAATATAATTGTTAGTTACAATTAATATTTTTAAATTAATTTTTTTTATAGAATGCAGTTTATTTTAAATAAATATATTAAATTAATCCATTCATGTGAATTATTTTAATGGGAAATATATATTATTTACCTCATCAAATGTTTTATCCATTCAAATTAAATTTTTATATGAATATAAAAAAATCTATTTTTAAACATAAAAATGTATTATTGTGAGGTTTTATTATTTTCATTTCTCATGTTATCTTTTAATAACTTTTAATTTTATGGTATTTTTCTTAATAATGAATTTATTTATTTTAATATTTTGAGAAATTAATATTTTATACCACCTCTATTATAAATGTAAACCTCACAAATCACTTCATAACAATAAATTGAACCATATAACACAACTATACCCTTCAAATGTTTCTTATAACCCCCCATAATCATCTTCTACTAGTACCCGCATTCCCAAAAGGCCTACCTTAGTGTCCATTAATGCTGATTTAAATGGATCTTTTTGGAGAAGAGGTAATCACTATAACCGATATATTTAATTTTATAATATTATTTACATACTATATGTCTACCATATTTATCATAAAACAAATTAATAATCCTAAATATTATTTAATATTATTAATGTTAATTAAACAACATCATTCACTCTATTTACTGTCAAATAAGAAGTGAACGTATCCTTCATCTGTACGTACAACATACCATCTCCATGAAGTGATACAAATAATTTGTATAATGGGATTATTTTTTATATGATATTTATTACAAACTTATACTTATGTATTGATAATATCTTATATATATTTATATCACTCTGAAATTTTGGAAATAATAATGACACTAAGAAGTACGTATTGACTATAATATGCATGATGCAATGTGATTAGTTTTTTGTTTTTATTTCACAGGGATATTAATAAAGAGTAATTGGGTTAACATACATGATATTCCTGATAAAATAATTATTTATATAATATTTAATTATTATATATCATTATTTTATCCCATAAATCGAAAAATAGAAATGAGATTCAGGAATATATATGACCTAAGGACTCCATGAATGATGTAATTAATTTTTCAATTTCTCATTTTTATGAATTCTTAAAAATATTTAAATAGTGAATATATTCTCTATTTGTAAAATAATTTGTACTATAGAAATTGTGTGACATAGTAAAAATAAATTGACCTAAACTAGTAAACCAAAACAAGCTTGGAAAATAAATAAGTTATCACCCTAATCTACTATTTTAAAAAGAAATTTACTAATAAATGGATGATAATAGGTTATAAATAAATCATTAATTTTATGGTATTTTTGAATTTGGTTTAAAAATATATCCATAATAAATTTATGTTTATTATACATTAGTTTCTAATGTGAAATATGAAAGTATAAGGGCACGTTAAGTGTTTATCACATAATTTCATCTGTATTCAATATTTATTATGTTTTTGTCTGCACTAGAGAATATTTCACTGAAATGTCCATGTTTTATAAATAAATTCAATTTTTTTACTACTCTACTAAAATATTTTTAAAACAATTTTACCCATGCTTTATGTTTTAAAATTTTATTTTAATCAAATATTTCAATAATTTTCTTAAGACATACTTTGTGTATTTTATGACTAGAATATTGACGGAATTTTTTAATTTTTATAGGCCAAAGAGGCTTTTCCATATACCATAATTCCTCAATTCAATAATTTATAATATAAAAGTCTAAATAATTATATTCAATGATTTTTTTCTTTTTTAATAGCATTAATTTTTTAAAATAATGTCCACGTGGGATCATTATTTTCATCATGAATTATCCATATTCATATTAAAAAAATTCAATTTAATATTGAATCCTTTGATTTTACATAACTTTTCTGTCAATATAATATATTGATACAACACTAATTCATTCTCTAGATGGTTATGTTTATTATGGTATTCTATTAATTAATAATAATACATATCTATGAGTTATGTCTGGATGATTTTTTTTAACCATATATTTTCATGTGATCTGATATTATGAATGATTTATGATCGTATGGAACACAAATATAGAATTTTTATATCTTGACATGTGTTTCCTCCTTCACCCTCTGATGAATTTAGTAAAGTATTATATCTCATTATATAGTTATGGGAATCATGACGATGTTCTTTATATTGAATGGGAAATAATTCTATGTTCTTGTTCCATTATGGGATACAAGAATATTTTTATGATTTGTTATGGGAAATAAGTCTTTGATCATGATCCACTATGGAAAATGGGTTTTGATGCGAGATATGATGGTGTTGGTATTTGTCTTCTATAACTAAAATGGTTACATATTTATTATGATTCCAAAAATAAAATATTAAATGAATGTATAGATCATGATTGAGTTAAGTTGAATTTTTATTCCTATGATCCATGTATTTTGAAATGATAATGTTTTATTCAATGACTCATGTTTATGATCTCTATTAGATTGGTTATGAATATTGTATTTTATGGTCAAGATATCATATTATTATTCTAATCATATTCATACATATGATCATCATTTAATATATCTCATTTATATCCTTATTTATAATATGATATTATACTTTTCTAATTTTTTAATTCTTCGGGATATAAAGATGTTTTTCAAAAGGGTATACCAATAAAGAGTAGAATATGGGAAGAATATTTTCAGATATGCTGAATATCATTCATAAAATAATAATATTTTATATATAAACCTCAACGAATCTAATTTTATGGTTTCTTACGTGGAACATATTTTTATTTATTAAATTTTTATCTAAATTGATGTAATATTTATGTATGATAATTTTAAGCATTTATAATTGATATCAAGTCCACAATTTAGTCAATTATTTCGGGTTACTATTAGAAAAATGTTATGAAAAAACTAGGTACATGACTATTTATAGGATAAAATACTATAGTGTTTATAACGATGATGAATGGCCAAGATTAAACCACATGTCTTATAAAAGAAGGTGTCCTAATTTCAACATTCTATTAATTATATTTCATAATTATGTTGTTTTGAATTATGTATATGTTTTCTCACACTATTATTTTTTTATTGTAGTAATTTTAATAAATAGTAAAAAATTTTAATTCTAAATGTTATTGAAAATTAAATGGCTTTCCACCTATAAAACCAAATGTTTCAGGAGCTGGAATTTATAATCGTTCTGTTTTGAAAATAAAAAATTCTTAGGCTATGAATCATCTAGAGTATCAGAAATGATCGAATGAGGAGAAAATATATTATTTAATGTATCACATGGTAGCATCCACTATCTTTTAGTGTATTTTTTGATCTACTAGGGGACGTGAGATTTATGAACACAATTTTGAGAATATTTTTCATTCTTTATTTGTTGATACATGAAAGAGTTGTCTTAGATTTTTATTATCTAGAAGTGGATAAATATAAATGGTGGAATTTTTCAAGAATATTAGGAAAGTGGTATAAAATGGATCCATTTTAGTTTATGAGTTTAAGGTTATATTCTATAGAAATTAGGTTCCTTGAATTCTAAGGAAAAATATAGAGAATGTGTTTCATAAGATGAAGAAAAACATAGAAAAATATTTTGGTACCAGTGATCAAAATATAACATTTATTTCATGGTATGTCTCTGGATTAATTATCATACCTGGATAAAAAATGGAATGATTATTTAGTGTTCTAAAACCAAGAATCTAAAAGGCATTAGTTTTCAAGGACTTAAATAGATATAATGAAATAATTTTATGTTCACTCAATGTAATATTAAAATTATAGATTTCCTCTATTTACATGGTTTTGATAATAAATAATGATCTAGTCACATTAAAACTTAAATAAATCAGATTTTGGAAAGAAATCTGGTCCTTCTACATGAGAAAAATATAGGATGAATAATCTTATGAAGTGTTTTACTGTATATATGAAGTTTATTAGATATGGAATAGTGGGTCATAAATCCCATGTATATCAAAAAGAGATGAATATGATAGTTATTGAAACAGAGAAAACAAAAATACAAACAAATTAACCACCCACACTGCAATCATTTAATTAGAAGGATTGTGTGATATATTTCAACTATACAATGAATGTGAATATTATTTATGATCAGACTAAAACACATCTTATTCCCAATGATAAAGGTAAATATCATGTGATCATGAATTATGATGTGTGTAACATGCATAACATGTTTAAGGGAACATTTATCATCCAATATAGAATATATATTGTCTTAGTTTATTTTGGATAAACTAAATCATTTATTTATATTTTTTTAAATGGTATCTATGTATCACCTCAACAGTTATATTTTTAGTTTTCTATGAAAACTCGTATTAGAATAATGGTCTTATCCAATATCTATAATTATTCTCTAATTGGTGTCTCTAGGAAATTTCTTCCTTACTATAATGTCAATATAAATTTATATTAATTCAATGTGATTCTAGATTGGAATGGATTTCTTCATATAGAGCCTACATAAAATATTGAGAAAGAGAAGTCACATTTTCTTAGTCCAATTGAACATATGATTATTTATTTATCTGAGGATCACTAATGGAAAAACGACCTATACCCATGGTTCGAAACCATGGGTATATCCCCCAAAACCGTGGGTATATCTTATACCCTTGGTTTTGGGAACTGTGGGCTGCAAAGGAGTCGGTATAGGTCCCAAAACTATACCCACGGTTTTCCGAAACTGTGGGTATAGTTATTCTGCCACCGTGTCAAAGCATTATACCCAATTTCAACAGCATCAATGTCTTTTACCCACGGTTTCAAAACTGTGGGTATAAATCCTAAAATAATTTTGGCAGCAGGTTTTGATCTCATAACCTCTTCGCTGCAAACACCACATCTAACCACTACCCTAACATCACATATATATATATATAGTTAAATATAGTTATATAAACCATGGGTATATAGAAAGAACTGTGGGTATAGGACTCCCGCCAAAAAAATTCATTCCTGTAGGGGAAAAAAATTTCCCTCGCACACACGAGAAACCAATACCCATGATTTTTCATAGCTGTTGGTATACATATTTTATCTCAGACCTATCCCTCGTGTTTTCCCCAAAACCATGGTAATAGGTACCCCAATGCTCAGATTTTTTGAAAATCGTGGGCATAGGTAACTTTTCAGGACCTATACCCACAGTTTTGGAAAACAGTGGGGATAGACCCCCCTATACCCATGGTTTTCAAAAACCGTGGGTATAGGGGTACCTATCCCCACGGTTTTGGGGAAAACTATGGGGATATGTCCATTTTCCCATAGTGGATGATAATGTACTTCTAATAGGATTTTCTTACATCATGTTGGTATTAATTCGTATACATGAATGTTATTGGATTTTAATGGTTAAGAAGAAATATATAATTAAGGATACACCAATTTTACATGGTTTTGTTGATATAATTCAGAGTGGATTTTTAGGTATTAAATCAAACAATGAATTTGTGTCTTTTATAAGACTCATACCTGGTTATATTACTATTTCAAATAAACATTATAGATTTGACCCAATCATTTTTGAGGAATTTGAGAAGAAGATCTATGAGTATTCTGAAAATGGACTCATTCTATCATGTTCACCACCTTAGGGAGAACCTAATATATTTTTAAGAAGAATTTTGTATTGATGTGAGTATACATTGATTCTTGAGAACATAATAAGAACACTATCACAATCATATGTCACCAATGTATTAATTAATTACCCGATCAACAATGTGGAGATAAATATAGTTCCATGAATAGTCTTCATTTTAGATATCATTAATTGAGATTAAATAGGGATACACCTAATATATCATTCGATAAAATGTAGGTACCCTATGAATTTATTATGAATCATTTTGGTTTTTCAAATCCACCCTATAAATTCATGGAATTTTTGAGTATAGAATTTCTAGATTAAATTGATCAGTTATTTATGGTCTTTATAAATTATATTATTATATATTCAAAGAGAAACAAAGAGGATGAAGACTAAATGCATATTTTTCTAAAGACACTATGAAGGTTAACATTATGTAAAATTTTCCCTAGCTAAATTTTGTTAATAATAGTTTAATTTTTGAATCTCATAATTTTTATTCATTGTATATCAGTACATTCTTCTATAACAGATGTTATAAAGAAATGCCCTAGAATAACCACAGTGATTGAAATCCATAGTTTCTTTGGCCTCCAAGATATTATAGTTGTTTGGTGAAGTATTTCTTAAGATTATCCAATCCACTAACCAAGTTTACATAGTTATGAGTTGTGCTCATATAGAAGGTGGAATGTGAATAGTCTCTAAAGAATTATAAAATAATGATGGTTAGTGAACATGTTCACACACTACCACATAAAAGAGAATCATTTATGATTTATATTGATTAATAAATTAATGGGCAGGGTTGTGTTCCCATGAAAAATGATATCATGATAATATTTACCTCAAACCAATTTATTTTCCACAAGAGAAATTATCCAACTCAGTATTTAGAGTTAGCTTTTTAATTTTATCAATAATTTTATTATGTAATTAACTATATGGGTAATAGGGTGAAATAAATTATCATCGAAAAAGTATAATATATAATTTTTATCTAATGATGATGAACCTGGGCAAAAAAATATTGTTGGATATGATTAATGATTATGATTTCATAATACATTACCACCATAAGAATGTGAATAAGGTGGAGGATAAATTGAGCTAAATAGATCATGCCAACTTATATATGGATAGGATCATAAAATATAAAATATTTATATATTTATAATATATGGTATTATAAATCATACAATAAGGGAATAAATCTTATCTATATAAAATATAGGTTCATACATATATCTATGTGAAGATTATTTAGGTGTCGATTAATGATGTTGATATGAAAAATAAGGTGAGAAATGTTCATAATTCCATCCTTGACATTGAGGGAATAATAATGTTAAGGAACTATTTATCTTTCACAACTATAAAATAATTGAATAAGAAGTTGTTGAATGAGTCTCACAGTTCATAATTATATATTCATGCAGGAAGAAAATATATTTATAGATATATTAATGTGTATTTCTAGTTGGTTGACACGGAGAGGGATATTATAGATTAAGATACTCAATTACTGATTTTTTAGAAATATATGGATTAGACACATAAATCTAAGGGGATGTTAAACCCAATAACATAAATTATAGGAAATATGAAGGAATCACAACAAATTTTTCCATCAGACTACCCTAAACATCTTAAGGCCACAATTATATATTTGTTATAATCTATTTTATTATGAATAAAGAATAAATAATTAATATTATTGAATATTTATCATTTGATAATATTTCTAGAATATATATTAATTAATTGGTAATATTACATGAAGTAACTCATTCCACTATATGCGATCAAGATCATCAATTCACATTTATGTTATAGATAAGTTTAAGATGTGTATACATAGAATGCTAACATTCATCACCGCTTAACATCCTTAGATATATATTCAATATGATTTGAACATTAAACCTATTTATGAAAAATAAAAAAAATCACTATGGATTCCAAATGTGTTTTGAATCAACATCTTCCTTTGGAGGATTATTATTACAACAAAATTTGTCACTATTTCATTCATATGGATCCAAATAAATAATTATAGGATAAGTTTTGAAAATATCTAAGGTGTTTGAATTATATTAGTGAAATAATTCTATTATTAAATAATTTATTATTATTAAATTTTACATAAACTAGATCAATTTTAAAAAATATAAGGAAATCTAATTTTCATACAATGATGTTATGCAGACAATTTTCAGAAGGATCTAAAGTATGAAGTAGGTGAAAAGTTATTACTATAAATATTTACCTGGAAGGGAGTGGAGATATAAGTAAATAATGGAATGATAATACCTTGTTATACCAATCATAGTGATATTATTTATCAAATTAGGATTAAAACATGTCAATTGGTGCTTCCACAAATTCAATATCAAGTTCCTGATGTCTTCCGTGAATATCTCCTAAGGAAGTGAATACATGATCATTCATAAGTACTAAACTAAAGGGACATACCACTAGAGTAAGATCATTCATATGCATGAATCATGGTAGATATTTTGGATTATATAAATAATTTTCTATGAAACAATACCACTCATCTGGAAAAAGGGTTATGTAGAAACAACCAATTTAATAATGCAATGTGGAAAAATAAGGACGTGATGTAGAAGATATATCTATATAATTTTTTTAATGTGATTATTTTTGAGAGAAAAATTCATTTTATGGGGGATAAAATGTAACACCCTATGATTTTATAAAATATTTCACTTTAAATAAGTTTATTTCTTCGATATCCCTAATTGAAGGAAAACGTTAATTTAGAAGAATCAGGAAACATTATTAAAATATTATATATCCATTATATCCGAGATATTTTATTGGTGGGTATGAGTGTGAATAACTAAATTATGAAAATTTATATTCTATAAATATATAAAATTAATCCATTACATATTAATATTTTATCATTAAAATGGAAAATTAAATGAAAATTAATGTGATGCTTTTTAAGAATTTTTTTCTTATATGGAATGTATTTTATATAAATATATTAAATTTTTTGATATGGGTGAATTATTTTAATAATATATATATATTATTTATCAAACAATTTTTCTAAGAATTCTAAAACATTTCCTGTCTCTTTCATAGGAACAAATCCATTTAATGATTAAAAATATAGTTTAACTAAAAAAGAAGTTTCTTTTACATTTTTCACACTTATTTATAAATTAAATTATAAAATTTATAGTTGTTAAAAGTGATAAAATTAATTAAATATTTCTAATATTGATGATCAAATTTGGTAATTAGTCCCAATTTATTTTTGGTTAATATAAATAGAAACCTTGGGAAATTTTATCAAATTTGTAAAGGGTAAATCGTGTTAATCTAGATTAAAAATAACCAATAAGGTAATAATTATTCATAATAATTATTATAAATGAATTTAATTCAAACATTAACACCAAGTGTTTTATATAGAGTTATTTAATGACAATATGTCCATGGAAATTACTTGTCTATTTATAAAATCAATTAATGTTTCCAAATATCACTCTCTTTGTTTTTAATCTCTTATGTGTTCACATAGGGAAATAAGTATGTTAGGAATAATTATCTGTTTATGATTTTATCTTAATAATAATAATTTCATGATATAAATTTAAATTTTTTGGAACATTTATAATGTAAAATAATTTCTTATGAAACTCTGATGAATTATTTGTCAATTTAGTAATAAAATAAAACAAATTATTTTAAAAATATTATTGGAGATATAATTTTAATATGAAGGTATTAGACAAATATTTTGTATATATAAACTAGTTATTTTAAATTATTTCATAGATAATATTTGAATTTTCCTCTTTTTATGGTTTATTTAATTATAAATTGAATGACTAGTGTAAAAATTAAAAATAATGATATTTTATCAGTATAATATATTATTAAATTATTAGAAAATCATAAATGTAATGAAATAAAAAATTTATTGCATGGTTCAAAATATTAATGTATGACAACTAATGGTCAAATTTTCATGTTATAAGTTAAAAATCCTTCCTTTTATTATGGAAAAATTTATTTATGTAGTTAAAATTAAAATACTCTAATTAAGGTTTAATATACTTGATAAGGATTAAAAATATAAAAACTGTATACATTATATTAGGTTATGGTATTAAGACAATTTGTAGCCCTGTCTTGGAAGATCTTTTCATTATGAGGTATTTTCGGATGGATTTTTTTAATAACCTAATATTTTGAGAATTCTCAAAAGTTCTATTCACCTCAATTATAAAAGGACACCTCCTCCCTAACTTCATTACTCGATTTTGATAATTTTTCCACTCAAATAATTATAAAAATTTTCTTCTATAATTACATTATCAAATTATAGAGGTTATTTTATTCTAAAATGTGCAACCCTATATCGTATCACAATATATCTAAATGGGTAATTTCGAAGAAGAGGTAATCACCTTATTTGATCTCCTTCATTTTAAAATATTCTTCAAATCCTCTAAATAAATTATATCTATAAAAAAACATCATATTTTGTATCATAAAAATGTTAAAATTTTATTATAGTTATTATAAACCATTATACATATTATTTCTTGTAAACCTGTAGTGAAATTGTCTCGCATGCATATATACGACTTACAATCACCACATAGCGATAGAGTTGATTTTTCATCATCATATTTTGTTTACATGTTTTATGATGGATCTAATTTTATACATTATATTAATTAAATATTTATACTTATGTAATTATGATACCATTAAATATTTCATACCATAACATGTTTTTAAAAAAGATAATGTCTCATGTGTGTACTTCTGGACCACCCTCTCTACAATGTGATGTGATTTAGTTTCCATTTATATTTAAAAAATTTGTAAAATGGATAAATTATGGGGAATATATGTGATATATATGATAAAAATATTATTATTTTAAAGGATTATTATGATTTATATTCCATTAATTCCATTAGTCGAAAAATTAAAATGACATTAATGCATTCATATGACCTACCATCTACAGCAACAATGTAACTAGTTTTTCTTTCAACAATTATTAGTAATGATTATATTTATATAATATATGTAATTTTTTATCATCATTGAATGTTTGGAAATGATGGTACCATGATCAATATATAATAAATGGTGCGGCAGAACCAAAACATGCCATGAAAATGAAAAACATATATTACACAACAAGGATTTAATGAATAATTACTGATAAAATGTTATAATATTCTATAAGTAAATCATAAATAGAATCATATAAAAGGATATTTTATGTTAATAAATTAATAATAAATAAAGATTTATTATTTATGTGTTTTTTACATGATCAGGGAAAGTTAATACTTATGGTGAGGGTTTATTTCACAATCTTGTCATTATTCTATATTGATTATGTCTAATAAATTTACATAGAATATATCAATTATATAAATATTTATTCTAAAAATTTTCTAAAAATTAATTTTTATATTCTACACTAGCTTTTAAATATTTTTACCCATGTTCGTTCTTTTACAAAATGATTGAAACAACTTGTTTTTTACTTTTCCAAACAAGGTACTTTTTGAATATTCTAACAACAATAAGGGAGAAGAGTTCTTTACTTAAATATAAAGAGAGGTTTTTCCTACTATATTTTCACATCAATGATTTTATGATTACTTAATATCTATAAATATATATTTTCAATGAAAATTATTTACTTTATATGTGGCTCTATTAATTTAAATGTGATTTTAAAATTGAAATCTTATTTTCCTCACAAATTATTCAATATACTCATTAAAAATAATAATCCATCTATGATATCATGATGTGATGTTACATCTACTTTTTTGGGGATATGATCCATGTATTACTTCCTCATTCTTCATCTAGATAGTTAATTTTTATAATGGTGAGATTTTTATAAATATATTTACTTTTCCATGTGTTATGTTATATTGAAATGTTTATGAAACCCATTTCCTTTACATGGATTCTGGTATGAAAAAATGATTTATTAAATAACAGAATAAATATTTATTATTTTATTTATTTTATGGGTGGGACCATTATGTCGCTCCAATGAATTGGGATACATATTATAACTCATGATATACATATGGGAAAGAAGATGATGTTCTTGATCTGTTATGTTAAAAAATTTATGAACTTGATCTTTTATTTGAAAAAGTCGATTTGATTTATCTAATATAGCAAATATGTTTTCATCCCTAATATTATGGTCTTTTTATTTAATATTGACATAAAAAATGGTTTCTTTACTCATGATGAAATTACAGAAATTTATGAAATGAATATACCGTTAATGATTGAGTTATGATTTATATTCATTCATATCATTCATTACTTTTGAAATGAAAATGTTTTATTCTATAACATAGGATTATGATATTGTTATATTTTATATTAAAATTGTAATTTATGTTCATGATCATATAACCTAATCTATATATTACACTTATATATCATCACAAATTGATATCTCCCATGTTTTTCATTACAAAGAATCTGAGCGTATCATTTTCTTATGTTTCCTTTCCCTATGTTATGAAGAATGATTTTAGTAGGGTATTCAAATATAGATTACTATGTGGGGAGATCATTACAGGAGATTTCAAAGATCATTCATAATAAAATAAGATTGAATATCTAATCTCGAAATAATATAAACCTTTATAGTTCTATCATGGATCATATTGTTGTGTATTGAATATTAATAAAAAATGATATAATATTATTTTATAAATATATAAGTACATTATTTAATGGCTATTGTTTTCCACAATATAATAATATAATTAATTCCTAAAATTCATTCAATATTCCCCCATCATTATCCATACATTCTACACTATTTTTAATATCATGTGGGATACATTTCATTATACCCTAGGGAAATGGAAATGTAATAAGTGGTGATCTTAATTCCCCATTAAGGAAAAAATATAACTACATCTATAAAAAATAGGCATATAACTCATAATTATTACTGACAAAATATTCTGAAATTTTCTATATTCAACTAATATCGACAACATTTTCTATCCATGACAACAAACAGAAACCTGAATATCAATAATACTAATAATTTAAATTTTTGTGTTCATAATTTGAATCCACAAAAATATGTTTTCATATCCTTATAACATGTATCCATATAGATATAGTAATATTTATACACTAAAACATTACATGTTTTGTCTCCGTATATTTTCAGATTTGTTAGGGGTTTATATAATTCAATTCCCCAACAATAAGATAATTATTTATAAAACATTAACAATATGAGTCAATATTAATTTTCATACCATTTCCTAGGGATCCACATATAGAACAAAAAAATTGATATATGTTCAATGTTTGATATATATTTTCAATAGTTAATAAATATGTGTTAGAGGTTAATAACAATCATGAATATCAATTCCAATCACTATGTCAATGAAAGGTATAACATTATCATATTCCATGCAATGGATAAATGTTTACTAACAAAAAATATGTATTATACATTCCAACAAACATCATAATTAAAAAAAAGATACATAATGATAATTATTTTCCCCATTTTTGTAGCATAACAATATTTTATTTAAAACAACATCCAATCTATGTTATGTAAAATGTGATTCTCACTCTACATAGATCAATGTGTATAAAAAAAATAATTTTTTTATTTTCATTATTATAAGAAATAAAAAATATTATATAGATGGATTCAAATAAATATATCCCTATTTTTTAAAATGTCGCATAAAATGATTATGATATAAATGAATACACCGTCACAAAATCTAATGGTTCGATTGATATTGAAAAACAACGAATCATAAATATTTCTGATTGATTATTTATGCTAAACCTCATAAATGGATATAAATATATATATATATAATGGTAAATCATGAATCATAAACCTTATTATGGTAAATACATTTGAAAATGGTAAGTCAATGTAAGTTTAAGCATGAATGATTTATTATAATTTTTTGACATGTATATAAAATAATAATGTCTATGTCACATTTAATGTTATATTTTCAAAAGGTTATGTGAAATATATTGAAAATATATACTTTAAAAAACGAATATATAGAAATAGAGTCCATGAAATACATATATTTTATATTGTAGAAATGAGGATAGGATAAAAAAACATATGAATGTGAAATTGAAATACATTTCTATCATTTTAAAAATATATTATTACAAAACTCAAAATGCATGAAAAATAAAAAAAAATATCAATTTTATTATAATATAATTATACTGCATATTTATTCAAATATTTTATAATATAATATTAGTGTGGGAGAACATATACATGTAAAATAAATTTCATATATGAATCATTATAAATCAAAGAGTGGGTGTCTGATTTTTCAATAACCCTAACAGGATACCTATTACATGAAGAATAAAACATTTGAAAATTGGTCAATCTGATGAAAAATTAAACATTGATGTGATATTAAATAATATAATCTTGGGGTAAAATAAACCCAAATTATATGAAATTGTATATAGTGAATGAAAAAACTTCAAAAAATAATTATTCTGTTTTTCAAAAACTCATACAATTAGTTGAACACCTAAGTCATACACTATTTTAAGAAATGAAAAATATTTGTCTTAGTATATATCATGAATAAAATGGAAATCCAATATATAAAATAACTGATTAATTAAATAATTATAAAACCATAAATTATTAATCATCATGTATAATAAGATAAAGGTAAAAAATAATTACATTTGAGACTAAGAAAAACCTACAACATTAGTTACATTTGAATCCAATCCTCATAAATTAGAATTATTTTTATTTAACTTTAAATACCATTATTAAAATATAATTCAACATATGATATCTAAAAGTAGTAGAATACACATTACATAAAGGA
Source organism: Viscum album (assembly GCA_963277665.1). NCBI lineage: Eukaryota > Viridiplantae > Streptophyta > Magnoliopsida > Santalales > Viscaceae > Viscum > Viscum album. The sequence continues at coordinate 1,590,863,829 of OY728161.1, read as the reverse complement.
AAATATTTTTATAATTCAAAAATGGATCAATTAGAGGGAAATGAGATGAGAACTTATACCTCGATCAAGATTCATTTTAGAATTTTACAAAATGCACTGAATTGCTAAATTAAATTTAATAAATACAAGACCCGTAAGATTTATCATCAGTATAAATATTTATAATTCTCATCATTAGTCAATCTATATATATAAATATTATTCTATTTTTACATATTATATACGCCTTGTGTGGATATTATTTATGACATTAATTTTTTTCTATAAAAATGGTGTTGGTATCTATTCTCTTCCAAAATTTCATATTAATGAAATTTTTTAAGGGGATACACTATATTTTTTGAAAGATGTTTATAATTATATAATAAATTTGTAGGGTAGTTTTTGTTATTATCTGTGTGGGTTCAACTTGTGAAAAGCATGTCTTAGTGTTCCTCAATGAAAAAAGTATGATTTCTTAATTTATGAGTTAAATATTTATATAATCATACCAAAACAAAAAAAAATAGTTAAATATTTCTACCATATTATACTAATATGTACGACCACATTATCTTCAATGATATTAATGGATTTTATTTTCCATTGTTGGGGTTAAACTGACCAAAACACGAACTAACCATGATTAATGAATGATTATGAGATGGTTTAATTGTAAAATCATAATAAAAGTTTACAATAACATAATTTAGATTGTATTGGTGTGATATATAATAATTTCCTGGACATTGTGATGGACTGAAATTTATATAAATTCATAAAGTAGATTAAATATATCATTTTTTTAGTTCTTTAGTTTTGATTGTTGTAATAATGATAATTGATTGTTGATAATATCATTAATAGGTAATCAAATTTCTTTACCATAAACTTGATTATATGATAGAAATAATATTTATCCTTAATTATAATCCTAATGATAATCCATGTAAGTTATTGAGTAAATGAAAATTAATAATTAATCATTCTATGGAGGTTAATGTCCACATTTATGCATAGTTGAAGATTTTATTCACGATAGAATAAGTGATAAGGGTGATATGGTGTATTGTGTGAGTATCCTAAAAATGATTATATATATATTATTTTTATTATTCTACATTTATACCATATTTTTATGATGGGTATATGAAATTAATCTTGTTTCTTTATAGTGGTGGAAGTCCACACAGCACATGATTAACAATTTATTATTTTAATATAAATAAAAAAAACTTTTTCAAATATTATTACAATTTTATAATAAAATTATCTATATGATCTTTATAAATAATATTTATATCATGGAATTTTTTTAAATATATCATGAAATATTTATGGTTCCATGTGTTGAGAGGACATAAAATTCCAAGGCCCTATGAGCCAAAAATTTAATTTTATCAATATTTGAAATATATTTTATATTATGAATTCTTATTTAATTAAATAAAATGATAAAAAAATTTCAATTGATTCAAGGAATTGAAATTTGAAACCATGGTTAAATCGAAAATGTGATTTTTACCCAAGGTGACACCTAAAATAATACGTAGAGGGGTGTTCAGATATCGTGACTATTGGCGGGTGTATTTATAATATAATAAAAAAATATTTTAACTACATGCTATATTTAATAAAAATTAAAAAACTCTAAAAATTCATGGTTATGATGATTCATAATGTCTATCAGCATAATACTTGGGGAATTTGAGTGGGTTTTCTCTCACCAATAATTTTTGAATCATAATTAGATGATGATGAGACTTTGTATCTAATAAGATATAGACATTATGAATTCAAGGAACACTCTCATTTATTAGTGAGAATATTACTCAATGAATAATGATCTAATTTCTAGTAATAATCAATAATTCATGTATTATTTTCTTATTGATTAAATTTATTTACCATGATTGATTATATTCTATTGATATGTGCCAATTGATCCTCTATGTGAAACTATGCACCTTTTTAATATGTTTTATAATTATCACAATGAAATCTCCCCAATCAATATCAGTTGGCCAAGAATGATTCATGAATAATCATTTACTATATTTTTCTTATTCTTTTACACCACTAGTAAATCTCATTTTACATAATTTTGAAACATGTCCATGGAACATTATTGTTTTTCATGATCAATCTTGATAAAACCTCCCAGAATCACGAAATATTCTCATGCAATAAGGATTTAGAATAACAAGGAAAAACATTGATGAATCTAATTACATGGGTTAAAAGTTCATATATATGTGGTCCGAAAAAATGGTGTGTCGCATTCATTTAACGAGGTGCGTGAGGTGTATGATGAACCCCCCAGATGAATTAGAATCTGATTAATCACCAATGGATGGCTGTGAAAGAAGATTGCAGGATACCACTTTGATTTTGGGAAGGCTGGATTTTAGATATGAGGAGTGGAGGATTGATATAGATATTTGGTGATTTTATCATGACATATGATAATATATAATCTATACACCATGAAGATCTGAAGAACACACATCATGTAGTCTTGGGTTTTTGGTGTCCTATGTTTCTCTTGGAGTTAAATATTACATCCTATATAGAGTGATTATACACAATGTAACCCATTCTAATCAGCTCGATGGGTACAAGGGGTATAATATTATGATCCCATGTGGCCTTAATGGATGTTTATAGTTGGAGAAAGAAATTATTATTTGATGATTACATGAGATTGAGAAGGTCTCACACACATAAACCCTTCCTGGCCACTACAGGCCATGTGCTGAAGTATATAGTAATGGGAAACATTACACATAAACACCACAAAGCATGAGAAAGACCCTATGTGGTTGTGGGATGTTTTGAAGTTCACCTAAATTCCATGTATTGATACATGGTTTCTGACTTTTCTACATTCATGGATGGATAAGAAGAAATGTGGGACCACACACCGTATGGGTCAACTAACATGTCATGTACCACCTTATCCTTTTTGAGGAACTCTTAGTCTCTATTTTAACCTTCATTTAGAATGAGATATTGGCATTTGATAATCCAATCATATGTTATATTCCATATAGAACATGATGGTGGCCTCCAAAGTGTCTATTTATATACACACCATTATTTTAATTAGATAACTATAACATCATACATAAGACAAAAAATATAAAAGTCCAATAATCGTCGATAAATGATTAATAAGTGTGAAAATGTAGTCAAATGAAAAATATGAAGAAATTTTTTATTTTTTATTTATCTTCTTCTTTATCCCGTTAAAGCATATATAATCTTTAGTTCACTTAGTCCCCTGATTGTAGACATCAATGAAAAGTGGTGTGCTAAAATCCCAGTAAGAACAATAATACGGGGTATGATTTAATACAAAATGGGTGAGAAAAATAGTCTTCATCATAACATAAACATAGGAGAATCATAAACAACATAAGGGAAACATTTCATAATGTGATGAAATGTTGAAATTCATAAAAATTAATCATCATGACTTTTTAGTCAATTACCACACAATGTAATAGAAAAATCTAGTAACAGGTTAACACATAACATATGTCAATAGTCATAACATCATCATTTTGAAAAACTCAATGATAATGATAATTAATAAATTCCAATATATCATGAGATACATCACATTATGCAATGAATTATTTGTCTCTTTAATTCAATTTCCAACCATCACATCATAATATTTATATAATCAATAAAACCATATAGAACCTGTAGTTGTCAAAGTTATGAACTGACCCATGTAGAGGAGTGGGTATAATAAGTATTTAATCAAAATTTATTTCATGAATTATCAATTTCTTCTAAAAAGGAATATTGAAATGTACATATTTGGTATAACAATCATTATTTTTTGAGTGAAGGGGAAGTAATTCATGAGGATTCATGGTGTGATTTAGGAATGAATAGTAATTTTTAGAAATCGTTTTATTTTTCATAAAATCATATTGAAAAAATTTATATCCCATGAAGTAATAAATTCAATAAAAATAAAATAATACTTTATTAATATTTAAATAACATTCAAACTGCTATTTTTCAGGAAAGTGGAATAACCCAAATAAAGGGAGATGGGTTTGAGAATCCAATTACTATATGTCCAAATATTTTGTACAATTGAAATTAATGTCCAGAAAATTAAATTAGGTTAAATAATTATATAATTTATTACAACTTATACCTTTATTTTATTTATTATAATATTATTAAGATCATTTCAATAATATTTTTACAGTTATAGTGTTCAATTTTTCATTCTGTAAGTGTTTGGTTTCATGGTTTCATGTTTAGTTTGTTTGTTCCTCAAAATTATTGATGTTCGTGAGGATAATTATCCATAAGTGAAATTATATGTCATTAACACAATTATATTTGATTAATTGGTCCCATATATAATTTTTTTATTTTATGAGGATGATTTATTAGATAAAACATTAATGGTAACAGTTTTTTTAAACTGGTCTTCATACCATCATGATATTGTTTTTGAGTTATTTAAAAAAACTTATATGTATTAGTGATAGATCATTAAAAAATGTATACAATTAATAATAATATCTGGTTTTACAATAATATTGGTTTTTGGACTATCCATGACGGAAATAATTGAAAAAAATATATCAACATCCATGAAGGAGGTGAATCAACACATCACAGATGATGTTTTCATTTCTTGAATAAAAGAATAGGTGATGATATTTGATGATGGATATTCCATTAATAAAATAATTATATAGTTTATATATGATATTGTATCATCATGACCATTTTGATATGGCAGGTAATGAGATGATAAGTATGTAAAAGTAATTAAAAGATATTTATTGAGGATTTTACCTCATAAATGTTAACTCAATGAGAGATTCCATAAGGATATTCAAATTGGTATCTTATTAAGAAAAATATGTTATGGACATGGATAATAGTGTTGGGATTGCAATTAGTCCAAGTTTAGTCAAGCTATAGGTCTTGGATGGTGTGAGGAGAAGAGGTTGTTAGCGGTGGTATTAATAAAGGAGAAGGTTTTTATAATATTTAATTCAATTTTTTTAAAATTTTCAGCTACACACTATCAATAGTGAACATTAATATGAGTACCTACATTAAATGGTTCAGGATATTCTGATGCAATGGGTTCATACATCATCCATACAATACAAATGAATCCAAAATTTATGTATTTATCTTATATTGTAAATAAAAATAATTTATTATTCACTAAAAATTATACTATATTAAAAAATCCCAAAAATTTAACTTAACCATTATTTTTATATGTATATATTAAAAATATACAGCATTTTTAGAATATAATATAATAAATTTGTGATATTTAATATTTGGATTAATTTTTTTTTTAAAAATTCCAATTTCAATATCCTGATATTTTTTACATCATTCAGAATTATTAATTACAATACCATTAAATTATTTTATAACTATAATGGAACATAATATTAATTTATTAATTTTAATTTTGACAATTAAATTCATATTAAATCATTATATTAGTGATAAAATTGTAAATAATTCATTACATTTGTAAAAAATAATAACAATTAATATATCATTTCAAAAATACATATTTACTTATACCATGATGTAATTATATCATGTTTTCAATTATCTTATACATATATTTAATGTTTACTTTCATAGGTAATGTAAATATTATTTTGGTTAGATTACTATTCCTTATATCCATATTACTATTCCAATGGCCTGTTTACTATTCCATAATTACATGTTCCTTAATTTCTTTAAATACATATTATTTAATTCATTATACTTGATAATATTGTTTGTATGATTTTCAATATGTTATTTCTACATTTAAACAATGTAACATAATTAGAAAAAGGTAAATTCCATTGATAAAAATATGGGTTGTTAAATTATCAATATGAGGTGAGATGTTATGTGTATGAAGCTTCTATAAGAGATACTGAATGGTGGTAGTGATAAAGATCATTATCAGGATCAGAGTGGCACCCTCTTACTACGTTGGAAAGGATACCCCAATCAACTATTACTATTTTCCCATCTTGTTGGGCTAGACATGGGTTCTGTAAAGATTATCTTTAGAGTGTTACCCCTATGACATTATCATGTATGTTCTATATCTACTAAGTCATATCCCACTATGGATTTATGGTTTCAATCCTCTTTACACTGAGTTGTACCCCTAAAGGAATTAAGACATAGGTCACATATCTTCATATTTGAATCACCTATTAGATAGGAGACTGGTCCACATTAAATTGAGTGGCACCCACTACTGCAGTAAGGAAAAAATTAATCATTCAACATAGTTATGAAACCTATTACATTTGGCGTAGGTCCTCCATAAAATTAGTGGTAACCCAATGGAATTATAGTTCAGGTCCCCCATATACTGATTTGTACCACCTAAGATATAGGGCCAGGGTCCTTCTTACAATGATTATCCCCCCATGCACTAGGTCATTGGTCATCCTCTTGGAGATTATACCCCTTGACTGCATGGCATATTGGAAATGAGTGGGGCATCTACATGGTTACTTTTTTGGAAATACTCTTCAAATGTTGGGCATCCTTGTTAAACTCTTGGAATAGTTGGAACTCTTTTCCTAGGATTTCATGTGACATAGAGATTCCATTTCTCATGTATTTGGATTTCTTTTTATCATATATATATATATGTATTGATTTTTTTATTCTATTTACTCTCTTTATTTGGGTTTAGATATCAAACTATTACTATCTTGTATCTTACATTTCCTCCTATAGTTTTCGAGGTGTCAAGATAGGTCTGAATATACTCACTCTTATATATGATTTTCCGAAAAAAATTATATCTTATGTAAATGGTGGATAGGATTGTGGTGACTATATTGGAGCATTGGGAGACCTTGTTCAATTGATTATGCATAGTGGCTGAGGATTAGTGATCATGGGTTGGTCTCACTCAACATTTTACATATCTAGTATTTTAATGTTGGGATATCTATATGGTTGGGTGTTTATTCATCCATGTTACTTTTTGGTTCACACAATAGTACACCTTTTATTCCAGAAGGGATACAAATTGATGGTTATTACTCAATAAGTTATAGTTTTTCATTTTATTCCTATACACCATTGCATCAGGATAGTCGAGTGAGTTTTTATAAGTACATTAAGAAAATAAATTCCATTTCGAATATTCCATTCAGTGATTGTTTCAAGACACTTGCCTGTGGTAGTTGGAATGGTTAGTTGCGGCTATAACCCCATTGGGTTTTTTCATGATATATTTGTATCAAATGTGGTTTGATCCCTAGGATAATGTTAGGTTTAGTCTCCTTGAGGGGATTTTGGTTGGGTCTTAGGCCAACAGTGCCAACATTTTTTTGTATAGATTTCAGGCTAGGTACCCAAGTAATTTTGTGGGTGGGCTACGTATCCATTCAATAGGACTCAATCTACCTTGTTAACGACTTCGTATACTGAGACATTTACTATTTAGATCCATTTTTGATGCATCATAAAGGATTGAAAACTTGAACTAATTTCTTCAGTCAAATCTACTTGTTTAACATATACGATCATCTAATTGTGGGGTGTCATCATTAATTATTTAGAATGTATCTATGATTATGGGTAGCTAGTTTAGTAGTTATAGATCATGATGATGATCTGATGAGTGATGAGGGAACATTTTGGGATCCATAGAGTGAAATACTTCCTCCATGTGGGCAATTAAAAACCACCACATTTTGAGAAGAAAATCATACTAATAGAGTAGGTTGAAGATATGTTTGGGCCTAACGCACTCTGTGAGTTCTTCAGGAATAGACCATTGTGGTTCCATAGGGAGATATCATTCTAGGTATTTGAGGATTTTCTAGATTTGGGGATCAGTGTCTTTAAGTATATCTAGAAACTAAATGACTAGTGGTTTCTTTGGAAGGTATCCTTTTACATGGATAACCAGGGTGCTGGTGGTGTCTTTTCACACATCTGCATGCATAGTTGACAATATCATGGTCCGAATTCTAGTAGCTCTATTTTGAGTAGTAATACGCCTTTGGAATGTTCTCAGTTCAAATTTATGAGATTATTTATTAGTAGAATTGAGGGATGATAATGGGAAGAACTATGATAGATTCTCTAACCATATGATGTAATCCCTGTAAATCATCTATGGTTTCCACTTCCCTACATGAAATTTTTAGTAGGGTATTCATAAATATATCCATGATAGTGTAGATCCCTTTTGAATTCCCACCTATGCATTGATGTTGGAGTGTGAATTGGTGATGTAGAGAATCATATATAAGGGACAACATGTAGCAGGGGAAGATAGGGGTGTCGTGGGGATGAGTAATCAGTATTATCTTGTATTCACCAGGTAGTTAGATCACAGTATAGAAACCCACCTTGACTTGACTCGGTCACATGGTTGTACAACATAGGGAACACACAACAGATTGGGGAATACTAAAGAGGTGGAGCTACTATGTAAGTATTGGGGAGGGTCACATGGAATTCAATTTCACAACATGATGTTCTGAGGAGAATAGTAAGATAGTGGATGGACTAGAAATAAGAAATTAAACATAAAGTGTATTAATCTTCCACATGAGCGTAGGGAGCCTCGGAGAGAATGAGTTGGAAGATAAACACCTGGAGCTCCTCGAGGAGCTATGCTTGGGGGACAACGTAATGGGATACTTTCACTACCACCACCAAGAGGACCGTGTTGGGAATATGGATCTGGTGGTCAGGGATGTTGTCAGGTGTAGTTTATTTACACTTATGATCTTGTAGTAGAATATAATATTAAGGTTATGATATATTTTTATTCTAATCTTTCTTTAGTATTTGTATATACATGTCTGAGTCATTCATTCATCTCTATACACATAGTGTGAGTGTTTGAGATCCTAGTAGAGGCCTTATCCCAGTACATTATTCTTATGGTTCCTATAGGGAATTATTATTCTATATAATTTATTTACCATCATTGGATGACATATCATGGTGGTGATAGGGTCACTTGGGAAATTTTGGTATTCATGATGTAACTCAATAACGACATCTAAGGAATGAATTTTTTTCAATAGTCTGATCTCAAATTGAATATTACCATAGACTATTCAAACTTAATTTAACTAATGTTATAGGATTCCCCATTATAGGTGAGAGATATCACATAGAAGGGGGAGTGGTATTTGTGAGAATGACACTACATCCCACCACATATCAGTTGAAAAGTGTATCAAATTGTGTCGTAGGATATTCAGGAATCCATATACCATTAATCATGGATGGTTTTATGGAATACTTCCTCGAGGATGTTCTATGAATACCATTGAGGTGGGATATGAATCATTGAATTGATGTTAATCTAAATACTCATCTAATATCATTTGTGTCATATCAGATGGCCTCTACTAAGCTGCAAGAGCTACGTTTGTAGTTGGTGGAAATTCGAGGGAAGGGTTTCATTAGACCTAGTGTGTCTCCCCGGGAAGCTCCAGTGTTGTTTTTGAAAATTTTGGATGAGGGATTATGGATATTTGTATATTATCATCAACTAAAGGATTCCACTATATTGAAAAATTACCCATTTGTGAAGATTGATGACTTATTTGATCAGTTCCAAGGAGTGAAATGGTTCTTAAAGATGGATCACTATTTTTAATTCCATATTTGAGAGTTTATGAGGATAATATTACAAATCCAGAACTCTAATGTTGGTATGGAAATTATGAATTCATAGGGATTTTATTTACTGTGTAAAATTCCCCATCTATGTTATTTGATTTGATGAATCGGATCTTCTATTCATACATGGAATGTTTTATGACTATATCAATTATAGACACACACATATACATTTTTTCGGTGGGGGATCATGTATAGAATATCTGGATGGTCCTAGATTTACTTATGAAGAACCATATTTATGGTAGGATTTTAAAGGTATAGTAATGAATTCACATGGTTCACTTACTAGGTAGTGTTATTTATGAGAATCTTTAACCATGGACCATGTAAGGATTGATACATTTATTTCTTATGAGACCTATAGAAAATGTCATATGTGTAGAGTTTTCAAGTATTGATGGGGTAATAATGGTGGATTTTAGAATAATTGTGAATGATTTCGTCCAATTACTACACCATTATTTAGAAAAGGGTGGCTATTTAAATGTATTGAGTAGTTCTTGAGAACCTTCAAGGAGTTGATGTTGTGGCTGAATATTGGTTCTGTTCTAAAAGATTTGGATGATGTTGTGGTGTTTTTAGTGTATTTTAAAGCATCAAGAGTTGGGATCAGATGTGTATTGATAGAGAGACATGAACTTATCACCTATAAATCATTGATGTTGTGACCCCATGATAATAACAACATTAATTATATCCATGATTTTGCAGCATTTGACTTCCCTATAATGATGTGCAGGCACTATATTTAGGGGGAGAATTTTTTGGATTACTAAAACTAAAAATGTTAGTGAAATTTCATAAAACCAAGAGAATTTAACCTTAGACAAAGGCACTGGATGGAATTATTCTTTGAACATGACTTTGAGATAGTCTATTTATTGGTGAAGGGGAACATTGTGATAGATTTCCCTACCAGGAAGTACCGTGGTCATCCAATATAAGAGGAGTCTTAGAAATTTTTATCCTTCTAGTTAATCCTATTTTATTACCAGGGTAAAACTTTTCTTAAATAAATTATGTTGTGTACTTCATTCCTCAATTGTGTGAGATATTCCTTTTTCAGAGACATCATCTTTGTGGTCTTGTGTGACCAAAAATCCTCAAGAGATTCATCAAATGGATTTTTTATAGATATTATTATATAGTAATTTTCCAAATATTGATGTTCATTTCAGTCAATATGTGGGAGGATTTTATGATATACTTCCAAAAATACCTTTTTTGTACATCCCAATATGGGGATGATGTATTGAGACCATTCAATTTTGGTTTTTTTGTATACGACAGAGTGTGGATGAGTTCTTCACTTGGTGCCTCACTTGTCAGCTCGTAAAGGCTATGTACCAGGTTGCTGCAAGTTTTTGTCAGCCTATTTATATAGGACTACTGAAATGGGATAAAATATCCATAGGCATAATTTTAGGGCATCAGTAGAAAGTATAATTTCCTGGCACCATCTAAGATATCGTTTACTAGATCACAAATTCAACACAGATCCTCGGTATCTAGGATAAGTGGGTATATGAATGTTTGTGGAAGATGTATGTATGGGATATTTTTTTCCATCATGGGGTTCCATCAACTATTGCCTTTGATGTTTATTCATTATTCACATAATAGTTGGGGAGAGGCCTGGAGGAGGAATTCAGGACCCATATGTGGATGAGTATAGCCCTCCACCCCCAAAAATATAGGTCGACTAGGAAGACTATCTAGGAGTTGAATGATATGTTGATGTCTTGCAGGTAGCACATCAACTAGAGTTGGTAGTATCACTTTCCAATGGTAGGGTTTTGGTACAGTAATAGCTACTACTCTACTATTGGTATAAAATTGTTTTAGGCCCTACATAGAAGACCAGGTAGGTCACACATGTGCAGAAAAGTGATTAGTGATGAATCTATTATTTGACCAAAGATGGTGCAGGTGATGATGGAGACGGTCTAGATCGTCCAATGGAGTATGGAGACTATACAGAGAATGAATAAATATTATGTATATTGATGTCATAATCCCTTGGATTTTGATTATGGAGACCACGTTTTCATGAGAGTCTCTTCATGATGAGGATTAAAGGTATTTGGATAGGGTAGAAATCAATCCAAAAGGTTCATTAAGATATTTGAGATCTTATAGTAGGTTTGTGAGGTCCCCTACCACCACTCCCTAGCTGAATATATATAGCGGGTGCATGACGTCTTCAACATGTTACATCTGAGAAAATACATGAATAACCCTATCCTTGATATTTACTAGGGAAAGATGGACTTTGATAATGGGTCAAATTTTGTTGAACACGTAGTGGGGATCGACGATCAGCATAAGAGGAAACTGTATGGATTAAGCATCCCCAAGGATTGCCTATTATGGGAGCATAGTAGCAAGAAATATAGATCTTGAGAGCAGGAGGGAAAAATATGGTATCACTATCTCAATATATTTTTTTGGTTAATATTTTCCATGATGTAATGATATAAGGATACAATAGGTTATAGTCCATTTTATTTTCTTATATTTCTTTTAAAAATATATAAGAATATTTTTTGATCTCTGTGCTGAGATGACATGCGATTCCATGGACAAATTTTCCCATACATATTTTAAAAAAAATATTAAATATATTTTATATTAAGAGTGAATTGTTTCATAGATTAAATGGGTCCAATATTAAAAAGAATATTTAATTAGAAATTTTACAGTAAGGATGAATTTATAATTAATGTTCACTCAATGGTGATACCTAAAATTGGTCAGTGTGGATTGTTCAGGCATCACGACCAGTGGTGGCTACATTTAAAATAAATTTATTAAAAAATTTAATTATTTTTATTTTAAAGAAGTAAATTATAATACACTATAAATTCATGGTATAATTATTCTCCATGTATATCAATATATACCCTTGGAAATTTATATATTTTCCTTCCACTTATCATTTTATAATTAGAATTATATGAAAGGAATACTCTAGAACTGGGTTTATTGAGATGCATCAAATACAATACTTTCTCTCATTCAATAGAAAGTGTGTTTCTCATCAAAAAATGATCAAATTTTAGGATCTATATTTTAATTCATGAATTATTTCCATTTTGATCTTATTTATTGAGAATGGTTGATTCTACACCATCGATATGTGATAATTGAACCATAACATGTGCTAATGTACATGTTAAATTTGTTTGTTATGTTTCTCACTTAAATCGCCATAGTCTATGTTGGATGACCATGAACACTTGGAAAACAATAAATTCATTTGTTTTCTTATTATTTCACCAACCCATTCAATGTATTTTCAAAATTATGATATATGAATATGGATTGATGTTGATGGGAAGGATCAAGGAAGATCAGAACCCTAGAATGATGGGAGACTACTGTGTGATGAAATATTTACGGAATATATGAAGAATAGGGATGGATATCAGTATATGAGTGATCATTTCTAGGATCGAGTGTACAGAACAAAAAAGGAATGACATGGACATAGAATAATGTGTGTGGGGAATATGAAAAACACCATAGATGAATCAAAATCTGATTTCCAGCAAATTTATATATATAAATGCTGATCATAGGCACACACGTTGTCTTCGAGTGGACTGGAGGTGAAATAAAAGAATGATAGGATTGATATGATGTTCCAGAATATCGATCTAGAGATACTGGAAAATCAAAACTCATTTCATATTATTAAGAATAAAATATAACATATTGTAATGTTTCTATGGTGTCTAGGGTTTCACATGGAGTCAGATACAACATGATGTGAAGAGGGTCTACATGTCATGTAACCCTAGCTCACTGGCTTAGTGTGTATAATGGTTACATGCCTAGGATAACATGTCACCAACCATGCTCTATATGGATGGAGGTATAACGTATAATTAAAAGAGTACATGAGTTCAAGCAGGTAGCACATGTTTAGTTATGGAATGGCCTATGCATGCCACGTACTGCAAAATGTGAGCACATTAAAAATTTCCAGAACATGAAAAGGAATAGGGGTTGGACCCTAGGTTCCAGATGAATTCCTTTTAGTCCATCCACACATTGTGTATTGGAACAAGTTTATTCATCCATTTACCGTTTGGGACATGTCTTAGAAGAGATGCGGGACTATAGGTCATGTGATTACCATTATAGGTTGTGTACCCCTTATTGCTTTTTGGGGACTATTAATATCTAATATATCCATCATTTGGTCCTTGATTTTGGCATAGTAGTTTCCTATCCTGTTTTTTTTAGAATGTTATCGTGCAATACATTATGGATTTTGAGATAAAATGATAGATTTTTCCTCCATAACACTATTTTTTGTGATTTTTAATGATACTAGTGATTAGGTAAGATCACCAGAGGAATCATAGTGGCACCCTACTTCTAGGCATATCATGGGTCCTCAACAAACTATTAATGTGGAATCCACTATAAGTGATGGGTATTGTTCTCTTTCTGACTAGTTGTGGAGTGGTAAGCACCTATGGAATTAGGGTGTGGTTCTTATTGTTTATGAGTCGTACGCCCAATGGAATTATAATGAAGGTCCTCCACACACTGAGCGGAACCCTATTTGGTATTAGGGAGAGTATCGTATATCTTCTGAGTTATATGCCCTATCATATAATGTACATGTCTTACATACACTATGTTGGTTACCCCTTCATAATTAGAACATGTTTCCCATATACACTGAGTTATACATCCTATATGGTAGGATTTTGGTCCACCATTCACTTATTGGAACCCCCATATGGAATTAGGGGTGGTTCCTCTATCTACTGTTGTAACAGCCCAAGATTTTATGAAAAATATTATTTTTAATTTCACTAATGTCGTGTGTTGTACGCTACACCAAAAGGAGCTTGCACAACACGCATCCTTGACTTTCCTTGCATTACACGCAATCGCAACCTTCCTCGATAGCGTGTGTAGTACACAATACTGAGTTTCACGAAACAACGATATGCTATTAAAATATTATTAAAACTAGCCGTTATGAATAGTAATAACCACTTTTTAAAATTTTAGAAATTTTAGCTCTCAAAATGGACTTCAGTTTTGAATTCGGAGTATCGAATTTAGCTTAAGGTGAAATTTTGGTACTTTTCGGATAACGTTCATATTCTGATGAATAGTGAAAATTACTAAATTATAATTAAAAACAACTTTTTTAATCGAAATAATTAATAGTGATAAATTATTAATTTGAGTGGTTTTAAGGTATATTTAGAATATATTTTTACAATTTAATATGATGTTGGTCATTGGATGTAATTTCACATTTAAACCAGACATAATCAAGTGTCAATCTTTTGATAGATATTGTTTCTTAAAAAACACGCTATTTGTTTTAACAGCGGGATTTAATTATAAAATTAATTAATGCAACCTCTATGTTATGAATTTGGTAAAATAGACTTCATTTTTGAATTCGGAATATGAAATATAGCTTAGGATGAAATTTTGGCATTGTTCTGAAAAACATCAATTTTTGATGAATAGTGAAACTACTAAGTGGTAGTTAAAAAATACTGAATTTTTCATAAAACATAATTTTACCGCTTCTGTGAATGGAATTTCAAAAATCCGAGAGACACGTTTGATTTCAGTAAGTAAAATGTGGTTCAATGAGATGAAAATAATTTTTGGTGAATAGTAACTTTTTACTTTTATTTATTACCACGGTTAAAAGTAAATAGGGTAATTAAGGGTAAAAATGATATTATTATTACCCTAACACATGTCCTAATTCTATTGGACAAGTGTATCTCGACCAAAAACCACCTTAAGTGTAAAATATTATCATTTAGGCCCACTTGGATTAGATTAGGACATTTATTATTATTTAATTCAAAGAAGAGTTAAAAGAGTTAAAATCAATGTTTATTTACTAAAACATTTTTAGTATAGGGTTATAAATAAGATAAATTCGATTGTAAATATTCAATAGAAAGATAAATAGATTTCCTACATAATGGTATTTTATTTGTAATTTTTAGACATCAAATAATTAAATTTATTTATGACACAACGATGATGCAGTAATTAACTTATTAATTAAATATTGACATAATTGATATTATAAATACCAAAATAAATGTATTTTAAGACTTTTTATGAATTCCAATAATTTTCAAGGTTACTATGATATATTATTGTTGATTTAAGAAACTTGGTTCGAACATATAAATCTGTTATTACTTTCACAAAAATCATATATCAAATAGTGTCAAAATTGACACAAAATAGTTTTTAAATAAAATATTATATTATTAATTGTTATTTTATTCCTAAAAATCTAAGGTTTGGCCAAATGACTTAGATAAGGATATATATATTAATAATAAACACTTTGGGGTTCTTTTGGCATGTTATAGTATGTTTATTAACCATATAGTGTAAGAAAACAAAAAGACACGGTAAAAGTTAAATTATTTAACTTAGAGTTAAATCTAATTGATAAGGTTAAAATAATAACCTAAACTTGTATAAATCCTATTGGTTGATAGGATTTAGACCCATACCCACTTTATCATCGAAATAAGACCCTTTGAACCATTATAAACCGATTTTTACTTTAATATAAAATAATATTTTGAGATATTCCTAAGGTGCCCCTCTCCTCCCTTATAAAAGGGCACCTCCTCCCCTTCCTCCTCACACCAATTTGAGCACTCAAGCTCGTCCAACCTCTGCCAAAATCCCTTCTCCACTTCCCTAGAATAATACTAGAGGTCCTGGTCTTCTTCAAAGACCAATCCTAGTTCCCTAAGTGTAGGATTCACAGAGGCGTTTCAAAGAAGAGGTAATAACCATTACCGATCTTTTCAATTTATTTCTTCTTCAACTTCTTCTTATTTAGTAGTTTCATGAAAAAGTAATAACATCAGTATTACTTACATACTGATATGTTATTATAAATATGAAACAACTCTAATTATCCTTCTATACATCCTACGGAAAAAGGAAATCACCGAGCGTGCGTACGTACGGAATACCGTCTCCACGACGCGATGAGATTCATTCTCAATGATTAACCATTCGTGAATGATTATAAAGTATATATAATAAGTACTAATTAAATATATGACATAATAATGATACTGGAATTATTTATATGTATGTCATCTACTTAATTCCATTCAATTCAATAAGGAAACGAAAACAGCATTCATGCGTACGTACGGACTACCGTCTCCATGAACGGTGTATTTCTTTCCATTTACTGATTTATTATATATGTATATTCTGAATATATATATATAAATAATGTTTTATATTATGGAATTAATTAATAATTATTTAAGTAATCATATGAATAATTACAAGTTAAAAACACGAACGACAAATGAGACGATTTTACCAAAAACGCTACTTTAACATGAATTTACAAAAGAACGGGTAATATAAATTTATAAGTGGATCATATATGATATAATAAAAATGAATATAATTCTGGAATAAGTCAATAACATGATTTAAATCATTATACAGGAGGTTCGGACACTTACAAAGCAAGTTGGACCTAAGATAAGGGAAATATCACAATCTCATTTTTATCCGAGATTGTTTATTCGTAATTATTTACTGGGGTGTATTTTATCATCCACATCCATGTTTCATAAATATATAATATTATTTCCATCCACCTACAATTTTTTAAATCCAATTTTACCCTTCGATGAATTTTTAGTAAAATATATGAAAGGAATCTTTTGTCATTTTTCGTACGAGGTACTTTTTTTGACTTTTCCGACAAAAATACGAGAAGAATGTTTTTTTTAACTTATACGGCATGAATGGATTTTTAAAAAATTATTTCCAGGAAGCTTCCTTTACAAGTTTTCAAGTTTATTTTTGATCAACTTCTTTTAGTTTATAATTTTATGACATGTTAAGAAAAGAAAAGTGTTTTTGAAGAAGAAAGGATATTTTCCTCAAGAATGGAGTTCAAGTGTTTTATCAAAATTATTTTCCATCTAAGATAATAAAGGGTTATGTTTTTATCCCTATTATTACATTGATTTGATTATGTTGTGAGGGAATTATTTTTATGAAGTCATTTACCTTATATGATTTGTTTTATGATGTCATTATGTTTCAAGAATCCCATTTTTGTTACATGTGTTATGCGATGATGTATGATTTGTGATTTTGTGGAACACATAATAAAGGATTCATTATGAGATGGGTGGGACCTATATATCCCTCCAATTCATTGGGTAAATATTTTATATCTCATGAGATAGACATGGTTGGAATGGTAGGTTATACCGGTTCAGTGAAACAGGACTGAAACGAGGGTTACTCGATTCAGAAAGGGAATTTGTCCACTAAGATAGTCTTGGCAATGAGTCTTGACTAACAAGAAATGATTCTCTATGATTATGTGTGAATGCCACAAAGTTTCATGTTTTAAGTTATGATTATTGCGATTACATTTCACTGCCATGATTTATCCCATGTTATGAAATTATGATTTCTTTTGCAGGTTAAGATTTCCAAAAGTTATGTGCTTGTTTATATGATGTGATTGATATTTCTTTTGTTTACCCTTACTGAGCATTTGAGCTCACACTTTTATGTTTTCTTTTCCCCAGGATATAAAAAAGGGTTTTAGGTAAAAAAAAGGGAAGATCTTTATGGGAAATATTGAAGATCTTTCACCAAGATTAGAAGATTATGTTCCGAGTTTCCAAAGACACTAAACTATTACGATCCTTGTGTGTGTGTTTTTTGTTATGTACCAAGCATTCCGCAAAAGTAATTTAATTTCCATGTACGTCAAGCTTCGGGTCTCTACAGTTGGTATCAAAGGAAAGGTTTAGTCAACCTTTGGAAACTAGGATGTGAAAACGTTAGTGAGATCCCTAGAGACATTTCTAAGGTATGTCTAGGGATGTCCCTAAGGATAAGTATTCGTATAGGATATAGTCCTAGAACTATGGTAATGATATTAGATTATACCTAAGATGTTATATATTGAAGTTACTCCCCCTTTATTATGATTTTTTCCTCTAACACTATTCTTTTTGGGTTTTAGAAAATGGCTGGAAACAAGATGATTCACGATAATGGAGGATATGATGGACAATGGAATGATATTCTTCATAATGAAATGGGATTTGGAAGTCCAAACATAATTATTATGCCGAATCAGCAATCTCATAATATGATCAATAAAGTAATATTTGGTAAGTTTCCTGACTCGGCTAATAAGAGAAAGATAGAGTTTCAAGATGATCATAGAGGAAAGAAAGTTCAATTTCCCCTATGTAATTCATGTGGGAAGAGGCATCCAGGAGTATGTTTCAAAGGAACTGGAAGATGCTTTGGGTGTGGAAAAGAAGGACACAAAGCCAGTAAGTGCAAAGGAAAAGGTTCAGTTAACACCATGGATCAGGATAATGGTATTGCTACGAAATCAAAAATGGTTAAGTGTTTTAAATGTGGAATGTATGGGAATTATGCAAACTAATGTCCTAAGGGAAAGACTCATGAAGAGAATCAGTATGGTCTTATGGGTAGTATTTATGTGGATGATGATGAAGAGACTACAAATGATATGTGAGATGAAAGAATTGTTGAAGCTCAGTCAATGGTTTAAGAAGGTAGTGGAATGATTACATGTTTATCAAGTGTAATGTTGTACTATATAATAAAAAGACATCTAAGGATTGTTACACTATTGCCTTTCCTTATGTTTTGAAAGTTTATGGTATGAGTAACAATGAAAGGTTATTCAGATAATTTTTTTTGGAAAGTGTATGATATGCACATAATGAAGTGATAAAGAGAAAATGAAATGTTTGACAGTATTCATGAGCTCATGATTGAAGTAAGGACTAAGTGATATCATGGTTTGAGTATATAGAGGATTTTGGTATGTGGAAGGTGTTAACTTTTAACTGTATTCATGTTTTCACTAAGGTTAAATGGGTATTCAAGAGAGTACATGATTAAGGACTTTGAATGCTTGGAATGTGACCAACAAAACATATCTTATGATATATGGGGATCAACGATGGTATTAAATCTCTAGTAATCGTTTTCATTATGTTATGAGAGTGGACTGCAGTATTATGGATAATCCTAAAGATTAGAATGGATTATGTTGGACATAAGTTAGTATTGTTTAAGGATAGAAGTTTTTTTCGATATTATTGATGGAATGTTATAGTAATATAGTTTTAGAAAAAGGACAACCTGCAGGACGGGGGACAGCCCATCGCGTCAGACAAGGATATGGGAATCGAACCCACAACCGAAGTGCGACTGGCCTTTATCGCCTACCACTGGCCTACAGGAAGTCCCTGTTTAGTAGAAACTAGTTTTATTATATTAAGCAATATGATATATAAAGCATAAGTCCATTTTAGGAACCATATATGAATAATCTCACTATAGAATGACTTATGTATATTTAATAACTTTTTCTAACCTTTTTGTTTGAGATAGATGGAATGACCCGTCATTCTATCACATGATCTGCTAACACTTCACGAATAACAAATTCAACTTCATTTATTTAAGAGATGAAGTGGAAATTGTTAAAGGCACGAACAACAGTGAGATTGTACCAAAATAAAGTAAGTATTTATTCTAATTCAAATTCTTTAACGTTAGGGAAACGATCTTGAAAACCAAAAATGTTGTCCTAGTGCTCTTATATCTGATAAATCATATGGTACCTTAGATCGTCACAAATCTATGGCTTTGTGATTGTTGGCTATTTCATAGCCATGTTCTCTACCACTCTCCATCAGAACATGATGGTTAGATTTTTCTTCCATATCCATATTTTCACCTATGTGGAAACCCCAATGATTAGTTTATTTGTGTAACCGTTAAGTTTCATACTTTTGTTTTTAAATATTGGTTTTGGTATTCCTTTTTACGATGTGGGTTTATATTAAAGAAACTTTCGAATAGTAAACAATTTATAACCCCGACGAATTTCGAGGGCGAAATTCATTTTAAGGGGGGTAGAATGTAACAGCCCAAGATTTTATGAAAAATATTCTTTTTAATTTCACTAATGTCTTGTGTTGTACGCTACACCAAAAGGAGCTTGCACAACATGCATCCTTGACTTTCCTTGCATTACACGCAATCACAACCTTCCTCGATAGCGTGTGTATTACGCAATACTGAGTGTCACGAAACAACGATATGCTATTAAAATATTATTAAAACTAGCCGTTATGAATAGTAATAACCACTTTTTAAAATTTTAGAAATTTTAGCTCTCAAAATGGACTTCAGTTTTGAATTCGGAGTATCGAATTTAGCCTAAGGTGAAATTTTGGTACTTTTCGGATAACTTTCATATTCTGATGAATAGTGAAAATTACTAAATTATAATTAAAAACAACTTTTTTAATCGAAATAATTAATAGTGATAAATTATTAATTTGAGTGGTTTTAAAGTATATTTAGAATATATTTTTATAATTTAATACAATGTTGGTCATTCGATGTAATTTCACATTTAAACCAGACATAATTAAGTGTCAATCTTTTGATAGATATTATTTCTTAAAAAACACGCTATTTGTTTTAACAGCGGGATTTAATTATAAAATTAATTAATGAAACTTCTATGTTATGAATTTGGTAAAATAGACTCCATTTTTGAATTCGGAATATGAAATATAGCTTAGGATGAAATTTTGGCATTGTTCTGAAAAACATCAATTTTTGATGAATAGTGAAACTACTAAGTGGTAGTAAAAAAAACTGAATTTTTCATAAAACTTAATTTTACCGCTTCTGTGAATGGAATTTCAAAAATCCGAGAGACACGGTTGATGTCAGTAAGTAAAATGTGGTTCAATGAGATGAAAATAATTTTTGGTGAATAGTAACTTTTTACTTTTATTTACCACGGTTAAAAGTAGATAGGGTAATTAAGGGTAAAAATGATATTATTATTACCCTAACAAATGTCCTAATTCTATTGGACAAGTGTATCTCGACCAAAAACCACCTTAAGTGTAAAATATTATCATTTAGGCCCAATTGGATTAGATTAGGACATTTATTATTATTTAATTCAAAGAAGAGTTAAAAGAGTTAAAATCAATGTTTATTTACTAAAACATTTTTAATATAGGGTTATACATAATCTAAATTCGATTGTAAATATTAATTAGAAAGATAGAAAGATTTCCTACATAATGGTATTTTATTTGTAATTTTTAGACATCAAATAATTTAATTTATTTATGAAACAACGATGATGTAGTAATTAACTTATTAATGAAATATTGACATAATTGATATTATAAATACCAAAATAAATGTAATTTAAGACTTTTTATGAATTACACTAATTTTCAAGGTTACTATGATATATTATTGTTGATTTAATCAACTTGGTTCGAACATATAAATCTTTTATTACTTTCATAAAAATCATATATCAAATACTATCAAAATTGACACAAAATAGTTTTTAAATCAAATATTATATTATTAATTGTTATTTTATTCCTAAAAATCTAAGGTTCGGCCAAATGACTTATAGAAGGATATATATATTAATAATAAACAATTTGGGGTCCGTTTGGCATGTTATAGTATGTTTATTAACCATATAGTGTAAGAAAACAAAAAGACACAGTAAAAGTTAAATTATTTAACTTAGAGTTAAATCTAATTGATAAGGTTAAAATAATAACCTAAACTTGTCTAAATCCTATTGGTTGATATTATTTCTACCCATCCCTACTTTATCTTCGAAATAAGACCCTTTGGAACCATTATAAACCGATTTTGACTTTAATATAAAATAATATTTTGAGATATTCCTAAGGTGCCCCTCTCCTCCCTTATAAAAGGGCACCTCCTCCCCTTCCTCCTCACACAAATTTGAGCACTCAAGCTCGGCCAAACTCTGCCAAAATCCCTTTTCCACTTCCCTAGAATAATCGTAGAGGTCCTGGTCTTCTTCAAAGACCAATCTTAGTTCCCTAAGTGGAGGATTCAAAGAGGCGTTTCAAAGAAGAGGTAATAACCATTACCGATCTTTTCAATTTATTTCTTCTTCAACTTCTTCTTCTTTAGTTGTTTCATGACAAAGTAATAACATAAGTATTACTTACATACTGATATGTTATTATAAATATGAAACAACTCTAATTAACCTTCTATCCATCCTACGGAAAAAGGAAATCACCGCGCGTGCGTACGTACGGAATATCATCTCCACGACGCGATGAGATTCATTCTCAATGATTAACCATTCATGAATGATTATAAAGTATATATAATAAGTACTAATGAAATATATGACATAATAATGATACTGGAATTATTTATATGTATGTCATCTACTTAATTCCATTCAATTCAATAAGGAAACGAAAACAACGTTTATGCGTACGTACGGACTACCGTCTCCATGAACGGTGTATTTCTTTCCATTTACTAATTTATTATATATGTATATTCTGAATATATATATATAAATCATGTTTTATGTTCTGGAATTAATTAATCATGATTTAAGTAATCATATGAATAATTACAAGTTAAAAACACGAACGACAAATGAGATGATTTTACCCACAACGCTACTTTAACATTAATTTACAAAAGAACGGGTAATATAAAGTCATAAGTGGATCATATATGATATAATAACAATTAATATGATTCTGGAATAAGTCAATAACATGATTTCAATCATTATACAGGAGGTTCGGACACTTACAAAGCAAGTTGGACCTCAGGTAAGGGAAATATCACAATCTCATTTTTATCCGATATTGTTTATTCGTAAGTATTTACTGGGTTGTATTTTATCATCCACATCCATGTTTCATAAATATGTAATATTATTTCCATCCACCTACAATTGTTTAAATCAAATTTTACCCTTCGGTGAAATTTTAGTAAAAGATATGAAAGGAATCTTTTGTCATTTTTCGTATGAGGTACTTTTTTTGACTTTACCGACAAAAGTACGAGAAGAATGTTTTTTTAACTTATACGGCATGAATGGATTTTTAAAAAATTATTTCCAAGAATATTACTTTACAAGTTTTAAAGTTTATTTTTGATCAACTTCTTTTAGTTTATAATTTTATGACATGTTAAGAAAAGAAAAGTGTTTTTGAAGAAGAAAGGAGATTTTCCTCAAGAATGGAGTTCAAGTGTTTTATCAAAATTATTTTCCATCTAAGATAATAATGGGTTATGATTTTATCCCTATTATTACATTTATTTGATTATGTTGTGAGGGAATTATTTTTATGAAGTCATTTACCTTATATGATTTGTTTTATGATGTCATGATGTTTCAAGAATCCCATTTTTGTTACATGTGTTATGCGATGATGTATGATTTATGATTATGTGGCACACATAAGAAAGGATTCATTATGAGATGGGTGGGACCTATATATCCCTCCAATTCATTGGGTAAAGATTTTATATCTCATGAGATAGACATGGCTGGAATGTTAGGTTATACCGGTTCAGTGAAACAGGACTGAAATGAGGGTTACTCGATTCAGAAAGGGACTTTGTCCACTAAGATAGTCTTGGCAATGAGTCTTGACTAACAAGAAATTATTCTCTATGATTATGTGTGAATGCCACAAAGTTTCATGTTTTATGTTATGATTATTTTGATTACATTTCACTGCCATGATTTATCCCATGTTATGAAATTATGATCTCTTTTGCAGGTTAAGATTTCCAAAAGCTATGTGCTTGTGTATATGATGTGATTGATATTTCTTTTGTTTACCCTTACTGAGCATTTGAGCTCACCCTTTTATGTTTTCTTTTCCCCAGGATATAAAAAAGGGTTTTAGGTAAAAAAAAAGGGAAGATCTTTATGGGAAATATTGAAGATCTTTCACCACGATTAGAAGATTATGTTCCGAGTTTCCAAAGACACTAAACAATTACGATCCTTGTGTGTGTGTTTTTGTTATGTACCATGGATTCCGCAAAAGTAATGTAATGTCCATGTACGTCAAGCTTCGGGTCTCTACAACTGTGGTTTACCCCCTATCTGATAGGGTGTCTGTCCTCCATACACTAAGACGACCCCCGTCCCTTGATGCACTATGGTCTGTGTCCTATACATATATATTTTACCCTCATACATTGTGTCATTGTAGAAAAGGAATGAAACCTTAACATGGTTACTTCAATGGGATTCCATGTGAGATGTTGTGAATCATTGATGTACTTTTGGAACTATTATAACTTTTTCCACAGTTATACTATGATATAGAGATCCCATTTCTCTCCCATTAGTCTAATTCTATAGAGAAGGTATATATTTCTATCCAAGTTGTTATATTTTTTTACTCTCTTTATTTTTTATGTTTTCCATTTATTTCTTTCGGGTCTCTAACATCATACACATCAACATTAAGGGAGTCATAATGTGTATGTATATACTCACCACTCAATGGTATTTTCCCATATTTTTATTGTGTTATATATATGAAAAATAGGTTTTCAATGACGATAGAAGATAATAGAGATAAATTGTACAATATGTCATGTATGGTGGTTCTGGATTGGAGGTCAAGAGATGGGCTCTATAAACAGTTCACATTTCTAATTTCTTCAGTTAACAACATCTATCTGGTTGGATGTGTATTTTTTCCTTTTGATTTTCCAATAACACATTATTAATTTATGTATTTCCTAGAGGTCTCACTTTAAGGTTTTTTACTCTATATGTGTCATGGTTTTCATTTATAGAGCCTATTTTTTTCATGGAGATGGTAAGGTTTGTGTAGATGTACATTTGGAAATGACCTACCGTGTTAGACATTCCTTTATTCTAATGTCCCCACCCCCTGGCCTATAGATGTGGTAATGGTGTAGTTGTGGCTTGAGCCCCATTAAGTCAAGTCATGACATGAAAAACAATTATATTATTACATTAAAATTTAAAAATTATAATTATGAAAAGAAAATATAATTTAAATAAGGTCAATTAATATGATTTATCATGTTAAGAACATTTATATTTTATTGGAATACCCAATATAAATTGATGGATTTGGAAAATAAAATGTTACTCAAAGATAAAAATAGTGAAATAGTATTATTGATTAAATAAAAAGTGATTGTTTTCATTAAGAAACATTGTTTTTAGGAGACCGCTGAGTGGGAGATAAGAGTCCCATTTTATTAGTGGGGATATTGTAATTTTTGAAAATATTTCAACTTAATGTGAAATATCCACATATTAAACAATTCAATAGTTCAAAATATTTATAAATAATTTATTATGTATGAGGTAAGATTAATCTAAAATTCAACTAATATATTATATAGATATATTTTTCATTTTTCAAACCCTTTACCATTTTAATTATTACATTTAACATTTTAACTTTTATCGCCATAACTATTTTTTACTTAAGGATTCATTTACTTTATTCCCAATTATACAGCGGCCCTTATTCAGTAATTTTTACCTATTTATTCTAAATTATAAATTCATTTAATTTGATTTAGTTTTATATTATGGTATAAATGAACATTAATATAAAAATATATAATAAATTAAAAATAATTATTGTGGAAATATTAATTATGTTTTAAATAATTATATATGGGGTTCTAAATTAAAACAAAAATTATTAAAATTATGAATTTGATCATAAAATAAATATATTGTCTTATAAAAATGTGTAATGAGTGATTAATGGATTCTTATATAGAAATAATTTCATAAAAGGATTGTTAGTTTAAAAAAAATGTTTTCCATTTTTCAACTAAAAATAGTTATTTTTATAAAAATTAGAAGAAACTAATATAATAAAAATGTAACTATGATGAATAGAAAATAATATTATTTTATATAAATTAAAATTGTAATTTTTAGAAATATAGTATTCAAATAAAAAACAGAGATGTAATAAATATTACATTTGTTTGAACCATATATTTTTATGAATATTAAACATTCTCAATCATATTTATAATCAATCACCAACTGAATTTAATTTTAAACAATATTAATAATAAATACCTTTTATCATGAGTAATAAAACATTTTATTAAATAGAGATGCATTATTATATATATTTTAAATATTTATAAAAATACAATTCAATATATTAAATGATTGTGTAGGTTATATTAGCTATAAAAATTGGATTTCATTCATACATTAAGTAGCCTTTATTTTAATTCAATAAATATTCTATAAAATAAATATTCTTATTAATTATCTCTAATTTAACAGATGGAATTTAGTTACATTTCATATTATTTATATTTTTATATAAATGTATCAATATTTAATATTAGTTTGTTTATTGATGTGTAAAAATCTATTGAACTTTTTTTGACCTTTTAATAGAAATATTTTATTAAAATATCATGGTTTTAGATTTATTTTCAATAATTTAATTACTCTCATTTTATTTCTATCTCTCATAGTTGGGACACCATACAGATTAGAATACTAAAGGAATAGAGTCTAGTTTTTTTCAATTACTCTATTGGATAAGAAATCATATTTTATTATATCAATGAATCACATATGATATGATTGGGATGATTATATATGTTAATAAGTATTTTTTTATTAAAATGATAATGTGAACTCATTAATTAATAATATGTGGATATAATCCAATTATTTTACTCATTTCAACTTTTAATGGTCATCATTTTAGTTAGCGACCATTTAATAAAATTAATTATTTAATTGTTGTAAAATATGATACTCAGTTGATGAATGATTTTTTATATATATCAATATCATCAACATAAAACATAGAACTGAGATTAATCATGATGAATGATATGATTATAATAATAAACTCATTATACTAGTAACTTATGATAAATTCTTATTTTTATGAAATAATTTATATGTGTATAAAAACCTCTTCAATGGTAAAAAATTGTTAATGTAGTGAATATTCATTCTCAGATGTAGTAAAATGAATTACATTGATTATTAAAAGATTATTTTTCCAAATTAAATAAATAATTTTAGTAATATATTTTCAATACGATTGATTTTGTTAATGATATGGAAATATTTGATTTTATCAATGGATTATTCTATATATGGAATTTATTATATTATTATATATTGAAATTTTTTAAGAAAACTATTTATTTAAAAAACAATTACATCATATTCTATAATTATTTAATTTAGTTGAACATGGAATTCAATGTTTATATTCTAGTTATCTATAGACAATCATTTGGGAATTTTTTCGGGAAATAATGTTTAAATATAGATTTAGGGTGAAATGATATTCCATAAAGTATCTAGTAAAATTAATTTAAACCAAATGGATTTATCAGTGAGGAAGTGCAGTGGTTCCGTAATATGTAATTGTTTGAAATAGTTAATTTAAGTTTGAAAATATCATGTAATTACTATATTATTTGTACATGTTATTAATAAAAAACCATAATCGTTAATGGTATCTAATACTTAGTTAATATTTCACAAGTGTTAAAATAATATTGTAGTTCAAAATAAAAATAAAATTGGATGACTTTATTGTTTTCATTCTTGTGATGAAGAAAAAAATTTATATATATAAGGTTTTAATGAAAGTTAATTTATGGATATAATACAGATGTTAACAGAGGTGGCATATTTTTATCATAATACTCGTATATGGTAACATAATTGTTTGGTTAAAAATATATATTGATTAAAACTGATTTATTAATTTTAAACACAATTTTTATTATTCATTTAATTCTATTACATGTTTTCAAATGGTTACATGGATAATAATTTATTTCCTTGTATAAAAAATTTATGCAGTTTATTAAAATATAAGCACAGATGTTCCCACCACCCATCAGTTGAATGATTTCATGTAGCTACCTAACCATTGAATCCTAGAGCTTCCTTATATAACAATAACATTGTCATTATTACTAAGAATAAAATTTTAAAGTACCAGTGAGTTTATTAGTCTAGTTTAACCATATACATACATGATTCGT
Organism: Viscum album; assembly: GCA_963277665.1. Lineage (NCBI taxonomy): Eukaryota > Viridiplantae > Streptophyta > Magnoliopsida > Santalales > Viscaceae > Viscum > Viscum album. The sequence continues at coordinate 1,590,835,179 of OY728161.1, read as the reverse complement.
ATATTAATAAAATTATTCTATCCATAATGCCCCTTCATACCATTCTTAGTAAACTTTTTGGATTATTTGGGAAGGAAAAAATAAGGGTGACCTCAAATACTCAGTAAGAGTTTAGTATAGGAGAATAAATTATGAATAAATAAGATTAATCATTATTAAATATTAAATAATCGATCACACATGCCTGGAAATTAATGAATTTAGATATAAGTTCATAAAAAATATGATATGTAATGATTGAAAACATAATTCATTAAAATAAATACATAAATAATAATCAATATTGAAATGTAAGAAATATAAAACATATTACATTATAAAATTTTAATCAAACAATGGAATGAATCCATTGACTTCCATGTACTAAAAATCTCATGGATAATAAAAATTGAATCAAAATAATGGAAATTCATAAATATTGGAAGTTATGACTCAGGCGTATGAAAACCACTAATATCACGATCTATCTTCCAAATAGTTTAAAATTACATGTAGAAACCTATTTAATTATTGAAACTAGTTTTACATAGGAGAACATATAAATATATCTAGGGTTTATATAATTTCTTCTCTACCCCCATCACAAAATGTCCCATGCATTCCATATATCGTGTAATCAATTTTATTACTAACAGTTTGACTTATCAAATACCCATATATAATAAAGAATAAATATTTATCAATATTTCCATAACTAATTAAATAAAAAACAAAGAAAAACTATATGTAAAAATGATATATAGATTAATAAATAAACATATCTTGATTAATGATTGGGATTATAAGGAGATATTAAATTTGTAATCATCATAAGAAGTTGAATACTTCAAGGGGACTAAAAATGGTATCATGTAACTGAATTTTAATACTTTTTATAGCCAAATAAATCATAAACCATATGGAATAATAATAATGACAATATGAATATAACATATCCCATTTTTAGTTAACATTAAGATTTTTTGTAATGATAACATGAAATAAAAGGAGAATTTAAATGAATTTTTTAGGAATATATAATTATTATATAGGAAAACACTTCTAAAATAATTTTCATTGAAAATTACTTTTAATTTTTTTTTAAAAAATAAGCTCTTGAATCATATAATTAATGCTTCAAATTAATTGTGGTGGGTAAATCTATACATTTTGTATATGGTGTAAATAAAATTATTTTTGTAAAGAAAAAATGGATAGAAAATTTTCTTATTAATAAAGATAGAGGACGATTTTATTGAAAATATTTAGAAAATACATAAAGTGTAAAAATATATTTAATAAATCATTTTAGAAAGGTTAATTTGTTTTTGAAAACAATTATTTATAATAAAGATTTTAGAATAAAATTAGTTCTTTGACTAAAGAATGAATAATGTAAGTCTATCTTAAAAATATTTTATAAAACATTCTGTGTATCACATATTGGAAAATGGTACAATTACATGAAAAAGGACAAGAATGACTAGAGTAGAATAAAATTTTTATTTTTATTGAACAATGATAATATAAAATCCATTAATTTAATTTGATGAATAAGAACCCTCCATTTGATTGATATTGTGAAATAAACATGTAAAATTTTCATTTTTTTGTGTGAAATAATCATTGATTTGATTATATGTATCAACAGTAAATCCAAATTTTATTTTCCTGCCCTGGTTTTTACTCAACAATGGCTCGAGATGGTGGGCCACATGACCTCATGTGCATCTCCTCAAATGCTAGAGGATACCTACATAGAGTGTGTGCCTAGGGTGTGTATGTGGGGAGACTAAGATATCATAGAAAATATTATGCATAGTGGTAAAAAATATATAAAAAATTAGAGAAGTATATTTATTAATAGATATAAGAATATATTATAAAAATAAACCATGTTATAGAAATACGTAACAACAAAATTTGAATAAATGTAATAGATAAAACAATGATGAAAATTATGTCATCTATCTATAAAAAAATGGCATCATAGTTAAATAATGGATATAGTTCATATATTGTATTCTATATAAAAACTAAAAAAGTTCAAATCATATATAGAGAATATCAAGAGTAGGTTTAGCCCTCTACCCCAAACTCCATCCTAAGTAGCAAGTTAATCAAGCATCAGAAGCAGCGTGTTTCCCTTTATCCATTACTATCATCATAAGATCGACTCAGGTACCAAATGAATCCCGTGTAGGGTGTGGGGTGTATCTCATTAGGCCGGAATCCAGGTTTCCTAGGCCTATCGGTTTATAATAATAAGTAAATGAAAAAATGATAGAATAAGTTAAAATATAGAAATAACCAAATAAAAAGTGAACGCCTTAGTACATGTATCCTAGAAAACACACAACCTATACAACATACCTCACACTCAATTGGATGTCTGAAAAAGGAGTACCTATGAAAGGATTAATATTTATATAAGGGACAATATAAACATGGAAACCTAAGAAGTGATATCTATAAGGCTATGATTCAGCATGAGGTCTAATTAACTTATCATCATATTGGTGTTCATAATAATTATAATTTCAAAATGTTCATCCCATATTAAATGGTAGAATCAAATAATCCATCAGTTACTTTTGGGGAGTTCATGCCATTCTATGGAGATCAATATAAAATCCGAATAGTTGGTAAGGAAAATCCAATATAACCACGTTCATTAATTACGTCCAAGGAAATCCATAAAACGTCCCTTCTATTAGTCATTACATGGTAACTTTATGTTCATAGAAGGTATCTCTCATAGGGGACTAGGTATTAGCACTGGCAAGGTATATACATCTTCCCAATAGATCTATACTCAGTATCTCCCCTATGAAAATGGTGTCACTCGTGAGTATAATTAAAATACACCTTGAGAGACCATACTTGGAAATCAAATACATCTCTCCCAGCATGTCAAGTAGTAACCAACCAAGAACAGTGATTCCATTAATTTTATACATTAATATTTGTCCATGTTATATCCCATATCTCTAAAAGTGAGTCATATTAGAAGAGGGATATCATTTTATAAGGAATAAATTTATATTTATATTACAATAAAATGTTAATATCAATATCACAATCTCACCATCATGACGAGATATAAAATAAATGAAAACAAAAGTGGATTATTTTATATGGCTAGAATAGGGAATCACATGTATAAAATAAATCAATGATCATGAGGCATCATAAAAAAGTCATAGCATGTAAACAATTACATGACATCATTGTCATTTAAATATAACATGTTAACAATATTTCCAATGCGTAGAACTAAATCCAAGAAAATTAATTATGGAACAAGGAAATAATTATAAAATGTTTTATATAGAATCATGAACATGACATGTTATAAAGAAAAAAATTCAAATAATATACAATAACAATTAAATGTAAGACCTTTGGATTCTAATGGTTTCATCAAGAATAGTCATTAAGAATATCATATTCAACATCAGGTGCAAGGGTTAAATTATGGTTCACAATTTATATTCACTCACTTTATATGTTTATGTCTTAAAATAAAGTGAAATTGATACACAAGGGTGGTATACATTTTACCGAAAAATGTAAAATATTCTCATTCAATAAGGGAACACCAAAATTAGTTTGCAAAAGAAAGTGTATGGAAATATGGATTGTTTTCTTTTGTAAGGAAATGTCTCTAATGACTCGATTAAATATATAGATTAATTTATTTTAAAATTTGTAATATCTACTAGAAGCATCTGACACATGGAATAATGATGCATCAACTAAAATGAGATGAAACAAGTGGTAAATGAATAAAACCCCTACCTAAACGTAGTATCATTCCACTCGTCAGTTATCAGAAATTTATTTACCCTATAATTGAAGAAAACAATGAATATGATAACTTCTCGAGAAATTGGGAAAAAGAAGTGGCACAAGAATATTTTAATAGATGGAAGATATAACTAGAAACTAGTGAATGGAGGAAGAAGAGGATACTAGGGGTTTTCAATTGTTTCTAATGATAATGAAATTGGTCCACATATAGGGAAGCTATCACAAATCCTAAGAGAGGGGAAGATTAATCTCCATACATCTAGAAAGAGGGAAATATTATGAGAATTAGAGATGAAATTAATAATGGGAGTTAAAATACATAAAGGATGTAAAATTTATAATTTCAACCATTTTTATTCTAATAATATTTTGGCTACATGGTTTGGCCAAACCATGTGCCAACCATGTTCCATTCACTACTATAAGGGTCAATCTGCATGGTTAGGAACACAGTTTGACTTACTGTGTGCATACCTTCTGTTTGGGATCCCTTCCAAAGTACTAGATCACTACTGAACCGTGTTCTCTGGGTCACATGGTTGTCGAAAAACAATGCAGCATACTCTTACACCTCCCATTTCGGGATTCGAGCATATAACAAGCCTCAGACACACCGGATCCCTCATTAACTCATTAGAATCATTACTAAGACATTTTTAAAGAATTGAAATTGATTTTAATGGTATATAATATTTTATAAATTTGTGACATTTCAACCTCTTGTCCCTAAAAAAACACATCATAGAGTTTCCCTTCAAAGGGTGTTAGAACATCATCTATGAGATCTTCAGCAATGCGCATGTACATCAGCCTCCTGCTCCCTTGTCTTTTCATTTATGTATCCATGCTTCGATAACACCAAGATCAATTGAATGTTCATGACTTATAGAACCATCATGATGTGATCAATGATAGGAAATATATTTTCCTTGGGGGACGCAACCACTTATATCTCCATATCCTTGAGATCAAAAGAATAAGATAAGTGTGATTATAATGTTATATCTTTGAAATGTGGATGAAATTGGGAATAAAATGGAACCTCAAATTAAATAGAAAAGGATAGTTTATCCCTCTGACCATCTACACTATTTCAAAAGGTCAAACATATAGTGGAGATAACCACCCTTATCTCTTGATTCACTTATGTTCCAATCTAGGAGAGACATGGTGAAAGACTCGATATCCCACCATAAACTCCACATGATTATCGAGATGATTGGTATAGTAATTATTCATATAATATGTATTAACTACCCAATTTTGAATTATATGGACATTCTATAAAGACTTGTAATTGAGATCAGGACGTCATAGAGCTTCCTCACCTACCTAAGTCCAACAATGGTTTGAGTGGGATTGTCTACCACAAAGGGCCTCATACACATCCATCTAAATTTTTTGCTAAAATGATATTTTAGTAACTATATACCAATGGATTATTCATCTCTAATGAAACTATAAAATCAAGGATACAAGCCCAAATAATATCCTATAAAACCCATACAGTCTGCTCGGACACACCATCTGTCTAAGGGTGATATGTAGTAATCCTGATAACCATAGAATGTAATGCATTCTATATCCCTTTAGTGAACTGAAAAGTGAACAATGCATATCTTTCCAAAATTATAGAGTGTGACACACCATGATGTTTCATGATCTGTTATATATAAATCCTTTCATGCTCTTCAATGGAGATGGATACACATATTGGTATGACGTTCCCTATGTTGGTCAGCCTATCGATAGTCATCCTTTCTACACCACTATCTCAAGGAGATATAGACAAGAATATAACAAATACCTGGAGAAGTCATCCCATCTACATTCTAGATTTGAGAGTGGTTGTATAAGTTCAGTAGTTCATTGGTGCTCTACCCTCACTTGCTAACAGGAGGAGCTCTGAGTAAGGAAACCCATTATCTTCCTCTTCATACCTGGGAACCAATACTGATCATGCATGTATTTCTACATCATGGTAAGAAAAGGATGAAATTCCCACAATGATGAGTTAGATTACCTCATGAAATAATTATGTATATATTCAGGCACCCATACATGGACACATTATAGTAATGTATCACTACCATAAAAACTAACTCGGAAGGTGGCTTCTCTCCACTGATGCTTTGACGTAGAAATTAGACCTCTGAATGTGATAAAAAAACGCCTCTAAAGCTATTATAGATTATATTATATCCCTTCTAGAGCTAATAGGATGGATTTTTATGTTGTACCTGATCCTATAAGTGAAACTTAGAAAATAAAGTCATCATATTCCACCAACTACTGTCTGTGTGACTGCTTCTGTCTGAGTCTCCCAACCCAAGGCACCACCCCGACATTACGCTAAATAGAAGTATAATCAAGTTCAATGTTGAAATAATAATAGTATTCCACCCACCTATGCTTCCACAGATTCAGGTCACATAGTTTGGATATGTATTTAAGGAATTTATGATTGGTGTAAAAAAAGAATCAATCACCCAACTAGTAGTGTATCCTAAATCCTAGAGAATCACCAAAATCTTCTATCTCAATGTTGTGTGTTGGTTGATTCCTCTCAAGAGAGTTCATTAGGTAACACCCATAGTCCACAACTCGATGACCTAGAATTAAGATTGAATAAATTCCAATTATCGATGAAACATAGCAAACAATATAACTTCTTCTTGTCTTTTATGTAGTCAAAATATATTTTGTTGTGAGTCTTTACATAAACTCTTGAAATGCCTTCTCACCAAATTCATACCATTGGAACTACACGCCATTCATAGTAAGGGCCTTAATGGGTGTAGCTATGTGGGAGAAGTCTCAGATCAATCCCCTTTAAAATCCATCTATCGCCATGAATTTACCTATATCAAACAAATTTGTAGGCTCCTATTAGCACACAGAAGCACCCAACATCTCTTTGTCAACTAACATGCATGCCTCAGAAATAATATGACCCAATGATTGAACATTACAGATACAAAAGTGGCAGTTATTGATATTTTCTTATATCTAGTTCACTTTCAGTTTACTCAACACAATATCATGATGATTGGAATGGTTTTTTCTACTAAATTATTACACCAAGATGTCTTCTATGATGACTACAACAAAGGAATAAATATATTTTTAGAAAACCTCAATTCAGTAGAGCCATAAAAACATCCTTCATGTTCATTAGACCGACTTTCATAACAAACTACATGTACAACCCATACCATATTTGGAACACTAGACATGGTATATCTCATAGACTCGCATAAAATTGGTGATAACCTAACCTGAGATAAATCTTATTGAAAAGGGTGTATCATTAGAGAGGGTCGAATAGGGTATCAATGCAAGTAAATAAATATTGTTTCTTCATTGTAAACATGTTCAAACATCTATAATATATGAAAATTTTAATTGTATTATCTAACATAATAAAATAGAGTACTAGTCAATCACATGGTGATGTGTTGGGTTGTATGAACCACTTATCCTCTGAGACATCAAACTGATTCTTGATTTCATATACCTCTATAGGAGGTCTCAAATAGGGATGAATAAAAACTAATGTTGCACATGGATCTAGATCTATGGTGAACTCATCCTCTCTAACTAGAGGTAAACTCAAGAAATAATCTGGGAATATGTCCCTAAAAGGATCTGCTACATGACATAACTCTATCAATTGCATTATCGAACTCCTCATAAGCAGACTCACGGTCTCAAATTTCACTCTTCATAACCCAATATACTTGGGTCATGATATATGTAATGGATATCCAATTATTATTTATGAATATATATATATGCATCTATTGGATGAGTTGATGGACACCCAACCTAGATATAAATCCATATGGGCATAATAAGGAACAATCTAGTCCATACCAGGAATGAAATTAAACATGTTCATCTTGAAGGCAATGAAAATAAAAATGAAATGCCACCAAACTATTAAAATGGGTTAGCCTTGAAACTGGTGTATTCCATATTTTCAAAAAATTATCAGTATTTATAGATACATGAAGCCAAAAAGTACTTGATTTAAGGTCCTCGACATTTCATAACCATATAAGATGTTGCATAGTCTTATGAACCTATTTTAAAATGCGTAGGAACTAAAGTAATGGACAATAAAATATTACATCTAATAGTATATGTCCATAGACTTTGCACCAAAAAAATTAGCTATATTTCATACATATGGCTTGAAATGTATCCCATAGTTACTACATGAGTCACCTTAGAATATCCTCTATGCTGAAACATATGTTCTAGGGCCTGATTACCTTTTCCAGATCCACTACTAAATTTCCATGATCACCAAGTAGAAGAAAAACTCCAATCCTAACATGGATTCTCAAATATCTTACTAGACTGAATTGATATTATGGATACCCTTCAACTAGATACCAAATGAAATGTATAGTGGAATCTATGAATGAAACCCATGATTTTTCAATGATTTCACTCAAAGGGGTTCCATATCTACTGGGGATTCCTATATCGTATCCTACCACACTGGTGACAATCTATGGATTTTTTGTTTCATGTCACCTAGATGGAACCACTGTAAGATCCCAAATCATGGGAAGGTATGATGTTGTTTATGATTTGTTTTGAATCTATTTTTTTGAATAATTTATTTTTTACCCAATTCCTTATGGAGGCTCAGAGGCGTTATTAGGGTTTAGGACAAAAAAGGGAAAAATTAGTTTTTTGAGTAGGTCACATGGTTTACACATTGTTTCTAATAACGGGGAAAACAGCCCAGGAAACCATTCAAGAGGTGTGATTTTTGATAGTTGCCTCCACATGTTTTGTGAACAGTATGGAAAACTGTGTGGGTAAACTGTGCAACCCAGAATCATTTAAAAAATTGCAATTTTTTCTCTCCAGGATTTTAAACCCCAACGTGGGATTTCCTCCCCATTATCCTATATTCATCCTAGGAATGAACCAAATATCTCAATATCTCCAACATATTGATCTCCCTCATTTCTAAGGTGTTTTTTGTGTCATTGGTTTCATATCCAATATCCAGGTAAGGCTAATCTAGTACTTGATTCTCTTTTGAGTTTAGTTTTCTCCTCCTCTCCTTCCAAATCCCTAAAACCCTACACCATGGGTGAGATATAGGTTGAATTTCAAGGGTATTTTGAAGAATAATAAAAAGGATCAATTAAGAGTGTGTTCACCTATAGAATCGAGGTAGGTGGTTTACAAGTTCTATCCCATGGTTTAATTGGGGATTTTTTAATGTGTAGTTTAGTTCTTAGGTGTCTGTTGTTATGTTTTCAACACCCTATAATGTTAAGGTAAATTTTTTTTAAGAAGGTAAATATAACCCCCCACAATCTCCATGGGATGTGTTTAGGGTGATGAGACTAATATAGGGCCACCCATGTGGTGTACTGGAATTTCTGGACCTATGCTATTGTAAAGAAGAAGTGGTATTGTTGTGTAGTTCTGTAGAGAACATGATGAACATGTTGCTGTGATTGATTTTGTTAGAATAGAATCTAGGAGATTCACCTAGTCATAATAATCTCCTAAGGGATATTGGGTCAAAATTGAAGTGGTAAATGGGTTGATACATGAGAATGATGAATGGCTAAATTGGTTAATATAAAGAAATGATTAAAGACCATAATGGAATGGATTATGAGTCTGGAAATAATGCCTAGTGAGCTACACATAATGAACTAATACTAGTGACATAGTCATAATGAATGAATTCTTAGTGAGATAATCTTAATAAAAGCGGGATCAGGCTAAATTCCTAAATGATGTGAAATGTGGTAAACCTGTTAATGTGTTAAGGCATGGTATTAACTCTCGTGTTATTTTTATGGATTATATTTTCCTTGGGAAATGTTTGTGATGTTATGTGAATGTTTGATGGATATACATATATATATCTTTTGTACATGAGTTCGAATAGTGGGGTAATTACTTGAGGTCTGATGCCCTTGGGTTGAGTTTGATAGAGGTTGTCAAATCCACCCCTAATGCATGGGTTGGGGAAGAAGACTAAGGCTATTTTCCCCTAACGGTTCAAACCTACCAAACTGAGGCTTCAAGGTGAGGATACAGTTTTAATGAGGAATATAGTATTACTAAGATAAGATAATTGTGTGTTTTCCTCATGCATGTGTTTGTGTACTTTAATCCCGGGTAACTTGTTGTGTTTGATGAACCCATGAAAAAATAATTAGAACTGTTATGTGATAGGAAATGGGTAGAAATTATAAGATAAAAAATGGTAATAAATGCTGGTAATGGATCTAAACTCATTAAGGGCACATAAAATTTTATTTTTTATTTATTATTCATTTCCCTTTTTCATGTATAATTATTTATTCTGGTTATTTTATAGGCATTATTGGTGGTTTCCTACTAAGTTATACTAACACCCTTCTTGGGCCGTCATTGGGTACCAGAGTAGACTTCTTGTTTGTAGGTAAAGGAAAGGACAAATTCTCTTGATATGGAGTTGGGATATCATGGGTGTATGTAGAGGAGGATATGAACTTGGTGTTTGGACAATTTTGGGGACTTTTCAGTTTTCCTTCATTTTGGGTTTTGTTCACTTTTTCACTTAGTGCATGGAATGTCAAATTTACTGTTCAACATGGTTGTACCACATTTTGGGAAATTTATGATTTTCAGGCTCTGGTATTATTGGTTATTATTAATGTATTTTTTTATTGTTGTGGCTCACTCTGATAAAAAGGAGGTATAGTCTCCCAAATTGACTCTTTGGACCCCCAATACTAGTAGACATCCTTTGGTGTACGTGGAGGCATTCTTAATGACAATAACAACCAAGCTCAGAGTATCGGTTTAGTGGGTTTCAGGTTAGGGACATTACAAAGTGGTATCAGAGGAAGTATTTCTTATCCTTCTCAGGAATCATTTTATTTGTGATGGTAGATGAGAGTTAGCATGTTTCGGGCCTTTGTAATGAGATCATCCTTGGGAGTAGCTGACCCATGTATGAGGGAAAACCAATGTAACCCAGGGTAGTAATTGTTTTTCATGATCATGCGATGTCACTGTTGATGATATTTCACCATTGGGTGATTCATAGGTTATGTGATGTGATGGTTTTATGATATTTGGATCTTGGCCTCAGGGGCATGATGTTTTCCATTCATGAATCATTCTACACACCTAGAGAGGTAGGTTACATTAATCATGGTAGGCACACATGGGTTGGGTGTGTGAGGCATGCAAGATATAATTCACCTTTCGTATTGATAATTGTAAATGGAAAATGTCCTAAAAAACAATCAAAGTGGTTGAAGATAAGATAATGGTAAGTGATACTTAATGAAATATGTGTAATTAAGGGATTATAATGATTTGAAAATGTTGATTGTATCATTTTGTGTGAGCCTTTGGTATTGTATGGTATTTTAGGCTATGTAGATCATGGCCCGCGATAGGGATGGTTAAGGTTATGTTTTCAGATGTTAATGTTTCTTAGGATGGTTCGTGTATGGTGGGTTATTGTGGCGGGTGAATAGCTTTCTTGTTATGATGTTTTGAATGTTTTATGATATGTGTTCAAAACCTCATGTTTGTTAATGTAGATAAATTACATCACGATGTCAAGTGCTGGTTTGGAGACAACATGATGTTTCTCTAAACACTCCTCCAGTAGAGGATCAATACAATGTAGTGATTCAAGAAAGAAGAAAAGATCATCTCCGGTTGAAATTCTCTTTTTTTATGCAAATTATGGATCGAGATCCAAAGAGGGTTTCACTGAGTATGTTTGAGTTGACCAATGAGTTTCAGCTGCAATACCCATCAAACATTACCAGAGAGGGTGGGATAGAGGTAGCAGATTTCTGGATAGATTCTCTCCAGACAATACATTATCATATGGAGACTCCTATTGGGAAATAATTCAAGTTGGAAGCTTGTATGTTATGGGGTTAGGAAAAGCGTTGGTGGGACATCCTGTCTCAGACTAAGATGGGTGAGGGGGTGTTGTGTAATGATTTCTAGGAATTGTTTCTGGAGAATTTTTACCCAGGGACCATGACGCAAGAGAGGGCCACAGAGTTCATGAGCCTGACTCGGGGTCTGATGTTAGTGATGGAGTATACTGGCCACTTCACTAACCAGTGATGCTTTGTTATAGCATTGTTGAGGGATGATTGAGCAGTTACGAGGCATTTTTAGGATGGGATGAGACACTAGATCAGGTATCAGGTGAATATATTTCTATTGAAGAGGTTTATATAGGTAATGGATGAAGAGATGATCTCATAAGGGAACCTGAAGGGAGATTTAGTTAGTGGGATTGTCATGCCAGCTGTGCGGATAAGAGGTGCATCTTATGAGGGGTTGAAGTGTTGTTTTGGATGTTTTTAGCAAGGAGGAAGTGTGAATGGTGGTCAAAAAAGAGGGTCAGCCTCCCAGGGTGGTGATCGGGTGTTCTGCTATCTATGTAATAGGCTAGGAAACATGTTTTTCCAGTGCACTCAACCTCCAATTGAGTTTTAGTCGTGCATCAGAGTGGGGAATCTATAGAGGTTCTACAAGATCCCTCAGTAGGTGAGAATGAATGTTGGTGATATGCAGATTCCAAGAAGAGGCAAGGGACCAGGTTCTCCATATGGGGAAGGATGCTTGAGCTCCACATGTTATACTGGTTGGGGTAGTGGACGTGGAACTCTGAGGTAGGATCTCCCATGTCAGTAGGGCAGTGCAGTGCCGGGCACGTGGGTTGGAGCCCAGGGTAAAGGGAAAGGTCATATTAATATATTTTAGATGTCACTCGATGATCGTGAGGTAGGGCTAGCTACATTTTGAGGTACGATCCTTGTAGCTTCTATATCTTCTATTACATTTTTTGATACTAGTACCACACACTCTTTTATTTTTTCTCTGATTGTGGTAGCATTGGGTTTTCTTGTTGGGAGTGTGTGCAGGGTATTGTCGATTGACATTATTTTGGGGGCGATAAATGAAGATATCAAAAAGTATAATGGATCTTCTCTGGAAGTCGGTGCATATCTTTTCTTGTGGTACTTCTTCATTATTGAAATTTTAGGATTTGACATGATATTGGTCATGAAATGGTTGGTGTTGTATCGTGCACACATAGATTGTTACTCTCACAGTGAATCATATAGGTCACTTGAGGGTGATGCTTATGTCTATCATGGAGAGTGGGATGATTGATCAGGTCATGGAGGATTGTTTTCTCAGCAGTTGGGTAGGAACATGGCTCAAGTAGCTTGTGTTGGGCTTAATGATTAAATAGGCGAACAGTTTGTCCTCCCTCCAATAGTGGATCAGTTTTAGGATGTTTTTCATGAGGATTTCTCAGGGTATCTACCCAATAGGGATGTTGAGTTCACGATTGAGTTGCTGCGTGGAGTGGAGCCAATTTATATTCCATCTTACCAAATAGAACTAGTAAAAATTTAGGAGTTAAAGTATTTTCTTGAGGAGTTGGATCGTAAGGGGTTCATAAGTCCTAGAACATCTCCATGGATATATCATATTCTTTTTTCAAAAAAGTCTAGCAGGCCATTAAGGCTTTATGTTTATTATCATATTTTAGATAAGATAAATATTATAAATTGGAACACTATTACGTTAATTGATAAACTATTTAACCCTTTAAGGGGAGAATCAGTGTTTTCTATGATTTAACTAAGACTGGGTTATCACCAGTTGAGAGTATGGCCTTTTGACGTACCATTTGAAGCATTCAGAATTCAGTATGGGTTGTTTGAGTTTGTGGTGATACATTTCATCTTGACCAATTCACATACAATGTTCATGAATTTGATGAACCGAATCGTTCATCATTAACTAGATCATTTTGTTGTTTTCTTTGCTGAAAATAACTTGGTGTACATGAAAACTCATGACAATCATGTTCAACATGTTGATATTATTATGAGTTCATTAAAAAAGCAACAGATTTACCCCAGACTATCTAAGTGTCGGTTTTGGATTAGAGAAGAGCATTATATAGGTCACATAATAATTGAGTCAGGTGTTCTAGTGGATCCAACGTAAGTTCATGCTGTTTTTTCAGGGGTGAAACCTATGATTGTTTCAGATGATCTGAGTTTTATGTGTATGGTAGGGATTATCGGAGATTCATATAAGATTTATCTCAATTGGTAGCACTAATTTAGGGCATGACCAAGAAGTTAATCTGGATTGAGTAGTCTGAGTCTTTTGAGGGTTCCTTAAAGTGATGAAAAAGCCATTGAAGACAGTATCAACCATGATCTTACCGGATCCATCTAAAAAGAATATCTTATGTTGTGATGTGTTCGATATGGGGCTTTCGGTTGTGTTGATGCAAGATGACCAGGTGGTGGCTTATGGGTGGTGGAAATTGAAATTCCATGAAGAGTATTGTCCCACTCATGATCTTAAGTTGGATGTAGTAGTGTATTCCATAAAGTGTTGGAGGCACTACTTGTTGGGGGAATGGTTTACGGCGTATAACGATCACAATAGTATAATGTATATCTTTTCACAATAGGATTTGAATCATGAATAGAAAAGATGGGTCGAGTATCGCCAGAATTTCAACATTGAGATGGTATATACACTGTGGAAATTGAATATTATTGATGATGCTTTTAGAAGGAAGGCTTAGAACTAGGTCGTTCTGGAATCCAGTACTGAGTGTAAGGTGATGGCTTGGTTTACGGAGATGCACCTGGAGGTACGGGAGGAAAACAGTCTGGTGACTATTGTTTCTATGACATTTGAGTTGACTTTTTGAGTAAATTTAGGGATAGGTAGATTGATGATCCTAAATTTTTTCCCATGAAGGAATGACATAAAGGTGGGGAGACACCTTCTGGTGCACCGTTGGTGTGGATGGGGTTGTTTTTGTTCTTAATTATGTGGTTGTTCCGGAATGCATGCTGGAAGAGTTGATGAGTGAGTTCCATGCATCAAAATGGGCAGTTAATCCTGGTTTAACAAGATGTAGTGTGATCTCTGCAGGCAGTTTTGGTGGCTAGAATGAAAAAATGATGTTGTGGGATTTGTGGCATGGTTCCTTATCTGTCTTTAGGTGAAGGTCGAGAATCAAAAAATATGTGGTTTGTTACATCCATTTCCCATTCTGTAATGGAAGTGGGATGACATGATGATGGATTTCATGGTAGGTATTCCAAGGATTCCTTGGCAAAATGATGCAATATGGGTGGTTATGGATCAGCTAAAAATGTGGCTCATTTCATAGTGATTCATGAGACTTACACAGTTGATATGATGGGTGAGTTGTATTTAAGGGAATTAGTACGGTTGAATGGTGTACCATTGACTATAGTTTCATATTGTGATCCTCATGTCACATCACACATCTGGAATGGGTTGCAGGAGGCGCTTGGTACATAGGTGATTTTGAGTATTTCTTTCCACCCATAGACGGACGAGCAGTCGAAGCATACAATCCAAGTGTTGGATGATATGTTGATAGTTTGTGTCTTAAATTTTCTTTGTTCCTTAGAGAAACACCTATCACCTATTGAGTTTTCCTACAACATGAGTTTTTAGGATACAGTTAAGATGGCACCGTTTGAGCTTCACTATGGGAGACTGTGTAGATCTCTGCTTTGTTGGTTGGAGGCTTGTGAATCTTAGCAGTTGGGAATGAGTCTCATACTATAGATATCATAGAAAGTTTATTTGATTTAGAAAAGGATGTAAATGGGCCAGAGTAGGAAGAATTCATATACCGATTAGAGGCATATACCTCTTTAATTTGAGGAAGTTTATAGGGTTTTCCATCGGGTGTCACCAAGGTTGGGTTACCAATGGATTCAGAGGAATGAAAAGTTGGCACCCAAGTATGTGGGGAAGTTTGAGATTGTGGAGAGGATCAAGCCAGTGGTGTACCGATTTGATCATCCACAGTGGTATATAGGGATTCATGATACCTTTCATGTGTTACAACATCAGCGGTATACCCTAGCCCAACTCAGGTGGTGGATGTTAAGAATGTTGATCATGAGGTTGATACATCCTTTGAGAAGCATCTAATTCATGTCACCGATCATAGTATGATTTTCTTGTGTGGAAAAGTTGTGCCATTGGTGCGAGTACTATAGAAGCATGTGACTGTTTAGGAAGAAACATGGCAGTGGGAATCAGATATGCAGGCTTAGTTTCCCAATCACTTTTCCATCAAATATCAATGATGCTTGGATACTCAGCTTGAGGACAATCCTTTATAAGGTGTAGAGGTCATAAAATCCTTGAAATTAGAAATATATTCTCTCATTTATGTTTTGGGATGAGTTCCTTTTTTTAATTAAGTTCTTACCAAACTCCATAAGGAGGCTTAGGGCTGTTTTGAGGGTTCATGACATGAAAAATGGAGAAAAGGGGGGTTTATGGGTAGGAAGTATGGTTTATGCATGTTTGAGGCTATCCATGAGGAAAACCTAGTAAACTATCCAGGAGGTGAGATTTTCGACAGTGGCCTCGGCACGGTTTGTACATGGTTTTGAAAATGGAGTGGGTAAACCGTGCGGCCCAGAAGCATTTAAAAATTTTCAATTTTTCCACTTGGGGAATTTAAACCTCGACTCAGGATTTCCTCCACATTCTTCTCAATTTACCCTAGGAACGAACCAAATCTCCCAATATATCTAAGAGATCGATCACTCTCATTTATAAGGTGTTTTTGGTGCTGTTGGTTGTAGATCGATGCCCCAAGTGAGGTTAATCCCATCCATTCTCCTCTTTTTAGTTTAAAGTTTGTAGCTTCACCTGCTATCCTTATGAAGCTCTAAACCCCTAATATATTGGTTATATCTAGGTTAAATATATAAGGTTTGGTTATATAGGAATCTAAGGGCCCGATTAAGAGTGTGTTCAACCATATAATGGATATAGGTTGTCTACAAGTTATATCCCATGGTTTATTTGTGGATTTGTGCTTGTGCAGTTTTGTTCATGGGTGTCTCTTTTTATGGTTTTATCACCCTGTAATGTTTAGGTAAAATTTTTATTAATAATGTAAATGGAAACCATGACGATCCCCATGGGAAGAACCAATGTTGATGAGACTAATCTAGGGCCACCCATGTGATGTCCCAACTTTCCCAAACCAAGGGTTTTGTAAAGAACAATTGAGATTGTTGTGTCGTTATGTGGAGAGTTTTATAAACATGTTAATGTGATTGATTGTTCTATAATAGAAGCTAAGTGATTCATCTAGGATTAATAACAACCTAAGGGATATTGGTCTAGCATAGAAGTGGTAAATGGGTTGATACATAATAATGAGGAATGAAAAAACAGGTGAATATGTGGAAATGATTAAATAACATAATGGGATGGATTATGAGTCTGGAAATGAAGCCTAATGAGCTACCAATAATGAACGAATCCTAGTGAGACATTCAAAACGAATGAATGATTAGTGAGATATGAAAAATAATAGGGGGATCATACTAAATGGCTAAGTGATGTAGAATGTGGTAAATTTATTAACGAGCTAAGGAATGGTATTGACTATCGTGTTATTGTTATGATTTATGTTTTCCTCTAGAAATTGTGGTAATGTTGTGTGAATGGTTGATGGATATACACACATATATATCATGTTCTCATTTCTTGGAATATTTGGTTATTGATTTGAGTTTCTATTTCCACGGGATGAGTTGGGATGAGGCTCTAATGTCCACCCAATGCACGGGTTAGGGAAAAGGATTGAGGCTCTATTCCCCTAACGGTTACATCCACACCGATAGAGTATTCAAAGTGAGGATATGTTCTACATGAGGAAGTTAGTCCTAATGATAAATATAACGACCTTGATTATTCCATGTAAATATTTCTTATAAAATATAAGGAATTATTATGTGTCCTTGAAAATTTAGAGCGTGTGATTATGAGGACCGATGTCCCCGGAATGAGTTTATAAACGTTTTTAAGGTACATTTACTAAACGCATGGGTGGAATTTTCTAACATTAGAACAAGTTCTCAAATTAAAAATATGAGGGCACCATTGAATCCAAAACACTAGGATTCTCTTAAGGGAGGCTTCACTTTGACAGCAGTGGATTGGGAGACATAGTTAGATTTTGAACATTTAAAAAATAATAAATTAACGATTTTATTTAATTTCTCTCCTTTTTCTTTTCCTCCAACATATAAGCGGTGGAGGTAGGACAAACGACATGTCAAACCCTTAAATATATTCACTACCCTTTATTATTGTAACGACGCCATTGGAATTAGGAAGGTTTCTTGATTAAATGAACCCCATTAATTCTACGTGTGTCAATCACCCTCCTCCTCTCCTATTTGTATGGATATCAGGGAGGAGTGTCAGAATGACTTCACCATGTGAAGAATCTCTAGAAATGTACCACGACACCAACCACTTGGAGGATTAGTCCAGTTCTAGTGAGCAGTGAAAAGAACCACCAAATCAAGAACTAATGATAATGATGAAGGAGTTCTGTCGATCGACGTCAGCAAATGTCTCTTCTAGCTAGGGGGTTTAATTTTTTATTTTGTATTTGATTATTTAAATATCTATCCCTTTTTTATCATGTGACTTAGAGGGAACATAATAAATAAACAATTCATGGACCCTCCTCCCCTTCGTTATTGACATGAATTTCAGGGAATCATTTTCCAACATGATGAGAATAAGAAATGGAGGGTCATGCTATGATGGTTATAGTGCGGGAGATCCATTGGTGCATATTGCACCATGAAATGACACCAGAGCATGCCCGGTGACCCATAGAAGTAACCATTGGTGATCCATGTCGGCTGTGGTTGGGGGTGGCCGGAGACAACCCGTAGTAACCATCCGCATGGGGTGGAATACGACACGCTACGACGCACTGCGATGGATGATGGTGGCCAACCTGAGCCGACCGCACGGGATAAGGGAGAATCCTACAGGTGACTCTAGTGGAAGCGGCCATAGCCAACAGACCACGGTAGGAAGCTGTGACATGGCCCATGCCACTCCACGTAGTCAAAACCCCAGTCAGCCAAACGGTTGACCGTTAATTGTAGTGGGACAGAGCCCAACCAGTTGGCGAAAGGATCCACAAGTGCGAGGCCAGTGGGACACAACAGTCTGCCTCACAGAATACTTAGTCAGTATGGGCCGACCAAGAATAATAGACCTACCCAGTAGGTGAGACTTTCCAGCAGGCCGGGCCAGACCTACAGTCTGGCGGGGTAGTGCGGGTGGGCCGAGCCTTACACAGTGTGCTAGGACAATCGTGGCCTAAGACCGTGAACCGAACAGGGCCGCCCTTGATGGGCCAAACTCGGTGAACTGGGTTGAACCTTTATGGGCCAGACCAGGGTAGGGTCAAGTAGACCCTGAGACCTGTTGGGTCTGGCCGGTCTGACCGAGTCAGATTGGGCCCCGACCCAACTGGTCCCCGAATAAGTAAATGATTGTAACTGACAATCTGTGAGTCTGATTGACATGCTGCCATTGGAGTTGAAACCATATTTGGGATGTGGACCCTTTGGAATATTCTGGCAGGCCTGAAAGAGTAGGGTCAGACTTAGCTGATATTTCCCCCATTTCATAGAAATGGATGGGACTTACAGGCTAAGCCTCCAGTTTACGGGCCATCTTTTCTATTATAACCCTTATGACGAGGAGAACATTTTTTATATACGTTGTGAATGTTTTGGAGAAATTTAGAGTATGGACAGGTTGGATCAACACCAAATCCCACAAGGCCCTTGTCACTAAAATTCTAATAACATACACACCGAGCATCCAGTTGACCTGTCGTCTGATGCGTTGGGACCCTTATGATGTGACAAATCATCGGGTTTCTTCTTCATTGGAATTTCTAATGCTTGAAATATGAATGATGGCTTAAGGATCGGTTCCCCCAGAATCAAGCATACTATAAGAAAAAATCTAGTGGTTGGTAGTGATGTGGAGGTTGGGGAAAGATCATATGGAGGTTAGTACTGAGGTATCTTGTGTGGGTCAGCACCAATCCTATGTGGGTTAGATCATGTGTGGTTCAATGCTCAGTGATCAAGTGTGGGTTAGCGCATACTGATCAAGTGTGGGTCAGACCCTGTGTGGTTCAGTGCTCAGCGATCCTCTGTGGGTTAGTGCATACTAATCCGATGTGGGTTAGATCTTGTATGGGTCATGGTGGGGGTTAAAATTTATCAACTCCAGATAGGCCAGATCATTTGTAGGATATTTAGTGGTTATTACCTATCGATACTATGTGATTCAGACTCTGTATGGCCAGAAGTAGTACCTCTTGACAGAATAATATAATCGAGCTTCGAGACTAATCATATGTATATATATACTTCACTAATACCTAGTTTGAGATGAGACTCTCATTGAGATGTGTCTATTTATTAGTTCTTTGAGTTTGAGATCATGATTTTTGGTCTTCTTTTGTGGAATTATGTGATACCTTTAAGGGCCTCGATGTCCCTACTAAGTAATTTTATACTACCCCATGCACGGGCTCTATTCACACCTTTTTGTGTCTTGTGTAGACAATGAGCAGTTGCACTAAGACTTGAGGGAGCCATGACCAGGCAGTACACAGAGAATACAACCTGATGAAGTGTGTTTTGGAGACGATCTATACCTACCCTTCAGGTAGGATGTTTGGTGGATGATCTAGGACTTGTTTTCATTTTCCAGATGTACTTGTACTTTTTAGTTGGTCTTGTATTCTGACCCCTTGAATTTCAATAGCCTTTTTAGTACTGAACATTACATCATGGTTGATTCATGTTGTGTTCTTGGATTGTGTTTTTGTAAAATATTAAAGAAAACACCTTCCCAATATAGGGAGACACTTTTTTGGAGCTAGTCTCTAACCCATGTACTATAGAAGGTGGGCTTCGTGTAGTCACAACATGGGTCTCGGGGGACATGTCGTGACAAAGTGGTATCATAGGAGTCAGTTCTACTCAAGAACTAGGAATCTGATCAATTTAATGGAGACATAGTGTAATGTGTTTTGAGTGTGGTTTTCATTTTGGGGGATCTAGTGTGGGTGTAGTGGCTAACATATTCATACAACAGGTCCATGAATTCTGACTTCTGACTCTGTGCATGAAAAAACTGATTCTGTGTGTTTTGGAAGTGTTTTAATTTTGATCTCTTTGATTCAGCTCACCAGGTATAACTTTATTATTGTGGTGCACCTGTTTTCTTTCACGATTCTGCCACATAGACTACCAGCCAGGATTTTTGAGAGAGTACACGATAATAGCCCACCGAGTGATGAGGCCTCAGTGCAGGGCCCTCTTACAGTGTTAGAACCTTCATGTGGTGTACTTTGCGCACCACTACCCACTGGAAATCCTTTTCCGCCTGCCCATTGGCAGATGGTGCACACTGATTGATCATGTTTCATGAGTTTCAGTGATAGAGGCATCCAATGTTTTGAGGCGCGATGGATTCGTAGGCGGCTGAGGACTTGATGGAGGTTATGGCCAAGGGTTTTCCTCTGGTTGGGACACCAACCGAACTGACGGTGATCAAATCTGCAAGTCTTTTCTAGGGAGCATCAGAGAGATGGTGGAGCTTGATGCTCTAGACACATTATGAGGTAACCCTTATCAAGGAAGATTTTGAGGGCCTCTTTAGGGCAGAGTTCGTTAATGTGACGCTATTATCTATGTGTATTCATGTGCTATTGGACTTACAACAAGGTAGCCTAACTATGGCCTAATACTCGGTGATGTTCAATGAACTCTCATGCTACTCTACGGATATGATGAGGGACCCCCTCTTCAGGGACCAAAACATCAATCTGGGACTCCGACTAAAGATTATATCTTCAATGGTATCTCTCAGCATCCTGATGCATGATGGAGTTCTAGAGAGAGAACTCTTGGTGAAGAGATTCCTTGTAGAGAAGACACCTGCAATGAGACCCACCACTGAGTGACACGTAGTAGAGTCTACTTTGGTTGGAAATATGAATATGACCCATAGGTCCAAGCGGAAAAGACCATCTGGTGGATGACCCCAGGACACATGGTCTGAGGTGTGGAGTTCGATAAGAAAAAGAGGTCAGTAGAGAGGTAGGGTGTACTTTGCATGCCATAGGAAGGGCCACATGGCTCGCGACTGCCCAACCCTATGTACCAATGATCCATAGATAGTGGAGTGACTGCCAAGGTAGAGTTAGAGAATTGAGTGTGGGGTCCGAATGGTATAAGACGTTGCAGAGGATCAAGTTGTGTAATAGGTGGTGGATGACAGTTCAAGGTTCTACCACCACCACCTCCAAGTGGTCCAACCTGACCATAGGGAGAAGGAGGACAGGGACAAGATCAGCTCTAGGAAGCTGAGGCCAATGACCACTGCGATCTAGAGTTTTAGTGGATCCAGAGAAGATAAAGGATGTTCTTTCTCGGGAGCCACCTAGGATTATAAACGAGGTGTAGAGATTCCTAGTTTTGGATCGGTACAACCAAATATTCATACCTTAATTTTTCAAAGTTATGACCCTCATTTAATCATTAATGAAGAAGGTACAACCCTTCGTATGGATGGAGATATGCCAGCAGAGTTTTCAGGAGCTAAGGCATTGATTGACGAGTACCCCCATCTTAAGTCTACCAAAAGAGGGCATTTGGAATGTATTCTACTATGGAATATCAGGGACCACACTTGGATGTTTCCTAATGTAGTTGTGTACAGTGATCGCTTATGGTTCATGACAGTTGAGGCAACATGAGAAGAATTATGGTACCCATGACCATGAGTTAGCATCATTGGAATTCGCCTTTAATATGTGGTGACACTACTTGATGGGTGAACATTTTATAGTATACTATGATCACAAGAGTCTCAGATATATCTTCTCACAGAAGGACCAGAACCTGAGACAATGACGATGGATATAGTTCCTCCAGGACTATGACTTCAAGATAGTCCACCCTCACGGGAAGGGAAACGTACTGGAAAACAAAATTAATAGGAAGTCTGGTTTACAGCTACTGAGGGAGGTGATAAAGTATATAGTCGAGTTGTAGATATCCTTTGTGGATAGAGATGCAGCATATTACCTATAGTCTATTATTGTCACTCCCCTAATTCTTTAGCTGTTTTGGGTGGCATAGTTTGGGGACATTGACTACGAGGATCAATGTTATCAGATATTCACAGGACAGTCACCTGATGTATTTTCTAATTTTGTTGATCATGTCATCCTCTTCATGGGATGCACCATGTTCTAAGTGGCACTATGGGATGACGTAATGAGGGAGTTCCATACCTCCCCTCTAGCGGTACATCCTGGTGTGGTGAAGATTTAACTGGACCTTCGACATTAGCACTAGTCTTCAGTGATGAAGATGGTAGTGGAAGCATTTGTTTAACGATGCCTCACTTCTCAGTAAGTGAAGACCGCGCATCAGGTTCCAACAGGCTTAACATGGGAACTTGAGGTACTAGAGTGGAAGTTGGATGCTATCTCCATGGACTTTGTTTCAGGGCTACCACGGACGTCCAAGGGACAAGATTCCATCTGGGTGATCGTTGAATGACACACCATGTAATCCCACTTCCTACCCATATGATAGCAAGGATCAATAGAGAGATTGGGATGCCTCTATGTGTAAGAGATTGTACAACTTCATGTGGTGACATTGAAAATATTATCTAACTGTGAAACACATTTTACAACATAGTTTTGGAAGAGATTATAGGACGCATTCGAGACCTGGCTACGTATGAGCACCGCTGTCCATCCACTAATGGATGGTTAGATAGATCAGACCATTCAGACTCTAGAGGAAATGCTTCGTGCATGCATCCTAGATTTTTTCCACATTTTGGAGGAACATTTTCCCTTATTAGTTTTCACATACAACAATATATTTCAGTACACCATCGATATGGCTCTATTTGATGCCTTGTACGGTCGACCATATGGATCAACTCTATACTAGACAGACCCAAGGGAGTCAGCACTTTTGGGTCCATAGTTGGTACAGGATACCGTTGAAAAGGTGAAGACCATATAGGATAAGATTAAGACAACACAGTGTAGACATAAGTCTTCTGCTGAAAGCAGACAAAGACCATTTGGGTTCGAGGAGGGAGACCATGTCTTCCTACAGGTCTCACCTTGAGGAGTTTTGTGGAGATTTAGTAGTGATGGAAAGTTCTTTCCATGGTTCATTGGACCCTTTTAGGTTTCCAGCAGAGTTACCGAGGTTTTGTATCACCTAGATCTTCCCCCACAGATGCATCAGTTGCATGATGTTTTCCATGTGTTTCAACTAAGGAAGTATGTGCACGATCCGTCACACTTTATGGACTAGGGAGAGCTGGACATTGATGAGGGGGTGACTTTTACAAAATTTCTAGTGGAGATTGATTATATATAGGAGCAGGTCTTTTGTGGATGATCGATACATTTGTTTCACATTCACTGATAGCACAGGGACCTCCAAGAGAGCACATGGGAGTGGGAGACTCAGATATATTCATAGTACCCACATTTGTTTCCTTAGTCTCTATTTTGGCATTCAAGAACGAAAATCACTATGGTGGGGAGAATGAAAAGATGTGGATTTTACATGTAATTTTTTTAAAAAATATGTGGAATTATTATGATTCTGAAAAAATTGATTACGCGTGATTCTGAAGCCCAGTGTGCCCGTAATGAATTCTTGATAGTTTTTTAACGTATGTTCAGCAAACGCACAGACAATGTTTTCTAACTTTTAAACTCGTGCTCAGATTAAAAACCTGAGGGCACCTTTGAATATGTAGCACCACGATTCTTTTAAGGGAGGATTCACTTCGACCGTAGTGGGTCGAGAGAAAAAGATATATTTTTGGTCTTTTAATAGAATAATAAATTAACAATGTTATTTTATTTCTCCATTTTTTCTTTTCCTCCAACAGAAAAGCAGTAGTGGTGGGACCAATGTCACATCAAGATATTAAATGGAATGACTCCCCTTTATTCTTGTAACTGCACCATTGGAATTAGGAAGGTTCCTGGATTAAATGAACCCCATTAATTTAACTTGTGTTACTCACCATCCACCTCTCCTTTATATATTGAGCTCGGGAAGGTGTGTTGGCATGGATTTACCAAGCGATGAAACTCTGGTAAACTACCACAAAACCAAGGACATGGATGACGATACTGGTTCGAACAAGCGGTGACGAGTGCCACAAAATCACGTACCGACGAAAATGATGAGGGAGTTCCGTCAATCGATGTCTACAAACATCTCTTCCAATTAGGGGGTTTAACTTTTTATGTTGTCTGGGATGAATTAAATTTCTCTCACACTTGTTATTATGTAACAAGAAGGGCATTGGCCATACAAACAAGGCCCGGACCCTCCGCCACTTCACTCTTGATGTGAACTTTGGGGAACAATTTTCCAACTCGACGGCAACACGAAATGGAGGGTTACTCTATGACGGAGACAAAGAGGGAGAGTCGTAGGCGCATATGTCACTAATAATGGACACCAGAGCATGCCTGCTGACTAGCATAAGAAACCCCGACATGCCGTGTCTGTGGTGGTCAGAGAAGACCAGTAGCCACCGGTCGTGGGCGGTGAAAGGCAGTGTGCAACTGCACGTCGAGGCAGTAGAAGGAGGCCTACACGAGCCATCTATGTGGGACAAGTATGGTGCCCACAGGCATTGCTGGAGGATGTGGCCGCAACCAGTAGGCCATGACAAGAAGGTGGGGTGCAGTCTGCCCCGTACCAGTTTGGAAAATCCCTAGTCGGCTAAACGACCGAACATTAATTATCGTGGAGCAGTGCCCCACCAACTGGTGAATGACCCCTCAACCGCGGGGCTAGCAGGACGCAATGGTCCACCTTCAGGTGGACTGAACCGGTGCAGGCCCACTAAGTGGACTGGACCTGCCTAGTGGGCTGGAATCGCTAGCGTGCCGGGTCAGACCCGTGAACCAGTATGCCAGCCCAAACTCGTGACCTGAGCCCACGAATCGAACTAGGCCGACCCTGATGCGCCAAACCCAGTGAATTGGGATTACCCTTTACGGGCCGAACCCAGGCGCTGTCTTGTAGACCCCACGACCTATTGTGTTTGGCTAGTCTGACCAAGTGGGATCGGGCCTAGACCCAACGAGTCCCAAAATAAATAAAAACCCATAAATGACAAACAAGGAGTCTGATTAACACAAAGTCGTTGGCGTTAAGACCTCGTTGGGGATGCGATCCCTTTGGCATATTTCAGCGGGCCCAACAGAGCTGGGTTAGACTAAGGTGTGATCACCCCCATTTCACGGAATGGGATGAAACATAATAAATGAGCATCCAGTTGATGTGTTGTCTTTTGTATTGGAACCTCTAGGATGAGGCAGTCCATTTGAAATAATCCACAAGAGTTTTGGAGAAATTCGTAGTATGGCCTGGTTGGATCGACTCCAAATCCAACCATTCCATTAGTAATAAAATGCCAATAACATAGAGATCATGTGTATGGTTGATGCGCCATCTGTTGAGTTGAAACCATAATGACGTGATGGATAATTGGGTTACTTATTCTAGGGACTTCGTGATGGTTGAAATATGACCAATTTATTGAGGAGCGGTTCTCCCATAATCAAGAATACTATGAGAGGGAATCCAGTGGCTGGTAGTGAGGCAGAGGTTAGAGATAGATCATATGGATGATACTATAGAGAGATCTTTTGTGCTTCAACACCGATCTTTTGTGGGTCATATCTTATGTGGGTCATCGCTTATCGATCATGTGTGGGTCAGTGCATAAGGATCTTCTGTGGGTCATATCCTCTTTGGGTCATTACTGGGGTTAGTACATATGGAATCTGGGAGGGTTGGATCCTATGTGGGTCATTTCGGGGGTTATTACCGATGGATTTTGTGTGGTTCAGACTCTTTTTGGTTAGAATAAATGCGAATTGACAGAATAAGATGATCTAGCTTCGTGAATAATCATATGAACTTATATACTTCACGAATACCTTGTTTGAGCTGAGACTCATTTTGATCTGTGTCTCTTGCATTATTCATTGTGATTCAGATCATGCTTGTGGATTAACTTTAAGGAATTATGTGAGACCTTCATGGGTCTCGGGATCCCTACTTATTATTTTAATACTCTCCACTACATGGGATTATCCCGCACCCTAGTGTGCCTTGTGTAGACGAAAAGCACAAGGGCTGAGACTTTACGGAGCCAGGACCATGTGGAACACTGAGGAGATGGGAAAACGTGGTGTTATGTGGAGGTAATATGTACCAACCCTTCAGGTAGAATCCTTCATGGATGATATAAAAGATGTTCTCTCTCTCCAGATGTAATTTTACTTTTTAGTTTGTCTTGTATTCCTGTTCCTTTACATTGAGTACCCTTTTAAACCAGTAGTTGACTTCGTGGTTGCTTCTTGTTGTGTTCTTGGATTGTGTTTTTGTAAATAATTAATGGAAATTCCATCTTGATATAAAGATATGCCTTTTGGTGCTAGTCACCATCCCCTGGCCTATATAAGGCGGGCTTGGGGTAGTCACAACCCAGGCCCCACGGGATGGGTTGTGACAATATTGGATAACAATTTTTTTTCTTCATGAATAGGATTATGTACTTTAAAAACATGTAACTTGTTGTGTTTGAGGAGACTATGATAAATACGTTTTATTTTTTATTTAATGGGATATGGGGAGAGATGGTAAGATATGTAAATGGTAATAAATTCTTGTAATAGATCTAAACTTGTTAAGGGAACATAATCTTTTCATTGTCATTTATTATTCATTTCACATCTTCATGAAAAATTGTTTATAATATATATTCATTAGACACTATTGGTGGTGAAAAAATTAGTTGTAATCTTACCCTACTAATGAAGACGTTGGGAACCCAAGCAGAATTCATGTTTCC
Source organism: Viscum album (assembly GCA_963277665.1). NCBI lineage: Eukaryota > Viridiplantae > Streptophyta > Magnoliopsida > Santalales > Viscaceae > Viscum > Viscum album. The sequence goes on along the minus strand of OY728161.1, from coordinate 1,590,807,495 downwards.
ATTTTAGGGAAAGGAAAATGGTTCTTGATAGAGAGTTGGTATGACATGGGTTTATGTGGTGGAGGACCCTAACTTGGTGTCAAGACCATTTTGTGGATTTTTCATTTTGACTTCATTTTGGGTTTTGATCACATTTTCACTTGTATCATGTCATGGAATATTTACTATTTGACATGGTTGTCCCCCGTTTTGGGGGATTATTGTTTATGCATGCATTATTATTTTTGGTGATTATTCCACTACTTTGTTTATCTTCAATTGTGGATTACACTAACAAAAAGGGGGTATAGTCTTCCCAATTTACTATTTGGACCCCCACTACTAATCGAAAACCTTTTGAGTACGGGGAGGAATGATTATGGGCATGTAACCACCAAGCTCAGAGCACCAGTTTTGTGGCTTCTGGGTCTATGATGATACAATCACCAAAATGTTCACCCTCAAAATGGCACTTTAGACAACCTGAAGAATCATCATCATGTCTAGGAAATAAACCGTCCTAGTTCAAATTTAAATATTATCTAATATGATTTTCCATAATTTGGCCATGGATCACTATATCTATAATGGAAATCAACTGATATACATTCATCTCTGATCAAACAGCATGCCTGAGCCCGTACCCAAAATGACTCATTGTTGTCAACTCATCACGGGTCATAGATCAGGTGAAACATTGAAGCTTAGTGAAGAGAGAAGAATACTCCAGGACTATCATAGAGCACTACCAAAGATTCATGAACTCCCTGTATCGATAAATTATCATATTCATTGAAAATAAAAGATTATATAAATCCTTCTAGAACTCTTTGAAAACCATATATTGGTAACAATTAGACTGAGATATGACATCCCACCACCACTTGGCAGAGTCATCTAACATGAATTTTTTGACCATCCTATGATTAAGAGGAATATCAAGATGATATAATATAAAAACCATGGACTCTCAAAATTATTCAGTTGTATGAGGTCTGATATCAACTTATAAGGTGGGAGGATTCCATTATTGTACATCCTGAGTCGTCTCTACCAGAGTTAGGTTAGTACATGGATAACAAAATACTAACAACATAAACCCGATGAATGTGTCCTGAAACTGGGAATCTACACCTATTGGAAGATCATCATGATGTTACTCTAGCATCATTACAGGAGGAATTATTTGTGGACCAGGGCCCACTACCTCCGGAATCTTCTCATTGCCACTATCTTAATATACAACATGAAGGCGTCATAGTGGTATGGATCTACAATTTCCAACATGAATCCTAGAATATTATTTATTACAGATAGGGAAATCATGTACATAATGTGATTAGAAGGAAATGTATAGTACCTACCTCCAATCAAACATAACAGATAGCCATGTCCTAGAGCCAATAATAGATAAGAAGCAAATGAACTCAAAAGGCTCAAAAGAGGCATGACCAACACCCCCTTTCTAAGGTATGATTGACGTCAATCTATCACATTGTCACGTGATCTGTAAATTATCTTTTAAAAGGTTTTGATAATATAAATTACTTAATGTATTTTATCACATTTTTTATTTGGATGAATTAGGTGGATCACCATTCAAATTTATAATCTCCCTTATACCTTATAAAGAGAAATTATGCATATAATTTATCAAATATATAACAAGTTCATAGAATGTATGTTTCTACATTTCTATATGTAGAACTATCCAGCTCTAAATGAAATAAAAAATTCACTAACAACCATCATAGGTGATAAATGAAATGAACATAGAAAGTATATATGGCATGGAAATATGCATAACAATTCATTCCTATAGTTCCTAGTATGGTGTGTGCTATGAAAGACTCTTTTTTCATTATGTCTGAGTAATGAACTAATCATTTCAATTTGACCAATATCTATAATTACACAAACTAAGTGAGTCACCCAATAGTAAAATCCATTGAAACCATAAATAGAGTAATCAATAACATAAATTTCCAAACCTATGTAGTTTGGGTTTCCCATGTATATGGGGTAGCTACACTGAGGAAGAAGTTCATAAAAAAACATTCATATCCTTGTCTTATATCTAAACCCAAAAAATATGATAATAGTAAATTACATTTGATTTCACTTTATAATGTTCTTCCATTTTTTCCAATCCACATTTCCCTGAGATGGTGGTCTTTGAAAACTCAATTTCATCACACCGAATGCTAGAGGCTGCTGACTAGTAGTGCGGGAACAAAATATGTATATGGGAAGAAAATTCCATCATAGATCCAGGTGTGGGAGATTGCAAAAAATAGATAAAAAATACCAAAACAATAAGTACAATCAAATATTAGTAGAGGTGATGAAAGAAACCATGAAATAGGGATATATAACAATATAGGCTAAATAGAATTAATAGATACAAAAATTGATGATCATGATGTCTTGTGTCTCTAAAAAATGGGACCATATGGGAATGTGAGATACAAATCATATACAACATGCTATGAAAATACTATATAAGGATCAAAATTTATATATTTCATCTCGATCACAGGCTCAGTCCTCTTCCCCAAAATCCAACCATATAAGAATTTAAATCAATCTTAGAAGGCCAAATTATTCCCATTATCCATACCTGTCACACCCCAAGATTACATAATACGTTATTTCTTCAAAGAGATTCAATAACTTACACATCACGAAATAACGAGTTCGAGTGCACGATAACTTACCAATCTAGATATTAATAAATAGTTATGAATAGTATTAACAAGATTTTGAATTTTATATACTCCATATAATTTTAAATTATGTATTATGTGTTTTTTAAAAATATTATATGAACAAATGCAACTTTTCAGATAAAAATGTTTTAAAAAAAATTATATTTTACAACCTTTTAATAGAGTGCCCTTTTTAAATACAATAATTGACACTTTTACATATTCAATTTGACAAATATAATTATTCTTTAGAATCGATACAACAAAATTTACTTTTGATGAAATTTTGGTATTTTTCCAATAATATTTATTTGTATTAACAGTGAAAAATACTGTATTTTAATTCAAAACTAACTTTTAATCTAATTTATTTATATGGTTATATTTTATTTTAAATTGGATTTTAAGTGTAATAAGATTATATTTTTACCATTTAATCCGATGATGGTCATTGGAATAAATTTCACATTGAAATTATACAAAAACAAGTGCCATTCTTTGGATAGTTATTGTTTTTTAAAAACACGCTATTTGTTTTGACAACGGGATTTAATTGTAAATTAATTAATCCATATTCTAGGTTTTGAATTTGGTAAAATAGACATAATTTATGAATTTGGAATATCAAATATAGCCTAGGATTAATTTTTTTTTATTTTTCTAAAAAACGTCAATTTTTTATGAATAGTGAAACCACTAAGAAGTCGTCAAAAATCCAACCTTTTCATTTAAATGAAATTTTACTGTTTTTGTGAATTGAATTTTCAAAATACGACATACATGGTTGTTATTAATAATTAAAAAGTCTTTAAATAAGATGAAAATAATTTTCTATGAATTGTAATGTTTGACTTTTATTTACCACAGTTAAAGCTAAAGAAGGTAAGTCAAGGTAAAAAGAATATAATAATAGTAAAACATTACCTTAAAACGTGTCCTAACATTATTAGATGAGTCATGTCCGACCATGGCCAACCTTGGGCCAATATAAAGAACCAATGGGGCCACTTAATAGTGATAATGACACTTTATTTTAATTAACTTAAAGTAAAACAAAAATGACATGAACAGATATCCCTTAGTATATAAATTTTTCCATGGGGTTATATAAGTTATAATTTCGACTATAAGTATTCATGGGAAATTAAAAAAAGATTTCCTAATTTATGATGTTTTTTATAATTATTAGACATCAAATAAATTTAATTATTTATGACACAATAATGATGCAGTATTTACTTCATTAATAAATGATTTAAATAAATAAGATTATTAATAATAATAAAATATCCAAAACCAATCCAATTATTATTTGATGATTTCATTTAGAACACGAGTCATCTTATATTTGAATTTAGTGAGTTTTGGACCTTTTGAAACTAAATATATGTTTATAATAAAATAACATTTTCAATCATTCTTAAAGAGACCCTCCTCTCCGTTATAAAAGGACAAAACTTATAACCTATTCCGTACACCTCTCAAGCCCCTTGGATCATCCAACCCCATACCAAAAAAGCTCTCAATATCCCTATATTCCAACTAGAATCCTTACCTTATGCTGAAGGCACTTCATGAATTCCTTTTGGTTCAAACCAAAGGGAGTTACCTGAATTAAAGATAATGGTTTCTCTTAACATCTTTTCTTTTATTTTACTTCTCCAACCCCAATAATCTTTTTATTACTCTCTTTTATAACAAAAATATTATCCTAAATATACTAGTATTTTGTTTTGGGAATGGTTCAAACTACACTTAAACACACCTCCAAATAATGGGTAAAGAATATACAGTTTCTTTGGATGGAAAACTAACTCATCACAAAACGATGATTGTTCAATTATCTCCTACCGCCTCTCATGGTGGACATTAAGATGACACTGTATTTATATATGATATATATTATGTTTATGATTTCTCTAAGCTTATTTAATTCTCATTTACAAACACACCTTTATTCATTCCAATATGTGTGAACACGATAATTTCATTTGAGGAAGTGCAGACTACCGCCCCTCAAAGTGATATGACTCGTTAATGCCTTATGTGGGACGTATACTGTAACGACCCGAAATTTTGAATAAATCTTATTTCATAATTTTTTGTGTTATTTTATTTTTTATACTCAAAAAAACTGTTTAATTTGATAACATGAGTATAATTAAAATGAAACCATTGGGTTTTGACTGTTATATGACCATTGGTCAATATGACTGCTGGAAACTAAATGTTTCGATTATTGTCTCTAAATACAAGTGATCTTGGTTAATTAATTTAGAAAGTAGATTCGATTGCCTCATCTAGTAGTCTCAGGCCAATCGAATCCCATCTAATGGAACTTGGGAAGGAGGTAGCACCGCAGGGCTTTGCTGTGGACCAAACCCAAGCCGAACTTCATCGTATGAAGCTAGAACGGAATCGCCTTCCCGATAAGTTCAAACTGATATAAATTACTACTCATGCGATGTTGGCCAAGCCTCCCTCTTATTATCTACCCTTAGCAAACCTTACACTTAGGTCCTATGTTGTGGTTATAAGGGGCTATGTAAGGAGACTGTAACTTCTGTTTGTAATCCGTTTTTTAAAATAAAAAATGTGATTTCTCCTTGTGAGAAGTTTGTGAATTTTCAAATGCCAGGATAAATATATTACGAATATTTTTGATGAATTATAGAAAAAGAATATTGGAAAATAATTATATAAACCATAGATAACTAATTATGTGTAATTATTTTCAAAAAATGGTCATCTACAATTATGTTCAGTACGAAATTAAGAGTCTAATAAGATCAACTTAATTTTTGATGAATAGTAAATTATGAATAGTGATTTTATGCTTTGGATTAAAAATGTGACCAAATGGATTTGTAATATCACTTAAAGAAATTATCAATATAATCAAGGCACCTTGATTACGTAATGTGATTCAATAAAATGGTTAAATAACTGTTTCATAAATTATTAGTCAAGTATTAGTTTTTTAGGTTGAATAGTGTTTTTAATTTAAAATTAAATTAAAAATATTTAGGAAATTATTTTTATAAAATGGTATTTATTTTTGAATTCAGAACATAGATATTATGCTAATGTAAATTTTGGGTATTTTTCTAAAAAAGTTGATCTTTCGATTAATAGTGAAAATACAGTTTTTAAGTTACGGGTGTTTAATGACGTCATTAAATGATGTATTAAGTATGTAATCAATATGGTCGACTTATGAATAGTAATATAAGGTATGAGTTGTCCCAAGTGGCTAATACCATGGGCAAATACCATGGGAATGCCCATGGTTTTTCCAAAACCACCAATGTGTTGTCCCTTGGCCATTAATGCCCTATCCCCTCACTTTCTCCATAAATACCAAGACATCCTCTCATCCATTTGACTCCAAACTCACCCAAAACGAAGCTCTGGTCTCATTACCTACCAAAGAGTCCTCCCAAATTTCCCCCAATCCCTCAGGGTCCCAACCATTGAGTTTTAAGAGTTACATTTTAAGGCAAGGGATCCAAACTCTCTCTTTCTGTTCAAATACTCTCTTTTAAGTCATTTCTTTTATGCTCCATGTTATTATGTGGTAGGATGTTCTTTTATATTCCTCTTACTTATCTTTTTATGTTCATACGATGATAGATCCCCACTTACTCTCATCATTTTGTTTCATTAATGTTTATGTGTCGCTGTTAGGCTGTTGAAATTTTTGTAACATTTTCTTTCACCCATCTCATTTTCAAGTTATATTTTCTTGTCAAGTCTTTCAATTTTCTTTTTATGTGGGGGTATGATATCTATATCTATCATAATGATATTTTATGTTCATATGATGAGAGACCCTATTTCATCTCTTCAATTTTTTATTTGATGTTTATGTGACGTCGTTATGCTGTAGAATTTTTAAGGGGTTCTTTCACCCATCTCGTTTTCATGATCTATTTTCATGTAAAGTCTTTCAAGTTTCTTTTTATTATATTGGGGTATGATCTCTATATCTATTGTACTGATAATTTATGTTCACATTATGAGAGACCCTATTTTATCTCGTCAATCCATTTTTGGATGTTTTAAGTGACGCCGATAGGTTTCCGAATTCTCATAAGAGAAATCTTATTTTTTTTGTCTCCCTTTCAAGTTCTTCGTTTCATATGGTATATCATTAAAATTTCATTACCATGTTCTTAAATCCATTATATTATGTTCCCCTACTTTTTTATTTATCATTTATGAGTGGGTGACCCATGTCCCCTCTCTTTTCAATGTTTTATAAAACCATGTATCATAGCCGTTATGCTGCAGAATTTCCATCTCAAAATGTCTCTCTCTTATTCTAAAATTCATTTATTTTATTAAGTGAATAATCAAAGATATTTCTACTAAAGGGTTATTCACATATATACAAAAAATATCTAATTTATATTCAGTGATTTACATACATGAGACCCGCTTTCCCTTTCCGTGGGTTTAAAGTGACATAAAATCATGTCTTTAAAGCCGTTTTTAAAATGTTATGATTATGAAATGAAACCCATTTATTTTATGCTATATGGGTTGCTTATGTAATTATTGTTGATTATATATGTGGCTCACATGATTATAAATACAAATTAAGTGTGTGCCCCGATAGCGCTCCAAATCATTAGGTAATGACTTAATCTCTAGAGATCACCATTTTTAACGACGCCTTGGTGAATTACCTTGGTAATTTTTAATGACACCTTGGGGATGGTCCTTGGTGAAATGGAAATTATTTTCAATACTAAATTTTGTAGGCACATATTCAAGTTATGAAATAATTTATTTGTATTATGACATGCCTCGTGATTTCTTTCTCATGCCTTAATGTTCTTTTTCATGGCATTGTTGATGTATCTCAAGTTCAAATGTTAAATGTTTCCCCTTGTTTCCCTTACTGGGCCTTCTGCTCACCCTTTCTTTGGATGTATGTCCCCAGGTTATGAGATGCAAAAATGAACATAGGATGAACTTAAGGAGAAGCCTTTCAAGTGTTTAAGAAGAATGTTTTATGTTTTCATGTTTAAATTTCCTGGTTTCCATGACACTAAACCATAAAGATCCTTGGTTTTGTAAAATGTAATGAAAGTTTATGTGATAAAAAGGAGGGATGATATAGTTGGTATCAGAAGATAGTTTAGTTATTTGTGGAAATTATGATTTAAAAACTTTTGGAAGAACCCTATAGAAATGTTTAAATATAAGAAATCTTCCTTTTATTTTGGTGAGTATTGAGTAAGGGGTTGCCAAGAAAATACATCCTTGTCTAGATACGAGATGGTAGAGGTGGATATGGCACAAATACACATAGGGGTAAAACCTAAAAACACCATTTTGAGCTAGAATTGAATAGGAACTGGTACACTACAACGGGCCTTGCTGCATTCTTGGTTACGACACTTCCAGGGGACATGATTTTCTAAATTTATAAGTTTAGTATAAACCATTATTAAAAGAATCAAAGATAAAATAAAATAAAGATTCATATAATAATATATGATCATGGATAACATAGTTTGGAACCTAGGGGATCACAAGTTAGGGTATACTTTTCTTCTTCATGTTTATCCTTCTATGATTAAAGTTTCCTTTTAATTATTATTGGCCATGTATTTAAGCCCCCTAATTATACATTCTTTTCTTAGTTAATGGCGGGAAATGGAAGAGAATGACCCAACAACCAATGTGATAGGAAATGTGAAGATTTCCCTATTAATGTGACAGAGATGGAGAAAGATCAAGTTGAACATATTGTGATTATGCCAAACCAGCTATCAAAAATCACAATTAATAATTGGTACCTAGTTGAATGCACAAATTCATCAATAAAGAAGAAGACAAAGTCTCAAGGACGTTCATCTGATAAAGTTGATAAGGGAAAGAAGACCCAATTTATTTTTTTTCCAAAAGTGTGGGAAGAGGAACCGTGGAGAATGTCACAAAGGAACCGAGAGATGTTTTAAGTTTGTGAATATAGGGCATAAAGTAGCCAATTACTTTAAAAATGGATAATGTGATGAAAGGATATAAGGTTCGGTCTATTGTACCTTATATATTTCGATGTAGTAAATGTGGAGAAGTTAGACATTATCTAAGGAAATGATCTCTTGAAATGGGTGAGAATCATGATGATCATCAACAATCTTTGAGGAAAAGGGATCAATGTAAGTCATATACTGAGATGGATCATGATGAAAGAAGTACATGTAACTTCTTCGCAATAATTTTCTATGTAATGTTGTATTTTAGTTCGTGATCTATGATCATATCTTTTATGTTTTCTAAGATCATCGAGTTAATACCTAAGATGATTTTATATCATTAAGGAAAAAATATATTTTAATGTATGACATGTTTATGTAATGAATATCTTCTTCTTAAAAAAAGAGAGATTAGGGTATTAAAAGATGTTTATTATTTTTTAAGACGTTCACTATTTTGGGAACCCTATTTGATCGAGTTAAATAGATTACTAAGGTATTTTCATTGACGAGTAATGGTTGACTTATATTTTGAATAATAGATGAATTTATGTCGGACTTATAGTAATTTAGGTTACATATGGAAATGATTAACCTATCATGGGGAAAATGTGATTACGTTAGTCGCTTTTGTTATAAGATGATAAGGGGTGTTGATGTTGTTTGGAGATGAATGATAAATTCTATCTTGGAAGACTATGTTATGAGATCATTCTGATAATTGGGTTTCAATATTAGTTTGGTTTATTTTTAGGAATTTCAAAGACTGTTATTTATGGAATGGTCTATGATGAACTTTGGGTAGTACCATGGAAGATTGAAGATTTAAAAGAAGTTTCTCTTCCTATGGGATTATTTCATTTGAAGAGTTGTTTTATCTTACCCTTTCTATTATTGGGATAATTTTTAAAGATAGAAGAAATTGATTGATAATCTTTTGTGAATTATGTGACTCTCAAGAAGATGATTCTTGTGTTTTGATGAGACCATGTGTTTTTGAAATCTCATCATTTGGAGAAAAGATTAGTTTTGGTAGAATCTTATTAGGGGATGAAAATCTACTGAAATATAGGTATATTTCCTTATGTTTTTATTTTAGGTAGTAAATGAATTCCTCAAAATTATGAAAAGTAATGTAAAACAAAAACGTTGTTGGTTTACGTTTCCTACTAGGAAATCAAAGACCGTTTACACATATCATAAGTTTGTGATTTTCTCGTTGTTAACATTCTTATAATCATGTTTTCTTTCACTCTCTCTCAGAACATGACCCTTTGTTTTCTCCTCCATGTCCTTGTTTTCCTACATGGAATCCTAGTGTGGGTTAACGCGGGTGACCTTTCTACTTCCCTTTCTTTCTTTTAAAGTAATAGTTTTACTGACTCCATTTCCGATGTCGGACATTCAATGAAATTTCAAAACCCAATTTTTAATAAAAAATTGTGAGAACTTATTTTCTTAAGGGGGGAAGATTTTAATGACCCAATATTTTGATTAAATCTTGTTTCCTAATTTTGTGTGATATTTTATTTTTTATACTCAACAAAACTGTTTCATTTGATAACATGAGTATAATTAAAATAAGACCATTGGGATTTGACTATTATATGACCATTGGTCAATATGACCGCTAGAAACTAAATGTTTCGATTATTTTCTCTAAATATAAGTGATCTTGGTTAATTAATATAGAAAAAAGATTTTATGGCCTCATCCAGTAGTCTCGGGCCAATCGAATCCCATCTAACGGAACTTGGGAAAGAGGTAGCACCACTGGGCTTTGCTCTGGACCAAACCCAATCCGAACTTCATCGTATGAAGCTAGAACAAAATCTCCATCACGAGAAGTTCAAACTGATAGAAATTACGACTCATGCAATGTTGGCCGAGACGCTCTCAGATTCTCCCCCCTAGTCACACCTTACACTTAGGTCCTTTGCTGGGGTTATAAGGGGATATGTAAGGAGACAATAATTGCCTTGTGTAATCCTTTTTTTAAATAAAAATTGTGATTTCTCCTTGTGATGAAGTTTGTGAATTTTCAAATGTCTGGAAAAATATAGTATTCATATTTTTGATGAATTATTTAAAAAGTATATTTGAAAATAATTATGTAATCCTTAAATAACTAATTATGTGTAATAAATTTCAAAAAATGGTCTTCTAAAATTATGTTCAGTATGAAATTTAGAGTCTAATAAGATCAACTTAAATTTTGATGAATAGTAAATTATGAATAGTGATTTTATGCTTAGGATTAGTAATGTTACCAAATAGATTATTAATCTCACTTAAAGAAATTATTAATATATTCTAGGCACCTTGATTAAGAAATTTGATTCAATAAAATGGTTAAATAACAGTTTCCTAAATTATTAGTCAAGTATTAGTTTTTTCGGGTTAATAGTGATTTTTAATTAAAAATTAAATTAAAAATATTTAGAAAATTATTTTTATAACATGGAAATTATTTTTTAATTCAGAACATCAATATTATGCTAAGTTTATTTTTGGGGATTTTTCCTGAAAAAGTTGAATTTTCGATAAATAGTGAAAATACAGTTTTTTAGTTACGGGTGTTTAATGAAATCATTAAATGATGTGTTATGTATGTAATCAATATGGTAGAATTATGAATAATAATATAAGGTATGAGGTGTCCAAAGTGTCCAATACCATGGGAAAGCCCATGGTTTTTCCAAAACCACCAATGAGGTGTCCCTTGGCCATTATTGTCGTGTCCCCTCACTTTCCCTATAAATACCAGGACATTTTCTCATCCATTCGACTCCCAACTCTCCCCCAACGATTCTATGGTCTCATTACATCCCAAGGAGTCCTCCCAAGGTTTTACCCAAGCCCTCAAGTTCCCAAAAAAGGAGTTTTAAGAGTTACGTTTTAAGGTAACGGATCCAAACTCTCTCTTTCTTTTCAAATACTCTCTTTTAAGTCATTTATTTTATGCTCCATGTTCTTATGTTAGAGGATGTTATATTATATTAATCCTATTTCCCTTTTCATGTAAATATTTTGAGATATCCCCTCTTACTCTCATAATTTCATTTCATGAATGTTTATGTGGCGTCGTTAGGCTGCCAAAATGTTTGTAACAGATTCTTTCACCCTTCTCATTTTCAAGTTCGATTTTCTTGTCAAGTCTTTAAAGTTAATTTTTATGTTGGGTTATAATCTCTATAACTATCATAATGATATTTTATGTTCATATTATGTGAGACCCTATTTTATCTCTTCAATTTATTTTTTGATGTTTAAGTGACGCCGTTAGGCTGCTGAATTTTTAAGGGGTTCTTTCACCCTTCTCGTTTTCAAGATCTATTTTCATGTAAAGTCTTTCAAGTTCCTTTTTATTATGTTAAGGTATGATATATGTATCTATCATACTTATCATTTATGTTCATATGATGAGAGACCCTATTTTATCTCGTCATTCCATTTTTGGATGTTTTAAGTGACGTCGTTAGGCTTCCAAATTCTCATAAGAGATATCTTATTTTTTTGTCTTCCTTTAAAGTTCTTCGTTTCATATGGTATATCGTTCAAATCTCATTACCATTTTATTGAATCCTTTATATTCTGTTCCCCTATTGATTTATGTATCATTTATGTGTGGGTGTCCCATGTCACATCTCTTTACAATGTTTTCTAAAACCATGTATCATAGCCGTTATGCTGCAGAATTTCCGTCTCAAAATGTCTCTCTCTTATTATCAAATTCGATTATTTTATTAAGTGAATAATAAAATCCCTTTCTTCTAAAAGGTTATTCACATATATACCAAAATTCTATATTTTAAATTCTTGTAATTACATACATGAGACCCTCTTTCACTTTCTTTGGGTTTAAATTGACATAAAGATCATGTCTTTAAAGAAGTTTTTAAAACGTTATGATTATGAAATGAAACCCATTTATTTTATACTATATGGGTTGTTTATGAAATTATTCATGATGATATATTTGGATCACATGATAATAAAGGAAAATTATGGGTGCACCCTGATAGCGCTTCAATGCATTTGGTAAAGACTTAATCTCTAGAGATGACCATTTTTAACGATGCCTTGGTGAATAACCTTTGTAATTTTTAATGACACCTTGGGGATGGACCTTGGTGAAAAGGAAATGATTTTCAATATTAAATGTTGTAGCCACATCTTCATGTTATGAAATACATTATTTTTATTATGATATGCCTCATGATTTCTTTATTATTCCTTAAAGTTCTTTTTCATGACTTTGTTGATGTATCTCAAGTTCACATGTTAAATGTTTCCCCTTGTTTCCCTTTCTGGGCCTTCTGCTCACCCTTTATTTTGATGTATGTCCCCAGGTTATGAGATGTAGTAATGAATCTAGGATGAACATAAGGAGAAGCCTTTCAAGTGTTTAAGAATTTTTTTTATGTTTTCGTGTTTTAAGTTCCTGGTTACCAAGACACTAAACCTTAAAGATCCTCGGTTTTTTAAATTGTAATGAATGTATACATGATAAAATTTTGGGATTCTATAGTTGGTATCAAAAGACGGTTTAGTTATTTGTGGAAATTAGGATATGAAATATTTTGGAAGTACCCTATAGAAAAGTTTAAATATACGAAATATTCGTTGTATTTTGGTGAGTATTGAGTAAGGGGTTGCCAAGCAAATACATCCTTGTCTGGATAGGAGCTGGTAGAGGTGGATCTGGAATAGATGTACATAGGGGTAAAACCCGAAAACACACCTTTGAGCTGGACTCTAATGGGAACTTGTACATGACAACGGGCCTTACTGCACTCTTGGTAATGACACTTCCGGGGGATATGCTTTGGAAAATTCATAAGCTTAGTATGAACCATTATTGAAGGAATAAAGATAAAATAAAATAATGAATCACATAAGAATATATGATCATGGATAACCTAGATTGGAACCTAGGGGATCACAAGTTAGGGTATACATTCCTTCTACATGTTTATCCTTCTATGCTTAATGTTCCATTTTAATGATTATTGGCTAATTATTCAAGCCCCTTAATTATATGTTCTCTTCTTAGTTAATGGCAGAAAATGGAAGATCATGTACCAAAAACCAGTATGATAAAAAATGTGATGATTGCCATATTAATGTGATAGAGATGACGAAAGATCAAGTTGAACATATTGTGATTATGCCAAACCAGCTATCAAAAATCACAATTAATAATTGGTACCTAGTTGAATGCCCAAATTCATTAAGAAAGAAGAAGACAAAGCCTCAAAGATGTTCATCTGATAATGTTGATAAGGTAATGAAGACCCAATTTATTTTATTGCAAAAAGTTTGGGAAGAGGCACCAAGGATAATGTCACAAAGGAGCCAGGAGATGTTTTATGTGTGGGAAGATAGGGCATAAAGTATCCAATTGCTTTTAACAAATAGATAATGTGATGAATGGAGATATGGTTTGATCTAATGTACCTTATACATTTCGATGTCGTAAATGTGGAGAATTTAGACATTATCCATGGCAATGCTCTCTTGAAATGGGTGAGAAGCATGATGTGCATCAAAAATCGTTGACGACTTGGGAACAATGCAAGTCCTATGCTGAGATGGACCATGATGACTGAAGTACATGTAACTTCTTCGCAATAATTTTCTACGTCATGTTGTATTTGAGTTCATGCTCTATGAGCATATCATTTATGTTTTCTATGATTATTGAGTCAATACCTAAGATGATTTTATATCATTAAGTAAAAAATCTATTATTATGTACCACATGTTGATGTAGTGAAGTTGTTCTTCTTAAAAAAGGGGTGATTAGGGTATTAAAAGGTGATTATTATTTTGGAATACGTTCACTATTTTGGGAACCCTATTTGATTGAGTTCAATAGATTACTACGGTATTTTCTTTAAGGAGTAAAGGATGTCTTATATTTTGAAGAATCGATGAATTTAAGTTGGACTTATAGTAATTTAGGTTACATATAAAAATGATTAACCTATCTTGGGGAAAATGTGATTAGGTAAGTTACTTTTGTTATAAGATGATAAGAGTGGTTGATGTTGTTTTGAGATGAACGATAAATTCTAGCTTTGAAGACTATGTTATGAGATCGTTCTTATAATTGGGTTTCAATCTTATTTTGGTTTATTATAGTAATTTTAAGGACAGTTATTTATGGAATGGTCTATGATGAACTGTGGGTAGTACCATGGAACATTGATGATTTAAAAGTAGTTTCCCTTCCTATGGGATTCTTTCTTTTGAAGAGTATTTTATCTTACCCTTTTTATTTTTGTGATAACGATTAAAGACAGAAGAAATTGATAGTTAATCTTTTGTGGATTACATGACTCTCAAGAAGACGATTCTTGTGGTTTGATGAGACCAAGTGTTTTTGAATGCTCATCGTTTGGAGAAAGGATTAGTTTTGGTATAATCGTATTAAAGGATGAAACCATACTTGAATGTTGGTATATTTCCTTATGTTTTTGTTCTAGGTAGTAAATGCATTTATCTAAATTATGAAAAGGAACGTAAAACAAAAACGTTGTTGGTTTACGTTTCCTACTAGGTAATCAATGGTCGTTTACACATATAATAAGTTTGTGATTTTCTCGTGGTTAACTTTCTCATAATCATGTTTTCTATCACTCTCCATTAGAACTTGACCCTTTGTTTTCTCCTCCATGTCCTTATTTTCCTACATGGAATACTAGTGTGGGTTAACTCGGGTGACCTTTGTACTTCCCTTTCATTCTTTTAAAGTAATAGTTTTACTGACTCCTTTTCCGATGTGGGACTTTCAATGAAATTTCAAAACCCAATTTTAAATAAAAAATTGCGAGGACACAATTTCTTAAGGGGGGAAGATTGTAATGAACCGAAATTTTGAATAGATCTTGTTTCCTAATTTTGTGTGTTAATTGATTTTTTTTACTCAACAAAACTGTTTCATTTGATAACATGAGTATAAATAAAATGAGACTGTTGGGTTTTTACTGTTATATGACCATTGGTCAATATGACCACCAGAAACTAAACATTTCTATTATTGTAACACCCCAAGAGTTTACGAAAAGTATTCTTTTAATTTCATTAATTTCTTGTGTTGTATGCTACACCAAGATTACCTTGCACTATACGCAACACCGTATTAGCTTGCAGTATACTCAACACTATTCCTGGATCGTGCTACACACAATTTTGATAATAGTTATTCTACGCAACATTGAGTGTGTATATATATATGTTAATTGTATAAATGAAATATGGTTGGATTCTATTATACAAAACAACGATAGATTATTTCACAACACGCAACCCTTACTTGGCTTGCATTACACGCAATCGCGACCTTCCTTGATAGCGTGTGTTGTACGCAATACCGGGTTTTACTAAACAACGATATATTATTATAATATTATTATGAACTATCCATTATGAATATTATTAACTAAATATTTGATTTTATAACATTATTATTCATATTAAAATTTTTCTAGAACATGGTATAAGACCAAAATAAATTCTTCGGGTAAAATATGTATTTTTTAAAAAATGCAGTTTTGCGGCCTTTTGATGGCACACCCACCTTAAATGTAGTTTTTGACATGTTTATAAGTTCAATTTGAAAAAATAAAATTCTTCTTTTAAATCAAGAAATAAAAATTTACTTTGGATAAATTTTTCGTATTATCCTGGAATCTTTCATATTTTGATGAATAGTAAAAACACGCTATATTTTAATGAAAAACAACTTTTTTCATCGAAATAATTTATATGATTAAATTATAATATTGAATGGTTTTAAAGTATAAATAGATTATATTTTTACCATTTAATATAATTTATGTCATTATCATTGATTTTACATTGAATTCGTTGGTTAAATCAATTCAATCTTTTGCAATGTTTTAAACAAAAACTCGTTTTCATTCGACAATGGGATTAATTTTAATTTAATTTCTGAAACTTCAGTGTATTGCCTTTGAAAAAATGGATTCAATATTTGAAATCAGTGGGTCCAAATTATGTTAATAAACTACTTTGTATTTTTTGGACTTATGAATAGTAACTATGGTAAATTTTATTTACCATAGTTAAAGGTAAATCGGGTAATTAAGGGTAAATATTATATTATAAAATTAACCTAACACATGACAAAATTCTATTGGATGGCTAAAAGTAAACCCATATCAACTAAGGGTCAGATTAGATTAATTTTATGTACTTTTGACCATGAAAATAATTTAATTATTATTAAAACCAAAGAAAGTGACAACATGTCACTCTCTTAAATATTATAATTATAATAATTTAAATTTAGTGATAAACATCATAACAAATCGAACATGAATAGTATCAAGAAATATAATAAAATTATCTACATCGTGATAATTAATTTAGAATTTTTAGGGATTAAATAATTGTCATTAATGTTGATACATTAATGATTCATAAATTATTTATTAAGTGGAAAATAAGTAATATTGTTTTTATTGAAATAATAATACCCATTAAAAGGCCCACAAACCTGACCAAAACTTATTGGTAGTGTATATATACACATTAATCATCCAATTACCTAATATATAACCATTTGGATCCTTATAAAAGTGATTATGACAGTTATATTATTTTATTTTAAATGATTCCAAAGTTGTCACCTTCATAATTTAATAAATATAACAATTTAAATATTGTTATTTTAAGATGATAAATTCGAGTAAAAGTATTATTGTGAAAGTTAATAGATTTATCTTCATCATAGGATTTTATTTTAAATTTTTATGCAACAAATATGTATATTAAATAATTATACAAAAACATTGTAGTAATTATTTTATTAAGTGATAAACCAAATAAATGGCTTTAAAAATAATAAAATAAATATTATATGAACTATTTAATGTCATCCACTAATTTTATAGATACATATGACCTTTTATGAATCTATTAAAGCTTTTAGTTCGAAAATATCTTCTGTATATATTTTTTTTAAATTCAAACAAATGAATCGTGTCAAAATTGACACTATTGTTATTTTATAAAAATAACATATTATAAAATTGTTTAAAAATCAAAAAAAAAAATTATAAATTATAAATTTAAATTTATATGGTCTATAATGTTATAAAGTAAATTTTTTTGGAAAATTCACAACAAATATGTAATTATTTTTTATAATTTAATATTTAGAATTTTATTACCACAAATAAACATTAAATAGATTAAATCAGGATAAATCAACATGATAAGGTTTAAAATAACATCCAAACATGTCTAAATTTGATTTATTGATGATATTACAACCCTAGCTCGTCTAATATTCGAATATGAGTCATTTTTGAGGTTTTTATGTGGGTTTAGATTTATTATAAATTAATATTTTTAAGAATTCCAAAGGTGCCCCTCTCCTCCCTTATAAAAGGGCACCTCCTCCCTCTCCTCCTCACACCAATTTGAGACTTCAAGCTCATCTAAACCCTACCAAATTAACTTCTCCACTTCCCTATAAACATCCTAGAGGTTCTGGTCTACTTTATAGACCAATCGTAGTGCCCTAAGTGGAGGTTTCAAAGAGGCGTATCGAAGAACAGGTAATTTCTTCTCCCGATTCTTTCAAGCTTCTTTCTTCTTCAACTTCCTCTTCTTTAGTTGTTTCATTATAAAGTAATAACCTAAGTATCACTAATATACTTATTTGTTATTATAAATATGAAACAACCCCATTTCACCTTCTATCCATCCTACGGAAAACAAAATCACCGCGCGTGCATATGTACGAAATACCGTCTCCATGTCGTGGTGTAATCTGTTTTTCCACCAACACCTTACATGTATGGGTATAATGGTGTAAAGAATAACTATACATAGTTATTATAACATCATACTAATTCTGATATATTGTATCATCCACTCCAATTCAATTCAATAATTATGGAAATGATATCATCGCTCATGCGTACGTACGGACTACCGTCTCCACGACGCGATGAGTTTCATTCTCCATGTTAACCATTTAAGAATGATTATAAAGTATATATAAGCAATAATAATGAAATATATTACATTATAAAGCTTCTGGATTTATGTATATATGTATGTCATCTACTTAATTCCATTCAACTGAATAAGGAAACAAAAACAGCGTTCATGCGCATATACGACCTACTGTCTCCATGAATGGTGTATTTATTTCCATTTATCGATCTATTATATATATGTATATTCTGAATATAAATTATATATAAATAATGTTTTATATTCTGGAATTATGTAATCGTGATCTAACTAATCATATGAATAATTACAAGTCAAAACATGGACGAAAAATGAAATGATTTTACCCAAAACACTCTTTAAGATGGAATTTACAAAAGAAAGGGTAATATAAAGTCATAAGTGAACCATATATGATATCATAAAAATTAATGTGATTCTCTAATATGTCAATGACATTATTTAAATCATTATACAGGAGGTTCGGATATATACGAAGCATATCGGACATAAGGTAAGGGATAATTTTGCAAATCTCATTTTTATCCGAGATTGCTTATTCGTAAGTATTTACTGGGGTTATTTATATCATCCATGTCCATGTTTTATAAAATTGTATTCATGTATGTTTAAATTACTTTTAGCCATTTTTTACTTTTATTACATGGTATTTAAGTAATCTTTCTTTTGTTAACTTTACGAGGTACTTTTTTTACTTTTCCGACAAAAGTACGAGGAGAATGTTATTTTTACCTTATACAGCCTGAGCGGATTTTTACGGTTTCATAACACCTCATTTTCATGAAGCTTACTCTACATGATTTTATGACTATTTTCAACAAAATAATTTTATTTTAAAAGTGCATGGCATTTTTTGAATATTAAATGATTTTGACGAAGAAAGGATATTTTCCCCAAGAATTCATTTCAAATGTTTTATCAAAAATATTTCCCATCTAATATGACATTATTTGATATATGTATGTTTCATGTTTAATGTCTCTATTATTTACATGGTTCACTTTTCTTATGTTTAAATGTCCATTTGTTTTATATGTATTATGAAATGATGGGATGATGTTTATGAAACCCATTTTATTCTTTGGGTTATGATGAATGATTTAAGTTTATTTTGTGGTACAAGTAAGAATGATTTCATTATGAGATGGGTCGGACCTATATCTCCCTCCAATTAATTGGGTAAAGATTTATATCTCATGAGATAGACATGGCTGGAATGGCAGGTTAGACCGGTTCAGGAATACAGGACTGGAACGAGGAGTGAACTCGATTCAGAAAGGGACTTTGTCCACTAAGATGGTCTTGGAAGCAATGCCTTGTCTACTATGGAAATCATTACATGTTCTTAATGGATGCCTCAATTACATGTTTTATTCCCATGCTATTTTATCATGGTTTATGTTCCATTATGATCTATGCATTATGTACTTCCATGTTTTATGTCATTGCTCAAGATTTTAATGTTTAAACATTATGTTCATATTTTTAAGTTCCAATGTATATGGTATGTTTTATTTTATCCATGCTTACCATTACTGAGCATTTGAGATCACCCTTTTTCTGTTTTATTTCCCCCAGGATCAAAAGAAATGTTTTAGGTCAGGGAAAAAAAGTGGAAGATCTTTATGGGAGATGTTGATGATCTTTCACCATGATTAGAAGATTACGTTCCATGTTTTCAAAGACACTAAACTATTACGGTCCTTGTGTGTCTGTTTTTGTTATGTATTAAGTATTCCACAAAAGTAATGTAATTTCCATGTACGTCAAGCTTAGGGTCTCTACCGTTGGTATCAGAGTAAAGGTTTAGTCAACCTTTGGAAACTTGGATGCGAGAACGTTAGTGAGTTCCCTAGAGATATTTCTATGGTATGTCTAGGGACATCCCTAAGGATAAATATACGTATAGGATATAGTCCTAGAACTACGGTAATGATCATATAATTTAACCTAAGATGTTAGATATTGAGGGAGCTCCCCTTTTACTATGTGGTTTTCCCTAGCATGATTTTTTCCTCTCACACTATTCTTTTTGGGTTTTAGAAAATTGCTGGAAACTGGATGATTCATGATAATGGAGGATATGATGGACAATGGAATGATTTTCTTCATGAGAAACCAAATGAAACGGGATCTGGAAGTCCAAACATCGTTATTATTCCTAATCAGCAATCTCATAATATGATCAATAATCTCAATGTTGGTAAGTTTCCTGACTCAGATAATAATAGAAAGATGGAGTTTCATGATGATCATAGAGGAAATAAAGTTCAATTTCCCTCATGTAAATCATGTGGGAAGAGGCATCAAGGAGATTGTTTCAAAGGAACTGGAAGATGCTTTGGGTGTGGAAAAGAAGGACACAAAGCTAGTAAGTGCAAAGGAAAAGGTTCAGTTAACACCATGGACAAGGATAATGGTATTGCTACGACATCAACAATGATTAGATGTTTTAAATGTTGAATGTACGTGCATTATGGAAACCAATGCCCTAATGAAAAATCTCATGAAGAGAATCAGAATGGTTATATGGGTAGTATTTATGTGGATGATGATGAGGAGACTACAAATGATATATGAGATTAAAGAAGTGTTGAAGCTCAGTCGGTTGTTTTTAAGGTAGTGGAATGATTTTATATTTATTGAGAGTTATGTTGTATAGTTAAGGGTTCTATGGAATAAAGAATCATCTAATGATTGTTACACTATTGTTTTTCCTAAATGTATTTGAATGTATATGTTGAATGGTACCAGTAACAATGGAATGTTATTCAGATATTTTTGTAAAGTAGATGATATGCACATAATGAAGGAATAAGAAGATAATGAGATGTTTGATTATATTCATGAGCTCATGATTGATATAAGGACTAAGTGATATCATGGTTTGAGTATATAGAATTTTGAGTATTTTTGTATGTGGAAAGTGTTAACTTTTAACTGCATTCATGTTTTCACTAAGGTTCAATGGGTATTAATTTATCAAGAGAATACATGATTAAGGCCTTCGAATGTTTGTAATGTGACCAACAAGACATATCTTATGATATATGGGGATCAACTATGGTATTAACATGCTTCTTATATGAAATCTCTGGTAATCGTTTTCACTATAATATGACAATGGACTACAATATTATGGATAAGCCTAAATATTGGAATGGATTATGTTGGACATAAGTTAGTATTGTTTAAGGATAAAACCTTTTTCGATATTATTGATGGGATGATATAGTAATGTAATTTTTGAAAAAGGACAACCTGCAGGACGGGCAACATCCCATCATGTCGGACAAGGCTGTGGGAATCGAACCCACAACCGAAGTGCGACTGGCCTTTATCACCTACCACTGGCCTACAGGAAGTACATGGTTAGTAGAAACTAGTTTTATTTTATTAAGCGGTATGATATATGAAGTATAAGTCCATTTTAGGAACCATATATGATTAATCTCACCATATATGGACTTATGTATATTTGATAACTTTTTCTATCCTTTTGTTTGAATTAGATGGAATGACCCATAATTCTATCACATGATCTGTTAACACTTCATGAATAAATAATTCAACTTCATTTCTTGAAGAGATGAAGTGGAAATTGTTCAAAGCATGAACAATAATGAGATTGTACCAAAATCAAGAAAGTATTTCTTCTAATTCAAAATTTTCAACTTTAGGGAAATGATATTGAAAACCAAAAATGTTTTCCCAGTGCACTTATATCCGATGAATCTGGTGTTACCTTAGATCATCACAAATTTATGGCTTTGTGATTTATGTCTTTTTCATAGCCATGTTCTCTACCACTCTCCATCAGAACTTGATGGTTATATTTTTCTTCCATATCCATATTTTCAACGATGTTCTCCTATACGGAAACCCGGTGATTAGTTTATCTGGGTAACCATTACATTTAATACTTTAGTTTTTAAATATAAGTTTTGGTATTCCTTTTTACGATGTGGGTTTCAATTAAAGAAACTTTCATGTAGAAAAACCATTTATAACCCCGACGAATTTCGAGGGAGAAATTCATTTTAAGGGGGGTAGAATGTAGCACCCCAATATTTTATGAAAAATATTATTTTAATTTCATTAATGTCTTGTGTTGTATTCTACATCAAGATTACCTTATGCTATACGCAACACCGTATTAGCTTGCAGTATACGCAACACTATTCTTGGATCGTGTTACACACAATTTGGATAATAGTTATTCTACGCAACATTGAGTGTATATATATATATATATATTCAAAGTATAAATGAAATATGGTTGGATTCTGTTATACAAAAAAAAAACGAAAGATTCTTTCACAACACACAACCCTGACTTGGCTTGCATTACACGCAATCGCGACCTTCCTTGATAGCGTGTGTTGTACGCAATACCGGATTTTACTAAAAAACGATATATTATTATAATATTATTATTAACTAGCCGTTATGAATAGTATTAACTAAATTTTTGATTTTATAACATTAGTATTCATCTTACACATTTTCTAGAACATGGTTTAAGAACAAAATAAATTTTTCGAGTAAAATAAGTATTTTTAAAAAAATGCAGTTTTGCCGCCTTTTGATGGCGCACCGACTTTAAATCTATTTTTTAACATGTTTATAAGTTCAATTTGACAAAAAAAATTCTTATTTGGAATAAAGAAATAAAAATTTACTTTGGATAAATTTTTCGTATTATTCAGGTAACTTTGATATTTTGATGAATAGTAAAAACAAGCTATATTTTAATGAAAAACAAATTTTTTTCATCGTAATAATTTATATGGTTAAATTATAATATTTAATAGTTTTAAAGTATAAATAGAATAAATTTTTACCATTTAATATAATTTATGTCATTAGCATTGATTTTACATTGAATTCGTAGGTTAAATCAATTCAATCTTTAACAATGTTTTAAACAACAACACGTTTTAATTCGACAATGAGATTAATTTTAATTTAATTTCTGCAACTTCTGTGTATTTAATTTGAAAAAATGGATTCAATATTTGGAATCAGTGGGTCCAATTTATGTTAATAAACTACTGTTTTTTTTGGGAATTATGAATAGTAACTACGGTAAATTTTATTTACCATAGTTAAAGGTAAATCGGCTAATTAAGGGTAAATATAATATTATAAAATTATCCTAACACATGAAAAAATTATATTGGATGGATAGAAGTAAACCCATATCAACTAAGGGTCGGATTAGATTCATTTTATGGACTTCTGATCATGAAAATAATTTAATTATTAATAAAACCAAAGAAAGTGACAACATGTCACTCTCTTAAATCTTATAAGTATAATAATTTTAATTTTTTGATAAACATCATAAAACTTCGAAGATGAATGGACTACAGAAATATAATAAAATTATCTACATCATAATAATTTATTTAGAATTTTTAGGGATTAAATAATTGTAATTAAAGGTGATAAATTAATGATACAGAAATTATTTATTAAGTGGAAAATAAGTAATATAGTTTTTAATGAAATAATAATACCCATTAAAAGGCCCAAAAACCTGACAAAAACTTATTGGTAGTGTATATATACAACTTAATAATCCAATTACCTAATATATATCCGTTTGGATCCTTATGAAAGTGATTATGACACTTATTTAATTTTATTTTAAATGATTCCAAAGTTGTCACCTTCATAATTTAATAAATATAACAATTTAAATATTATTATTTTAAGATTCTAAATTCGAGTAAAAGTATTATTGTGAAAGTTAATAGATTTATATTTATCATAGGATTTTATTTTAAATTTTTATGCAACAAATCAGAATATTAAATAATTATACAAAAATGTTGTAGTAATTATTTTATTAAGAGATAAACCAAATAAATGGTTTTAAAAATAATAAAATAAATATTATATGAACTATTTAATGTGATCCACTAATTTTATAGCTACATATAATATTTTATGAATCTATTAAAGCTTTTAGTTCAAACATATCTTCTGTATATATTTTATTTAAATTCAAATAATTGAATAGTGCAAAATTGACACTATTGTTATTTTATAAAAATAACTTATTATAAAATTGTTTAAAAATCACAAAAATATTTAAAAATTATAATTTTAAATTTATAAGGTCTATAATGTTATAAATTATACAATTATGGATAATTCACAACAAATAAGTAATTATTTGTTATAATTTAAAATTTATAATTTTATTACCACAAATAAACTTAAATAGATTAAATAAGGATAAATCAAAATGATAAGGTTTAAAATAAAATCCAAACATGTCTAAATTTTATTGGTAGATGGGATTACAACCCTATCTTATCTAATATTCGAATATGAGTCATTTTTGGAGGTTTTTATGTGGGGTTTGATTTATTATAAATTAATATTTTTAAGAATTCCAAAGGTGCCCCTCTCCCACCTTATAAAAGGGCACCTCCTCCCACTCCACCTCACACCAATTTAAGCCTTCAAGCTCGGCCAACCCCTGAAAAATTATCTTCTCCACTTCCCTAGAAACATTCTAAAGGTTCTGGTCTACTTTAAAGACCAATCTTAGTGCCCTAAGTGGAGGTTTCAAAGAGGCGTATCGAAGAAGAGGTAATTTCTTATCCCGATCCTTTCAAGCTTCTTTCTTCTTCAACTTCTTCTTCTTTATTTTTTTTTCATTATAAATTAATAACATAAGTATCACTAATATAATGATTTGTTATTATAAATATGAAACAACCCCATTTCAACTTCTATCCATCCTACGGAAAACAAAATCACCGCGCGTGCGTACGTACGGAATACCATCTCCACACCGTTGTGTAATCTATTTTTCCACCAACACCTTACATGGATGGGTATAATGGTGTAAAGAATAACTATACATAGTTATTATAACATCATACTAATTCTGATATATTTTATCATCCACTCCAATTCAATTCAATAATATTGGAAATGATATCATCGCTCGTGCGTACGTACGGACTACCGTCTCCACAACACGATGAGATTCATTCTCCAAGTTAACCATTAAAGAATGATTATAAAGTATATATAAGAAATAATAATGAAATATATGACATTATAATGCTTCTGGATTTATGTATATATGTATGTCATCTACTTAATTCCATTCAACTCAATAAGGAAACGAAAACAGTGTTCATGCATTCGTACGGCCTACCGTCTCCATGAACGGTGTATTTATTTCCATTTATGGATCTATTATATATATGTATATTCTGAATATATATTATATATAAATAATGTTTTATATTCTGGAATTATGTAATCGTGACCTAAGTAATCAAATGAATAATTACAAGTCAAAACATGGACGACAAATGAAACGATTTTACCCAAAACACTCTTTAACATGGAATTTACAAAATAACGGGTAATATAAAGTCATAAGTGAACCATATATGATATCATAACAATGAATATGATTCTGTAATAAGTCAATGACATTATTTAAATCATTATACAGGAGGTTCGGATACATATGAAGCATATCAGACATAAGGTAAGGGATAATTTTGCAAATCTCATTTTTATCCGAGATTGTTTATTCGTAAGTATTTGCTGAGGTTATTTATATCATCCATGTCCATGTTTAATAAAATTGTTTGCATGTATGTTTAAAGTCCTTTTAGACACCTTTTACTTTTATTACATGGTATGTAAGTAATATTTCTTTTTTTACGTTATGAGGTACTTCTTTGACTTTTCCGACAAAAGTATGAGTAGAATGTTATTTTTAACTTATACGGCGTGAGCGGATTTTTACAGTTTCAGAACACCTAATTTTCATGATGCTTACTCTACATGATTTTATGAATGTTTTCAACAAAATACTTTTATTTTAAAAGTGCATGGCATTTTTTGAAAATAAAATGATTTTGACGAAGAAAGGATATTTTCCCCAATAATTCATTTCAAATGTTTTATCAAAACCATTTTCCATCTAAGATGACATTATTTGATATGTGTATGTTTCATGTTTAATGTCTCTATGATTTACATGGTTCACTTTTCTTATGATTAAATGTATATTTGTTTTATATGGATTATGAAATGATGGGATGATGTTTATGAAACCCATTTTATTCTTTGGGTTATGATGAATGTTTTAAGTTTATTTTGTGGCACAAGTAAGAATGATTTCATTATGAGATGGGTGGGTCCAATATCTCCCTCCAATGCATTGGGTAAAGATTTATATCTCATGAGATAGACATGGCTGGAACGGCAGGTTAAACCGGTTCAGTAATACAGGACTGGAACGAGGAGTGAACTCGATTCAGAAAGGGACTTTGTCCACTAAGATGGTCTTGGAAGCAATTCCTTGGCTACTATGGAAATTATTCCATGTGCTTAATGGATGCCACAAATACATGTTTTATTCCAATGCTATTTTATCATGGTTTATGTTCCATTATGATATATTCCTTATGTGCATCCATGTTTTATGTTGTTGCTCATGATTTTAATGTTTAAACATTATGTTCATGTTTTTAAGTTCCAATGTATATGGTATGTTTTATTTTATCCACGCATACCCTTACTGAGCATTTGAGCTCACCCTTTTTATGTTTTATTTCCATGAGGATGAAAAGAAAGGTTTTAGGTCAGGAAACAAAAAGTGGAAGATCTTTATGGGAGATGTTGAATATCTTTCACTATGATTAGACGATTACGTTCCATGTTTCCAAAGACACTAAACTATTACGGTCCTTGTGTGTCTGTTTTTGTTATGTATTAAATATTCTGCAAAAGTAATGTAATGTCCATGTACATCAAGCTTAGGGTCTCTACAATTATTGTCTCTAAATACAAGTGATATTGGTTAATTAATATAGAAAGAATATTTGATGGCCTCATCCAGTAGTCTCAGGCCAATCGAATCCCATCTAACGGAACATGGGAAGAAGGTAGCACCAGTGGGCTTTGCTATGGACCAAACCCACGCCGAACTTCATCGTATGAAGCTAGAACGAAATCTCTTTCGCGAGAAGTTCAAACTGATAGAAATTAATACTCGTGCGATGTTGGTCGAGCTGCCCTCAGATTCTCTCCCCTTAGCACACCTTACACTTAGGTCCTATGATTGGGTTATAAGGGACTATGTATGGAGACCGTAACTGCCATTGGTAGTCCTTTGTTTTAAATAAAAATTGTGATTTCTCCTTGTGCTGAAGTTTGTGAATTTTCAAATGTTCGGATAATTATAGTATGCATATTTTTTATGAATTGTAGAAAAATGATATTGGAAAATAATTATGTAAACGTTAGATAACTAATTATTTTTAATGATTTTCAAAAAATGGTCTTCTACAATTATGTTTAGTATAAAATTTAGAGTCTAATAAGATCATCATAATTTTGGATGAATAGTAAAATATGAATAGTGATTTTATGGTTAGGATTAGTAATGTGACCAAATGGATTAGTAATCTCACTGAATGAAATTATTAATATAATCAAGGCACCTTTATTAAGTAATGTGATTCAATAAAATGGTTAAATAACAGTTTCATAAATTATTAGTCAAGTATTAGTTTTTTCGGGTGAATATTGTTTTTTAATTATAAATTAAATTTAAAATAATTAGAAAATTATTTTTATAAAATTGACTTTATTTTTGAATTCAGAACATTGATATTATGCTAAGGTAATTTTTGGGGATTGTTCTGAAAAAGTTGAATTTTCGATGAATAGTGAAAATACCGTTTTTAAGTTACAGGTGTTTAATGACATAATTAAATGATGTATTAAGTATGTAATCAATATGTTAGACTTATGAATAGTAATATAAGGTATGATGTGTCCCATGTGGCCAATAACATGGGAAATACCAAGAGAAAGCCCATGATTTTCCAAAACCACCAATGAGGTGTCCCTTGGCCATTAATGCCTTGTCCCCTTACTTTCCCTATAAATACCATGACATAATCACATTCATTCAACCCCCAACTTTCCCTCAATGAAGCTCTGGTCTCATTACCACCAAATGAGTCCTCCCAAGGATCCCGGAAGCCCTCAATGTCCCAACCATTTAGTTTTTAGAGTTACGTTTTAAGGTAAGGGATCCAAACTCTCTCTTTCTTTCCAAATACTCTCTTTTAAGTCATTTATTTTATGTTCTATGTTCATATGTTGGAGGATGTTCTTTTATGTTCCTCATAATTCCCTTTTCATGTTAGTATGATGAGATATCCCCTCTTACTCTCATCATTTTGTTTCATTAATGTTTATGTGGTGCTGTTAGGCTGTCGAATTTTTTGTAACAGATTCATTCACCTTTATCATTTTCAAGTTCTATTTTCTTGTCTAGTCATTCAAGTTACTTTTTATGTTGTGGAATGATCTCTATATCTATCATACTGATATATTATGTTAATATTATGAGATACCCTATTTTATCTCTTCAATTTGTTTTTTGATGCTTATGTGACGCCGTTAGGCTGCCGAATGTTTAAGGGTTTCTTTCACCCTTTTCATTTTCAAGATCTATTTTCATGTAAAGTATTTCAAGTTTCATTTTATTATGTTGGGTTATGATATCTATATCTATAATACTGATCATTTATGTTTATATTATGAGAGGCCCTATTTGATCTTTTCAATCCATTTTTGGAAGTTTTAAGTGACGTTGTTATGCTTGCGAATTCTCATAAGAGAAATCTTATTTTTTTGTCTTCCTTTAAAGATCTTTGTTTCATATGGTATATCATTCAAATTTCATTAACATGTTCTTAAATTCTTTATATTCTGTTCCCCTAGTTTTTTATGTATCATTTATGAGTGGGTGACCCATGTCCCCTCTCTTTTAAATGTTTTCTAAAATCATGTATCCTAGCAGTTATGCTGCAGAATTTCCGTCTCAAAATGTCTCTCTCTTATTCTCAAATTGTTTTATTTTATTATGTTAATACTCAAAGAACATTCTTCTAAATGGTTATTCACAGATATACCAAAATGTTCTATTTTAAATTCTTGGATTTACATACCTGAGACCCGCTTTCCCTTTCCGTGGGTTTAAAGTAAAAATCAGATCATGTCTTTAATATATATTTTAAAACGTTATGATTATGAAATGAAACCCATTTATTTTATACTATATAGGTTGTTTATGAAATTATTGATGATGATATTTGTGGCTCACATGATAATAAAGACAAATTAAGGGTGCTCCCTGAGAGTGCTTCAATGCATTGGGTAAAAACTTAATCTCTAGAGATGACCATTTTTAACTACGCCTTGGTGAATAACCTTGGTAATTTTTAATGACACCTTGGGGATGGACCTTGGTGAAACATAAATTATTTTCAATATTAAATGTTGTAGCCACATCTTCATGTTATTAAATACGGTATTTTTATTATGATATGCCTCACGATTTCTTTCTCATGCCTTAAAGTTCTTTTTCATGACATTGTTGATGTATCTCAAGTTCACATGTTAAATGTTTCCCCTTGTTTCCCTTACTGTGCCTTCTGCTAACCCTTTATTTTGATATATGTCCCTAGGTTATGAGATGCAGTAATGAACATAGGATGAACATAAGGAGAATCCATTCAAGTGTTTAAGAAGAATGTTTTATGTTGACATGTTTTAAGTTCCTGGTTTCCAAGACACTAAACCTTAATGATCCTCGGTTTTGTAAAATGTAATGAAAGTTTATGT
Source organism: Viscum album (assembly GCA_963277665.1). Lineage (NCBI taxonomy): Eukaryota > Viridiplantae > Streptophyta > Magnoliopsida > Santalales > Viscaceae > Viscum > Viscum album. The sequence continues at coordinate 1,590,777,113 of OY728161.1, read as the reverse complement.
GATAAAAGGCGGGATTCTATATATAAAGGATGGATTTTATGATATTATATATGATATTATACTAGAATTATAATATAACTTTGTATCATTATATTTTAATTCCATTAAAATACAAAATAGAAATGAAAGTAGTGTTCATGCGTACGTACAGCTTACCTTCTCCATGAATGGTGCATTTCATTTCTTATTTCCTAATGATATGTACTATTATAAATACATATATATACTATATATGAATCATGTATATCATTCTATAGATAATGGACATTTGACCACATTTAAATTTGTAATTATAACTAGATAATTTTTTACTCAAGTACCAAATATCGACAAAACAACTATTATTAACATAAATGATTATATAATGTTTATAAAATGTTAATAAGTGATATAAAAGGAATAATAAACATGAAAATGTTAATTAATAAAGTATAAATTAACTTTAGTTTATTATTCACAAGATTAAAGAACGAACGAGTCATGTTGGACACGAGGTAAGGGGGTTCTTATCTCACTTTTAATTCCGCGAGATTTCCATTATTCACCACTTATTTATTAAATGTGTTGTATTGTGTACTTACATTGGATATATATTATCATGATTATATTTATATTCATGGTATTATGTGATTCATGTGGTGGTTATTAACTTTTTTTTCATATGACTCGATTTGTTACAACGTAGTAAGGTGTTTTCCTCTCCCTTTATTCACGTGAGATTCATGCTATATTTTCCACTATTACCTTTTGTGTGGTGTGTGTACTGCCCAGGATTGTATTATTTTTGTAGTATATTTTAATTTATGGGTATTTACACCATAATTGTTTCATCCTTCTTTCTTGGGTTCTATGTTTCATAAGCTACCAAATCGGTAAGGGAATTTCATATTTAAGTATCCACTCATTCGACTTTACACATACTTCATTGATTAATTTACTCCATAATTATCTATGGAAACACTATTTATTATTTTTCAAGTAATTTCCACACCCCTTTATGTGTATATACTTTTGATACACATAATCACTCCATTGATATATTCTCAAGTCATTGATATGAAGTTGATAAGAGTAATTTTAACTCAATCCTGATTCATTGAGTTTAACATCCAATTAATTTGTGTTGTTTTTACAAGAAAATGTGTGATTGTCCTACGATTGATATACACTTAATATCCAATCATATTGAGTGTATTTATATTTTTAAAAGATAATTATGTATTTGATTTATCCTTAACATAAAGATACTATCATTATAAGGGATTTCATCTCAATTTTCATTCCATTGAGAATTCCTTGTTGTTATACACGAATTAACTTTTCTATGGTTTATATAATGTAAATTGACATAGTATATCAGGAATCCCATAATTCTCATGATATTATAATGTTTTTATTACCTGAATTATTTTTATTCAAGTGTCTCTCTTTTTGTTAGGAACTCTAACTAAAAAATCATTTTAAATTTATTAATGATTTATTCTTCTAAATCATTCTCATTAATGTCCATGTTTTAAAAATGGTTTTAAATATTTATTTATATGGAAATTATTGTTTTAAAAATAAAATTCATTTTAAAAGTTTCAAAGTGGTATGGGACACTTTGATTCAAAAATCAATTTTAAATATCTTCTTGAAAAATAGTGATACTTTTAAATGTTTTCAAGAAAAAGGGGGATATTTCTCTCAAATAGTTTTGATGATTATTTTCATCTTTGTCAATATCCATTATTATTATCAATTGAGGTTAATTTATCATAATAAAATCTTCCATATTGTATTGAATAATTTATGCTTGACTGTGCATGTGTTATTTTAATACTATTCATGTTTTATGGATAATGTATGGACATTTCGTATGATAGTTTTAATATGAATGTTTGTGTTATGTTTTACCCTTTTCATATGAGGAATGCATTGGACTTAGTAAGTGATGGGTGGAGACCACTATAGCTCCGCGGTGTATCGGTAGGTCTCACTAGACAATTAGACGTGGAGTTGGCCAAGGCCTTTCCCAATTTTGGATATATTGTTTTGGCCGAGGCCTTAATAATTTTTAGATGTCTTAGTTGAGGCCTTAAAAGAATGTTTACGAATGTCCGTCATTATGCATTCCATCATTATGAAATTAGTTATTGATATTTCATGTTGTTATTCGACTAGTACAATACTCATGACTATGTTTTATTATGGCATTATTTACTCACATCCTATTTCTGCCATAAAGTCTTCTTGTTTATTATTCCTTATGGAATGTATTTTCAATTATTCACCTTGACTAATGTTTATGTTACCTTCCACATCATTTCTTACTCTTTCTGAGCATCTATGATCACCCCTTTCATATATTTAATTTTCCAAGGATTCCAAGAAGTGTATTACGATTTATAGGAAGGGTTATTCAGGGGATTATTATAGTAATAAAAGGACAATTTATATCATGTTTTATTTTCTAATTTGTAATGTAACGTTCATGTATGTAATATATTTTCGATGATTGGTAAACTGATCAATCTTTCAAGACATGATTCCTGATAATCATGCTAATGTATTAAAATAATACACAATCTTCGTGCTTCTGGGGTCAAGGCGTTACAATTGGAATCAGAGGAATTTTAGTACCATCCTTAGAAACTAGATTTGGATAAACTCTGATTGGATCACATTACCCTGAGATAGGCTTTGAGGAAAAGCATAGAATAACTTCCAAAAATTTTGGTAATGTGGAAATTTTTAGCATTTTCCAAGAAATACATCCATATCTGGATGCGATCATATACATGCGACTCTGAAACAGATGTACCTAGGAGTGACTACTCCGACAAGGAGTTCTGGGATTGTCCCGAGGTATCCTGGTACACGACAACGAGCCTTACTGCACTCTTGGTTATGAAACTCCCGATGGATATGCTTAGGATAATTCACATTTTCATTAAAAACTGAATTGAAGGATATCAATAAAAGATGAGAATAAATGATCTTGGTTAATCCTAAGGTGTTTCAGAATTAAAATAAGGTTTCATGATATTTTATAAATGATTTATGGCTCACACTATGCATTCTGGTTTTAGTCAAACTGGACATTCAATTACAGTTTATTACTTTTTTTGATAAAAATACATGGTATGAAATAAAATTTATGGATAAAATATGTTAGGGTTACTGTTTAGGAATATATCTCATTTTTGGGAATATTATAAAATTATATTGTTTTTGAAAAATCAACAGATGTAGACCGTGAGACAACCCGCCGCGCTGGAAAAAAATGCGGGAATTGAACCCACAACAAAAGTGCGACTGCGATTTATCTCCTACCAATAGACTACGTGAAGTCCCTGGTTATTATGACTAATTCATTTTAGTTAAATTATTTTATGGATCAAGAATATGTTTATTGTGGGAACATATTATTTGTACTTAGTATAAGAAAATTATTTGGAGATTAAGTGATAAATGTTGTTTTAAAATATGTTCTTTATTTTGGTAACTCTATATGCCAATGAAAAATAGAATACTATGGGGTTTCATTTAAGGGGTTATGGTGGGTTTTTACCTATGTTTTTAATGTGGACTTATAGATATTTTAGTTATTTATGGAAATGATTAACATATCATAGGGAACATGTGATTAGGTTAATTACTTTTATGAATGTGACTTTAAGGGTAGTTGATGTTATTTAGAGATACAATTTGACATGGAAGATAATGTAAGAAATTTTTTTATGAGTTTTGGGTTTCAATATTAGTTTGGATTATATTAAAATATTTCATGGAGAATTTTTTATTCAGTGGTATTTAATGATATTTGTGTATTGTTGGTTTAATTTTAAAAATTATGATTAGCATATCATTCTCTAAAGTATTATCTATTTTGTGAATCATATGATCTTTTACGAAACATTTCGGTTTTGGTTAATCTATAAAGAAAAGGTACATATATAGTTCATCAATTATGTATTATTTGATTCCTTATTAGTTGATTCTAGCACTTTAGTTGTGACCAAGTCGTCTTGAATACTCATCGTTTAGAGTGGAAGATGAGTTTGTTGTAAGAATTAGATAAAGGATTAAACTCTACTTGTCAAGTTTATTTTTTTCATTATTATTCAATGAATAAATATATTATTAAAATTTAGGGAAGGGATCTTAAAATTAAAAATGTTTTATCTTAATGCTTTATGTTTTTTTGGACTGAAGATATTTTAAATTGTCATAGATTAATGGCTTGGAGGCCCTTAATTTTACACTTATTTGTCATTGATGGCCTCAATCACTCACTATTAATATTTATGTTTTGCCACAAATTATGTGTCTCTAATTGAAAAATTTTTCTCATAATATAGATCATAATTTTGTGGTGACTTTTTCAGTAATCTTTCCCTCTTTTTAAGGCTAAATTTTATTAACCCAATTTCTGATGTGGGTTATCCACAATGGTATTTTTATACTTTATTATCCATTTATTTTCAATGAACAATTTAAAATTTCACGGATGAAATTTATTTAAGGATGGGATAATGTAAACCCCCATTATTTCATAATACGTTATTTCTTTAATGTAATTCAATAACATGCATCTCAAACTACACCGAGTTCGAGCGCACGATGAATTACCAAAATAGTTATTAAAAAAATGTTTATGAATATATTTAACTAGATTACTAATTTTATTTTCTCCATATTATTTTTACTTTTGTATTATGTTATTATTTTTTAAATTATAAGAAAAATTCAATTTTTCAGATAAAAAATGTATTTTTCAAATTAATGAAATTTTATAAAATTTTAATGGAAAACCCTTTTTAAATACAATATTTTACTCTTTTAAATATTAAATTTTCCAAAATAAAATTATTCTTTAGAATAGGGACATCCAAATTTACATTGGATTAAATTTTGGTTTTTTTAATAATATTCATTTTTATGAATAGTGAGAAATAATGTATTTTATTTCAAAACTGCCTTTTAATATAATTTATTTATATAGTTATATTTCATTTAAAATTAGATTTTAGGTGTAATTAGATTATATTTTTACCATTTAATCCAATTTTGGTCATTGGAATTAATTTTAATTTTAAATTATACATAAATAAGTGTCAATATTTTGATAGTTATTGTTTCATAAAAACAGGATATTTGTTTTGAAAACGAAATTTAATTTTAAATTAATTAATGAATATTCTATGTTTTGAATTTGGTAAAATATACATCATTTGCTAATTCAGAATATCAAATATATCTTAAGCTGAATTTTTGTTATTTTTCTGAAAAATTCAATTTTGTATGAATAGTTAAACCACTAAGTAGTAGTTAAAAATCCATCTTTTTCATTTAAATGAAAATTTATTGATTTTTTGAATTGAATTTTGAAAATCTGGCATACATGGTTGTTATTATTTTGTAAAATGTGGTTCAATAAGATGAAAATAATTTTTTTTCAACTGTAACTTTTGACTTTTATTTACCATTGTTATAGGTAAATAGTGTAATTCAAGGTAAAATGAATGTTACAATAATAAAAAATTACCTTAATACATGTCTTACCATAATTTGATGAGTCATGGCCGACCATGGGAATCCTTGGGTCGATTTTGGAACCCCATGGAGCCACATAAGAGTGATAATGACACTTCATTTTAATTAACTTAAAGTAATGAAAAAATGACATTAACAAATATCCGTTAGTATATCAATTTTTACATTGGGATATGTAAGTCATATTTTCTACTATAAATATTAATTTGAAACCTAAAATAATTTCCTAATTTCTGGTATTTTTTTATAATTTTTAGGTATCAAATAAATTTAATTATTTATGAAACAACAATGATGCAGTATTTACATCATTAATAAATGATTTAAATAAAGAAGATTATTAATATTAAAACAATATCCAAAACCTTTAAAATTATTATTGGATGATTTTATTTAGAACATGAGTCATATTATCTTTTACTTTAATGAGTTTTGGACCTTTTGAAACTAAATATACGTTTATAATAGAATAACATTTTCAAACATTCCTAAAGATCCCCTCCTATCACTTATAAAAGGACACCACTTCTAACCCATTCCTCACACCTCTCAAACCCTTGTCTCATCCAAACCCTGCCCAAATAAGCTCTCAGGATCCCTCAATTCCACGTAGAAGACTTACCTTAGGCAGAAGTAACTTCAAGAAGTCATTTTGGTTCAAACCGAAGAGAGTTTCCCAAATTAAAGTTAATGTATTATCTTAACTTATTTTATTTTATTTTACTACTTCAACCCCTAAACACTTTCTATTCCTTTATTTTAAAACAAAACCAGTATCTTCAATATACTAGGATGTTTTTATGAGAATCATTGAATCTACACTTACACAAACCTCTATCTAATGGGTAAAGAACATATTGTTTCTCTAGATGGAAAAGTAAAGCCTCACGAAACGATGAATGTTCAATTATATCCTATCGCCTCTCATGGTGGCCATTAAAATGGAACAGTATTTATATATTATATAAATTAGGTTTATTTTTTCTCTATGCTTATGTAATTTTAATTTATAAACATGCCTTTATGTTTTCCAATATGTGTCAACAAGATAAATTCATCTGGGGAAGTGCGGACTACCGCCCCTCAAAGTGATATGACTCGTTAATTCATTTTGTGGGACATATAAAGGATTGAGTTTATAATATTATATATGATATTATACTGGAATTATAATATACCTATGTATAATTATATTTTAATTCCATTTAAATACAAAGTAGAAATGAAAGTTGCGTTCATTCATACGTACGACTTACCGTCTCCATGAACGGTGTGTTTCATTTCTTATCTCCAAATATAATGTACTATTATAAATACATATATGTAATGGATTTATAATATATATATGATATCTAAATCATTTATATCATTCTGCAGATAAAGGAATTTTGGCAACATGGACAATTTGTAATTATAACAAGTTCATTTTTTACTCAAGTACCAAATATCGACAAAACGACAATTAATAACATAAATGATTATATAATATATATAAATGGTATTAAATGAAATAAAATGAATAATAATCTTCAAATAGCCTCTTATGAAATTATAAATTATCTATAGTTTTTTATTCATTAGACTAAAGAACGAACAAGTCAAGTCAGACACGAGGTAAGGGGTTTCTTATCTCACTTTTAATTCCATGAGAATTCCATTGTTCGCTACTTATTTAGTAAATATGTTGTATTATCTACATCCATTTGATATATATTACCATTATTATATTTATATTAATGGTATTATGTGATTCATTTGGTGGATATTATCTTTTGGTCATACGACTCGATTGAATACAACGTAGTAAGGAGTTCTCATCACACTTTTATTCCCCTAAGATTCTTGCTATATTTTCCACTTTTACCTTTTGTGTGGTGTATGTAGTTCCCATGATTGTATTATTATTGTAATATACTCTAATATATGGGCATTTACACCAACATTGTGTGATACTTCTTTCGTGGGGTCTATGTTTCGTAAGTTATTAAATATATAAGGGAATTTCATATTTAAATTTCCACACATTTGACTTTACACATACATCATTGATTACTTTACTCCACGATTATGTGAGGAATCAATATTTATTTTTTGTTTAGTAATTTACACTCCCCTTTCTATGTATATACTTTTTATACACATAATCACTCTGTTGAAAAATTCTGAAGTCATCGATATGAACTTAATAACAGCAATTTTAACTCAATATCCATTCATTGAGTTAAACATTCAATTAATGGGTGTGGTTTTTACAAGAATGTGTGTGAATGTTCTCAGATATATTTACACTGAATATCCAATCATATTTTGTTTATTTATATTTTTCACACATAATTATGTCATTTATTTATCCTTAATCTAAGGATACAGTCTTTATATGGGATTTCATCTCAATTTACATTCCATTGAGATTTTTTTGTTTTGATATGCCTATTCACTTTTATGTGGTGTATATAATGAACATTGAAATAGAATATCATTAATACAATTACTCTCATGATATTATAATGTTTTTATCGCCTCATTTATTTTTATTCAAGTGTCTATATTTTGGTTAGGAACTCTAACTAAAATATCATTTTAAATGTTTTAAAGATTTATTCTTCTAAATCCTTCTCATTAATGTCCATGTTTTAAAAATGGATTTAAGTATTTATATATATGGAAATTAATATTTTAAAATAAAAATCCATTTAAAATTTCTAATGTGGTATGGGAAACATTGTTACAAAAATACATTTTAAACAGCTTCTTGATAAATAATGAGACTTTTAAAAGTTTTCAAGAAAAAGGGGGATATATCTCTAAAATAGTTTTCATAATTATTTTCATCTATGTAAATATCCTTAATTATTCTTGATTGAGGTTAATTTATCATAATATAAGCTTCAATATTGTATTGAATAAGTTGTATTTGACTGTGTATGTTTTATTTTTATACCATTCATGGTTTATGGATGAAGTATTACCATTTTGTATGCTAGTTTTAATAAAAATATTTGTGTTATATTTCTACCTTTTCATATGTGGAATGTATTGGACTTAATATGTGATGGGCGGATCTCGCTATATCACAATGGTGCATCGGTAGGTCTCATGAGACAATTAGGCATGGAATTGGCTGAGGCCTTTCCCAATTTTTGATATATGGTTTGCGATGAGGCCTTAATCATTTTTAGATGTCTTGGCCGAGGCCTTGACAAAAAGTTTCAGAATGTCCAGCATTATGCATTCCATCATTATGAGATTAGTTATTGATATTTCATGTGGTTATATGACTAGTATAATACCCATGAATATGTTTTATTATGTAATTATTTACTCAGCTCGTATTCATTCCATAAATTTCTCATGTTTATTATTCGATAATGCATGTGTTTCTAATTATTCACCATATCTAATGTTTATGTAATCTTCTACTACATTTCTTACTCTTACTGAGCATTTTACATCACCCCTTTATTGTTTTCTATTTTCCCAGGATTCTGAGAAGTGTATTTTGATTGATATGAAGGGTTAATCTAGGTAATTAATGGTGTTCTCAAAGGATAATTTATGTCATGTTTAATTATATAATGTTTAATGTAACATTCTTGTTTCTAATATATTTTCCAAGACTGAAAAACTAATTGGTCTTTTGGGATTTGATTCATTGTAATAATGCCAATGTATTAAAATAATGCACTCACTCTAGGATTATTGGGTCCGGGCATTACAATACCTATGATCATAATGTCTACATGGGTACTAAATGGAACCCATGGAGGGTGTGATACAGAATCTTAGTGGGACAACACCCATGGTTTCATGGCCAATCCATTTCGTCCAATGTGTAATTGAAAATGTGCCCGAGTAAGAAAAAGAATATAAATAACAAAATAAAATGAAACCACATAATTTTGGTTCCCTAAGTAGACACCCTAAATATACCATTATACATTATCCTTATCTATATATTAAGAAATGAGTATCATTGCAAGGTATAATATATACAAACGTGAAAAGGTAAACAAGGAAACCCAAGAGAGAATACCCCAAACATTGTTCTTCGACATAGGGTCTAATTTACATGCCATCATAAAAATTAGTATATAAAATATAATTAAAAATGGTTCATCAAACATGAAATTTAAAAATAATACAATCTATGAATTCTTGTTGGGATGTCTGAGCCCATCTAAAGTGATCTAAATAGAATCCCAATGCTCTCTATAGAACATCTAATATAACCTTTATAATCATGTCCATATAAGGAAACCCATATGATGTCCCTTATATCACCCATTACATGGTGATTCTTAGTCTGTACCATGTATCTCACATATTGGACAATGTACCACACATGGAATTGTGTATACATCATTCTAACAGACATGTCCTCATTTTCTTCTGTATGGAACTGGTTATAATCATTATTATAAGTAAAATCCACCCAAATATCATGTTCTCAGAAATCGAATGTATCAATCCAAACAAATTAACTATTAATCAACTATGAAAGGTGAATCCATCAATTGAATCCAAAAATCACAACCCATATTCTCTCCTGGCCCATAGCAAGTGAGCCATATCAAACATGGCGCATCATAAGACATGAAATATATTTATAATTGTATGATAAAAAATAAAAATTCTGTATCACATTCTTACCATCAAATAATGATATAAAATTAATCCCACTAACAATGGAACAAGTAATATGGAAATAAAAAGTTATCACTACAGTAAAGGAAAATCATGTGAATTAGAAATCAGCTACGAGAAATATCATGTAAACAATTAAATTTAATGATTATAATTTCAATATCACAAGAAAAAAAATTTATGGCATGTCACTAAATCCAATAAAACTAATTATGTAAAAATTTAATAGGAATAAAATTTGTCATAGATAATGATGAAAATTAAATGGCATAAATAAAATAAATAAACAATCATACAATAATTATTTAAATTAAGGCATGTGGAATAAAATGTTTTAAATAAATCATGAAATTATGTATATGGAATTCATCATCAGTCCTAAGGGTTTACTCATGAATCACAATTCATATTAACTTAATTTATCAAATAATTAATTTTATAAAAGTAAAACTCACATGAATGGGTGGTTCACAATTTATATTAAAAGGATAAAATGAGCATTCAATGAGGTAAAACCCAATGGGGTAGATAAAGGCATGGAGAAATCCCTACATACGGGTTTCTCCATATTCTAGGTTCACTAATTACTTGAGGGAAGCCTTGGATTAATTTATTAAATAATCTATAGGCACTATCTGAAGGATTTTACATGAGGATGTACAAAATGTAAACTAATATTAAATTAAATTAGTAGGAAATTTTTATACCCCCTAACTTGATGTTTTAGCACTAAACTCTTCAATTATCTTACTTGATTCAACCTGGAATGGTTGAAATAAAAGTATTTTTCAAATTACCAAAAAATAGGGAAAATAATTTCACACCATAATAGAACAAAAATAAAATATATAACTATAAATAGATTTATTAAGGAGGAAAATCATTCTATGAGATTTCTATTACATTTTATGGTGGATGAATTGGTCTTGAGGTGGATGATCTATCCCAAAACATATGAGAGGGTAAGAGGAAGCTCTATGCCTAGAAAAAAATAAGAAAACCCACTAGAATGGGATATGGAAAAATGAATGGGAGTTAAAATCATTAAAGTAGGTAAAATTTATTATTTCACCTATCTTTACCATGTGAATGGTTTGGTTTCACTTTTATTCCAAAATATGCACCAACTATGCACTATTCACTATTATAAGGGCCACTTCACATGGTTTGGGGTAAATTTTGACTAATTGTGCTCAAACTATGGTTTTTGTATCTATAAAAAATATATAAATATTTTGATTATAAATTTAGTGATGATATATAATATAATAGGTGTAATATATAAACCATAAAAATGAATTAGGTGATGAAATGCGTGTTTTCCTCTTGGAAATAAATTTGATACAATAATTCCATACCTTGTGTTTAAATTTGGTAGAGCATATTTTAAACACCTATATAATGGATCTAAACATGTAACTAACTTATACCTGAACAATAATCACATTTAAAATATAATATCTTATCTTCTTGTAATACCTTATTACCCATTAGTTAGTAATCATCTGTTATTTTCACAATTTCGTGTATTAATTGAATAGTTTCTTGAGTATGTTTTGACTTGTTATTTGTTGATAATATTGAAAAAGACATGATTTAATCATATTCATAATTTAAATAATTATTAAAATTATATATATATTATTTATATTATTATTTATAATAATCTATAATATTTTCATATGGGAAATGAAATGAACTCTTTATTGGTAGGTCGTACGTATGCATGAACACTATATCCATTTCCTTTTCATTTTAAATGATTAAAAACTTTATGATATATATGTATATTATAATTAAATTATGATATTTATTTCATATATGTAAAATAATTTTGTTATATAAATACTTTATTCATTCAATGTAAGGCGTGAATGAATCACATCGCATTGAGGAGGCGGTAGTCCACACATCAAAAAACGATGCTATAAAATTAAAAAAACTTATTTATGTTTTATATAAATTACCCATGATTAAAATTAAAATATAAATTTTATATATAAAAATAATTACCATCATAGTTCCTAACCATAAGAGGTGGTGATGAAAAAATAAATGCCATCATTTTGTGAGGCGGTACTTCATCGTATATAAAAAGAATGTTTGTTAGCAATTTGATTTAATTTTAAATAGGTGTATGTATAATAATTAACATAATAACTAATAATAATATTTAGGATAAAATTATTATTATATATTATTTTAGTAAATATAATTTATTTAGTGGAGAAAGAAAATAATATAATAGAGATTGAGAAAGAATGTTTCCTCTTCTTTGGGTAAATCATTTGGATTTGCACCAAATGAATTACATGGATGGAATTATTCCAAATAGTTGTATAATATGCTTATGGGATAGATTTTGGGAGATTTGTTTTTGATTAGTTTGGGTGAGAAAAGGTGTCTGGAGAGTCTTGAGGGTGTAGTAGGGGTGAGTTCCTTTTTCTAGTGGTGGATGAGTGATATTCTTGAAAATATTTTGAAAGGGAATTCCACCCATGTTTATTCTTTTGAAAGTGGTTGAAATAATTGAAAAATTATATAAAATTACTCATACAGTATAAATATGAAAAAATAATGGATTTTGGACAAGTTTCTATCTCATTTTGTGCCTTAAGATTAAGGTTGATTCCGTTGTTATACTACTTGTCATCTTAATTAATCTAATTAATTCTTATCACATTCACTAATATTTTTGTTCAAAAATAATGGAGGTTATATTATACATTATAAATTATTAAGATTAAAAATATTTATTCTTTTTTCCCAAATTCCAATCACATAATAGGTGGAAATTAATTTAAAATTAATTTAATATACATGACGATAATGCAGGTTTTTTATGTAAAAATATCCAAAAGTTTTCTATGTTTCTATATCCAATTTCACATTTTAATTGATTAAAACGAACTAAATTTAATTAATAGATGTATTATTGATCATATGAATCTTTAAATCTATTTATAAAATACAATTTATCACTATGTAAATATTAAATTAAATACTAATTTTTAATTAAAAACTATTAATTTTAAAATTCATCAAAAAATTAAAATTCTTCAAAAAAATACCCTAAATTCACCAGAAGATAATTTTTATATTTTGATTTAAAAAATTTTATTTTTGAAAATAAAATGTATAAAATTTCTATAAGTTCCATTTTAAAGAGCGTTTCTATTAAAATGAATTACAAGTCCATGTATAAAGATATTGTTTTTATGAAAAATATTGTGTTTATTCATATCACATGATTATAAAATATATTAGATTAAGGTTAAAAATATTTTATTGAATATATAATAAATATATTACAATAATATCACTGATTAATTACAATTAGTTTAATTTATGATGATGAAATTGTATTTTTAGGGAAAATAGTTCTCTATAAAAACATTGCATTTATATTTAATTATATCTTCTATTCATTTCTTATTAATTTGAAACGAATAAATTCTTCTTATATTTTTGAAAAAAAATAAACATTCAAAAGTTTTTTAAAACTATTAATATACACTAATTTTATGAATATGCCATATTTTATTATATTAAATAATAATATTTGAATAATATATTTTTGTTCATAAAAACACAGTCTTGCATGTAATGAAAGATATCAATGAAATAAACTATTGTGTGTGATGCACGATAGATATGTATTTTATGAATTTCAAGCTATATCATAAGTTAAATTTATTAAATTTAATAATTATAGTTTTAATTATTTGGATATTATATCTGATTACATGCTTTATGTTTCCTGTTATATATGCTTTTGAATATAGTGTTCTTATTTATAATTTTGGGGCATTATATTTATCAATGTCATTTTTTCAATGGAAAAGGAAACAAATTCATATATTACCATATATGGGATGGGTAATTTTTTATATTTTAATTATTTATACTTATTGGAAGTACGATTTATTTTCATAACACAAAAGATGATTTTGTTAATTATAATTTTATTCTAAAACGAATATATTCCTAAATGATTAGTGGGGATATGTTTGAACATATGAAGTTAAAATTTCAGTAATATAATTCTATACCTTTAATTCCCTATCTCAAAGTTTTATAAATGTCTTATATGATCCTTTTCCTCACATGGACTCAAGAGAACATACTTTAATAACAATGGATAATTACTACCGATGAGGTTATGTGATGTTTTCCGCGAGAGACAATTCCCTTATTACCAGAGTACACAATGTAATAAGAAATAAATAAATCAATGGAAAATTCACATAAGAATATAAAATTTATGAAATGTAACCAAAAGGTTCTAAAAAACTTTTTTATGTTCACACAACTTTATAATTATTATTTTCCCAAGTTAGACATGAAATAAATATTAATAAAGTTATGTACAACCAGCCTAAAAGTGAAAAAGGAGAAAGAACAAGAAAAAAATTACCCATGAAGTCTCGATCTGTAGTCTCGATTATATCACCCAAAATCCATCCTTAGAAAAAAATAAAGCATTAGTATCTATATTATTTAAATTTTCCATACCTATATCCATTGATTCTGTCTATTAAAAAAATAGTGGCATGTTAAGTTTTTACGTTAAAATTAGTAGGGAACTAAAAATGACAAATATGGAAATTTTACATAATATGTGAAAATCTTAATGGTGTAGAATACATTATTTAAATAGTAAAAAAAATCATATGATGAAATAAAATGAAATATGTGAAGCCTTACATTTTAAGGGAATACCAATTATTGAAACTACTTAAATTGGCGTTCAAATGTCTCTAGAAACTATAAAAGTAATATTTCTCATTTTGGTTCCAAGTATCATCAATGAGGAAAAAATAATCATGTTTTTAAGGGAATACATCTATTTCATAAAATAATTTCCTTCCAAATCATCATAATGAAAATAACCATAATTTCTGAACTTATGAAATCAACCTTGAAATGCAGAATCATAGATCAATTGTAAAATATGAACCCCACCTAAGAAATTAATCACTGTAACAACCTATGGATTTAAAAATAAATTTAATAAAATGAATGAAATATTATGTCTCTTCATAATGGAATTTTTTTTGTGATAGTTAAATAATATCCATTGAACATAATTTTCCTACTTTTATGATTTGAATTTCAAAAGGCCGACTTCTACAGTGGTGATCAGTACGTTATTCAGAGTTTGATAGAAATTTTTTTGGTGAATAGTATAATAAATTTATGAATAGTAATATGAATATTTATATAACCCTTGTGAATATTAATTCTTTGTATTTTTTTCTTATGTTTATAAAATGAGTATGTCTTGATTAAATTTTCAAAGTGATATAAAATAAGATATACTTTTAAAATTGTTTTTTTGAATAACATATGGTTTTATTTAGAAATTAAACTTTTCATATTTATAAAAAAAATTTCAAAAAATGGATTTCAATTTTTTATTATAAATGTTTAAAAATGTTTATGGTGACTTTTTGTATGATTTTTAAAATACTTGAATTTTTGGTGAATTGTGAATTACAGTAATTAACATAATATGCTAAATAAATGCTTTTCTGCATCATCCTTGAGCCATGGATGATTTAAATGGACATTAGTTTGATCTAAAATGTTTTTATTACTCTTTTGGGTAACATTAATCAATAAAATTCATAGTTTTTGTAAAAATCATAAAATAATGATTAAAATAATGAAAAACTCATCCTCTCCTCCACTATAAATACCACCCCACCCCCTCTCCCTCTCACAACACTAAAGCCTTTAACCTTGTCTACGTTATACCAAAGACTCTTCCGAAGATGATTCCCCACATCCAAGAACTACTGGTCTCACCAAAAAGCCAAATCCAAGGTCCAAAAGGATGATCTCAATGAGAACATATCATGTGGTAAAGATCCTCATTCATTTTCGTGTGTTTTATTTTCAATTATTTTATTTTCATATACACACTTCTCATAACATTATCCAATATGAATTGAAAATATATTGATATATATATATATATTCTGTATTATTATCATGTTTATGGAAAATTTAATCACCATTCAATCTCTTATGTTCCTCTTATTCCAAAAATAAAAACATCGTTCATGATGTGTCAATTTACCAACATCATGGAATATGTGTCTTTAATTTCCATTAATTCCTTAAATACTAGTTATAAAACCAATATAATGGTTGAATAATATTTTAATTTTTTTGTTATATATCATTTTTAATATTATGTAGTTAACATATGTACATAATATTATGATATATAATGAAACAAGTTCGTGATTATCAGAGAACTGGCAAAATGACCCAAATAGATATCACTAAAGATTTATCTAATGATTAATACTCATTCCATATATCCCAAATGATTTATGGAATCATTTAATAATTTTGAATCATATTAATAAAATTTTATCCCACTATTATAATTTCATTTCCATACGAAATTAAAATCAAATACAAACCGGCAATTGGAATCTTGTAAAGAATGCACCCAAAATAATGGAAGAAACACAATACTAAGAAATAAAGGGTGAAATGATGGAATAAAAGGATCATATAAGGTGTTATAAACATTAATATGTTTTTATAATATATTAAAAACACTATTTTAACCATTATACATGGGGATTAGTCATGTTTTATGTAAGATGAACCTTAGCTAATGGAATTCTTAACCCAATTTCCATTTTGTGGGATAACCTTCTACTTCGTTAATTGTGTTGTACCAAAATTAACTTTATGATGAATTTTATTTTTTTTATTATATTTATTTATAGTTTATATAAATATTACATCAACACTATTAATTATCACATCAATTATATGATATTTGTACTGGGATTTTCTTTTAAAATCCTCATTTAAAACCATCTTTTACAAAATTCAAGATAAATATTTTTACGCACCTTTTAATGTTGTATAAGTATGTTATGGTTAATGGGAAGTTTTTATTACAAAGGGTGTGCCCTATATCTCCCTCTAATTCATTGGTTATAACTATTTTGGAGGTTGTATGTACGGTTACTCTAGGTGTATATATAATGGTTTCACAACAAGGTATTCATGAGGGTTAAATTGTAAGGTAATCATGGGGGTTATAAATCATAAGGTAGCTGAGAGGGTTATAATATTATGTATGTAATGCACCAATAAATTTTTATTATTCTATTTATGTTATTTATTTATTGTGTAAATATTGTGGGAATCTCTATTTTTACTAAGTTAGTATATAAGGGTGAAAAATATTTCATTCTGGACATGATTTAAAATGTTTAGAAGTACTCATGGACTTATGTTTTATTTACATATTTTTATATCCCTTAATAAGATTTTTGTTCTCATCACACATTTTTAAATTATTTTCATATGTTATAATGATGTGTAAGACAAATAAGGATTACATGTTAAATGTTATGAATATTTTTGAAAGAAAGAATATTTTATTTGAAAAGTTTTTTATTTTTGAAGAAATGGATAGTGTTTTTATGGTATATTATATGTGTAAATGTGGAATCTTATGTATGTATTATATCCAAATTATCTAAACCTCTAAACATTAAATTACCCTCAATGTAAATTTATGTGATTTCCTTACTAAAATAAAAGATAATGTAATGTAATACAGACATTTCCTTAAAGTTGGTATCAAAGGATGGTTCAGATAATTTTAGGGGTTATGATGTTTTTAAAAGAATAAAATAAATGTCTTTTTTTACTCTATGGTTAATTGCAATTGTTATATAATATAAATATTTCCATGTTTCATTGAGTAAGAAATATTTTTTCAGATTGGTTTTCCATATAGATAACAGGGATGATGAAGAGGAGAGGCACCAACAGAAAGATATCCTACCAAATATACAACATGGAATGATGGGAATTGGAACCATGTAGTTTGTGACAGTAATGTCTCTTATGAAAAATTAAATATATGGTGGTGGAATCCATGAGAGGGGAAAACCAGATCGTCCATAATGGAACATGATGATAATGGAACATTTTATGTGGAAACACCCTCCGATATTCTGTGGAACATTCGACCCAATAGCTGCTGAAGGATGGCATAAATACATTGAAATGATATTTGATGTAATGAGATGCTTAGATAATCATAAACATAGTTTTTCCATTTATTTCTTTGAATGTGAAGTTGATCAGTGATTGTCAGTGGTAACTAATATCTTTCATAGAGATGAGATTTATGACATTAAGGGGGATGAATTTAAACGTATTTTCTTCGAAAAATATTATTCAATGGATATTCATATTCTGGTAGCTAATAAATTCTTTGAATTGAGGAATAATATGAGGATTCAATGGTTGTGTATGAAGAAAACTTCACATGACTGGTGAGGTATTCTCCAAATCATATTCTGGATCATGATATCAAAATGAATAGTTTTTCATAGGATTAAATCCCTGATATCATAATTCATCGGCTTCCTATGAGTTCTAAAGTTATGAAAAACTTGTTCAATGTGATGAGAGTGTACAAATAGAGTTGTCTTATGATCATCTTCACATTGAAATAAAGGAAAAATAGAGGTCCCAATGAATAAAAATGTTTAATAAACAATCAATGAAATCTGATGGTGAGAAAGTCATGTTTCTAATTAGTGAAAAGTGTGGCAAGAATCACCCAGGGGAATACCTTACCAAAATTGGGATGTGTTTTTGATGTGGTATTTTTGGACATTCGGGCCGAGATTTTATTGAAAATGATCATAAAAAATTGTTAAAAAGCATAGTGTAAAGTGTTTCAAATGTGATAATATGGGTCATTATAAAAATTACATCCTATAGAGAGATAAAAATGATATAAAGAATCCATAGTACAATTAGAAGGATGTATTGAGGTACATTGTGACTACTTCAGTAGATATTGATCCATCCAATTATGTTGTATCAGGTACCGTATTTTTTCACTCAGATTTTGCAAACGTTTTTTGATACAAGGTCTATAAATTCCATTATTTATGAGAAATGTTCTTGTAATTTGGAGATATCACCTCAAAAAATGAGATAAAGGATTAGTATTAAAACACCTAGGGAAATATTACATTAAATATGAATCCTAAAAATATTTCTATTGTGGTCTCTAGAAACACATTAACTAAAAACAATTTTTTATCCCATAGTAGATTTTGATGTGATTTTGGGTATGGATTGGGTTTCCATTTATTAATAAATGATTTATTATGGATATAAATAAGTTTTTTTCTAGAAAGGGTTTTAGTTATTATAAAATAATGAACCCAAAAAATTTATAACAAGATAGGAAGATGAAAAAATATTGAAATATGGAATTGAATGTTATCTTGATTATATTGTTGAAAATATGGAATCTGTTTAGATTAATGATGTTATAGTTGTAAATGATTTATCATGATGTTTTTCCTAATTAGTTACCTGGTTTTATACCTGACTAGGAAGTTGAATTCACAATTTACCTATTTTCTGATACTATGACCATTTTAAAAACCCCTAATCAAATAGTTCATATGGAACTCACTGAATTGAAAAATTTGTTTCATAAGTTTATAATTATGGAATCATTCATCCGAGCACTTCACCATGGGGTTCTGTAGTTTTTTTTCATTAATATAATGATTGTTCCATGATAATTTTCATTGATTATAGATCCATAAATAACATCACTATTAAAAACATGTATCATTTGCCTTATATCGATGACTTGTTTGATCATATATATTGAGAATAATATTTATCACAGGTTTAAATGAGGTTTCGGTACAATTGGATGAATGTTAAGGAAGCAGAAATTCTGAAGACTTTGTTCGATACTAAATATGGGAATTTGGAATTTTTTATTATGCCATTTTGGTTAACTATTTCACTTATTGTATTAATGTATCATATGAATAGAATATGTCATGGGTTCATGTATAATTTTTTAGTTTATTTTATTAATGTTATTATGATATATTCTAAATGTTAAGAGGAGCATGAAAAACATATAAGGGGAGTTTGTCAACCTGTAAAGGAAAAGAAATTATATGGAAAATTCAGCATGTGTGAATTTTTTGCATTAGATTTCTTTTCCCGAGAACATTGTAAATAAGGATGGATTAACAGTTGATAATTCCAAAAAAAGTGGTTGATGAATGGTAAAGTATTACAAATGTAACAAACATTCATAATTTTCATGGATTGGCAGGATAATAGTGATGGTGTGTTAAAAACAATTAATCGTTATCCGGCCTACTAACTAAGTTAACATGAAAAGGGGTTAAATTTATTTTTAAATAATAATGTGATGTTTGTTTTTCAGAAATGATGAATATATTGGTGAATTCTACAGTTTTGGCTTTTCCTTCTAGAAATGGTGATTTTTTCATCTACAATGAATCTTTATAGAAGAGACTTATTTTTGTTATGATGATCAATGATTAGTCAGTTTCCTATGTTTTAATAGAACTAAACCTTCTTGTGCTAAATTATCCCAAACATGATTTAAAATTAGAAGTTGTGGTTTTTACATTGAAATTTTGGAGGCATCATTTATATGGAGAAAAATGTAAAATATACAATAACTAAAAAGTTTTAAAGTATATAATAACTCAGAATGAATTTTAAATGAGGTAGGGAAGATGTACTCAATTGATTAGTGGATTTTCATTGAATGATCAATTACCATCTTGGAAACGGATACAATGAGGCAGATGCCTTGACTCAAAAAAAAACATGCATCATTAACCATGTTACATTTTTTATATGATCCCTTGATTAGTAATCTAATGAATTTTGACTTAAATGTTTTTGGTGTATGAAATTCCTCTAGTTTTTTTCAGGTTTCATTGCATTCATCATTGTAAAAAAATTAAGCACGCCCAGATGGAAGACCCCAAGCTACAAAAAAAATATAATTGGTTAAAATATGTTAGTGTCCATAATTTATCCTTGATAGGATTGTGTTTTATGATTTGGAAAATGATTTTGTGTGAATTTTGATTCAAAGTGGATGAAATATTTATTCTACGAATCTCATAGTTCTCAATTTTCTGTTCATCCTATAGGTAATAATATTTATAGATATCTTCAGTAGTATTACAGCTTTGATGGAATTGGAAGATATATTTCATATTTTATGATGAATTTATTGATATTTCAATAGGTTAAAGAGGAAAAAATGTTACCTAAGGTGATTCTTCATGCCATACTATTTCTACAATGGAAATATAAAACTATATCCGTGGACTTTGTGGTGGGAATACCAAAGAGATATTGAGGTAACAATGTGATTTGTTTTATTTTTGACCAACTAAATTAATAAACTCATTTTTTTTCTTTTTCAATATACATTATCATTGGATCAAATTTCTATATTGTACCTCAATGATATTTTTAGGTTACAGATAGTTCCTCTTTCAATTGAATCTCACTGAAATCCCATGTTCACTTCTAAATTTTCGGAAATCCTTCAGAATTATTTGGCAATAGAATTAAATTTTAGTACACCTTTTCATCCTAAATCATATGGTTAGTCAGAGAGAATTATTCTGAATTTAGAGGATATGCTTCGAGCTTATTCAATGGACTATTATGGAGGTTGCGATCATCATATTTCTTTATTTTTTTTCTTATAGTAATTTTTTGTATTCAAGTATAAATATGGAAACATTTTGAATCATTGAATGGGATGTTGTGTAGAACATCCTTTTTTTGGATAATATTGCTGAAAAAAAGATGATGAGACTAGAATTAGTAGTGGACGTGGCTGAAAAAGTAAAGGTGATTAAGAAAAAAAATTATGACATCTTAGGGCATGTAGAAATGTAGTGCATAAAATTAGAGGAAATAATTTTCTATTGATGTTAGTGATCATATTTTTCATAGAATATCAACATGGAAAATTGTTATGTGTTTTTTGTATTAAAGGTAAGATAAATCCAAGGTTCGTTGGTCATTGTGAAATGTTTAAAAAAGCTGGACCAGTCACCTATCGAGTTGAATTTTCTCTGAGTTTTTATCAGCTACGTAATGTTTTTAGGTTTCAATGTGGAGAAATTATGTTCCAGAATCATCTCATGTCTTTATCCCAAAACTATTTTCGGTGGAAGAAAATCATTCTTATTAAGAGAAACATGATTAGATTCTTGATTGATGTGAAAAAGTGTTGTGAATGTCATGATCCGACCTTGCCTGGGCTAGAGCCGCAACAACCCCAAGCCTTCCTCCATAGGCCAGGGGGTGGCGACAAGCGCCGATGGCTAAAAAAACTCAGGGAGGCCTTTACCTGAGTACATGCACACACACACCCGTAGCCCACTCAATGTAGAAGTGCAGAGTAAAAAATAATGAAAATTAAAGTAAAGTGCTATCTGCTATAAATAGACCACAAAAAGTTAATCGACCTCTAAACAGTACAATGTAAGTGCTAATGGTAAATTGAAAATAAAAGGGGGAAAACAAGCGCCCAACCAGAAAATCCCCACAACCCAGCAATAGGTAAAAATTAGTAAACATCTAGGAGAGTCCCCCACATAGAACCTGACTACTACCATTGTACGCAGTCCAAGCTCCCAAACACCTAAGCTCCTCTGACTTCACGATCGACCTGTCCATCATCTGCAAGGGAACACCAAGTGCGGGAAAAGATCAAGAAGGGGTGATTATAAAAATACTTAGTAGGATAGCCTGAACGCTCGAGGGATCAACAAAGGAGGTACCGAAGAGTGAGCAGTAGATCGAACAGGGAATAGTATAGGAGTACAACAGAGAGTGTAGTAATGATTATAACTCAACCCAACAAGAGGAAGGAAGTAGACTCATCCTAACAAAAGGAGCTAGAAATGGTGAGAAGATGAACTTTCTGTCATGCCTTGGCTACCAATAGCAGGATAGTAGACTCGTCTAACCACGAGAAGCTAGACCATGAAAGCACATGGCATACCCTACACATCTTCACCTCTAGTGGAAGTAGAGTAAAAAAACCCAAGAAGTGGGTACTGGAATAAGGTATATACATATCCATATGCTCATCCAGAATCCCAAACAATATTATAAGAGGATCTCTGTATCATATCTCAGCACATGAAAGTGAGTTGCCAACTGTCCCAGAAGTAAACACCATCGATGCCCATAATCCTACACGTCTACCCCGAACTGCTAGCCAAGGGGATCAAATCACCGCACCATGACAATATCTTCTTTGGGTGGCACTGACTCACCCGCACAGTTTTAGGTTGCATCTCAAGGATGCGTCGTGGTGGGGAAAGTGCGCCTCATACCTGGGAGTTTTGGTGAATGTCAAACCACACCTTGTCACTATCACACATTCGAGAGGACTTCTCAAATTCAAAGCTATCACATCACTGACCCGTACAACCTTGTTTCCCACTCTGGGAGTCACGAAGAAAATCCAAAGACTATCCTAATAGACATGACTGAGTCTGAATGAAGTCGTCAGGTAACCCATTGCGCAGCCCCGCTGGATGGTAAACCCTAAGAGGTCGTCGGGTAACCTACTGCCCTGTCTCTGCTGGAGGGTAAAGCCCAAGAGGTTGTCGGGTAACCCTCTTCCTAGTCTCTGTTAGAGGGTAATCTGTAATTGGATGTCGGGTAACCCACTTCCCATTCTTGGCTGGAGGGTAAACCCTAAGAGGTTGTCGGGTAAACCACTGCCCAGTCATTGCTGGAGGGTAAACCCTAAAATGTCAATGAGAAACCCACTGCCTAGCCCCAATGGAGGGTAAACTTGAAGATGTAAATGAGAATCCCACTGCCCAGCACCATTGGAGGGTAAACCTGAAGAAGTCGATGAGCAACCCACTGCCCAACCCCGCTAGAGGGTAAACCCAGAAAAGCACTTTCCATCCCTACTAGATGGTAAAACACTGGCCAATAGAACATGGTGTGGGTATCACACAACCACCCAACTCCAGAACAATTCTCCTAAAAGTGGTTCAGCACCCGTGCCATCATTGGGCGTCACTAGCACCGCTACCGTGCACAGGTTTGGAGTATGTCCAAAGAATCTTCCAACCAATGCCCTTTTTTTATTTCCATATTTAATGAGATCTGGAAAGAGGCTCTGCTCTCCCAAATAGATTACACCATTGTAATCCTCACGGAAAAAATGTGAGATAGACTACATACTTGCTGGAAATGGGCTCCCGGTGGAAAATTTATTCAAAACCACTCTATTCCCATATGGCGTCTCATGGGGCCCACACCTCAGTCTTGAAAGAGGTCGGGTGAACTGTGCCACCACGATTCTCTCGGAAAAGCACGATGAATCGAGTACTCACACACCCAAAACAGATGCCTAGTGAAAAGTGGTAGTATGTTTCACACAGCTTCAGAGACGGCACGTGGGCCCAACACCTGAACTATGTCTTCAATGCCTAAAACTACCCCGGTCAATTTTGCCTCGATGCTAGGGTCACAACGCCATTGACGGCGCCTGAAACGGGCTCCGGATGTAGAAGCTGAAACTCCCCATGTTATATGCAAACATGTCCCAATGGGGCCCACACATTGAGCCCGAATTTTGGTGGGCAGATTGCACTGTTTCAATCCCCTTGGAAAATCACTTAAAAACGAGTACTCGAACACCCTAAACGGAATTTGGCTGAAAAGTGGCATTTGAACGTAAAACGTGCGAACTAGGACCAGTGGGCCCGACAACTTGTCTCTAACCCGAACGCTTTAGAAAGCTTCTCAAAATGTATGTACGAGGTCTGGGGTCAAGCTTCCGCGGATGACGTGTCAATCAGACATCCCACTAAAGAGTTAGGTCCAACGCAACAATTAATTAATTAATTAGTTAATTAATTACTCACAATTTTTTTTCACGCCACGGAGCAAGGAAACCAACCTAAAAAGTTTCGGAACCAACTTGGAAGGACCATCTCGGCTCCTAGGCCACCGCGCCTCTGAAAACAAGTCAAATGGACATCCGGCTCGTGATCCACGTCTGTCGCAAAATTAATAATAATTTATTATTATTAAATAAATTCTCTTCACGTCAATCATCTTCGGGTGTAGAACCCAAAAATCCAGGAACTGACATCAAAAGGTCCGTCCCCCTGACATAGACCTGTAACCGCAGACGGAGGATCAAATGGACTTTCCGTTTAGAATATACAACCCCCCCCCCCCCCCCCCCCCCCGAATGCAAGGGGAGCCCAACTGGTCTGGTTCACTCCGACCGGCCCAGACCGACCATCGGCCCACGACCCATCCACGGGTATGGTCCAGTTCGCCATGGCCCGACTCAAAAACACCGGACCCGCCTCGGGTCTAGTTTTTCAAATGGTCCGGCCATCCTGACCGGTCTCCCCTCCTCGCACATCGCATCAAAGAAGACCCACAGCGTGCGGGTCTTGCTCCCCCGAGGTCACCACCTCCAACGACCGGCCATCCTGGATGGTCCCTTCTCCTGCACGCAACGTCAATGAGGACCCGCAACATGGGGTCATGTTCCCCTTCGACCACAACAAACCCCATCTTACACCTCCTACAGCGCGCCTCGCCACGGCACGTACCGCCCGATGACGTGCGCCCTGCACGCGTGCCATGCCCGCAGCCACCTCACACCAGGCCGCCAAATGCCGTAGCAACCTCACACCACCTATGCCTGCCTCTCCCTTAGAGCTCTACTGCCACACCCCTAAACTCCGGTCCCTGCACCGCATTCAAAAAGTCGGCCTCTCCACTTCCAATCTCGACTGCTCGACACACCGCGGCCGCCACGCGCAGCCGCCTTCCGCTCCTACCGGCCCAAACTGGTGGTCCCATCCACAGACTGCCAGGACCTTATCGGAGGTCTAATTTCAATTACAGGGCCAGAATCCTAGAGCTCGGTCTGAGGCCGTCAAAACGCTGCCCCTCGCTTGACGATCGGTCAAAGAGTTGCATGTCCGGATTTTGGGATGAAGAATGCTCAAGAACGGTTTTAGATTGGGACTCAGACGATGGCAGTGTTCGTTCATCCATCTCCCCAATTCCAGAATTATAGAAAATTAAAACGATAAAATTGAATGAAACAACAGAAATTGACGAAGGTGCAGAAATTTAGCATAAATCCTACCTCGGATCACTCGCTCGTCATTGGTGACGCGCCCACGACACTCCCGCTCCGATCTGCAAAGGCTTCAGAGGAGATCACTCCTCTATCCATTGAAGGATCATTAAAGAACACCAAAGAATAGGAGAGAGAGAGAGATGAAATGGCTTGACTCCTCTCAACACTTAAGTAAATTTAAAAAAATTCACTGAAACTCTCTCAACGGGCAAGGAATCTGAATCTTTCGTGCCCTCTTAGAGAGTTTCAATGAATTTTTATAAATTCTATTAAGTGTTGAGAGGAGACAACCCATTTCCTCTCTCTATATCTCTATATCACTCTCTTATTATTTAGCGTTATTCGCCGATTCTTCGATGAATCGAGGATCGATCTCCGCCAGATCCTTGGTAGATCGGAATGGGAGCATCGTGGACGCGTCGCCAACGACGAACGAGCGATCTGTGGTAGGATTTCTGGTAAATTTCCTCAACTTTTTCAATTTTTGGTGTTTCATTCAATTTATCAATTTTAATTTTCTATAATTCTTGAATTGGGGCAATTCCCAAAAGTACACGACCATTTTTCGAGTCCCATTCTAAAACCGTTCTGGATAGTTCTTCATCCCAAAATCCGGTCGCACAAATACTTGACAGATCATTGAGCGAGGGGTGGCTTTGTGACGGCCTTGTCCCGAGAACCAGGATTCCGGCCTCATAATCAAAATCGTACCTCTGATGAGGTCTTGGTGGTCCGTGGAATGAACCAGGGGTGTGGGCAGGCAGTAGCAGCCAGCGGCTGCGCGCAGTGGCCACGATATGTCGAGCGGCGGAGCTCAGAGGCGGAACGGCCGAATGTTCGAAGGCGGTAAAGGAAATAGGTTTCAGGGGTGTGGCGGCGTAGCAGCAGATCTCGGAGGGAGCCTTGGTTGCAGGAGATGTGAGGCAGCTACGGCATTCTATGGCCCGGTGTGAGGCATCTGCGGAGCTCGGCAGGCGAGCAGGGGGCACGAGATCAGGCGGTGTGGGCCACGACAAGGCGCCCTGTTGGAGGTGTCATCCAGGGTCCGTCGCGGTCTAAGGGGAACATGACTCACATGTTGTGGGTCCTCATTGACGTGACATGTTGGAGAAGGGATCAGACAGGCTGGCCGGTCGGTGGTGGCGGCGACTTCGGGGGGAGCAAGTCCCGCTCCCTGTGGGTCATTTTTGACAAGGCGTGCGAGGAGGGGAGACCAGCCAGGATGGCCGGTCCTTTTGAAAAACCAGACGCACAGTGGGTCCAGTGGTTTTGAGGTGGGCTGCGGCCAATGGTCCATCATGAACTGGATTGTACCTGCGATTGTGCGGTGGGCCAGTGGTCGGTCCGGATAGGGCAGAGTGAACCGGCCCGGTTGGGCCCCCTTGCTTTAAGGGGGTCGTATCTTCTTAACGGCGTGTCCATTTGACATTCCCTCTATGGATACATGTACGTGTTAGGGGGACGGACCTTTTGAAGTAGTTTATGGGATTTTTGGGTTCTACGCCCGGAGACGGGTTACCCGAAGAGCTTTGATTTAATAATAATAAATTATTATTAGTGTTGAGAAGGACATGCCTCACAAGCCGGACGTCCGTTTGACGTGCCCTCAGAGGTGCGGTGGCCCTGGATCCAAGACGGTCCTTCAAAGTTGGTTCAAAACCATTTCTGGTTTGTTTCATTGCTTGTTGGCACTAAACGCTAAATGTGATTAATTAATTAATTAATTAGTTAGTTAGGTAATTAATTGTTGCGTTGGGCATAACTCCTTCTTTGGATGTCTGATTGACGCGCCATCAGCGACAGTGTGACCACAGTCCTCTTACTAACTTTTTAGATGCTTTTTGAAGCGTTCAGGTTAGAGAAAAGGTGTGGGCCCCACAGGGCCAATTTCACACGTTTTACGGTGAAACACCACTTTTTCACTCGACATCTATTTAGAGTGTTTGAGTTCACATTTTTGAGTGTTTTTGCGAGGGGATTGCAACGATGCAATCTACTCGCCTAAATTTGGGCTCGAGGTGTGTGCCCCACAGGGCCCCGTTTACGTAAAATGTGTGGAGTTGCAACTTCTATATCTGGAGTCTGTTTTAGGCACTGTCAATGGCGTTGTGACCCTGAAATCGAGGAGAAATTGACCAGGGTGCTTTCAGGCATTGAAGCCGGTGTTGAGGTGTGGGCCCCATAGGCTGTCTCTTATGTTGTGTGCATCATACTGTGACTTTTTCATTAGGCATCCGTTTGGGGTGTATGAGTAGTCAATTCAGCATACTTCTCCGAGAGCATCGTGGTGGCACAATTCACCCGACCTCGTTCTGGACCGAGGTGTGGGCCCCACGAGACGTTGTATTGGCATAAAGCGGTGTTGAATAACATTTCCACCGGGAGCCCGTTTCCAGCGAGTAAGTAGTCTATCTCTCAGGTTTTTATGCGAGGATTACAATGGTTTAATCCATTTGGGAGTGTGTATCCTCTTTCATGATCTCATTAAATGTAGAAATATGAAAAGGGTGTTGGTCGGAGGCTTCTTTGGACGTACTCTGAACTTACGTATGGTAGCGGTGCTAGTGACACCGAGTGATGGGACACGCACTGAACCTCTATTAGGTGAATTGTTCTAAAGTTAGGTGGTTACGCGATACCCCATCCATGTTATGTTGTCCAGTGTTGTACAATCTAGTAGGGATGACTAGAGTAGTTTCGGGTTTACCCTTTAGTGGGGCTGGGCAGTGGGTTTCTCATCGACTTCTTCGAGTTTACCCTATAGTGGGGATGGGAAGTGGGCTGCTCATGGACTTCTTCAGGATTACCGTCTAGTGGGGCTGGGTAGTGGGTTTCTCATTGACTTCTTCGGGTTTACCCTCTAGCGAGGGTGGGTAGTGGGTTGTACATTGACTTCTTAGGGTTTACCCTCCAGTAAAGACTGGGCAGTGGGTTACCCGATGATCTCCTAGGGTTTACCCTCCAGAAAAGACTTGACAGTGGGTTACCCAAACACCTCTTAGGGTTTACCCTCCTACAGAGACTGGGCAATGGTTTCCCAATGACCTCTTCGAGTTTACCCTCTAGTAGAGATTGTGTAGTGGGTTACCCGACGACCTCTTAGGTTTTACCCTCCAACGGGGATGGGCAGTGGGTTACATGATAACATAATTCAGGCTCAGTCCTTTCTATTAGTCTAGTTTGTGGCTTTTCTCCGTGACTATCATAGTGGTACCCTTGGTTGTTCTGGTCAGTGATGTGATAGCTTTGACTTTTAGAAGTCCTCTCGACTGTGTGACAGTGGCAAGGTGTGGTTTGATTTTCCCCTGAACTCTCAAGTATGAGGGAAGCATTCCCCACTACAACGCGTCCTTGAGACGCAACCTAAAACCATGCGGGCGAGTCAATGTTCCCGAAGAAGATAGTGTCAAGGTGCAATGATTTTAGCTCCATGGCTTTCAGATCGAGGAATACATGTACGATACTGGGCATCGATGGTGTTTACTTCTGGGACTGTTGGCCACTCACTTCCTTGAGCTGAGCTATTAAATGGAAATCCTCTTACGATCTTGTTCGGGTTTCTTGTCGAGAATATGGATATGTGTATACCTTGTTCCAGTACCCACTTCTTGGGTTTTGGTTACTCTCTTTCCAAGAGAGGTGATGACCCGTGGGATATGCCATGTGCTTTCCATGTCTAGCTTATTGTGGTTGGATGATTCTACTCTCCTGCTATAGGTAGTGAAGGCTTGATAGGAAGTTCATCCTCTCACCATTTCTATCTCCTTGTGTTATGAAGAGTCTACTTCATTTCTCTTGTTGGGTTGAGCTGCACTCTTTACTGCACTCTCTATTTTACTCCTTTACTATTCCTTTTACGATCTACTACTCACTCTTCGGTACCTCCTTTGTTTCTCCCTCGAGCCTTCAGGGTATCCTATTGATTATTTTTATACTCACCTCTTCTTGGGCTTTTCCCGCAATTACTGTTCCCTTATAGATGATGTACAGGTCGATCGTGATGATAGAAGAGCTTAGGTGTTCGGGATCTTGGACCATGTATGGTGGTCATAGTCAGGTTCTAGGTGTGGGACTCTCCGATCTATTTACTTTTGTTTACCTATTGCTGGTTGTGGTACTTTTCTAGTTGGGCACGTTTTTTGACACTTTTCTTTTCAGTTTACCTTCAGCACTTAAAATGAACTGTTTAAAGGTCGATGAAACTCTTGTAGTCTGTTTATAGTAGATGTCAAAATACCATATATTTCTTTCTTTTTTACTCTGCACTTCTACATTTAGTGGGCAGCGTGTGTGTGTACAGGTACTCAGGAAAAGGCATCCCCGAGTTGTTTAGCTTTCGATGCTTGTCGCGAGCCCCTGGCCTATGGAAGCGGGCTTGGGGTAGTTGCGGCTCGAGCCCGTGGAGGGTCATTTCATGACAGAAAAATAATGTAATCCCCCATGTAAAGGGATTATAGAGAAGACACGTGGTTGAAAAAGTAACATGGGAAGTTCAAAATTCTATGAGGTAAAGGTAGACACATTTGTTTAATATGTAAAAAAATGAGGATGGATTTTCTAGAAGGTGGGGAGAATGTAACAACCCACGGATTTACAAATACATTTAATGAAATTCATGAAACACCAACTCTATTCGTAATGGGGATTTGTTTTAGAGAGGTAGTTATAAAATAGATGTTAAGCATAATTTTTCCTCTTCTATGAATTGAATTTATAACAACAGACATCTACAGTTGTTATCAGTATGTTATAAGGATTCTAATAGAACCAATATATATATTTTTTGAATATTATAATAGCCTTATAAATAGTAATATGAATAGTAATATTAACCTTATGAATAGTAAATCATATTTTTATATGGTAATAAGATAACGATATCTTGATTAGTTTTTCAAGGTGATATAATACTAGTTAATGTTTTAAAATAGTTTTTTCTTTGAATAAAATATTATTTTATGTAATAATTAATGTATTCATATTTAGAATATTATCTTCTAAAAATGGTGTTAATTATTTAATCCAATACATCATAAAATTAATATGGTGATATTTTGTAATTTTTATGAAATAAATCTATTTTGTGTGAATTGCGAAATAGGGTAATTAACAAAATAGGATAAATGAATGAATTTTTTCATCATTCTTGAGTCATGGATAACGTATATGGCCATTAGTTCGTAAAAACAAAAACTTATTTTTGATTTGGGTCACATGAATAAATAATATTCATAGTATTTGGAAAAAATATTAAACTAATTATTAAAATAATGTATAACCCCCTACTCTCCTCCGTTATAAATACCACCCAAACCCCCATCTCACACTCACACCACTCAAGCCATGATCTTGGTCTATGATCTAGAAAATAATCTTCCCAAGACACTTCCCCGCGTCCTAAAACTAATGGTCACACCAAAATGACAACACCAAGGGCATTAATGGGATCTCAAGGAGAAGATATTAAGATATAAAAATATTCCTTCATTTTCACAGGGTTTATTTTCAATTATTTTCTTTTCTTATAATCTCTTATCCTCCCTTAACCCAAGTGGAATTAAAGATCCGATGTTATATATATATTATATATTATTATCTTGTTTATGGAAAAATTCATAATCATTCTTCCTCTTCTCTTCCTCTTATTCAAAAAACAAAACTGTCGCCCGTGAAATGTTGATTTACTGAAATCTTGGATGATGTGTCATTAACTTCATTTACTTCCATCAAAACTAGTTATAAAATCATTTTAATGGATGAAAATTATTTGGAGGTGTATGATATATCCACATTCATTTTATGGAGATAAGAAATAAACATAATATTATGTTATATAATGAAACCAGTTCGTGATTATCAAAGAACCCCCAAAATGATCTAAATGGATATGACTAGAGATTTACTAATGATACATCTTCATACCATATAACCAAATTTAATTACAGAATAATTTTATATTGTGGAAAAATATTAATCCCATTTAATTCCACTTATGTAATATAATTTTTATGCAATAAAAATCAAATACACACCGACCAAGGAAGTCATGTAAAGAACTCACCCGAAACAATGGAAGTAAAAAATACTAATAATTAAAGGTTGAAATGATATTTTGATATGACTATATAAGGTGTTATAAAAATTAGTGTGTTTCTTTATGTTATTAATAACACTCTTTTAACTAATATACAATATGTTTAAACATGTTTTAAATCAAATGAATCAGAGGTAAGGTAATTCTTAACATAATTTCGATTCCTTGAATAAATCTTATACTTCATTAATTATGTGGTATTAAAATTGTTTTTGTGAAGAATTTTGTTTTATTTTTTTATATTTTTGTTTATATATATTTCAACCACTATATTATGTATCACTTAAATTATAGGATATTTGTAAGGGAAATATCTTTTAATATCATGTTTTAATATGCAATTTTACAAAATTCAGAATCATTTTTTATGTAATTATTCATGTAGTATGTTTATGTTTTGGTTCATGGGAATGGTTTATGATTAGGGGTGGGACATCTATCTACCTCTAATACATTGGGTATTTTTAAAATGGAGTTTGTCTATATGGTTACTCCCTATGTAACATCGATGGTTACATAATAAGGTAGTTGTGGCAGTTACACTGTAAGGTAGTTGTAAGGGTTTAAAATCATAAGGTAGCCGAGAGGGTTACAAGATTATGTAATTAATTATCCAAGATACATTTATGGTTATATTTATGGTTTTTTTTTTGTGGAAATCTCATGCTTCATAATGTAATTATATATGCCTGATAAGTATGTCTTTTCGAAAGTGATTACATACATTTAAAAGATTTCATAGACTAATGTTTTAGTTCATTATTTTTATATCACTTGTTGAGCTTATTGTGCTCATCACTTGTATTTTAATTTTTTTATAGGTTATACAGATTTTTAATACAAATAAGGAATCCATGTTAAATTTTATGATTATTTTTCAATGAAAACTTGTTTTATTTGAAAAGTTTTATATTTTGGAAGCAAATGATACTATTTTTAGGGTATTAATTCTATGTAATGTGGTATGTTATGTATTTATTAAATCCTAATTATTTTAAACTATAAACTTGAAAATATCCTCATTGTGAAAATAACTGTTTTCTTCACTAAAATACAATATTATGAAATGTATTAAGGTCGGGTCCTAAAAATCCCTAACATGTGATATGATAGAACTGATTTATGATAACTCACATTTATTATCAACCTCTATAATAATGATACCCGCTCATCTAGTTTGGTCTGTTAGATTGAGTAGAAAATAGGAAAATTTTAATAACCAAAATATTTATGTGAAAATGGGGTATATTATCCAAAAATTAAAAACCTCTACTTTGGATTGAGTGAAGAAAAGAATAGAAGTTTGTGGATGTGTAGCCATACCACTATCTCACTAATGAAAATGATAAAAAGAAAAATAAACAAAAATTGGAGGGGGTCTAAAAAGAAGAAGTAGGGTATGGGTGGTTCATGAGGGAGATACTTCTTTTGTAAAATAGGGGTGTTTTTTGAGAATTTGTTCTTGACATGAATGAGGATAAAATGACGAAATTCCACCCTAAAAAGTAATCATCTATTCAGCTTTAAGCCAATAGGATTACACTCTTTAGTAGGTGTTCCTAGAAGCCCTCTTGGGTGACTAATTTATCTACTAGATAACCAATTGACCAGTTTTGAATTCCTGATGGGATAGTAGAATAATGTTATAGTACTGACTCCCACTTTTGAGCCTCCAAAGCCCACATGGAAACCCCCAAAACAACTAAAACAACGTCAAAATGAAGATATTGTTTTAGAAAAAATAGAATATGTTCCTACCTCACTGAATAAAATAGTTTTTAGAAACATCCCTCAATATAAAAAATTATTCCTCAGATATACCCCCATGCATTTCCATGCCTCGAATCATGGATGAACCACATACACACTAATGGTAATCACCATACCAAAACCCACACCAACCAGAATTATTTTCATTTAACCCATCATCCCATGCACTATAGATTCAATCAAACAGTCAACTAAAATATTAGTCCCCACAATCAATGTAATTATTGAACCGTTTTTTCACATACTTCAAATCACATGAGTTGATTTAATTTTTTTACAATAGAAAAGTCTCACCAAAAAACTCATCCAAAGAATAGTATAAATTCTATGATTATTTTAAACATAAGTACTAGCCTCAAAAATCACATTAATAAGCTATGATAAAACACAAAAGCCTCATAGACCTAGCCACATATCAATAATTACACTTGATAAGACACCCTTCAAAATCATTTTTCTTTAAAAATACACATCTCGTTCAATAACTATTAAAAAAATTATTCTCAGGAAATAAAAACCAACACATTTTCCACCACATGGTTAGATAAAATAATGTTCCAAACTCACTATTCAATAAATATCATTCAATATGGTCACTACTAATTCAACATGCGTGTCTAATACACAACACCAAAATCATTATTTATCTACAATAATGAGACCAACTAAAAACCATTATCACCAAAAAAAAATTTTCCAATCCCATATCACATACATGACTAAATAGTTAAAAAGAATAATTATTCATGATATGTTAATACAACGATGTCATATGGATTAAATATCTATGCTATCAAAAACTGCCCGTACACACATATTCCATATTGGTCAACAAAAGTTTCATAACCACATCCACCACCACACAACACGTGACGCTCGTATGAATATGAGACTTTTCTACACCCATTACACATCCCAAATTATGTGATGTTTTCAATTTACGATACAATGAAATTATCCACTCCATATAATGTAACCAAAAATGGATTTTTTAAAAAGTACAATGGTTTTCACCCACTAAGATCTGTTATGGAGACATATTTCTAGTATCCTATGAAACAGATTATATACTTCCACCAAGGATCACCAATATCATATATAGGAAAATAATTATAAAAAATTTAGAATTACTAATTTACGATTTTAATGGAAAACAATGAGTTTCACTATCCCCATTCAATGTGTCCCAAAATGTATGGTGTTCAATATAAACACAGTTCAACATACGACCCCAATAATTTTTATGAATACTATATAACTTAATATTTTCAATCATTATATATTTTTTTAAATATAAATAAAATAGTTGGAACTTCATTGGATGAATATTTTTAAAGCTAAGTCATACCCACCATTGTATCACCCAATAACTTGATCTTGATTTCCTCTACACTAGAGACAGTCCATTACTATACATACATTCTCAAAGATGATGAACCCCTAACATTTACAAAATTACAAAGTTGATTCCATAACCAACTAAGCTTGTTTTCTTAGTCACTAATTAGTATCAAAACCACATTGATCAAAGCCAACATATTATAATCTATAGAACATATTTTGATGATGTAATTGGTGAAAAAAACTGAAAATTCGTCTTCATTTATTCTTTCTACACATCTATATATCCAAATAGTTCATATATTATAAATTAATAAATAGTTTCACCACCTTATGAAGCTTTAAATACAGGGAAAGAAAATTCGGGACTATTTTTATCTACCAAATAAATATTTCTCTAATTTTTAACCATTGTTGGAAAATTATATCACTCGAAGACTATATATCATTAACAATTATGAATAATATAGGGATGTGAACTCCCCACTCACATACAAGAACTGGAAATAATATAGTTTTCACATATCATCTCTCACTTATATGAAATTCATCCACAAAATCCATTAAATCCTCAATCAAGACGAGGATCACAACTAAAATCTTCTTATGGTGAGAACATCACCACACGAATTATTATATATCACACATAGAATCAAAAATGAAAGGCTTAAACATAAACATTCACATTCTGGTTCTTTCATGCCGCATCCACCAACATCATCTCCTCCTCACACATACATCAAGATTAACTAGGATATATAGTTCTAAAGCACATAAATACCCTATTATTAAACCATTATCTCATATAAAACATCATAAATCACCACAAAATACATGGCCAGTCCTTGCTAAATGCTTCGGTAATTCCTTAATAACCTCACTCTAACCTGATCTTTCCATTCAATGAAACTACCTCTCCACAACTCTCTATTAAGAAATAATGATCCCATATCAATAAAAACCAAAGCAGAATTTTATTATTTTCGAGCATTTAAAAGACAATTTTTTTTACCAAAGATCATTATTTGGTATGAATTTACAAATTATAAAACTAAAAAACCCCACACATCACTAAAGTGAACCCCATAGATTACAAGATAAAATAGTGAGTAATCACTGTTTATCTTTCTAGTCACATAACCATAGCTGCACTGTGACCCTCAAATGGGACATGCTCACCTTTATTTTTCTACGCCCATGGGTCAATTTGATACCGATGACAAATTTCCACCCTTAAATAAAAAACCCTTATGTTACACATTGTAATAACATGCTCGCACGCCGCGTCAAGTGTTGGAACAAGACATGAGTCACCAAAAAATCACCCATCACTTGATCATTATTCTCGAATGTAGTATATAACAATCCTAATTGTAGAGAAAACACATCAAAAACATCATGTCAAAACATCACACTGATCCCTCCCACACAACATAGATTATACAACATGAGAACTATAAGATAAGGTTTCTAATTCCTAAAATATGAGATGATACATACATCTTAGTTAAACCATTTTAAGGTTTCCTCACCTATTTGGAACCTCATATTTTAATGAAAACACATCACATAACTATCTTTCTTGATTGGAGGTTTTCTCATAGGTTCCTTATTCTTGAACTACAAGCATATAATCCCATCCCATTCCTGTGTTCTGGTATAAATAGTTTCACCATGATTCAATAAGCTTGGACCTACCCATCTAGGATCATCCCAAACTAAATCATAAAAAATACACTATAGGATAACCACATTGGAACGTGGATGGTCTTTCCTTCCAAAAATTACATTAATAATAAGGTCTCGAGAACACTATGTTATCAGCCACGTAAAAACTATGGCATTTAAATATCAAAAACCACAAAGTTAATATTAGTTCTTAATCTTAGATACCACATGTCGATGATTCCTCACTGTCTTAATGCATCCTACCATACAAAATGATAGATGAATCCATATCACTGATCACTAAGAGTTTAATCACTATGAAAAATGGTCATATCTATGTTTCATTAGGTCCTTACACCTTTCCGAGGCACCAAATAATATTAAATATTATCTTTTTAGAAACATACTATCACACACGAGTAATTATTGTGACATGTGTCACATAAAAATTAACACTTACAGTAAAAAATATCATAAATATACATAGAATAATACATTCCATAAAAGTATCAAAACGTGTAATCTCTCCCTAAATATACCTACTCATAAATACAGTCGACATCCTTCACTTATGCTCAAAACAATAGTTCTTCATTACACATTGCATGTAACTCGTATCCACCAAATATTACACTAAACAATTCAAATTATATCAGAAACACATAGATATCATAATTTCCCAGGTTTTTTCAATATTTAATCTCTATTTTCAACTCTCAAGTCCCCCAGTCTTGGATAAATAAAATTTCATTCATGAATTATGAAGGAAAACACTAGTTTTGTTTCAAGATATCACTTTATTTGATCCATTAAATCATTTTATTTGATCCACATATCATATTAAATATTTTTTTAGGTCTATCTTTTTACAAGTTCATTAAGTTTTCATGGTACATCACTATGATGTCATTATATGAATTATCAATCATAGGTTATATAGGAAAAATACAGTTTATGTTTTAATTAAAAACCCATTTAAATGACAAAAAATAATATTAATGATTAAAATTACATATTATATCTATAATTTCATGTAATATGAAGCCATTTTTTAAATATGGTTCTCTACGAAGACAAAGTAACTATACAATTTCATATGTCATTATTCCCCCATGATTCACATTTTAAGTCATTTCATTTTCATTAATATTCCTTGTTTTTATTGTTTTTCAATTATCTAGATATTAAAATATTGTTTGGTATTATAGAATGTAATTTAAATTATATAAGTAAAATTATTGACTAAATATTTAGATATGCCATATTAAAACAAATCATCACATTAAAAATACATTTATACCTTCCTATTTAAAGAAATCTTACTAGAGAAGTTGGTCAAATATAATTCCACCATACCTTTATAAGTAAACATCAGCATATAAATGGATTCAAGCCCATTAAATATAAAACCCCTCCCCTATAGTTAAATACACTAGGAAATATAAATAACTATATTATATAAACCACTAATGTTAAATAAATTATAAAAATATATTAATACCTAGAAAAAATCAATCATAATCAATATATGGATTACCTATAAATCATTTTTTCATAATATTATTCATGATCATAGAAAATTCCACTTGTTGTACCATCTAAGAGTAAAATCTCAATTAATAAATTGAAGTAATCCCATGATCACCAAATTATATGAAAATAAAATAATCATTGATATGAAATTCAAGTATTATAATCCCAATATATTGAAACATGTATTATATCTCACACATGGGTCTCAAACTCTTCTCTAGAGTCACATTATCATGAACCAACAGTATACTATTTTATTCTCTCGTATTCCAATGTAATATAACAAATATGAATATAATCGGGGGCTATTTTGTAATTTTCTAACAAATATGACACTGAATTGGTTCCTCGAGATGACAAACCACATACCCCCACTAAGAATATCCATACACTAGATACATACAGCTTGTAGTGAGGGCCTATGAGGTTACAATGATGATATTGTTCCCTTGAACTAGAATTCAAAACATAAATGTATAGAAATAAACTAGATAAAACATCATGTATAAATATGAGTACCGTGATAATTAACCATCTTGAACTAAAACACTAAGTCTCTTCCTAAGAAATATCATTATAATTCTACACAAAAAACATGTATGATATACATATCATTCAAGTAATTTATTAAAAGTCTAAAAGTAAAGGTAATGAAAATAGTCATGGTATAAAAAATATAGAACTTCCAAACTCTATCCTTTCTCTTGACTAACAAAATACAACCATTCCCTGAAAAAAAGCATCGATAGTAGGGTTAATACCATTTTTAGACATATATCCATGAATTCTACCCTTGTAACAAATAGAGGTGCATGTGTTGTGTGAGAAAAAATTGATAGGACCCAACCAAAGATGTCTAATAAAATTGATTCTTTTTGTGCCAATCACAATGGTCTTAAATACATTATTTTAAAAGTAATAATACTTAGAAATAAAAATAAAAATAACCATGTCGTACCTTGGATATATAGTGGACAACCAAGGTCATCATTACCTATGTCAAATTTCATCAATGTCTAACCATGATGGAATTAAGTTTTCAAATTCTTATTCCAGGTCACATCATAGTCGAAATGTAAATAAAGTACATGTGGGAAGCCACATAGATCACAAAAAGATTCTGATCCAGAAAATTTGAAGAAAAACCATCACTCTAGTTGAAATCAAAAATCCACCTTGAAAATCATAAGCAGATCAATATTGGAATCCATGTCTCATACCAAATTAATTCAACAACAACAACGATTATAATAAATCTAGGGAGATCATCAGAATTAATTCCAAATGGTACCCCTAGAAAATCCATGACATTAATTTATACCATTCAATAAGTGTGGAAAATAAATAAATGCATTGGGGGATCTTCCATATTTAATTAATTAGAATAAATATCTCTAGAATCCTGTGTATCACTCAAAGATTGTTTTTAGAATTTTAAAAAAATGAATCTAATCCTTTTTTAAAAATTCCACATTAATGTGGTCCCCTCAATTGAATGTGAAGCTTATCAATGTTAATTTAAAATTTAAAAATCATATAAAATCAATGAAAAATTACAAGGCATTCCAAGAGGAAAAAATATTTCCAGATAATAATAAAAAAATTCTTATTCAATGATTTAAGCACAAAAAATATAACAATTTTTTCCAAGATCACCTCATTGGTACATTTCAAATTTTCCAATTAAAATTTATGGGGATATGATAACTTTTATGTCCTAGGGGTTCACCTAGGGAAGACACATTTTGAGGTGACCCATTATATTACCATGGGCCATCCAAAAACACACAATCTAATTAATCTAGTTCTCGGTCCCAATAATATCTCACCATATTAAAATAATTAACAGTGGTGTACTAAAAGAAAAAATTTCTATCGTGGACCAAGCATGTTTTTATGACATTACCTAGAGATAAAAAAAATTAATTTAATTTAAGGTCAACAAATATGTAATGTGGATTGACTGCACATAACAACCCAAAATATGATGGAGATACTTTAGGGGAATGAACATAGACATTATAACTCAACCTTATTATGAAGAACCCATTGCATATCATCCCATACATTGATATTAAAAAAGACATATTAAATATGTTCATAAATATCTGTAATATAAGGAATATTAGAATTAAACAATGGTCACCACTTGAATATGAGAGAATAAAAGATTAAAATGATGAGTATGTATATAATTATCTATGGATCTCTACTGAAATTTTATGTAATAAAAACACCCAAATATTGGATGATATCAAAGAATATGGTGGAGAGGAGTAATATACGATGAGTGGGCTCCAGAATTGGTGAAATTCGGGGACGAATTTGATTAAGGAAACATAAAGAGAAATGGGGTATATTTTAAAAAATAAACCATAAAAAATACTCATAAACGCATAATCTAAATTTTTTTCATCCACTAACTATTTGATGAGACTAGTTCCCCTCTGGGATATTGGTTTGTCCACAAGCATTCTCGTGGTCCTATACTTGGAAGCCTATAGAACTCTAAATTCTTCTTTTTATAATAAATCCTACTCCAAATTCTTTTAAGCAGAACCAAGTCCCCCAGAGGACCCTCAATAAACTTTTTACCCATAAAATCATAGATCATTATAGAAAATTTAATCGAGTCAAACCCCATTCATGTGTAATATTTTTTTAATACCATTCTAAATGATGAAACCATTTTTATATAATATTTAATTTTTAATATATATTATGGTAAAAATGTAAATTTTAATTTTATTTACCACGAGAAAATGAATATTAGTATTTCATAAAGTTATCTACCTATAAAAATTCAAAGTGAATTTCACTTTATATTATAATGGAGTTTTTTTATGTGGAGGAAAGGAGAAATGTAAAATTCAATTTTATTACCATCATTATGTGAATTTAACTATATGCTAAAAGATTTTAAGGTGTAAAGTTATGTAATATTATAAATTATACCATTATATAGTTAGGGAAATGATTTATTGAATTTATCCAAGGATGATAGTATTTATCATATAAATAATAATATATATACTATATCTTTTAACATACTGAGATTTGAAATTGTGGAGTTAATGAGTATGAATGTGATAATTTTGTTAAATATTTGGAACGTGATTCCTAAATCTCCCCAAAAATTCTATCTTCAGGTATATTACTCACAAATGTGTTTAGTTGGATGGATTTCTAAAATGATAATGTAAATGGAATGAGTTAAAAAAACTAGACAAAGTGAAATAATCATAAGGATGATCTAATAACCTATCATATATAAGATGATTGATATGTTTTTAAATAGGGTTTTTTTATATTCATACAAATGACACTGAGAATATAAAACAAATCATGTTAATGTTAATTTCTTATTAATTAATATTACATGTTGGCACCATATATTTAAATATTGATATAAATTTCATGAAATGAAATGATAATTCACCAATCAAAGTAAAATTTTATGTTAATCTTAACTAATTATTATAATGGAGTTTTATAGGATGTGTCAAAAATTTATGGTTAGTGTGAGTTTGATTCTTAAATGAGATACTTTAATATGCTTTTGGGGTATTAATAGTGTTATTATCCACTCCATTACTAATTAAATTTACATAATTTTTTTTCATACACAATGTATTTGGAATAAAATATTACATGGATTTTATTAATGTCCTCATTACATTATATTTTTGAGACACCTAGTATATCATATTTATACTTGGATGAATTTATTCAGAAATACATAGTTCCTTAGAAAATAAAGGGGTGGTTGTGTATGTTTCTAAAAATATCATTTCTTGGTTCTCAAATATTTTATCATTTTTCATATTTTGTTGATAGTATGGAATCAGTTCTATCAATTAAGTTACAGTACAAAGTGTGCAACCACATATAGAATGTAATTATTGTGTTCTTACCTATTCATGTGAGGTACATGTTGTGGGGTCATTCATTAAGGTAAACGAAATAGGATATATTCATTAAAAATGGAATTATATACATAGAGAGTTGAGGACATATGGGTTCGTTATATGGGATTGACATACAATATTTTTCATTGCCACTTAATGTCATGGATAATGGGGACATTGTAGGATTAATTCAATAAAGAGATATCATAGGTTGATGTATGTATAAATATACATGTGTTTGATGGTAAGCATGAAATATCCCTTTTCTTCATAATTTGATTTCAATATTTTCTAGATCTATCACTTTAGTTACATTCATTTATTTATTGATCCATATTTTATATCAACGTTTTAATGGCCCATGGGGCCACTAATTATAGATGAATGAATGGGGATTTATATGGTCTTAGAGAAATACTATAAATTTGTGTTGGCGATGCACCAATAGATTTTTGGTTGGGTTTTCAGAAGGTATTTCATATTATATTATAAGAAGGGAAATTGATTATATATTTTTAAAGGTATTTTTTAAGTCATCAAAATGATTTTTGGATATGATTTCATATGTTATTTTATAATACATAGTATAATGTGGAATGGTGCGCTGTTATTATGATTTTGAATAAGTTGGATATTCAGTTGAATATTCCTTAAATATCGTATATATATGTGATAAATAAAATTATATATATTATATTACATTTTACGATGAATTAATGTCATGTTGTGATCAATGAGGAGGTATTTACAGAAAATGGAAGTTATAAAAGACATATTAAATATAGTATTCATTAAATGAATGGTTGTAACATAGATAATCTTATACTGTTTTGTAATATTCATAGAAAAGGTCTCATACTACAACAATAATAAATTTATGCCATTATAATTTATGATATCTAACGGATTTAAGGATTCCTATAAATTTGATTCATGGATTATGATTTCAAATGAGTGGTTCTTTCCTTAGGTGATCTTCAATATAGGAAATAATAGTAAGGACCATTTCATAGGATTTAACTAACCAGGATCACATTAATTCAAGTATTTCAGGAATAAGAATATTCATTTTCACATAAATTATAACAAACAAGTAAGTGATTCTTTCCCATGTATAATCCTCATGTATATATAAATTCCACTAAAATATGATGGTAGTGTGTTAGGTTTCATACTTGTTGTTTAGAAAATACTCCATATAATTTAATCCCAATTTATTCTACATCCCTATCATAGTTGAGTTCAAGAAAATCATTGAGTAAATTGGAATCCCACACATAAAATGTGAGATCTATTTTTCTCATGAATACCAATATAGCATGGGATCATTTTGATGCCCATTATTTTATCACCAACATGCACAGAGGACGAAGATGATGTTGTGGATAATGGAGATAGGTATGTTGACATAAATTTAATCATTTAAATAATAATAAGTTTTCATATTTCAATGAATTTTGATCTTGGGATATGTATTCAATCCCATAGATTTCGTATATTATGTGTTAATCCATTAATAGTATTCCCAATATTTACCACATGATATAAATTTCATATTTTAATCGTTAGGGATTAACATATATAGATAAATAATTTTTTTAATAATTATGAGATCTTGAAATAAAATTTTAACATAAAATCCATGAACTTAATCAAACTTAATAAATCCAAAACATAAAATGTTATGATTAAATCAACTGTTTTATATATAAACAATTCAATGTCTTGAATCATATCCCCAAAACAATTTCCATCATACTTTTTTACA
This sequence comes from Viscum album, assembly GCA_963277665.1. Taxonomy (NCBI): domain Eukaryota; kingdom Viridiplantae; phylum Streptophyta; class Magnoliopsida; order Santalales; family Viscaceae; genus Viscum; species Viscum album. The sequence continues at coordinate 1,590,732,825 of OY728161.1, read as the reverse complement.
TAAAATTTTATAGTAATTAATGTAATAATTTTTTATATTACATATGAAAAACTCATATAATCCTTTATTTTATAGTGTATTTCACTTTTTTATAGTACATAAATTTAACCCTTCACATTTATCATTGCATTTACATCATTGAACAATTTTAGGATAATTAGTAAATGAAATCATTATATTTTACCACATACAATCTGTTACAAAATAATGATATTCACCATTCATGATAACATAATTCAATTATAGAAAGTTTCATTACCGTAATATGACATAAAATCATTAGGATATTAAATGGAACTCACATTAAATTTATAATAACACTGTATATTATTTTTTTTATAAATGAACCATAAAATAAATTAAACTACCCTTTTAGAAATTTTATTTTCTTACATTATATCATAATGAGATACAAAAATATTATTTTTGTTAGGAAATATCTTTTGTTATTTTAAATATTATTTATCAAATAATTTATTTATCTAAAAAAATATGTTGTATTCTTTTTAAATATAACATTTCCCCATGAATATAACATAATTTATCAAAATTACCCCTTGATGGGGTTTGGGAATGTCTACAATTAAATTTTAGAAAATATCTATAAAATCACTTCATAATGGATAAAATATTGTTTCTCTTATACCAATTTCAAAAAGTGTTATAAAGTATGATAATTCATAAACCACATGGAACAAATATATCATATAATTATACATATAAAAATCTCTTTGTTAATTCCAAAAATCCCTTATCATGTAAGATAAATGATACGATGATACACATCCTTTACTATAATCAATCTATGCTTGGTAAATTAAATTAAATTTAATACTTGATATAACAACATTATGATTAATCACTAGAAACAAAACTATAATTTTTATACCTTATTCCTTATATAATTAAATATATTTTAAATTATATAGTTTTTTTCAGTACCCACTAAACTAATGAATTAATTTATATAACACGGATACCTTTATGAATTTAATTTTTTTATGAATTTTCAAAATATCTTGGTAAATATGGGATGATGGGGGAAAACCGTAATATGTAACCAACCAGCACAGCTAGCTCTATCTAACAACTAGCACTTATAATCCCACCCAATGTGTAACATAACGAGATTTTGTTAATTTTTATTTTTCAAATTAATTTAAACTTTTTGATATTTTAAATTTCATAGGACACTAAAAATGGATTTCTTTATATTAAAGCACTATGTTTGGATTACCTTACGTGTAACACCATGTTAATTGTGCACTAAACACAGCATAAATTTTAGTTTTCTATTCCTCGTACCCTAATATTATCTTCTATTACATGTAACAATGACTTTCTCTGATGGATTGCATAACAACATAACAGAAGATTAAAAAATAATAATATATTTAAACAATTATGTAATATAATAAGTTATAAACTAGAATTTGAATTAGTGGATATTAGAATTATTAACTAATTTATGAAAATATATGGTTTTCACAAATATTATATGAATTCATAGGTTACTGATATATTATAAATGAATAAGAAACCCAAATGAATATAATGGGAAATATTATTATTATTTTTGATAGGCAGTTGTTTTACCCAAATAAATTAATTTATTGATAAATATTGAGTGATATTAATGTGATATATATGTAATATATATAATAAAATATTTTTTATTGTCTTCAAATATATTGTATATACATGAGATAAGAAAAAATCCAATTTTATGCTTAAACATTTATTTTTATAATGATAGTTCTACCGCCTTTTAAAGGAACCCCCATTTTAAGTTAGATTTTTGGAACTTTTATAGATTTAATATGTCAAGATTAAAATTATATTTTAATAATAAACATATTAATCCCGTTTGGATAATTGTTTTTGGTATTTTTTGTAAGGTCTTTTTTTAATGAATCGACAAAGGTACTGTATTATATTTCAAAATTTATTTTTTATATAATTTATTTTTATAGTTAAATTATAATTTAAATTCAATAAAAATGTTAACTATAAAATATTTTTTTTCAATTAATAAAATATATTTCAATGATACTAATTTTACAAAGAAAATGTATATAAAATTTTAGTAAACTCTTGATAATTGTTTTTAAAATCTAAAAGTGTCATCCTGTTTGTGAGATTAATTTTAAATTAATTTCTTCCGCTTCTATGATAGGAATTTAAAAAAATGGAAAAAATATTTTTAATAAAAATAATTTTCAATTTATAATAAGTGAATATTAGTTTTTTTCACAATGTTTAGTGAAATTAATAAAAACTAATTACATCGATTAAGGTAAAATTTATCTAAACTATGGAGTAAACCTTAAATTTAAGACCAATATTGACTAAAAAACTTTTGAAAGATCCATTGTACTACCATAATTTTACTTTATCCACCAATTTATATATTTAGGTGCATTATTGGATCCACTTTACATGTTGAAATTTTTTATGGTATTTCTTTGTCAAAATATTACAAGAGGGGCACTCCTCCTCCATTATAGAAGGCCTCCTCTCATCCATTTCATCACACATATCAAACCACATAGGGTCAGCCATATATGCTCACATTTACTCCCAAAACACTTACTTATTCCATGAATCATCTAATTGTTTATAAAAACAACAAATGAATATTTTTAGTGCAATCCAACCAAGGAGTTACCCAATTAAGTGTTATCACCATCCCTCAAGATCTATTATTCAATTTTCTTTCTACACTAACTCAATTAATATTATTTCATGATTTTAAAAAAATTAGAATCCAAAATTAACTGATATTTTTTAAAAGTCTTTGACCTACTATTTCTGACAAATTCATCAAATGGTTATCGAACATTCAGTTTATGATTACAGCGAACTATCGCCTCACTAAAAAGGGATTGTTGCATTTTCTATTACTACCTATCATTGTGGAAATAATTTTGGAAAATATGCTTATATATTTTAAATATTAAATTTGTTATATCATTATGATTCTATAATACTTTTAACATATATATCATTATTCTTTCTATTTTTTGTAAATATGATAATTTCGTTTGGGGATGTGTGGACTAACACCCGCGAAAGCGATGTGATTCATTCACATAATACATGAAATGTATTAAGGATGGGTTAAGTGAAAATATATGATATATATAATATTATAATGATACATAAAAAATAATTTATAAATATATATATATATATATATATTTTTCATTTACCTCATTTCCTTCAAATTCGACTATTGAACGGAAATAATGTTAATGCATACGTATAACCTACCGTCTCTGTAAAATGTCTATTTTATATCATATATTTATATTATATATATTATTATAATACAAATATAATGAAAATAATTTATATTTATGTCCTGGTTAAAATATGTAAATCTTGATATAAATATAATGACCAACTATACAAAAAAATAAGACGCATGCGAAGAAAAAAGATAATATTACATGAAGTGAACCCTTTACATATAATTTATTAAATGTCTGTAATATAAAGTCATAATAAAACCACATAATTAATTATAAGATTATTTTTATATTATATACATATAATAAACATATATTTGTTATATAAGAGATTTTTTTTGAGTACGATTAGAGTCAAGACACAAGGTAATGGAATTTCATCTCACATTTTATTTTTTTAAGAAACATTATTTATTTAAAACCAATTAATTTCTTGTGGATTGTATACTACCCATGGATATTTAAATTATTCATAAACATAGATTTATGGGTATTTACGTATCCATTATATCATCATTGTTTCATGGGGTAAATTTTTCAAAAGTTACCCAATCAGTATGAATTTTTTTTCTCAATTTAACTTATTTGAGACACATGTTTCTTATGCACCTACATTTTTTTCAATGTGTAAAAACATAAATTATAAATGTTATATTATTAATATACTTGTTTTTTGTTATATTTTATTCTTCACATAATTTATTTTTCTGAAATGAAGAGCATTATCCTAAATACCATGTTATAAGTGTTTATTGAAATAGTCTAAACACTTTGGACAATTATTTATTTTTATTCATACTATAATGAAATATTATTACCCATATCTCAATAAAACTCACGAGATTCCTTATACTATATTTATTAAATGTATATCCATGTATTAATACCATTTTCACTCTTTGGTACTTATGATAATTAATAATATATTAAATAAAAATTTTATTATATTTCTCTATTTCGACGGAAAATTATTTATTTCAAAAATAATGTTTTCAAAAATGTTTCATATAATTTTCCTAAATTATCCTTCAATATCAAATTCAGGGAAAATATTATTTTAAAAATATTTTTGGGGATTCAAATCTCTCTTTATATGTTTTCTAATTTATATTCAAATAAAAATTATTCCAAAAATTTAATATGTTTTAAAATGAATGTTTAAATGATAACATAATATTTTACTCAAGAAATGCTTCCAAAAAATAATTGGAAATTATTTCCCATCTATGATAACATCTATTACTATAACTAACTCCTTTCTGGGAAAATTATTCAATTTTTTAATGTATATTCCATCTATAAATGGATAATGTTTTGATGAAATGATTCTTATAAAACATGTTTCTCTTTCATAGGTTATATGGTTTTAAAACCCTCTTCTCTTCTTTGGATATTTTTTGGATTAAATGATTATGAATCCTATATTTTTTCAACTTTTAATGATATGATTACATGTTTATAATACCCATATCATTTCATGGGTTCTGATATGATTATTTATGATCTTCTAGAACATGTATGTAAGATTTTATTATGAGATTAGTGGGACCAATATCTCCCTCCAATGTATTGGGTAAATATTTATATCTCATGGGATGGACATGGATAGAACCTAAAATGATCGTGGTTTATTATGAATGGGCTGGAAAAAGAAATCATTTAGGTCTTGTATTGTAGGACTGGAATGAGGTATGAACTTGGATAAATAATACATGACTGAAACGAGGTGTAAACAAGGATTAGTAAAGTGATTTTCCAATGAAGATGGCCTCAGTAGATATTTTTTTACTACTTTAGAAGTCATTATATATGGTTAGGTGTCGTACATAATTTAATTTTTATTCCTTTATTATGATTTCAAGTCTTATGTTTTTTATTTCCTTCTGATTCCATTTTTATTATTTAAAATTTTTATGTAATGATTTAGGTTTGTGATCTTTGATATATAGGGTATGATCTTCTATTTTCTTGATCATGTTCTCATACACTTATCCCATGAATATTCTTACAAATCCCTCATGTTTACCCTTGCTGAGAATCTAATATTTCCTCTTTTTATATTTATCTCCCCCATATTATGTTGAAACGGGTTATTATTTTTGGTTCTGTTAAGCGTTATAGTCCAGAAAAACCAAATGGGATATGATGTAGCTCATTTTTGAACCAGTGTTTATGTTTCCATGATTCTAAAGCCAGTATAATAAATAGGTACTTATGAATTCAGTTGGATATTGTTATATGTATTCTGAAAAAGTTATTTAATAATAATATATGAAAATCATGATGTTTTAGTTAACCTTTGTAATCTAGGATGAGAAAACCATAGTGAGAAACCAAATGAGACGACTTTTTTAAGTATAAGGATTCTGAAAAGTATTTGAAATATATTGTATTTTTGGTAAAGGATGGAGTCAGTGGTTTTTTAGTAAAAAATACATGTCTAGATAATACAGGTGGATGTTGATATCGCATAAATTTACCTAGAGAAAATAAATCAACGAAAATGTTATGGGCCATACATAGGTTTTTTGGTGCACGAAAATGGGAATTCTAGCACACTAGGTCTAAAAATAAAGGGGGATGTTATTTGGAAATTTAAAAACAATTCATGAACCATAATGAAGGATTTAGATATATGTTGTATATGAATAACCTTATATTAACCTAGAGTGTTGTACATGAATGTAGTTTTCATGATTTAGACATCCTCAATGAAATTCTATACTTAGTTATGTGGATTTCCACTTTTATAATTAACTATTAAACTATGTATATATTTTTTTCAATGGTGGAAATAGGATGAAATTGAAAAAAAAAATTCGAATGTGATGAAAATTTTTATAATGAGAATTCAAGTGGTACGATCACTAGAGTAAAAAAATTTGTGATTATTCATAATTTTCTTTCAAGGAACCAGATAAACAATATGTACCATAAAAAATTCTAGGACTCACTAAGGATGATAAATAAAGAGTTACCTAATATTTCTTGTAATGTATACCATGGAATAATGGGGTTGTGGTTTCTTTTGTGTCTAGAATTTTGAAATAATCACCTATGTGAATGTCGTAGAGGCATAAGAATATATTTTGATTGTGGAAAAGAATGACACAAAGCAAGTGACTACAAGGGAATAATGATGTGTTTTGATAATTAAATGGAAGATAATATTTCCCCCATGATGAATCATTGATGGTTATGTGTTTTAACTTTATAATAAAAATTCATTATGCAACTCAATGTTTTAAGAGGAGGGATCCTAACGATAATCAGCAATATTGTCCGAGTAATGGTTATTTTTTTTATGATGATAAGAATATATTGTAAATGTGAATATAATGAAGTATTATGTAATAGGATGACGTAGACTTATTATTTCTTATATATGAAGTGTAATAATCGATTTTTATATGTATTTTTGTATTCATGATTAATGTTATATTAATGGAGAAATAAATAAATATTTTTCAGTTTACTTTTCATGTAATGATTTAAATGATTATGTTGAATGATATTGATTGACATGGAGTGCAATTTATGGATATAGTGATATTTTGAATATGGTATGGTAACCCATATTGTGTTAATTATGTTATGATAATGTATTTTGGATAAAGATATGTTGGTTATCAATATGTAAATTGGATGGTATTGAATATCTAGGAACTAAGTAAGGACTTGTTGAAATGTCGTTTATGTCATCATTGATTAAGTTTATAAAAATTATTATCTATGGAATAGTTATAATATAATTTGGAACAAAGAACAATTAATGTTATCAATAAGTATTTGTGGTAACATAGGTCATTTCCATGTTTGAATAGAAAATATGATGACATTATTCACATGTTTGTAATGTTACAACTGAGTGGTACTTTTTAATATATATGGGATATATGTTAAGATTATTTCATTACATTATTTATAATTATTTTTATTTTCATATTTTAACAGGTTTATAAGGTTAACCATTCATTAAATTTTTATGTTAAACTTTAGCGGAAGTATTTATGTACATAGTTTTTATTGAAATAATTTGTTAAAAGGGTATTTAGTAATAACATTTTTTTAATAATTTCCATCTTATTTATTTAGAAATTATACTACTATGGGTTTAGAAATTTATATCATTTATGTTGGATGCTATACAATCTTTTCCTGCATTTCAATGACTCTTGAACCCATGACTGAAGGGCGATAATTGTTTCTGGCCTTCCACGGGCCTACGAGACATCCCGGTAAATGTATAATTATTTATGATGATTAATTATTAGTGATGAAACTATACCATATATTTTCTTGTTTAAAGATTAATGTATTAACCATTTTGATTTAAATGAATATTTATAGACAAATAGTTATAATTTTCCTTATTTTATGTGAATTAATATCTTTTGAAATTTGTTTTAGTTCTTCAGGAATCAATATTAATTTTTGGACATCCATTTCTTAATGTAATGGATAGATTATAAATAGTTAAAAGCATAATAAAAGAATGAAATTTTCTTCATATAAATATATAAAGTATATTTCTATATATTCTTGGTCAATGAATGAATTATTAAATTATAGGATAATTATAAAAAGTTTCTTCTTAATACCTTAATCTTTATTGAATTGATATCCTTATAAATCATCACATATCTTTGAGGCCCTCAATTTTTTATTGATCATTCACTTGTTTTTCATTTATTACCACAATCACTACTTATCAAAACTGATTTCGTCATATATTTCAAATATTATCTCCCAAAAAAGATTCATCTATGTGGAGACCCATTTATATGTTAATTTCGATAACAATTATGGTTCTATATTTCCCATTCTATGGAATGTATTGGTATTTATTTTTACAATGCAGGTCTCTATGAATGAAACATTGAAGTATTAAACCATTGATATCCTAGATGAATTTCATGGGACATATTCATTTTACATGGGTTATAATGTTACACACTGATATTTTGTGAAATATTTTTTTTGAATTAGTTTAATATCATTGATATTTATCATTTCTTGATATACTAAAAATTATTTATTTGAAATTATAGAAAAATGGTTAGCATACGCTATACCAAACACCATGTTAATTGTGCACTACACGCAACCTAAATTTTATCTTTATCTATGAGGATAACCGATGATCTCTTTCATTACATGAAACAATGACTCCCATGATGGCTTTCATAACACTCATGAATAATGTTTAATAAGAAATAATATATTATCAACATATTATTATCTAATATAATAAAATATAATGTAGATGTTAAATTTGAGGGTATAAGTATTATTATCTAATTTAGGAAATTAAATTTTTAATAGAAATATAAAATGAATTCATAGGTTAAGATTAATTATAATTAAATATGACACTAATTTAATATAACAAGAAATAATTTAATTTTTATGGTCACAATGTTTTTTATGCTAATAAAAAAATTGTTATAATAAAGAGATATATTAATGTAATATATATTTTATATATTCAATAAACTATATTTTATATTCATCAAGTATATTTTACATAGATAAGATAGTACCCAAGAAAATATTATTCTTAAACCCCTATATATTAAAAAATTTAGTTTTAGAGACTTTTAATGGAATACCCATTATAAAATGCAAATTCTAGACATTAATAGATTTAATATGTAAAAATAAACCTCATCTTTAAATTATGAAAATAAAAATTATGTTTGGATAATTTTTTAAAAATTTTTTATATGGATTCATTTTTTAATTAATTTTTAAAAATAATAAATTTTAATAGAAAACATCTTTTTCATCTTATTTATATAAAATGTTACATTATATTTTAAATTGGTTTATAATTTCAGTTTTATAATATATTTTTCAATTATTCAAATTTATTTTATTGATCCCAATTTTATATTAAAATCCTATATAAAAACATAGAAAAAATTAATCCATTTATTTTACAACCCAATGTGTAGTGACATCAACATGAAAACTTTTAAATTAAGTTATTCCAATTATTTCCTTGGAATTTGAAAAAATGTATTTAATATTTTAAATCCTCAAAATTTATAATTTCTAATTAGGTAAAAAAAATTTTATCGAAAAATATTATGTAATGCAATTAAAATTAATTACAACGATTAATGTAAATTCTAATGTAACTAAGGAATATACCATAAATTTAAGATCTAGAATGACATAGATTCATTTCCCAGATCCATTTTATGGAAATAGTAATACCCAATAATAACTTGTATAGAATATTTTCTTTTATTTTAAGGACATTACATGTGAAAAACATAAATGGAATTTCATTTTCAATATATTACAAGAGTGTTATTCCTTCTCCACTGTAAAAATGACTCCTCTCCTCCACTTATTCTCACATAACAAACCACATAGGATTATACAAGATCATCTAAAACATCCTAAAATCCTAAATTAAAATTTTAAACATCACATTGTTCATAATAGCTTCCATGTAATCCCTTTGTTGAAAACCAAAAGGGGGTACTAGATTAAGAGGTAACTCCATCCCTCTAGATGCTTTCTTTTATTTTCATTCTCCACCACCTCGTTTATTATTGTTCAACTGTTATACAAAAAAATAGTATCATCAATATATTGAGAGGTTTTTATGTCATATTTTTTACTTACATGTACACACACACCCCCTTATAATGGGTAGAGAGCATAATATTTATGTGTATCATGAACTGTCGCTTTACTAAATGATGATTGTTCATTTTGACTTGACCACCACCCATGGTGGAAATTATGATAGAAAGTATATTTATATATGTTATATTTTATATATATTATGAATTTATTCTTCTTTAATAATTTTTCTACACATATCTTTATACTTTCCAGATTATGTAATTACGATAATTTTGTTTGAGGAAATGTAGAGAAACGACAACTCAAAGTGATGTAATTCGTTCACACACTAAAATGAATGTATTAAAGAAGGGTTTAGCAACACATACAATATATAGGATATTATAATATACATTATTAATGATATATATATATAATAAAAACACACAGACACACACAAATATATACGTATGTATGTACGTCATTTTTCTTATTTTATTCAATATGGCTATTAAACAGGAAAAATGTTCATGTATACGCACGACCTACCATCTCCACAAATAGGGTATTCCATTCCATACTTATATGTTATATATATTATTATAATAAAATAAAAGGAATATAAATGATATTTATATCATTTTTTTATATTCTAAAAATCATGATTTAATTATAAAAACCAAATATATAACAAATGAAGACACATGGAACCAATAAAAGAAGATATCACCTGAAGCGAAACATTAACATATAATTGTAAACAAGAGAGTAATTTCAAGTCATAATAAAAACATATATGTTATTAGAATTAACAATATGGTTTTTAAAATATTTTTAATAGCCTAATTATTATTACAAAAGAGAATTGAATGCTTAATATGAGTGTCAAGGAACAATGTAAGGGAATTTAATCTTTCTTTTTTATTTCTATGAGATATGTGATTTATTCACCACCAATTTCTTTTTGTGTATTGTGTATACATTACATTTATGTATTAATTGATATTTGTAATTAAATTTATTGGTATTTAAATTTTTTTCACTGATCATTATTTCATGGTGTTAATGATTCAAAATCCTCCAAATTGGTAAGCCATTATTTCTAAATTTTTCATCATTGAGAAAAATGTTTTATTATGTGACTATATTCATTTCCTATATTTATATACATCCACTTTTCATGTTATAACATGAATATAATTATTTTAAAAAAATTTAAAATTTATTTATTAAAATATTTTTATATGGTTTGTATGATACCATGTTACAATGTTATAATAATTTGATGAAACAATCACATTTTGTTTCAACATTGTATATGTTTACGCATACATTGATGAAATATTATGATACATCATATAAGAACACTCATGGGTTTACTTCCCCTCTATGTATTAAATTTATAGGCCGGTTATAGTGCCATTTTCCACTATTTTTCACTTATTATAATTATGAGAATTTTTTTAAGAAAATATTGATCGTATATCTCTATATAGTCAGGAATATATTTTATTTGAATACCATGTTTTAACAATTGTTTTCATTAAATTTCTAAAATTATCCTTATATATAATTTTATACCAAAAAATTAATCCTAAATATGTTTTTTGGTTTTCAAAGCTTCATTTATAAATTTTTAATATTTTTTCAATGAAAATGGTTTTTGAAACTTTTTTATGTTTTAAATAACAATTTTCAATGAATAAATAAAATTTTCCACGTTAATGTTTATTAAAATATATTTAAAAATTATTTCTTAATTATGCTAAAATATATTGGTGTTATTAATTCATTTATAAAGAAATTATTTAATGTTCCCCTTGATATTATTTCTCAAGTGGATTATGTTCTGATGGCATGATGTTTACAAAAATTATTTCTACTTCATAGGATATATGCTTTTGAAACCAACTTATTTTCACTAGTTCTATTTATGATAAAAAATTTTGATCCATTCCTATTTTCAATAGGCTATGACATGATTAAATGTTTCTAATGACCATTTTATTTCAAGGGGTATAATATGATAATTTATGATCATCTTGAATATGTATGTATGACTTAATTATGATAATGGTGGGGAATATATCTCCCTAAAATGAATTCGATAATTATTTATATGACATGATATAGACATGGACGGAATGAAAAATGAAATCAGTTCCGTATTACATGTCTAAATTTAGAAATTAAATTGGTTGATTACTAGATGGCTGGAATGAGGAGTGAACATTGTTCTGTAATACAGGGCTAGAACAAGGTGTGAACTTGGTTTAGTAATGGACTTTGTCTACTAAGATTTCATGAGAAGCAATATCGTGACTGCTATTGATATCATTATATATGATTATGTGTTTAACGAAATTCCATTTTTATTCCCATGTTAATATTTCATGGATTATGATCTTTATTTATTATTTTCATATAATATTAACTTCTAATCATTGTTCCATGATTCATTTTTATGACATTGATATATAGGTTATGATCATCTATGTTTATGATCATGTACCCATACCCTTACGATAATGATTATTCTTACATAACTCCATTATTTACCCTTATTGACCATCTATGATCACAACTTTTTAGGTATCTTTCCCCCATGTTATTAAGATATTTATTATGTTTTATGGGTATAAGAAGGGTTCTAGTTATGAAGAACATAGTGGGAGATGGTATAACTTATTTATGTACTAGTGTTTATTTTTCCATGTTTTCAAAGGCACCAGTATAGTATGGTCTTTGGGGGAATATTTATATAATGGTTTAAGTATTCCATGGAATTTATGTTATTTTAATTTATTAAAAGGGATTATGTATATAGATTTTCCACCTAAAATCACTTCCAATAGCACCAGATTTGCATTCACCAAACCATTGATCTACAACTCACTTACCCAAATGTTTCTACTTTGGAAATGTAGAACCACTAAGGATGAATATACACAAAAGATGCTAAAAATGGAATAAAGTCACCCTAGAAGAAACTACTGATGGAATATGATTCCAAAACTGTATGCAAAACCACATAACATTATAGAGTTGTGTAATCGAATGAATTATTCCTTGAATGCACATCTATGAACTAACATTCAATGGATGAATCACTAAAGATAATAAAAAGAAAAACACATGATAGTATTATGTTTTTCATTATATGGGACACCAATACCATCCAAAATAACCCTTAACGATAAATATCCAGACCATATTTTTGACAAGAGTGAAGGAATTGGAAAATATGATTGATGTTACCTTGAAAAAAAACAAGGGGAACATAAAATCAAGAACCCCACACCAATGTATTTATGTTATTAGAGTAGGACAAAAGAGATAAGTACTATAGGAATATCTAGAAATAAATTACCCAAAAATGAGGAACCATTAGAGGATAGTGATGATAGAAGGATATTCCTTAATAAAGGCCCTAAAATAGAACTATGAGATTGTAGACCTATAAAATTAGACATATCATGTAATCATATGTTGTTGAAACATAAATAAAAAATATAATCACATGTGTGTAAGGTATTTTTTGAGAATAAATAATGTTATGAACTTCTATAATATGGGATAGAGAATATACTCGTAGGTTTTTTCAGATAACGGGTAATGAAAATGAAAGATTTATCAATAATGATACACAAACATGATGTTGAATTAGCGATACAATGAGATCACCAAGCTACCACACAACATCTTCATTTAGAGATAACTAACAAGGGAATTTAAAATAGATTCATAAATTCCAAAAATTTTACAAAATATTTATTTCTTATAGAATAATTATTCATTATTCATGGTTTCACTATGTTTCAATGGCCTTATTTTGACACTAGATGAATCATCGATAGACTTTCTAACAAAATTTTAATTATCTTGTAAAAAATTACCCAAATTTTCAATAACACAGTGTTCTTTTATGATATTTTTCTATTTAAATAAATTTTAATTATTTTATATCATTCTTTACACACAATATCTAGTATAAATAGTGTTTGATACATTGTTGGGAAATTATAATGTAATGTTCCATTTATCACCTAGATGGTGGAATAAAGGGTTTAAATAAGATGAAAAAAATTATATAAAATTATTTATTAATATTTATAAAATCAATTAATTTTTCAATAATTTTTTAAAATTCATAATAAAATCATTTTTAGGAAAAATATATATTTTTTTCTAAAAAATAGTTTTGTTTGTATAATGAGTTTTATGTAACTGAATTAATATATTCCAAATTTATGAAAGCAATTAATTATATTTAAATATAATATATCCAATATTATATTCAAAAAAATAATATAATAGTATTTTTAAATATATATGAATGAATGAAAAATTCGTTTTCTTCTTGAAAATGCATTTAAAAAAAATATTTTATGTGTTTTGTGCAATTTTAATCAAAATGAATCTATGTAAAATATAAAAATGAATACTTTTAAATTTTATTCCATAATTAAATTAGAATAATTAATATTATTTAATATCTTTCACAAAATATTTTTCATTATGAATAATATTTTATATAATAATTATTAAAAAAATAAAGGTTAATATCGGTAACTGAGGGTTAAACTAAAGATGTAATGGATAAATAGAAAAAAAAATCTAAATCATATTATATGAATATATTTTAATTATATATAATAATAGATTAAAAACATACATAACTTGGAATAAATACCCCATTATAATGACAATATTATATTTTAATATTGTTTATAATTTCAGGTGTTCCACACCGCTCACATAAATAAGGGTGCCTCCTCCACAGTCTCCTCCAAAAAATATATGGCTTTATTCAAGACCAAAATATAACAAAATATATTCTCAAATTCCTTATACATGTTACATACGTGATTAACTTCTTAAAATACCATCCCAAGGGTCCTTATTAAGATGTTAAATGGTGGTTTCTCAATATATAGGTGTATATTGTAACTTATGTTTCTCCAGTTTATTTGTTTTTATAATTACTATAAATATATTTTCTCAAAAAATAATATTTATTCGAGTATGATAAATAGATTTATTTTATTTTATTATTTTATGATTTTTGGACATCTTTTTCCATATCATTTCCCTAAAACATTAAATTAATGTATTTCTTGTGTGTGTGTGTGTGGACTACCACCTCCATGGGTTAATATTATTCATTTTCAATCCCCATCATTCATGATTGGATATTATTATAGAAATAATATTTATTTATGATATTTATTAAATAAATATTATTATACAAGTATAATATATTATCAACATTATTTCATTTCCATCAGTTGTGAGATGATAATTTCACTCCTGTATATTTTTGGACTACCACATCCATGAAGTGATGCAATTAATTTGTCATGTATGTTTTATAAGGATAATAAAATAAATAAATTTATTGAATATCTATGATATTTTTTGGAAATAAAAATTATATATTTTCCAATTATTATTTACAATTTATGCATTCTTTACAATGAAATGTGGAAACATAAATATTTTCAATGTAAGGACTGTTATCTTTATGAAGTGATGCAAATAATTTATCACCACTCATTTATATACATGGTAATATATGTGTATATAATTAATAAATATGGAAAAAATGTCTGTATTAAAAATATTCATTTTATGAAACAATGAACATGGCATAAGTATCAAATCCATCAAACTAAAACATGCATGGAAAATTGACATGTTCTCAATAGAATGTATATTTTATGGAAAAATTGATAAAAAGTAGAACATTAGAATGTATAATTATATAAAAAATAGTGTTTTATGTATTAATAATTTCTTGTAATATATGTACAATAAAAGAATATTTATTACATAACATGTTTTAATGTGTATAAATTAGTAAATGTCTTACTATACAAAACTAATTTGGCAATGTTATCTCTTTTCATGATTGTTTACATTAAACTTCAGTTAATGGAAATTATATGATACATATAATTTTATACCCATATTTTTTATTCTTCTATATTTTCACCAAGAATTATAATTTATTATTACACTTTTCAACTATTTTATACTTAAAATGGATATGATTTTTTTAATAAAGGTAGACTGTATTTCCCCTTTAATCGAAAAACAATTTCTTCCTAGTCCATTCTATCCTAGTTAAATTATATAATTTTTTAACTATAAAATAAATATTTGAAAAAAATAACTTTTTAATATATTACATCATTTTTCTATTATTTAAGTGAGGTATTTGGTATGAAACACTTTTTGAAGATGTTATTTTTTATTTATTTATAATGTGGGAAAACAGTGTTCTCTTTCGACCTTTATAGAATGAATTGGTATTCCCACATTGATGAAAGTTCTATGATTTTATACATAATTAAATAGTATAAATGTTTATTTTCAATGAAAATGGTTTTCCAAATATTCTATAAATTTTTATATTTTAAATATTTGAATTCAAATCAAAAAAGATGTCTTCCTCATGAAATGATCAAGTTATATAATGGTGGTATTTTCACCTATAATAACGACTCTTAGTGATATATATGAGTCAATAAGGATATAAAGTAATGATACCATCCTTGTACTTAATCTGGATGGTGTTTTATTTTGATGATGAGATATTCATGAAACCTATCATCATTTCCATTGGAAAATATATGATAAAATGAAACATGTTTTCAATATATTATAGAATATATATAAATTTATTATGATTATGTGAAGGGTTGGACTATTTTATCCCTCATATTAATTGGTTAATGTGATATATATACCTAATGATATTATTATATTTTGTGTGGACATGATTTTGAATAGCTATGATCATATATTGTACTGTGTTTAACAATTTATGTTGTTATGCTCAAAATAATTTGAGTAGAAATTTTTATAAATGGATTTTTCTAATTTTTAATTGTTATTATTATGTCTTATATGTTCTATAAAAATATTAATCTACAAATTATCGTGAATGGATATGTTCACATTTTGATGTGTGACTGTGATTTATTCCATATGTGCTCATAATATAATGTATCAAAATTATTGTCAATAGTTATATTTAATTGAAAGTGATTTTTATTATTATAATGAAATATACCTATGTTATGAATATTTAATGAAAACCACTACATTGAACCCCTTATTAATATTTCTACCAAATATTACTAGATTTTAGAGTTTATGATCTAATACATTATGGGTATTAATCATTCATATTGGAGACATTCACATGATTATACTATTATTCCATATAGGTAATCTTATCCTCATTAATTATTGACACTATTCGTATTTACCCATAATGATAATTAAAGATCATCCTTTCTTATATTTTCCATCCATGAGTTTTGATGGTAGATTCCATATATAACATGTCTAAATGGATACTAATATAAAGATATTTTTGGGTGTTTTTGAATATATATTACGAAATATGTTCATTTTGTATCGAGTCTTTAAGGAAACTAAAAAATTGTTGTCCTCATCTTTGAATAATTATGATATTTTTTTAATATTAATCTAAAATGATGTATATTTATATATTTCTTATATGGGTCACCAAATAATGAATCAGAATATGGTAATTATAATTGGAAAATATGTTTTTGGAAATATATAGATAAATATTAAGAAAATATATCATGAGTATAAATTTATATTGGCTAAATAAAATGTGTCAGAAATTGATATTATGGTGTCAAAAATTATAAAATCTTAATTAATGATTTTAATAATATTTCTTACTCAATCTATAATTTCCCAATACATATTTTAATTATATTTTGTTTTAGTCAATGTATTGAACCCGAAGTAATTAGGTATCCAACAAAGGTGAGGGGAATTGAAATAACCATCCTCCCAAGTAATAAAATTACATTGGAGGGGGGATAACATATCTTGTGGCTATTTTCACTAAACTCTCTCAATATTTGACTAGATACAGAATCAATGATGAGATTATGAATTCACCAATGAGGGAGAATCATGTCGCCAGGTATTTTATGAGTAATGTTCCACCATCATTCAATGGGTTATCTAATGTACTATTATTTATGAAATGAATAAATGATATAGGAATGATAATTTTATTTCTATAGAGTTTGTAAAATGAAGAAAATTTCATTGATATTGTATTCAAAGTTTCAAAAACTAATCAGTGATGGAATCATATCAAGAACATTTATAAATTGGAATAAATAAACTCCATGAAATGGGAGGAGTTTAAGAGGTTATTTTTTAATTAATTTTTTCTATAAAAATTATTAATAATATGAAGTGAGAAATTTTGGAGCTAAAATAGATGGATGGGGAATCCATTATTACCTAAAATGAAAATATTTCCAAATATTCAAAGTATACATCTATATTTATTACTGAACCTAAGAGAAAAATTGATCTGTTCATTATTATACTAAAACCTTGACTCATTAAGGAATTAAAAATATGAAATGTTGGTAATAATGAATAAATTTTCCAATGTTTAATGAATGCAGAATTGGAGATTGTGAAATCCAATTATTTGTCATGACCCATCCCTTAGGGACCATGCCATGACTACCCCATTCCTGTCATCCATAGGCCATGGGCTGGTGACTAGCATCGGAAAGGTGTACCCCTAAAATGTGAGGGACTTTCCTCTCTAACCTGTAGAGTCACACAGTCCAATAACACAACAAGACGCAACCACGAAGTAAACTACTATAGTAAAAGTGTGTTGAAAGAAAATGGGATTTCATACAAGCCCATATGAAAAGTTAAAGTACTACTGAAAATTTAAAATCATATTATGCATCATACATCATGGATTCTACCTGAAGAGTTGGTACAGCTCATGATCCGTAGTCCATGTGTCACGTCATGCCAAATGGCCCACCACCGAGTAAAATTTAATCTTGGATCCCTCAGCCTCGATAAATGTTTTTTATTCATCTTCACAACACAAAATAAGGTGCGGGTGTATCCTATTTAGGGGTGAGTATAATGATACACAGTAGGGACCCCAAGACCCACATATGTCTCCTATATTTCAAAAAAAAGAAATACCACAATGAAATTCCCCAATCACAATCATGCAGTGATATACTTCTACAATACATAGGTATATTCCTATACATATACATAAGTTATCAGTATGTACTCATATCACACATGAGGGAAGAATACCAAAATGGTAACACCACGAAGGTAGAAGTACCACATAGGTAACACCATGAAGTTAGAAGTATCGCAAAGGTAACCACACAAAGATAGAAGGACCACACAGGTAACACCATGAAGATAATACCAAGAAGGTGGAAGTACCACACATGTAACACCACAATGATAGATGTACCACACAGGTAAAAGACTCAGCACACATCAGGTATAGTATAAGTACATAAGTATAGATGATTATTTGTATGCTAGATTATCTTATTTTGTTAATAAGCACTACTGCCGGCCCACACAAGATCGATATGTACTAACCCCTTATAACCCATAAAGGATCTAACCAACACAATATCATTGTGCGCTGACTCACATAGGATCGTTGAGCACTGACCCACATAGTATTTGATAAAATATGACCCACACATGATATATATATGTTGACCCATAGAGGATCTATGTTCTTTCTTCACATTACAGCCTGCCACGAGATTCCTTGCACCCAGTGCGCTCGAGTTCTGTAGAATTTTCCCCTCGAGATATCGGTCATTCCTCGACCGCCACTATTCTCCAAAAATGATTAACCCAAAGGACATCAATGTCATACGGGTTCCAACGTGATAGATGGTGTGTCCATCGGAGGCCTGATCTGTGAGTTATTAGCATTTTAATTCCTAGGCCCGGTTGGATTTGGGTTCGATGCAACACAGTTGTACCCTATTTTTCTCCAAAACTCAAGTATATTCAAAAAACGAAACATCTTGATCCAAGGATCACAGTGCCATAGAAAGTTCATCAAACAGACGTTCAGTTCTCAAGATATGGCCCCTTATGTTTTTCTGGGTCTGGTTGGGCCTGAGTCCAGTTTGGGTCGACTCGACCCGATCCGGGGCTGAATTGTAAGGGATGGGACACAATGGCCTTGGTCTTCTGGGCCACAGTCTGGCCCATCCCAATAAGGGGGTGCACATCATGTCCATTAACGGGGCGGCCTGATGGTCCCATGCGTCATGTCCTGCGGAGGCGCGGCACACATGGCTCATTCGGCCTGGCCCATGGTGGAGCGCGACCCACAGGCCTGCGTGACCCTCCTCATAGCAGAGCACAACCCGATGGCACGCGCATCCAGGTGGGAAGGGTCTTCTCAATTTTTTATAAGAGGGGAGAAGCCCCCTCACTTAGAACGTGAAGAAGAAGTGCCTAAGGGTGATGTCAGGCCACAACGAGACCCGCTTTAGGACTGACTGCAACGGTGTTGCATCCACGTCTCCTATAGCAGTATGCTGGTCGCACCACCCTCTTCGACCGATCAGGGTTCCAACCACCTCTTCTGACCGTAGCAGCTGACGAGTCATGGCCAATTCCTCCAGAGGTGTGGGTGCATTGCCTCCTCCCTCACGGCCTGTTGCTTCCGGCCACCACCTTGGTCCCCACCGGCGCCGGTCGCTGGTACAGCCACTCTAATGGCCCATTTTTCCATCTAAAGGCATCATTAAACTTCCCAGGACATTGTCTCTTATTCAATACCATTAAAATTTGGCTTCTTCCATCCCAATGATTCACCCGTAATGAACACAAAAAAATCCAACAAGGGAGGAGGGTCTGATTCTTGTTCGTTTGGACCACAACCTCCATGTTAGCTCAATAGAAAGAGGATAATATTCTAAAACCATTTATAATTATAAAAAATTAAATCCCCACCTCAAGAATGATGGAGTATTCCCATGATCGATTAATTATCGAAATTCATCTTTCACACAACATGAATAAAAAGACACTACTCTTAGGCCATCCTTCTATTTGTGTTTCGATGTCACATGTCACCTCCCGCTAGAACTGGACCTTTCCTCATAGGGTTTAGCATCTTGGAACATTTTCAGCACTTCGTTTATTTTTGAATCAGTGCCGATACATCTCCAAAAACTTTATATAAATACGAGAGGGGGAGGGTGTCTAATGCTCATGAGATTTATGAGGCTTCGTTAATTAGTAACCTTCCACATTACCAACGATACAGTTACTTACGATTGAAGGTTCAAGTCATTTAATTGCCTGACACATCATCAGTCCCACATTGCCAGTTTTTCATTGGATGAAAATAAAGAAATAAAATAATATAACAAAGTTATTTTATTTATTTTTTAAATGTAGAAAACCTAACTTTTTCTGGAGACCTACTATGGTCAAAGTGAAGCCTCCCTTAAGAGAATCAGAGTGCTTCTAATTCAATGTTAACCTCCAATTTTTAATCTGAGCACCGATTTAGTAGTTATAAAACGCCTCTCGTGCATTTACATAATGTAGCGTATTAAAAAGTTTAGAGATTCATTCTGGAAACATTGGGCCTCCAAATAAAATACAGTCAATTTTTGTAGACTCGTAATATTTCTATATAATTAAAAAAACATTACATGGAAAATATACAACATTACATTATCCCCACCTTAGGTATTTTTTTCCCTAAAACCCACAACATAGACTAAGAAAACAAAAGGGGGTACTGAGCACGAATCTGAGCCTCCAACTCCCAAGTGCTCTCTTGGAAGTTCCCATGCTACCAGCGAACTCTCACCATAGGTATCGACTGCCCAGGAAGGAATCTCTCTTGTAGATCCTCAATATCTACTGAAACCTCTGTAAATGTCTCCCCATCATCAATTTCTAGCTCTCTGTGGTCGATGATGTGATATTGGTCATGCACTTATCACCTCAATTAGGATACGTGGAAGACATCGTGCACCCTCTCCAACTGCAGTAGATGTTCCAAGGAATACGACACCTCACCTATCCTCCTAAGTATCAGAAATGGTTTGATTAACCTTGGGGATAACTTTATGCCTTGTCCCAACCTCCATAGTCCTAATCGAGAAGAGACTCACAAGAATACATGGTCACCCTCCTGGAACACCAATGGTCTTTGTCTCCTATCAGCATAAGACTTATGTCTGCTCTGTGCAGTATTTATCTACTCTTGGATGATCTGCACCTTTTTAGCGGTAGCCTGTACCAACTCTGGACCCATAATCACTGACTCCCCTAGGTTTTTCTAGCATAGAGGTGATCTTCAAGGTCAACCATATAAGGCCTCGAATAGTGTCATACCTATTGGGGAGTGATCGTTTTTGTTGTATGATAACTCCACCAAGAGAAAGTGATCCTCCCAACTATGGAAAAAATATAGAATGCCATCACATAGCTTTTCCTCCAGCATTTGTCTGGTTTTATATGTATAACCAATCGTTTGAGGATTAAAGGTTGTGATCGAATTTAGCTGAGTCCCGAATGCCTCCTGTAATACCTTCCACAATCGAGATTTAAAACATGTGTCATAGTTAGAGACGATCATCAATGGAACCCCATGACGTTTCATAATCATTTTTACATAGTGGTATCCCAGTCCCTATACTAATCCATGCTATCAAATAGGTAGTAAGTGATCCGACATGGTGAGTTGGCCAACGATCACCCAGATGGAATCATGTCCCCTGGATATATGTGGAAGACCTGTCACAAAGTCTATGAAGACACCATCCCACTTCCACTACGACTCCTCTAGTGTCCATGATATGCCTATTGGAACCTGCTGCTCGACCTTCACATGCTAACAGTTGAGGTATCATGAAACAAACTCTACCACATCCTTCTTCATCCTTGACCACTAGTGCGGATGCTAGTGGTCTGGGAATGTCTTCACCACATCAAGATGTACCTCTAGAGGAAATTTATGTAACTTTTTCAACACCACCTCCCATAGGGCCACTGGTACCCTAGTAAGTCCTTTGAAGAGGATGACCTGCTCCCCACCTTTAAAAAATCCACAATGTGCATGTCTTGTGGATACTTAAGCACGTCAAACCTCGCAGTCAATGCCCCCATGTTGCGCCTCCCCGACTCGCTGAAGGAGTTGGGGATTTACTTTCATAGACTGATGGTATTCAGCTCCATCTCTATCCAGAAAGGATATATGCAACACAACTAGCTGCTTTGTTGCCTCACTCAGCAATAGTAGACCAGCCCCCTTTCTATGTGCATCTGCAGCCACGTTTCTATTTCTAGGAGTATAGACCATATCAAAGTCATAGTCCTGGAGGAACTCGAGCCATCTTCATTGTATTAGGTTTGGGTTCTTTAGAGGGAAGATATACCTGAAACTCTTGTGTTCAGAGTATATTGTAAAACATTCTCCCATCAAGTAATGTCACCACATCTTAAAGGTGATGAATATTAATCATAAATCCAGGTCTTGGGAAGAAAATATCTACTCATGTTGTATCAGTTTTTGCGAACCATAAGCGATCACTACTCACTTCTGAATTAGGACACATCCATGCCCGTTCTATGATGCGTCACAATATACTAAATACGCAACACCATCTTCTAGTATCCTCAAGATGGGGGCACTCTTAAGTCTCTACCTCAGCTCATAAAAACTATGTTGACATCTCTCCATCCATACGAAGGGTTGTCCCATATTCATCAATACTGAAAAGGGTACTGAAACTCTGTAAATGTTATTTAAAAATCTCTAGTAGTATCCTGCCAACCCTAGGAAACTTCACACCTCAGTCACACTCCTGGGTGGATACCATGAAATAAAAACCTCTACCTTCGCTCGATCCACTACAACTCCAACCTCAGAGATAAGGTGTCCCAAAAAGAGAACCTATTCGATCTAGAACTGGAATTTCGATAGCTTACCATAAATCATGTGCTATCAGAGTGTATCGTGAACTATTTTAAGATGATAGGCATACTCCTCCATTGATACAGAGTATATCAAGATGTCATTGATGAAGACCACCACAAAGAAATCATGGAATGGCTAGAAGTTCATGTTCATAAGACCCATGAACACTGCAGGGGAATTGATCACGCTGAATGGAATAATGAAGAACTCATAGTGGCCATACAGGCATCTGAAGTCCATCTTCTGCACATCCTCATCTCGTACTGTGAGATGATGTTAGCTTGATCTGAGGACTATCTTCAAAAACAAATGAGATCCCTTCAGCTGATCTAAAATATCATCAATCCTTGGATGTGGATACTAGTTCTTAACTATCTCCTAGTTCAACCACTGATAGTCAACACAATGTCTCAAAATACCCTCTGCCTTCCTGGCAAACAAAATCATTGCTGCTCATGGAGAATCACTGGGTCTTATGAACCCCTTCCTCTAAATGTACACCAACTATACCAATAACTCCCAAAACTATACTGAAGACATATGATATGCTACCATAGATATCAGTGCCATTATGGGGTACATGTCGATGTAAAATTACACCTATATGCAAGGAGGTAGTTCCGGAACATCATTAGGAAAGTCATAGGCATACAGGTCCACCGATAATAGATAGCCCGAACTCTCATCATCTATTTCATCGAGAGTATGGCTTGCCAACTAGTGTGTGATCAGCTGGACCCTCTTCCGGGTAAGTCCATCCTATGCTATAAATGTTCTCTTCTCCCCGGTGAAACAAAACTAGGTCCAATACTTATGGACTCACCACACATTGTGCCTAATAATGTACATATGATCATTGAGTGTGGATTAATTGTCCATATCCAAGATGATGTTGTAATGCCTTGACTCCGCAACTAGAAGATCCAAGTCAATGATCTCACATCATAATGGAATCTCACACTTCTAGAACCATTGTGTAATCGTCGAATCCCCTCTCTTAGGAGTCTCTATAAGTAATGATTAAGCCAAAGGATCCACCGAAATCGTAGAGCTCCGAATGACGGTCGTGGAAGTAAAAGAGTGACTCATACCTGTGTATGTAAGTATTGTAGCTAAGGTTTAGTAGACAATGATCACACATCTAATGATCTCCAGAGCACTGTGGTAATAGGCCTTAGCTACCTAGATCTGAACTTGTCCCTATCCACATACTCTATTTGTCAAGGGTGGACTACCTGGAGGTGGTGGCAGAAAAATGTCAAATCACCCCCACCGCCTGTTGCACGGCCAGCACCTCTTCCATGTCGGCCTGCTGCCTGCGGACCTACCCGATCAAATATCTGCCTCTACCTAGATAGTACCATGACCATCTACTAGTCGTCCATATGGTGCGTTAGGCAGTCACATTTTGTGTGACCCTTCTCTCTATAGTACTAACAATGCATGCTCCTCAACATTCCTCCTCTGTCCCGTGAGCCCCGCACCACCGACCTAGTATCATGTGGTCATCCATATGAATTTTTGGCCCTCTTGGGCCCCTATGTCATTCGTATACTACCTACTTTAGAAGAATCATATTACTAATGTCTGGGGGTGTCTCTCGATGTCGGTGCATGGCTAGCTAGGAAGGCCTCCACCAAAAGCGCTCTCTCTAGCACCCCAGCCTGCGTCGGTATGCTTACTGATATCATCGATGATCTGATCTCCTATCGTAGACACTGATCAATGGTCTAGGACCCATAGAAAGCATCGTGAACCATGTCGTTGTAGTATTATGAGAGATCAGTGAACCTCACTGAGTACTAGACCATAGTCATGCTTCCCTTCTGTAAGTGTAGAAAATCTAATATACTCACTGATCATAGAGTAGCTTAAAAAAACATTTACCTGAAAAGGCCCTCGATGTACACCCTGATGAGGGTCACCTCTTCATGTAACTAGAGAATCAGACTTCACCATCTTCCAGCTTCTCCGTAGGCGATACCAGTAGCTAGGAACACCATCAAACCAGTTGGTGTCCCAATAAAGGGAAAAAATCTGGTCCCAACCTCATGCTAGTCCATAGCCACCTGCGGATCTATCTCTCCTTGGAACCTCGGAGGCCACTGCCGCTGGAACTCATGCAACATGCTTAGTCAGCACGCATCCTCTACTGGTGGGGTTGGTTGAAACGGATTCTCAATGGGTAGTGGTGCTGTCGGTACACCATCTGATGGTGTTAATGATGTAAGAGGGATCTGCATAGAGGCATCATCGATCGGTGGGCCATCATCGTGTACATTCTTAAGAATCATGGTTGGATGACTATGTGGTGGAATCCTAAATGAAAATAGGTGTTCCATGATCAATATGTTATACCTAGTCAGCTGACTCAAAGAGATCACAAGAATATCCATTCAAAAGAAAACACACCCCATTAGCATTTCCGTGCATTGAGTCGGAAATCAGAATTCAGGGTCCTGGTGTATTGATATGTCGTTTGTAGCACCAACACTAGATTCCCCAAACAGAAATCCAAACTCATAACACTTAACTCTATTTCCACATAGAAAATAACATAGTCCTGGTTTTTTTAGTAGAACTGACTCCTCTAATACCACTTTGTTACGACTCATCCCTCGAGGGCCGCACTGTGACTACCCCAAGCCTTCCTTCCATAGTCCTGGGGCTGGTGATGAGCCTCGAAAAGGCGTATGCCTAAAACAAGAAGGCATTTACTTTCAATCCTATACAGACAAACAGTCCAAGAACACCATAAGAAGCAACCATGAAGTAAAATATTGTAGTAAAAGTGTGCTGAATATAAAGGGGTCGGATGAAAATCTGAACTAAAATGTGAAAGTACAACTAGAATGTAAAAATAATCACTTGGATCATCCACTGAGAATCCTACCTGAAGGGTATGTAATAGTCATGATCAGTAGTCCCAGTGTCACGCCACACCAAATGGTCCACCTATGAGTACCGTCCAATCCTGGCTCCCTCATCCTCAATCAATGTTGTCCATCATCTACACAAGAAACACAAGGTGTGGGTATATCCCAAGTAAGGGGAGTGTATAACGATACTCAGTAGGGACCCCAAGACCCCCGTAGGTCTCCCAGAGTTCCACAAGGGAAATACCACAAAGCAATGTCCAAATCTCAAGCACGAAGAGATGGAATTCAACACTAATTAGGTATATTCCCATAAATATACTTCTGTTATCATGATATATTCATCTAACACATGAGGGAATAGTACCACATTGGTAACACCAAGAAGGTAGAATTACCAAACATGTAACACCATGAAGATATATGTACCATATAGGAAACACCATAGAGATTTAAGTACCACACAGGTACCACCACGATGATAATACCACGAAGATGGATGTATGAAATAGGTAACACCATGAAGAGAGAAGTACCACACAATTATAAGACTCATAACACATCAGATATAACTTATGTACATAAGTATATATGATTATTCATATGCTATATCATCTAATTATGTTAAGAAGAACTGATGCTGACCCACACATGATCGATAGGTACTAACTGACCCTACCCCACACAGGATATGACACAGACAAGATCTGTATGTACTGACCAGTACAAGATCGTTGAGTGATAACCCACACATGATCTGATAGAAGATGACCCACATAGGATCAATAGATGATGATCCACAAAGGATCAATGTTCTTTCATCACTTTACAGCCTGCCATATGATTCCTCACAACCAATGCGCTCATGTTCCGTAGATTCTTTCCCTTGAGATAATGTTGATACATTGACTAGAACTAAGATCAAAAAAGTATTAAACCAAAAGACATCCATGTAGGAAGGGTTCAAGAACAACAGAATGTGCGTCAATTTGACGTTCGGTCTGTGAGTTATAAGCGTTGTAGTTAAGAGGGCCTAGTAGGATTCAAGTTCCATCCGACCTGTCTATACTCCATATTTCTCCAAAACTAATGTGGAATATAACAAAATTACTGTCTCGATCCAATGATACCATTTCCATAGACAGTTCATCATGTAACACCCGAGATTTTTATGAGTAATATATTGTTTTTATGTTATATATATATCATCAAAGAAATCTTTCACTACACACTAGCTTGACTTACTTTACACGCAATCGCAACCTTCCTCGATAGCTTGCGTTGTACGCAATGCCGAGTTTCACTAAACAACGATATGCTATTAAAATATTATTAAAACTAGCCGTTATGAATAGTAATAACCACTTTTTGAAATTTTATAAATTTTATTTTTCAAAATGGACTTCATTTTTGGATTCGGAATATCGAAATTAGCCTATGGTGAAATTTTGGTATTTTCCTGAAAACTTTAAATTTTTGATGAATAGTGAAACCACTAAGTGGTAGGTTAAAAACTGAATTTTGCATAAAACATAATTTTACCACTTATGTGAATGGAATTTCGAAACTCCGACAGACATGGTTGATATCAGTAAGTAAAATGTGGTTCAATGAGATAAAAATAATTTTTTGGTGAATAGTAACTTTTTACTTTTTTTACCGCGGTTAATAGTAAATAGGGTAACTAAGGGTAAATATGATATTACTATTACCCTAACACATGTCCTAATTCTATTGGATAAGTGTAATTCGACCAAAAACAACCTTATTAATATAATATGTCCATTTAGGTCCACTTGGATTAGATTATGACATTTAATATTATTTTATTTAATGAATAGTTAAAATAGTTAAAATCAACGTTTAATAACTAAAACATTTTTAATATGGGTTTATACATAAGATAAATTCGATTATAAATATTCATTAGAAATATAAAAAGATTTCCTACATAATGATATTTTATTTATAATATTTAGACTTCACATAATTTATTTTATTTATGACACAACGTTGATGTAGTAATTACCCTTTTAAGGAAATGTTAACATAATTGATGTTATAAATGCCCAAATAAATGTAATTTGAGACTATTTATGAATTACAATAATTTTCTAGGTTACTATGACATATTAGTGTTGATTTAATCAACTTTTTTAGAACATATAATTCTGTTATGACTTTCACAAAAATCATATATCAAATAGTGTCAAAATTGACACAAAATAGTTTTTAAATAAAATATTATATTATTAATTGTTATTTTATTCCTAAAAATATATGGTTCGGCCAAATGACTTAGATAAGGATATATATATTAATAATAAACAAATTGGGGTTCGTTCGGCATATTTTAGTAAGTGTATTAACCATATAGTGTAAGAAAACAAAAAGACACGGTAAAAGTTAAATTATTTAACTTAGAGTTAAATCTAATTGATAAGGTAAAAATAATAACCTAAACATGTCTAAATCCTATTGGTTTATAGTATTTCGACCCATCCGCGCTTTAACTTCGAAATAAGACCCTTTGGAACCATTATAAACCGATTTTGACTTTAATATAAAATAATATTTTGAGATATTCCTAAGGTGCCCCTCTCCTCCCTTATAAAAGGGGACCTCCTCCCCCTCCTCCTCACACCAATTTGAGCACTCAAGCTCGGCCAAACCATGCCCAAATACCTTCTCCACTTCCCTATAATAATCCTAGAGGTTCTGGTCTTCTTCAAAGACCACTCTTAGTTCCCTAAGTGGAGGATTCAAAGAGGCGTTTCAAAGAAGAGGTAATATTCCTTACCGATCTTTTCAATTTCTTTCTTCCTCAACAACTTCTTCTTTAGTTGTTTCATGATAAAGTAAAAACATCAGTATTACTTACATACTGATATGTTATTATAAATATAAAACAACCCTAATTTACCTTCGATCCATCCTACGGAAAAATGAAATCACCGCGCGTGCATACTTACGTAATACCGTCTCTACGCTATGGTGTAATCTATTTTCCACCACCACCTTACATGGATGGGTATAATGGTGTAAATAATGACTATATATGACTATTAAAAAGTGATATTGATTCTTAAATAGTATACATACACTCCAATACAACTCCACGATCATAGGAACGATATCATCACTCCTACGTACGTACGGAATACCGTCTCCACGATGTGATGCGACTCGTTCTACACGATCATCATTACTTAGTAATTATATAAATGAATTGAATGAATAAATATGATATATGTTACACTAATACCATTCTGGATATAAGGTATCTATAACCTTAAAATAAGAATAAGAATTTATTCGGCAAAACATGCATAAGAACAAAAGGCAATAAAGACCCGAGTAACAAGTAACAATGAAATATTACTAGTAAGAAGCTAAGAATATGGCCATATATGATATCATATCAATATTTATGATTCTGTAATAAGTCAATAACATTATTTAAACCATTATACAGGAGATTCAGACACGTACAAAGCAAATCGGACCTAAGGTAAGGGAAATATCACAATCTCATTTTTATCCGAGATTGTTTATTCGTAAGTATTTACTGGGGTGTATTTTATCATCCACATCCATGTTCCCTCAATATATAATATTGTTTCCATACACTTACAATAGTTTAAATCCAATTTTACCCTTCGGTGAGTTTTTAGTAAAGAATATTAAAGGAACCTTTTGTCGTTTTTTCATACGAGGTACTTTTTGACTTTTCCGACAAAAGTACGAAGAATGTTTTTTAACTTATACGGCATGAATGGATTTTTAAAACATTATTTCCAAGAAGCTTCCTTTACAAGTTTTCAAGTTTATTTTTAATCAACTTCTTTTAGTTTATAATTGTATGACATGTTAAGAAAAGGAAAGTGTTTTTGAAGAAGAAAGGTTATTTTCCTCAAGAATGGTGTTCAAGTGTTTTATCAAAATTATTTTCCATCTAAGATAATAAAGGTTTCGGTTATTATCCCTATTATTACATTGATTTGATTACGTTGTGAGGGAATTATTTTTATGAAGTCATTTACCTTATATGATTTGTTTTATGATGTCATAATGTTTCAAGAATCCCATTTTTGTTACATGTGTTATGCGATGATGTATGATTTATGATTATGTGGCACACATAAGAAAGGATTCATTATAAGATGGGTGGGACCTATATCTCCCTCCAATGCATTGGGTAATGATTTATATCTCATGAGATAGACATGTCTGTAACGGATGGTTATTTCGGTTCAGTGATACAGGACTGAAACGAGGAGTGAACTTGGTTAAGAAATGGACTTTGTCCGCTAAGATAGTCTTGGCAATGAGTCATGACTAACAAGAAATGATTTTCCATGATTATTTGTGCATGCCACAAAGTTTCATGTTTTATGTTATGATTATGGGGATCTCATTTTCACTTCTATGATTTATTCCATGTTAAGATATTATGATCTCTTTTGCAGGTTATGATTTTCAAAAAGATATGATATGATTTTTATTTCCTTTATTTGCCCTTGCTGAGCATTTGAGATCACCCTTTTTTTGTATGTTTTCTTTTCCCCAGGTCAGGAAGATGGATATTAAGTAGAATATGCTAAAAGGGACCCTAGATATGATGAAATAAATGGGAGACACTGTAGAAGATTTGTGAACCAGTTGTTTATGTTTCACAGTTTCTAAAGACACAATACCTATACAGTCCTTTGTGGTTTTGTCATATTTTGTAATAAGTGTGCTTCAATTTTGAAGTATTAACAATGTATGTAATGTATGGGTCGTTATAGTTGGTATCAGAGGAAAGGTATAGTCAACCTTTGGAAACTAGGATGTGAAAGCCTTAGTAAGAACCCTAAGGATAAGTCTAAGCATAGAACACAATCTTAGTGTTTTATAAATGGCCATGAATAACCTTGGATAAGACCTTAAGCGTGAAAATTTTATTCTTGAATTATGCAGTTTTCCTATTATAATTAGTGTTGCTCACACTATTCTTCTTGGTTTTAGTCAATGGCTGGAACCCGAAGGAATCGTGTTAATGTGGAATGCGATGGGCAATGCAATCATTGTCCCCCTGAGCAACCAAACGATATGGGAGCTGGAATGCAAAATCTTGTAGCCATGCTCACACAACATTCTCAAGCTATGAATCATGCATGACTTCCAAACGAGCAAAGGAAGGAGCAACATTCTGTTGAATCCTTCATGAGGCAGTGTCCACCTTCTTTTAGCGGGTCTACTGATCCATTAGTTGATGAACAATGGATTAGTACTACTGAAAAGATATTTTCAGTTCTTCAATGTTCTGAACATGATAAAGTCATCCTAGTAGTGTATCGTTTGGAAGGAGATGCTGATCAATGGTGGAATCTTATTAAGAATACGAGACAAAGGGATGAAATTGAGACCATGGAATGGGACGAGTTCAAGAACTTATTTTTCAAGAGGTACTTCCCTTGTATTCTCTGAACAAAGATGGAGAAATAGTTTCTTGAACTGAAGCAAAGGGATGATGAATATGTTGGTACCTATGAAGAAAATTTTACAAGACATGCAAGGTACGCTTCTGGTATTGTTATCCAACCTGAGAGTAAGATCGATCGATTCTTTAGTGGCTTAAAACCAAGTCTTCGAAGGGTGTTAGCCATAAGGGACTTCAATATCTACGAGGAAATCGTTCGATGTGCTCTCAAAGTCGAGATAGAGATTGGAGTAACCCATCAGTCATATGGGTTTGATAAGAAGAGGAAAATGGAATCAAAGGAAAATCTAAAGAGCACACTGAAAAGAAGATGATATTTCCCTTATGCTCAAAGTGTGGAAAGAAACATGGAGGTAGTTGTCTTAAAGGGCCAAGTAAATGTTTCAAATGTGGAAAAGAAGGTCATCGGGCATTTGAATGCCACGATGATGGGAAGAAAATGTCTAATGATGCAAACAATGGAATGGATACACAGAATGAACCTACTACACTTCAATGTTTCAAGTGCAAGGAGATGGGGCATTATGCCAATCAATGTCCAAATCCAAGGGTTGATGATGATGGTCGACATCAACAAACTCTTAAGGCTAAAGACAAAGGAAATTCACATGCAATTTCTATCAACGATGTGGAGTATGATAACGAAGTGGTGAAAGGTACACTTACCATCCACTCTAAAGTAGCAAATGATTTATTTGATTCTGGATCCACCCACGCTTTTGTTTCTGAATAATTTTCTAAGGGTATCACCATATTACCTCAACAATTAGATGTTGAGTTAGCTGTGACAACACCTAATGGCACATCAATCGCTTCAAAAGTTTATAATTCTTGTCCAATTGACGTTTGTGGGAAAGTGCTTCCTGAAAATCTTGTGATCCTCCCCTTAGTGGAATTCGATGTGATTCTTGGCATGGATTGGATTTCTTTATACGGAGCTCATATCAATTGCGAAAGAAGGGAAGTCACATTTCATATTCCAGATCAATATATGATCGTCTATCAATGCAAGGATGAACATGACCTTCCAGTGGAAATTTCTTCCATTTTATGGGTATTGATTCCACTAAATGAAGGTTATTTATCTCAAATGGTTGGTGAGAAACTCGTGATTAAGAATATTCCCATCGTACGGGAGTTTGATGATGTCTTTCCGGAGGAATTACTGGGTCTTACACCAAAAGGTGAAGTTGAGTTTTCAATAGAACTCGTACCGGGTGCTTTTCCTATTTCAATGACACCTTATAGAATGGCCCCAATTGAGTTACAGGAATTGAAGAAGCAACTCCAAGAGAATCTTGACAAGGGATTCATACGCCCTAGAGCGTCACCTTGGGGAAAACCTGTTCTATTTGTTAAGAAGAAAGATTGATCAATGAGACTCTGCATTGATTATCATAAACTTCACAAGATCACTATCGAGAACAAATATCCTCTACCACACATTGATGACTTATTTGACCAACTACGCAGAGCTCAATACTTTTCCAAGTTTGATCTTCGTTTAGGGTATCATCAATTAAGGGTCAAAAGGGAGGATATACCAAACACGGATTTCCGTACAAGGTATGGACACTATGAATTTATAGTGATTCCATTTGGTCTTACTAATGCCCCTGCTATCTTCATGGATCTAATGAATAGAGTTTTTAGAGACTATCTTGATCAATTTGTGGTAGTCTTTATAAAAGATATTCTTGTCTACTCAAAGAGAAAGGAAGAGCATGAAGATCACTTGAGAATTATATTGAAGACCCTGAGAAAGGAGAATCATTATGCCAAATTTACCAAGTGTGAATTTTGGCTTCAAAAAGTTGCATTCTTGGGTCACATAATCTCAAAAGAGGGGATATCTGTGGATCCAGCAAAAATAGAGGTTATCGAAAGATGGTCGAGACCAACAACAGTAACTGAGATCCGAAGTTTTCTTGGTTTGGATGGATATTATTGACGTTTTGTGAAAGATTTTTCACTATTATCTAACCCACTCACCAAGTTGACTCGGAAAGGAGTTATGTTTGTCTGGATGGAAGAATGTGAAGAGAATTTCAAGGAGTTGAAAAGAAGGTTATCCAGTGCACCTGTGCTCACACTGCCTTGTAGTGGAGAAAGGTTTGTGATCTACAGTGATGCATCTAAGAAGGGATTAGGGTGTGTTCTTATGAAAAATGATATGGTGATAGCTTATGCCTCACGACAGTTGAAAATCCATGAGCAAAATTACCCACCACATGATTTGGAGTTAGCTGCGGTAATCTTTGCATTAAAGATTTGGAGGCATTACCTTTATGGTGAAAGGTGTGATATTTATACTGATCATAAATGGTTAAAGTATATTTTCACACAAAAGGAGCTGAATATGCATCAAAGAAGATGGTTGGAGCTGATTAAGGATTACGAATGCTCGATCCATTACCATCCTGGGAAAGCAAACAAGGTGGCAGATGCATTAAGTCGACAAGACCATGCTAGTTTATCCATTATGAGGATCACAAAAGATCCAATATTTATGGATTTACAAAGGATGGATCTTGGAATTATAATCTAAGGGGGAAAATCTTATCTTTCTCAGATGACTATTCAACCATCTATACATGTGAAGATTAAAGAGGCACAGAATAAAGATGTAGAGTTACAAAAAAGGTGAGAAATGTTCCTGAGTTCAACCTTGATTGTGATGGGATAATAAAGTTCAGGAATCGGGTTTGTGTTCCTCCCATCCCCGAATTAAAGAAGGATCTGCTGGATGAGGCTCATAGTTTTTCATTCTCTATGTATCCTGGAAGCACGAAGATGTATATGGACCTGAAAGAGTACTTCTGGTTGGATGGAATGAAAAGAGATGTTGCTGAATATGTCTCTTGATGCTTGGTTTGTCAACAAGTTAAAGCTGAGAGACAGAAGTCTAAGGGGATGTTACAACCATTACCCATACCCGAATGGAAATGGGAAGACATTACTATAGACTTTGTCACAGGACTTCCTAAAACATCCAAAGGCAATAATGCTATCTGGGTCATAGTTGATCGTCTTACAAAGTCTGCACACTTCATTGCCACTGGAGAGGATTTCTCTCTAGATCAGCTTGCCAGGATATATGTAAAGGAAGTGGTAAGATTGCATGGAGTACCACATTATATTATATCTGATCGGGATCCGAGATTTACCTCGATGTTCTTGCGAAGTCTTCAGCATACTCCGGATACAGAGTTGAGTTTCAGCACTGCTTATCATCCTCAGACAGACGGTTAGTCTGAGAGAAGAATTCAAACCCTAGAAGATATGTTGAGAGCTTGCTCTATGGATTTCAAAGGAGGTTGGGATCAAACCATACCTTTGGTGGAATTTTCTTATAATAATAGATTTCACTCCAGTATTCAGATGGCTCTTTATGAAGCTCTCTATAGAAAGAAATGCAGGACTCCAACTTGCTGGGATGATGTTGGGGAAAGAAAGCTATTAGGACCTGATCTCGTTGATGAAATGGCAGAAAAGGTCAGACCTATTCAACAACACATAAGAGAAGCTCAGAGTTGACAGAAAAGTTATGCCGACAACCGAAGAAAAGACCTAGAGTTTGAAGTGGGTGATAAAGTGTTCTTACAAATATCTCCCTGGAAGAGGGTTATGAGATTTGGAAAGAAGGGGAAGTTGAGCCCTAGATATATTGGTCCTTTCGAAATAATGGATCGTGTTGGAAAGGTAGCTAACCGATTGGTGCTTCCACCAAATCTCTCTCATGTTCATGATGTGTTCCATGTATCTCTCCTGAGAAATTACATACCTGATCCTTCACATGTACTCAGCTCAGAAGTTGTACCGCTGGAGCAAGATCTTTCTTATGAAGAACAACCGATAGAGATTCTGGATCGTAGCAAAAAAGTCCTACGAAACAGGACCACTCGATTGGTGAAAGTTTTATGGAGGAATGACCAACTTGAAGAAGCTACATGGGAGCTTCATGATATGATGAGGGAGAAGTATCCTCATCTGTTTGTTACAAAGTGACGAATTTTGAGGGCGAAATTATTTTTAAGGGGGGTAGAATGTAACACCCAAGATTTTTATGAGTAATATTTTGTTTTTATGTTATATATATATCATCAAAGGAATCTTTCACTACAAACTAGCTTTACTTATTTACACGCAATCGCGACCTTCCTCGATAGCTTGCATTGTACGCAATACCGAGTTTCACTAAACAACGATATGCTATTAAAATATTATTAAAACTAGCCGTTATAAATAGTAATAACCAATTTTTGAAATTTTATAAATTTTATTTTTCAAAATGGACTTCATTTTTGGATTCGGAATTTCGAAATTAGCCTAGGGTGAAATTTTGGTATTTTGTTGAAAACTTTAAATTTTTGATGAATAGTGAAACCACTAAGTGGTAGGTTAAAAATTGAATTTTGCATAAAACTTAATTTTACCACTTCTGTGAATGGAATTTCGAAAATCCGACAGACACGGTTGATATCAGTAAGTAAAATGTGGTTCAATGAGATAAATTTTTTTTTGGTGAATAGTAACTTTTTACTTTTTTTTACCGTGGTTAATAGTAAATAGGGTAACTAAGTGTAAATATGATATTACTATTACCCTAACACATGTCTTAATTCTATTGGATAAATTTAATTTGACCAAAAACAACCTTATGAATATAATATGACCATATAGGTCCACTTGGATTAGATTATGACATTTAATATTATTTTATTTAATGAATAGTTAAAATAGTTAAAATCAAAGTTTAATAACTAAAACATTTTTAATATGGGTTTATACATAATATAAATTCGATTATAAATATTCCTTAGAAATCTAAAAATATTTCCTACATAATGATATTTTATTTATAATTTTTAGACTTCAAATAAATTAATTTATTAATGACACAACGATGATGCAGTAATTACCCTTTTAAGGAAATGTTAACATAATTGATGTTATAAATGCCCAAATAAATGTAATTTGAGACTTTTTATGAATTACAATAATATTATAGGTTACTATGATATATTAGTGTTGATTTAATCAACTTGGTTCGAACATATAATTCTGTTATGACTTTCACAAAAATCATATATCAAATAGTGTCAAAATTGACACAAAATAGTTTTTAAATCAAATATTATATTATTAATTGTTATTTTTTTCCTAAAAATCTAAAGATCGGCCAAATGACTTATATAAGGATATATATATTAATAATAAACAACTTGGGGTTCTTTGGGTGTGTTATAGTAAGTGTATTAACCATATAGTGTAAGAAAACAAAAAGACACGGTAAAAGTTAAATTATTTATCTTAGAGTTAAATCTAATTGATAAGGTTAAAATAATAACATAAACTTGTCTAAATCCTATTGGTTGATAGGATTTCTACCCATCCCCACTTTAACGTAGAAATTAGACCCTTTGGAACCATTATAAACCGATTTTGACTTTAATATAAAATAATATTTTGAGATATTCCTAAGGTGCCCCACTCCTCCCTTAAAAAAGGGGACCTCCTCCCCCTCCTCCTCACAACAATTTGAGCACTCATGCTCGTCCAACCCCTGAAAAAATCTATTCTCCACTTCCCTAGAATAATCCTAGAGGTTCTGTTCTTCTTCAAAGGCCAATCTTAGTTCCCTAAGTGGAGGATTCAAAGAGGCGTTTCAAAGAAGAGGTAATATCCATTACCGATCTTTTCAATTTCATTCTTCTTAAACTTCTTCTTCTTTAGTTGTTTCATGATAAAGTAATAACATCAGTATTACTTACATACTGATATGTCATTATAAATATTAAACAACCCTAATTCACCTTCTATCCATCCTACGGAAAAATGAAATCACCGCGCGTGCGTACGTACGTGATACAGTCTCCACGCCGTGGTGTAATCTATTTTCCACCACCACCTTACTTGGATGGGTATAATGGTGTAAATAATGACTATATATGACTATTAAAAAGTGATATTGATTCTAAAATAGTATACATACACTCTAATACAACTCCATGATCATAGGAACGATATCATCACTCGTCCGTACGTACAGAATACCGTCTCCACGATGTGATGCGACTCGTTCTACATGATCATCATTAAATAGTAATTATATAAATGAATTGAATGAATAAATATGATATATGTTACACTAATACCATTCTGGATATAAGGTATCTATAACCTTAAAATAAGAATAAGAATTTATTCGGCAAAACATGCATAAGAACAAAAGGCAATAAAGACCCGAGTAATAAGTAACAATGAAATATTACTAATAAGAAGCTAATAATATGGCCATATATGATATTATATCAATATGTATGATTCTGTAATAAGTCAATAACATTATTTAAACCATTATACAGGAGATTCAGACATGTATAAAGCAAATCGGACCTAAGGTAAGGGAAATATCACAATCTCATTTTTATCCGAGATTGTTTATTCGTAAGTATTTACTGGGGTGTATTTTATCATCCACATCCATGTTCCCTCAATATGTAATATTGTTTCCATACACTTACAATATTTTAAATCCAATTTTACACTTCGGTGAGTTTTTAGTAAAGAATATTAAAGGAATCTTTTGTCGTTTTTTCGTACGAGGTACTTTTTGACTTTTCCGACAAAAGTACGAAGAATGTTTTTTTAACTTATACGGCATGAATGGATTTATAAAACATTATTTCCAAGAAGATTACTTTACAAGTTTTCAGGTTTATTTTTAATCAAATTTTTTTAGTTTATAATTGTATGACATGTTAAGAAAATAAAAGTTTTTTTGAAGAAGAAAGGATATTTTCCTCAAGAATGGTGTTCAGGTGTTTTATCAAAATTATTTTCCATCTAAGATAATAAAGGGTTCTGTTTTTATCCCTATTGTTACATTTATTTGATTATGTTGTGAGGGAATTATTTTTATGAAGTCATTTACCTTATATGATTTGTTTTATGATGTCATGTTGTTTCAAGAATCCCATTTTTGTTACATGTGTTATTCGATGATGTATGATTTATGATTATGTGGCACACATAAGAAAGGATTCATTATAAGATGGATGGGACCTATATCTCCCTCCAATTAATTGGGTAAAGATTTATATCTCATGAGATAGACATGGCTGGAATGGAAGGTTATTTCGATTTAGTGATACAGGACTGAAATGAGGAGTGAAATCGGTTCAGAAATGGACTTTGTCCGCTAAGATAGTCTTGGCAATGAGTCATGACTAACAAGAAATGATTTTCCATGATTATGTGTGCATGTCACAATGTTTTAAGTTTTATGTTATGATTATGGAGATATCATTTTCACTTCTATGATTTATTCCATGTTAAGATATTAGGATCTCTTTTGCAGGTTATGATTTTAAAACAGATATGATATGATTTTTATTTCCTTTATTTGCCCTTGCTGAGCATTTGAGCTCACCCTTTTTTTGTATGTTTTCTTTTCCCCAGGTCAGGAAGAAGTATATTAAGTATAATATGCTAAAAAGGACCCTAGATATGATGAAATAAATGGGATACACTGTAGAAGATTTAAGAACCAGTTGTTTAGGTTTCCCAGTTTCTAAAGACACTATACCTATACAGTCCTTTGTGGTTTTGTCATATGTTGTAATACGTGTTCTTCAATTTTGTAGTATTAACAATGTATGTAAAGTATGGGTCGTTATACATCAAAAGGATGTCTAGCTCGTAAGGTAGGGCCCTTTATGTGTTTCTCGGTCCGGCTGGGCCCGAGTCGGGTCCGACCCGACCCGTTCTAGGACGACCCAACCCAGTTCGGGTTGATTTGTCTTAATCCTTGTCCAAACTGACTGGGCAAGGTCATGGTGGGCTTGGCCCACTGGGCCACGGTCCAACCGGGCATGCAAGGGAGCGTGGCCCGACCCGAATGGGGGCGGACCGCCGGGCTTGTGCGGCCCGATCTACAGATGTGCAGCCTGTTGGGCTCAAGTGGGCTGGACCACTGTGGGGTGCGACCTAGCTCATAGCGGACCACGGCCCACTATCACTCTTTGCTCGCTAGGTGGGCTCCGCTCTAATTGGCATGGTGGAGGAGTATCCCCCCATTTGAAAAGCGAAGAGAATGCGCCTTAGGGAACTTCTAGTTCACCACAGGACCCACTGTGAGTCCCATCGCCACAACGTTAGAGCCACTGCTACTGCGGCGGTGCGCTGGTCATGCTACCCTCCACTTTTATGGCTGGTTGGTGTACCGTCCACTTCATCCAACTGTCGCAGCTAATGAACTGTGCCCAGTTCCTCCAATAGTATGGTCACACCTCCTCCTTCCTCGTGGTCGTTCGGTGTCGGTTGCTACCTTAGTCCCCGTAGGCGCCGGTCACCGGTACCGCCCTGCCGGCGGCCTTCCGGGGGTCTCTAGGTGAGATCTGGTGGCCTTTTATTCCTTCCTAAGGCGTCGTTGAACATCCTGAGACATCACCTTTGCTTTTATCCCTTTAAAATTATGTTTCTTCCCTCTTTAAGATTCTCCCACAATAAACACACAAAATTTCAACAAGGTCGGAGGGACCGATCCTTGTTTGTTTGGATTGCGCCCTCTGTATTATCTCGATATCAAGATGCTTGGATTCAAAAATCATTTGTAATTATAAAAAAAATAAATCACTACCTAAAGAACAATAGAGGATGCCCACAATCGAGGAAGTTTAGGCATTCTTTGTTCCCACAAGAAGCTTCCAAAAACGTTGCTCATACGTCGTCCTTTGATTC
The DNA here is from genome assembly GCA_963277665.1 of Viscum album. NCBI lineage: Eukaryota > Viridiplantae > Streptophyta > Magnoliopsida > Santalales > Viscaceae > Viscum > Viscum album. The sequence goes on along the minus strand of OY728161.1, from coordinate 1,590,692,070 downwards.
ATGGTTTGGTGTCACCCGTCACCTACAGCTAGAAAAGGCTCTGACTTCCAAGGGCATGGAATCTCGACACTTTTTCAGCACTCCGTTGCTTTGTGAATCAGTGCCAATGCCTCTCCACAAGCTACATATGAATAGGAGAGGTGGAGGGTGTCTAATGCTCATGGGATTTATGAGTTTTCATTAATTACGAACCTTCCTCATTACCAACTATGATGTTACATAAGATTGAAGGGTCAATCCATTTAATGGCTTAACACATTGCTGATCCCACGTTGCATCTTGTCCGTTGGAGGAAATGAATAAAATAAAATAAAATAACAATGTTATTTTATTAATTAATTTAAATTTCCAAAACCTAACATTTCCTCAAGACCTATTGAGGTCAAAGTGTATCCTCCATTAAGTGAACTCAGTGCTGTTGATTCAACCGTGCCCATGTAATTTTAATCTAATCACTGGTTCAAATGTTAGAAAATGCTGCTCTCACATTTAATGAATGTACCTTTAAAAAAGTTAATAAATTCATTCTAGGCACACTGGGCATCGGAATCCTGCACCGTCAATTTTAGAAGACTTGTGATAATTCCATATAATTAAAAAAATTACAAGAAAAATCAGGGTATTTACATTATTCTATTAGTTTAAGGGATAACAAAAAACGTGAATCTTCATATAATTCCAATTTTTAAATGTCATGTAGGAATGAAATTCAATCCACACACTTGAAAAAAATCAAGGTGGGAAGAACATATGAATATCTATGAACAAAATGATGAAATTATTTAAATGTGGAAAGGATACCCATTGAGGTAGTGATTGCTGATAGAGGATAAAAAAATGGAAAAATAAATAGTAGAGAAGAATGATGAAATTAATGATGTTCATCATGTAATATGTAAGAAAATTGGGAATCCATAATTCCAATGCCCTTATCGATGAGATAATGATTATCGTATTACAAAATAACATCCTCAGTAATAGTATAAATGGATTTAATTTTCAATCAAAACTAAATGTTTTCTATTATGATGACATAGGGAACACTAAAATTAACTTCCAATCTATAACGTCAAATATCTAACATTATTCTGACACTATACACTTTTTAATTTGATGAATTTTAATATATTATGAAATCACCACCAAAATTATATGTTTTTTAGCTGATATTAAAAAATCCTCATGACATGATAATTACATCTCATGTTTATAGCTTATCATAAAAATAATTTTTAGTAAATAGACATCAGGTAAATGTTTCTATTGTTCCTATAGTTTAATTTGATGTCAGATTAGGCATGGATTGGTTCTATTTATATAAACCCCATATCCATTTTAATGGAAGGAAAATCAAATTTTATATTATGAGTAAACATATGAATGACTATTACTATGAGGATGAAGATGAAATTACAATGGGAATTACATACATTTTAAGGATCTTGAAACCTATTCATAAGGGTTATTTGTTTAAAATGGATAGAGGGAAACCCAAAATTGGATATATACATATTTTCCATGGATAAGATTATGTATTTCATAAGGACATTACTAGTCTTCTCCAGAATAATTAAGTTGAATTTTCAATAGAACTCATTACTTCATCCACAAATATTTCAAAAACTAATTATAGAATAGATATAAATCATTTTAAGGAATTAAAGAAAAAACTCATGGATGATTTTGTAAGAGGAATTATACAGATAAATTCATCACCATGGGAATAAAATATTCTTATTATAAATAATAAATATGTTTCAATGTGAATTTTCATTGATTTTCAATAACATTACAAGACCTCTATCAAGAACAGGAGTCATTAACCAACTATTGATGACTTGTTTGATCAACTATGTCAAGGTCAATACATTTAAAATATTTCCATTTATTAGGGATATCATCAATTGAAGGAATACGATAAGGGTATAATAAAGACATACTCATATATGAGTTATTGTCATTATGAATTTATTGTAATGCCATTTAGAGATATCAATTCCTCCTCTATCATATTAGACCAATTGAATATTTTAAATATATTACCTTGATCTATTTTTGTAGTGTATATATATGATTTTTTTTATTCAAATAGATCATATGTCAATTACGATCATTTGAATATTGTGTTAAAAACCACAATGATGGATAATATTTATACTAAATATATCTTGTGTAAATTTTTTCAACATTTGTTTTCATTAATAGATCAAATAATTTCATGATATGTTATATCGATGTACCCATAAAATATAAATGTTATTTTTAAATGACACATACCAGTAATTCTGGTTGATTTCAACAGTGTTACTTTATTTGATTGATATTATCAATTCTGTTTTATGAAATAATCATGTCTATAAAATCCATTTAATATGTTGATATGTAAGGGAGCCAAGATAATATGTTCATCTGAAAGTGATGAAAATTTCAAGTAATTGAAAATAATTATTTTATTTAAACTATTCTCACACTACCCTCTAATAGAGAAGGTACTCTAATCTATGTTTATGTATTAAATAAGGGAATGTAATTTTCTCCAAGAATGATGATATGTTGATTGCATTTGTGTCACAATAATTGAAAATTACGGAAAAAATTTATCTAGCTTATCATTCAAAACTAGTAGATGTAACTTTTTATTTAAACTTGGGAGGCATTATGATTATAGTGAAATTTTATTTAAATATATATTGAATATAAAATCCTCAAATATATATTCACACATAATGATTTTAGTATTACCTATAAGGAATGGTTGTAATTCATTAAATATTATTAATTACCAATAAAATACAACTTTTAGAAGGTGAAAAAGTTAGCAGATTCTCTGAGTAAGAAAGAATATTCTATTATAACCATGATAAATGTCGAAAGATAAATAATTTTTATGGATTTGTAAAATATGGTCCATAAATTCTGGAGAAAAAGGGACATAAATTATCTTTTTTCATTTAATTTTCAATCATCTATCATTGTTATGGGTAGAGAGGCATAAAAATGGGATTTATAAGAGAAGAAGAAGTTGAGAAATGTTTTTAATTTAATCAATTTTTGAGACATGTTAAGAAGGTTATAGAACCAAGTATGTTTTAAATTAATACCATTCATGAAGAATAAGATCTTTAAATAATCTCACAGTTTGTTTTTTCTCCCCGAATCCTTGGATATGGATGATTTATAGTGAAGTGAAAAATTATTTCAAATTGGAGAACATGAAACAGGATAATTCATAGTGTGTATAATAATGCCTAAAATATATAAAAGTTTTTTTAGTATGAATGAATCCAATAATGTTGTTACAACCAATACCAATACTGAAATTTAAAATGGAAACAATTATCATGGATTTCATCATTGATCCGCAATAAATATAAAGGGTAAAAGTTTATTTTGGATATATATGATCAATTTTCAATGTGAGAAATTTTCATTACAATTAGTCAATTTCACTGTCCAAACCAACATTAATGATATTATTTAATGAAGTTGTAAGGTATCATAGGGTTGTAAATTCTATTTTATCTTACTAGTATAAGAATAGTACCATGATATTTTTTTGAAGTCCCCAATAATCATTTAATACAAAGTTAATCTTTATCTCTTTATATCATCTTTAAATATATGATCAGTTTGAGAGGTCCATTGAAACCCTAGTTGATATACAAATAATTAATTATATGGATTTCAATGTTGTTTAGGATCAAGGGAATCCGTGGGAGAATTTTCAGATAAAAATTTCATTCAATCACAAATTTTGATAACCCCTTATGAATCCCTCTCTAACCAAGGTTCATAACTCCAACATGTGAGGTTGATTTATAAGAAATATATCAATTACAGACTGACCTCGTTATTTAAATAATAAAGAAGGTTATATAACTTATTTAAAAAATTAGGATATATCTGAGTCACGAAAATAGTAATGTTGTCTGGATTTGGGGATATATAGTGTAACATCCCAAGTAAGTAATAAATAATAGATATTTTTATCTATGTCTATTAATGATTAATATAGTGTTATAGAGGCTTAAAATGAAAATAAATACAATCTTATGCATGGAATACACTAATATTCTTAAAAGATTGTTTTAGTGCCTTCTGATGGAAAACCATTATTGAATCTATATTTTGACAATTTTATAAACTATGTTTGTCAAAATAAACTTATCCTTTATGATTGGGACATCAAAATTTACCTTGTGTGAATTTTTGGTATTTTTCTCACAATGTTCATTTTTTAATGAATAGTGAAAAATACTGCATTTTACATCAAAACTGCTTTTTAATCTAATTTATTTATATGATTAGATTATGTTTTGAATTGGTTTTGAAGTGAAATTAGAATATATTTTTACCATTTTATCCAATGGTGGTCATTGGAATCAATTTCACTTTGAAATTAGACTTAAACTGGTGTCAATCTTTTGATACTTATTGTTTTGTAAAAACACGCTTTTTGCTCTGGCAGCGGGAATTAATTATTAAATTAATTAATGTGACTTATATGATTTGAATTTTTGTAAAATAGACTTCATTTTTGAATTCGGAATATCAAATATAGCTTAGGGTGAATTTTTGGTAATTTTCTGAAAAACATCAATTTTTGATGAATAGTGAAACCACTAAGTGGTAATCAAGCAAACTGATTTTTCAGTTAAATGAAAGTTTACCACTAATGTGTATTGAATTTTGAAAATCCGACATACATGGTTGTCATTAAGAAGTAAAATGTGGTTCAATGAGATTATAATAATTTTTTGGTGAATAGTAACTTATTAAGTTCTTAATCGCGATTAGTGGTAATTAGGGTAGTTTAAGGTATAAATAATGCTTTAATAATAGGAAATGACCTAGAAACAAGTCCCAACCATATTGGTTGTTTCATGGCCGACCAAGACAAGCCATGGGTCAACTTGGGGACCCCATGGAGACACTTTGGTTTGGAAATGACATAAATAACTTTTTATTAAATGTTAAAGTAAAAATGACACAAACATAATATGTTTTACGATAACAATTTTTACATGGGGTTATAAAGATCAGATTTTTGATTATAAATATTAATTGGAATTCTAAAAATATTTCCTACATCATAGTATTTTTTTTATAATTTTTAGACATTAAATAAATTAAATTATTTATGACATAATAATGATGCAGCGATGACATCATTATTTGATGATTTAAATAAAATGGAAAGATAATGTATAATCTATGACCTACACATGTCCAAAACTTATTGGATGAGTGGATTTAGAAGCCTTATCACTGTAGCCACAAATTATATCAATGTGGGACCTTTGGAAACCGAAACACATTTTCAAATAAAGTAATATTTCTTTACTTTCCAAAAGTACCCCTCCTCTCCTCTTATAAAAGGCCCCCCACCTCTACCTCATTTCACACACTCCTCAAGCCTTTTGCTCGTCCAACCCCTGTCCATTTACTCTCTCCACATCCCTCATCTCATCCTAGAGGATTCCCTTTGGGCAGAATCTTTTCAAAGGAAGCCTTTAGGCTCAAATCAAAAGGAGTTACACTTTTTAAGGTAATTTATTCTCTCATGTTCATTTGTTTTATTTTGCTTCTCAAACCCCCTAAACTCTTTTTATTTAATTCTTTTGTAACAACACCAGTATCTTCAATATACTAGGATGTTGTTATAAGATTTATTTGAGCTACACTCTCACAAAACTGCATCAAATGGTTAAAGAACATACGGTTTCCGTGGATGGCGAAATTCTGCCTCCCGAAACGATGATTGTTCAATACTCATTTAACACCTTCAAAGGTGGCCATAATGATGTCACTATTTTTATATATGATATATAATATGTTTATGTTTTCCTTAAGTTTCTGTTTTTTTCATTTTGGGCATAACTTTATGGTTTCCATTATGGGTAAACACGATATCTTCATTTTAGGAAGTGCGGACTACCGCCCCTCAAAGTGATTTGATTCGTTAAATACCATATGTGGGACATATAAAGGATGGAACTATGATATTATATATGATATTATACTGGAATTATAATATACCTTTATATCATTATGATTCCATTCTATAAAATACGAAATAGAAATGAAAGTAGCGTTCATGCGTACGTACGGCTTACCGTCTCCATGAACGGTGCATTTCATTTCTTACCTCTAAATGATTATGTAATATTATAAATGCATGTATGTACTGGATATATATGACATATATGATATCTACATCATGAATACCATTATGGATATAATGATCCTTTGACCAAATTAACAACATGTAAGTGTAAGAAGTCTATTTTTGACTTAAGAACCAAATACCGACAAAATGAACATTATTAACTTAACTGATTAGATGATGTTCATAACATGGTATAAAAGGAATAATGAACTTGAAAAAGGTTCTTAAGCAAGTAGATATTAACTCAAGTTTATTATTCAGGAGATTAAAGAACGGTCGGGTCAAGTCGGATACGAGGTATGGGACTTCGTCTCAATCTCCTTTCGTTGAGGCATATTTTATTTTATACACAACTTTATTTTATACGGTGTATAAACCCCTTTATTTTTTATGTTTATTCAAAAGGAATCTTTTTTATACGAAGCGTTTACTAAACGACAAAAGAGAATGTTTTTGTCATACGTATGCGGCGACAACGACTTCTCCGCCGTCGTAACCGTTATTTGAGTATCGGCTTCCCCTACAAGCCATACCTTCTTTTTTTAAAATAAAAATAAATACCATGTTTTACTTTGGTATTGAAAATGGTTTTCATAATTTTTTTATTATATCAATGTGTTGTATTGATATCTCGTGATTGAAATGTGGAAATGTTATGTTTCCTTTATGCATGTTTTATGTGATATGATTATGTTATGGTTCTTGGGCATTATTATGAAGACGGGTGGTTCCGTGATAAACTAAGGGCGGGTGAGCCCGTTATAGCTCTCCAATGCATTGGGTAACGCGAAGAAGTGAAACATTAAGGTTTCTCCGAAGAGATTTTAGGGAATATACTGTGATGGGTATTCCAAACGTAACCAAGAGGGTTACTCCCTACGTAAGAATGTTATGAATGCCTCAATTTACCTTTATGTCTTATGATTTCTATGATTTATTCATGATTTTATGAGGTACGTTAAAGTGCCTATGTTTTATGGGTAAAGTATGATTTCATTCTGATGTATATATGAACTCATGTTTCCTTTCCATGTTTTTTTTATAACCCATACTGAGTTTTTATACTCATCCCAAGTTTTTGAAATGTTTTTCACAGGTCAAGGGAAAGGTACATGATAAGATGATAGAGTCAAGGATGTGTCAAGAAATAATCCATGTTTTATTTTAAATGTGTTTCCATTGATGGGAATGAAGAATACAATATTTATGTAACCACTTTGTTTATATGTTGAATGTAATGCATGTTTTATGATCTAATTCTCTAAAACTCTAAAACTGAAAAGATCCTCAATGTGTAATCTTGTAATAACTCAAGATTAAGTAAGGTTTAAGGCTGGGGATTTATAGTTGGTATCAGAGGTCAGTTTAGATAACTTTAGGAGTTAGAATTCTATAAAATGATTATCCAAAAATATTTTTTTTTGAAATGATATAGCATTTAAAGATTACCATGTTGCTTCATTTAAGACATGTTTGTTCAGAATGGTTTTCCGCAGAGGAAACAGGGAAGCAGTGCTAGGAAGGCATACAGAAGGAAATAACCTTCCGAATCAGCATCCAGAAATGGTCGGAATTGGAACTGAACAGTTTGTTGTAGTAATGGCGCAGTTGACTCAAGCGATAAATGGCGGTGGTATCCATGCATGAGATCAGCCAGATCAACCGCAGAGGAACATGTCAGTGGTGGAACATTTCATGAGGCAACATCCACCATCATTCAGAGGATCATCTGACCCTGTGCTAGCTGAAGGGTGGATTAAAGCACTGGAGAAGATTTTTGATGTCATGGGGTGTTCAGACAATCAAAAGTTTAGTCTTGCTATTTACCGTTTGGAGGGTGAAGCAGATCAGTGGTGGTCTATGGTTAAAAATATCAGGGACGCCGATGAGATTGATGCTCTTGATTGGGATGAATTCAAAGGTATGTTTCTTGAGAAGTATTTTCCTAAGGCTGTTCGACTTAGAATGGAAAAGCAATTCTTGGAATTGAGGCAAGAGGAAGACTCAGTGGCTGCCTATGAGGAAAGGTTCACTCGATTGGCAAGGTATGCTTCAAATTTTATCTGGGACCTTGATAGTAAAATAAATCGTTTTTACTCAGGATTAAAGCCAAAGTATCGAAGGGCATTAGCTTCTCGTGAGTTTAAAAGTTATGAAAATCTTGTTCGATGTGCTGATAAGGTGGAAATGGAGTTTGCCGATGACCAAGTTTTCTATAACAACCAGCAGAAGAAGAGACCGAGGTGGAAGGAGAAAGGTAAGAATTCTTCAAAAAAGTCTGATGGTAAGAGAACTAAGTTTCCAGTTTGTGATAAATGTGGCAAAAGGCATGCTGGGGAATGTCTTCTGAATTCTGGGAAGTGCTACCGATGTGGTAATATGGGACATAAGGCTCGTGATTGCACTGAAAACGATCAAGGTGAAGGTAATAACAAATTTCATTTACAGTTAGTGAAATGTTATAAGTGAAATGAGATGGGTCACTATGCAAACGAGTGTCCGACAAGGAGATTGAGTGGTGGGAAGTAGTTAGACTACAAGCAGAAAGGGGTGGTGAAATCCTTTGCAACTACATCAGCAGATGTCGGGCCATCAAATGAAGTGGTATCAGGTACTTTGTTTGGTTTTTCAGATTATGCCAGTGTGTTGTTTGATTCGGGGTCTACACATTCTTTCATCTCTGAAACCTTTTCTAGTAAAATGGGAATACCATCTCAAGAAATGACTCCTGAAATTTTGGTAAAAATACCTGGGGGAAATGTTGAGGCAAAAAGAATTTATAAGAATCTTCCTATCCTTATTTGTGGAAAGAACCTACTTGCAAACCTTATTGTTCTACCTCTAGTAGAGTTTGATGTTATCCTGGGTATGGATTGGCTCTCTATTTACCATGCTAAGATTGACTGTAGAGATAAAGAAGTTTATTTTCAGAAAGACTTTCAGTTTGTTTACAAGAATGAACCTTTACATTTCATAACATATCAAGAGGCTGAGAAACTTGTAAAAGATGGAAATGAATGTTACCTTGAACACGTCGTTGAAAATAAAGGAACTGTTCAGATTAATGATGTGCCAATGGTAAATGAGTATCCTGATGTTTTTCATGATGAGTTGCCTGGAATAATACCAGATCGGGAAGTTGAGTTTACTGTTGACTTAGTTCCTGATGCTAAGCCAATTTCAAAACCCCCTTATCGAATGGCACAAATTAAACTTTTAGAGTTGAAGGAGCAATTGCAAGATTTATTAGAGAAAGGTTTCATTAGACCTAGCACATCACCATGGGGTACTCCTGTTTTATTTGTTAAAAAGAAATATGGTTCTATGAGACATTGCATTGATTATAGATCCTTGAATAATATCACTGTTATGAACAAATATCCTTTGCCTCATATCGATGATTTGTTTGATCAGCTTCAGGGAGCTCAGTTTTTTTCAAAGATTGACTTGAGATCGGGGTACCATCAGCTGAAGGTAAAGGAGGCAGATATTCCGAAGACCGCGTTCCGTACGAGATATGGCCATTATGAATTTGTAGTAATGCCTTTTGGGCTAACCAATGCACCTGCTGTATTCATGGACTTAATGAATAGAGTTTTCCATGAGTTCCTGGATAAGTTTGTGGTGGTTTTCATTGATGATATTTTGGTGTTTTCTAAAAGTAAAGAGGAGCATGAAAAACATTTAATGGTTATCTTGCAAACCTTAAAAGAAAAGAAACTGTATGAGAAATTCAGAAAGTGTGAGTTTTGGTTGCAACAAATTTCTTTCCTTGGTCACATTGTTTCTAAAGATGGAATAACTGTTGATCCTGCAAAAACAAAAGTTGTGGAAGAATGGCCAAGACCCACAAATGTAACCGAGATTCATAGCTTCCTTGGTTTGGAAGGCTATTACCGAAGGTTTGTTAGAAATTTTTCACGGTTATCTAGTCCAATGACTAAGCTAACTCGGAAGGGTGTTAAGTTTATCTGGACAAAAGAATGTGATGATTGCTTTCAGGAATTGAAAAGAAGATCGGTGAATGCTCCAGTTTTGGCACTACCTTCCAGGAATGGTGAGTTTGTTATATACAGTGATGCTTCATTGAAAGGACTTGGTTGCGTCCTAATGCAAAATGATCAGGTAATTGCTTATGCTTCACGACAGTTGAAAACTCATGGGATAAAATTACCCTACACATGATTTGGAATTAGCTGCTGTTGTTTTTTGCTTTAAAAATTTGGAGGCATCATTTGTATGGAGTAAAGTGTGAAATATATACCGATCACAAAAGTTTAAAGTATATATTCACTCAGAAAGAGTTAAACATGAGACAGAGGAGATGGATAGAATTAATCAAGGATTATGATTGTACAATTCATTACCATCCGGGAAAAGAAAATAAGGTGGCTGATGCTTTGAGTCGGAAAAGTAATGCTTCATTAACAATGTTGCATTTGGAACGTGATCCTTTGGTTAAGGATTTGATGAAATTTGGCATAGAAGTTGTTGGTGCAGGAAGTCCTTCTGTTTTTTTTCAGGTATCAGTGAGATCATCTCTATCAGATAGAATCAAGCAAGCACAGAAGCAAGACAGTGAGTTGCAGAAAAAGGTAGAGCTGGTTCAGAAAGGTAAGTTGCCTGAATTCAACATTGATAGTGATTGTGTTTTGAGATTTGGGAAGAGATTGTGTGTGCCTTGTGATTCACAGTTGAAGAGAGAGCTGTTATGTGAAGCTCATAGTTCTCCGTTTTCAATTCTTCCGGGCAGTACTAAGATGTATAGAGATCTGCGGGAGTATTACTGGTGGGATGGAATGAAAAGAGATATTGCTGATTTTACTGTGAAGTGTTTGACATGTCAACAGGTTAAAGCAGAGCGGCAGTTACCGAAAGGGATGCGTCAGCCTTTACCAGTTCCATAGTGGAAATGGGAGAATATATCCATGGACTTTGTTGTTGGATTACCGAAGACATCTCTAGGTAATAATGGAATCTGGGTTATTTTTGATCGCTTGACCAAATCTGCTCATTTCCTTGCTATACGAGATACTTTCTCTCTTGATCAACTTTCCCGTTTGAATCTTAAAGAGATAGTCAGGTTACATGGAGTTCCTCTCTCCATTGTATCGGATCGTGATACCAGGTTTACTTCTAACTTTTGGAAAGGCCTTCAGAAGTCGTTGGGTACTGAATTAAATTTTAGTACACCTTTTCATCCTCAATCAGATGGGAAGTCAGAACGAACAATTCAGATATTGAAGGATATGCTACGAGCTTGTTCTATGAATTATCAGGAAAGTTTGGACCAACATCTTTCTTTGGTTGAATTTTCATATAATAACAGTTTTCATTCCAGTATACATATGGCACCATTTCAGGCATTATATGGGAAGCGGTGTCGAACTCCAGCTTTCTGGGATGAAGTGGGTGAAAGGAAGTTGATGGGACCAGAATTGGTAGAAGAGATGGCAGAAAAAGTTCAGCTGATTCAGAAACACATGAGAACAGCTCAGATCAGGCAGAAGAGTTATGCGGATAACCGGAGGAAGGATTTATCTTTCGAGGTAGGTGATCATGTTTTTCTCAAGGTTTCTCCTTGGAAAAGTGTGATGAGATTTGGTAAGAAAGGAAAGTTGAGTCCAAGGTTTATTGGACCATACGAAATTTTGGAGAGAGTTGGATCAGTTGCATACCGAGTGGCTTTACCTCCGAGTTTATCTCAGGTACACAATGTTTTTCACATTTCGATGTTGAGAAAGTATATGCCAGATCCATCTCATGTTTTGAGTCCAGAGGTAGTTCAGCTGGAAGAGAACCTATCTTATGAGGAACAACCGGTCCAGATTCTTGACCACAGGGAGCAAGTGTTACGGAATAAGGTGATTCATCAGGTAAAGGTTTTGTGGAAAAACCACATGATTGAAGAGGCAACATGGGAATCTGAAAATGCAATGAGGGATAAGTACCCCCATTTATTCGATAAGTAAATAAATTGTGGGGATGCAAATTTCTAAAGGGGGGAAGGATGTAACATACCAAGTAAGTAATGAATAATAGATATTTTTATCTATGTCTATTAATGATTAATATAGTGTTATAGAGTCTTAAAATGAAAATAAATACAATCTTATGCATGGAATACACTAATATTCTTAAAAGATTGTTTTAGTGCCTTCTGATGGCAAAACATTTTTGAATCTATATTTTGACAATTTTATAAACTATGTTTGTCAAAATAAACTTATCCTTTATGATTGGGACATCAAAATTTACCTTCTGTGAATTTTTGGTATTTTTCTGACAATGTTCATTTTTTAATGAATAGTGAAAAATACTGCATTTTACATCAAAACTGCTTTCTAATCTAATTTATTTATATGATTACATTATGTTTTGAATTGGTTTTGAAGTGAAATTAGAATATATTTTTACCATTTTATCCAATGGTGGTCATTGGAATCAATTTCACTTTGAAATTAGACTTAAACTGGTGTCAATCTTTTGATACATATTGTTTTGTAAAAACACGCTTTTTGCTCTGGCAATGGGAAGTAATTATTAAATTAATTAATGTGACCTATATGATTTGAATTTTGTAAAATAGACTTCATTTTCGAATTCAGAATATCAAATATAGCTTAGGGTGAATTTTTGGTAATTTTCTGAAAAACATCAATTTTTGATGAATAGTGAAACCACTAAGTGGTAATCAAGCAAACTGATTTTTCAGTTAAATGAAAGTTTACCACTAATGTGTATTGAATTTTGAAAATCCGACATACATGGTTGTCATTAAGAAGTAAAATGTTGTTCAATGAGATTATAATAATTTTTTGATGAATAGTAACTTATTATGTTCTTAATCGCGATTAGTGGTAATTAGGGTAGTTTAAGGTATAAATAATGCTTTAATAATAGGAAATGACCTAGACACATGTCCCAACCTTATTTTTTGTTTCATGGCCGACCAAGACAAGCCATGGGTCAACTTGGGGACCCCATGGAGACACTTTGGTTTGGAAATGACATAAATAACATTTTATTAAATGTTAAAGTAAAAATGACACAAACATAATATGTTTTACGAAAACAATTTTTACATGGGGTTATAAAGATCAGATGTTTGATTATAAATATTCATTGGGAAGCTAAAAAGATGTCCTAAATCATAGTATTTTTTTTATAATTTTTAGAAATTAAATAAATTAAATCATTTATGACATAATAATGATGCAGTGATGACATCATTATTTGATGATTTAAATAAAATGGAATGATAATGTATAATCTATGAACTAAACATGTCCAAAACTTATTGGATGAGTGGATTTAGAAGCCTTATAACCTTATCCACGAATTATATCAATGTGGGACCTTTTGAAACCGAAACACATTTTCAAATAAAGTAATATTTCTTTACTTTCCAGAAGTACCCCTCCTCTCCTCTTATAAAAGGCCCCCACCTCTACCTCATTTCACACACTCCTCAAGCCTTTGGCTCGGCCAACCCCTGCCCATTTACTCTCTCCACATCCCTCTCCTCAAACTAGAGGATTACCTTTGGGCATAATCCTTTCAAAGTAAGCCTTTAGGCTCAAATCAAAAGGAGTTGCACTTTTTAAGGTAATTCATTCTCTCATGTTCATTTGTTTTATTTTGCTTCTCCAACCCCCTAAAATCTTTTTATTTAATTATTTTGTAACAACAACAGTATCTTAAATATACTAGGATGTTGTTATATGATTTATTTTAGCTACAATCTCACACAACTGCATCAAATGGTTAAATAACATACGGTTTCCGTGGATGGAGAAATTCTGCCTCCCGAAACGATGATTGTTCAATACTCATTTAACACCTTCAAAGGTGGCCATTATGATGTCACTATTTTTATATATGATATATAATATGTTTATGTTTTCCTTAAGCTTCTGTTTTTTTCATTTTTGGCATACCTTTATGGTTTCCATTATGGGTAAACACGATATCTTCATTTTAGGAAGTGCGGACTACCGCCCCCTCAAAGTGATTTGATTCGTTAAATACCATATGTGGGACCTATAAAGGATGGAACTATGATATTATATATTATATTATACTGGAATTATAATATACCTTTATATCATTATGATTCCATTCTATAAAATACGAAATAGAAATGAAAGTAGCGTTCATGCGTACGTACGGCTTACCGTCTCCATGAACGGTGCATTTCATTTCTTATCTCTAAATGATTATGTAATATTATAAATGCATGTATGTACTGGATATATATGACATATATGATATCTACATCATGAATACCATTCTGTATATAATGATCCTTTGACCAAATTAACAACATGTAAGTGTAAGAAGTCTATTTTTTACTTAAGAACCAAATACCGACAAAATGAACATTATTAACATAACTGATTACATGATGTTCATAACATGGTATAAAAGGAATAATGAACTTGAAAAAGTTTCTTAAGCAAGTAGAGATTAACTCAAGTTTATTATTCAGGAGATTAAATAACGGTCGGGTCAAGTCGGATACGAGGTATGGGACTTCGTCTCAATCTCCTTTCGTTGAGGCATATTTTATTTTATACACAACTTTATTTTATACGGTGTATAAACCCCTTTGACTTTTACGTTTATTCAAAAGGAATATTTTTTATACGAAGCGTTTACTAAACGACAAAAGGGAATGGTTTTGTCGTACGTATACGGCGACAACGACTTCTCCGCCGTCGTAACCGTTATTTGAGTATCGGCTTCCTCTACAAGCCATACCTTCTTTTTTTAAAAGAAAAATAAATACCATGTTTTACTTTGGTATTGAAAATGGTTTTCATAATTTTTTTATTATATCAATGTGTTGTATTGATATCTCGTGATTGAAATGTGGAAATTTTATGTTTCCTTTATGCATGTTTTATGTGATATGATTATGTTATGGTTCTTGGGCATTATTATGAAGACGGGTGGTTCCGTGATAAACTAAGGGAGGGTGAGCCCGTTATAGCTCTCCAATGCATTGGGTAACGCGAAGGTGTGAAATGTTAAGGTTTCTATGAAGAGATTTTAGGGAATATACTGTGATGGGTATTCCAAACGTAACCAAGGGGGTTACTCCCTACGTAAGAATGTTATGAATGCCTCAAGTTACCTTTATGTCTTATGATTTCTATGATTTATTCATGATTTTATGAGTTACGTTAAAGTGCCTATGTTTTATGGGTAAAGTATAATTTCATTCTGATGTATATATGAACTCATGTTTCCTTTCCATGTTTTTTTTATAACCCATACTGAGTTTTTATGCTCATCCCAAGTTTTTGAAATGTTTTTCACAGGTCAAGGGAAAGGTACATGATAAGATGATAGAGTCAAGGATGTGTCAAGAAATAATCCATGTTTTATTTTAAATGTGTTTCCATTGATGGGAATGAAGAATAATATCTTTATGTAACCACTTTGTTTATATGTGGAATGTAATGCAAGTTTTATGATCTAATTATCTAAAACTCTAAACCCGAAAAGATCCTCAATGTGTAATCTTGGAATAACTCAAGATTAAGTAAGGTTTAAGGCTGGGGCCTTATATATAGAGTTCACATTTTCTGACTTGGTGATTATAAAAATATATCATATGAAGAATATTATTACATTTGGATATATTCTAATGATGGAACCAAAATATTTTACCTCGATTGAATGTTTTGATCATATTAATATGGTTTCTAATAAATTAGGGCGTCCGCTGAATCTCTGTGAAGTTCATTATGTATTCTATGTATCTCATAAGATGGATTAAATTACTAGTCATCCATATGTACTGAACTCAGAGTTAACTCCAATCAAGTATAGATTAATTATAATGAATAACATGTTGATGTTCTCAATCAAATGTAGAATTTTTGGTGGAATAAGACCACTACCCTTGTCAATGTATTATGTAAAAATATAAATTTTTGAATTATAAAATGGAACCTATGTATGTGATCAGGTGTAAGAATAATTTTTATTTTTTATCCATGTGATGGGATTTCAAGGGAAATATTCCTAAAATAGGGGAAGAATGTAACACCCCTATATTATATGATAATTTTCGTGATGGGACTATGGATTTAAATTCATTTGTTCATGAGGAGGAGTTTTAATTGTTAATTAGTTGATATGTAAAATTTTCAAATAGTGATTTATAGTTTAATTTTGTTGGTTTTTATCCACCCTAAATAGTATGTTTTTAGAATATTTTGAGGCTTGGTTAGGAGTGGAAGATACTTAGGATAGCAACATAGTAGGTCATGATTCGGTAGAAGAGGTTTTATAAAACTATGACACCATGTATGGAAATAACAAGGAGGCTTTATAAGGGAACACTTGTAGGACAACGATGCTAAGAGAGATTAATTATTTACAATGTCACTCTATCATTTTTTAAAATTGTGGTATTTTGGGTTTTATGCGGGGTGGGGTGTTATGATAGTTTATCTCTATCAAGAACTCCCTTACATATTCCTCCCATTATATTCACATTATGGGGGATAAGTTTTTTGCGTTATTCAGAAAATTTAAGTTTATTCATCATTTATCTCCCATTACACTCCTATATTATGTATCATCATTATATATATATATATATAGTTGAATAGGTTTTCATGATGATTTATGTAGATCATGCTGCTATTTTCCATGGTTTATAGGGATTTTGTGGGTCAATCAAAGAGGGTGTCCTAAGACACAAAACTCAATAAAATATTCATCATTTCTAATAAAATAGGTGGCATAATGTGTTTCCGATGGCTTTGTACTAAATTTTTGTATAATTAGTCGTCAATTCAAAAATTAGTATTACATATTTTTCTTGTCTTTGTCTCAGGGGTATTTTGGTATTATAATACATTAAGTTCCTTGCTTTTTCAACATTGTTAAACTACCCAGTCGGGTTTTCAATCATCATACCAATTTATATATTGATTTATTTTAATTAATTAAATAATTAATTTGATTATTTTGGTAGGTGAGGTTGGAAATAGGTGAATTTGATGAATTTGGAAGAGACATTAGTTTAATTTAGTAAACCATTATGTGTTCCTCAAAGTATTAGTCCTAATTTGTTTTTAAAAAAATTAATTAGTTATAATTAATTATAATAAATTATTTATATTAAAAAATTGATGTGATAAACGGAATCATTTATATAGGTGGGTCATAAAATAGAATAGGAAAATTTTTATATGTGGTGACTCATGTGATTGGATTTGGTAGGAGGTTGGGGTACATAAATATGAATCGCCTCTTGGATTCATAGTAATTTATGCTTGTGGACCAATGTTAGTAAAACTACCTCCATGTGTGTGTGTTGTTTCACTAGTGATGTTTACTCTTTGTGTCAATGTATTGGGTTGATTGTGATATATGTGGCATAACCCTAGAGCATATGGATTGGATTGAGGAAATCTTGTGGATTCTAGTGTGTGTGACTTGTTCTACTATTACGTGTTCTTGGATGGTGAGGTGTTGAGTTATGAGATGAGATGTGCACAATATTTTTTAAATGTCTTTTAACCTCCTTCTTGGAGGATCTACATGGGATCATCGAGATGGTTCATGTACTATATATATGAAACCACCAAGAATCTATGAGATGGGATAGTATTATTGATTGGGACAATGAAAACTAGTGGGATGGACCGATGATATTGAGTATGCCTCCAATGAACCTGTGGGTTGGACCTGTGGAATTCATCGAATCCAGAATGGACCTCAGGATAGGTTGGTGTGATTTTGTTCCTCCCTTAAACCAATAAGACCGGTTGATGTCATGGATGGTCCTCCATATAACCATTATGGATAGGCCAGTGATCATGGTTGACCTGAAGATAGTATATATGGATGGGTTAGGGTGATTTTATGGTCCACCATATGATTGAATGGATCTGTTGGGGTACATAACAATGTCTTTACATGGGTGATAATAATAGGCCATGGAATATATATTAACAAGATCTTGTTCGATGTTCCTTTCAGATTGGTACTGTGGTGGGTGTTTTGTGGATTATAGTATGACACAAAATATTTAGTTTTTACTTAAAATGTACAGTAAAAATTATTTTATGTGATATATCCTAGAAGTTTTCCAATGTTGGTATTCATGATTGTCAATGTGAGTCACATTTCTAGTTGGGTGTGTTTCGTGGTCATTAAAACACATTATTTGTTTATTAAATGAATATATTCTTCATTATAATGTTATATAATTTGGTTGAGGACATGGGGATACCTATTTGGTATTTTAAATTACCTCTAATATGCATTCTAGGTGTCAGATCTGATGTACATGGGTAGGTTCTCTTATTTTATCTCAAGGAATAGGCACCATTGGGATATGGAAATGTGGAACAAGTCATCTTGAAATGAAGGAAATATATATAGAATGATGATATTTTTGCTCGTATATAATCCTTGGAAAATATTTTAGTCACTATTTGGTATATATGAATAATATATTAGAACTCTCACACCCTGTTCCAGTGCTAAAATATAAAGAAATACGTTTTTAGCATTGATTCCAATAGATTTGAACCATTTTTTTAATATGAAACTTACAATATCAAAAATAAAACAATTAAATATTATATTATAAATGAACTTTTAGGTTTAGTGATTTATATAATTGGGAAACAATACAATAAAAACAATATCCATATAATCAATGTAGAATTTATGAAACATAAAAAACATTTCTTATTTCAATGTAATTCACCATTATCATAAATATGGAATCCTATAAATTCAAAATACATTCAACCTCATTAATTTTAACCTAGGGATAACGAAAAAAACAATGGTGGTCTCAAATAATTGGAAAGGGAAAAAGTAATTATTAAAAAATGAATGTTATAAGTGATTATAAGAAGATAAAATTGTATGATAACCTAAACAAAGTGCATCAGTATAACATATATTATTGATACCAATAAATAATTGATCTCAAAACAAGAAAACATGGAATAAGATATTAAAAATTGAAATATCAATAATAATCTATTATGATGACATAGGGAACACTAAAATTAACTTCAAATATATAACGTCAAATATCTAAATTTATTCTGAAACTATACAATTTTTAATTTGATGAATTTTAATATATTATGAAATCACCACCAAAATTATATGTTTTTAGCTGAAATTAAAAAATCCTCATGACATGATAATTACATCTCATGTTTATAGCTTATCATAAAAATAATTTTTAGTAAATAGACATCAGGTAAATGTTTCTATTGTTCCTATAGTTTAATTTGATGTCAGAATAGGCATGGATTGGTTCTATTTATATAAACCCCGTATCCATTTTAATGGAAGGAAAATCAAATTTTATATTATGAATAAACATATGAATGACTATTACTATGAGGATGAAGATGAAATTACAATGGGAATTACATACATTTTAAGGATCTTGAAACCTATTCATAAGGGTTATTTATTTAAAATGGTTAGATGGAAACCCAAAATTGGATATATACATATTCTCCATGGATAAGATTATGTATTTCATAAGGACATCCCTAGTCTTCTCCAGAATAATTAAGTTGAATTTTCAATAGAACTCATTACTTCATCCACAAATATTTTAAAAACTAATTATAGAATAGATATAAATGATTATGGAATTAAAGAAAAAACTCATGGTTGATTTTGTAAGAGGAATTCTACATCTAAATTCATCACCATGGGAAGAAAATATTCTTATTATAAATAATAAATATGTTTCAATGTGAATTTTCATTGATTTTCAATAACATTACAAGACCTCTATCAAGAACAGGAGTCATTAACCCACTATTGATGACTTGTTTGATCAACTATGTCAAGGTCAATACATTTAAAATATTTCCCTTTATTAGGGATATCATCAATTGAAGGAATACGATAAGGGTATAATAAAGACATACTCATATATGAGTTATTGTCATTATGCATTTATTGTAATGCCATTTGGAGATATCAATTCCTCCTCTATCATATTAGATCAATTGAATATTTTAAATATATTACCTTGATCTATTTTTGTAGTGTATATATATGATATTTTTTTATATTCAAATAGATCATATGTCAATTAAGATCATTTGAATATTGTGTTAAAGACCACAATGATGGAGAATATTTATACTAAATATATCTTGTGTAAATTTTTTCAACATTTATTTTCATTAATAGATCAAATAATCTCATGATATGTTATATCGATGTACCCATAAAATATAAATGTTATTTTTAAATGACACATACCAGTAATTCTGGTTGAGTTCAACAGCGTTACTTTATTTGACTGATATTATCAATTCTGTTTTAAGAAATAATCATGTCTATAAAATCCATTTAATATGTTGATATGTAAGGGAGACAAGATAATATGTTCATCTGAAAGTGATGAAAATTTCAAGTAATTGAAAATAATTATTTTATTTAAACTATTCTCACACTACCCTATAATAGAGAAGGTACTCTAATCTATGTTTATGTAGTAAATAAGGGAATGTAATTTTCCACAAGAATAATGATATGTTGATTTCATTTGTGTCACAATAATTGAAAATTACAGAAAAAATTTATCTAGCTTTTCATTCAAAACTAGTAGATGTAACATTTTATTGAAACTTGGGAGGCATTATGATTATAGTGAAATTTTATTTAAATATATATTGAATATAAAATCCTCACATATATATTCACACATAATGATTTTAGTATTACCTATAAGGGATGGTTGCAATTCATTAAATATTATTAATTACCAATAAAATACAAATTTTAGAAGGTGAAAAAGTTAGCAGATGCTCTGAGTAAGAAAGAATATTCTATTATAACCATGATAAATGTCGAAAGATAACTAATTTTTATGGATTTGTAAAATATGGTCCATAAATTCTGGAGAAAAAGGGACATAAATTATCTTTTTTCATTTAATTTTCAATCATCTATCATTGTTATGGGTAGAGAGGCATAAAAATGGGATTTATAAGAGAAGAAGATATTGAGAAATGTTTTTAATTTAATCAATTTTTGAGACATGATAAGAAGGTTATAGAACCAAGTATGTTTTAAATTAATACCATTCATGAAGAATATGATCTTTAAATAATCTCACAGTTTGTTTTTTCTCCCCGAATCCTTGGATATTGATGATTTATAGGGAAGTGAAAAATTATTTCAAATTGGAGAACATGAAACAGGATAATACATAGTGTGTATCCAAATGCCTAAAATATATAAAAGTTTTTTTAGTATGAAAGGATCCAATAATGTTGTTACAACCAATACCAATACTAAAATTTAAAATGGAAAAAATTATCATGGATTTCATCATTGATCCGCAATAAATATAAAGGGTAAAAGGTTATTCTGGATATATATGATCAATTTTCAATGTGAGAAATTTTCATTACAATTAGACAATTTCACTATCCAAACCAACATTAATGATATTATTTAATGAAGTTGTAAGGTATCATAGGGTTGTAAATTCTATTTTATCTTACCAGAATAAGAAAAGTACCATGATATTTTTTTGAAGTCCCCAATAATCATTTAATACAAAGTTAATCTTTATCACTTTATATCATCTTTAAATATATGATCAGTTTGAGAGGTCCATTGAAACCCTAGTTGATATACCAATAAATAATTATATGGATTTCAATGTTGTTTAGGATCAAGGGAATCCGTGGGAGAATTTTCAGATAAAAATTTCATTCAATTACAAATTTTGATAACCCCTTATGAATGCCTCTCTAACCAAGGTTCATAACTCCAACATCTGAGGTTGATTTATAAGAAATATATCAATTACAGAGTGACCTCATTATTTAAATAATAAAGAATGTTATATAACTTATTTACAAAATTAGGATATATCTGAGTCACCAAAATAGTAATGTTGTCTGGATTTGGGGATATATAGAGTTCACATTTGGTGACTTGGTGATTATAAAAATATATCATATGAAGAATATTATTACATTTGGATATATGGTAATGATGGAACCAAAATATTTTACCTCGATTAAATGTTTTGATCATATTAATATGGTATCTAATAAATTGTGGCATCCGCTGAATCTCTGTGAAGTTCATTATGTATTCTATGTATCTCATAAGATGGATTACATTACTAGTCATCCATATGTACTGAACTCAGAGTTAACTCCAATCAAGTATAGTCTAATTATAATGAATAACATGTTGATGTTGTCAATCAAATGTAGAATTTGTGGTGGAATAAGACCACTACCCTTGTCAATGTATTATGTAAAAATATTAAATTTTTGAATTATAAAATGGAACCTATGTATGTGATCAGGTGTATGAATAATTTTTATTTTTTATCCATGTGATGGGATTTCAAGGGAAAAATTCCTACAATAGGGGAAGAATGTAACACCCCTATATTATATGATAATTTTTGTGATGGGACTATGGATTTAAATTCATTTGTTCATGAGGAGGAGTTTGAATTTTTAATTAGTTGATATGTAAAATTTTCAAATAGTGATTTATAGTTTAATTTTGTTGGTTTTTATCCACCCTAAATAGTATGTTTTTAGAATATTTTGAGGCTTGGTTAGGAGTGGAAGATACTTAGGATAGCAACATAGTAGGTCATGAGTTGGTAGAAGGGGTTTTATAAAACTATGACACCATGTATGGAAATAACTAGGAGGCTTTATAAGGGAACACTTGTAGGACAATGATGCTAAGAGAGAATAATTATTTACAATGTCACTCTATCATTTTTTAAAATTGTGGTATTTTGGGTTTTATGGGGGGTGGGGTGTTATGATAGTTTATCTCTATCAAGAACTCCCTTACATATTCCTCCCATTATATTCACATTATGGGGGATAATTTTTTTGCGTTATTCAGAAAATTTAAGTTTATTCATCATTTATCTCCCATTACACTCCTATATTATGTATCATCATTATATAAATATATATATATTAGAATAGGTTTTCGTGATGATTTATGTAGATTATGCTGCTATTTTCCATGGTTTATAGGGATTTTGTGGGTCGATCAAAGAGGGTGTCTTAAGACACAAAACTCAATAAAATATTCATCATTCCTAATAGAATAGGTGGCATAATGTGTTTCCAATGGCTTTGTACTGAATTTTTGTATAATTAGTCTTCAATTCAAAAATTAGTATTACATATTTTTCTTGTCTTTGTCTCAGGGGTATTTTGGTATTATAATACATTAAGTTCCTTCCTTTTTCAACATTGTTAAACTACCCAGTCGGGTTTTCAATCATCATACCAATTTAGAAATTGATTTATTTTAATTAATTAATTAATTAAATTGATTATTTTGGTAGGTGAGGTTGGAAATAGGTGAATTAGATGAATTTGGAAGAGACATTAGTTTAATTTAGTAAACCATTATGTGTTCCTCAAAGTATTAGGCCTAATTTGTTTTTAAAAAAATTAATTAGTTATAATTAATTATAATAAATTATTTATATTAAAAAATTGATGTGATAAACGGAATCATTTATAAAGGTGGGTCATAAAATAGAATAGGAAAATTTGTATATGTGGTGACTCATGTGATTGGATTTGGTAGGAGGTTGGGGTACATAAACATGAATCGCCTCTTGGATTCATAGTAATTTATGCTTGTGGACCAATGTTAGTAAAACTACCTCCATGTGTGTGTGTTGTTTCAATAATGATGTTTACTCTTTGTGTCAATGTATTTGGTTGATTGTGATATATGTGGCATACACCTAGAGGATATGGATTGGATTGAGGAACTCTTGGGGATTCTAGTGTGTGTGACTTGTTCTACAGTAACGTGTTCTTGGATGGTGAGGTGTTGAGTTATGAGATGAGATGTGCACAATATTTTTTAAATCCCTTTTAACCTCCTTCTTGGAGGATCTACCTGGGATCATCGAGATGGTTCATGTACTATATATATGAAACCACCAAGAATATATGAGATGGGGTAGTATTATTGATTGGGACAATGAAAACTAGTGGGATGGACCGATGATGTTGAGTATGCCTCCAATGAACCTGTGGGTTGGACATGTGGAATTAATTGAATTCAGAATGGACCTCAGGATAGGTTGGTGTGATTTTGTTCCTCCCTTAAACCAATAGGACCGGTTGATGTCATGGATGGTCCTCCGTATAACCATTATGGATAGGCTAGTGATCATGGTTGACCTGAAGATAGTATATATGGATGGGTTAGGGTGATTTTATGGTCCACCATAAGTTTGAATGGATCTGTTGGGGTACATAACAATGTCTTTACATGGGTGATAATAATAGGCCATGGAATATATATTAACAAGATCTTGTTCGATGTTCCTTTCGGATTGGTACTGTGGTGGGTGTTTTGTGGATTATAGTATGACACAAAATATTGAGTTTTTACTTAAAATGTACAGTAAAAATTATTCTATGGGATATATCCTAGAAGTTTTCCAATGTAGGTATTCATGATTGTCAATGTGAGTCACATTTCTAGTTGGGTGTGTTTCGTGGTCATTACAACACATTATATGTTTATTAAATGAATATATTCTTCATTATAATGTTATATAATTTGGTTGAGGACATGGGGATACCTATTTAGTAATTCAAATTACCTCTAATATGCATTCTAGGTGTCAGATCTGATGTACATGGGTAGGATCTCTTATTTTATCTCAAAGAATAGGCACCATTGGGATATAGAAATGTGGTATAAGTAATATTGAAATAAAGGAAATATATATAGAATGATGATATTTTTTCTGGTATATAATCCTTGGAAAATATTTTAGTCACTATTTGGTATATATGAATAATATATCAGAACTCTCACACCCTGTTCCAGTGCTAAAATATAATGAAATAAGTTTTTAGCATTGATTCCAATAGTTTTGAACCATTTTTTTAATATGAAACTTACAATATCAAAAATAAAACAATTACATATTATATTATAAATGAACTTTTAGGATTAGTGATTTATATAATTGGGAAACAATACAACAAAAAAAATATCCATATAATCAATGTAGAATTTATGAAACTTAAAAAACATTTATTATTTCAATGTAATTCACCATTATCCTAAATATGGAATCCTATAAATTCATAATACATTCAACCTCATTAATTTCAACCTAGGGATAAGGAAAAAAACAATGGTGGTCTCAAATAATTGGAAAGGGAAAAAGTAATTATTAAAAAATGAATGTTATAAGTGATTATAAGAAGATAAAATTGTATGATAACCTAATAAAAGTGCATCAGTATATCATATATTATTGATACCCATAAATAATTGATCTCAAAACAAGAAAACATGGAATAAGATATTAAAAAGGGAAATATCAATAAGAATCAATAATAACGATGAATGTATTGAAATCGTTATCTAATGTTTCATCACAAACCTATAGAAATCGTTGTAAAAATATATTGGAATATTTGAAAATCATCACTATTGAACACTTACAAAACACTTAAATAAAAATTACAATTGGAATGACCATATGAATGAAAACCAATACAATTCTCTAGAGAACCTAATCATTAACAAATCTATTGAATCACTATCTGGGTGCACTAATCGTGTAAGCCATAACAAGTTCAACTGATGCTATTAGGGAACATCGATCATATTACACTCAAATTATTTCTTTTTTAAATTTTATAAAAACCACATTGTGGGTTAGTGGGAAACGGACACATAATAATAAAAATACAAACATACTATCCATAAAAAAATTCATTATTGGGCATAAACCACCATGAAAAGATTCAAAACCAGTCTCCTGAATGCCATCAACCATCACTATTATCGTCGCCACCTCAGTAGTTGATCTGCATCCAAATCACCGGTTGTGGTAATAAAATAGTAAAACTCAGAAAATAAAACTACAAAAATTAAAAACCCATCATCATTATTTTCTCCGTCACCACATCACCTCACACAGTGCACACCTAACACACCATAAAAATCGCATCACCAACCCCCTGATGAGAATCACTCTAAAATCCTTCACCACTACCCTAATTAGAACCATTATCATGCCCGTATAAATAGAAAATGACGGACACCACTAAAATCAAATAGAACAAGATAATAAATGAAAATCGGAACCACCTTCACCGATGACCGAAATCAAATACAGAAAAATCATGCCGAAATAAACTACAATAGCTCCTTCATATTGCCAAACCATAGACATCCACAGAAAAAGCACTAACGGGGGTCGGGAAAGTAACCCTAAAGGAAAACTCCATGGACACCAAACCACATGTCCAAAAACCCTATGTATCCACTACTAGAAATCCAACATGGAGAGGAGAAGTGGAATGCTAGTTCAAGGAAAGGTTGAGGAAGTTGAGGAGGAATAACGGGAAAATGAAACCCAGGAATAAGCCAAAAAAAAATAAATATAATGGAGAGACCAGGGGCTGGACCCCAAGAGAGAAGAGATGAAATGCCTTAACGATCCACGACCACCGAGCCAATAAGACCAAAACCTCAAGAATCCAACTATCTCAAATGGACATGGAGAGGATTGGAGGAACATGAGGACAAAGAGAGGATCGGTATATGGGGAAAGGGAGTTTCACTTTCATTACAGTTGACCTACCATGAAGTGAGGAGATGAATCAATGAGAATAATAAAGGGATGATAGAGGATTCTAGCGGAGCCCTTGAAAGGAGAAGCAAGGGGAGCGATCACAAAACTAGAAAGGTATGATTCTACACTAGGTAAAAGATGGGGAAATCCATAAAGTGCCGCTATTGAAAAGAGATTGGGAATAAAACTGGAGAATAGAGAGTTGGGAGAGACAGGTGGAGGGAAAAAGCATCATCACCAGAATACTCTCAAAACACTAGAGGAGGGAAAGAGAAAAGGGAGAGGGCGGAGAACCGGGTGAGTGAGGGGGCATCACTTAACACCAATCATGTTAAATTTCCCAGAACCACAACATGAATAATGTCTATAAAGATTTAATTACATTATAAAACTCAAAATAAATTCCTTATCCCATTTAAAACATTTTTGTCACAATGAAAAGAAATCGGTTTCATGTTCATATCTTTCAAATACGATTAACTAGTGGAAATGAAACATGTTCCATAAATATCACTTTAAAAACTCATAATACATACAATAAAATAATTTAGATGTTACCATAAAAAAATATCACCAATGATTCATAAGATACACAACAATTATTGACATTGATTAATGTAAATATCAACAAAATTTCAGAATTTTTTTATTAAAATAAACATTTATTTTTATAATAACTTTAACAAACATATTTTATGATACTTTTATTTGTATAAATATTTTTATAACTAATAATTAAAATAATATTATGTATAAAAATTGAATTATAATATCCTTATAACCATGCAATGGGATATTCAATGAAATAATGGAGTGTAATTTTTTAAAAACCACAAATGTTTATATTTTCATTAATTTTTCACTGTAAAAAGGATTGAAAATATCATTGATTGGAAATTGAAAAAAATATTGCATTATTTTTTTAATATGAAAAAATGGGTAATTTTTTAAACAATTTATTTTAAAAAAATTAATACATTTATTAAAACATTTTTTGAAATCATGGTTTTGGATGAAAAGATAATTTCTCCCCTAGATATAAATTGTATCTAATTATCTTTAAATAATTATCTAAAAATTGTTATGTACCAAAGTGTGTAAAGTAGTATTATTACTTTTCAATGACATTAATAACTTGAGTATAATAATATTCAATTATTTATTCGGTTATAGGTCATAATATCTCCTAATTGAAGGAATATTCAATAACAATTTTGATAAATGATGAGATTATTATAAAATACTAATAAAAAATTTGTAACATTGAATCATAATTCACATTATAAGAATAAAATTAAATGATGAATAAAATATACTGAAAAAAATAATATTTATAACAAAATATTGAAAATGATAATTATATACACTATATAGGAGAAGAATTTTAATTACATATTATACATCTTGAAGAATGAAAAATGACTCCAAAATCCCATATCGCATTGATAAAATTGAAACTATAAACCCCATTTAGTAAAGATCTACAAATGGGATATGTTAATCACCATAAATAATATTTAGTAACAATGAAATACATTCTTGGTTATTATACACATTTCAAATCAAATTAAGTTGTTAATATTGGTTTTATCTCATTGAAATAAAATTGTGGTGAGAAAACCCATACCTCGAGTTCGACTTGACATTCCTTTTAATTGTGTCCATGAATAATCAACTAATGTTTATTAGTGAATTTATTAGTAATAATTTTAAAATTTATTATTACATTAATTTCACTTGTTATATTGTTATAAAAAAAATTAAATAATCATTTATGTTTCAATTAGATGTTTTGAACATATTTGGTAAATGTGTCAAAATTGACTTTTTTGTGTTGAATATGGTTAAATAAATAATTATATAAAAATATAAAGAAAACTTTTTTCAATATAATTATAGTATCTATAACATATATATTTACTAACAATCAATGAATTTGGTTTCAATAAATTTAATTTTTTAAGATCATGGAGGCAGTATTCCATACAAAGGTATTAAGAACGTTGCCATTTCACAAAGACCCTTATATAAAAATGGTTAGTAAAATTTATCATTCTATAATGATAATTATATCATAAGTACTTGTATATTTAACTATATATACTTTTAAATAATTCATGTGACATGGTGATGAAAAAATTAGTCACATCACTTTGATGTGGTGGTAGTCCATATGCCCACGAAGGCAGTTATCATTTTTCAGTGAAAAAAAGTTATGAATGGGAATAAATTATATTTATATAATTATATATATATATATATAATTAATATCTTAAATTTCTCATGTATATCACATATATTTATTATCATAACCCTTGGTACGTTCCATGTAAATTGTTATTTAAAATTAAACCAAATCCCTTAGTGAGGTGAAAGTTCACCGTATACACTAGTGATATTATCATATACCCTAAGTTATGGAAGGTAAAAAGGTATATAACATAAAAATACTCAAAAGTTATAACAATTGTATAAATATCTTATCTATAGTTTATATAAATAATAATAATCAACCGTGGAAATTGGAAATGAAATAACGAATCATATAGGTTTGGAAGTTGGTAGGCCTCCATACAAACGACTAATGATTTTGTGAACCATTTGATGGATGTTGGAAAAGATATAGGTTATGAAATTAAAATAATTACATTTCTATATATATTTTATTATAGGTTTATTATATAAATATTATATATATATATAATTTTAGTGGTTCATAATGGAATAAATAAAAAATGATTATAGATGAATGAATCTTTTTCTTTGAGTGTCCTCAAGATTACACCAAAATCCATCCAATGTTGGATTTTTGAAAAATCCAACACTACTATGATTATAGTAGGGAATTTAAGAAGTTATTTATATATGTTTTTGTTGTTCTCAATTGAATTAAATATATTCTTATGTGAAGGGACTTTGTTCTCTTTTATTGCTGATGATGATCGGCATTTTTGAAAATATACTAATGTATTCACAATTGAGGGTCCTCCTTTACCTCATGTGGTTCCAAAATTGAATAATAATATAGGGAATAATTTATTTGGATTATTGAAACCTGCAAAACTCAAAAAATAAATAAATTATTATAATTTTATTCAATAATATTAAAATTTACTTTATCTTAACCTTTTAGTTTTTGACATGGTAACATGTATATTATTTTTACGTAAGTAACATATAATTTTTTTCATATAAATAAAATGAATTTTATTAGTTGTTTTATTACTAATTATTATAAATTTGAAACAAAATTTATTAAATCAAAGTATTCTATTTGTGTCAAATTTATTTTAATTCATACACATTTAATTCTCAAAACTAAGTTTTTGTATTATTTGTGATAACTAATTTTTACTATTTTAACAAATAATTATTTACAAAAATTATGGAAACAAAATTAAAAAATATAATATGTTATAATTTAAAATATTTAATTTTTTTTGAAATTAAACTCCAAAAGATGAATAATTTAATATAAAATTAATCCCATAGGTGTGGCGAGATAATAGGTTTCTTAGAAGAGTATTTTTTGAGTGAATGATTATTTTGTGATAACTCTATAAATAATAATAATATTTTCATGAAACAAAATTAAAAGATAATGATATATAATTTCTATATTTCTTTTAAAACATAGTCTATTATGTACTATATTAGTTAATTAAAATAGGGAATCATTTTGTAATTTAAAATAGTTTTTAGAAAACCAAATCATTAATTGAAAAAAATACTTATACTAAGAACCAATATAAAGATGATTTAAAATTAATTAATTTTCTTAAAATTATCATATAAAAAAATTTAATTGAAAAAAGATTCAAAAAATAATGATACAATGAGATTATTTAGTATTTTGAAAATAAAATACTTTTAATTTATCTTTATTTTACAGTATTCATTAAAAAATCAATGTTTTTTGAAAAATTCAAAAATTTCACCCAAATAAAATTTTTATAATCCAATTCCAAAAATGAAGTCAATTTTTTCAAATAAAATTTCTAAATTTTCAAAAAATCATGATAATATTTTTCATGAAATTCCATAAAAACATATTTGAAGAAAATATATTTTTAAAGAATAAATTTACTTCACTAAAAATTGATTGGATATTTACTAAAATTTTATCATTAATTTATATTGAGTTTGAAATATTATATATTTATATATTATGTAACTAAATTAATAATATTCATTTTGGCCAATTTAACATCTATGCTGTAAAAGTATTACATAT
The DNA here is from genome assembly GCA_963277665.1 of Viscum album. NCBI lineage: Eukaryota > Viridiplantae > Streptophyta > Magnoliopsida > Santalales > Viscaceae > Viscum > Viscum album. The sequence goes on along the minus strand of OY728161.1, from coordinate 1,590,661,020 downwards.
CATATTACCTTTATCTAAGGTGTTTCATGTTGAATATTCAATCAAGTATAAAAATATCAAGGTTATGTGTACCAAAATAAATTAGAATAGATTAAATTAAATTTAAAACAATTTATCTTAATTTTTAATGGAGTCTAATAGTCATAGTAGTTCAATTTTGTTTTTAGTCATTTATTATATCGAACATAATTTTAATCTTTTAATATCGTATGGTGTTACATCCCACCCCCTTTAATAATCTGTACCATCACAAATTTGACATTATCATGGAAATCAATGGATTGAAATTTAAAAATAATTATTTTTTAAACACACATAATTAAAATGTTAAATGACATATCTATATAATAAGAAAGAGATGGAATCACAATGGTCATAAAGAATGACACATAACAGAGTTTCCAAACATGTGAACATGTGTGGGAATATAAATAAAGTGTAATTATTTTTAGAGAGTTATTATAATCATTGATAATGGGAGATTTAATGAGAAATTTAATTTTATAGGTCATAAAACAATATTTCTATTATGATATAAAATACCATCAGTTCAATGGAATTCAAGGTACAATGATAAAAATTCAAGATCATTTTTGTAGAGTAAAAAAATTATCTTATTATCTTGACAATGAGAATATGTAAGTATAAATCCATTATTAGCTAAATATCATAATTTAATAAATTTACACCACAATATATTCTTTTTTTCTACAAAAAATGTGCATTCTACATGATGTTTTAACATATGTAGGACTGAAATAAATTTATAATTACCAAATACACATAAAGAGGATAACAATTCATTTCTATTACATTTAGACATTAACCAATACAAAAATGTTTACCACATGGTAATATAGTTCCATAAATGAATAAAAATTCATAAATGAATCTATAAGATTCAATAATAATACACAATTTTCCAAACAAATGATTCCATAAATAATTATCCTTTAAATTATTCAAAAAATTCTGAACTCAGTTTAGAACCGAAATATTAGAAAGATGGGAACATATATTATTTGAAGATAAATCACCTATTATTCCTAAAATAAAATACCAAAATTTATTGAAATAATCCTAATATTTGTGATTCTCCAAAAATCTAATGTATGAACATTGTTTTCAATAGATTTTATGACACAAAACACCATGTGTAAAAAGGGAATACATTGACCTAATAAATTAGAATCATAAATGAAGATAATATATATTATAAATTGTAACACATGAAACACAATGTTATTTGCATCATATTCACGATAGACCTTCCTAGATAGATTTTGTTACATGTAAGAGACACTTTCCCCGATGGATTGTGTTATACGCAAGAACGAGTTTTTTCGAAAAATAATATATTATTAAACTATAATGAGATATATACTAGTCGTTAAATTTGTTTTCATGAATATCAATAACTAACTTATGAATATTATTTTTTTTAAAAATGTAGAATCAATTAATTTTATACAAATTAATATTAAATTAATATAAGATGAAATTGAATTTAATGTGATTTTTTATAGAAAACTAATTTTATTCTTCAGAAATTTGTTTTCTATAATAAATTTAAGTAATTACAAATTATGAGTGATATTAATGTAATATTTATATATTTTATATTCAATCAAATATTTTTTATATTCATATATTAGGTTTGAAGTATACAATAAAAAATAAACTATATATTACAAATAAAAACCTATATTTTTATGAAAGAAAATTTATAGACATTTAATAGATAACCCATTTTAAATCTATAGTTTTACACATAATTTACATGATATGTCAAAAATAAAATTTATAATTTAAAAATAAAAATAAGAATTCGGTTATGGTGTTTTTTTATGTTTTTTTGAAATATTTAATTTTTAGTTATTCATTAAAATAATAAATTTTAAATAAAAATAACTTTTACATAAAATTTATATATAAGGATTAATTATATTTTAAATGTTTTGAATGTAAAATTTGATAATTTCTTTATCATTTAATATAATTTAGGTAATTTGAATAAATTTAACTTATATATTGACAACAAAAATAATTTAAAATATCAAATAAGGATAATTTTTATACCAAAGTTATTAGTGAATATAATTAAAATTATTTAAAATGATTATGGTAAAATTAACTTAATAAGAGAAAAATCGTAATTTTAAGGGACCAAGTGACCAATACAATCTTTCAAGAGCCATTTGATGTCAATATTTCTAACACATATTGTAACATCCTAGGTAAATAAAGAATATTAAATTTTCATATTTATTAATATTTGTGTATTAAATATTAATTTTACATTAATGAGGATTCTATTTTCGATGGAGTACCCAATACAAAATAATGAGTTTCTTTGAAATCCTATCTTTTACACAACATTGAGTTGTATTGAAAAATAATATAATATTGTTATTATTTTAAATGGTAGTTAACACATAGTAGTTGTATTGGTGGGAAACAATATAAATAACAAAAATATAACTATATATGTTTGTTAAATGTTTTTATATTTATCCAATAAAATTTAGAGGCTTAAAATGTGAATGAATCTATTTTTAAGAATAAACACTCTAATATTCTTTAAAAGGTCGATTTACGGTCTTTTGATGGAGAACCCACTTTAATTGTATTTTTGTCACTTTTATATATTCTACATGACAAAATAAAATTCTTATTTAGAGTCGGGACATCAAAATATTATTTGCGTAAAATTTTGGAATTTTTCGGATGAAATTATTTTTTAATGAATAGTGAATAATACTATATTTTAATTCAAAACTGCCTTTTAATCTAATTTATTTATATTGTTAGATTATCTTTTTAAATGGTTTTAATGTGTAATGAGATTATATTTTTACCATTTAATACAATTTCGGTCATTGGATGTAATTTTACTTTGAAATTGGACATAAACATGTGTCAATATTTTGATAGTTATTATTTTTTGAAAACATGTTTTTTGTTATAACAACCAGAATTAATTTTAAATTATTTCATCCGACTTCAATGTTTTGTATTTTTTATAATTGACCTCAATTTTAAATTTGGAATATCAAATATATCTTTGGCTGATTTTTTGGTATTTTTTTGAAAACCTTCAAATATTGATGAATTGTGAAAACATTGAGTGGTAGTTAAAAACCAACATTTAGATTTTAATGGAATTATAATACTTCTATGAATTGAATTTCAAAAATATGACATACCGAGTTTTTAGCAGTAAGTAAAAATTGTTTTAATAAGATGAAAATAATTTTTAGTGAATAGTAACTTTTGACTTTTATTTACCGCGGTTAAAGGTAAATAGGGTAATTCGAGGAAAAAATAATATTATAATAATATTAAATTACCCTTACATGTGTCCTAATCATATTGGTTGATAAATTTCTGACCATGGTCATCCTAGGGTCAATTTTGGTACACTATGAAGCCACTTAAGAGTGATAATGACTCTTTATATTAATTAATTTAATGTAAAGACAAAAATTACATAAACATATCTCTTTTAGTAAATACAATTTTACATGAGTTTATATATCTTATATCTTCGACTATAAATATTCATTTGAAAGATAAAAATATTTTCTACATAATTTTATTTCTTTATAATTTTTATACATCAATTAAATAAAATTATTTATGACTTAATAATGATGCACTGTTTACCACATAAATGAATGATTTAAATAAATAAGATTATACAAATTAAAACAATATAAAAAACCTATCTAATTCTTATTGGATGGATTTATTTCGAACAAGAATCATATTATCTTAGAAATTTATACGTTTTGGACATTCGAAAACTGAAAATCACGATATAATAAAATAATATTTTTAAACATTCCTAAAGAGCCTCCCCCCCCCTTATAAAAGGCTCTCACCTATAACCCATTACTCACACATATCAAGCCCTTTGTAACATCCAAACACTACCCAAATAAGCTCTAAAGATCCATATCTTAAAATTAGAATCCTTACCTTACACAAAAGTAACCTTAAGAAGTTATTTTGGTTCAAATCAATTGGAGTTACCTGATTTAAAGGTAATGTATTCTCTTAAGATCATTTCTTTAATTTTACTTCTCCTACCCCCAAAAATATTTTTATTAATTCATTTTATAACAAAAAAAGTATCCCCAATATACTAGGATGTTTTTATAATAATTATTTTAACTAGACCTACACACACCTCTATTAAATGCGTAGAGAACATAATGATTCTGTGGACGTCGAACTACTATCTCACAAAACAATTATTGTTCAATGTTCTCCTACCACCTCTCATGGTGGTAATTTTTATTGTACTTTATTTATATATGATATATATTATGTTTATGTATTTTTATGCTTCTTTAGTTTTTATTTACAAATATACCATTATGCTTTCTAATATGTGTCAACACGATAATTTCAATTGAAGAAGTGTGGACTACTGCCCTCTCAAGGAGATATGATTCATTAATGACATACATGGAACGTAGAAATGATGAAATTAATTAATTTATATTAAATATATATCATATGATATTATAATATAATTATAATATAATTATAATATACCCATGTATCATTAATATTTCATTCCATTAAATATGAAATAGAAATGAAAGAAGCATTCATGCTTACATACGACTTACCGTCTCCATGAACAGTTCATTTCATTTATTATCTCCAAATTTCATTTAAAATTATATATATATATAGTTAATATATATAATATACATGATATTTTGATCATGAATATGATTCTGGAGATAATATATTTTTGACCACATGGGCAATTTGTAATTATAACATGTTCATTTTTTACTTAAGTTTTTAATATCGACAAAATGTCCGATATGAACACAAATTATTAGCTAATTTTTATACAATGTAATAAGTAATATAAAAGGAATAATAAATTTGAAAAAGGTTCTTAAGAAAGTATAAATTTACTTCTGTTTATTATTCTGGAAGAACAAGGAACATCCATGACAAGTCAGACTTGAGGTAAGGGGTTTCTTATCTCACTTTTAATTCACGGATATTTCCATTATTCACCATTTATTAATTTCATGTAGTTTATTTTTTACTTCCATTTGATATATATTATCATGATTACATTTATATTAATTTTATTCCATGATTAATTTGGTTGTTATTAACTTTTGGTTATATGACTCGACTGATTACATTATGGTAAGAGGTTTTTATCTCACTTTTTATTCCCATGAGATTCATGAAATATTTTCCACAATTTTAATTCGGTGTGGAATATGTACTTACCATGATTGTATTATTTCTATAATATACATTAATTTATTGATATTACATATTTATTATATGATCCATTTTCATGGGGTTAATGTTTCGTAAGTTACCCAATCAGTAAGGGAACATTTCACCGTCCACTTTTTAAAAGACTTCTTTTTTGTTATGTATTTTAATTTACAAACTACTATGTTGAGATATGTTCCTTTATATCATTATTTTTGTAAATTTTATATCCAAGTGATGATATTCCATTTTTTCTCCAATAAACTCATTTTATGAATTTTAAAGTGACACTGTTAGGCTGTTGAATTTATGAAAGGGAACTTCTTTACGCAATATCAATTCTTTGGGTTGAACTTATACTTCTTGATTATGTCATGCAATAAATATGTGTGCATTACCTCTGATTTTTTAACACTTAATATAAAATTATATTGGGTGTATTTATATTTTTCACAAATAATTATTTCATTGATTTATCCTTAATCTAAAGATATTGTTTTTATAAGGGATGTCATCTAAATTTACATTCCATTGAGAATTAACTGTTCTTATGCAAAAATTAACAATTATATGGTGTATATAATATCCTTTTGAATATTATATGATGAATACCTTTAGTCTCATGATATTATAATATTTTGATTAAATTTTATTCCTCAATAATTTGTATTTGAGCATCTCTCATAATGTAAAAACAGTTTAACTAAAATATTATTTTATTGATTTTAAAGATTTATACATCTAAATCATTCTCATTAAAGTTCATGTTATAAAAATGGTTTTTAGGATTTATTTATATAGACATTAATTTGTTAAAATGTTAATTCCTTTAAATGATTCAAAGTTGTATGGGAATCATTGATTAAAAATCACTTATTAAAATATTTAAATGGTTTTTAAAATGGTTTGATAATGCATTGATTATGTAAAAATATTTATTTGATATATCAAAATTGAAATTTGGAAATGTTATCTATACATTATGAGAGTTTTATGAATTATGAATATGTTATGGTTATTGGGAATTTATGGGTGGTTATGTGATAAACCTAGGGTGGGTGAGCCCGAGATAGCATTCCAATGCCTTAGGTAACGTGACAGAGGTAAATGCTGATGTTTATCCTAAGAGATTTAGGGAATATAATGTGATGGGTATTCAATACTTAACTCCCTATGTAGATGTGAAATCTATAATGAAAGTATGTTATGTATTCCATATGTTACCTTTATGATTTAATATTTCTGTATGTTACTCAAAAATCATATTATTTAATGGTGTATGTTATGATTGGAATGTATAGTTCTCTTGATTTTTATTTATTGATGGGTTAATGTTCTCTTTCCATATTTTCTAACCCAGAATGATATATTTATGATCGTCTCATGTTTTGAAATGTTTTTCACATGACATAAAGATGAATATGTCTAGGATGGGACCAAGGAAAAGTCATGTTGTATAAAACATGGGACTAGACATGTTTATTTTTTTACAGGTTTTTATTTCATGAAAAATCAGAAACTGATTAGAAGTGTCTACATTGTAATTTTTTAGATTTAATTTAATTGTTGTGTCCTAACTCTCTAAAACTATAAACCAGAAAAGATCTTTAATGTGAATTCTTGACATAACTCATGAATAAAAAATGTTTAAGGCTGGGTCCTTTTTCATATTCAATTTTCTCAACATGATTCTATTATTAGAGACACATTCATTGAGAAAAATGTACAGGTAATTATTTTTTAAAAATATTACAATAGTTCCACTCCTCCTCCACTGTCAAAGGAACTCCACTACTCCCACTTCCTAACCTATCTCATGAAAATTTGGATTGAAAAAATATGTTAAAAATAGATCCTAAAAACCCTCCCATTATCCTAGAATCATGAACTTAGGTTGAAATAAATCCAAGGAAGCTTTTGGTTGAAACCAATATGAGCTACACAATTAAGAGGTAACCCATTTCCTTAGTCTTTTTAATTTTATTTCCATTCTTAAACCCTTTAAACCATATTATTATAAGATTTTATAAAAGTAACGAGTATATTAATTATAATAGTATATAGTTATTCTATGAGTTTTACTTACATATACAGAAAATCAATCTATTGTGTAATGAACATTCTTTATCTGTCTATGGTGAACCACTACCTCATGAAATGATGAATGTTAATTTTTTCATTTACAAACTATCATGGTAGAAATTATGATGGAAAAAATATTTATATAGGATATATATGATATTTAATATTTATTCATAATTACTTAATCCTTTTCTAAACCATACCTTTACAATATTATTTTCATTGTTAATATGATACCATACCTTGAGGATGTGCGAACTACATCCCCTCGAAGCGATGTGATTCATTCAAACAATACATATAACAAATAAAGGTTGGGTTCAATTAAAAATATGTTAAATGAATAAAATATTTATTATGTTCATGAAATAATTACATTTATATATAAATAATCTATATATACATCATTTTCTTTATTACATATTCACACACATTAAATTAGATAACATCATTCGTGGGCATGTGGACTATGGCCTCCTTGACATGATGTGATTAATTTTTTCATCACAAGAATTATACATAAGTATATATGATTAAATGACATAGTATTAATGATATAATTATCATTATATAAATATATTATGTTACATTCCTTCTTTTCATAATGATCATTAAAAATTGGAACGTTACTCAAGCGTACATACGCCATACCATCTTCATGAGTGTAATGTTGTTTTATTTTTTCTATTGACATATTTAATGATTGATTAAAGTAAACTATATATATAACTATAATAATTATATATTTATTAGTATTCTATATATGTTACATAATGACCCCGTTGAACATATATGATCTACCAAATTTTTTTCTATGCACAAACCGAATTTTGTCAAAACACCCGATGTAAACATAATTGATCATGTAGTTGTAAAAACCATGGTAATAAATGAAATAAAAGTTATAATAACCATTGACAATGATCTCATGTATGTAAATAAGTAAATTAAGTTTGTTATTAATGAATATAATGAAACACGAGACAAGTCTTACACAATATAAGAAATTTCATCTCAATTTTTATTCTATTGTGACTAATTTGTTGTTATGAACATAGTTTCCTTTATATAGTGTATACACAACCATTTTAAATGATAAAAAATAAAATAAATTAAATAATGATATTTTAATTTTAATATATTTCTATTATTCATGATATTTAATATCTAAATAATTTCAAAGTGGAATGGGACAGATTGAAATTTTTAAAGAAACTTTTACTCAAAAATAATATTAATGAGATTAATTGGTATTTAAATTAGAGGAAATACTATGAAAATTGTGCAATAAAATATTTCATTTTATTCTACTGTGGTGTTTGGAGACCAGTTTCAATTTTTATTATCCTTTTCCCACTATTTAGAACTCAAAATTTATTAGAAAATGTTTTTAAAAAACCCAACATTATTCATCTCTTATTTGGAGAACCTATGTTATTCTCGAAAACATTTTTTATTAAAATGTTTTGAAATTTCTTTTAAATGTTATTTTAAAAATATATTCATAAAAATTTCTATTTTATGAATGTATTCATTTGAATATTTTTTATATCTCTGAATAATCCATTTTTTCAAACAATTTTACCATGAAAATTTACTGTTATTTTTACCATGTATGGCATGTATGTATTTACGCACTATTATTTCATTAAATCATCAGTTTTATGTTTAAATGGACATTTTTTAAGGAATTATTTTTTTAAATTGAATTCAAATAAAATTATTTTCATTTTTTAAAATGATATTATCCACAAGAATATTTTTAAAAGATATTTCTGTAATATTTTCATTCATCAACAACAAAGAACCATTATTTTACTCCACATGAGGTATAACGCATTGAAACCATTTTTATTCTTCCTCAAGATGGATTATCATTTATTTAGAAAAGTATTGTTTTCACATTCACTCCCTTTATTCATTTTCTCATTGAATTATAAAATTTCTTATGATGGTTGAACAAAGAATTTTCCCTAATTTACCATATCATTTATCATTAACATATTCATTTCCTAAACCATATATCATTAATATACAGTGTTAAATTTGAATGTTTCATTGATTATTCAGGTATAAATTGATAAATTTGTATCTATTACTCCATATGGTTGATTGATAAGTTGAATTATTAAATAAATTATTCGATATATGAGGAATTGTTTGTACTATAATGACATGGGTGGGGTCTATTTATAGATAGCCCTTGGATGCATCAATTTTCCCATGGGGAGATTCAATTGGCTAGGCACCTTGGATGTGGTTTTATCTGATATTTAATAAACCATACTTTGAATGGTATTGATGGTAAGGGTACCAATTACATAGTGATCATGGATTCCCATAATCACACATTACACTCATTTAGTTTCAGTAATTATTCATCCAAGGTATTTTACATCAACATATCTATGGATACATTTCATTTTCAATTATTTAGTGGGTAGGTGTTTTTTAATATTACTTTTCAATTTTTATTTATCCATGTCTAGTTATTTGAACTTCCTGTGTTTCCAGTTATTACCCCTTCCATATTTATTTTTTATTACATAGTTATGTAAATGGAATGTGTTTTCAATTATTATCATTCAATATTTTTTTTCACTTACAATTATTTTATTGATTAGATATCATGTTTTATTAGTTATTTACATTATCATACTGACTATTATCAATGATTCCTTATTTATTCATCTATATTTTTGAAAAATTGATTATTTGAGATCATCCTTATTACTTTATTATCTCTATTAATCCTTGAAGAATACTTTGAATGATATGAATGGATTTACTAGATGGATTAGAGTTATCCTTAATGTTTGTTATTTTGAAATAAGAAAAAAAATATGTTTTAACTAGTGTATTTTTTTTAATACAAGTTTCAACAATGTATCTATTTTATTAGGACTACTAAACTCTCAGTACTCTGTTATTTTATTCCGTGTAACCATTAAAATTTAATCAATAGTAGACACCAACTTTGAGGCTTTTTGGGTTGGGTTACTACAGTTGGTTTGGGAGGATGTTTTGCAAGAACCTTGGTAACTAGATTGAGGGAAATATATGTTATAGAAAATAACCTTGTCGTAGAATTTGAGGATAATTATAGAATTACATCAAAAAAATTTGTTATGATATGTATTATGTGGTTGTTTTTAGACATAAATCTTTGTCTATATAATACAAGTGGATGTGGTTCTGGAATAGAAGTAACATGAAGTAATAGATCTGAAAAGGTGTTCCATGGTTGACTTAGGGTAATATGGTACCAAAAAATGGTCCTTCAATTTCACATTATTTTTCATTATCAAGTGATATACTTAGGATAATTCACATTTTCATTTCAAACCATTATGAAGGATTTTGATACATAATATGTATCCTAGGTCAAACGTATGTTTTTTTAGATTAAAGATAAGGTTTCATGGTTTAAAAATCCTAGAAATGAGAATATGGATAAACATTAAATCAATATGGATCTATGGGAATATATGCTGATGAATTATTTATATATAAGGGTTGTATTTAAAACCATAGTAAAAAATTTTAGTAATTAACCTTATATCAAGGATATACATCACATTTTCATGGAAACTATATTAATATGGTTGTAAATAAGGATAAACTATAATCTCAGTGATGAAAAATCAAATCTGAAATGTCCATGGATATTTAACCCATAACCGAAGGAGGATAAGGCTTTTATTCCAACCACTAACCTACAAAATTTCATAGTAAATTTTTGAATGAATTTTTTCAATTGGATGAATAAATGCTAATGATGAACAATTAATATTACTATTTAGGATTAGAGATTAATATATTAACTGTAATGGTTTTAATGGATATTTAGAGTCAAATTTTATGACTATTAACTCTTTTATAGGCATTAAAATACTTTAAAATTTTCATGTCCTACTTCAGGAATAAAAATTCATTGTTCGTAATTAATTTCTTTGAGTTAAGGAATGAATTAAAATTTGATCAATGCACAAATAAAATTTAGCATTGTTCATATGAAATTAAAACCAATAAAGTAATAATATTTCATTTTATTCAAAGGTATTAAAAGAGTTACCCAACATTAGGAAAATGACTTTGAAATAATATGTTTCATAAGACCTTAATTTCTTTTGAAAATATTGTATTCTAAACTATCAATGAATTATGGCTTTGAGGAACTAAACTCTCTATTTATCATTAACTTGTTTGATATTGATGACCTCATTAACTCTCTATAAATATTTATTTTTTTCATCCATGTTCATATTTTTACTTCCACTGATGTTCTCCTAATTAGAGACCTAGTTACATTGCAGTCCATTTTACGTTTGTACATTATATTCTTTCTTTTATATATGAGGACTAATTGACCCTTATCGAGATGTTAGAATTTTAAAATTTAAGTATCAAAAAATCTATCACCATGAAGATGCTTAAATTGAGGGGATGTAATTTAAAAAATATGGGTATTTTGTGACACCTCAGAAAATTAATGTAAGAATGTTTTATTCAATACTGTTTATGACACATAACACCAAGTGCAAAAATGTAATTGAATTAACCTGATACATTATAATCATAAATACGGGTGATGGGACCTTTTTGGTTTTTCTGATTATTTATTCTTATATAATTGTATTATTTGGAATAAATATCATATTTCTGAGGATTTATGATCAATTAAACTAATTAAAATGTTCATGTTTGATATCAAAAATTGGATGTAGTCCTATCGATCACCAATTTTAGTTTCCCAAGGAGCATATCACAATGATAGAATATTAATTCTAAAATTGCCATTATAAAATCATTATAATGTATTTGTGTGTAAAAATGGAACCTATCTTTTTTTGGGACACATAAAATGATTGTTTAATCCCTTCGTGGTTCAGTTCATGGTAGTCTTTATCGATGACATTCTAATCCATCAAACATCCAAGGAGGATCATTTAGTGCACTTTATGATGGTATTAGACTTATTGGTGTTGAAAATTACCAATAGTAATATATAAAAATATATGTGTTTTATTAAGGAGTTATATTATATAGGGTATGTAATTTTAGAGGAAAAACTAGTTGAGACCCCTCAATGATAGGGGTATTTCCAACATGGGCACAAGCCAATCTGAATGACTAAGTTATAGAGTTTTCATGGATTGGATGAGTATTTTAAGAATATTTTTAGTCTTATTTGTTTCTCATAGGATAATTTTATATACAATTTCTCATAAAGGGATAAATATTCTTTTGGACCAAGAAGTGCTACCAAAATTCTAAAGAGATGAGACTGAGGCATCGGATAGAATTCATACAAAATAATTAATTAAAAATAATATATAATCCCAAGAAAACAATCATGTAAGAATATAAACATTATAGTAAATCACAATATTTTATATTGGATGAGAAAAAAGAGTAGGTATACTCCTTATAGCTGAATTTTGTAGAATAGAAAAAATCTTCTTAATTTTAACTGATGGATTTGACTCTACATACTCTTCCATATTTGTGAGACTCTCAATTGGGATACAAAAAATTTAATGTTTTGGATAAATATATATCTCTATGATATAGACATGATGGTTTCTTTAAATGTATCGATTAGTTATTATTCATACAAATAAGTATTTTTGTTATAGTGTTTCTATATGGGTAGTTGATGAGAGAGTTCAATACTTCACTGTTGGGTGTATATCATTTAGGGAATATCATGTATTGGGATATTTGACTTCTATATTGGTTTATGGGTATAAATTTTAATTTTCCCATGATCATTTCATGATTAAATACATTTCATCATGTGAATTTAAAGAAATATATTTTAGAATGATTGAATCTGCCTCTTCTTGTTCAATAATTTATGTGGGATAACACATCGTTGGCCCTTAGTCAGAGGTGGGTTGATAAGATACCATTTTTCCATGGTTTTCTTATATCAATACATGTAACTAAAATATATATATGGATCTATTTGAGGATTTATATAGGATACATTTGATGTCACACCTATTTTTTGAATATAGGAATGTGTTTTTAATCAAGGGGTTGAATCTAGTGTAGAAAACAGAAGAGAAAATTCAAGTGATTGATTAGTGGATTAAGACCTCCTAAAGCAGATTAGATTCATATGTGGGAAAATGTTGTAGTTTATTTGAGTGTGAGATTAGAGACCATGTATTATTTATATTTTTTCCATGATGAGTTTGTAAAATGTATCTTCAAGGTATAATTCTATTAATAAGACAATGGTCATGACATGATTATTTGGGGGTGAGTCATCTCATAGGTGTGTGTTCTTTTCCTACTCAGGAACATCTTGGATAGCTCATGGGAGTATATGAGTTTAATGCAGGCATAGTACCCTCACTACATCATGTATGTATTTTATTTATAGGGGGAAATATTTGAAGTCAGGAGAGTGTAAAATATACAGTTTTTTAGGAACACATTGATTAGTTAAAGGAATTATCATCAAATCTATTTTCAAGTCAGTATATATTTTTGGTAGATTTATGACCTATGTATTTGTGAAATTTTAATATTAAATAAATTTATAGCATACAGAAATTAAATTTAACAATATATTGAATTTTTATCCTAAAATCATATAAAAAATATAAGAGCATGACTGAATTTAGAATGTGGGGTCAATCATTTGTGTGATATATGTTTTTTTGGCATCTAAAGAGTTGTTGTAGTCGAGTAGTTGGGAGGTGTGTAAAATAAATTTTAAATAATAAAATTATTTATTTAAATAAATTTCTAAACCTAGCCCCTCTAAAAATTCCTAATAATCTAAAATCATGAGGCTTAGCTACATAACCCAAAGGGAATAGATATTATTGAGATATGGAATTCATTTCCCTTAGAATACTATCTTGGGACCATGGAACGATAATAAATAATAATGGATATTTATGAGAAAATGAAAAACATATATCAAACACCATTATCATCATTTTTGAAAACATTATTCACCAAATATTGATCCATTTTGGAGGTAATACCTTTTATTTTTTATATTCATGTTGATTAAACTATTTCTTACATGGAATAAATATTCTCTTTTAATAATTAATAATTTCAATCATAGAATTTTAAATCCTATTGAATTCGATATGTAAAACTCTTTTATATTTCTTCATTAAATTCAATATTTTAAATAATTAATTATGAAAAAAATAGATAACAATAATTTGATCCAGTGATTGTGCCTTTCTGTACAATGTCTATTGATTTATTCATCATTAACCCTGGGGTTAATGATTTTCCATTTTTTTTATCAATGAGATAATGATGAAACATTATGAATCTAGGACGTTATGAAAACAAGGCTGAGATTGATGTACTGTAGATGCATTGAAGTCTGATGATACATTTTATGTGATTATTCTAATGATTATGACCATGTTTGGAGATTATATTTATGAACAATATTGTATGAAAAATGGAAATAATAATTTATAGACCATGAATATTAATAATAAATGAATGGTGATGTTTCACTCTAATTTTGGTTTCTAGAGGGAGGATTATAGTGAATTTCATGCTAGTATCAGTGCACACAATGATTATTTAGGAAGAAGATTCTGTTTCATGGAGAATATAGATTATATTTATTCTATTCTAGTTGAATAAATGCCATTTATTTTAAGATCATGTGGTAGATAGGTATTTAACCCATTATATATAATTTTTTTTATGGGTGGATGCACAAACCATGTGACCTTTTTTGTTCATCCATGACATGCATATGGTTGAAATCGCTAGTTTTTTATGTGGATTACACACCATTTATCTTGAACATAGAACATTTACCCTACTTATCCAATGAATGCATGTATAGTGAATTACAAACATCATACCCCTATCTTTCCCAAAAATCATGGGACCCTTATGGAATTATATTTATTTATCCATTTATAAACATATTTTAATATCCTGAAATTTATAGAATTATGATTCTGAGTATAGATTGTGAACCTCACTATGACACAGAATGTATCTTTTTATGAAAACTTATAACTCTCATAACTCCAACTTTGGGACTCATAAATATAGCCAATATTTATCATTTCCACAAACATTCCATATAAAACATGGTGTTGGACATCATTTTGACATCATATAAATATTTTTTGTTCTAGAAGATATTTACTCAATCCATATTATATAGTTTTGGATGAGGTCGTGTGTCATCTGATGGTCAATATTTGGTTATGTAAACCATCAAAAATCACACTAGTGGAAGGGAATCGATCTCTTATTTTTTATTACCATCAGGATGTATCCCATAATTTATCACACTAGATTGTGGGTATCCTATATATGGGTAGAGGACTAGTATCATCAGTTAATGGATGATGAATGAGTCATCTAAGTATTTGAGTTAATCAACCCTTCTCCATTATGTGACATCATCAATCAATGGGACACCATTGATCTGGGGAGTTTTACATACTATAAATATCATCAATGTAGACATGATGCCTAGAGATACTATAGAATATTATTTGATAGTAATGGTGAAGATGAATATCACATATCTATCTTCCATTAAGTATCTTTCATAACTTCTATATCTTGAGATATATCCCCTTTTCATTTATGGGTTAAGGAAACCTTTTATTTTAATGATTCCTTTTACTATTTTTGGATTCTCACTTGGTAATTAAATTTTCAACATTTCATAGTATTCTCCCACATTTTTAATGTCTTATGAAATTGATAGGTGGTTAGATGGTGGCTTTGGTGGACCTACTGTTGATGGAGGACATAATTACCTTGTATTAGGGGCCATGTTCAATGTTTATTTGAAAAAACATGACCACAACTCTCTCTTTATTTTCCCATTTTCTATATTTTTAGGGTGAAAAACTTTTTAGGGGTCATTTTCTATTCTACAATTTTTTATAGTGTTGATTACCACACTATTAGGTGTTCCTATATATGTTTTCAATCATTTACATAGTTATATTTATTTACTTAGTTACCAATCTCCATCATTTAATTTATATTGGTGGTGTGTCTGTATACATGTACCTTATGATAGGTCTCACATTATGTGTGTTATGATGAAATAGTGATAGTCTCTTTCCCCTTTCCTATTTTAGATGAGATTTTTATGTCACTAAATATTAATTTCATGTCTATGATGGTTCTCAATGGGTCTGGTTAGGACAATCATGGTCTTCCCTAATTCAAATTCTCTACTAAATTCATATATGCATATTACACTTATTCACGAATTCTATTTAAATATTACATTAATGGAATTTAATTATTTAGTGTAATGGAATCCAATATCTAATTTGAATCATCGCATTCCCCTTTAAATAATTATATAACTCCTTGTTCCTAAAACATTGACATACTTCTTGAAATACTAATCATTATGTCACAGTTTTATTTTGTTTTTATTCTTTTTTATACACAATTTTAACCATTTTTTCTAATAAGGAGTGACATTCAATCGTTCTATATTTTTAAATCACAATGAATAAGGAATGTCTAATTATTACTCATCATAAAGAAACTCTCTTGAATCTCTTTTTTCATCTATGAAAAAATGACTTTATTTTTTATTGTTAGTTTATCAACCCACCATAATCATTATTTAGGCATGACCTACTTCTTATTTTTGATGTGGTACCAATTCATACTATTGTACATTATTTGGATTTAATCTCTTATATATATACATGCTTGATTAATGACTTTCATTGCATGAATCATTTCTAACTCATAATAACATCAATATATTTATATGTTTATCCCAAAATGTTTTCACCGTCATATTCATCATCATGATATTATAGTGTAAAAAAAATATTATAGTTAAAATTCTATTTTTTGTAATAATTAAATATACACTATATCAATCATTAACTCTCGACTAGTGTAACATACTCTATTAAATTCTACAGCTCTATGTTAGATATGAAATTGATATTTCACATACAAATTAAACTATTTTTATATTTTTTCATAATAGTTTCCTCTTCAATATCTAACTATTAAAATTTTTATTCTGGATACACTTTCCATTATCAATAAAATATATTTCACAACTATACATTGTGGAATTACACATTTCATCACATTATCAATTGAATTATAGCTTATTCCCATATAAAAATAAAATCACTATAGCAGACCCTATTACTATATCACTAATCCTAACATCATCTATATTACTTTTTTAATCATTTTTCATCTTATGTATTGAAAAGAATATTTCGACATTAATAAATTTTTTTATATTTTACATCTATACATGAAATACCTATCTTTGATCATGAATAACATCACAAACAAACATCAATATTGTTCAAAAAATGAAAGGATTATTTCTACCTAATATAATAATTTTCAAATTGTAATATATTATTCATGATTAAAATTATATTGATTTAAATAATTTTTTATTTCCATCATATATATAATTAATTGGGAAATATCAACCCCATGGAAATTTTTCTTCTTCAAAATTTCATTAATAGATTCTAAAAATTAACTCAATATTTTTCCCTCAATTAGTTTACCTATAAATAATGAAAAAAACTTTCAAATCCTCTTTTACACACAATTAGTGATTGTAGAAACACATATGATGTCAATAGAAATTTTCATTAAAACACATGGCTTGGAACCACCATGTCTCTTCTCAACAATATTCATTGGTAATTCAAACTACATCTATGAACTTCATCTTGTATGTTTCTTCTATATTTGACATATAATACAATACATATAGGTTGGTTGGATCAATATCCCCAACATTATATTTCATTACAAAAAAATATAATTATTCTTTACTCTCCCATTTATTTATTGTATATAAAAAAATGAGAGTGGGTGGTATCACTTAATTCTTAGCCATTATACCATTAACCATTTCACTCTAGGACTACATGATTCTTTTTTGTGTATAGAAAACTAGAGGGTTTGATTTATAGATAAAGTTATTATGTTAAATAAAAAATTTGTACACAAACTCATTCTATATTTCAATATTCTTCCTTATCCAATTTAAATCATTTATATTCCAAGTATGTGGACACCAATTGATGGAAGTTTATTTTTACAATCAATTCCTGAAATAGCTACAATCATCTTAATGGAAAAATGATAACATTCATGAACATGTTTCATTTATATAGTTTTATGACCATCCCTAGAACAATTCAATCATATTTTTTTCTCATAATTGATCAGTTCAATAACCCCACCCCATAATATTAGTCAATATTATTAAATAAAAAATGATGAAATAATATACATACATGCCTAATTAATAAAATATTCAATGATTTATTCCTAAATTTCATATTTATATGCGAATGATAATGCAGTGTAAGAATATTAAGAACAATTTCCCATCAAGGGATGAAATAAATATATAGTTATTCATTGTACAAATTTTCATCAGGTTTTATTTTAAATTCCATTTGAAAAATCTGTCCAATACAGAAACTTCTTCTATTCTGGAATAGTTATTCACTTTTACATATCTCCATTATATATCAATTTTAGAACTAATATAACCATAAATTCTATGAATTTTATGTAAAAAAATTATATATGTTTGGGAATACGGTGGAATTACTTTTATATAAATATGAGAATATGATATCAAATATACGATCAACTTTGAAACACATTCCTTTTCAACACAATGTTTTGATAAAAACATCATGAATGTATTTATAGTTCTCCAGGTAGATATAGAAAACCTAGATACTTTTCTTCTCTACTTTAATAGAATTTTCCTTTTAATGTAACCCATAATTTTTTACACATAAATTATTGTGGCCTTATAATTATTTAGGATTTTCCTTGGATTTTTTGATTTTGAGACAATCATGTAAATTTTTTTTAACATACATACACCTCCCAAATAGGTTCTCATGAGGTACTAGTTTATCCCTTTATTATAAACTCTAATAAAATTTAATATCATATTCATGTGGAACATTTTCATTCCTTATAGCACTATATTTTATATATCATTTAATTGTCTTCCTTTTTCTAAATGATTTGGTCATTTAAAAAAAACAAATTAAGAATTTCTTCAACATTTTTGATTCATCCAAATTATTTTTTGGATAATTCCTCATTGTGTCATTATTCCAAATTCAATTTTTTATTGAATCACAATTCTTCTTATCTGTTCTTCCTTTAAAACTTCCATAAATGGATTTACAACATGTGTCCATGGTATGATATTTTTGTCAAAAAATGAAGCAATGGGTCTTCCGTGGTGTTCTATTCTTCTTTGGTTTCAATTATGTGTATTGATTTGGGAAATTATTTTGGTTTATTATCAATGGATACTATATACACCTTTAGTACAATATTCTTGAGATTATTTTGTTTTCAAACATTTTTATCATCTTTATTAAGTTTGTATCATATTTATTGCACATTTTATTTCTTTTTTATTTTCCATTTTTTATAAAAAAAAATTTTATTAACATGAATGGATCATCCTACTAAACACATCTATTGAATATAACATAATGATTTATAGGTTTTCAAATATATTCGGTGTATAAAATTTATTCAATTATTCATTTTAAATAAAATAAGTTTAGGGTTTATACCCCTTAATATAGGATATAATTTCATTCTATATGTAATTAAATATTTATAGTTATAAAAAGAAATATTTAGGATTTTTTTACCATAAAAAAATAACAGAAAAACCTTTTCTTCCCCCATTTAACTACATACTCTCTAGATATTCTAGAACAATAATCCTCTTGTTTTCAAGTATTTAAATTAATTGGTTATGTTTTATTCAAGAAACATTTATCATACTTACTATTTTATATATTATTGACATCATTGTTGTAATTTCAACACTTTTATTATCCAATATTTTAATAAATATTAAATTCAAATTAACATGGTTTTCAAAAATAGAATTATCACAAACATTGACTTTGGAGAAGTACGATGCCTTTTATATTTTATATTCTTAATATTGATGTGTGGGTGATCTTAGTATAATATTTCCAGGAAATAAAAGCCTATCGACATTAGTATCTACATTCATTGTTTTGGTTTCTCAATAATTACTTTAAACATGTTGTAATGAAAAATATTGAGTTATTTATGGTTTCATTGCAATAACATTGCACTCTAAAGATTTCATATTGATAATTTTTTTTTGAAATTATATAATATCATATGTTTTTAATCAATGGATTTAATTATTTCCTCAAACAAATCATCATGATTTTTTTTCTCTTCCAGCCAAAGGTCATTATTTTTAATATTAGTGTCATTAATCACAAGTGGGATATCTTTTACTATTGATATTTTTTTTTAAATACATGGGTCTTTTGTTCATGACCCTTCAAATATTTTTCTTCATATTGAATTCGTGTGAGCCACTTAATTTTAAATCCATTGAGTTTTTCTAAGACACTATATAGATTACACATATGACGAAAAAATATTTGGAGTGAATAATACATTTTTAAATTCTATATTTAAAAGAATTCCATATCCTTTCATACTCATGATCAGGGTTGTGGATCTCCCCATTCATGCCTCTAAAAATACAACCAAAATATATGAAGAAATTTAATTTGGGTAGTTATACAAGATATCATTTATTGAATAAATGGATTTATCATGTAATTTTTTCTAATTTTGTTCAAACCCATAGATTCATGGATCATCTATATGATATTTTTCATAAGTTGTTTTTGTTACAGCTTCCTACTGTATAG
The DNA here is from genome assembly GCA_963277665.1 of Viscum album. Lineage (NCBI taxonomy): Eukaryota > Viridiplantae > Streptophyta > Magnoliopsida > Santalales > Viscaceae > Viscum > Viscum album. The sequence goes on along the minus strand of OY728161.1, from coordinate 1,590,639,934 downwards.
AGAGTGTACTACATGGGTTTAAAATTTTTTCCATATTTTTTTAGTTAATTTCTATACTATTTATTTTTCCTCAATTAAAAATATTTAGGATTTAGTATTTCTAAATGGGGACACATTTTCTCCTAATTATTTACATAGGAACACTTCTCATCAATAATTAATTAACTATAATAATAATTAAAGAGATATTTTGATAAACTAATCTTTTATTACCTTCGAATAGAATTGATCTATTATCCTCTTCCCATTTTATTGATTCATTTTTATACTTCCTTCCAACTATTTTCATCATGTAATTAATTATACTAGTATACAATTCATCCATTTTACAATTGAATGGATATTTACGTACATAAAAAAAGTCTTCCGATAATATATAAATTTGAAATGAATAACATAGTTCATAAATTACACCAAATATGAAAATAAAATAGTGGCATGCCATTCCTTGGAAACCCTTTCAAGGATAGTGGTGTGACTTTCCTTGGTAAAAGTTATATGGATTTTATATGTATGATCCTAAAACTAGGGGTGAATTAGTTTTATTGTACATTAATTCTAAATTTAACCTTTTAATCATTTTTCCCCTATACCTATTTTATGAGAGATTCAGTATTTTTATCTATCTATCCTTTGGTCAATAAATATAAATATTTTGAATAGTAAACAGAAACATATTAAAAATAGGTATTTTTAGGAGATTCATCTCTATATTGACGACTGAAATCCTAGTCCAATGAAGTAATTATCCCACAAACACAACATCCTTGTTTTTAATCAATGAAATCATGTGAAAGGGATAGCCCACAAACTCATTATCCTATATCCAACATGGTAAAAATAATATAAATATTTATTTTTCTATAATATCTTATGAATAATGGATTCATCTTAATCCTTGTGAATAATATTAGAGGCACATATTCAGTTCCCCTCCTTGTAAATATGAGTGGTCTTTTCCTTTAGTCATAAAAATCATGTGGGATACCTCATGTAACATTAAATGAATAGAGTATATAAATATTATTGGTCGTCACTCTCAGTTCCAGGCCCTAGATTTTATTTATAGTACACTCATCAAGATGATTCTCATATTATATCGTATTCTTTAGTGTATTGAATAAACAATAGATCTCTCTAATATATGGATATTCAGAATCTATAACAAAATGAGGTAAAATATATATACATGTCTCTATATTAAATTTCATAATATAAATAGGTAAAAATGTGGATATGATCATTTTTTTCTTCATATAATATTTAATCATATCAGGACATGAAGATGTCTCATTGAATTTCAAAAAAAAATTCATTATTCTTATAAATTTTTTTACTTCTACAAACATTGTATATATTTCCTTCACCTCATTAAAAATACTATTGTAAATCCCAATATAGAATCATCTTCATTATTCCTCGATATATTTGGACGTATCAGGTTATTTTACTCTATTTAATTATCTACAAAATCTATAAATAAAAATTCTTTGAATGCATCAATTCAGGACATATTTTTTCAATCTTAGTTTCCACTTATTCCTCATCAATAAGTAAAATATCTCTTATATGTCACAATGATCACCTTCACATCAAGATATATATAAATTTTTCCTAAAGTTAAAAATTTTCATTCAAATTATAATTAATAATATAGAGTAATCATTGTATGATGTTTTGGATCCAAAATCCTCTCCACGATTTTTACCACAGTGTATTATTAGGTATTTCCTTATTTTTCAAGAACGATGAGTCTGATGTGTCTATTTATTCATCATCAAGAATAATATCACATAAAAAACATTAACATGGAATAAATTAGTCAATATTTCATAATATTATTTATTATCAATCCATGATTACCATTTGAAGTGGTCTCTATATTCATTTCATTATGGTATCATGACATAAACCAATACTGTCATTATTAATAATATCTTCCATATTCATCTTTTATTTGTAGATTTCATTTCTTAAAATTTTCATATCTCATAATAGTATCTTGATATGATAAAATTGATAAAATTGAATCTTAAAGATCATATTCATCACCATCATGTTTCTACGATTTGATAGACTCATTTTAGTGAAAATAATTTTTTACAAATTAAATTTACATAATGTTTTAAAAAACACTATGTCAATATAATACTCTACAAATAATTCAATAACACAATTTAGTCTTTATTATTTTTTATTTTTCATGTTGGTCAAAATCGTTGTCAGTACATTACATTGATAGTGTACTATCCATCATAACTCTACATTCCCAATAATTTATAAATTTTTATCTGAAAAAAATATACAAAGGTCATGAACTCTACATAAATGATCCTTATTGTGTAATTATAAAATTTTTCAAATTAGTATTGGATTACAAAAATAAACAAAAATGAAAACATAATATTTCTTAATGACACCATCACCTTCTCACCAATTATTAATTCAACGTTAATACTCTTAGAATCATCCAATAACTTCACTAGTAGTCGGAATACTACAAATTTAGATAATAATTATAGATGTAACTTCAATAAGAACAACGTATTTAACTAATCATAAATAACGACAAAGGAAATTTCCAGTATTCTATTGTTGCTAGAATGAATTGTTAAATATCTTCAATGAATTATCAAATATATTTGTCTATGATATACATTTTATAACTTATATATATAACTCAATAAGAATATCCATCATATAAAAAGATATTATAAAAATTTATAACATCATGGAAATTATTCTTTATAAAATATACAATATAAAATTATTAACATTAAAACCCTATGGGATCCTTATTCATTACCAATATATTTAATGAGTCAGCTTTTTTCATTTCATTTTTTATTCACACAAAATGATGGTAGTAACAGATTAAAGAATCAATGGATTCTTCCTTAACAATCATGGATTATGGTCACCATAATAATTCTCCCTAATATGATTAAATGAATCCAACAACACCAAAGAACCTCATAAAGTATATTAATTCCTTCATTGAAATTAAATACAGTGCAGAAATAGTGTGTTCATTATTTATTACATTTTATCCTTAAATAAGATATTATAGGGGAACCTAAATAATTTTTGAAAAGAAAAAATTATATGATTATAGTCTTAAATTATTTAACTTTGGAAGGAATCTGACATAATTATTTTGATGGGGATTTAATCTCACTATATTATCTCATACAGTACCATTTCTGTGTGAATTATTCTATTGATTAAATTGGATTCCAACAAATAAATATGAACATTCCATGTTAATGTTTAACTCTTCACAAAATTCATTGTTTTTTTAGTCACCCAAAAATATCTCATACATATATTTACATATCAAAATGTATATTATGAATTATATACATGAAATATTAATATAAATATTTGTATAGATTTTAGATTGAAAATCTCTATATGATTATGCTCATAAAAAACAGTCTTCCCCCACTATTTTTGAGAAATGAATAATCCTCCAAGAAAGGTGGAATTCTGATAAAATGTGCCTCTATCATGAGATACTTATCCCAAGATATAATCCAATTAATAAATTCTATAAAAAAAATTATGTAAAAACTATATTTAATGAATACATTTAAGCTAATAAATATAATATAAAATTATGATCGTGGTTGATGATAATGGAATCATTTCTAGTAACTCCTAACATATAATATAAGGAATGTAAATTTATATAATGTATTTTTAAAAACATTAATGAGTTCATAATCACATTAAAAATATAAAAAAATTATATTAAATTTAAATAATCATGGATTTAATAATAAAATATAAGAACAATTCAGGAATCCATACATGATAAAAATATATTAACAATTCAAAATTCAATGAAAATTACATTCACTTTAAAATTCGGCTATACATTGTGGAAACAATAAAATCACTAATATAAACACCATATTTTCTTTTCAAAATAATAAATTTATATATTATTCATTGTATGAAAATTTATTTAAAATATGTGATATTTTATTAATGATAATCCTTTTATATTCTAATCTCTATTATTATATCTATAGAAATAAATTATATAACATATGATTGACATTATTTTAAACTCGATTAGATCAATCGTCAAATCTCCCTTTATTTAGTTGAAATAATATTCCAATTAAGGCCATTAATTTGACTGTCTCAAATTACATATAATAAAAAAATCGTAATCATTATATATAAATATAATATATTTTGGTATTATTTTTTAATTTAAAAATATTTTTATTGAATTATATCAAATTATTAATGAAAAAAAAAATTATTTATTTTAATTCATTTGAAATTCAATTTTATATAATAAATGGATGTTCTAAAACTAACTTTTAGTATTAATGAATATTCAAATATAAAATAATTATAAATTTTCATTAGAGAGTTATCGTAACATTATAATTAAATTAATATAGATCATATTTATGTGTTATTTAATATCACTTAAACATGTTTTATAATTTTTTATAAAAATAAATAAAAATAATTAAATATTATTCATAATTCAATTTTGACGAATAATATTTTTTTCTACAACAATATTATTTTTTTGATCCAGTTGGAGTCATAAAATACGGCTGATTCTGAAGTTATTTCTAAACTATTTATTTAAATCCAAAAAAAATATTCCCCTCATAAACTATGATATAACATATGCACAAGATTTTACTATAGATCATATACTTTGAAATATTTTCCTACAATTAAATATGATATAAAATAAACATATGGGTTAAACTAACCTATTTTATGATATTTCGATATATCTTGTATGTGATATTATACTCTTTCATTACAAAATTTTGAACCAAAATCATATTTTATGATGTAGTTATTTTATTTGATATCTAACATAAAACATGAGGTTTTAAACTATATTGTGACTTATGATATTTTATATTTTATACCTCGATAAATTTGATTAATTTTTATGGAGATAAAATCATAGGTCATCATTACCTCAATATATGGTCATAGCATGGTTCCTTGGTCCATTATTTTTCACAATTTGAGATAGAAGGCACTCATTAATGAGAACACTATCCTGGTCCAAATATGGCATGATGTGAACCAGGCTGGAGATTTTTTGGACTCACTAGTTAGTTTGTAGAGAAAGTGTAGTTTATTTACTATCATTGGGTATCTCCCTCTAGGGTGCCTTTCTATTTTATGTAGTGATTCCATCATTCTTCACCATTTTAGGCCTCACTAAATTGTTTTCCTTTATTACTCTTTCATTCATGAAATATTAAGTTTTTTAAATGCATGATATGGAATATTATTATTATTTATTTATATCATCAAATTATTTCATCAACATAAAAATATGGTATGATCAGATACCATTACTAGGACATTAAGTGGTGTAGTTATATTTATTATGGGTATTGGAAACAATTAAATGAAAACAAATGAATATCTATATTCAATATTCTTGAAAAAACATACTAAAAATGAAGAATTTATAATATCTTTTACCTTACACTAATGTAAAGGTAACATACATCTTAATCATATATGGTTGGTGAAGATAAAAAGAATGATTACGAAAGAATTCCGTTCTCTATAGGTATGAACATGTTACATTAGAATCACATGAAAATGAAGTATGAAACTACTCCCTCCTTAATGAGATAGAAATTTATTTAACAAAATAAGTAAAAGATCAAGATTGATTGATATTAGTGAAGTTCATCTTTTATAATGGAATTAATTAAAAGAAGTATCCATCACATATATGTGGATATTATAAAACCTCAAGTAGTATACTAAAGGAATATGACATTTACTCAAGTGTTATATTGTATGAGTGAATGGTATTACTGCATCATGTAACTCTTATAATATAAACATACATATGTTAGATGTAATGGAATTGTACAACAATTGACTCCCAATGTGGGTATATAACACAAATGTTATTTCTTAATTAATGGAAACCCTTAAAATTAAATAAAATACCATGAATATGTAATATTATATTAGAGTTAAACATTTCAACCACATTTGAACCGTAAACATAGATATATGAAACATCCAATCATACCCAACAATAGTTACGGTAGATTATATGTTTAAATGCGTTGTGATTTTTACCAAACTATTATGTTCAATTAAAATAGGAAATGGAATGAAATCATGTGTTCCATTCATTTATGATTAACCATATCATAAATGATTTACCATTTCATTAAGCATGATCTTTCCAATGGTATCACATACCAAAGACAATAAGGGATTAAAACCCCTTTAAACTGTAGATAATTTACCAGTTATAAAAAAGAGATAACCAAAATCTTGATTCAATTATTTTTACCATTTTTAAAATAAATTAAAACTAATATCCCCTTTTTAATGATTCCTATCCAAATCAATTATATAAATATTGAAAATATTAACATAGATATATTTTTTAATTTAATGAAAGGGTTATGTATCCACTTTACCTCTTATGGAAACCATTCCATTAAATACATTCAAGATAAATATATCATGATATAAATTCATAAGAGAGTGAAAATTTATTTTTAATCATTTTATATTGATAATACAGTGCTTGTAATATCATTTCTCTCTCTCGATTTAGAATTTTCAAACTTCCTTGAGTGGAAATATCCATAGATGACTAGTTATATCTTAATATTGCAAATATTTTAGAGGAAATGGCTGTGGAATTTGATGAGTTGTCTGACCAAAAATAAGAGGTTTCTCTAAAAATATATTTTAAGAATATACTCCCATGGAAAAGAATATTAACAAAGAAAAGTGGGAGAAACAACCAATAAAAGTGAGACCCCTTACATTATATCAACCCATTTCATTATCATTTAATTTTTTTTATGTTGCGATATTTTAATTTCTTTAATGTGTATACTGAAAAAAAATACACACATTGGTTGTATGAGAAATAAATTGTGGTTGATTCTATTAATCTAACCCTTACAAAATTCTAATTGTGGTCGATAAATTGAAACATGATAGCCATTGTTTGTTAAAAAAATAACACCTACATGAGAAGTGTTCTGAGAGAGTTTACTCATCCCTATTTATAATATTATATTTACAATGAATACATTTCATATATCCATATAGTTGTTAATTTTATTAAGAGCAAGTTTAATATTTACGTGATCTGAAGTCAAGAATTGCATTGGTCTAATAATTTGTTTTTATTCTTCCTTCAATATAGTTTGATCACTAGAAATAAAATTTTCATTTTTTGAAACTTAATTATGATTTTTATATATGTAGAGAGGGAATCCAAATAAATTATTTATCATTATGGATTATATTTTATTAATTTACTTTCAAATAATTATATTTGTTAATGTTTGGACTACATTTATATCAGAACATTTTAGCTCTAATGACCAAATCAATGAGTAAATTACATTATAGTTTTGAGAAAGTCACTAGTATTTAAATTATCATCTCTAAATAATTTCTGTTGTAAATATATTTATAAGTTTAATGAACATGAAATATAATTATTATAAATGAAGTTAATGCCTAATATGTGAACTGATTGTCTATTTATTTTTAACCAAAAACGTGATAGAAATTCTTATCTAATTTTCACATATGTACCATTTAATATCTTTCACCAGAGTATTTCCTGATGATCGAAGCATAAGAATAACTTTTTTCTGCTAGAAATCTATATTATATTACTGTTTTATTCATTATATATCTCATTTATTGTTTTAAATGTCACTTTTAAAATATAATTTTCAATCCACATAGAAATTTTACACCCTTTACGTCTTTGAATACATGTACAACATATGATATAATTTATAGGAAATGAAATTTTTATCTATACATTAAAATATATTTTTGTCAATTCATGTTAATATTTGAATTGAGTAGGGGGATATGGAATGTTCATGAAAAATATAAGGAGGATGTACATTATTTTGGGTAGAGTGAAGGGTTCCTTCAAGTCGTTTTTGGAAGTTAGTTCAAAAGATAATTTAATAAATGTTATACAATTTTTAACTCTTTATATTTAAATAAAAATAATGATATTAATGATGTTATTCATTGAATATGAAGAGGTAAAACATAACAAATGATAAAATACATATAGAAATAAATGGGGAATTGATAAATTATAAAGTGTCTTTCATTATTTTCACTATTCATGCCTTCACAAATGAAAGGATAAAATGAAATTAGTGTATATAATGTATCATTATGAGTTGATGAGTGATATTATTTAACTATATTCACTTGTTGAGGTATATAATTTAATGATTTTAATAGACCAAAAACAAATATTTTTGCTTAAAATTTTGTCATCTAAAACCATCTAACACATAACCGTAGAAAAACCAATAGGAATTTATCTCATATATACAATTTGTTTCTATATATAGATAAACTAGGATCCATATAGTGATATTGTATGTCACACGTACCCTTGTAATTATAATAGCCCCACTTTAGTAGTTCATTCTGTGAATAGGGGAAATTTTAATGTGATGAAGGACATCTAATGGTTAGGAAGGATATAATGTTTGAATAATTGATTAATAATAATTGGATATTGGGTTAACTAATAGAATAATATTGATATTTTAAATATTATATCATGAATTCATTTATTATTATATATATTGGTGTCTATATTTATCAGGAAAACATTTTGGTGATGGAATTATTTACATCGGTATATAATTAAACGCTTTTATTGTGGGGTATGTATGAGATCTAAAATTTTAGAAATTTTATTCTATTATTCAACATAAATTAACCCTATAATGAATATAAAAACCTATATATTTATAAATTTATTATATCTATTGTAATTTTTGGATTCAAAATTTAAAATGTCAGAAATCATTTTTTTTAATTATTTTTTTCTTCTATTTGAATTATTTAAGAATCCATACATTGTGATTAGAACACATTAAATTAATTTGGAATCAATAAAATTTATATTTATACTGGTTCATTTAATTGTGTGATAAATTATGAAAACCTAAACATAAGTTTTTATTTTATTTTGTTTTAGTAAATGTAAACCCATTATGTATGAGACACAAATAATTACGAGTCCCAATAAGGATGTATAAAGTTCATATTATTTTTCATTGGGATGTTTAAAAGATTATTTAGTTAGGATAAAGATAATTATTTATGAAACATAATACATACTAGGGAGATTTGTAAATGGACCACTGTGTATGAATTGAATATTTAAAATCACATTAATTTTATACTTGAGGATAAACATGCTAACAAATAAATGTTAATCAATGACCTATATGTAATGTTCAGTGATTTATTCATTGACAAAAAAAGTAAAATTGAATATATAGGATTCATTCCCACGTCCAAGTAGTATTTATCTGAATATTCCTTTTATTAGATGATTAAAAAAAATTAAAACTAAAAATACAAATCTATGTTGACATTTAAACATTCCCCCTATATAATTGAATGGCCAAATATTTTTATGTCTCAAAATTTATATTTTAACTAGTTTGTTTAAATAAGGTAAAATTACATTAGTATATCCACTTTTCCATCATCTAATAAACTATTGATTTTGGGTTTAGGGTATGGATGTTAAATTTAGTGAATATTTGAGTGATATAGTTATACAATATATCACAACCCTTAGAAAGTATACATGGATGTGATCTAGTGAATAATGATACTCGTTATAACAATTTTTGGGTTTATGTAGATAAACCTAGTTATCTTTAGAAACATTCCCCTTCCTAATTGTAATATATTTTAGAAATTTCAATAATTGTTTGTCATATTAGAATATTTTTTTCATTTATTTTATTATTATTTCAGTGGTTGTTTCTCCATGTGTTGTGTTATCCTCCAATAACAAATTTCATTATGTATATTAAATATTGATGATGTAATAGTGTTATATTTCTTCATGATTATGAATAGATAACCCATCATGTGCGGTCCACATGTAAATATAAATGATTATATTTAATTATTACATTTTATTAATAATTCTCCCCTAATCATATTGTGTTGCTTAAGATATATTTTGGAGACATCGATCATAAATCCATTTTATGTGAGATTTTCTACACTTTTTTATAAATTTTAAATAAAAGTATCACACCTATCTATTCACGCACCATACTAGTGGAGGAGGGTGAATTGATATGATAAATGGTATATTGTCATTACCCATTGTTTGAGTAAGTTCACATTATCAACTAAGGATTGTTCCTACACAATAACCAAAAATAATAAATGATTTACATTTATTCATTAGTGACAAATGAAAAATTCTTATTCTTTTATCTGATAAATAGTAATGGGTGGGTTGATAGATGGTATTAATTTAGATAATTGAAATTGGACATTTATAACTATAGATAATGATGATACTACTCGTGTAGATTCACCTAACATCTATAAGATCATCATGATAAATTTTTGTTTGTTTTTATTTATTTCTCCTAATTCAATTTCATAAAAAAAACATTCAACCATTGTTATTCTTCATTTATCATGAAACAAATCTAATTTGTAATGATCATTTGGCATTCCACTAGAATCCACATGAGATATAATGATATTCAGTCCCAATAAGCATCACATGAGGTTACAATATTTTTTTTTGATTTTGATACAAATAGTAGTCAAATTTCAGTGGGGTTGGAACCATTTTTATTAGATTTAATAGAAATTTTAACACCTAATGGCCTGGAAGCTATTATAAAAATTCCATGGGTAGTAATAAAAAATATTTTATGTTAGCAATTAATAAAATTAAAGAAACAAATCTTAATGTTGATGGTCATTGGGACATGATATACACTATCATATATCCACTAATTCCATCTATGTAGTGTGATATCCATGAATATACTCTTATTAAAAAACAATTTTCAACAGAGGAAGAGGTTCCCTTTAAATTTAAACAATTAAATATGTTCAATGTGCATATTTACTTGAACATAGCCCCAATTGAAATTTATTTGATTCAGAAAATGAACATTTAATCACTAGATAGAATACACTGTTAGAGATAAAAGGGTTCTGGACACATCCACATTTATTTATATGGTTTAATTATTACATAGAGGACCCCCACCGTCTTCAAATTGAATTGGTTTTTTTGAAAAGAATTACTCTCAAACACTGTATCCTAGTTAACATAGAGTGAAATTTTATTACAGTTCTAAGAATGAAGGACATATTTATTTTAAGGTTTCTCCTCATATATTTGAGGAATATATTTCTACAATTGTGGTTTAGATTAGGTAAGAGAATCATAGTACTTTGTAAAACTTGATACCAATATTATATAGTTCTATAATATATCATAATTAAATATTAGTGTATATGTATTTATTTAATAATAATCTAAATATATTCCATTTTAATTACAATGTGGATCTCTATATATATTTATATGTATTCATCCACCATTTTTGCGTACTATATAACTAGAGTAATTATAAATAGGAGAAAATACAATGCATCAAACTCATTCCACAATGTTATAATATGATATTGATTAGTTTGTCAAATAAAAAATAATTTGGTATGTTCATTACCCTCTGTGGACTCCTAAAATTATTATATTCAAGATAAAATTAGGTAAATTAGGGATTATATATACATCAATGACATTAATCAAAATATTAAAAAGAATGATTTTTGACACATCCTGCCAATTGGAATTCCCTTTTTATTATTTTCTTGGATTTGGATCTGTTCAATTGAGGTTATGGATGATACTTAGTTTAAATATTTTAATTTTTGATGTCATCATTGAGTTTTTTGCCTCAATATCATTAGATAATGGTTTGGGTAAACCATGAAAGATATCTAATATAACCATGATATTTGATTTGGGTGTCTAGTGGTATGGAACACGACTTGTGTATGTTTCTATAAACCATGTTGTAACTGTACGATTAGGATATGAAATTGGACAAAGGTGTTCGATATAGTTGGTATATTGATTGGTAACAATGTGGACAGAATGTGTGAAGATCCCCTTTTTCAGGTAAAGGGATCAGGGTTTGTGCATGGTTTTTTAAACCATTCTACCAAACCGTGTGAGCTTCCCAGTTTCTTAAAAAACTAAAATTTCATTTTCCCCCCCTCTTTGTTTTCAACACAAAATTAGATTTTCTTTCCCTCCACTGACCTAGGTATAACATGGGTATTCATCAAACTCCTCTCCCTTGTTTCCCAACCCCCATTTATTTTTCATTAAAGTTTATAATGTGATTTATTTGGATTTTTGGTTGCTTTTATCCATTATTGTCCCTTATCTAGAAAGTGCTTGGTTTCTATTTGTCAGTGTTATCTCATGGATGAAACCTAATTACTATGGTTGATGTTTGGTTTGATTTATTTAATGATAGGATTTGTGGATTTTTCTTCATGGTTAGTTCTGCCTTACCCAATGGTTTTCTTAGGATCACACGTCGTAGAGGTAGGTTTTTATGTCTCATTCTTTTATGATGAATTCCATTTGATGATTGGGTATTTTCATGTATTTTACAAATGTGATTTTTGTATTTCTAATTATATTGCATTATTTATTATAGTGTTTTCATGCTGGTAATTTTTTTTTGAAATTGATTAAAAACTGGGCTCTTAAAAAATTTTATATAGTTATGCACATAAGGTGTTTTTTGGAAATGTCCAAAACATATTTAAAATTTAATTGTGTGTTTTCTGTGGTTTCTTTCCTTGGTAACATTATAATATCATTTCTGGATATTGAATTTGGAATTTTTTGTGTTAATGGTTTATTTTTATGAAATAAATCTTACATTTTGGTTGTAGTGTTTATTATATAGAATGTGGTGTTTCTTGAAAAAGAATTTTGGGTAACCTCATGGATACATGCAGGTTTCTGTTGGATGTGAGTAGATTTTTGGGAGCACAGGAGCACAAATGTATGGTCACATAAATGATAAGATTCTTTGATAATATTTCTCTATTTTAAATCCCATATTTTATAAAATTCATCTTTCTTCCTCCTTCCGACTTCAAAATATTGATTCTCTGCAAAATCCATATGGTAAATAAATGACCTGAATGTTGTTTCATATTAAATTTGGAATGCAAAGGATGTTTTTTCATTTTGTGATTTATCTTGAATTATAATGTTTTTAAAGGCCATCTTGATATTTTTCACATTTAACTGATGATTATCATTATTTTGGAAATGGTTCATAGTATTATATAAATATATGGGAAGTGATAATATCTAAGGAGTATATGGACCATTGAAATATTTTATAAATTATATATGGTTTTAATAGAAAAATTTCTGGTTGGCATCTTAATTTTTTTCGAGAAATGGTTTGAATGATCATGTGTTGTGATGGTATGGGTGGAACTTCAGATAAATTATTTATATGATGGGAACCCCTATAGAGTATTTCCCTATGTCGGTTATTGTGGGGATGGTGTTAGTGTTTGGGGTAAGTAAGTGTGGTGGTGTCATGTAATGTGATTGATGCATGCAAGGGCCTCATACTGACACAGACCATTATTATCATGGGACTCTATGGTTTATTTTAGAGGGTTGAGTGATAGTTTCTTGTTGACCCCAATTAAATGCGATGATACCCCTTGACTTGTTATGGATTTGTGGGATGATCCACTAGATTGGTTCATCTAGGGTGTCCAGTGTATTTTAGATAATGGATCTGCACCATATGATGGACGCTGCATCTAAAACGAGTACATCCAAGGATCACTATATTGATGTTTATAAAAGTATCATTGTTTATTATATGTATTTTCGTGTTTACATACAACTGCACTTTTTTCTTGTTTTTTCTTCTTGTTTATTTCTTTTGTCATAACATGGTACTATTTTTTGGAATTATTTATTTTTTTTGGATTTTAAAAATGTCATTTCATTAGGGAAATAGTGATTTGTGAGATTTTTTTTTAAAATGAAAAAGATGATTTTTTTTCAAAATAGGGGAAAACAATTTCAATATATATTTAAAACTAGTATTTGAGTACTATTTCATTGAAAGAAACATATGGACTATGTGGTGTTATCCTATAGAGTTTTTAATCTCAAACCATAAATGTGTCTTTTAGTGTCGATAAACTCGAGCTATTTTGTATGTTCATTCTCTGATTTGAGATCTCATCATGGGAATAGTTTTGGTCATGTGATCAGTGGTTACCAAGATGTCACAATGAGCTTTGGTTGGTGTGGTCCCGTTTTAGTCTTTGTATTCAGTCTCTATTATGTACAGTAGATTTTGTATTTGGATCAATCTGTATACATATTGAGATTATGATATTTCTTCCTCTAATGTATTTTAGGTTTATTTTTTTCCTATTTTTTTACAATGTCATTTACATTTCTGTTATTTTGTTTCCCATTACTAGTTTACATCCTATGAAGATAAAGAATTCCCTTTTTTCCATGTCTCAGATTGAGTCGGGTATAAGGCCCCACCCTTAAGCCTAACTTAATCTTGAGTTATTACAAGATTACACATTGAGGATCTTTTCAGGTTTAGAGTTTTAGAGAATTAGATCATGAAACTTGCATTACATTCCACATTTAAACAATGTGGTTACATAAAAGACAATAATCATTCTTCCCATCAATGGAAACATATTTAAAATAAAACATAAATTCTTTCTTGACACATCCTTGACAATATCATCACATCATGTACCTTTCCCTTGACCTGTGAAAAAACATTTCAAAAACCTAGGATGAGCATAAAAATCTCAGTAAGGGTTATAAAAATATGGAAAGGAAACATGAGTTCATATACACATAAGAATGAAATCATACTTTACCCATTAAACATAGGCAATTTAACATACCTCATCAAATCATGAATAAGTCATAGAAATAATAAGACAAAAAAGGTAACTTAAGGAATTCATAACATTCTTACGTAGGGAGTAACCCTCTTGGTTACGTTTGGAATACCAACCACAGTATATTCCCAAAATCTTTTCGAAAAACCTTAACGTTTCACTCCTTCGCGTTACCCAATGCATTGGAGAGCTATATCGGGCTCACCCGCCCTTAGTTTATCACGGAACCACCCATTTTCATAACAGTGCCCAAGAACCATAACATAAATGTATCACATAAAACATTCATAAAGTAAACATAACATTTCCACATTTCGTTCATTATATAACATTTTAGTATATGGAAATAATGAATCCATTCAAAAAGAAACCATTTCCAAAGCCATTTAAAACAATTAATAAAGATATTTTTGAATCAAAGTGTCCCATACCACCTTGAAGCTTTTAAAATTTTAAACCATTAATATACATATTAATAAATCCTTAAAACAATTTTGAGAACATGGATATTAATAAGAACAAATAATTTAAACATTTAAAGCGATATTTTGGTTAAAGGGGTTTTACCAAAATGAGAGACACTTGAATACAATAATTGAGGAATAACATTTAGACATAACTTTATAATATCATGAGAATAAATTTATTCATGATATAATATTCCAAAGGAAATTATATACACCATATAAGAGTGAATTGGTTCATAACAACAACGAAGTCTCTATAGAAATGTCAAATGTGATGAATTTCCTTATAAATAAGGTATCCTTAAATTAAGGATAAATCAATCTCAAAATTATGTGTGAAAAATATAAATACACCCAATATAAGTGTATATTATGTGTAAGACAATAAAAGGTCATTCACATATATTCTAAATATGACATACTCAATAACTACATGTTGAACCCAAAAAATCGAAATTGGGTTAAAAAGTTCCCCTGGTAAAATTTGACAGCCTAATGACATCACTTCAAAATTCAGAAAATTAGTTGATGAGAGATAAAAAGGTCATCTCATCACTTGGACATAAAATTTACATCAATAAGTATATAAAATAACATATCCCTACATAATAGTATGAGAATTAAAAGACATTACAAAATAAGTCGTTCAAAAAGAAGAGGGTGAAAGGTTCCCTTACCGACTTGGGTATCTTTGGAAACATACACCTCGTGAAAGAAGGACAATAAAACATTAATGTAAATACTCATAAAATAAAGTATATTATACAATGACTAAAATAATGGCTAGTACATACACCACACAAAGGAAATTGTGCCAAATGTAGCATAAATCTCACGGGAATAAAAGTGAGATGAAAAATCCCTTACGAAAACTCGGCAGCCTAAGAGCGCCACATAAAACATAAAAAAATTGATTCATGAGATGAAATAGTGTATATCATCATATTAACATAAAGTTTATAGAAAGAGGAATATAAAAGAACATCCCCCAACATAACAAATAGGAGCTTAAAAGAAGTGACATAAAGGAGAGTACTTAAAAAGAAAGAGAGAGTTTAGATCTCTTACAAAAATTCGACAGCCTAACGGCGCCACTCAAAACTTCCAAAATGGATTGATGAGAGAGAATAGGGTCTATAATCACATGAACATAGAAATTAAAGTAATATTAATATAAACTATCATCCTAATAACAAGAAATATGAGCTTTAAAAGGAATGATATAAAAGAGTGTACTTAAAAAGAAAGAGTGGGGTTGGATCCCTTACCTCAAGTCCACCTTGTCTTGTTCGGTTATTTATATTCCAGAATAATAAACTTTGGTCAATTTATAATTTATTGAAGACCTTCTATAAAGATTATTATTCAGTTCATATCACATATTTTAATTTTATAATAATTGGTTAATAATATGAGTTTATATCAGACGTCTTTGTCGATGTTTGGTACATGAGTCAAAAATTGAACTTGTTGGAAAAGAATTTTCCATGTAGTTATAGGTACATAATATCCAGAATAGTATTGATGTTTTAAATATAATATATATCCATTATATATTCATTTTATACTATTACTTAGAATTTTGAGATAAAAATTAAAAGCACTATTCATGGAGACGGTAGGCCGTACATATGCCTGAACGCTACTTTCATTTTTGTCATATTAATGGAATTAAAACAAAATGAGATATATATATATATATGTTATAATTATATAATGATATCCATAATTTAGATGTAATATATTACATATATATCCATTATATATATGTACTTATAATAGTACATAACATTTTGAGATAAGAAATGAAATGTACCGTTCATGGAGACGGTAAACAATATGTACGCATGAACGCTACTTCCATTTCTATTTCATATTTAATGGAATTAAAACATAATGATACATAATATTATTTTAATTCCAGTATGGTATCATATATAATATCATTAAATATACCCTTTATACGTACCACATATGGTAATAACGAATCAAATCACTTTGAGGGGGCAGTACTCCGCACTTCCTTAAATGAAGATATCGCGTTTACCAATAATTGAAACCATAAAGGTATGAAATAAATGAAAAATAGAGAAGCATAAGTAAAACATAAACATATTATATATTATATATAAATATAATGTCATCTTAATGGCCACCTTTTAAGGTGTTAGAAGAATGTTGAACAATCATCGTTTTGTGAGGCAGAAATTCGCCATCCACAGAAACAGTATGTTCTTTAACCAATAGATGTAGGTGTGTGTAGATGTAGCTCGAATCCATTTTATAGAAACATCCTAGTATATTTAAGATACTTTATTTTTTACAAAATAAATGAATAAAAAGATTTTAGGGGGTTGGAGAAGCAAAATAAAACAAAAGGACACAACTGAAGACATTACCTTAAAATCGGGTAACTGCCTTTGGTTTGAGCTCAAAGGCTTCCCTGGGAAGACTTCTGCCCAATGTGAGGGTTAAATTAGTTATAGAGGTATGTGGAGAGACAAAATGGGCAGGTGTTGGCAGAGAAAAAGGATTTGGAGGTGTGGGTAAGGAGGTAAGGTGGGGGCCTTTTATAAGAAGAGAGGAAGGGCACTCTTGGAACGGTATAAAATGTAACTTTATTTTCAAATGAGTTTCGGATTTTAATGGTCCCACATTGATGTGTTTTGAGGATAAGGTGATAAGGGTTCGAAATCCACCCATCCAATAGTTTTTGGACATGTGTAGGTCGTCTATTTTACATTATCTTTCCATTTTATTTAAATCTTTTATTAATGAGGTAATCACTTCATTATCATGATGTCATATATAATAAAAAAAATAATGTCTACAAATTATAAAAAAATATCATGATGTAGGAAATAATTTTATCTTTATAATTAATGTTTATAGTCCAAAATATCATTTATGTAGACAAAATTAAAAATATTTTACTTAGGTGATACATTCTTTGTTACATTTGACATTCTTTAAAAATAAAAAGATAAAAAGCCACTTTCTCACAAAAGTGATTCCATGGGGCCCCCAAGTTTGGAACAAGGTATCCCATGCTCGGCCATGAGACAACCAATAGCCTTAGGACATAATTTGTGGTCATTTTATTATTATTATGATATTATCTTATTATCTTCAACTACCTGATTACTCATTAATCAAGATAATTAAAGATAATTACCGTCATTACTATTCATAATGTCGAAAAACAAAAGAGTCATAATTACACACTATGGACCTTCTGATTCCAAATATGTAATCCATTTTACCAACTTCCAAACATATAAATTGCAATAATTAATTTTAAAAAAAACTTCCGGTTGTCAAAACAAATAGCGGGTTTTTTAGAAACAATATTTATGAAAAGTTTTGCACTTGTTTATGCCCAATTAAAAAGTGAAATTATTCCCAAAGACCATAATTGGATTTCACGGTAAAAATATATTCTAATTACACTTCAAAAAAATTTAAATATATAATATAACCACATAATTAAATTATATGAAAAAGCAGTTTTAATGTAAAATGCAGTATTTTTCACTATAAATTTAAAAATGAACATTGTCAGAAAAATACCAAAAATTAACCCAAGGAAAATTTCAATGTCCCAACAATAAATAATATGTTTATTTGGAAAAATAGAGCTTATAATTTTTCAAAAGTTTTATTTAAAAAAATATTTTCCCATCAAAAGGTAGTAAAACAGTCTTTTAAAAATACCAGTGTATTCAATGCTTAAGATTGGATTCATTTGTATTTTAAGCCTCTAAAATTTATTGGATAAAAGTAAAAACATTTAACAAACATATTTAATCATATTTTAGTTATTTCTATTCATTCCTGTCAATACAACAACTGGGCGTTAACTACCATTTAAAATAATATTATTTTACTTTTAGAGTGCAACGTAAGATTTCAAAGGAACTCGTTGTTGCGTATTGGGTAAGCCATCGAGCATAGAATTCTATTTAAATTAATATTGCCATTTTTCCACAAATAGGGATAAATATAAAAATGTAATATTCTTTATTTACCTGGGGTGTTACATCGGGTGTCAATTTGAATGGAATATTGTCTTAGTTAATGAATGAATGATATTATAGGCGACCCTTTGTTATTTTTTGTTTTATAAACAATGGAGATGAGGAATGTCAAGACTCAATATGTATGTATTGAAATAGATTAATGAACACTTTCTCATTTTTTCCCTCTAGTTTTAATGGGTAGTATAGATTTTGAGAATTTTTTATTTATTTTGGGAGAGATATAACAATGAAGGTGAGACAAAGTTATGTCACGATATCAAATATAGTAGCAACCCTTGTGGATTCCGTGTACACTATTTAATATCATTCTACATGATGATGCTTTCTTGGGACATAGACCACTACCAGGTCACCAATTTATGCATAGAAAATATTTCCTCCTTCTGGTGGTTTGATGTGAGTCATATTTTTTTCTAGTATTAGCAAGTGGAAATGAGATTTTAAAATTGATGTTTTATATGGAAATCATTTCATTAAATTTGGGTTGAATTGAGAATTTATAATTTGATAAAATACCATGGTTGATGATTATGTGGTGAGTGAGACCCTTGGTATTTCATGTCAATGATATTATGTGTGCAGGTGTGCATAGAATGTACACAAAGACATGTGTCTGTGGATGAGGTAAGAGGAAGTGGATTTACACACATGTGATGTCTCATGGTGTTCCATGGGTTGGTATGTGATGTTATGTATAGGAATATATTTTACAAAATAGTTTCTTTTGAAATGGGTAGAGTTATTCCAAGAATTAGTTTTTTTAATGTGAGTTTTCATTTGTGGAAGGAATATTTTATTTTCTGGAAAATTATTTCTAAATTGGTTTTTCTTGAGAATTCATTGATTTTTAGTTAATGGTGGATTTTGGTTTTGAATGGCGGCCATTGAAGAAGGAGTTTTTTTATAATATATAATGGAATAATGATTTTCGAATAGACATTGAAGATCTTTTCAGGTTTAGGGTTTTAGAGAATTAGATCATGAACCTTGCATTACATTACACATTTAAACAAAGTGGTTACATAAAAGATAGTATTCATTCTTCCCATCAACAGAAACATATTTAAAATAAAACATGGATTCTTTCTTGACACATCCATGACACTATCATCACATCATGTACTTCTCCCTTGACCTGTGAAAAACATTTCAAAAATTTGGGATGAGCATAAAAAGCTCAGTAAGGGTTATAAAAATATGGAAAGGAAACATGAGTTCATATACACATAAGAATGAAATCATACTTCACCCGTAAAACATAGGCACTTTAACATACCTCATCAAATCATGAATAAATCATAGAAATCATAAGACCTAAAAGGTAACTTGAGGCATTCATAACATTCTTACGTAGGGAGTATCACTCTTGGTTACGTTTGGAATACCAACCATAGTATATTCCCTAAATCTCTTCGGAGAAACCTTAAAATTTCACTCCTTCGTGTTACCCAATGCATTGGAGAGCTATATCGGGCTCACCCGCCCTTAGTTTATCACAGAACCACCTGTTTTCATAACAATGCCCAAGAACCATAACATAAATGTATCACATAGAACATGCATAAAGGAAACATAACATTTCCACATTTCAATCACAATATAACATTTTAGTATATTGAAATAATGAATCCATTCAAAATGAAACCATTTCCAAAACCATTTAAAACATTTAATAAAGATATTTTTAAATCAAAGTGTCCCATACCACCTTGAAGATTTTAAAATTTTAAACCATTAATATCCATATAAATAAATACTTAAAACCATTTTGAAAACATGGATATTAATAAGAACAAATAATTAAAACATTTAAAGCGATATTTTGGTTAAAGGGGTTTTACCAAAATTAGAGACACTTGAATACAATAATTGAGGAATAACATTTAGTCAAAACATTATAATATCATGAGAAGAAATGGATTCATGATATTATATTACAATGGATAGTATATACACCATATAAGAGTGAATTTGGGCATAACAACAATGAAGTCTCAATAGAAATGTCAAATGTTATGAAATCCTTTATAAATAAGGTATCCTTAAATTAAGGATTACTCAATCTCAAAATTATGTGTGACAAATATAAATACACCCAATATAAGTGGATATTATGTGTAAAACAATAAATTTTCATTCACACATATTCGAAAGATGACATACTGAATAACTACATGTTGAACCCAAAGAAATCGAAATTGGGTTAAAAAGTTCCCTTGGAAAAATTTGACAGCCTAACGACATCACTTCAAAAATTAGAAAATGAGTTGATGAGAGATAAAAAGGGAATCTCATCACTTGGACATAAAACTTACATCAATAAGTATATAAAATAACATATCCCAACATAATATTATGTGAATTAAAAGACATGACAAAAGAAGTCTTTTAAAAAGAGGAGGGTGAAAGGTTCCCTAACTGACATGGGTATCTTTCAAAACATACACCTCGTGAAAGAAGGACAATACAACATTGATGTAAATACTCATAAAAGAAATTATATTACACAATGAGTAAAATAATGGGCAGTACATACACCACTCAATGGAAAATGTGGCAAATTTAGCATAAATCTCACGGGAATAAAAGTGAGATGAAAAATCCCTTATGAAAACTCGGCAGCCTAAGAGCGCCACATAAAACATAAAATAAAGGATTGATGACATAAAATAGGGTATCTCATCATATTAACATAATGTTTATAGAAAGTGGAATATAAAACAAAATCCCCCAACATAACAAAGAGGAGCTTAAAATAAGTGACATAAAGGAGAGTACTTAAAAAGAAAGAGAGAGGTTAGATCTCTTACGAAAATTCGGCAGCCTAAAGGCACCACTCAAAACTTCCAAAATGGATTGATGAGATAGAATAGGGTATCTAATCACATGAACATAAAAATTAATGTAAGATTAATATAAAAGATCATCCCAATAACAAGAAATATGAGCTTCAAAAGGAATGACATAAAAGCGTGTACATAAAAAAGAAAGAGTGGGGTAGGATCCCTTACCTCAAGTCCAACTTGTCTTGTTCATTTCATTATATTACTGAATAATAAACATTGGTCAATTTATAATTGATTATATACCTCATATAAAGATTATTATTCAGTTCATATCTCATATTTTAATGGTATAATAATTGGTTAATAATATGAGTTCATATCAGACATTTTTGTCGATGTTTGGTACATGAGTCAAAAATTGAACTTGTTGGAAAATAATTTTCCATGTAGTTATAGGTACATAATATCCAGAATAGTATTGATGTTTTAAATATCATATATATCAAGTATATATTCATTTTATACTATTACATAGAATTTGGAGACAAAAATTAAAAGCACCGTTCATGGAGACGGTAGGCCGTACGTACGCATGAACGCTACTTTCATTTTTGTCATATTAATGGAATTAAAGCAAAATGAGAGAGAGATATATATATATATGTTATAATTCCATAATTATATCCATAATTTAGTTTTAATATATATTACATATATATCCATTATATATATGTACTTATAATAGTACATAACATTTTGAGATAAGAAATGAAATGTACCGTTCATGGAGATGGTAAGCCGTACGTATGAATGAACGCTACTTCCATTTCTATTTCACATTTAATGGAATTAAAAATAATGATACATAATAGTATTTTAGTTCCAGTATGTTATCATATATAATACCATTAAATATACCCTTTATACGTACCACATATGGTAATAACGAATCAAATCACTTTGAGGGGGCGGTAGTTCGCACTTCCTTAAATGAAGATATCGCGTTTACCCATAATGGAAAACATAAAGGTATGAAATAAATAAAAAATACAGAAGCTTAAGTAAAAATAAACATATTATATATCATATATAAATATAGTGTCATCTTAATGGCCACCTTTTAAGGTGTTAGAAGAATGTTGAACAATCATCGTTTCGTGTGGCAGAAATTCGCCATCCACAAAAACAGTATGTTCTTTAACCATTAGATGTAGGTGTGTGTAAGTGTAGCTCAAATACATATTATAAAAACATCCTAGTATATTTAAGAAACTGGATTTGTTACAAAATAAATAAATAAAAAGTGTTTAGGGGGTCGGAGAAGCAAAATAAAACAAAAGGACACAAGTGAAGACATTACCTTAAAATCGGGTAACTCCCTTTGGTTTGAGCTCAAAGGATTCCTTGGGAATACTTTTGCACAAAGTGAGGCTTCAAGGAGTTATATAGTGATGTGCAGAGACAAAATGGGTAGGGGTTTTCTGAGCCAAAGGCTTTGGAAGTGTGGGTAAGGAGGTAGATGTGTGGTGCCTTTTATAAGAGGAGAGGAGGGGCACTCTTGGAAAGGTATACAATGTAACTTTATTTTCAAATGATTTTAGGATTTTTATGGTCCCACATTGATTTGTTTCTAGGATAAGGTGATAAGGTTTAGAAATCCACCCATCCAATAGGTTTTGGACTTGTGTAGGTCTTATATTTCACATTATCTTTCCATTTTATATAAATCCTTTATTAATGAGGTAATCGCTGCATCATCATGATGTCATATATAATTTAATAAATTTAGTGTCTAAAAATTATAAAAAAATATAATGATGTAGTAAATACTTTTATCTTTCTAATTAATATTTATAGTCCAAAATATCATTTATTTAGACAATATTAAAAATATTTTACTTAGGTAATACATTATTTGTTACATTTAACATTCTTTAAAAATAAAAATATAAAAAGTCACTTTCTCACAAAAGTGATTCCATGGGGCCCCCAAGTTTGGAACAAGGCATACAATGGTCGGCCATGAGACAACCAGTATCCTTGGGACACATGTTGTCGTCATTTTATTATTATTTTGATATTATCTTATTATCTTTAACTACCTGATTACTCATTAATCAAGATAATTAAAGATAGTTACCGTCGTTACTATTCATAATGTCAAAAAACAAAAGAGTATTAATTACATAATCTGGACCTTCTGATTCCAAATATTTAATCCATTTTACCAAATTACAAACACATAAATTGAAATAATTAATTTTAAAAAAACTTCTTGTTGTCAAAACAAATAGCGGTTTTTTTAGAAACAATATTTAAGAAAATTTTTGCACTTGTTTATGCCCAATTAAAAAGTGAAATTAATCCCAAAGACCATAATTGGATTGCATGGTAAAAATATATTCTAATTACACTTCAAAACAAATTAAAAAGATAATATAACCATATAAATAAATTATATGAAAAAGTTGTTTTAATGTAATATGCAGTATTTTTCACTATACATTGAAAAATGAACATTGTCGGAAAAATATCAAAAATTAACCCAAGGTAAAATTCAATTTCCCAATCATAAATAATATGTTTATTTTGAAAAATATATCTTATAAAATTGTCAGAAGTTTGATTTAATAAAATGGTTTGCCATCAAAAGGTAGTAAAACAATCTTTTAAAAATACCAGTGTATTCAATGCTTAAGATTGGATTCATTTGTATTTTAATCCTCTAAAATTTATTGGATAAAAGTAAAAAAAATTATCAATCATATTTAATCATATTTTAGTTATTTATATTCATTCCTTTCAATACAACGGCTAGGCGTTAACTACCATTTAAAATAATATTATTTTACTTTTAGAGTGCAACGTAAGATTTCAAAGGAACTCGCTGTTGCGTATTGGGTAAGCCATCGAGCATAGAATAACATTTAAATTAATATTGATATTTTTTCCACAAATAGGGATAAATATAAAAATGTCATATTCTTTATTTACCTGGGGAGTTACATCGGGTGTCGATTTGGATGGAATATTGTCTTAGTTCATGAAAGAATGATATTATTGGTGAGCCTTTGTTATTTTTTGTTTTATGAACAATGGAGATGAGGAATTTCATGAATCAAGATGTATGTATTGAAATATATTAATGAACACTCTCTCAATTTTTCCCTCTAGTTTCAAAGGGTATTATAGTTTTTGAGAATTTTTTAATTATTTTGGGAGAGATATAACAATGAAGGTGAGACAAAGTTATGTCATGATATCAAATATAGTTGTGAACCTTGTGGATTCCATGTAAACTATTTAAAATCCTTATACATGATGATGCTTTCTTGGGACATATACCACTACCAGGTCACCAATTTATGCATAGAAAATATTTCCTCCTTCTGGTGGTTTGATGTGTGTCATATTTTTTTCTAGTATTAGCAAGTTGAAATGAGATTTTAAAATTGATGTTTTAGATGGAAATAATTTCATTCAATTTGGGTTGAATTGAGAATTTATAATTTGATAAAATACCAGGGTTGATGATTATGTGGTGAGTGAGACCCTTGGTATTTCATGTCAATGTTATTATGTGTGCAGGTGTGCGTAGAAAGTACACACCGACATGTGTCTGTGGATGAGGTAAAAGTAAGTGGATTGACACACATGTGATGTCTCATGGTGTTCCATGGGTTGGTATGTGATGTTATGTATTGGCATAGATTCTACAAAATCGTTTCTTTTGAAATGGGTAGAGTGATTCCAAGAATTAGTTTTTTTTATGTGAGTTTTCATTTGTGGAAGGAATATTTTATTTTCTGGAAAATTATTTCTAAATTGGTTTTTCTTGAGAATTCATTGATTTTTAGTTAATGGTGGATTTTGGTTTTTAATGGTGGCCATTGAAGAAGGCATTTTTTTATAATTTATAATGGAATAATGATTTTTGAATATATGATTTTATGTTTGTGTGTGTATGTGGTTGATTTTTGATACTATTTTTTATAGCAATGATCTTTTTAATTGTCTTTTAGGTTAATTTTGATTTTGGATTTTTTACCTTACATTATTTTGAATTTTCTACCCAAAAATGTCCCCAAATATTCCAGAGAGTCATACCTAGTTCATGAGTCTTCGGGAGTATTGCCTACCTATTATGGTGATCGAGGTTTGTATGATTTAGTGTTGTAGCTTTTTGATTTTGATAGCGACATCATATCATTTGGTACTCACAAAAATGTTGGAGTTCATCTTATTTTAGTTTATATTTGATGGTCCAGGTTTGGAGGAATTATAGTTTTCTCCACCTTCTATGCATGTTGGGATGATATGGGAAGTGAGTAAGTATGTATTTATTGGATGGTTCATACCAGAAGAGGTGAAGAAAAAGAAGAAAGAAGAGCTCAGGAGTATTCTTCTAGGCCAGTAGATAATGATTTCCTATATTTACCACACCAAGCTGTTGGTTTCATTTTATATAGAGGTAGTGTTTCAGGATCGATTGAACAATTAAATTTTACTTGGCTGTATTCCCCCAAATATCAGGGATAGATCCCTACCCTCTAAGGATATCCGTTTTGAGAAGTGGGTTTATTATGATTTTTTTATCTGATTTGGTTTTCAGAGCATAGAAAATAGATTACCCTTTATCATTTTTTGCACAAGAGTATTTCACATCTGGTTAGTGGGTTTTTCTAGAGGGACATATTTCTAAAAATTCTCATACATTGGTTCTGATCTCCAGTAATATAGAACGTTTATTTTTATTTCATCATTGTTCTCGGTTTGGGGATTTGAAGACATCTTGTCATAATCCTCAAAAACATGTCATTATTGCGACAGTATGGGTAATATGGGGATGTTTTTCTAGAATAATCTGTTGAAGAATACATTGTGATTAGAGGATGTAATCATCTGACTGTGAGGCTATAGACTCTTCAGTCATTAGGAAATTTACACATATGACTTAGAGTGATTCCCATGCATAGTTAGGAATTTCCTGGTGTTCGGAAATTAGGGACCCACATTTTTTCTCTCGTGTTAATGTAGAGATATTCAAGGTTTTCATTTTTCTTTTTGGATATAATTTATGTTTATATTTCATTAAACTGTGATGGAAATGTTCATTATTGATCAAAGTGGCTTTGTTTATCTAAATTTGAACCTTTAAATGGGTACCCATTCATAAATTAATTCATAACATTATATCGTGTCTATTTAGAGATATTCATGCTTGTTGGAAATAGATGTTTCTAGTTTTGTTCACATTCATTATATGGTTAAATTTATATTCATGTGATTACATTTTATTGAAGAATTGGTTTTCTGTGTGAGGTTTCTTTTTTATATTTTGGAGTTCCCTTTTTCCCATATTTAGCAGCCCTTGGTAGAGTGGTTGGATTTCTTGTTTTGGTAATATTGTGTTGAAGTGTGGAAATATTTATCGTGTCAATTGATATCTTGTGGTGGGGATAAGACTCTCATATTCTCCCCCAATTTGTTTTTCATTATTTTTATATTGATTGGTTGGGTGTGACTTGTGGAGTGAA
Organism: Viscum album; assembly: GCA_963277665.1. Lineage (NCBI taxonomy): Eukaryota > Viridiplantae > Streptophyta > Magnoliopsida > Santalales > Viscaceae > Viscum > Viscum album. The sequence goes on along the minus strand of OY728161.1, from coordinate 1,590,612,284 downwards.
TTTCCCCACCTGATTTTGGTATTTTCTCTAATTTATGGATGGGTATGGATTTGTGTTTTTATTATCTTTTAACTGGGTGACATTTTTGGGGAATAAAGTGTCTATAATGTAGAAAATTTTTATATAATTCCATTCAAAATTATTTAATTTTATAATTTTATTTAATTTGGATAGTTTTGTTTAAGGTTCGGGTTGAGCCAAATTTTAAATTTTGGAATTTCGGAAGTCTCGTCTGATATTTTTGCATATACACTGTTAAGGAATGGTTTGGGTAAACTATGCAGAATAGAACTCGTAACTATGTATCTTATGTTGGGTGTCTAGTGGTGAGGAGGACGGGCTCTGCACATCTTAGTAAACCATGTAGCAACTGTGTGGTTTGGTTATGGAACCAGACCATATTGTTCAAAATGATTGGGAAACAGTTTTTTAATTATACATTCATATCTTTCGAGGTGTGTTTGGAGAAAAATCCAAAAAGTAAACATTGCAGTATTTTTTTGTTGAGTATTTATTGAAAAATTGGGTTTCCATGTTTATTTTTTGAGTATAAAGATGTTGTTCACTAAGAATGATGAAATAATTTCCATGTTGAAGGAATGGCTTTCTAAGAAGTGGTATAGAATATTTCATACACAAACAGTCACCATTTTTGAGTGTTTGGAAAATTTTTAGGGTCCAAATTTTGGAGTTTGGAAAAGAATCGTGAAATGTTAATTTCCTTGAACAAATTATGAAAATATGTAAAATTCATGAGTTTTGTGAATACGGTATTCATGAAGGGTGTTTCTCAAAGTCAGGATGATTATAATGGTGAGATCCATGAGTATAAAGTGCATCAATAATGACACATGTGATGACTATTGCAAGTGGAGTATTGTGGTGGCATGATGTACTAATGAGAGGATCCACAATGAGGATGAGTAGCGTTAATGAGAAACTTGTGTGTAATTCAAAAAAAATGGTTGAACCATGATGGAAATAAAGGAGCTTCATCAAATGTTGATGACATGGCCTAGAATGTTTGGGAAATAGTAGAAAACCTTTAAATAAGCTAGTACCCTCCTTTGAAAAAGGAGTGATACTTAATGACGATCATAAGATTCTATAATCATGATGATTGATCAGGAATGGAGGTTCATGAAGGGTTGTACATGAAGGGTGGATCATGAAGGTGATATGAGAATATATCCATAAATTCTATAAAATAAAACTGAATGTTCGGAGCATCCCTAATGTATGAAAATTCACAATGATTAATTATGCTTCTCAAAAGGATGGAGCATCGTGAAATCTAGTTCAGCTTTTTTAAAAGCAGTGCATTAGGAAGGATAAGGGAGATTCATGAAAGGTATGATCCTCATGAAGGATAATTGTGATTCGTGAAAGAGAAGCTCCTTGAAGGTAGTGAACATCGAAAAAGTTGTTCAGAAGGCATTCCCCAAAACATTTATGATAAATTGGTATTCATCCATTTGATGAATGCAGAACCTGAATAGAGTGTCCATACAAAACTGATAATGTATTCATTAGAGATAATTATGGGACCTAAAATTCCATTAACAATATTTTAATCCCTTCCAGGAGAAGTTAGAAAAGTAAGAGGAAGACGATGATCCTTTCAACTGGTAGTTAGTTAGAGAAAGTGACATCGTAAGTGACCCATGGGAATGTAGTTAGAGAAACATAATCTTTTTCAAGGTAGTGATCTTGGGTATTGATGATATATCCCAAAAAATCTTTATTATTAGTTATCCTTAGTTAATTAGGTACAATCTTCACATTACTATTGTCTCTCCATAGATGTATCCCAGTGAGGGTGAACCAAATAAAATCATTGTGTCCATGTGCTTTTTTTCCTACATTACATTCAAATAATCATCATCAGATAAAGGTATAAATATGATCTGTATTAATACATATGTGAAAAAATATTGAAACTTATAAAAAATAGGCCATGGTCTATTATGGATGGATGAATTTAAATATGAATTTGTGTACTGTTATTCCCATTCCCCCTCTAAGGGTATCTTGGCCACTTTTGGCCTAATAGGACTGTCCTCAATGCCAGTAGAGGGTGCACAATTAAAAAATGATTTACCATACCATGAGGACAAACCATGATAGACGCCCAATTTATTATAAAATCCATAAAAATCTTGTATTTCCCTCCATGTTTTTATCCTCAATTGGGTATTACTACCCTACTCTTACATAGGAGAACCAAGGGGTTCTCTTAACCACACCTCCTTACATACCAACCTCTATTGATACTCCTTGGAGGTTCCTATGGTGAGTTCTTTGGATTTTTTTTATATTCATATATTTTATCCCCTCTCTCTCATTTTTTTGGATTCTCTTGGTGGGGGTTCTCTCTTCACTATACCAAAATTTATTGGTTTGATGTTTCATTCGATTTCGTTGATTTTAGGGTGTCACGAACATTCCATGGTCTTAGTTATCCCTTCCACAATGTTTTTATTATTATCATACATTTCCAAAGTAGAAGTTTCCATCTGTTTCATTTATGATGTGTTCCATTTGATTCGCAAGTATTTTTAAATAATATAAAATTGTGATTCTCAACCTTGCAATATGATTTCATTACAATGTATGGTGATTATGGTTTGATAAAATTAGTTGAAATGGATTAAAAATGGATCCATTCCAAAATTATATGTAGTTATTCCCACAAGGTGCTTCTTGAAATGGAATCTATTTCATTAAAATGAAATTTTGTGTTCAGAGTGGGTTTTACCATTTTTTACGTTATGATATCATTTTTGTTTTTATTAATTTGGCACTATGGGTATGAATTGGTTATTTTAATGGATTTAATATTAAAAATGGGTTACTGTGTTAGATTTAAATCATGTGGTGTATCTTCAAAAATGGTTTTGGGTATCATTGATGATACCTGTTGTGTTCCTTGGAAGTGTTAACATCCATGGATGCATGGGGGAACACATGGATGGGAACAGAAATGATAATACATTATGTTGATCTTTCTGAACTGTAAATCCTAGATTTCAAAAAGATCATCATTCTTCCTCATTTACTACTTCAAAATCAGGATGCTTTAATAAATGACTCACTATCTCCAATGACATGAAAATGGATTGAAATTTTATTTTGAATGAAATTGCATGTTTGATATTTTTTTATTTAGAATCAATTCTAAAATTTTTAATTCCCCATTTGACATTGTAGACATGAAATTGGTGCTTATCATTTTTTGTAAATGGTTTATATACTTTTTAATATATTATAAATTATAATGTTAAATTACCTATTAGAAATGTATAGTATTTTTTAAATTAAATTTGGGGTTGAATATGAAAATAAGTGGTTGACATCTATGTATGCTTCATGAAATGGTTTGACATATAATGTATTCTGATAGACCGATTGGAACTTGAGAAAGAATTTTTATATAATGGGATACCCAATGGAGGATTTCCCCAAGTTGTTTGTCACATGTGTGCTGTCAGTGTTTGGGGTAGGTAGGTTTAGTGGCGACATGTATGGTGAGTCATGTGTGTGAGGGCCTCCTACTTGTACAATGTACAATTACTATGGGTTTCTTAAGAATATTTTAGAAGTTCAATTAATGTTTTATAGTTGAACCCAATTATATGTGTTGATACCCCCATTACATGATAATTCATGGTGGTATGTTCAAGTAGATTGTTCTGTTTAACGTGGTCAAGTTGTTATGGACTATAGAGCTCCATCATATGATGAATGGTGAGTCAAACACAAGATCTTCTAGAAATTTATCTAGGGAGGTTTAGGAAATAATCATGGATTATTATCTATATTTTGTTTCTTACATTCTTCCGCAATTTTTTTCTTCTTTACTCTTCTTGTTTATTTCTTTTATCATGAGTTGTTATTTTTCTTATTTTATCTTGGGTTTTGAATTTAAAAATGGAATTAAAATTTTTATAGTCATGTGTTTGAGTTGTTTTTAAAAAGAAAAGGTAATGTTTTTTTAGTGAAATGTGAAATATATATTTTTTAATATGTATTTTAAACACGTAATCGTAGACTATATTGGGGAAAGAAATGTATGGATTCTGTGCTGGTTACATACCGAGCGGTTAAGATCACACACTATATGTACAATTTGGCGTTAGTAGACAAGAGATATTTTACAGGTTTAGGATCATAGTTTAGGCTCTCATAATTTCAGTATAATGGTCTTATTATTGGTCATAACCAAGAGGTAACATGGATTTTTTGTCTGCATGGTCCAGTTTTAGGCTTTGTATTGAGTATCTGTTTTTTATAGCAGTTGATGTATTTAGATCATTTGGTATACATATTGAGATTCTTTTATTGTGGGTTATTCCAAATGTTCTTTTTATTTATTGGTCTTTATTCATTTGGGATAAATAGTTCTAGTTTTTTATATCTTGATGCCCAACACTTGTTTCCAGGCCGTGGGGATCATGAATTCCCTTTGGGCCATATCTTGGATTGAATTCGTTATCGAGTTAGATAGCTTCCTCATTTGGGTGATGAAATATTCTCACCACCCAATCATTGATATATACATGGAGATAATCACTTGTAAACAATAAATATATTTTATGGATGTGTACTTTGGAAATAAATAGATTCGAATTTCTACATGTGGTAACTAATCAACCCCATTCAAGGCACACTAGGTGGTATATTTCTAATGGATGATTCCATTGGTCTTGAATACTGGGAGGGATACATGATAATGTTAAATGCAAAAAATATTTCTTTCCATTCACTGAAATACGGTTGAATGCAAATTGGTAGATATAGTAATCAGATTTCTCATGCATCGTCACAACCATACAAATATCTTCGAAGTTGTAAAAAAATATTAGAACACAACTGGAATATGAATATTCCACTATTCATGTTTATGTTTATTTTCAAGAAATTCTTTATCAAAGTGGTATTCAATTGTGCAATCAAGTTCTACCCTAATAAAAATATAGAGAAAATTGATAAATAACCACATAACGACTATAATTGTTCATAGCAATTCAAAATAATATCACCTACATGTTGTTCCTAAAAAACATCTAAAGTAAATTATTTCCTTATATGATGAAAATAAATAAGTGGGAAACTTATCAATAATATGGATATTTTTAAATTACATTCGATGACCCCAAGAAATATCTTCTACATCCACTAGTTTTGATGTTCATCATATAGGTAAATCAAATTATCCTCTGTTCGGAAACCATGAATTTTCCTATTAATTATATTATTTTGAAAAATATTATGTAGGATAAGACAATTACCCCTATCATTTCTGTAAAATAATTTTAATTTTGATAACTAATAGTCATATATTGAGAGGAACCATAATGAATGATTACCTCTAGTGAAAAATATAGGAAAATAAAAAAACATTAGTTCATCATGAATTATACATTTTCTTTATAATGATGACCAATATAATAGTTACAGGAGATTTATTTGTAGTACACCCTTACCAAGAGTAATTAACATTACTCATTAAACACCATAACAAGTAGGGTATCATTATCAATGACACTTTGTAAAAACTATAAACTGAATTTGAATGATTATTTATTAATACTAATTTAGAAAAGGATAGACGAATCCTCTCCCAACCAAGCCATTTTTGGGATTTTTATTGATTTTTTAATAACCCTTGGAATTATTGGTGGTGTTTTGTACATTAATTAAACTACATGTAAGGAACATGGGAAGTAATTAATTATCTGAGGGTGAGACCTAGACACTACAATTTTTTAAATTTTCATTAGAATTACATATATATTGTTATATATATATATATTCTATTAAAATATGAAAATATATTATATATGGTAATTTCTGTAGTTTATTTTTGAATTCGTTATGTAATAGAATTTCCTAGGATAAAATGATAACCTTGAGATAAAATGACATTACTCATAAATAAATGTTCAATATTCTTGGTATATTACACCGAAAGTACATAGTTAATGGATCACAATCTAGTGATAGGGGTGTATAAGAATTGAAAAATCAAAATATGAATACCCCACATGGTGATCATGAGTATAAGAGATCCTGAGGGTGGTCTCACTAATTGGGATTCCACAAGTTTTAGGTGAAATTGGTTATTCATATTTGTGATAATTTCATAATATCTCTTTACATGTGATTTTTACTAATGGTTTTCATTTTACCACATTAATTTGTGTAAGAGAAATTCAATAAAAAAATGTTGTGGATCAGTAGGCTGTGTTGAGATTTCAGTGACGGTATTGAATTTTTTTAATGATTATGACATTATTTTTCACTACAATGTAGAGGAAGATATGTCTATGTCATATTTCAATAGTATTAATGTATCATCCGTAAATATATTTTCATTTTAGAAGAAGATTCTCATATCCAATATGTTTATGTAATTAATATATATAAAAAAAGGATGTTGACAAAAGTTATGTGTTCTAATTTACGAGTTATCTTGAGATAAATATATTATCCTAAAAATTTTGTCCTCGTAGAGAGGTTTTCATTTCTATAGAAAATAATCTACAAAGGATCCTTGATGGGTTTATAAAACCCACTATTTATCTTAGAGTAATACTCACAACAATAGGGATATTGTCCTAGAAGGACACATAGAAATTCATATATATTTTCTTATAGATTTATAATGAATTAGAATTTAGGACATGATGGGACCCACAATGGGAGATGGGAAATGTGAGAATTTAAATGATCATAATGAAATAAATAAATCCACTATTATTTTTGTTTTGAATAATAAATGAATGATTTGTTTATAAATTTTTTAGATGAATATAAGTGAATATAAGGTTTAATTAATTAATAATATATATTTATTTATAGAGGATCATAAAATATTTTCCTAGGAAATGTGATGGCATAATGGCTTGTATTTTATCATGTAATTTTATTTATGATAGTATTTGAAAATGTTTAGGTTTAAATGACACTAATGATGTGATTTACATGTTGTTTGCGATGTGTTCTTGGATTTTTCAGAACTGTTAATGGTTACAGGGACAATGTGATGTTTTTCGGGGTTAATCATGACCTATTTAATCTAGGAAAGGCTAAAATTAAACCTGATATTCATTTAAAAATTTTCAAATTCTCACTACCTAATCCCCCACCTCCTATAGAGAGGACGGGGGGAATGGAGCAGCTAATCTGATTAATCATCATAGATTAATAGTATGGTGGTTAATAGATATTCATATCATTGAAGCCGTTATGGATTTTTATTTATAGCACTTGGGAATCATAAATTGATGTAAATTTATGAAATTGAATAATACAGGATCAATCTAGATTGATTTTTGGTCATTTAATTATAGAATCGACCAACATTAATGAAAGACACATGGAAATAACTCAAATATGAATGAGGTAATAGTTTCATTTATTGTTGTGGTTAATTTTCCTCACCACATATCCTCAGGTTTTACACAATGAAGGGAACATCACTAATGAGGAAATTGCAACTTTCAAACCTAGGAAACAATTATTGAAATACACCATCCAACACTACCATAGCATGCATAGTACCATCTAACTGTACAATAAAATTTTATTCTCAGATAATTCAAATTCAAATTAAATTTTTATAAATTCGAGTATATGGAAATGATACCATTCGAATTCCAAAGAAAATGCATTGATCCAAAGTCATTTGGTAGATTTCTTGAATTTCATTGACTGGGGAATCATTTTTGGTATACTATATAAAATATATTGAATATATAATTATATTTTTATGTAGATGAATTATAAATTGAGGTCACTATTCACTAAGTGAATTTCACATCAATGGGTGGATGAGTGGTTCTTCAATATTAAATTTTAAAACAAAAAATTCAAAATTATGATATAAATATTTATTTATTGTAAATAATAATGGTGTTTGAATATTTATGTGAATAGTACAAATGATTCACAGAGAACATGAATAGTATTTTGAATAGTATCGTTCACTTGAACAGTAATTGCGGGTTAGTATTCATGTGATTAGTACTTTTGGGTTATCGTTCATCTGAATAGAACACATTTGTTACTCTTCACCCTTGATTGGAAAAATCATGAACCCATATGAGTGTTTTTGATACCTAGGAGGCTAAAAATTAAATGTAAACTTTTAAAACAATTTCAAAAATATTAGTAATTTTATAAAATAATTTTTATAACCAAGTGATAAGATAATTTTTAATTATATTTAGGTGATGTTTTTTAATTAATAATTTTTTATTCATGTTTAATTATCTAGATTTTAATTTTATTCTTCAATATTATATTATGTTGATAGATCATGAGTAGAGACCAAGACTTTTACATTAGGTATTTAATTAATTTATTTTGTTTTTGAAATTCTGTTTGATGATTATAAAAAGTATTCAATAAACTATTTTCTTCACATTTTCTCTAATATCATTATATGTAAAAGGTAACGTGTGACCATTATTGTAATCCTGGAAGTATAATTTGAATTCCAAGGGAACAATTAAATAGTGTGTTGTCATTTATGTTTTAATGAAATAGATTAAATATGATGAAGACCAAGCCGAGACATGGGTAACTTCTTGGAGATTCATATATGCATTGGATGGGGAGGGTGATGGGACAATATTAAGAAGTGACTCATGGTGTTTCCAATACGGTCTTTTTTGATACATTATCTACCCAATAGTTGGACTAATGAAAAATAAAAATGTTTAGTCAGATTATTTACTTCTCATGGTGTATTAATTTTTTTAATTTATTATTATTTACATAGTAAAATGGACTTATAAATGATGATTTATATATAAAATAGTGTCCCTCTATATATTGGGGAATTCTTATTAATGTTTTGGTTGACATAGCTATCGTTTCTAAGAAATATGTTTCGATAGATAGCATTTCTCAACATTTTTGGCAATATGCGGAGTAATTTAGGGATTTAATTTGTAGAATCTATAAATTTAGTGAAAATATCATGGATAAACAATGTAATGTAGTTGGATAACTGAATTTTTACCTTGAAACACTCTGAGTAGTGGTGTAGAAATAGTTTGGACTATGATGAGTGGTTTTTTGGATCATTTCCACTATAATACTCATCTGATTGGGTATTTATTATCAGTAGTTTAAGGCCACTATTATTCTATAATATTTTTGGAGACATTAAATGAATATAATCATGTTTACTAGTATTCATGATATATAATAATCTACAATTTAATATTTTATATAGGTCAAATGGAAATCAACCCACCCACTCAATATCACTTTATTCCATATTGGTTAATGGAAATATTCTAACTGACCCTCACTTCGTGGATTTTTACTTGTGTGTTTTAATTATACTATAACATGATATGAAAATTTATGTGATGGAATCCCAACTTCTTACTGATCCTCAAAATGTAGAATCAAAGGATGATGAAGAAAAATTTAATAATTATACATATTATGTGATTGATAGGCAATGTAGAATGTATTAATAATTTTTTGGTGAGATGCTAAAAATAAATAATGATTAATATTCATAAAAATGGTTTTCCAATATTCAAGATCAATACCACGACTGTGATCAGTATGAAATATATGGTATATATAATTTACTCTACATGTGTGGGCAAGTAGGACCCTATGTTTTTATTATTTATTGTTTTTTGAATAAATTTCATTTCTTTTAATGGATTTCATTACACAATAAACCATGTAATAAATTCTTAATATGAAATATAATGTTTTTATAGAACAACATGAAACACTTATATTGTATTTAGGAACATGAATTACTATTTTTTTCTTGTATTAAAGAAAATGATGAGTCCCATAAATTTCTTCCATTACACGCAAGACCTAGTTTTACCAAACTAGAATATACTATTAATATTAATACCATAATTTAATTATAGTTATGAGAAAGATATTAGAATTGATTATATGAATAATATTCACTAAATTATGAATCTATGCTTTACACATGTTTATAAAATGAATTATTTGCTTATCGATTTGTAAGAACAATAAATAAAAACATTAATAAAAATGATTTTTTATGAAATAATATTTTTTCTACAATGAAGGTTTACACTAATATATTAAATTAAACACTTTTAGTGAGACATAATAATGATATTTACATAATATATATTCAACCAATTTTTTTACATCCATCCATCATGTTGGATGGAATAAAATAAGATTAACACTAATTTTACACATCAAAGTTTTTTTTAAATGTAGTTGTAACAAGATTTAGTGGAAAAATTATTTTAAATTTTTGACTCATTTATAAATTATATTTGAGTAAATGAAATTATTTTTTAAAATATAATGAAATTTTTTTCTTTTTTGAGATATTTTTATTTTTCTAAGAATATTTATTTTAAGATGAATAATAAAAATGGTGATTTTAGATTGAGAAATATTTTCACCTAATTTATATACATAGTAATATTTTATTTTATTCTACTATTAATTATTATTATATAAATAAAAAATAAATTAATATGATATATACCATTAGTATCAATTTCAAGTTCAAATTGTATATTAAAATATTGTAATATTTTGACCTTTTTTATATTAAAAAATCATTGTCTCATCAGGTCTTTGGGATTAATTTTTAATTAATTCCAACAACTCATTCTAATTATAAATTGAATAAATTAATAACATATTTGGAATAATAATAATTTCTACTTTATAAATAATCTAAATTATTTTTTTACTAATTTAATTATTGAATATAATAAAAATTAAATACTATGATTAATGTAACAATTAGTTTACTTAATGACCAAAAATATAATACATAGTGAAAAAATGAACATACACATTTTCAAAAAACATTTGATGGACATATATCGACCTTAAACAATCATGTAAAAAAAATTTATGTCATGGAATCCACTTAGTATGTAAAAATTTGTAATAAAAAAATTCATTTCAAAAATTCCACATGTGTCCTCCCCCACATATAAAAGGGAACTCACCCCATCCATTCTTCAGAAATCTACTAAATTTTAGATCATATAAGAAAAGACCAAATAATATCCAAACATACCTTAACTCGTACTATAATCCTCACTTTGGTAACAAATCCAACCAAAGATGTCTTTTTGTGCATACCAAAAGAACTTACCCCATGAATAGATAACATCCTTCAATAAGAACACTTGTTTTATTTTCATATCCTCCCCATAAAATTGAATTATTCTAGTATTATATAAAAAATCAGTATCATAAATATTATGTGATGTTTTTTTCATAGTTCTTTCTTAAACTCAAACAAACATCCATCAAATGTTATATGTAATCATTATTCATGGGTATGACTTACTACCCACTTAAGAACCGATGACATTCGTTCTTAAATTATCACCATTAATATTTTGAAAAAAAGTTATTATTAAATTTTTATAATATATATATTACATTAGGATTTATTTATGATCATGGAATAATTATAAAACACATATCTTTATTTTAACCATTTTTTAGAGTATGATTACATCATTTTGGGGGACACACGGACTACATCATCTTCAATGTGGTGTGATATGTTCACACAATAAATTGAATATATTAAGGATGGTTTTAATGGAAATATATGTTATATAGACATAATAATGATGTTGGAATAATACGATATATATATATATATATTAGATTTAATATTTAAAAATATAAATTGAAAAATAGAAACAATGTGCATGCATATGTACATCCTACCATCTCTGTGGACGATTTATTTCATTTCATATTATATCATTTATAGTATATTATAAATACATATATAATGAATATATAATAAATTTAAATAATTTTTTTATAATATGTAAATAATTAAATAATGACCTAAGTAAGAGGATAATTGAAAACAAGTTAAAACATATATGAAAACCATAGCAAATAATACCTAAAGCGTAACATTAACATTGAATTCTTAATAAGTGGGTTATAAAAGTTCGTAAGTAAATAATATATTAAATGATACAATTAATATTTTTTTTTATAAATTTATAAAAATCATATATTTATTATACATAAGGTTTTAATGATCATGGTGTGAGTAAAATATAGGGTATATGGATTTCTAGTCTCAATTTTACTTCGATGAGACTTATTCTTTATTCACTAATCACTTATTTTCTGTGTTATATATAATAACCATTAATGTATTATATAATTATTATCCATAAATTTTTGGGTATTTAAATATCAGTGTTATCATCTTAATTTATTTTGGAATTACTGTTGAAAACATAAAAAATTGGTAAATTAAATTTATATCTATTTTCCATTTTTTGGGCACAAGTTATGATATAAATATATATTGTTTTACAAGAAATTAAAATCCCCACTAATTTTTTTTTGATAAATACAATTCATTTAATATTATTTTGATAGTAAATTAATGTTATCATTTCAAGGATATTTAGATTTAAATATACAAATGTGGAATGATTTTATTTCTTCAGTTTCATTATTTATCGGAATTATTTAGGATTATGATTCTATTGATAAAATATTATTACACAACTATCATGGAATGTCATGAATTTGTTTCACCACAGTATTTATGATATATTTATGTAATGGTTCCATTTTTAATTTTTTCAGTATTAATATAATTAACAAATTATTTTAAAAAATTTCTATCTTTATTTCACTTTTCATTCAGTAATATGTCTCATTCAAAAATCAGGTGTTATAAAATTATTTTCAAAATTTTTCGACTATTCTCCAATGATCAATAAATGAAATTTTTACCCATGTTTTCCCATTTAAAAAAAATAAATTTTAAAAAAGAATGATATTTTCATCCAATGATCAAATTACTTTTCAATACTTTTTACGGAGAAAATCAAATATTTGGCATGCAATAATATATCCATCATCATGGTTGTCATATCATTGACCTTTCAATTTCATGTTTAAAATATTATTTTTTGGATAAAATTTTATTTTATAATATTCATTAAATTATGTTTTTCAATGTTATTTTCTAATAAAAATGGTATATGTATGAAAAAGGTTTTAAATGGGTTTTAAATTTTTATTGATATGTTTCAAAAATGATATTTTCAATAAATATTAGTTCAATAATTTAAATATAAAATTAATCTTTTGAAATCTATTTTAAAAGGAAATATTTTAATAAAAAATCTATTTAATACATGTTTTAAATGATTTTTATAACATCTTTTTTATTTTCTAAAAACGCTATTTACAAAGGAAATTATTGTAGTCTATATCCCACATCAGAATTGTGGTCTGCTGTGGTCCTTTTCATTCATTATAATAGAATGCCTATGCATCAATTTGAGGTAAGGAGGCAAGGGGGTCTCTCAACATACATGGTATTAGAGGTGGTTGTCAAAACCTGATCCCTCCTCTCACCCTAATTATTTTTCCCCTTACTTTAGGGTTTTTACCCATCTGGGGGGGGGCAGTGGCTCCAATCCAATTAGTCTCCCCCCCTCCGCTGTTCCTCCTAGTCACGCATGCCCTCCCTCACGACGAATCACTCTCTCCCTATGGATCTCCCCCCACCGATATCTACCTATACTGTTTCCCGGCCACCCTCAACCCCTCTACTATGATGAATCCCGGTAAGTCTCGGCCCCTACGCACAGACTTCCTCCGGCATCCCCCTCTGGGTGGTTTCCCCTCTCTGCTCTTCCTGAATCCCCACTCATGCTGGCACCCACTTCCACAACTCCGGGCATGCAGAACGTTTTCTCCCACAGATTCCACGGTGGACCTCCATCCACCTGAGAAGCTCGTGCATCTATATATCTCCTACGCTACCCTCTACCTACAGATCTCCCCCCTCCGGCATCTCCCTGCACCTCTCCTGCGGTTTCCAGTTCTGTCTGTCCCGCCTTTCCTTGCCCTAGTAGATCATCCTGCCTCTGTCAGAGTGTCTCTCCGACGTCTTCCCCTCTCCATCCAGCCGCTCCCTTCCCAGCGGACCCCTCATACAGGCCCCACTCCGTCCGGTGCTCCCTTCCCGACAGATCCCTCAAGCCGGCTCCCACTCATCCGGTTTCTTCCCTTCCAGGACTGGCTCTCTCCAGGCGAACCGGTCCAGGATGCTCCCTCCCTGTCATCTCCTCCTTACTGTCGCGCCTCCCTGCTGTCGTGCCTCCCTTGGAAGCCTCCTACGCATCAATAACTTCTCCCTTCTTTCCAGCCTCCTCCTGCGTATTTCTCAGCGCTTCGATGACCGGAGATGCCATTGTGGATTTCTCGGCACATTGATGATTGTCCCTCCCGAGTGGATTTCTTGGTGCTTTGACGATCGGCCTGAAATTATGGATTTACCGGCACTCTGACAACCATACCATAGTGTGGATTTTCCTGATGCTCTGATGACAGACCCGGTAGTGTGGATTTCTCAGCGCTCTGTTGTCTGGCCCCGCACGTTTTTGGAAATGACCCATCCTTTTTTTATCAGTGGCATAACATTACCATCTTCTGGGGGAGGAGCATCAAAAATTATTTTCTTATTTTCGTTTTTTCTTTTTTATTCTATTGTATTTGTCATCAAGGTGGGCAAGTCCAGCTTGAGGGGGAGTGTTAGCATCTGTTTTGTTGCTTTCTTTTCATTATGTGTCCAAGCTAGGTACACCTATCTTGAGGGGGGGGGGGGGTGTTGGAGTCTATATCCCATATCGGACTTGTGGTCCGATGTGGTCCTTTTAATTCATTGTAAAAGAATGCCTCTGCTTCACTTTGAGGTAAGGAGGAAAGGGGGTTTCTCAACCTACAAATTTTTTTTCAATGATTTAAAAGATTCTTTTATATTTTTACATATCATTTAAATAAAAAGGTTTGGAAAATGATTTATATAATAAAAAGAGTTATTCAAATTGAAAATTATATTTTCCTATTTAAATGTTTTAAATGATATTTAAATCTTAATTCATAAGTTTTAAAATTGTTTAAAAAATATATTTTAAAATGATTTATATTATTAATATTAATTTACAATGAACGGTTATTTCCCTCATGAAATTATTCAAGTGGTATTTCAAAATTGTTCCCCATCTAAGATGATATCCATTGTTATATTTTTTGTGATACGAACCATATTTTCCACAAAAAAAATTATTATTATTTTATTGAATAGTGTAGAATAAATATTACATATCTTATACAATACTCGGTTATCTTCCATATGTTTTACCATGAAAATATATTTAGGAAACATATTATTTTAATTGGTTATTGAAATATTATTAAACTGTTATCTTTTTTATAGTTTATGATATCTTAAAAATTTTATGATAAAAATTTTATTTCATGGGTTATGATATGATTTTTGTGACTTTCATCACTAATTATGGGTCATTATATGATGAGGGTTTTATTATTTGTAGGAACACATATGTAAGATTTCATTATGAGACTGGTGGGACCAATATCTCCTTCCAATGCATTTGTTAATGAACAAAATCTCATGAGATAGAAATGGACAGAATGAGGATTGTTATCAATTTAATAAAAGAAATTTTCCACTTAATTGTCTTCAGAGTGAACCTTGACAAGTAATATAGCCTTTGGAATGAACATTGACTACTAATATGGTTTGGGGAGTGAAACCCTTCCACTATAAGGGAAGGGATGTGAGTCAGGACAGTGGAACATCCTGCCCAGAAGGCGTATCCCCACTGAAGTTCCCTAATAAGTTTTGGAAATTGTACATGACATATTAGGAATGATATTTTATAGTAGCTATTTCAGTATTTTTCTCTATTCAATTAAATACTTATTTTCTTAAAAGTGTACCATAGTGTCACATCCTAGGGTTGATCTCAAGGATATCTCTTTCACAAGCTGTATTTTCTATTATAACTTTTCAATTTAATGAATATAATACTAGATTATCTAGTATATATGGGGGTGGATTGAAATGGACTAAACTAAGAAATTAATAATGTATTAATAAATCTATATTATAGTTTATAAATCCATGTAAAATAGAACTGGGAAAAAAAACTACAGAAAGCAGCATTGGACAAACATTCATCTTCACACATTCCCATTATCACTGTCAAAAAGTTTATTCTAATTAAATTATCCAATGTATAACTGAAGAACTAAATTTGTACACCTATATTGACCAGAAACCATATCGATACCTAAAATATGGGTGGTTATCTACCCATGAATGTGATCCAATTTTTCAAAGACCTCTGAACAATCAAAACCAGTTGAATACGTTTTTCTCAATGGGGAGACCTCGACCAATGGAATATAAACCAAATGAAAACTATTTTACCATCATATGTTGATAAAAATCCACAGAAAAAAATACATGAAAATTAAAACAAGAGAGAATATACCTCATTCAATATTGAAAAAAAATCTAGGATTATTTAAATTAAAATAGATTAAAATTTAACCCACAAACTAAAAATGGGTAAAGGTCCTCTGAAAGTCGCCACCACCAATTTTTGGAGTATAGCCCATTATGGAATGATTTTCATTGTAACTCCTCTTCTCCAGAATTCCATCACTAAAAAAGTTTCCTATGGTCCAGTCGTCCCCAGAATGGTGTTGGGAAGTAATGGAATGATTTGAGTGGTAGAAGCTCTTACAAATTTATAGTCAAATTTCCTATGCCAAAAGTTGTCATGTTTTGGACCCATTAATTGTAAGATTATAATATGGAACCCTTCATGAATATTTTTTATAAATATTTTTCCCTTCACCCTCCATATTTCTGATTAATTGGGCACCTTTTGTTGGTGTTATAAATTTTTCATTGGCAGTATTTATATAGATTCTAGGAAGGTTCCTTAAAAAATATGTCATTCAGTGGCCCCTATAATGGATTCCAAAAGCCATGAAATTAAATTTCTGAATACAACTTCTATTAATCGTAAATTTACAAGTATAATAATCTGATTTTGAGGTGTGTATGACACATTGTGTTACAGTTATGAAGGTGGGGTGCACATAGTTCGCCCAAAAAATATTAAACTTTATTGATTTTATTAACCAATTACATGGATGAATGAGACCATGATCTAGCAGAAATAGTTAAATGATATAAAATAATAGTTCTAAATAAATGTGTATATAAAAAATTAGAAATAAATTTTACAAAAAAAGAAAAAATACCCATGTGATAAAAATCTGTTAAAATTGGAGAACAAGGCCATTTTTAATTTACGATTGAAATAACACAAAAACCTAAATATCTAAAAATATCCTATTAAATAAAACAATAGTTGGATCATAAAAATGTATTTATAATATAAAACATGTGAAAATATTATCTTAACCAACCCCTCACACATAATCATTGCACTTTTGAACAATTATGATATTTTAAAATAAATATTCACATAACAATATAAAATAAGAAAACATTCATGATCTTTTAAAAAATAGAATTTCATCATGTCTCTTTTATGAAAAAAAAATCCATTACATTTAATTCCACACATTTAAATTTGTTAAACCTCATAAATCTATCCATGGCTCAACCACAACTTACCTCAGAATGATTTTTTTGTCACTATTCACTCAAGCGAAATTAATTCTAGAGTTCTGCTCATACTTGAAAGTTAGCTGTATCACCATAGGCTTGTGACAATTCTCATTTCTCCATAGTGTGTATCCTAAAAAATATTTAAATCTTGAGTTCTTTAATTAAATTTTCAAATGACTATATGCATTCATGTTGGTGGGAAAATGATTTAAATTCAATGCTAGAAATAAAAGGTGTTATTCATAGGTACAATTCATGAATAATAAAGTGAAAAAACAAGCAATTTATCACTCAATTCTCCTTGAGAATGTGAAACATGACACGAAAATATTTATTTTGACATGGAAAATTATCTAATCAATAATTTCAATTAATTATATCATCCATGTTCTCTATATTTTATTTTAATGATCCAAAAAGGAACAAATTTATTTTCCTTATATATATATATATTTAAATCCATAGAAAGGAACAAATTTTATTTTATCTTATTTTTTAAGGAGATCTTAATGAAAAAAAATGAATAAAAATATAATGATTACTCATTCAAAATTATTTCAGTCTATATTTTCCAAATTTTGACACACACCTCACACAAACCATAAAGGAAACACATCCCAACGAAAACACAAGAAAGGCCCTTCCCCCACACTAAAACATTAAATATAAATAAAATAATACTAATAGAATGTGTAGGTATGTATAAATAGGATTTTAATATGGCTTAACCCTATATGAAATTCATGGAATATAAAGTATAATTAATGATATATGTAATGGCAGGTCTCATGATAATATGTGGCTTTCCAAAGTAGTACATCAATCTGGTTAAAAAAATTACTTGAAATCAAAAGCTCTGTAATGGAAAAAATCAGAAGTTCAATTTCTCACAAAAAAATCCATGTTTTCTTCTAGAAATAGTGGTTATTAGAAATAATATGTCAATGTGGTTTAGAATACCTCATAGTATGGGAAACATATTTTGAGTCGGTGTTTGAGGGGAATGGATTTCAATAATCTGTCGAACTCCTAATAATAATGGAAAATCCAATTCAAGGAAAATATTTTTTCACATCAACAATAATTTAAAATTAATTGTTTCAAAAATCATTTCAATTTTTTCAAAATCAATTAATTTATAAAATGTGATCAGAATATTCGTTAATTCTCAAGGTTCCTAAAAAATGAAAACAAAAAAATGAAGGAACACAAAAACAACTAAGTAGTTCGATACTCCCCCCACAAATAAATTTAACCACCCTTTATATCATATTTACAAAATTTAAATAAGGATTGAAAAACTAATGTAATGGAAAGACACAACCTCACTTAATTTTTTGTGGGAACCATTGAGTTATCCTCCAAACTGCTATCACCTCATCCTATGAATAAATAAATAAATAAATGCAGTATAAAATTTATATAAATAAATATAAGGGGTAAATGTGATGGTTAATACTTGGTTTAACCCCCAAATAGGTGCTAGGTTTTTACTGACCTAGTGAGGCAGCTATAGTGGGTTAACACAAATATGAAGGTGGATGAGGATTCTTGCATCAAAACCACCAAACATTATTCCTCTCAGAATCTATTAGTGGAGATCATATGTGAGAACCCCCAAACAAATTAAAAATATTCTAAACCCCTAGAAAATATGGAGGGAAGAATTTCAGTTGTAGAGGGGGAGGGAAAATAATGTAGGGGTGATCCCTATTTTTTCATCTGGAGGAGGGGTGTCCACCAGTGTTGAATATTGAAGAACGGGATGTGGATACTCATCTAGTTCTGGTTTATAAAATTTCTCAACATTGATTTATTATTCAGTTACATCATCCTTGATTTCACTGATGTAAAACTCAAACAGCTCCTACATTCTCTCCTCATAAACAAAAACTTTTTCTTTTTCATCGTCTAGATACTGCAGTAGTGGTCCTGAATCAACAATATATTCACAATTGAGATCATTTTTTATTCCATTATCAACTAAATATGAATTAAAATAAGGATAGGAAATTAAATTTCCCTCATAAATTTCGGCTTCAGACTTCTTTTCCACAAGCAAGGCAGTAGGGAACTCATTTGATGGAGAGGTAGTTGGATCTTTACGATTTTTTTCAACCTCACCAATTTCTTCATGAAATAAAGTTGTAAAATTCTTTTAATTGTCCTATTATTATCATTGTTGTTGTTCTATTGATAATAAATTAACTTATTCATCTTGGGATGTCAGTGATTCCATCATCTTTCTTGATTTTTCCCACATTCTAAAATTATCTTGAATTATCATGTCATTTTCTTCCAATTCATGTGAATATTCAAGAATTTGAATCTTCAATGTATCTTCACTAATTTTATCACCATAAATTTTATCCATAGGCTAGTAATTATTATAATTTCTAGAAAATCCATATTGGATGATAGAATGGATGAAAAGTAACATAGTTATTTTTTTCATTTTATATTGTTTAATTGTTTTTTTAATTGTTTTTTATGAAAAAGATCACGTGTAAGAAGATGGCTTCCCTAGAAAATACATAGAATTTATGGTAGGGATTTACTTCTCATTTACTTATTCAATTAAATTATAATTTTCCTAAGAGCACATCATAGTAGCTTAACCTATGGTCGATCTCGAGGAGGCTGCTTTCACGCACTGTATTTTCTATTGTCACTTTTTAATTTAAATAATAGAAAACAAGATTATCTAATATATATGGGGTAGATTTAAATTATATATAAAGATAAATTCATATTGTATTAGTAAATCTACTTTATATATTATAAATATAAAGAAAACCGAACATAGAAAACCAACTACGAAAGGCAGTGGTGGAAAAACTTTGATCATCAGACATTCCCATTATCATTGTTTAAAATTTTATTATAATTAAATTATCAAATGTATAAATCAAATAACTCAATTTATACACCTATATTGACCAGAAAAAAACTTGATTCCTCAAATATGGTTGTTTATCCACTCATTAATGTGGTCCAATTTCCCAAATACCTCCATGAAATTGAAACTAGTTTAACATGTTGTCCTCAATGGGGAGACCTCGCCCAATGAAGATTAATCAACATAACTACTATTTTATAGTCAGAATTTGATAACAATTATTTGAAATATATATATCAGTATATATAAAAGGGAGAAGATACCTCGTTCAATCATGCAATCAAATTCTAGGACTATTTAAATGAAAAGATTTTACAATAAAAACCACAAACTCGGAAAGGGTAAATGTCATCCGACTGTTGCTGCCCACCACTGCATAGAGTTTATCCCTTCATTGCTTGATTATCAGTGGAACTAATCTTCTATAGAATGAAATATCTAACTCAACTCCCTCTGGTTCAGTCTTCCCCAGAATGGGGTTGGGGAGGAATGGAATGACTTGAGAGGTAGAAGCTCTACTCCATTTACATGCATATTTCATATTCCAAACGTTGTTGTGTTTTTGGACCATTAACTAGAAGATTCACATGATTAACCCTTCATTAATGTTGTTCATAAATTTTTGTCCATTCAATCTCTAAATTATAGATTTAATGGGAACCACATGTTGGCTTTATGAATTTTTCATTTGGAGCTTTTTTTTTCTAGATGCAGGTTCAAGGAATGATTCTTCAATATTATGTTGTTAAATAACCACATAATTTATTCCAAACACCATGAAATTAGATTTCCAAACACTAATTGGAGTACTCATTAATTTAGAATTTTAATCATCTCATTTTGAGTTGTGTAGGCTACATTGTGTTTTCATTGCGAAGGTGGGGTCCACACGGTCCTCCATGAAATGTCATTAACTTCATTGATTTTTAGGCCATTAGATACAAAAATAAGAACCTGGTCTAGAAGATAAAGTTAAATGAAATATAATAAGGGTTATAAGAAATTATATTAAAAAATTTGGAAATATATTTTAAGAGAAATGAAAAAAATAACCCTGTGATAAAAGACTGTTAAAATTGCAGAATTTTGATATTTTTTCATCTAGGATCATAATAACACAAAAACCTAAATATGTAACAATTTTCTATTAAATAAACCAATTTTTGGTTTATAAACATTTAATTACAGTATAAAAAATTTTAAAATATTATATTCATCAATATTCTATTGTTATGTGTCTTCATAAATCCAATGTAGTACTCTGATGATATGATCTCCTGGATTATTATCTAGTTTCCCAAATCATTCATGTCTTTTGAACAAACAATATTAATTCCATGATTCTTGATTAAGATATCTTAAATAAATTTAATTATCATTTAATCTTATGATCATGATATTATACCCGTATTCTAATGATTATTTTTATACATTTCCCCAGTTTAACATTACTGTGAATCTGTGTTACACATTTCCTATATTTCATTTCTCTAATTTATGGAGAAATGTTTTTAGTAGGGGTACTAAAGTGAAGGATATTTCACCAAGTTTTATGATTGTGTTTAATGACTCAAAATAAACTAAACTATTATTCCCTTTGGGAACTTACTTTTGTAATGTTATGAATGTGCATCTAAAATGATGTAAAATACATGTACGTGAAGCATGGTTCACTATATTGATAGTAAAAGGGTGTGATAAAATACCTATTTTACTAAAACTGGTTGGGTACCTTGAATGACTGGATTCACAATATTTTAATTTGAACCATGAAACATATAATGATCTTATTATTTCCCCTACCATCAAGAAATTCAACATTTATATTAAATTATTAATTCAATAACATGGAAGATTCGATCCCAGAAAATTATGATTTGAATTACCAAATAAATAAGGACATGAAGAAATGTAATTATCTAATACTTAATGTAAACCAGTAATGTAAGGGATTTTCTAAGGGGTCTGAGGATAAGAATCTTCCAAATAAACAAACACACTTCCATACTACTATACTAAAGGAACAGAGGGATAGAAATATGTAAGAGGTTGTTTTCCTTATATATTTTGAGGACCACATGAAGAATTATTTTATAGATAAAAATTATAATCAATATGTTTCTTCTATTTCATGTATATTTGTCATTAAATTAAATATGAAATTCTTTATATGTTGTGTATTGTATATAGGGTGTAGATCAGTCCTTTGTTTTAATATATCGTAAGCAATAAGATCTTAAATGATTAAAAATGTTGATGTAGATCTACTTTCCCAAAATAAATTGATATAATCATCATTTTCAGTGGGAAATTATATTATTTATTTTCTGTATTCATTTGTTATTATACTAAAATAATAATATTATGTACCTTTATTTATCATAAGCATAAAATATTTTTCCAGTTTTTACACAATGTTATTTTATTACATGTTTGGAAATAAATATTTTCTCAATTATAAGGATAAAATATGTTATGGTATTAAGAATATTAATAATATAATTTTTATACTTGAAAATGAAAAATATGTATGGTAAAAAAAAGAAAAAATAAAAGAAGATAACATACACAATCCCTACATATGAAACATCATTCATAGTTATGTAAACATAAACATTTACATAAATTATATCGATCATTGTGTTTAAACACCATTAAGATAAAAACCATGGATATTTTTCATCATTGTGTTAAAGTGAAAATATCAAAATAACCATTTATTGAGAAAGGGTTGAGGACCATATGAGTACTAGATTGGGTTCTTATTGATTTATGTAGTTCATTTTCAATAAATTAATGTTGTGTATTTTCATTATTTATGAAGTTTATCGATGAATTCAATTGGTATGGATCTATATTCTTAATAGTGCATAATTTATATTACATTAGTGTGTTTAAGGAATATTAAAATGAAGTGGAAAACCATATAGGTATTAAGATAAAGAAAATACACTCCGAATATGCCGAGGAATATCAATACAATGACTCCCTTTTGGAGTTGAAGAATTATGGTATAATATCCCAACTCAAACCATATAAACCTTGTCTTAATGGTGTATGTTAAAAGAGGAAGTAGAACTTCATTTACATTGTTATTTAAAGGATGATTAAAAAATATATTCCACTATCATTTTTGGTAAATGTTCTAAAACTATACATATCTTAATAATTGTGTACTTGAAAAGGTAGTGGACCATATTACAATTGATTTATGGTCTAAAAATACACCTATTATGTCATAATTTATGGAATGGGGATATATGGGATTTGCCCAGTCCATGTTATGGTGTGAAATTAAATATTTCAATAAATGTTATTCAATTAATATGGAAATAATTGTATCATGATCCACTTTGATAAAGATGATACTCATTATGTTAAATATATGGTATAGAAATACTGTAGAGACCCGTATCTTGACGTACATTGACATTACATTACTTTTGCGGAATACTTAGTACATAACAAAAATACACACACAAGGATCGTAATAGTTTAGTGTCTTTGGAAACTCGGAACGTAATCTTCTAATCGTGGTGAAAGATCTTCAATATATCCCATAAAGATCTTCACTTTTTTTTACCTAAAAACCATTCTTTATATCCTGGGGAAAAGAAAACATAAAAGGGTGAGCTCAAATGCTCAGTAAGGGTAAACAAAAGAAATATCAATCACATCATATACATAAGAACATAGCTTCTGGAAATCTTAACCTGCAAAAGATCTCATAATATCATAACATGGGATAAATCATAGAAGTGAAAATGAGATCCCCATAATCATAACATAAAACTTGAAACTTTGTGGCATGCACACATAATCATGGAAAATCATTTCTTGTTAGTCATGACTTATTGCCAAGACTATCTTAGTGGACAAAGTCCCTTTCTGAACCGAGTTCACTCCTCGTTTCAGTCCTGTATTACTGAACCGAAATAACCTTCCGTTCCAGACATGTCTATCTCATGAGATATAAAATCTTTACCCAATGCATTGGAGGGAGATATAGGTCCCACCCATCTTATAATGAATCCTTTCTTATGTGTGCCACATAATCATAAAATATACATCATCGCATAACACATGTAACAAAAATGGGATTCTTGAAACATCATGACATCATATATCAATTCATATAAGATAAAGGAATTCATAAACATAATTCCATCACAACATAGTCAAATCAATGTAAAAATATGGATAGAAACAGAACCCTTTATTATCTTAGATGGAAAATAATTTTGATAAAACACTTGAATTGAATTCTTGAGGAAAATATCCTTTCTTCTTCAAAATCAATTTCTTTTCACAAAACATCATGCAATTTTAAAAGAAATAGATTTTATTGAAAATAGTCATGAAATCTTTTAGAGGAAGCTTCATGAAAATAAGGCTTTATAAAACAGTAGAAATCCGTTCGTGCCGTATAAGTTAAAAAAAACATTCTTCGTACTTTTGTCGGAAAAGTCAAAAAGTACCTCGTATGACAAAAGATTCCTTTCATAGATATTACTAAAAACTCACCGAAGGGTAAAAATGGATTTAAACAATTGTAGGTGGATGGAAATAATATTACATATTGATGAAACATGGATGTGGATGATAAAATACACCCCAGTAAATACTTATGAATAAACAATCTCGGATAAAAATGAGATTGTGATATTTCCCTTACCTTAGGTCCGATTTGCTTTGTTCGTGTCCGAAGCTCCTGTATAATGGTTTAAATAATGTTATTGACTTATTCCAGAATCATACATATTTATATGAGATCATATATGTTCATATTATTAGCTTCTTGTTAGTAATATTTCATTGTTACTTGTTACTCGAGTCTTTATAACTTTTTGTTCTTATGCGTGTTTTGTCGAATAAATCCTTATTCTTATCTTTAGGTTATAGATAATTCATTTACAGAATGGTATTAGTGTAGTATATTCCATATTCATTCATTCAATTCATTTATATAATCATTATGAAATGAAGATCATGTAGAACGAGTCGCATCACATCGTGGAGACGGTATTCCGTACGTACGCACGAGTGATGATATCGTTCCTATGATCGTGGAATTGTATTGGAGTATATATATATTATTTCAGTATCAATATTACTTCATAATAATCATATATATTTACTCATTACACCATTATACCCATCCTTGTAAGGTGATGGTGGAAAATAGATTACACCACGGCGTGGAGACGGTATTCCGTACGTACGCACGCGCGGTGATTTCTTTTTCCGTAGGATGGATAGAGGGTGAAATAGGGTTGTTTCATACTTATAATAACATATCAGTATATGAGTGATACTGATGTTATTACTTCATAATGAAACAACCTAATAAGAAGAAGTGGAAGAAGAAATAAAGATGAAAGAATTGGTAACGGTAATTACCTCTTCTTTGAAGTGCCTCTTTGAGACCTCCTCTTAGGGAAATAAAATTGGTCTTTGAGGAAGACCAGAACCTCTAGGATGTTTTTAGGGAAGTGGAGAAGAGATTTTGGCAGGGGTTGGCCGAGCTTGAGCGCTCAAATTGGTGTGAGGAGGAGGGAGAGGAGGTGTCCTTTTATAAGGGAGGAGAGGGGCACCTTAGGAATACCTCAAAATATTATTTTATTTTAAAGTAAAAATCGGTTTATAATGGTTCCAAAGGGTCTTATTTCGAAGCTAAAGTGGGGATGGGTCGAAATCCTATCAACCAATAGGATTTAGACAAGTTTAGGTTATTATTTTAACCTTATCAATTAGATTTAACTCTAAGTTAAATAATTTAACTTTTACCGTGTCTTTTTGTTTTCTTTCACTATATGGTTAATACACTTACTATAACATGCCAAACGAACCCCAAATTGTTTATTATTAATATATATATCCTTATCTTAGTCATTTGGCCGAACCTTAGATTTTTAGGAATAAAATAACAATTAATAATATAATATTTGATTTAAAAACTATTTTGTGTCAATTTTGACACTATTTGATATATGATTTTTGTGAAAGTCATAACAGAATTATATGTTCGAACCAAGTTGATTAAATCAACAATAATATATCATAGTAACCTAGAAAATTAGTGTAATTCATAAAAAGTCTCAAATTACATTTATTTTGGTATTTATATTATCAATTTTGTCAATATTTCATTAATAAGATAATTACTGCATCATCTTTGTGTCATAAATAAATTAAATTATTTGATGTCTAAAAATTACAAATAAAATACCATAAAGTAGGAAATCTTTTTAGATTTCTAATGAATATTTACAATCGAATTTATCTTATGTATAACCCCATATTAAAAATTATTTACTTATTAAACTTTGATTTTAACTATTTTAACCCTTCTTTAAATAAATTAATAATAAATGTCCTAATCTAATCCAAGTGGGCCTAAATGGTCATATTTTATTCCTAAGTTTGTTTTTGGTCGAATTACACTTGTCCAATAGAATTAGGACATGTGTTAGGGTAATATTAATATCATATTTACCCTTAGTTACCCTATTTACTATTAACTGCGGTAAAAAAAAGTAAAAAGTTACTATTCACCAAAAATTATTTTCATCTCATTGAACCACATTTTACTTACTGACATCAACTGTGTCTCTCGGATTTTTGAAATTCCATTCACAGAAGTGGTAAAATTAAGTTTTATGAAAAATTCAGTTTTTTAACTACCACTTAGTAGTTTCACTATTCATCAAAAATTGATGTTTTTCAGAACAGTGCCAAAATTTCATCCCAAGCTATATTTCATATTCCGAATTCAAAAATGAATTCTATTTTACCAAATTCATTACATAAAAGTTGCATTAATTAATTTTATAATTAAATCCCACTGTTAAAACAAATAGCGTGTTTTTAAGAAACAATATTTATCAAAAGATTGACACTTGTTTATGTCTAGTTTAAATGTGAAATTACATCCAATGACCAACATTGTATTAAATTGTAAAAATATATTCTAAATATACTTTAAAACCACTCAAATTAATGATTTATCAATATTAGTTATTTCGATTAAAAAAGTTGTTTTTAATTATAATTTACTAATTTTCACTATTCATCAGAATATGAAAGTTATCCGAAAAGTACCAAAATTTCACCTTAGGCTAAATTCGATACTCCGAATCCAAAAATGAAGTCCATTTTAAAATTTCTAAAATTTAAAAAGTGGTTATTACTATTCATAACGGCTAGTTTTAATAATATTTTAATAGCATATCATTGTTTCGTGAAACTCAGTATTACGTACCACACACGCTATCGAGGAAGGTTGTGATTGCGTGTAATGCAAGGAAAGTCTAGGATGCGTGTTGTGAAAGCTCCTTTTGGTGTAGCATACAACACAAGACATTAGTGAAATAAAAAAAAAAATTCATAAAATCTCGGGTTGTTACATTCTACCCCCCTTAAAATGAATTTCGCCCTCGAAATTCCTCGGGGTTATAAATGGTTTACTATTCGAAAGTTTCTTTAATAGAAACCCACATCGTAAAAAGGAATACCAAAACTTGGCTCTAAAAACTAAAGTATGAAATGTAACGATTACCCAAATAAACTAATCACTGGGTTTCCACATAGGTGAAAATATGGATATGGAAGAGAAATCTAACCATCATGTTCTGATGGAGAGTGGTAGAGAACATGGCTATGGAAAAGCCAGTAATCACAAAACCATAAATTTGTGACGATCTAAGGTACCATCTGATTCATCAGGTATAAGAGAACTAGGACAACATTTTTGGTTTTCAAGATCATTTCCCTAAAGTTAAAGAATTTTAATTAGAATAAATACTTACTTTATTTTGGTACAATCTCACTGTTGTTCGTGCCTTTAACAATTTCCACTTCATCTCTTAAATAAATGAAGTTGAATTTGTTATTCGTGAAGTGTTAGTAGATCATGTGATAGAATGACGGGTCATTCCATCTGTCTCAAAAGGTTAGCAAAATTTATATACATAAGTCGATCTATAGTGGGATTAATCATATATGGTTCCTAAAATGGGCTTATACTTCATATATCATACTGCTTAATATAATAACTCTAGTTTCTACTAAACAGGGACTTCTTGTAGGTCAGTGGTAGGCGATAAAGGCCAGTCGCAATTCGGTTGTGGGTTCGATTCCTACAGCATTGTCCGAAGCGATGGGCTGTCGCCCATCCTGCAGGTTGTCCTTTTTCTAAAACTACGTTACTATAACATCCCATCAATAATATCGAAAATCTTCTATCCTTAAACAATACTAACTTATGTCCAACATAATCCAGTCTAATCTTTAGGCTTATACATAATACTGCAGTCCACTCTCATAATATAGTGACAACGATTACCAGAAATTTAATACTGTCGTTGATCCCCACATATCATAAGATATGTCTTGTTGGTCACATTCCAAACATTCAAAGTCCTTAATCGTGTATTCTCTTGAATACCTTAGTGAAAACATGAGTGCAGTTAAAAGTTAACACTTTCCACATACCAAAATCCTCAAAATTCTATATACTCAAACCATGATATCACTTAGTCCTTATATCAATAATGAGCTCATGAATACTGTTAAACATTTCATTTTCTCGTTTTCCCTTCATTATGCGCATAATATCTCAATCACTTTGAATACCACATTAGACCAATACATAAATATTCCAATATTCCATGATACAACATTATTTTGGAATCCCATTACATAAACAATTAATCATTCCACCACATCGTTGTCATATTCAACATTGCCAATAGTGATCGCATGTGACTTCCCTTTGTCCTTTTCCTTAAGCGGTTGCTCATGTCGATCATCACTAACCCTTGGATTAGGGCATTTATTAGCATAATGCCCCATTTCAATGCACTTGAAGCATTGAAGTGTTGGCGGTGCATTCTCTGCAGTGTTTGCTTTATTCACATCATTAGAAACCCTTTTTCCATTACTTCGACACTCAGCTGCTCGATGACCTTCTTTTCCTCACTTAAAACATTTTCTAGTCCCTTTAAGACAATCTCCACCATGCTTCTTTCCACACTTTGTGCATAAGGAAACATTCATCTTCTTTTCACCATTATTCTAAGATTTCTCCTTGAACTCCATCTTTCGTTTCTTGTCAAAACCATGAGATGGATATGTAACACCAACTTCCATTTCTACCTTGATAGCACAACGCACAATTTCTTCATAGCTACTGAAGTCTCTTATAGCTAATTCCCTTCGAAGACTTGGTTTTAAGCCACTGAAAAATCGATCAACTTTACTTTCAGGTTGGATGATAATTCCAGAAGCATACCTTGCATGTCGTGTAAAATTTGCTTCATAGGTACCAACAGATTCATCGTCCCTTTGCTTCAGTTCAAGAAACTCTTTCTCCATCTTTGTTCGAAGAATACGAGGGAAGTACTTATTGAAAAATAAGTTCTTGAACTCGTCCCATTCCATAGACTCAATTTCATCCCTTTGCCTTGTATTCTTAATAAGATTCCACCATTGATCAGCATCTCCTTCCAAACGATACACTGCTAGGATGACTTTATCATGTTCAGAACATTGAAGAACTGAAAATATCTTTTCAGTAGTACTAATCCATTGTTCAGCAACTAATGGATCAGTAGACCCACTGAAAGAAGGTGGACGCTGCCTCATGAAGGATTCAACAGAATGTTGCTCCTTCCTTTGCTCGTTTGGAAGTCCTGCATGATTCATAGCTTGAGAAAGTTGTGTGAGCATGGCTACAAGATTTTGCATTCCAGCTCCTATATCGTTTGGTTGCTCAGGGGGACAATCATTGCATTGCCCATCACATTCCGCATTAACACGGTTCCTTCGGGTTCCAGCCATCGTCTAAAACCCCAAAAGAATAGTGTGAGAGGAAAAAATCATGCTAGGGAAAACAACATAATAAAGGGTTAGTACCCTCAATATCTAACATCTTAGGTTAAATTCGAAGATCGTTAGCGCAATTCTAGGACTATAACCTATACGTATACTTAACCTTAGAGACATCCCTAGACATACCTTAGAAATATCTCTAGGGATCTCACTAACGTTTTCACATCCTAGTTTCCAAAGGTTGACTTAACCTTTCCTCTGATACCAACTGTAGAGACCCGTATCTTGACATACATTGAAATTAAATTACTTTTGCGGAATACTTAGTACATAACAAAAATACACACACAAGGATCGTAATAGTTTAGTGTCTTTGGAAACTCGGAACGTAATCTTCTAATCGTGGTGAAAGATCTTCAATATATCCCATAAAGATCTTCCCTTTTTTTTACCTAAAAACCATTCTTTATATCCTGGGGAAAAGAAAACATAAAAGGGTGAGCTCAAATGCTCAGTAAGGGTAAAAAAAAGAAATATCAATCACATCATATACATAAGAACATAGCTTTTGGAAATCTTAACCTGCAAAAGAGCTCATAATATCATAACATGGGATAAATCATAGAAGTGAAAATGAGATCCCCATAATCATAACATAAAACTTGAAACTTTGTGGCATGCACACATAATCATGTAAAATCATTTCTTGTTAGTCATGACTTATTGCCAAGACTATCTTAGTGGACAAAGTCCCTTTCTGAACCGAGTTCACTCCTCGTTTCAGTCCTGTATTACTGAACCGAAATAACCTTCCGTTCCAGACATGTCTATCTCATGAGATATAAAATCTTTACCCAATGCATTGGAGGGAGATATAGGTCCCACCCATCTTATAATGAATCCTTTCTTATGTGTGCCACATAATCATAAAACATACATCATCGCATAACACATGTAACAAAAATGGGATTCTTGAAACATCATGACATCATAAATCAATTCATATAAGATAAAGGAATTCATAAACATAATTCCATCACAACATAGTCAAATCAATGTAAAAATATGGATAGAAACAGAACCCTTTATTATCTTAGATGGAAAATAATTTTGATAAAACACTTGAATTGAATTCTTGAGGAAAATATCCTTTCTTCTTCAAAATCAATTTCTTTTCACAAAACATCATGCAATTTTAAAAGAAAGAGATTTTATCGAAAATATTCATGAAATCTTTTAGAGGAAGCTTCATGAAAATAAGGCTTTATAAAACAGTAGAAATCCGTTCGTGCCGTACAAGTTAAAAAAAACATTCTTCGTACTTTTGTTGGAAAAGTCAAAAAGTACCTCGTATGACAAAAGATTCCTGTCATAGATATTACTAAAAAATCACCGAAGGGTAAAAATGGATTTAAACAATTGTAGGTGGATGGAAATAATATTATATGTTGATGAAACATGGATGTGGATGATAAAATACACCCCAGTAAATACTTATGAATAAACAATCTCGGATAAAAATGAGATTGTGATATTTCCCTTACCTTAGGTCCAATTTGCTTTGTTCATGTCCGAAGCTCCTGTATAATGGTTTAAATAATGTTATTGACTTATTCCAGAATCATACATATTTATATGAGATCATATATGTTCATATTATTAGCTTCTTGTTAGTAATATTTCATTGTTACTTGTTACTCGGGTCTTTATAACTTTTTGTTCTTATGCGTGTTTTGTCGAATAAATCCTTATTCTTATCTTTAGGTTATAGATAATTCATTTACAGAATGGTATTAGTGTAGTATATTCCATATTCATTCATTCAATTCATTTATATAATCATTATGAAATGAAGATCATGTAGAACGAGTCGCATCACATCGTGGAGACGGTATTCCGTACGTACGCACGAGTGATGATATCGTTCCTATGATCGTGGAATCGCATTGGAGTATATATATATTATTTCAGTATCAATATTACTTCATAATAATCATATATAGTTACTCATTACACCATTATACCTATCCTTGTAAGGTGATGGTGGAAAATAGATTACACCACGGCGTGGAGACGGTATTCCGTACGTACGCACGCGCGGTGATTTCTTTTTCTGTAGGATGGATAGATGGTGAAATAGGGTTGTTTCATACTTATAATAACATATCAGTATATGAGTGATACTGATGTTATTACTTCATAATGAAACAACCTAAGAAGAAGAAGTGGAAGAAGAAATAAAGATGAAAGAATTGGTAACGGTAATTACCTCTTCTTTGAAGTGCCTCTTTGAGACCTCCTCATAGGGCACTAAAATTGGTCTTTGAGGAAGACCAGAACCACTAGGATGTTTTTAGGGAAGTGGAGAAGAGATTTTGGCAGGGGTTGGCCGAGCTTGAGTGCTCAAATTGGTGTGAGGAGGAGGGGGAGGAGGTGTCCTTTTATAAGGGAGGAGAGGGGCACCTTAGGAATACCTCAAAATATTATTTTATTTTAAAGTAAAAATCGGTTTATAATGGTTCCAAAGGGTATTATTTCGAAGATAAAGTGGGGATGGGTCGAAATCCTATCAACCAATAGGATTTAGACAAGTTTAGGTTATTATTTTAACCTTATCAATTAGATTTAACTCTAAGTTAAATAATTTAACTTTTACCGTGTCTTTTTGTTTTCTTTCACTATATGGTTAATACACTTACTATAACATGCCAAACGAACCCCAAATTGTTTATTATTAATATATATATCCTTATCTAAGTCATTTGGCCGAACCTTAGATTTTTATGAATAAAATAACAATTAATAATATAATATTTGATTTAAAAACTATTTTGTGTCAATTTTGACACTATTTGATATATGATTTTTGTGAAAGTCATAACAGAATTATATGTTCCAACCAAGTTGATTAAATAAACAATAATATATCATAGTAACCTAGAAAATTAGTTTAATTCATAAAAAGTCTCAAATTACATTTATTTTGGTATTTATATTATCAATTTTGTCAATATTTCATTAATAAGATAATTACTGCATCATCTTTGTGTCATAAATAAAGTATATTATTTGATGTCTAAAAATTACAAATAAAATACCATCATGTAGGAAATCTTTTTATCTTTCTAATGAATATTTAAAATCTAATTTATCTTATGTATAACCCCATATTAAAAATGATTTACTTATTAAACATTGATTTTAACTATTTTAACCCTTCTTTAAATAAATTAATAATAAATGTCCTAATCTAATCCAAGTGGGCCTAAATGGTCATATTTTATTCCTAAGTTTGTTTTTGGTCGAATTACACTTGTCCAATAGAATTAGGACATGTGTTAGGGTAATATTAATATCATATTTACCCTTAGTTACCCTATTTACTATTAACCGCGGTAAAAAAAAGTAAAAAGTTACTATTCACCAAAAATTATTTTCATCTCATTGAACCTCATTTTACTTACTGACATCAACCGTGTCTCTCGGATTTTTGAAATTCCATTCACAGAAGCGGTAAAATTAAGTTTTATGAAAAATTCAGTTTTTTAACTACCACTTAGTAGTTTCACTATTCATCAAAAATTGATGTTTTTCAGAACAGTGCCAAAATTTCATCCCAAGCTATATTTCATATTCCGAATTCAAAAATGAATTCTATTTTACCAAATTCATTACATAAAAGTTGCAATAATTAATTTTATAATTAAATCCCGCTGTTAAAACAAATAGCGTGTTTTTAAGAAACAATATTTATCAAAAGTTTGACACTTGTTTATGTCTAGTTTAAATGTGAAATTACATCCAATGACCAACATTGTATTAAATTGTAAAAATATATTCTAAATATACTTTAAAACCACTCAAATTAATGATTTATCAATATTAATTATTTCGATTAAAAAAGTTGTTTTTAATTATAATTTAGTAATTTTCACTATTCATTAGAATATGAAAGTTATCCGAAAAGTACCAAAATTTCTCCTTAGGCTAAATTCGATACTCCGAATCCAAAAATGAAGTCCATTTTAAAATTTCTAAAATTTAAAAAGTGGTTATTACTATTCATAACGGCTATTTTTAATAATATTTTAATAGCATATCATTGTTTCGTGAAACTCAGTATTACGTACCACACACGCTATCGAGGAAGGTTGTGATTGCGTGTAATGCAAGGCAAGTCAAGGATGCGTGTTGTGCAAGCTCCTTTTGGTGTATCGTACAACACAAGACATTAGTGAAATAAAAAAGAATATTTTTCATAAAATCTCGGGCTGTTACAAATACACATCATAAGAGACTGTGGGAGTTGAAGACATTTATGATATAGATAAACTATGCATGTATAATGGAGATGTTATAGAACTAGTGAGATATAGTTTTCTTGAAGCTTATTTTGGTTTCACATTACTCCTAGCGTATAATGAACCTCTACATATATTTATGTAATTGATTTACATGATTTTACTTATTAGATTTAAGCAATTATTTTTGATAAGGAGTCCAGGTATAAAAATAAATATTGGATTTTACTAAACCATCCTACTAATTTAATATCTTTTTTCTGTATATTGGTGTTCATGAAAAGGATAGACATGGGTGGTAATATAAGTTATTACAAATAATGAATGGTTGTAAAGGGTTTGAGGCAAAGTGGAGACATTGACTGTGATGAAACATTCTAAGTATATTTTCTTCTTAAATTCATCATCATATTACATTAAATATAATCATTCCATGAATAAGAAAATTTATAAAATGTATATAAATTCTAAATTTAAAAAATGAAATAATGTCCCAAGAAATCTATATAATGCAATATGATGGGATTATTGTGTTAACTACTTCCAATGAATAGTGCAAGATTAAGGGATCCATTTTTATCAAATCATGAATCAAGGTCATAGATTTTTTTTATGATACAATAAGAGAATTTGATTTCTTAAAAAAAATAAATACATGTTTCTAATATATTGATAATTGGAATCCCATTATTGGATTTTAAAAATTCTTAATGACATATTGATTGTAGGAAACAAATTGTATGTTTTATAATAAATGATAAAATTGTTAAATGATTTCTTATCATTGAGGTACTATGATCATGTGGCGTAACTTATAATTGTTATGATTTATAAAGTTATATCTCATAGGTTACTAGGGTTATGTTGATGAAATCATATATACAATGTACTCAAATAGTATAATATATAAAAATAACATATATATTTTTCCAATTTACATGGTATCATCCGCTACAATAAAATGTATCCATAGACACAAGAGCAGAGTGAGAAGCTGAGTAGATTATATTATGCTTTAGATATAGAATCTATCATGTTTTTATGATATGTACAAGGTTTTTTGTTTCCTTTAATTTCTTCATGGTAGGATGATATAAATATAACCCATGAGGCATATATGTGGAAGCCATTATTCAGGAGAACATAAGATGTAAAATTGATAATTTTTTGTTATATGGATGAGATGTGAAGCTAATGGGGAGAGGATACATTATTTCATTCTTCTATATTGATATGGATGATATGAAATAGTAGTAATGATATTCTATTTTCTTGAATAGAAGCTTCGTGTACTAGATTATTTCCATAAAGTCAAATGTTATTGATTATATCTTAGCATATAAATATATATATAGGATTCTTAATATAGATACGGATGTATTACTAAAATGATTCATTGTCTAAATTTTTGTTATTATAGCTTGTAGTGTGGACCTTATTATGGTTTACTAGGAAAATAATATATTATTAGTTCAATCTAAGGATCCATTGTCACATTATAGGAAGAAGCATATACTTTATATGTTTTATCTCATGATTAATATTTTCCAGGGAGTTGAATCCATAATTAGTTGAGTTTCCACAAAACATAACATAGAAATGACCAGACTAATTCCATGTATCCTTTGAATCATTAATCTCAAGTGACACTACTAACTAGAGAGTTATTAACATTTTTATCATGTGGATGATGAAGTATTATGAGTGGGTTTCCAAGTACAATCTCTCGTATGCACATTTACTAAAAATAAAAATATTCTGTTTAATATATAAATGTGTTTTATATTATAATTGTAGTAACATTACATCTTCATGAACACTGTAATGGTTAATTTCCATATATTAATTATCATATTAAAATATCCTTGTAGTTCCCATGATATAATGAGAAACATGAGATAAAATGATATTAATCATAAAAATATGTCTTATGGCATAGATAATTCTAACTAATGCGACACAAATGATGTCTTTCTATCATGTGTAAGGGGATAATTAGAAATAATTATTCTTCCAATTATGTTCATAATTGATAATCTCTTGTAAAGGAGTTCATGGGGATTGACCCTCTAATAGATGCATATCATGTTCTAGGTGTCATTATTTGTTCCTATATTTGAATATGTGTATTATTTTGTTAATATGGGATCGTAATAAATGTGTTTGATTTGATCAAACAATTTCATACAAAATGAAAACCAAATATATTGATATTAAAATAGGGAATCTTGTTTTGAGTGTGTCAATCATAGTGTCATATTTTTTTGAATGGTCAGGATAGTATTTGTGACTTCTAAGTAGATGATGTAATATCTAAATCTGAATTATCTATGATGGTACTGCATTCAATAAATCAATGGACCTGGTAGAATATGTTCATACTATCTTGTAGGGACATAAAAATAAAAAATAATTTAATATGGAATTCTAAATGGATTTATGAATCAATATTTTTGATATATCATGAGATAATGAGTCTACATTACATAGTGGGTATTTTTAGAGAGGTTATTATTTTAACAAATGACCATTTTCCAAATAGATTCCATGATGGTTTTCTAGACCCAACCATTGGTTTATGTGTACTACTTACTACTATTGATATAGGGTTTAGAGGTCCATGAAAAATTATTTAATTGAAAATGTGGTAAAACTAATAATGAACCAATATATATTTATTCGAGGTTAATTAAATATATTTTGGTGGAATTAGTTTAGTTAATGAAAAGTATTTTATTGTGTGACATTATTTATGTTACTAAAATAATAATAAAAAATGTCAATTAAATTTACAATTTTCATTAAGGGCCATCTCCGACATATTTAATAATAAGTTATATGGGTAAAAATATCTCGTTCTAATATATAGTTTCTGGGAGTTTTCCTCATTCTATAACAGTTTAATGTTGATGAAACTATCAATAATTTTAATTTAACTAATTTTAGAGAATTTATCTTAATTATAATATAATAAAAGTGAACTTGATTAGGTATTTATTATAAAGTCAAAGGTAATATATTTTTTATCATCAGTTCATAAAAGGCATGATTGATTCTTTATGATAGCATTGGGAAATTTTCCATCAATGCATCCACCTGTAACTAGAGAATGCCTGGATAATCTAATGGAATCTGAGGTTAATATATTTTTTAAGGATCAATTATTTCCTGATATTCACTATAAAAATTAATTCCAAATAAGTTGATAGTTTGATTTAATTATTTCACTAATTTATATATAAAAATAGACCTAGGTTTTGTTATTGGAAATGAGAATCACTACAGATAAATATTTTATGTTTGATATCTTGAATTTTGCCCAAAATATACCATTATGTGCTTTAGGTAGTGTGCCAAGTACCATTAGATAAGATTTATTTGGATGAATTAAAGTGGTTTATGTTGATTAAATATTTTTGTAGTTTTTTGGTTTTGATTTATAAAAAATTATAGGATTATTTTAATATTTTTATTTAATTTATGAATAAAGTGTCACTGGAATTTTATCGAACTATTTTAGTGAGGTTTCATGAATTTTTAGTTTTATTAAATATAGCATGGGGTTGAATTATAACAGTTTTATATGTTCTAAAACCATAATCATTTCATTTCAAAATATCTATGAAGTCTTATAAAATTATTCAAAAACATTGGGTTATAGATTTTGAATTCATTTAAATGGTACCGCGTATGTAAAAATAAAATAAAATAACATAATTTTACCTTGATATTTCTATACTCTTTGTGTGAATAACTATTATTCAATATTGTACTAAAGAATGAATTTTATATTTTATAATTCGAAAACAATTATTGGATTTAATTTCAATGTTTTAAGGTTATAATAAATTTATATGGTTGAGTAAAAAAATACAATATTTTTTGACCTGTTATTGAATAGTATGCAGTTTATATAATATATGTCATATTAACAATTGAATATTCATATCAATGAATGAATATCGGTAGATTTTTTGTGAAAATAATAAAATTAAATTCATTCTATATTTGATTGTATTAAGGATTTGTGTGAATAAATAAAAGGATCAAAAGCATTCTATAAGTAATATTTTTGTATATATGAGTCACATGAAGTTATATAAGTGTATGATGAATTTTTTGGTACTCATTAAAATAATATTTTAAAAAATGAAATATTTTTAAGTAAGTAAAAGATAAATATATAGGGTATTAAAATTAATATATCAGTGAATATTTTAAAGAGAAATATTATGAAATATTTATGGATATACATAAATTATATTTAAACATAATGATTATTTTTTTATTATCCATTAAATTATTATCATGATGATTAATATTTATCGGTGATTTTGAAAAAAATTGTTGAATGTTTAGATTTGAAATAGAATGATATATGTTTTCCAAGAATTCAATGGAATCAAGAATCCAATATTTAGTGAAGAATTAAATAAAAAATTTACTGAAGAATGAAATTAATAAATTCAATTAAAATTAAATGACAATTAAATGATATGTTCTTTTATGTTGTAGATTTTGAGTTCTATATTTTAATATTTCAAACCCATTTATAAATATGTATTATGGGATATCCTCTGAAAATATATTTTACTAATTTAGAAATATATATTAGGACAAAGCACAATATATGAGAGCTTCAAAATTCTGGTATTGAAATAACAGCAAACTAAATAATTAAAAAAATTGGATGAGTTTTTCTTGGAAATTATTTTAGTCAGTTTTGAATAGAATGAGGAAAATATATTGGGTGAAATACTATGAATCTTTTGTTGCTAGTTTAATCCTATTGATTTTAAATATCATAAAGATGGATTATATTGAATTTATTTTCAATATTTGTTGACTCATAGGGAATATATATTTGTTGGTGGAGATTAATATTAAATGAAAATTATAAATTTTTAATCTATTTAACATTTTAATTTTTAAACTGTAAGGATCCATAACAAATAAATATTTTGAGAAAACTCTTTTGTGGAGAAAATCATGACATATATTACATTCATTTGTTGATCCGAGTAATTTTTTGTAGATATTGATATTTTAGAAGTATTTTTTGAACCTAAGTATCATTTTATAATATTTGGTATTGAATAATTTACTCATAGTAATTTTTTAATGATTCTAGGGAATAATATCTACTGAATATTTTTGAGTGGATTTGTTATTTATATTGAATTTTTATTTCAAAAAATAAATCATATTCCCAATCACCTAATTCAAAACTTTTATGTGGGGTGATGTTTATTGTACCGTTTCAATGGCATCAATATTGGTTTGGATATGTTAATTGAATAATTGAAGAGGGTCAAAGTTTATATGAAGAAATATTGAATTTTTAGGTTCTAGATGAATTTTGTAATGGTTCCAGATAAATGTTACTATAACACATAAGAGATGGATAATTAATTTTTCAGAATTTATATGATTGTTTTTTATAATTTATAACACATTATAATTATGGATAAATATAATTTTGTTATATCATACAATGTATATCACCTGAGTCATAATAATTTCTCTAAAAATATTGAAAAATTTATGAATTTATCACCAATGATACAATAATATTATATGGTAATTTTATATGAACATTGATGTTTTTTAATAATTTTTCAATTTTTAATATGTACTTATAATAATTTTTTGGTAGCACATAACAATTACTCTAAGAAAAATTCATCGTCTATCTGTGCATAATCTTTTTTCATTTTAACAAAATTTCAAAAAGGAATTAATTCTCAAAATATATTCTTGTCCACAACAGATATTTATATACAAATTACGACATTATAATCATTTGAAATGTCATTTTTTGTTGGTAAAATAGTCAGTATATTTAATATATAAACTCTTATGGGAATTTTTTTTTTCTAAATAATGAAATTCATTTTAAGGAAGTGTATAAATTCTACAAGAGAATTTTAAAATATTAAATTATTTTACACTTAATTAGATCTAAAAATATTGAAATTTATCATAGTTATTTTCTAAATTATGTTATTTTATATGATGGTTTATACTATTAATAATTTTTTACACCATGATGGAAGAATAAATTTATTTTATGGTTTCATAAAATATTTTAGTCATAATATAAAGAATCTAAACATGTTGTATTTTATCTGAGATTCCACCAAGATAGGATCAACAACTAAAATAAAGGAATATGAAGTGGTAGAATGAACAGATGTTGAATAAGAAGTTGAGGTGAAGTTTTTCCTTTCAATTTGATTTTTAAATTCAAATTTAATGTTGAAATTTATGAAATGTGTCAGATAAATAAAACATGGATGACTCATACCTAGTTAATGTATTTTAAACACTATATGAAAAAAATTATATTTGGAATAAGAGGGAATAATATAATATATTATTCAAAAAATTGAGAATATATGGAAAGAGAGATGTTATAATGGTAATTCAATCAAACTGATATACTATTAATGTCTCCCTTATTGTAAAAATAATTTCAATATATTTTTATTCTTAGTGGAGTAATTTAAATTATCATAAACTATAATGTAGAAATATTTTAAGTATAAAACATGTTCATTTTAATACACATTTTAATATAAATGGACTATATAATTATAGTTTAATATCGATAATAATAAGGATGAGTCGCTTATTTTGCATTCTGAACCATGTAGAAATATTTTGGGGCTCTTTTGTTTGATCATGTGAGTTTAACAATGATCTCAAACATAAC
The DNA here is from genome assembly GCA_963277665.1 of Viscum album. Classification (NCBI taxonomy): domain Eukaryota; kingdom Viridiplantae; phylum Streptophyta; class Magnoliopsida; order Santalales; family Viscaceae; genus Viscum; species Viscum album. The sequence continues at coordinate 1,590,571,023 of OY728161.1, read as the reverse complement.
ATTGATATATGGTGATTTTTTTATATATAGTAATTATAATAACATTATATATATCATATTAACCTCAATTTTAATTTATGTCCCACTAATAATGAGGGACACTTCTAGTGGTATCATTGAAGGTTTCACTTAAAATTTTATTTGTTTTTTTTATTTTTGGAGTGTTTATTCTTCTATATTTTAATTGTTGGTATTGTTTTTTAAAAATATTTTTTAAAAAGTTAGTGTTAAATAAGAGTATTAAAATATTGGTGGGAAACATTTTTTAATCATGGAATGAAAAGTTGTTTCCCAACGTATTATCTACTAATTTTTATTTATTCGAATGTTCTACTAATTTCTTTGTTCCTCATACTGAATAATTTTATATAATGAAATCAGATAGAGAGAAAATAAAAATTACAGCCATGATTGGAATGTTATATTTTCATCCCTACCAGATACGGTGGTTCTAAATATAAAATTTATCCAGAATAAAATATGGGTAATTCTATGAAATATCTATAAAGAATATAAAAATGAAAATAAAGATAAACTCTATGATTGGTGGTTTATGTATGGTGAACTCAAATTAAGGGATATTGAAATTATAGGATACTTATTATCTTGAGTTAATGTAATGGTGTGATTTTTTTATTTAGTTAAATTTTAGAGGATAAATTGGTTTTCCAAAGTATACATTCAATTATAAAATATATATTATATAAAATAGTTTCGTGGCATAAATATCATGATCCAGTTACACTTTTATTATGTTCATTGCATAATGTTATTATTGAATATTTAAAATATAATTGATCTGTCTAAAAAAATGGAATGAATGAAAAGGTAATTTCTATTAATGACTTAAAATATAAAATATTTTTCAAAGATGAGGTTTTAGAAGATGACTACTCGCATGAATAATAAGGTGTTAATGAGAGAAAAAAATTCATGTCAATTTCATCGCAAAGTCTAAGTAGAAGTAAATAAGTGTTTAATATAATTTTTCTATTAAAATTTTTATAGTATGGGTATATTGATATTTTTTCATAATAATTTATAAATGTTAATGAAAGTGAATTTAGTGAATATAATGATCAGAGGACATCGAGTCTATATAAGAAAAATGTAACAAAAGTTTACAAAATCAACATATTACTCAAAATCTAATGGTTATAATGTAGCTAAAAACAAAAGGGATGTTTCTTAACATAGTTAAGAGATGATGTTGGTATAGATGATGATGGGGAAGTTCAGACATAATTAATTTTTTTTGATATTGTATTGATCACTAATTTGAATTAGTAAGAGTTCACATGTGATGAATATAGTGACACTAAGAGTGATAATGAAACCAAAATGGAGTTTTTATTGAGGATACAAATCAAGAAATGTATTTCAAAAATCCAAAATTGGAGAAAGAGATCCAAATTGTGTTTAAAAGTAATCAATCAGATGAAATAAAGGATTATTCTTATTCAATAAAATAGTAATGTGTTTAAAATTTTATTGAGGACACAAATAATATTCATACCGAACCAAAATCATTAAAATTTAAATTTTATAAATATATTATTTTTTAATAATAAATGTGAAATTTTAAAATTTATTTTAATTAATTTTTTAAAATAATTCCACGACTAAAAATCCAAATTTTGAAATTTAATTCATGAAATTATTTAATGTTTAAATATAGTGGTTTTAATTAATGTTTAATATTAATTAAATAATTAGAAACAATTTAAAAAAACACCACACTCAAAGTGTGACAATAGTCTTGGAATGTTTTAGTGGATTTTCTGAAGAGAAAATATATAAAAAACAATTTAGGGATAAAATAATTATTCTAAAAAATTTAAAAAATATTAGAACACTAAATTTATGAAAAAATAAGATTAATAGTTATTTAAAAAAAATATGAAAATAATTAATGTTCAAATAAGAGTGATTTGGGTGTTTATAATATTTTTTGACACAAAAGGGGGACAAAATTGATTACTAAAAGAAGGAACAAAGGCCGATTCCATCATCTTGAATGTGGAATTTTTTTTCATAAACATGATTTTTTATATTATTAGAACTATTGAGGTATCTTTATTATAATATGAATTATTTTATTTAATTAAATATATTTTTATGAACGTATATTATTTAGAGAATGTTTTTAGGGATGTCTTCCAATTAAATCAGGAAAAGATCATAAGATGATTGAAAATTATAGACCGATCGTTGTAAATTAATATATATAATTATAATAGGATTGTAAAATATGTGACCAAATAAGTCACATTTCAACATATTTTCTCACCATCCTAAAAATCAAAATGATTGTGTATTAAAATTATATAATGTATCATAATAATAAAGAAAATGGAAAGAAAAATGTATTATTTTTGGAAGTATTAGTTAAATCAACAAGTACGGAATTTTTATTGACTATAGATTATGTATTTTTATACACATATTATATAATATTTACTTAAATGAGAGGTATTTTGATATTAAATGAAATTATCAATGCCCTTTGGAAAAATTGGTTACTTAAGATAAATAAAATTAGTTCAAAAATTATACAAAAGGAGAAGTTTGTTTTTGAGATAACATTATATAAGGATTGTATGAAACATTTTTTTTCAATATATGCTATTTTATTGTGGTAATATATTGGTTTTATTAAAATATGGATTATTGGTAAATAGTTGTAATTATTTATGTGTATTTACAATAGGATAATGAATAAGGGGAGACTTATTTCAGGATAGTGAAGCTCAGATTTTATAATAAATAATCTTAAAATAAGAAAATTAGTTGTGGGATGGAACAATTGGTCATATTGTGCATAATAAAATAAAAAATATTTCTCAGGAAATGAATTCATTCTATAATATAATTGAACAAATATTGATAAATTGTATGTGAACTACAAATAAAAATGTGAATATTGTAACTTCTCCACATGATAATATTTAAATTCAAACATCTCATATGTAATCATTTATTATTTATGGAGTTTTGAGATTATGATAATGAAATAAATAAGTATAAATAATTAAATTATTTTACTTGTTAATGAGTTTATAGGAAACACTTTTATTTTTCATATAGATCATAAGACATAGGATTTAAAAACGAATGATATTATTTGATGACCTACTAATGGGTGTCATTTATCATTGAAAAAAAACATTAAATACCATAGTGAAAAATTAAAGAGGAAACTATTTGATTTATATATTTAGTAACAATACAATCATTGTACTATAAAAGATACAAAAATAGGGTTTTCTAAATGAAAAAGAACCATTTTGATGGAGTTAAATCAAATAATGTTTATTAATAATGATACCTATTAGTATTTTTGGGAAAAATGTTTTTTTGAAATTGTTTATATTAATTATGGTATAAATCATAGACATTATGTAAAAATGATACAATATAATATTTATAATGATAACTTCCAATTTTTAAGGTTTTAAATGTTTTTATTATCTATTACATAATCAATTACAATGGAGAAAGACATAGGTAGTTTGAGAAAGAAGGATTATATTGCAACTTCCTTAGTAATCCTCCAAATAGAAGAGGATATAACACCTACCCTAATAAGATATGGAATATTGTTGGTATTATTGATTTAATGGTTTTAAAATTTTCTAATAATAATATTACAAAAAAATGAAAAGTTCTATATGTTATGATGATGAAGATGTTTGTTAGAAATTATGTAAGTAGTTTTTGAAAACAATATTAGTTCATATTAAGTGATGATTACAGATGCTATTTATGACACTTTAAGTGATACATTTAAACATTTTTCATCACATCCACTGCTGACAAAAAATCGATTAGTTAAAATATATAATTGGATAAATATGATTACAGGTTCATAACAAAATAAATTTGATGGAAAAAAATAGAAATAGTTTTTCTAATGCTAAAAAAATAAATTTGAAGAAGGAATTTGATCATTAATATTGGTTCAATGCTATTAATGAATAATTATATTATATAGAGAAAAATGAAACATGGGAGTTGGTATCAAAACCAAAATATAATATTTTTATCATAAAAAATTGGTGTTTTGAATTAAACTAAATGAATATAATGAATTTGTAAGATACACTGATTTTTTGGAAAAGGGTACATAGGGGTTGAATTATGGTTTAGAGACATTTATTATTATTACTGGATAATATACTATGAGTGTATTTATATTTTTCAATAAATAAAGAAATATCTAATTTTCTAGTAGGTTGTTTTGTTTTCCTACTTCATTTGAAAATTGAAAGAGGATGTTTAAATTAAGAAACTTAGGGGTTTAATTCTTGATGAATATGAATTTTAGAAATCAATTAAAAATAAGGATTTATATTTGTTAATGAAATATCATAAATAATATAATTCAAAGTTAGAGTCATTCTAAAAATAGTTGAATGTCAAATAAAGGATGTGTGGAAAAAATATCAACATTAATGATAACAACAACATATAAATAAGTGCTGTTATTTATATTCATGATACTATTATTGAAGAAAATTAATGAATTTTCATGTAAAGTGTTTTATTTATTAGTGAATATGTTCTTAGATATGTTTATTCAAAGAGAAATGATATATTTTCTATTCATATAATTTTAATAATTTGAATACCAATTAATTTTATCACAATGACATTATACTAAGGAAATTTTAATCAATTTTGGAATGTTGGATTAAAAACAGATTTCAAAACCAATATTAGTAGAATCCAAAGTATCTATGGTTAAGAAAGGAAGATAATTATAGTGAATTTAATTCTAGAATATTATCAAATATTTAATTATATTGATTTATTAATTTCTATATATTTTATAAATTTTTACAATATTTACTATATATAAAAGTGGACTAATAGAGTGTAAAATCAATGATATAATGATAATTATTAGGAATATAAAATGCAGTATAGACTAAAGATTAATGTGAAAAAGTGGTGTAAAACATAATCTGTTTGGATATAAAGATTCATATTTCAAAGGAAATATAGATGATAAAAGGACTGCATCTAGTGTAGTTCTCTTCAATGGTGAATATTGTTTATGTTAGTGAAGAATGATGAAATGTTATGTATCTCATATTACTATGGTATAAGAACATGTTTCTAAAACTCAAGGAATAACCCCATTTTTTGGGATGAGGATCCCGATAAATGATTCAAAGGTGAAAGTAAATCTATAATTAATTTTAAGTTGTTATTATATAACTTACAAAAAATTATAAAAAATTTATATTTTTTATTCAATATAAAAATAATATTTATAAAAATATCACTTCATCAATTTTCATGTGGTGAAAAGTTTAATGAATATAGAATTTTTTCTAAAATAGAATAAAATAGTAGATGTTTTCACTAAACCACTACAAAATGATTAATTTAAAATATTAAGGGTGGTGATGGGAGTTAAAGTAAATAACTCTTAAGGATAATGTATAGGGATTCAGGGCCTAAAATCACATATTATTTTTATATTATTTTTGGCAGAAGACATAGGCAATAATAACTTAACTATATTTATTCCTCTAATTTATTCTCAAATGGTGGAGAAAATTGTAGATATGGAGTATCAAAAGGTATGTATTTAATATGATAGGGTGGTTATATCTTATTTAATGGGGTCATATATCTAGATATATTTATTTAAATAAGAATTTTATGAGGATATTGATATATCCACTAAATTCATCAATAAGATTAATGAGACAAAATAGTTCATGAATGACCCTTTGATTTTTTATCCAAAACATAATCATATTGGTTTCTACCCATATACATAAACCATATTGATGGTATGATGGTTCATGTTTTAGATACCTGACGTCCAAATAATATTAATTCTCTTTATTCATATTTTAGTTATTACATTCCATTAAGTTTTCAATATGAAAAAAATATATGGATGCATTATCATTCTCAATTTATTGATGGTGTGTGTTTTTCAAATATTCGACATTCTATAATGATTATGTACAATTTATTATGATTAAATTATTATTTTTTCATGAATCCACTATATAAAACCCTTATTGAGCATTTGAGTTCACCCATTTAATTTTTCTTCCTTCCATATTTTATGAATAATAGATCTTTTACTGGGGTTTCACAGATATTTTTATTATATTTTTTGTATTATATATTTTTTTCTTCTAAAAATGAAAAATGGGTTCCATGTATATATTGTTTCTTTAAGAATGATAAACAGATCAGTCCATGGAGATTTGATTACATCTATTCATTCTAATGTAATAAAATAATGCATTGTCTCTTTGTCTCTAGGGTTGGGGCATTACAGTTGGTATCAAAGGATAGTTTTTTTAAATCTTCAGAACTGGATTTAGAAATCATAGATCACTGTGCAAACCCTATGATTGACTGTGGGAAAAATTAAATAATAATATCATAGATTTTTGGTAAGGTATATAAGTTTTGGGTATTCCGAGCAATACATACATAACTGTATACTACAAGTGAACGCATATTTGACAAAAATATATCAATGAGTAATAACTCTAACATGTTTTTCCAATTTTGAATCAGTGTAACCTTATACAAGACAACGAGCCTTACACCATAATTTTTTTTGACACTCTTAGATGATATTCTTATGATAAATCACATTTTTTCAAACCATTATGAATAATTTAAAATTAAAACAAATTAATTTATATGACTAGGAGATTAGCAGTGCATAAATGTTTATGTTATGTGTTTCTCTAGTTAAAAATTATGTCTTTTAATTTTTAACGTAATTTAGTTTTTTCCATTTTTAGTGATGGATTCAAATAGAAGAAAGGAAATGAATAATTGTTGAATGTATGGGGATTTCCCGAATGAGAATGTCAATGGAGCTAGTGTTTGAGCTCAGTATATCATTCCCATATCAGGAAAACTTACATAGTTTGTGATGAATAACCTTGATACACCATTGTTGGATATTTTCATGCGACATAATCTCACAGATTTTAGTGGGGATACTAATCTAGTTATAGCTGAGTTGTAGATGAAGTCCCTTCAAAATTAATTTATAGCAATAAGATTCAAGGAAAATAAATAGGTAGTTCTGGTAACATATTTCCTCAAGGGTGGTGTTGATAAATAGTTTTACTTGATCCATAATACCATAGAGGAAGAAGAAATATAATATTTGTAATTTATAACTTCTAAGGAAGTATTATTTGACAATTAATTCATTCATGAGCAACGGACTAAAATGAAGAGAAAATTTATTAGCATGAAGTAAAGGTAATAATATAGTGTTGCCGATTATGAGGATACATTCCCATGGCTAGTCTTGTATACTATAAATTACATATGTGATTCAGAATTCAATATTAATCTTTTATTTGAAGGTATTTAGAAATTTATTTGGGGGACACTAGCTTCTCAAACATATTTAACAAATGATGTAAGAGTATTAAGCATCATCATAATAGAGAAATAATATTATAGATAAAATTTTTTCAAGGAAAATCAATAGAAGAAGTGGCCTTATGATAATCATGGAAATGATGAATCTCCAAAGAAAATAAGGGGAAAAAAGAAATTTCTCTTATTGAAGGAACTATTGAAAGAATCATCTAGGAATGTTATTTAAGTTTAATGGAGTTTGTTATAAGTTTGGGTAAAAGGGTTATCGATCTAATGAATACATGGGGAAAATTCAAATAAATGATTTTCACTGATGTAAATGTATGTGGATGCGACATTAGGAAAATTATTGTCTTATACATCAAATAATATTCCTTCAAAGAGGTCAAAAGAGAAAGGGTAGGCTTATGCAATCACAACTACATAGGTTTATGTTCTTAATGATATGGTGGAAGGTACTTTAATCATTTCCTTGAATTTAACAAAGTCATTATTTTATTACGGATGATAATATTCTTTTATATCTTCCCTGTTTTCCAGGAAAATTAGAAATTTTCAATTTTTCAATAAAGGTGTTATCAGTCATTACTCTTAAGGAAAGTATCTTTGTAAAAAATATGTTTCAGTCCGACCCCTTTATGATACAAAAATGTAATTATGTTGCTTACCATAACATTATACCTATGATTTACTTTGAAATAATTCTTAGTATGAATTGGAATTCAAATTATGACAAAAAATTCTATTTTCAAGAAGATGTAAGTTACCATTTTTGAGATTGATGTAGAATCCCTTATATTTAGAGAAGAAACATTATCATCTCTATCTTCTCAAGATCCACTTTTAGTACCACTTCTAAATAAAATTATTTTGGGGAGAATATAAAACAACATCGACATATATTCAAATTCATAATGCACCTTTTGTGCAAGAATACATTATTTTATTTTCAGTTGATTTACCTTCACATCCTTCAAAGAGAGAAGTTGAGTTCTATATTGATTTTATTTTTGGTGCAATACCTATATCAAAGTCTCCTTGTAGAATGGAAATTGCGGAATTAGTAGATTTGATGAAACAAAGAGAGGAATTGGCTAACAAAGGATTTATTTACCCTACTGATTCTCTACGGGGATCCCCTATTCTCTTTGTCACGAATAATGATGGATCCATGAGTCTATTCATTGATTATAGAGAAATTTGTTCTATTATAATATAAAAAAACCAGTATCATATTCCTCTCATTGATGATCGATTTGATCAACTACACAAACCTCAATATTTTTTAAATTTTTCACTTTTATTGTCGATATCATCAGTTTCAGGTGGTAAAGGGAGATATTCTAGTGATGTAATTTCAAGCTAGGTATGTATTATATGAGTGTATAGTAATGCAGTTCGGAATGAATAATTTACCCTCTTTTGTCATGGGCCTAACAAATATAGTTTTCATGAAATACCATGATAATTGTTTTGTGGTATTTATTTATGACATCTTGATATATTCTAAATGATATGAGGGCTATGATAACCACTTTCATGTTGTTCTAGAGAGTCTTAGATGAAATGACTAATTTGGGAAGTTTAGTAAATGTTAATATTTTTCTTCATGAAGTCTCTTTTCTTGCCCATATTTTCACTAAGGATGGAATATCAGTCGATCCTATGAAAACAATGGAAATCCAAGAATGTCATACTCTAATGAACATAACCAAAGTATGTAGTTTTATGGTCTTGGAAGGTTACTATCATATTTTCATACAAAATATTGTTTGATTGGCTAAACCACTAACCAATCATACATGTAAAGGGTTTATAATCATATTGAAAAAAGAATATACCTAATTTTTTTATGAATTGAAATTCATATTGGTCAATGATCAAATTTTGACTCTTCCATCTAGAAATGATGGGCTTATGATGTACAGTTATCCATCAAAAAATGGGTTGGGTTGTGTCCTTTTGAAAAATGATAATGTCATTTCAATTAATGAAGTAAGTTGAATACACATGGAAAAAATTATCCAAATCATGATATAGAGTAAGAATCCATAATTTTTTATCAAAAAATTTTGACACACTATAACTATGGTGAAAGATATGAGATATATACAGATCACAGGAGTTTGAAATACATTTTTACACTAAAAAAACTCAAGTTCAGGAAAATCTGATGGCTTGAGTTACTCAAGGATTTTGATTGTTTAATACACTACCACACAAGAATGAAAAATAAAGTGGATGATACATTATGATGGAAATATCATGGACTTGTGACCCTAATGTGGATTGAGAGAGATCCTATATTCATGGATCTATTAAAGATGGATGTTGGAATTATTAAGGAATAGGGAACTTCAATAATATTTCAATTCATTTATAAACCATCATTACTATAGAATATCAAATTTCTCAATTTCATGAAAATAATATACAAAAGAAAATTAATTGTGTAAATGATGGGTTTTTGGAAGTCTTAATGTTTGAGGGAAGAGTTATAATATTTTGAAAGAGGTTATGATTTCAATCAGTACCTAAGCTAAAACGTAACAATTTCATGATTCTCAAAGATCATAATTATCTATAAACCCTAATACCACCAAAATGTATAGATATCTAAATGATGATTTTAGGGGGGATAACATGAAGTGAGAAATTGATGACTATTCATCAATGTGTCTAGTTCTCCAACAAGTGAAAGTTGTTATAAAACAATTTATAGGAATCATGAAACCTTTACCTCTTCCTATGTGGAATTGGGATGGAATTATGATGGATTTTTTTACAAGACAATTGAGGACACCAAGAAGGAATGATGAAATTTCGGTAATTGTTGATCTTCTTTAAAAATAATTAAATTTACTTAATATAAGAGAAGATTTTCAAGTTGAGTGACTATCAAGACTCCATATCAATTATTTTATAAGATTTCATGGTTCACCTCTATAAATTTTGTTTAATCGAGATCCTCGATTTACATTGATATTATGGAAAATTTGTCCATAGGATTTGGAATCGAGCTTCATATGAGGACTACTTATCACCCCCAAACAGAAGGATAGTCTAAAAGGACTATTAAAAAACTAGATGACATGTTGAGATCATGCTAAATTGAATTTCATGGTATATAGAATCAGTAAGGACCATTTTCATAGTTATCATATAATATTAGTGTTAATTATAGTATTAAAATGGATCCCTATAAAAAATTATATGGAACGGAGTAATCATGAAGTAGAGCTTACACATGTCTCATTAAAAAATAAATTTATAACATGTAAAATACACCTATAAAATTAAAATTATTCCAAATATAATTAAAAATAATTAAAAATTGAATAATAAAAATATAAACCACAATATATATATAAAACATAAGAGGATCAGTCTCATGTCGAGACCCATTTCTCTTATCTTGATCGTAGTATCCCCTCCAATGAATGTTTATAAGAATAAATTGGATGATCTATGACCAAGATTTATTATAGGTGAAAATAATATATGGGTTAATGAATTCTATCAAAGAGACTCTTCCTCTATTATTATGGTAGTATAATAATGATAAAATCAATATAATGATTATTAGAGTAATATTCTATGACATGAAGGAGTATTCTCATAACAGATATACAAGATAATTTTAAATTTTAACTTAAATTTAATAATAAATATTGGTAGATATAGATAGAGGCTCATGAAAATAGATATAAATGAATGGTTTATGTATAATAAGATTAAATATCAATTGCACAACAATGGTATATTAACTTTTTTTTGACTTCCATCACTTTCGAGAGCATGTATGTAGACATGAAATTGTTCTAAAATCATGGAGTGTATTATAGATGAAAATAAGGAGGAACTTTTTTTCTAAAATAGATAACTACTACGTGTTCTTGCACTTACTTCATTCTATTCTCTAACTTGGTCTTCCTTTAATGGAAATATTTCTATTAAATGATATTTTGCATCAATTTCATTATGAATCATTATACTTCATATAAAATATGAGATAATTAAATTATTTCAACATTTAATTTAAATATTCAATGATGGGTGTTTGAATATAAAATTTTGAAAATATAATTTCATTTAGACATGGTCGCCTAATGTTTGACATGACATATTAACCACAATTCATCCAATAATATTTGATGAAATCCCACAACAGGTTGTGTAGTTGATCCATAGAATGTGTGTTCACCTCTAAAAAAATGTTTTTAATTGAAGTATCTTAAATACTCTATTCAATAAACAAAATTCCAACTCTTCATTATGGTCACTTGATATTATCATGTATTCAGTCGAGAACATAATGTATCTACTTCGATAAATAGATATTGACATGATAGAATTAATACAATATGATTTCTCTTCACATTCCACTATAGTAACTTGATTACTCATGTGTTCAATTTATAAAAATAGGTAAAAATTCACCAAAATTGACATAATAGACATGGGGTTTATTTATATTTTATATTTTATTGAGTATTTATATGTTTTTATTTTTATAACTCACACTCACTTTTCTACCTTCATGGTTTCTATATCAGTTATGAATATATCCATAAGGAATCTGAATATAAATTCTTCCAATAAAAAATATAAATAATTAATAATATAATAATCATGATTTTAGATCTTTCAAAAATGAAATTTCTAGACTATTTACACAAGTACATTGGAAAAAATGGATTTTTTGTTATATTAAAAAAATATTATAGAATAAAAAATTTCCTTCATTTTATAATTATTTCATGAAATTACACTATAAATATTTTTTTTAACATTAGTTTGACGATAATAAATTCTCATAGTAACACATATGAGAAAAATAGTGGATGGTATGTTCTCTGGTCAATCTAGATCATTCTATGGACCTACTACTGACTTTTACCAGGGATCTTTTTGAAGTCAATCGTCCATCTATGTGTGCTTTGTTTTGTGTTATAAAATTACAATATTTATCACTCTAATAGGTTGTGATGGTTTTCTACATATCAAACATAACGATAAATATAAAAAAAATAATTCACTTACCCACTATAATTTTAGAATGATATTGATTTTGTTTTCACCTTTCTTGTAACAACATTATAAAATTAGAGAATCATTTATATCATAGATATTTCCTTAACACAACATGGAAGCAGTCCACAAAATCATGGGTGATACTTATAAAAATCCAATTTTTTTCTTTTTTTTATATCTGTTTCATGTATGAATGGAAGTGAATACAAATTCTTGGAACATAAATCTATCAAGTCTAATATTTTAGTATAAAAAGTATATTATATGAATTAAACTATAATGATGACCCCCCTTCTCGGTGTTGATCCATTATCACATGTGCAACTCAAGGGGTATCAAATAAGGCTTGATTCGCTTTGAATGTTCCAATTTTCTCTTAGAGAAACATGTATAATATCAATTACAGCTAAAATATAGACACTCCAATATTTTATGTAATGTACAACTATAGGTTGAAGGCTGCGATGTTTCCTTGTATTCTTTCTCAATGACTAGAGATTATTAAATCTACCATTATTGGGTATACTAAAAGTTTTAATTATATTCAAATGGAATATTTTCATAAAAGGAATTTGAATTTCACTAGAAATGAATTCAATTTTATTCTGATTTTCTTATCAGAAAAGGTTCTATTAAGGTGATGAGAATCAAAGAATCCAATTAAATATTTAATAGTCATGATTTTTATTGAATGTAAAGTTATTACGATGGAATTCATGTTACAAATTCTAGGAGAATATATTTGTCATATAAAAAAGTTATATTATGATAAAATTGATGGATACATCATAAGAATGGATGATATTATTAATAATATGATAGTGTTTTTATACAAATTATATTTTTATATCTATAGTGACCTCACACAACATGCATTAACATAAAATCATTTTTAATGAATACTTAATGAATTACACAAATATAATCCAAAAGATATAATTTTTTTTGTTCCTATGGAATCATGGAACCATAACACTATTATATAAGTGAGATAAAATATCCCTCATAGGGTACTCTATAACTATCACCCTTCTTTGACATATCACAGATAATATTTACATTCGTAACCTTGTTAAATAAAACATATAAAGTGGTGAACATGTGTTATCAGTAATGGTAAATGTGTGAGATATTTAAGCATATAAATTACAATAATGGAATGAGAATGTGATCATTATATTAACATATCATACCCATCATATCATAGATTATATACATGAATCATAGAGTAATGACTTCTTGTTCATAATACATAATTCATAATTGAATCAAGAGAATATTCTATGAAATCATAACATAGGAATAAGACATGGAATTTTTATAGACAGATAAACATTTTATATCATTCCCTATAAGTTAAGGTAAATTTCAAAAATATATCAGATCACTTCATCAAAAATACAATAACATGGTAGGATACACCACCATCTCCAATCATATTTCATTACAAATAAGGGATCAAGTTTTAACATCTTCCCATAGTGGATTGGGTTTCCCTATCTTCTCATAGTGTATTGGGATTCTCCATCATCGATAGAGGATTAAGACAATAAACCTGATTCCCATTATTATCTTGTAAGATATAAATATGTACCCAATTAATTTGAGGGATATATAGGTCCAGTCATCTCATAAAGAAATCATGCATACATTCTCCACCAAATCACCAAAATTAATATCATAACCTTTTAAATTAAATTTATATTATAAATATGTAATCAAATCACAACCTTTTGAAAAAAAAATAATCTTTCATAATAATTTAAACAAATCATAACCCATGAAAAGATGCTGGTTTCATAATCATATAACATGGGAAAGAGAATAAAGTTTCATAAAATTCATTCCATCAAAACATAAACCATTAAATGAATTAATTTTAATTGATCCATTGGATCATTTACCCATAAAGGAATTTGTTACAAAAATAGATGTTTTCACATATGGATAATAATTTGGGAATATATTTTAAAAATAGTTCAAAAAGAAAATATCTATTTTTCTTTTAAAAACAATTTTTAAAATATAAAAAAATTTCAAAAAACTATTTCATTGTTACATTTTTTTATAAAATATAAAATAATCATTGAAAACATAAAAAATTTAAATAATTTTTTCCATGAAAACGATTATAAAATGATGATTTTTTATATAATGTTTTTTATTATTTTTGGTAACATGGTTATTGATGTAAAACATGTTTTTTATTTATGAGATAAATATGGATAAATATTCTGAAATTTTTTTAATTATATTATCTAAGAAAGAGCGAAAAAAACGGTATTAATATATGGAGAAATCATGAATATCCAAATGAGAAGAAAATTAATGAGTTTTCTTTAATCATGGATCATAATATTTCACCAATGAAATCATAATCATAAGTCATATCTATAAATGACTAGATTGTTAAAAAACTCTTACCACATTGTAATGTTAAACCATACATCCCATGTTAGAAAATTGATTTACCTGATGCTGAAAATATCCTCAAAAGAATAATATTAATGACATAACATTTCAATGAGTAGTGTATTCACCTTATATAAGATCATAGGTGCAGATCATGTCATGTGACCCAAAGAGGGAAAATTCAAGCAACACTACTTTACCGATTTTGTATCTTTTGACAAATAATCCCCATGAAAGGTAGATCATCAAGTTAATGTCAAGGGTGAATATTAGTATATGTTTTCCCCTAAAATTTAACCAGTACATGTTTATTAAAAATAAATTAATATTACAAGAATTTATTATATAAAATTATTTATGATAGTTAAAAAAAATTATTAGTGTTTCCTTATTTGTCATTCAAGATGATATCAGATATCTAAACACAGTGGTGATTTTATTACCCAATGAAAGGTATTTTGTTAATTATTGGTTTAAATATTAATTTGAACATTACAGAAAGAAAAAAATATTTATATATAAATTAATATAATATTATATTATTAGTTATATTTTCATAGTCATAAATGTAATAATTTTTTTTTCTCTTCATGTTAGTGGTCAAACCAACCTAAACATGGTAAAATAATGATTAATAGATGATTACGATGTGATTTATTTGTAGATTCATTTTTAAAGAATCATAATGATCATATTAACTTATTATTAATTTGATATATTAATATATTATGGATTCAAAAGAATTGTTAATGCATATTATAATGTTATAATTTATTAATACTAATTTTCATATATTAATGGTTTGGCAAGATAAATTATTTAATGATTACATATAATTCATATTACAAATAAATTATTGAATTTATAAAATAAAAATAATATTAATAGCATAAAAATAATAGTTCTCTCTTAAAAATGTCTCAACACCATCCAAATAAGACAATGATGAAATGAATAATTGAAATTGATTATTCCATGGAGGGGGTAGTAAACAGAAATGTGTGGTTGACGATTCCATTTTCCATAAAATAGGGAAAATGAATAATATGATTTATCATATTAAAATATACAATATTTCATATAAATCTTAATTATATTTGTAATTCCATACTATGATTTTTTTATAGTGGTGATGTAAAATTAATCACATTGCATTGTAGAGGTTGTAGCAAGTACAACACATGATTGAAATTTTTTTATATCATAATGGAAAATTAGATTGTATATAATGATTATTTTATAATTATAATATCAAAAAAATATAATAATAATAATAATAAAGAATTTTCCATTATAATTTTGTGAAATGATATTTTAGGGATAAGAAAATAATATGATTAAATAAAATATTGGAAATTTTGGTGAGAAATATTTACCTAAATACTTGGATTACCTCCAATTAGAAGATGAATAATTTATTAAAAAATTGTCTTTTTAGAAGAAAAAAATAATTTTATACGTTTTAGGAATTCATGGAGAAATGGATGGTTAGTTTTTTGGACTGATTAATGGGGTTATATTGTGGAGAAAACTGAGGATTAGAGTTCCTTTTTTCTATGTGAAAATTGATAACATTTTTTTAAAGAACCAAAAAATTTCAATAATGGTAAGTCTCTATCATGTAAATTATCCCACAATGTTAGAAATAAGGGATATAAGGTTGATATATACATTAAAAACTCAATTAAAAACATTTTTTAACATTTTAAGCCATTTACCTCTTAGGTTACTCATTTTTACCATTTTTTAACATTATCACTAGGGTTTACTTTCCTAATCTATCATTTACACTAAATAATTAGTTTATAATTTTATATAAATTGTATCAATTGATTAAAAAATTGAAATCTATTTGATAATATTAAATTTTGGAAACTAATGAAAAGTTATATTAAAACAATTTATTGATAATTAGTGATTTTTTAAATGTAACACAAACTCAAAAAAGATAAATGTAGTTTTATAAATTGAACCCATTATTATTAAAATTTTAAATTATATTATTAAATGTTTATTTATTCTTATAAAGTGGTTTAATAAATGATAAAATCATACTTATAAACTAATAATTTTTTTAATTTCATGTCATTTGAAAAGATAGTATTTTCAATATTAACTAAAAAATACATCTATTGTTAAAAAAAAAATCTATTATGTTTTCATATGATTAAAAAAATATCCTATTTTTCCCATTCACATCCTAAGATTTGTGAATTTATTTTTAATAAAAAATATATAATATTGATCATACATGCATTATTGGAAAATCGCTTTTTTAATTTTAAAAATTATTTTTAATATTAATTAAAAAATAATATATGATTTATATATCTTATTATTATTCAATAAATATCATCCTAGTTCCTAGAAATATAATATTAATTTCTTAAAATGTCATTTTTAACACATATTGTGAATTTTGAAAAAAATCCAATATTATAAACATTCAAGGTGTGTCTATAAGTATAAATTTTATTATTACATATTGATATAATCATAATATCGACCAAAATAAAATCTTACAATATCATCATAATATATAAGCATCAGATAAAATCTTTTTGTATTTTCTAGTGGTGGTTCATATAGCATGGATCCTATGACAATATCTATATACTTAAAATTCATACGTATATGGTATTTCTCAAAGAGTAATTGGATGAGTTTTGATTTGGTAGTGTCAAGGGAAAACCACAGAGAAGGTACCTTCATTTTGATACAAAAAAATGTGATTTATAAGGAATACTAATACTTCTAGATTGTATTAATTATTACATCATTGATTTCCTATTACAATTACTTCGATTTATTCAATCTAATTTAATATCTATGTTTTAGAAAGAATATGAAATATTCAAAATACATCATGGTTTTTCATTTTATTTATATATAGTGTGTGAAATATTTTAATTCATATATTATAAATTTAAAGAAAAAATATAATGAAATCATAGTTCATATATTTTTATTCTTGTATATAAATTGTGTTCTAAAAAATTTATTTATTCTATACTAAAATTTTTATCTCTAGGTATTCATAAGGTGACTTAATATTTATTTTTGTAATGTGGTATCAATCACACCATTTTATATATAATAAGAATATTCTCAATGTTGTTTTTAATCCTATGAATTTGAGTTAAATAACATTGATGGTTAGGTGTTAGGGTTTATTTCATTTTTACATGAATTTATAATTTATGCCTTTAGGGAAAAATTATAATAAATTGGTTTAACGTATGTAATTTGATACCACTTAATTATAATAGCTACATCACAAAGACCTATCTTTTATCTCTTTTGGTTCATCAACATAGTGGTACCATAAAAAATATAAGAATGAACGAAGAACTCATTGATGAATGGTCTTCCTCCTCAAAATCTCATTGAGACCTCTCCCAGACCATTTAAATGTATCTAACACCACTACAACATGTTGTTGTTGTTCTATCTTTTCCCTCACCTTCATGTTCCAAAACTGATGTCCCATTACGACTTCTTTCTTATTTCAGTAGTCCATATCCATCCTTATATAAAAAATATCTCAGCTAATAGATAATAGGCGATAAATTACCTACCACATCATCTCTTGGTGTTTCTTCATGTTTCAAAATAGTGCATTCAATTACCAAAAATATTTCTTATACAAGATGTGTGGGATCAAATTATATTTGGAATCAAACCCTGTTCTCTATCTCCTCCCAAAATTGAGTTACTTGGAAACATCCATTTTTTCCTGACCACCGTGTCATGAGCCAATAGGGGGGATGGATTTTGTCTTATTTTATATCCATCATTACAGTGTTTTATTCAACTATATTAGAAACATTAGGGACTATATACACTTGAAGTGCATTGATTGATAATGACGAAGATGGGTGGTTGATTTATCCTATTATTTTGTTGATGTTAATATATCCCTATTGAAGATTCTTTTTTTCTACACAAATACATTACAATTTAATATGGTGATGATGTGGGTAATCTAACCATAATTAGTGAATGTAGATTCTATGTTAAAATTTTGAATCAATTACATAATATCTATCTAAATAACCTATAATATGATTTATATTATCATTACCATTTATTTCTAAATAAATTGATTCCACCACATATTATTTTATTTGTTAAATAAAACATTAGGTTTTACATAAATAAAATATTCATTCAAATATATAGGTGATAATATAAAATTAAAATAATATCAATTATGAAGTGGATTATTTTGATATAAAAAAAGACCACATAAGTAGTGATATGATATTTTACATCAAATTTATAATCAAATGGACCTCTATGGTCCATTCCATTTTTTAAATCTGGTGATTGAGGTGTTTTCAAAGGTAAAGGGGTCTTATCCCCAATACTTTACCAAATATTTAATTCTTTGAAAAGTGTCTCTATATTGATGAGTCAATTCCTTTTCAAAATTTTCTAAATGGTTTGTTCTACAGTGTTTCTAGAATAATGAGTCATTTCTATTACAAATTTACAGAGACGTGGGTGTTATAGTGTTTCCAATGGTATGTTCTACATTGTTTCTAGAGGTGTTAGACATTTCTTTTCCAAATTTCCAGATTTTTCCAAGATTCCTAGTTTTTCCCTTTTGATGTCTTTTATTGATTAAAATGTTTTTAATGGAATATTTAAGTCGTTTTGAAGTCGTTTCAAGTGATATGAATCATATATTTTTTTTCTAAAACTTTTAAGCATTTAAATTTGTCTAACCCTATGGTTTAATTAGATATGTGTTAATATAAATTCTTGGCCATTTCAAATCATGTTACTCTCGTATATAATCAATAAAATTCGAGAACCTTCCCTTCATTAATTATTTATTCGTATATCAATTTAAAGATACCTGATGCTTCCTCCCAATAGGAGAGGTTAGATAAAACTCTAATCCTTGGATCGTTTCCCCCAAAAATCTCTTCCTGCAACAGGCACACCCCCTATTTTGGTGCAACCTCGAAGTGCAGATCTGTATTCGATATTAGGTGTGTTCTACCTATGTCTTTTAGGTTTATAAATCTGTTTCCACCCATGAATCATTTCAATGTAATGTTCTATTATCTCCATGTTTCTAATATAAAATTCATGTGTGTTGGTTGATGTTATCACTCCCCGATTTCCTCGGGTGAATGGTGTCATTGCGGGAGTAGTGATTGTGATCCATTGCATTGGCTCATTACTTTGAAAAGAACGTTAGAAATCATTTTTGGTAGGGTATTTTTGTCTTACCTATTGTATTTACATGTATTAGTAGTGTTATAATGCTTTATCCCATAGAATCACTATGGAATTGACATAATAAATAGTTGAACCGAATTAACGAATTGGTTTTGAACGTATGTTGTTTTCACTTGACATGATAGGTAGTGTGATATATAAAATTTTCTTAGTATTTCATTCATGATGGAAATTCATAAATAACATAAATATGATATTACATGTAAATTAATTGTCCAAATATAATGAGGTATGTAAATCAAGATGGTTGTTATTATAATTTGATGATAATAAAATTAATTTAGTAAGCCTGATTAATTTATTTTTGATAGGTATGGTAGCATTCTAGTTAGGTTTCTCATAGTGGTGACCTAGTAATAGTGAATATTATTATTCAATATTGATAAATGAACCATTTTTTTAAAAATTATAATGCATGGTAGGGTATTGGAGTTACCCTATTTGTTGTAAAGGCTAATAGATTTATGCTTTGGAGATGAGAGTGATCGTTATGGGTGAAGTTTGAATGCATTTCATTAGGACCAAGGGCCCATTTTATTTTTTTCTTCCTCATGATATGTGATGTGAGCCTGGAATGCTATGGTGGTATGTGGGGTCATGGAGGCCTAAGGGTTTGGTTGGTAGTAGTTGGTGAAAATAGCGGCAAGATGCATCAATTTATTCATATGGGTGTTGGGGAGGACACCAGAGATGATGAAACATGTTAGATGTAAATATGGAATGATTGTTGAATATGGTTTTCTATTCATCTTCATTACATTCCCCATTGCATCAGGTATATATCCTTTCTTACCCTCCATCCAAAAGAGTTGAAGATGCACATGGTAAACGACATACTATCTTTGTTTAGTTTATCCAAGATGGATGTGATTGTGCTCTAGTTATAGGTGTTAATGATTTTAAGGGTAGTTAATCTACTCATCGTGTTGAGCCCCTTGTGATTTCTGGCTTATAATACTTTCTTTGAATACCTGGAATTATGGAAAAATGATAATGCATTTAATAAATGATTCAGTAAATGATCTTAACCAGTGGGGTTGGGTATCGATGGAATGTAATAGTGATTTTACAATTTAAAGGTATGGTGTAATTGGTTGGGTTATGCTTGGAGGGCATAGTACATTGGGTGTGATGCTAATGAAATATAATGCTAAATGGTAATGGTTAATTAATAGATAAATAATTAATTAACATAAATTGAAACTGATAAAAAGGGATTAATTAGTCTTATGTATCTATTTAAATGGTTCTATTCTTATAGAACATCTAGTCATAATAGAGGATTTCGAGAGTCTGAGAGATGTTAGTTGTAGTTTTGTCTAAGACTAGGTTATCCCCATAGTGTAGTTGTGAGATATAGTATATTCTATACATTTTCTTATTTCTATTTGCTACTCCACCCTATCGGTTATGAAAAATGACACACTAATGATTATGACCCTAGGGATGTTTTCCATAACATCCTTGTGGGATAATGGATGCATGACTTCCCCCCTTTACCCCACTCTATTATCTTGATATTTACATGTTTTGGTAGTACGGTCAGTTAGTTTCCTCCATATATGTGTGTAGAGGGTTGTGATGGCTTGTGGGTTTTAAAAAAGTATATATTCTGGACATAGATTCTTGTGGACTATAATAAGTGAATCCTTTATAAGTTGTGATGGCATGGGGATCCTTACTTAGTGTATGGGGTGTAATTGATTGAGGTATAATTTTCAATTTTTGGAACATGTTAGGAAAGGAATGGAGGCTCCTGGAAACTACCTTCTTATTTTGGTTATGTAGAATTGGTGGTTGTGTTGCATGAGGTGCATATTTCTGTGATTTTCCCAAGTTTTTTCGGGGAAACCATTTTAGAGAGAGATTCTTATGATGTACGATGTTGTGGTAAAGAGGAAAACCAGTGGGGAAGTGGTAATGGGGTACCCTTGATATTATTTATTGTGATATATAATCTTCTATGTGATACTAGGTTAGAGTATCAATGGTGAGGCTGGGAACATAGCGTATATGTTTAGGTGGTAAGATAGCATCATGTGTTGATTCACTATTATTTAGCATGATACCATTAATTTATCAGGAGAGGCTCTAGGGATAATCCTAATGAGTATTCTATTATACTCACCCTTTGTTATATAATCTATTTTAAAGTCACGTGGATTTGGTTTGTGATTAGGCTGGTTACTACTAGTCTTGTTTTTAGAGGAGATGTTCGGGCTTCATGGTTGATGATGTTTTACTTTATTTCGGTACATACAGTTTTCAGTTTCATTTGTAGTAGTTTTTTCATCTAATTACATGCATTTACATCGGACTATTTTTTATTTTACTTTGAGTTGGAGTTGTTCGGTGTCTATATTATCTATATCTTTAGAATGTTTTCTCTTAGAGGGTAATGCCTCCAATTTGTGTGTTTACTATACCCTACGTTCTAGTCACCAACCTAGGGCCTACTGGGGGTGGGACTCAGGGGTCATTATCTCATTCTCACATTGTTGGCCTTGGAGGGGTACACATTGGGGGCAAGGGGTCGTGATATTGTGGTATCATAGGTATGGTTGAGATATAGGTTTGAGTTTAGAGTTATCCACAGGTGAGGTTGAATGTATTGGTAGGGAATCTATGTCACAAAAGATTAGAAAGAACTATAAGCACTGGAGACTAGATGAGAAAATGGTATTTAATGTCCCATGTGATCTGATGAATAGTCCTCTAAGTTTACAATGGCTACTAGATAATGTGATGCTAGTATCAAGGTAGATACCTAGAAATGGATCACTATTCATTCTTCAATACACCATTGTATGAATAAGAAGACATTAAGATAAGTTAACCTAAATGGATAAAACAAAACAATTATTTACTCTTAAATTTTTTCATATTCAAGTTTTATGAATTCTAATTGTTTTCCATTTTTCACGTATGGATCAAGGTGGATGTCCTCTTCAGGTTCACATGGAATATTTCTAGTAGGATGTGCTAGTAGATCGACACATATTATAGGTTAGTGATGATGACACATGGGGGAGGAAACTCCGAGAGTTTCAGCGTTAGAGTCTTTATAAGAATGAGTGCTCCGTTTTAGTTGCATTCACTAAACACTAGTTAGAGTAGGTTGAGATATCCATTAGTTTGACATGTTCTCGGAAGTACCACTATGTGTTCTTGGTTGTGAAGATATTGTTTGAGGATATGAGGTGGTGGTGTTTATTTTTCCTCAGAGATCACAAAGAGTTAGAAGTCTCTAGGGATAAGTTTCAAGAGAAGTTCATATCTATGTTTCTTTATTCGACCGCGAAGTTAGAAAATCTCCCTGAGGACCTTTCTCATTTGTAGGGAAGCTCCAGTGTGTGACAATTAGGGATCCATTTCATGAAACTTTTGTGATATTCTTCGGAACTATTTCCATATGCATAGGACAAGGCGATGCATTTATAGTGTGCTTTGTATCCTGAGATCCAGCGCTAGGTCACCCTTTTTATGATCATGACATATATTGAGTTTTTGGTTATTTAAGAGGGCTTAGAGGGGACATTAGATAGAATTATATCACCATGACATGGTAGTTTCCATGATTCCCCACGAAGAAAATCTATGGTCTGGGTTTCCTAGTTTTTAGGTTAAAAGTTTTATTGTTCGGACGGGGGTAGTTCCCAACCTTCAGCAACTCATGTCTTTGTGGGGGTAAGTTCCCAAGCCTATGCCAAGGGATCAAGAACTTGTTTTTCTTGTTGATACTGAGGCCATCAATATCCATATTAAATGACCTTTTAGAGTAGTCAACATGTGTCAGGTCTTTCGCTCCATGTTCCTCCAATGAGGTAGTTATAGCTGAGGAAGCAGTAGTAGGTTTCAGTAGATTTGGATCATTAGAGATAATATAGGGTAGCAAGATGGTAGCCTCGGGATATTCCCCATCCTTATAGAACAATGTGTCGCCATGGTGGTGGTTATTATCAAGTTCAGAGAGGTTGTGGAGCAGGTCGTGGTCACCTTTCTACTTTAGTGTTTCCAGTGTCAGGTGATCCAGATATCATTCAAGGTACCATTTTCTTGTTTTCAACAAGGGTTTATGCATTCTTTGATTCATTAGAATCACGCTGCTTTATATCACCCACACTGTTACATGCTTTGTTACTTGAGGTAGAGACGCATTTAGTTCCCTTGGCATTTACTATACCTATTGGAGGTCAAGATGACTTGTTTCAAGTATGTAGAGACTGCGAGCTACTGCTAGGGAAGCACCGCTCTTGGAGAGATTTCCTAAGATTATGAATAAAACCATATGATGTTATCATAGGTATGGATTAGTTTTTTGGTGTATGATATAATGGATTAATTTTGGAGGTGGGTTGTGTTCTTCGATGCCAATGGATATTCTGCAGTGTTTTTTGGAGATCGAGACCCTTGGATGAGTTAGTAGCATGTTTCTTTATTACCATCCTTGATGGCATAACTGATGTTGAGTTCATCATATGTAGGTCATTTTCCATTTCACAGGGTTGTTGAAGAGTATATAGATGTCATTATAGAAGATTTTTTGGTGTTACCACTTGATAGGATATATAGTTCAGGATCGAGATATCGATTTTCATGTTATTTATCTCAATGTCTCCACATAGGATGTTTCCTTATGTGTTTTCAGAGCTGCGTGTACAGATCGATGGACTGTAAATGTGTAGTTTTGTTGGGATAAGTGTTATTCCATGGGGAATATCTATTTTTTCATGAATAAGGATTAAAAAATATTGAGTTTTTATATTTGATTATCCTTACTTGAACAAAGTGACAATGAGGAACTCTACCCTCTTCTTCGAATTGATGACATGTTCGATCAACTGAATTGTGAAATTTGTTCTCAATGATCTATTTTCTGTTCTTGTTTCATCATATGCATTTGAAGGATGTGGATATCATGAATAATTATTTTTTGTTATCGCCATGGGCATTACATGTTCTTGGTGATGTTGTTCGGTGTGATGAATTCTCCAACTGTGCTCATGGGGTTGATGAACATTTTGTTTTGGGAGTTCCTGGATATGTTCACGGTGGTTTTCATCAAAAACATCCTTGTGAACTCTAAATATTAAGAGGAGTATGAAGAGAATATATGTGCCATTTTGGGAGTCCTTCGTTGATAGAAATTGTTTTGGTGGTATTCAAATTGTGTTTTTTGGCGTCAAGAATCCCACTTCCGGGGGAATATTGTGTCCCATCAGGGAGTATCAATTGATCAATCAAAGATAGAATATGTTGTGTCTTGGACATCCCCCAAGATAGTAGAATATTTTTGAATAATCCTTTGTCTAAAAGGATATTATAGTAGGTTCGTGGTATATTTATCTTAGGTTGTGACTACTCAAAAAACATTAACCAATAAGTACTAGGCATTTGTGTTGATTGATTAGTGGATAAAAGATGTCAAGTATCTGAAAAAGAATTTGATAAGTTCTTCGGTTCATTGTATCC
The DNA here is from genome assembly GCA_963277665.1 of Viscum album. NCBI lineage: Eukaryota > Viridiplantae > Streptophyta > Magnoliopsida > Santalales > Viscaceae > Viscum > Viscum album. The sequence continues at coordinate 1,590,545,466 of OY728161.1, read as the reverse complement.
CAGTAGAAGTAGTTTAGTTTGGTGTTTTATGTTATTCTTCTCATAAGGGGTTGGTCTTCATTTTAATGTTGTATAGATATCTCATTTTATATTGGTCTCAACAGTTGTTTCACTATGAAAGTAACTATGCCACCAAGTATCTCAATTTGAAAGCAGTTGGGTTTTTGTTGATGTTATGTAGACATTTCCCCCTTGGAGATCACTTTTTGGTTTCCACCACTCATAATATCCTGATGTATGTTTTCTCCTAGTGCAACATAACCATGAAAAAGTGTTGGTCAATAGAATTCCTAAATGATTATGGATTTGAAATCACAATTATGTCTAATAAAGGGAATGTTAGACATGTTTCACTATGAAAGATATCACGTAGTGATGTAGTGAATGATTTATGTTATTCTTGTATGGTGATAGAAGAACTATCACCAATACATCTGGATATGAGAGAATTTGGTGGAAGATGTTTCATTTCCTGATGATAGTGCATTCATCTCTACTGCATCAGGTGGATGATTCCCAATTGGGGGATCTTGAGTTGGAGGTTTGGAGAGACTGATTTGTTTGTGGAATGTAGGAGAGTACCTATGAATGTGATTTGAATATACATTCTTAGTATCCCAAGTTTTTTGATGTTCATATATTCTTATAATTATTTTAGTTTTTGATTTTATAACTGTTTTGTTTATGATATGGATTTATCTTATTTATTATTGTGTCTTGTTATCTTTTTAGAGTTTTCTCACCTTAGGATAGTGGTTTGGGTTGTTTATTATTTTCTCATGGTTTCATGATTTCCCATTGATCAATTGGTCAATCAATTTTTAGTGGTGAGAGACTTGATAGGTATCTCGAAGGGTGGTTTTTCAGAGACCTGTTAGTTTCTTATCTATTTTGGTTTTGAATTATTGAGGCCAATAATATTTTTAGAGGTATCTAATGTAATATCATGGACCTCTCTGGTCCATTCCATTTTTTAAATTTTGTTCTTGAGGGGTTTTGGGAGGCCAAGGTGACATTTTTCCAACTTATTTCAAAATTTCTAGTCTTGTGAATAGTATTTCCAGAATGATGAGTCATTTCCTTTTCCAAATTTCTAGAACCATATGTTCAACAGTGTTTCCAGAACGGAGAGTCATTTCTTTTTCAAAATTTCTAGAATAAAAGGTGATATATAATTTCAAGAATTTTTTATAATTTCATGTTCAAAATTTCCATAATCATTGGTGATATGGTGTTTCCAGAATATTGTGTCATTTACTTTTCCAAATTTCCAGTTTTTTTACATTTCCAATTCATTCCATTTTGATGTCATTATTTTATTAAAAATGTTTTAAATTCCATATTTAAGTGGGTTGAGGTTGTTTTAGGGGATATAAATCATATTTTGTTTATAAAAAACCAAATGCTTTTAATTGGTCAAAAATCATGGTTTAATGTGATATACCTTAATAGAAATTATAATTTGTTTCAAATTTCATTAGCCTTAGATCTAATGCTTTAATGTCGAGAACCTTCCCTTCGTTCATTCCTTCTTCATTCTCTTAGTGTGAGGGACCCCAAGTCTTCCTTCCAACTGTACATGTCTAATCAAACTCTAATCCTTGGATTGCTTCTGATGGATGTTTGTTCCGACTAAATGTTCACCCCATGTTTTGGTGCAACCATAAATGGTTAATTCATCTTCAATATAAATTATGTTATACCTTCGTCTTATGGGTTCCTCTATATATTTCGTCTTGTGTCTCAATTCCATGTAATGGAATATGACTTCTATGTATCTAATTGGTACTTCTTTAATGTTGGTTGATGTGTTCATGCCCTAATATCCCCATGTGAATAGAGTGGTTGTGGGAGATGTTATTGTGAGCTGTTGTGTTGACCCATTATAGTGCAAACAACATTGGAAACCATTTCAAGTAGGAGTTCAGGGAATCTCTATTATATTTACCTGTAGTAGTAGAGTTAGCATTATTTATCCCACTGGATCACAATGGAATTGAAATGATAAATATTTGAAGCTTAAAAAATAATTGTTTTCGATCTTATGTTGTTGCATCTTGATTTTCTAGATATTGTGATGTCAATGATTTTTTATTTATAATGACGTTCCTGATGGAAATTGGTAACTAACATAAATCTAGGATTAATTGTAAATTAATTGGACAATGATAAAGAGTCAAATAAAGGAATATTATTTTTGATGTAATTTGATGATAATAAAATTGATGTATAAAGCATTTTTAATTAATTTTTGATCTAAATAGTAGCTTGTTGGTATGGATTCCTATAGTTGCAAACTACTAATTATGAATCTGTTAATTCAAGAGATATTAAATAACTAGTTATTTATAGTGGATAATGCCCATTAGGGTTCTGAATTAACCTCTTTCTTGTAATGTCCATGATCTTTATGCTTGGGAGTCATGAGTACTCATTGTGGGTGAAGTTTGATTTCCTTTTTTGGATCCAATAACACATTTTATGGTTTTTTTCCTACTACTAGTGATGTGATGTGAGAATGGAATACTATTTTGGTATGTGAGGGAGAGGGTCCCAGTGGTTGTGGTGATAGAATTTGATTCTTTGAGTGATGAGATGCATCGGTTTATGAATGTGGGTGTCGGAGAGGACATCGAATATGACTAAAATGGTTGGATGTGAATGTTGGATTCTTGTTGAATCATGTTATCTGTTTATCTTATTTACATTCAAAAATTATTGAGTCACATGTACCTTCTTACCCTCCTTCAAACATTGCCAAATACACACAGGGTATTCCATGTTATTTTTGTGTTTATCATATCAAATATTGATGGGACTGCGCTCCAAGTTTATGGGATAAAGACTCGATGGGATGTTCATCTACTCATCATGTTAATACCCTTTTGTTTCGTAGATTAGAATTATTTCTTAGAATACCTTTACTTATGGAAAATTGATAATTAGGTTAATAAATTATTGAATAAATTGTTTTAACTTGTGGGGTTGGAGCTTTCTAGGTTGTAATGGTGAGTTTACTATTCAATGGAAATGATGACTTGGTTTGGTTATGTCTATAGGGAATGGAACATTGGGTGTGATGCTAATGAAATTTAATGTGGAATGATGATAGTTAATTAATGGTTAAATAATTAAGTAACATAAAGTGAAACGAAATAAAAAGTGATGAATTAATCTAATTTTTCTGTTTAAATGGTAATGTACTAATAGGATACATAGTCTTATCAATGGTAATTGGGAGTCCAAGAGAAATTATTTGTAGTTGTATCTAATACCATGTTATGATCATATTGTGGTTGTGAGATAAAGTATAATTTTTAATTTTGTTTTTTATATGATAGTCTACTATATCTGTTATAGAATCTGACACCTCACGGATTCTGATCCGTGGTGTTTTTCCCCAAAATCCCGGTGGGAGAATGGATGGCTGACTAACCCATTTGGCCCCACTCTATTCTCTTGTTCGTTACTTATACTAGAGGGTTTAGAATTTAGTATTCCCCATATATTCTTGTAGAGGGTTGTGATGGATTGTTGTTATTCACAGATATATTTGGGATATAGAATCCTATGGACTTCTATTAGTGAAACATGTAGTGTCTTTGATGGATTGAGGATCCTTACTCATAGTAAGAGCTATAATGGATTGAGGTATAATACCTGATGTATGATACATTTTATGAGAGATATGGTGGTTCCAGTAAACTACTTGGATACATTTGTTATGTGGACATGGTGGTAGTGTTTCACGAGGTGCATGTTTTGGAGCATCGCCGAGGTGTTTGATGGCAAGACTTTTTGGAAAGAGATGCATACGATGTGGGATATTGGGGAAAACCTAAAAATCAATGGGAAAGTGGTAGTTGGGTACCATTGATATTCATTATGATAATGTATTATATTTTATGTGATACTTGGTGAGAGTATCCACAATGAGTATGGGAACCTAGGATAAATGTTTAGTTGATGAGTTAGTTATTCTAATTGATTCACTATTCTTTAGTATGATTACATTACTATTGTATGAGAGGCTCTATGGAGGGTTCTAATGATTATGTTCTTATACTCACCCTATGTAATATAAACAATTTTTATCTCACTTAAAGTAGGTTAGAGATCATGATAGTTACAACTAGCTTGGGGTTTTTAGGGTATTTTCAGGATTAATGTATGATTTTGTTTTACTTTGTTTTGGTACATGAAATTTTCCCCTGCATATGGAGTAGTTTTTTTATTGTTATTACATACATGTACTTTCGATTCATTTATATTACATTCTGATTTGGTGTTGGTCGGTGTTTGTCTTATCACACTCCTTCACAAGTGCTCTCTAAGAGGGTATTACCTCCCATTTTTGCATTTACTATACCCTTGGTGCTAGTCACAAACCTGCCATATACTAGAGGAGGGACTCATGGGTCACTATATCTAATCTCATATTGTCATCCCAGGAGGGGTACACTTTGGGGGGAGGGGTTCATGACATTATTACCCTAAAAATTTTGGTTTTTTATGAATATCATTTTTATAAACCTTGGATTTGTGAAATTGAATTGGATAATTTTATTGTCCAGAGAACATAATACATTAGACTATTATTCATGATATTTGATACACATATCCCACTGAATTCATGATAATTGTCCTATTTTTTCCCTATTGTAGTTTGATTCTTCATAACCATCTATTCCTCATATAATGCATCTTCATGTTCAATTATTTCAATTCACATGGTTGTTTTATAATTTTTTATAGATATGAAATTGTACATTATTTCCTTTATCATCATCATCACCCGATCATTCATGAGACTCCATCTTTATTATATTTTTTTATTTTGAAATTTTGAAATGTTCATGTAGTCAATATTATTTTATGATAGCTAGTTTGGAATAATCATAAGGGTTCTCACACATGGTGTAATTCTGATGGGTAATTCGTTGGGTTAATCATGATGTTGTCCCTCATATCCATGTTTCCATACAGTTCCAACAAATACTAAATTTTAACTAGTTAACACGAGTGACATATCATTAATTAATGGCTAAATTATGATAATCATAATAGGTATTCCACAATAATATTTATTTCTCAATCACATTTTTATGTTGGAATATTGTACCTTTAGTTAAACATATATCTATCATTGTTTGTCAAATGTTACCTTTTATTTTGTTAGCTTATATATAATTATAAAATACCTCAGTATAACTCATAAGTAAATCCATTATATTTTTTCATAAATAGTATATTATTAACCAAGTCATAACTCCACAGAGTTCCAATCGAGGTGTATAGTTAAGCCTCATTATGGTGCACTATATGACCACTAATTTATTACCCAAAATTACCTTTTAGTTTATTTACCCATTGATACATCTGTGATAGATCCTTCATCTATATCTATAATAATTTAATGGATTTATTACTAGGGTAAATTATTTAGTAATATATTTACCCATATTTGGTGAAATCATCATGTACATCATCTCAACTCAAGATGTTTCACTATGTTTCTATAAAATAAAATAAAAAGTAACAAAACTATCTCTAAAAAACCATACCATGTTCTAGTAACAACTAATGTGTCCTGATTTGATTATAACACAAATAGTACAAAAAAATCCATGATTTAGATGATTTATCCTATAAATAGATAAACATCATATAGACCTGTAGGTTTAGTGTGTCAGATATCATCTAGATAAACATCATATTTTACAACAATTTCACACGTCTCTCCAAAATAATTCACCCATAAAACCTTTTCCAGAAATCTAAAATGATTTTATAATATTCATAAAATGTCAAATTGAAACATATGAAATGAGATATCTTAGATGAATATTAAGGGAAAATATATCATTATTTTTTATAACAAAAAAATGATGATGAAAAAAAATAGAGACATAGATAACTTAATAAATTTTCTAAATACCATAGGTGATAATCACTAAACGTTTTACTATATTATATAGGACTACAGATTTGATCAAATAATAACAATTGATATTAAATGGCTGGAATCTAGACACAAAAATCATATAAAATATGATTATGACATAAAAGTAAGAAATGAAATAAAAAATAATGTGTAGACAGAAGACCATTTTATTTTTGGGAAAATAATAATCATATAATGGATTGTTTGTTACATGATAAAAAACAATGAGATATACCATTATTATATGTAGAGGAATTATTCTGTAAAAAAATCCCTTTATTTCTACGCCTATGTGAACAACTAATTATGTACATCCATAATAATGTGAGCAATGAAATCAAGCCCATGCTTTTCAGAACAAACAGATTATGCCCACATGTGAATATGTCATGAAATGTCAGCATAAACTAATCTATTGTTGGTCTATAATTGTTCCCACCCATCATCATCCATAGATGTTCGTACCACTTTAAAAATATCATAAAAATGTTAAAATAAATCTATGGAAAAAATTGGTTTGGTAACATTTATATTAGATAAAATTTAAATAAATTTGGATATCACAATTATAATTTTCCAAAATACTTAATATAATAATAAAATATTTATTATAATAAGAACATCAATTCATAAGAGAAAAACCAAATAATAAATATATAAGATAAATTTAGAATTTTTTCCCAAAAATGTTTAATTTTATTCAAAACGTAAAGTGTAAATAATATTATAAAAATTGTAAAGGAAACAGAAGACATTTTAAAGGGTAATTATAAAGAAACAAAAAAAAACTATACCAAAAAATTCATTAAATTAATCTAAACACTAATGGCGTTGAAGATAAAAACATTATTATGAAATGATGGAATATGCAATTCTTTATGATTTTGAAAGAGCAGTGTTAAAAATATATCATGAAAATGCTAAAAAATATATATTTTGAAAAGGGGTAAGAGAATAATGAGATTCATATAAAATAATCAAAATTTTTTCCTACGAATAAAAAAATATTTTCATGATAGAAATTAATGTTATGGAATAAAATATTACTCGAACAAATAGGATTTATTTTTACAAATGTGACAATATTTTTTTGGATAAACATTTATCATATAAAGGATCAAAAATGATGATATGTAATTTCCCTAAAGATTTAAAATTTAATAATATATATACTATATGATTTTTATAATTAAATAAAATGAGAATATTATTTTAAAATTGGAAATACAAGGATCAATGAGCTTCAAATTCAGACATTGAAACTCTTATATAGATTGTATCATTTTATTAAGGGATATTGGGTGGAATATCCCAAAATTGAAATTAAAATCTCATGAAATGGATTTTTTTTCCATATTTGAAACAAATTTTTTACTTAATATTCCATATATAATAAAAATGATAATCAATATGTAGTATGAAAAATGCAGATGAGAAAAAGACCAAGAAACCATTACAGTTAAAAATGATTTCCACAAAAGTGTTTTGACTTCTAATATAATAATTTTTTATCAAATTTAATAATGTCAAAAAAAAATTCATAACTAAAACTATTAATAATTTTTATTTATAATAATTGCCTATTTATTTCTATTTTTTTTACTTATTTTCAGTCATCAGACATTTATAGTATTCATTTTTTGTTATAGTATCATAATAGAATACTTGGTATTTATATTTATCACATATATCAAAATTAAAATTATATTGAATATATATTAATGAATGAATTATATTAGTTTGTGAAGTATTAATTTCCTTTGATGAGTTTTTTCAATCATCATCCATGAATATTAAATAAAAAATAGGCACACTTTGGTGATTTAATTAGCCCAAAAAAGTTTTTTTAATTATTGATATAATTTTTTTATGAATGCATACATAAGAAAAATAATTATATATATATATACATCATATTATACCATTAATTTATTTTTCATTTTGTTTTATGGTATAATTTTGTGGTGTTATTGAAGTTGGGGGTGAAACCATCCCAAGACAATGCACAACATGAATAATGGTTTATTATAATTTCAATTAGGTGTAATATAATTACAAAACAATCATAATAATACTATTTATTATTTATTATTGCGATATATTTGAATTTTTAAGGATTTATCAAAAGGAGTAATGGATATGATAATATTTAGTACTATGAATAATTTCATTCTTTGTTTTAATATTTGAGATGGTGAATTTTATATTGAATATTTATCATAAATATTATTTTTAACATAATTATGAGGCGTAACACTCAGTTTATTCCAGAAAATGGGATATATTACATATAAAATTAGTCAGTAAACAATACAATAATATATATATGAAGTCTTGAACTCAAGACCACCCCAAGATCAAGGGGTAGCTACCATTGAGGGAAAAACCTTATTAATATCATAAAAATTATATATACACTTTAAAACCATTCTCAATAAAATACATGTAAGAACTGAAGAAATAAAAATAATAATTAATGTTCTATTGAGGTGGTAGTCAATATATACACATGATTGGTGTTTTTTTCCATTGAGAGTGGAAAGTAAATAATATGGTTTTCAATTTAAAAATACATAATATGTCATAAATATCATATTTATATTATATATTTTCTATTTATATCATCTCTTTATTTTTGTGTAATAAAATGAAACATGTTTCACTATACATGTAATATTCCACAAAACACACAATTTATGTTTCAGTTTTTCTTAATTGAAAAGGGAATTACAACTAATACGAAAAAAAAATATAAAATCATAATTATAAAATAGTGGTACATATTTATTTATTATAATATGGTAATATTATATTTTTAGGAATAATTAACGAACATAGATAAATAGTAATGTGGAATGAGTATTTATAAATATAAACCACCCTAATGAAATTTTCTCCACTATGAAGGGGGTTAAACATTGAAGGGATGGTATATTTTCCAGAAAGTAACAACCTAATGGTATATAAATTTATTTATGTTATTTTTTTTGTTATATTCTGCGCCAAACGTATTATTTATTTTTGTGTGATGGAAAGTGAGGATGGGAGTTACCTTTATACGTGAAAAGGTTTTATATTTTTGTAAATACCAGAAATAATTCCATAATGGGATGTATATCAAAAGAAATGTTACTCCATGATTGAAAAATATGGTATAAGTGAATATTTAGGGTCTAGAAACAACCCACAACTCAAATGGAATCATGTTTTTTACATTTTATCCCCTTTACCTCTTACATTACTATTTTGTAACATTATTTCTTCACCACGATAACTTGTTCCTAAAAATTTAATTTATCCTTGCGACCCATGAGATAAATGGTCCATTATTTAGCACTATTAATCCCAACATTTAAATCCAATCAATAACAATAAATTTTTGAAAGTGATAACAATTTATTTTAAATTTATAAATGTATAATGCATTTTTGTTACAAAAAAAACCTAAATTATAAAATGTAATATATGAGTTTATAATTTAAAAAAATTAAAATTTTCAATAGAGATCTATAATATATATTTTTTCATTGAAAATATTTCATATAATTATAATTCAGAAATATAATTTAAAATTTTTTATAAAAGATATGTTATTTGTAAATACTCTTCTTTTGACTATTCATGTAAAAATTTATATTTTCGAACATCAACAATGTTTTAAATTAATATAATATTACCTTGAAAATTATAAATATGATATAATATTTTTACAAAATTCAATTAAAAAGTTTATAAAACATTTTTTATTCAAAATCATAAAATCTATTTAAGAAATATTATATTAGAAAATGACCTTAGTTATCAAAACATTTATTTATCCACTAAATTACTACATAATCTAATGATAATATATATAGTAACTATGTACTAAAAATAAACTATGTTCATTAACATAAAATTCCAGTTTCATAAATATTCAACTTCTAAGAATAATGTAAATTTAGAAAAAATGAGCTCTCTAAAAGTAAAAAATAATAATGATATATCTATAAATATAAATATTTAATTAAATTTTGTTATATTATAATTTTATACTTATATATAAAAATATAATCTATTAGTAAGTCTATATAATTAAATAACATCTTGATTTATTTTTGGATGGTATTTTCTCTAGTATAGATCATGTTTAAATATCGATGTTCGTAATCATCTCTCCTATAAGGTTTTTCTAAAAATGTAATTACACAAGTTCTTCTTGGGATTTGATAAAGAAAAACCCTATCAAAGCTACTTCCCTTTCAAATTTATAGGAATGGTCTTTATAATGAAGACTTCTTCAAGAATCACATTCTTCATATCATTTTTACATTAATTTTTACTTTCTAATTTAACATCAATGTTTTAAGGGAAATATTTAATATTAAAAATATATCAAATATTTTCCCTTTAGGTATTTATAGTATTGGAAACACACTATTAAATGTATTATTTATTTTTTTATGACATAAAGAGAAGGAATAAGTCTATAAACATATGGTAAATTTAGAATATCTTAGAATTATAATATCAAGAGTTTATATTGGTTTTTATTTTTTATTTTATTGAAATGGAATATATCAGATATTTCTATTAAAATTTTATTTTTATTGTGTATCAGATTGAAATTTTATATTATGAATGTTTTTGGGACGTTCACATATAGTATCATTGATTATGTAATTCAGTTAAACATCTATTTTATTCTATATAGAGTAACAGTGGTTTCAAAAATTATGCACATGGGTTTTTAACCATGTAACCTAATAACAAACTCATTAATAGGCTTGTAAAATTCAATTTTCTATTTCCAAACACCCCTTCTTCTATTAAAATTTACTTTAAATCATGAATGTGGATTTTTTAGTGTTTATTTTGGTTTCCCATCACATGAATGTCATCTATTCTTTATTATATGGTTTTGGAATACTAAAGGGAAGTTAAATGCATTTCATATTTTTTATTATCCGATACATTATTAAAAATATTGAGTTAGGGAACAGTTTTATGTATTGAATCGTAGATTTACACTTGTCCATGGTTATATTGAGATGAATCGAAGATTCAATGCATATATATTACCTCAATTTAGATGAATACATAGTACATATCTTAAGAATACATGCCCAATAGCAATGAAAACATGGTATCAGAAAACATTAAATATATAATCAGCTTATTTCATGAAATATACAAAGAAAATCAGGTCGAGTTGGACCGTACACATTAAATATAAATAAAAAGGTTGTCTACAAAGTCTGGCAGAGCAAGTGGTTTGATAAATTTGGTAATAATACACTCCCCCCATATTATCATCAACCAAGGGTGCACATAAGCCAAGATCTCTAAAGGACCACATGGTAGTCATTTATATGACTGCCCTCTTGGACATGGCATCAACCACTTGATTGGCCTCTCGGTATACATGAGATATCATAAGGTTGAGATTCATTTCCTGATTAAGACATCCAATCCAGTGAGGGAAAATACTCCATGGAACACCCCTGGTTGTCGTCTTGAGAGCATGTACCACATGTTCAGAGTCAGATTAAATCTATAAGAGGTTCCAGTTATGAAATATAGCATGCCTCATGGCATAGATAATGGCCCATAGTTCTACATCATATGCAATTTTCATCCCAATAAATTAAAAAAACATCCCTTGACAAAGCCACGATACGTGCGGAAGACATCGCCCCAACCCAATCTACCCGGCACTCTAGATGCAGCTCCATCAACATTATCATTAACACATGGAATGATCGGTGGTATCCAGTGAAAAAATTTAATCATCAGTGTCTTCTTTAGTTTACCAGTAATACCAATAATCCACAATGAATTTAAATATGAAAAGGTATTATCCATTCAGCCATTATGTATTGCATTGGAGGCATGTACCTCTCAATGAACTAGTACTGCACTTGCATGGAAAGACAGAGCTTTTCTGTCAAAAAAGGAGGTTGTTCGGGGATGTCCAAATGATGTGAAACACCGCTACAACACCAACGAGCAGCATATTTTGGACCTGCGCACTCCTACCAGACATTGAGATGCACATCATCAAGTATTATAGCAATCAATTTGAGCATAAATCCATGTTGAATATGTCTCCAATTTATTTCAATATATTTTGAGAAAAGGGGAAGCAGATGAAGAGGTGTTGTGCAGTTTCCGTTTCATTCAGGCACATATGGAAGACAGAAACAATGCTTTGACCAGCCTTTCATAATTGATCATGTGTTGGTAGCCTGCTCCACCATATTCTCCTGAGAAGAAGAATCTGGTAGTGTTGTACTAAAGTCACTTTGAACCTAAGTAAACATGCAGGAGCTTGTGTGGAGCCAAAAAGTTGTAGGTTATAAGACTCATTGAGGTTGAAGTGTCTGTTCCTATTGGGCTTCCAAACCAGGACATCACTATCCATAAAACAGTAGGTCTGGATTTCTTGTTTATCTTGGGGAGTGACCATGATTTCAGGATTATCACACTGATCCCAAAAATCTGCTATAGACATATCCAGTTGGTGTGATGTAATATCACCAGTATACAATGGGCAGTCCAGCCAGGTACTGTTACAATATTTGAGCCTAGAATGCCGGGACACAATCCATTGAGTGTCATGAATAATTTCATTAAATGGTTTCTGAATAGAGGTACAAATAGATGATGAAGTATATTGAGGGTAGCCATTAATTATGCTTATTCTGAACCTGCATGATAGAAAATCCATTAATAAGTCATTGGAGGTTAAAAGATTCCATGTGAATTTATTTATGAGACCCTCATAAAATATATGATGTTACTTTATTCGAATACCACCCAAATAAATGGGTTTAATACAATCCTTCCAAGAAATGGTACTAAATTTCCTTTCAGCAATAGATCATATACAGATGAAATGCCTCACCATGCACTAAAGTTATTTGAGCAGATTTTTTGGCCATTTATATTGAGAGAAATAATAACCAAACTTTGAGGTAATCGCCGAGTTATCAAGGCACACCCTCCCCTCTTGAGACAGTTCATTACCATTCCATTTCTCTATCTTGTTAATGATACTTGAGTTGATTCAATCAAGATATTGCCTTCTTATCCTACCACAAAAGACTGGAACCCCAGGATAAAAAAAGGCAGGGAACCATTCCTGACTCTGAGTGACCTGGAGACCCTGTTCTGCTTTGCAACAGTAACCCCATCACCAAAATCAAGAATAAATTTACTCCAGCTTATATGATGTCCAGCAAAAATATCATAGTGTAAGAAGAAATCTTTGAGCACATAAACTGACCGCCTTGAGGATTCCCCAAAAATCAAGATGTCATCAGCATATAGAAGATGAGAAGGGACAATGTTATCCCTGCTAGCTTTTATTGTTCAAATGAAACCAATTTGATATAACTCATTAAGTTATCTTCTCATGTATTCTTCAGCAATGGCGAAAAGAAGCCCAGAGAGCGGATCACCATGAAGAACGCCTTGGGTGAATTTAAAATAACCCATGGGAGATCCATCAATTAAAATGGACAGCCTTGCATAGGTAAGGATAGTTTTGACAATAGTTATGAATCCCCTTGAGAAACAAAATCTCATAAGAACATCAATGTGAATGTTCCACATTAGGGTGTCAAAGGATTTGGAGATGTCATTTTTGAGAGAAAAATTCTTGTGTACTGTCTTCTTTTTCATTAGGTTGATGCCTTCAGATACAATGAAGAGGCAGGTCTGAATGTTTCGTTCAGGTATAGAGCCATACTGATTTGGAGAGATGTGGTCCTTAATAAAGCCCCCTAATCTGTTAATCAATATTTTACTAATGATTTTTGGGGTGGTGTTCCTAATCGCAATTGGCCTGAAGTCTTTGACATCAATTGCATTTTCCATCATAAGAATCAAGGAGATGAAATTAGTTTTTATTCCATAAGGCATGTAACCCTGAGTGAAGAAAACCCTGACTGTATTAACCAAATTATCATGCACAATATTCCAATAAAACATAAAAAACTTGTCGGTGAAGCCTTCCGATCCTGCTGTTCATTCCACGTTAAGAGAAAAGAGGGCCTCTTTGACTTCATCCTTTGAGGGAACCCTTGTAAGAGCATTATTTTTATCCTCCTAAATACAGGGGAATATGTTACCAATCTTCTCCTAAATTCTGTCTATTTCATCATCAGAATAGAGTCCATTGAAATTATTCACAACTATGTTTGAAATTGCTCTTTCAGAGGTGTAGAGACAACTATCAACATTAATGGCCTTTATTCATGCTTTGATCATATTTTCTTTGTGCATTTGGTGAAAAAATTTAGAGTTTCAATCACTATATTTCAACCAATTTACATTCAACTGATTACGGTCTAGCCTTTCTTTGATATTCAAAAGGTCATCAATCCTAGAAAGTGATTGAATTTCGTCATGTGAGGGGATGTCCCCATTCTGATTTCTTATTTGATAGTAAGCCAATTGATCCTCAACAGCCTTGATCTCATTATCAAGTGTATGTATGGATGGCTTGATCCATTCACATAGATTTCCTCTAATAATCTAATGTTTAGAGGCATGAACATGAAGTGGGTTGCCTTGAAAATCAAACATCCAAGCCTTAATAATGACATCCACGCATCCATGAGTTACAATCCATCCATTATTAAAGAGAAATGGTAGAGGACCAGTTCTAAAAACCATAGTGGAGAGATCAATCAAAATGGTATTGTGATCCGAGTGATGTCTTGGTTAAGTGTGTCTAGATATACCAGAGTCACCACTCTCATCATCAATCTGCACAAAGGATCAATCAAGTTTACTTGACTAATATCCATAAATAGTATAACTCCCTTATGTAATGGAATCTCCTACAATTGGAATTTCATCAATATGAAATTGATCGATGGAAGATGAGAAATCCAAGGAGGCCTCCCTATTGATGTTCAAACCAGTTTTTTCTTTAGATCTCAAAACAGTGTTGAAATCTCCCATTAACACCCATTTTTTGAAGGTCTGTCTCGAAAAGGCAGTAATCTCACTCCAAAGATCCCTTATTTTTGTATAAGATGGGGAGGCATAAACAAAAGTGGAATGAAGTCTATACCCTTGATAAGTTCATGAGACTGAGACCCATTGTGGATTCTTAACTTTAGTGGTTAGTTGTAAACTCTCATGCATGAACTCCCAGAGATGATCTTTTTTTATATCATACAGATTTTGAGAAATAAACTGGTAGCCCAAAGAACTCCATTTCAAAGATTTCCACTTCTCAAAGAGAATTTTGTGCTCAACAATGCCAATCAACATAGGTTTATAGGCCACAATGTAGTGTCCAAGGGCCATGGTCATTGGGTTGTTCCCAAGACCTTGACACTTCCAGAAAAAGATCTTCAATGAGAATAAATATATTCTTTAGTGGTATCTTGATGTTTGGCCCTTTTGTTTTAACCTCTTTGATCTACCACTACCTTTACCATGGTGAAAATATTTTTACCAAATTATCATATTATGGTGTCTGAAAATGAAAGTTATGTTTTAGAAAAAAAATTAAATTATTATTCAAATTATGTAATCCAGTTTATGACATTCAATATATAAATTTAGTATAAATTATTTCTAATATTTCTATATAAAACATATAAAAATGTGTAAATTTTATATTTTAAGCATAAAAATGATGTTATTTTAATTTCATGCATGGTAAAAAATTAATCAAAATTAATCATATTTGAAAAATTATATTATATATAAATTTCTTTAAATAATGCATAAATTTTGATCGATTTAATTTATTATCATAAAAACACATTACCTGAATTAAATCTATTTTCTAAAAATATAGCCTTTTCTAATCAAATGAATTTATCTTCAATTATTCCATTTTATAATCAATTTCTGAATGGTGAAAGAATTTAATATCTAGGAAATAAGTTTTTCAATACATTTAAAAATTTATAGAAATGAAATTTTGGTTTTTTAAAATATTTAATAAAATAAATCTGAAAAAAAATTCATTTTTGTAAATTATTTAGGGACTAGAATTCATTATCAATTCCCATGTATTTCATAAATATTATTAATTTGTTTTATAAAAATAATTTTATAAATATAAAATTATATTAACTTATTTTATTTTATATTTTGAATAAATAATTACTCACATGATAATAGTGGGGTTTTCATTGAAATCTCTAAAAAATATAATTTATTAAAGAGAAACATATTCAAAAATATTATGATGGCACGTTTTATCCTTTATAAACAATATTCATAAAGATTACAATATAGTAATATAAAAATTTTCTGATACATCTGACTCGTTACATCATTGTGTTCTAATGTAGCTTCCTCAAATATATGATTCCTCTAAATAAAATTATTTTTTTGTGACGTGTTGTTCTATAAAAAGTTATCTATATGACCTATAATTTATACATGTTATTAATCATATATAATAATATGATTCAATGGTATAATCTCTTGGTTATTTATATTTAAATTATATGGTACTTATATCCTCAGAAGAGTTATTAAGAGAAAATGTGATCTTTTGAGAATTTTTATGGAAGTACCTAGCAGTAAGGTATCTTTCTGGTATGATCAAAAATAACATATTGAGTGATATATCTAGTTGAAAAAGTCTCATTATTTATAAATATCCTCACATTATTCCAAGTATATATTGATAGAAATAATATACCAATAACATCAAACTCTCTATCATGATGATTGTTATCAAAAAAAATATTCTATCAACATGGAGATTCTCAAATACACTATTGAATGCCATTATCTTTATTTAACATTTCCTTAGTTATATTTGAACCCAATGGATAATTTTCTCTATAATCATCCCAAAATGTATGATTTCAACATTTATTTTAATATATTTATTCATATAGATCCATCTGAATACTTCCGTGAAATATATTTTTTTTTAAAATTCAACTATAGAAAGTTATTGATCCCAATATTAATTAAAATCAAGAGGATAAACGCTCAATAAAAGTTATAGGGTTTAACATTATCTCTAATATTTACTAAAATATGAGAATGATATATATTACTATTTTTGTAACATATAGAGTTATTAAAAAGGAAATACTATGTTAGACATCATATAAAAATTTCCTCATCTAACTTAAACGAAAAATTATATAATTTTTATTTAAATGTTACCATTATAACCAAGCTGTTAGAATGGAGGGTATGAAAAATATTTTTTTAATTATGAAGATATAGTCTATAGATATAAATATAATTAATTATTTGGTGACTAATTAATTATTGATGAAAACAATCCCCTTTTTAAAAAGAACTATTTTAAAAAAAATATTTAAATTTGAACAAGTGTGTTTTATAAAAATAAATAAACAATTTATTTTCATGATTATATTAATGAAATTTATATTAATATATTAAATTTAATATTTTTCACTCATACATATTGTTTACTACACATGATATAATAATAAATCAAATTTTACATATAAAAGATCAAATTTTCTAAAAAGTCGGTTTCTAGACCTTTTGGGGGTGCGCTCGTTTTAAATTTTGTTTTTCCAAAATTTATAAAATATATTTAGAAAAAATATTTTAATTTTAAATTTTAAAATATAAATTTACTTTGGTTGTTTTTTTTCTAATAATTTCCATATTTTGATGAATATAGAAAATATTGGATTTTAATTGATAATAGATTTTTAAGTTAAATAATTTATATTGTAAAATTTTATTATTGATTGGTCTTAAACTATAATTATACCAATTTTATATCATTAAATCCAATTTAGTTCATTTAAATCAATTTTACATTGAATATTGATTTATAAACTTCCAATCTTTTTCCTATTTTCACTTTATTAACCTCTTTTCTCACCCTATCAACAAGATAAATTTTAAATTAATATTACCCAATTTTGAGTTTTGAATTATTAATATTTTAAAAAAAAATTAATTATAAGTAACAAATTTAGTAAATATTCACCTTTTAGTTTTTCAATATTAATAGTAACATTAGTAATTTTTAATACCATGGTTAAGGGTACAGCAGGTAATTAAATGTAAAAATATTTTTATAAATATTTTTAAATTACCCAAATAGTTATCCATACTTTATTTTTTGAGTTATTGTTAATTTATATAGAATGAAAAAAATTTCCCACTCTCATTTATGTTTTATGCTTTAATTATTCATATATATTTTTAAAATTTAATTTTTAAATAAAGTGTTTTCATTTATTAGAGTAGAACATTGTATAAATGAAAATTGTTTTCAAATCGGAGAATTAATTTTTATTATATGTATGATTTATGAGTCATGATTATGTTATGGTAATTGCGGATTATTTATGAGTATAGATTGTTCTGTGATACACTAAGGGTTAGTGAACACACGATATCTCTCAAATTCATTTGGTAATTAAATAGTGTTAACCGGTATGGGTTATCCTAAATGATTAAGGGAATATTATAGGGTTAGTATTCCAATTTTAATAATGAAGGTTACTCCCTATGTAGCCATGGGTGATACTATAAATGTGATATGGAATTTATTCCACATGTTACCTTTAACATTTTTGTCTTCTATGGAGTCTAATAGGATATATATCATTTCATGGGGTAAGTGAAAGAGCTTATTTTTTCAGGGTGAAAATTTTAACCTAGTGAAAATGTTTTTAATAGTTCATCAGTATTCATGGCTAACAATTTCCTTTCCCTTATACCCATTATTGAGATTTCATAGTAATCCCATGATATAATATATTTTTTAGGTTTTAAGGGAGTGCAATGAAAGAGAAGATATCATGGTGAAAATTATGATAACTATTTATAAATTAAACCCATGTTTGGTTTTAATGAAATTTGATTTGTGGAACAAATGGATATTGATTATAAGTGTCCACTTGTAATGTATTTGTTTTATTTGTATGAGTTTTTCTTAATTCTCTATAACACTAAACCAAAAACATACTAAGATTTTTATAAATCTTAAATCTAGTTCAAAAACACTAAAATATGTAATTTTTATGGTCGGGTCCTTAAAGTGGGTTTCATATGATGGTTTAGATAAATTTGGAGGTTATGCTATTATTAAATCCTATGTTCAAGACATATATACCGATAATGTTCAACATGGTAGGAAGAGTCATTTTCATTTTAGATAAATTGATTGAGTTATAGATACCATGAATAAGGATATTTTATTGTCCATCATCCTCATATGATGGTATATTAAGATTTTATTTATCACACTAACAATTATTTGGTTTTAGTAAATGGATGGATCTAAAAAAACTAAAGTAACAATTGATGTGAAGGAAAATTTGGTGGTTCACTGAATAATAAACCAAATATAATGGTATTCTAAAGAAGAACATTTTCTGTTATTCTTAACCAAGTATTTGGAGTAATGATTAAACACCAGAACCTTGGTGGGTTTTCTAATGCATCATATATGAGATAAATGAATCCTTGTGTATGTTCAGCTATAAGTATCATAAAAGTAAATATAATCATGGAAATATGTGTAAATGATATTTTAATAATTATATAGTAAAATATATTATAAAGATAGGAAGATGTTTTAAATGTGAAAAATGAGGTCATAAAGAAATAATATACAAAGGAAAAAAGGAAGTTTTATGTTAACTTCAAAATAGGGAAAGAAGTTTTCCCATGTTATCACTTGAATGATTTAGATGTTGTGGGTATAGTCATTATGAAAATCGATGTCTTAGGAAGAAGGATCATGAATGATATTAGAACAACCATACATAAATCTCTTTTGGAATACCTACGGACATTACAATTTAGGATTATAAAACATCATCTTCCATATGAAATGTATGGATTATTTCTTAGTCTAAGTCATACATTAGTAAATTATATGATATGATTCATGTTTTGGTTTCAAGGAAATATTTATTATGGAATATGATGTAATGTCATTGTTAAGGAATTGTGAAGACAATAGAAATATCAATATGTCTACATATAGGGGATTAAAGTGTGATGATATATTTTAGGATGAAAAAATGTTTAAAATTATGAATACACATTTAATGATGGGATTATATTTTATTTTTCTTGAATTTGTGTTGAATATAACCATTATGTTTTTTATGTTAATATTTTACATGATGAATAATTCTATTTTAAATTTTTTGACATAATTACAAATCTATGGATAACCATTATGGTTTTTATGGTCCATTATTTTGAGGTAATTTTGGGTTATTAAATTTTAGCAGGAAAAATTAATGGTATAAAATAAACATTATAGTCAAAACATTATATGGTTAATTTTGTTTATTTTTCTCACATTTCTAATAGTTCTAAGAGAATGATATAGTTATAGAAAAAGGATAACCAAGAGGATAGATGACAACCCATTTCTTGTGATAACAATGTGGGAATAAATCCAACAAATAAAGGTCGATAGTAGTTTGTCACCTATCATTGGCCTACATGAATACTAGGTTAGTATGAATTTTCCTTTTTAGTTAATCAATTTTAAGGATGAAAAATAAATTTATTTCAGGAAAAACATTTTTATCGAATAGATGACCTCGCAATTGGAAAATGATTTTGTTATTAATTGATTAATATTATTTGGATGACTATGTGAAAAAATACTGGTTTTTTTAATATTATTCTAGAATATTTTTAATGAATTTTATTGTTATTTATATGTTTAATGATCTATGTTGAACTTTGGGTGTCCATGGTGAATTTTAGAGATTAATGTAATTTCTCATCATGTAATAGTTTATTATTTTTAGTAATTTATTTTGACTTATCCTAAAAAATATTCAATTAATTTATGTATAAAGATAGGAGAAATATATAGTTATAAATTTGTGTATTTTTTTTATCGTTTCATTTGATTAAAATGTTTCAAGTTTGAAAATTTCATCTTTAAAAGTAAAAATTTCGGGAAAAAATAGGTTTTTTGATGAAATTGATTAATGTGTGAAACAGTACATGTCAATGATGTATATTTTATTATGTTCTTATTCTATATATTAATAGAATTCCTAAAATTAATGAAAAGTATCCAAAAACAAAATCTTCATCTATTAACTTTTCTTACTGAGAAATCAATGACCTTTTAACCCATCAAAGATTTATGGGCTTGTGATTATTTACCATATCATGGACATGTTCTCTATCACTCTCAATAACAACATTCAGGTTATTTTTTTCTTAAATTTCCATTTTTTCCTACATGTAACCATATTATATTTTATCTCGAGTGATGTTCGCTCTTCCCTTTCATTCTTTTAAAGTAGATATTTTATTGACCCTTTTTCTGATGTCAGATTTCAACAAATATATTTTGAATATTAAAAACATGGTTACTAAGACCAAGTCAAATTTTGAGGACAAAATTTATTAAATAGTGGAATAATGTTACATCTTGAGTTTAAAAAATGAAATTTTATGTTTGATAGTATACAAAATACGCCACATCATGCTTAAAGGAGAAATTAAATATTTATATTTAAATGTTACCATTAGAAAATATCCATTATAATTGTGGGTATTATCATGACTAACTAAATTATGAAAATATTCTATAAACATGTATATATAATTAATTGTTTTGTGACAAATAAATTATAATGAAAATAAATCACTTTTTAAATAGAAATGCTTTTCTGAAAAAACTATTAAAATAAGAACATTTTTTTTTCTACCATTATATAAACAAATTACACTTTTTGGAATATATTAATTAAATTTATATATAATATATTTATTCAAATGTTTAACATTCATACAATGTATATTCTCGACAACATATCAGATGAAATCCAATTTTTTGCATAAAGATGTATTTTTCTCAAAAGTCAGTTTTGATGCTTTTTTATGGCTCACATATTTTATATTTTGTTTTTGAAACTTTTATAACTATTATTTGACAAAATAAAAATCCTCATTTAAATATGAATGTAAAATTTTATTTTGGTTGAATTTTATGTATTTTTATATTAAGTTTCATGTTATGATGAATAGTTAGAATTCTAGATTTTAATTGAAAATTACTTTTTAATTTAAATACATTATACTGATAAATTATATTTTTGATTGCTTGTAATGAATATTTAGATAAATTTATTATCCTATAATCAAATTTATGTCACTAGAAACAATTTAAAATTGAATTTGGATATAAAAATCAATCTATTGAATGTTTTATCTTTAATAACCTATATGTTCACCCCATCAATGGAATTATTATTTTTTTCAATTATAAGTTTTGAATTTTGAAAAATGGATTTCATATTTAGAATCATAATGTCTAGATTTAGTTAATATGACAGTTTTATTTTTAGGTTATATGAAAGGTAACATTAGTAATAGTGTAACCACAAGTCCCTCCCCTGACCACAAGTCCTTATTCTTCTATTCGAGTTGGATCTGAAGCATTGGTTCCTCAAAAGTTTTGGGAGATGGGATTCGGCGGCCCACGGTGCTCCTCACATGGTTTGTTTTCATTTGTGGTGATGGTTTATTCGCTCCTTCTTTAGTGGTCGATCTGCTCTAGTATTTCTCAGTGCTGGTTCTTATAATCTTTATATTTTGGTTGTGTTCTATTTTGATTATGGTGGATGATGTGGATGATGTTAACGATGGTGACGTGATATTGATTTCACGGTATGATGTGGTTATTTAATTCGATATTGGTGATTTTACTATTTTTAATTTGTGAAGACAAGTGTATGCTGTTTTATGGTGGCTAAGACAGTTTCGAATGATCTCCAGTGACTTGTGTGAAGTTCGGGAGGTGATAACGGTGGGGGTGCTAGATTTTTTAATGAATATTTTGTGTATGGTTTCTATGTTTTGTTAGTTTCTAGTTTCTATGATGTTCGGAAAACGATGGAAAGATTATTATGTTTCACGGTGGCTCGATGGTCCTAGATGGTCACCGGCGTTTAGCTTGCAATGTCGACGGTGGTGATTGGATGGCATTGACAACTATGATAGCGGTGACGTTGGTTGCTGACTACTGGATTTTCTCTAGGTTTTTGAATTTTGAATTTTGAATAGGTAATGATCTGATTTTATATCCCACCGGTTACCGCTGATTCAAATAGCTGCTATTTCGAAAATAAAAAAAACAAATTTTCAGTCAGTCAGTGTGTTAATTTGAAAAAATGAAGTCACTATATTCTAATGTTTTGTTTCTTGGTCATTATTTATATGTACATGCTATTCTGTGATAAATTGGGGGATGGTGAGCCCAAAATTTCTCTCCAATTCAATGGGTAATGAAACATATTTTACTAGTATGGGCTCTACAATGAGATTAAGGGACTATATTATGGTGGGTATTCCAAGTGTAACCATTAAGGTTACTCCCTATGTAGGCATGAGAGATAATGTAAGAGTGATGTGTAATTGATGCTACATGTTACCTTATAATTTATTTTTTCTTTGTATTTTTACTGGAAACATATGATTTCATTAGTTAAGATAAAGAAAATATGTTTTATGGTCAAAAATTATATCATTGCTAAAAAATTCATAAGTTAATAAGTATTTGTTGACTAATATATTCCTTTCTATTATCTCCCTTACTGATCATTATGTCATCATCCAATGATTGATGTTTTTTCCCTAGGTCTTAAGGTAAAGTATGGACAATGATGATATCAAGGAGAAAACAAGGAATATTTTTCATAAATAAAAGTCATATTTTTGTTCAATGACATATGTTTTGTATAAAAACATGATACTAATTATTACTATAAACATGTAATGTATTGGTTTAATTTGTAAGAGTTTTTTCTAATTCTCTAAAACTAGAAGACAAAAAAACTCATAATTTTATGAATTTAAATTTTAGTTCAAAAACACTACAATGGGTAATTCTTATGGTTGGGTACTTAAAAACTCTCTACTATGTATTAAAATCTCATAAAAATCATTTCTAAAACATCAAGGTATAATATATATATATATATATCAATATATAGGTCACATATGATTAAGAGTGGAACACAATACAACCTTTCCACTTTTTTAATGTATATTCAAGAATATAGAGTAGTGGCGAAATTTTATATGATAGCAAGGATGTTCTCTAAATTAATTAGGTTATTTAATAAAACATAAATTTGGTTATATCCATTAAATTTATTGGGAGTTCCAATTAATAAATCCATTGTGATATTTTCCAACATCTATAGGAGTATTGGTAATGTATGTATCTTCACCTTATAATTTTAATGTTCAGATATGTTTTTTGACATACTAGTAATCGATATGCATTATCTGAAATACATATCTTAATATATTAAAATTAGACATGTTGTTTGAGTATGTATAAATATTTTCACTCCGATGATGGATATATAATAATGAGCTATTTGATTTATCCAATTATTATATCTTCAATACTATTATAGGTGTGACACATACTCTTTTTTTTAACAAGGTCATTCCATATATATCATTATTGAATTCATGACCAATACATATCTTTATATACATCTCAACACCTTCCTATAATTCCTCACTAGACGTCGCATAAGTGTATGGTTAAAAATTCATCATAGTAAGATACTATTTATCCCCTTCAATTATGATTTCATGATCCATCGTCTATAAATCCAGAAAATATTGGATCTATTTGTATCTAAATCATGGAAAATATAGAATAGACCTTCCAAATAAATGAACATTCCACCTTTTCCCCTTACCAAGGTGTTAATTTATTTATTATAAATAATATATAATAATATCCATCCATATTGTATAACTCATATTCATCTATATTTTATTCCATATATACTTCAAGAGTTTATAATCATTATTTCTATTACAAATTTCACTATTAGGATAATTCGTACATATCTTCAAATAAAAACATATCACTTCCAATTCAAAATCAATTTTTTGTTAAAGTTACTCCAAAACCACATATTGGAATGATTCATATGCTAGAACCATTTCAATTTTCTTGTGAACTCATCATACTCCCTTATTGGATATCAATCAATATCATAAATCATCATCCACTATAACATATTTTGATAATATGTGTGATGAACAACCTTCCATTCATTTCCTTTGTATTTTTTTCACATTAATAATTCGAAATTAAAATTACTCCAATCTTTGTATTTTTTAGATTATTTTTAATCCCTCGGAAATATCCCATAAAGAGTTGATAATATCTAACTAATCCCAGAAACATTTTGATCATAGTCACCATGGTTGGTCTTCGATAATGTTCAATAATATATATCATTTAAGGATCCATTGATTTTAGCGAGAATGTAATTAAATGTCCTAGTAATGGTACATTTTTCTAAAATACATACTTGATAAAATTTGTGTACATCATCCCATTTATCAATTAAAATAATATAATCTACACATTGTAATCATAATCTTTTGATATCTTCATATATATAACAAAATACTTTCTAAGGACAACTATAATATGATTTAAGTAATATATAGAAACACTATAAATTATTTCCAGAAATATAAATGTGGGATTATTAAGCCACAATATGGTGAATATGAATTTATACTTACCATACTTCAATTAAAAGGTTGTATTGTATATATCCTCTCTTTTAACCCTTAAAAGATGATATTCAAATTGAAGAATAATAATTAATTTGTATTTATCTCCTCACAGTTGATCCAAAAATCATCATTATGGGGTAGAGGATATTATCATTGTTTATGTTATTATTATTTTCATGGTATTCAATGCATATATTCATTCACTAATAATTATATTTTACCAAAATAATAAGTGAACCCATATAAAGAACTTGTCAAAATGAATCACTTATCCAAAATTAGCTAATATTTGTTCCTAAATTCTTGTCCTAAAATCAGAGATATTCTATAAGGAGTATTTAATATGGGTTTTGAACAAATTGTATGTTTTATTATAATATAAACTTTATGATTCATAGTAAGACTACGACACACTTCATGAACTAAATTAGCACAATCTTGATCAATAGGATTATCATAAATATTGATTTTATCCCAACAAATTAGAAATAAATATACCTCATGAATAGAATATAATACCCACATAATGGAATTAATTACCATTGTATGTTCATGTTAATAATTTCACATATATAAGGTTATTTTATGTCAAAGGTTATCAAATGTGGCAACCCATCTATGAAAAATAATATGGAAACTATAAAATGATCCAATAAATGACCCATTAACATAAAATTAAAGTATTTGGAGAATAAAAAGAGTTATATGAGTAAAATTTACACAAACATTATAATAGATGAGTTATAGACTTCAAATGTAATAATCATACCATTATGTTTTTTCATGGATTGGTATTAATTTAATCATTAAGGTGTTTATTTCAGACTCTTATAGAATTATTGAGGTGTGAAACAATGTGTTCATTTTTAATATAAGAACATATTTTAATTTAAATGGTTAATGATATTTTTAAAATTCACTAATTCAATATTGTGTCCCTGATTAATTGTTTTGATCATATGATATTTCCATTTATCTCTTAGATTAAAAGTATTCTAATATTGGATGGAAGCATTAACACTAAGATTCATTCACTTGTTTGAATAACGAATAAAAATAATTTTATTGAAGTAATTAAATTTGGGTGGTGGATTTAGTTAGGATTTATCTCCATTCATTTAATTAAGAGAAAACTTCATATCACATCACTATTCAATTTCTCAATGGGATTATTTTCCATTATTAAATAAATTTTCAGTATCCTTAAGGAAATTTCTTCCAAGCCTATTTCTATATTCTTGACACAATTGAGGAAAAAATTTCATTACTCCATGGGATATATTATTAGAAATTCATTTAAATTAATTATTTATATTATTCTATGAAAACACATTAAATTATTTCGGTTCCCTAGAATTCGTTTCTCCCTTGACATAAAATCTAATGACATCAACATAGTTAAAAATATATTGCAGAAACTACCATTCAGATAAATGGATTTAATATAGTAATAAATATGTTAATTTAAAATTATGTGTCCATAATAAAACTAGATATATACCGTACATGGATTATATAATTATCCTTGTTATTTTAAATGGATTCATCATTATTCATCTTTAGATAATTAAATTACATTTACATTTTCATATGACGAGTTGGAAGAGAGTATATTATAAGGTTCATATTGACTCATGTTCATAATAAGGATCAACCTCTTATGATCTTTTCTATATAAAAATTAAATTAAAGAGGCAACATTATCTAGCAATAAGCATTAGATAACTAACAAAAAATTCATTTTATTGTCACTAGAAAATTTGTTAGAAAATAGTTAAATTTTACTCCCACAATGTATGGTGAATATTTCATTATTAATGACAAAATGGAACATTAGTCATTAATTTGATCATTTTAAAGCTCAAAATTTTATATATCTTGAGAGAGTACCATTATAATTACAACATTTTTTTCATTCCCTCCTACACGTTTTTTGGTTATTCATGGGTATATCAAAACATTTTTGACCATATTCATTATTATCATGATTCCTCTTTGTTCAAGCTATTAACTATTAATAAATTAATAGTGTAATCATCAACCAGAATTAATAAATATAAAAATTCATATATTAATTAAAATTATTCACAAGATATACAAAATTATAGAAATTTATTATTATCATATTACACTATAGGTTCATCATATATATCATTAAATTCATTACATGATGTTATAAATTACAACTTCATATTCATTATGACAAAATATTTAAAAATTAATGAACCCTTATTGGATAAAAAATAAGTTGACATAAGAATCCAATAAATATATAATATATAATTTTAGATTAATATTTAACATATCTTACCACAACACATTCATATAATTGTAAGGAATTAATTTTTCTATGAATGAAGACAAAATAAAATTACTTCAACAAATTTTTTTAACATATTCAACAAATATCATCACATATGTTATTATTATTTGACATATCCAACTAAAAATGTCACATTATAATCTATATAAGTGGAAAAATATGAAATGGTGAGATAATATTATCAGTAAGTGTAAATATGGATTCTATCAATCTATTTTGATAATTCAGAATAATATAATCATTAGCTAATAAGAGGATGATCATAACACATGAATTTATTAATAAATCTACCATATATCATAAATCATGATTTATGACATAAAATTTGGTAAAACTAAAATATTGGGGTCATAATAGCTTTCAGTCATTAATAACAATTCATGATCCATGAGAGAATATCATTAGTACGATAACATGTCAAAGGAATTTTGACCAACCATATACATATAATATTATTCCATTGTTCTCTGATCAAATCTAAAACCATAATAACAATGAGGATAAATTCAAATCGTATATTAGGTTTAATCTCCATTCCCTTTTCATTGATAGAGGAAAGTTTCCCATATTGTATTTTGTTTTCTTCCCATTACCATTCATATTATCTCATGATTTATCAATTTTTTCCTGAGTATATTGTGGAAATATAATTCTTTCCCTATACATCATATAATGAAAACCCATGATATTTCTGCACTATGATGATAAAAACAATCACATTTTGTTGTGGTATAATTAAATCACTGAAACGAAATGAATTTCAAAAATATTCCTCCACTGCATTATCATAATTAATCTAGTGAAAGAACACATATGGTATCATTAGAGATCATATCATGTGATGTATGTTATCCGAAATTATATTTTCACATAGGTGAAAATTAATTTTAGATAATTATTATAAATTGGGTAAGAAAACATAATATATCATACTCTTCTTTTGGAAATTATTAAAAACTAAATATACGAATTAAAATGGGAATAATATTATTTAAGAACCATGGAATAATTTAGTATAAAATCCATACTAAATAAAATTCATAGTGCTGGTAAAATAGATTAATTGAGTAAATGATAAAAAATATTCTTTCCACACTTTTATATATAGTGAGATATAACATTTTTGTAAAATATTATAAAAATTACTTTTTAAACCATTGTAAATAAATACGAGTATCATTTAGAAAAATTACCCAATTAGTATAGAATATAAAAGAGAATTCTTAAACGAATATATTTTAAATGTTCATGTGTGAAAAATATTCCCAACCTAAATGAAGAAATAATGCTAACATTACAAAAAAACAATTTTTTTATATTTTTTTGATAAAATAGAAGAAATAGAAAAATTAATTAAAAAAATTATAAATAATAATTAGAGGATAAAATATATAAAATTTATTATATAGGGATATAAAATAATTGTCTACCATTATAGATTTAAATGTCTACAATCTTTATTAAAAATTATATTTGATCATAAACCCATAACATATACTAACGTCCTTCATAAATGTTACAAACTCATGTATAATAAATCTAGAATTATTATACATATAAATTGATAACATGGTTTTACTTGTATTTGGTATATGATTCCATTATAACATTAAATCACTTATTTATTAATAATTCTCCACTAAAATCAGGATTTTATGGTATAACTATTTCAGTTTCTATATATATTTTGTTTAGTTATATTGTTCCTTGGAATATGGTCATGGTTTCATAATATCAAGAATAATAATCAAGTAATAAATATCATATATACTAATTTTTTACACTTTTTGAGAAATATGTGTAAGGTAGTTATGAAAAATAAATTACATCACTTCATATATGTGGTATTCTACACATATTCACAAGTGATAATATCATTTTTCTGTGTATTGAAACAAATAAAGGTAAATAATAATTTTTCATAGAATAATCATAATAATATAATACATATCAAATAAATTTAATAAATTTATCAATTCAAATAGCCATGTTTTGAGCGTAACAATAATGAAACAAGTCTCTCCATGGAAACTCGAGTTTATACAAATGCGTAAAGAACACATTAATTTTTATTTTTATTGAAATGATATATAAACATGTTTTTTAATTAACATGAAAAAATTTAAATTTATTAGATATTCATATTTCAAAATATTTTTTTTTAATTGATTATTTGGAGGTGGTAGAAGAAGAATGAAACGTGAAGTAAATCTATAATGAAATTACCTCTTCATTTAGTATCTTTAATTTTATTACAATTAATACTAAAAAATATGATATTTAGGAGAGAAATGACTTCTTGGACATGAAGTATAAATTTCTAAAGATATATGGTTAGGGATTTTTAAATAAATAATTTACATAGTGTGTGATGAGTTGTGAAGAGAATATTACATTCTATAATTGTGGTGAGTAAAACCCCTATAAATATTATGAATATTGAAATATAATAATTTTACCCTCATCATAACGTGAAACCAAAAGAAAAATTTTAAATATAAGGTTAATATGGTTTATGTATAATAAACCCATGAAATTAATGATAAGGTTTAATGATAACAATAAATCTCATCCCATTATTTTAACCCTTTTAACCCATTTTACCATTAAAATGGTGAAACTAATTTTCAAAATGCAACATATTTTTATGAATAAAAATTTAAATTTACCTTATTAACACATATGGACCTGATGATTAGAAAAATTTATTAATTTCTAAAAGAATAAATTTCTAATTGAGAAACAAATTAACTCTAATATCTGTGCAAAAATCATGTAAACCCTATTTAAAAACAATATTTTTAATCATAAATATATTTTAATTCTTATTCCATAAAATGGGAATACAATATGTAAATGTGACATTATTTTTTCTAATATATTACATTTATTTCATTAAAACAATTCATTAATAGTGACCAATTTAATTTATTAACTGCGAAACATATTTTGTGTATAAAAATATTTTTAATGAAATATAACATTTTTAAATTAATATAATGTCAAAACTAAAATTATTTGAAATAATTTAAATAATAAAATTGAAACTCATATGTATTTAAAAAAATCCTAAAATAATGTATCTAAATAATATAATTTTCAATTATTTATGAATGAATTTAATGGATTTCATTTTATTAATAAATTATCACATTTTTTCTCATACATGAGTTTAATACTATAGTATTATAAGTTTATTTTTATACTAATGGAATGAATTTTACTTTTTAATAAGACGTTACTTTCATAACTACTTTTGTAACTCCATATCAATAAAAAAATTGAATTTATCAAAAAAATATTCTAAAATATAGAGGCGTCATTCAAATTATATTGATACATGTGTACCTTGTTTAATTATTCTATTTGATACATAAATTTAGTGCAATAATTTCATTTAATTGTTGATTTCCGTTATTAATATTTCTTATAAACATATCATTATTTGACTGAAATTTTTTGAATTTTGAAAAAAAAATATTATATTTAGAAATATTTTTTTTCATTAGGCTATCAAAATATAAGTATTATAAATCATAGGGTGGACATGAAAAAATTTATATAATAGATAAATTTTATTAATATTCTAAAACAGTCTAGTTTTTATTATAAATTTAGGAAATTTTAATATAAATTTCCAAAATTAGTTATTAAATTTATTAGAAAAGATTAGTAATTATGGAATGTTTTATTAAGATTATATGTTATAATGTGAGAAAATTTAAAGATAATGAAAAATATGTATTAAAAATAAATAAATTAATTATTTAAAATATGGAGTCAGGGAAATTTTTTTTTGAACTTGAATAATTAATTTTTTGTTGTTGGTAATTTCAAAATTGGTAATATTAGCTACTAATGAAATGTTTTAAAAAATTTAATATGGGTTATTTTTAAAAAAAAATTGATATGATTTTGTCAGTTAGAAATAGTTGTGTGTGTTTTCATAAAACAAATATGATTTTCATTGTTTTCACATCCATAGGTTTTGTGGGATACAATTAAATAAATCCCATTGATTTTTATAATCACTCCTCCTTGGTTTTTCTTGATATAGAACCTGATATTTTCATTTTTATTTTTGACTATAAGGTTATAGAATATGTGCAAGGGCTTCTTTAATAACCATGGTTTTTAGAAATAGGTTTGTGGATACCAATATTTCAGTTTATTTTTTATACAATACATCATTTATAATAATATAAAATATTTATATTAAATGGTTTTATATTTGGCTTATATGAATTTACGCTAATTTTTTCATTGAGGGTCTTATTTTTAGATATAAAATTAACATGTTTTTTTTAATATTTCATAACATATTATTAATGTATTTTTGTATTTATAGATTTATGTTTTAATTTTTTAAGGGAAAATAAACACACTACCTTAACACTATTATAGATTTTATGTAGTCTTGTATGGTTAATATGTTCTAAATTGTTTTAGTTTAGTTCTATTTATTCTATCTAGTAGTCGGTGTGTATATATATTAGAGACTCTTGTAAATTTAGTTAATCTATAAAAATATATGATTGATATATTTATAATGAGTCCAGAGCTATAAGAAATGTCCAATAAATGTGAATTATTTTTTGACTCATAATGAGTCAGTTCCTTTTATTATTCTCGGTAACCTGTCAGATAAATAGTATACTATGTTTTGATTATTTCCACATGTGCTATATACTATCACCATAAAAATGGAATAACATAAAATTTTATGTTTTTAAACCATAATTTATAATAGATATCACGTATAAGTGATTTATATTATTATCATATATTACAAAACTAGGTTCTATATCGTTTCTAAATTATGGTTAACATTTTATGAATACTATTTGTTGTTGGTATATAAATAACGAAATTTAATTGATATTTTTTTTCATTTACAGAATAGTTTAAAAATTATTTTTTTCATGAATTATATATCATTATATATTTTAATAATATTTTATGGTGTCTTGATCACTAGTATTTGGGGTTTTTTATTGGGCGAATGGGATAGAATTTTATTATCATAATGATTTTTTTTAGCATCTACATAGAGTTTTCTGGTATTATTGCTGTTAGGGTGGAGCTTTGAGACTTTTATTCAAAGAAAACATGTAGAAATGGGTTTTGGTATCCAAAATTTGTGTAGTGAAATCGCTTAAATTTTAGTATTTCTGATAATTATTCATTGTATTTTTATGGAAATGATAAATTGGTTATTTTACTAGGTTTGTTAAATAAATTTCCAAGGGATATTTTAGGATGGTTTAGCCCATGAGTTTTTTTAGGCGATTAGAAGTTCTTATCTTGGTAGGAAAAATAAATGAGTGAAAATGCTAAAATCCTAGGGTTAGATGAAAAGGGGGATTTCCCGAGGTTGTAGTGTTCTATGACATGTCCATGACACTTTTAGGATGTGTTGGTGTTCTAGTGATGGGATATAAATTTTAGGTCTAGATGATATTATTCCATGTTGGATAGTGAATTCAGTAACGGTTTCTAAGTAACTCTAGTGTTATGTATTTATCCTTGATAATGAGGTCTCCAATTCCATATCCATTAGGGAAAAATAAAATAAAATCTTAGGGGGTATTGAAATTTTTATGTCCTTAAAAATTGGATATTAGTTCATTGAACATTACTATGTTACAGATCTACCCTAATCAGACCATTGTGAGTTCATAAGTACCTTAATTTATATTTATCATACCTTTTCAGTAGCTCGATATTTTTTTCATACTCAAACCATATGTATCCTTGGGTCTCGGTCTTGAAGTTCCTCTATATGGGTTGTATATCTTAATCCTTACACTTTATGTGAACAATTTCTTCTTTTTATATGGTAACAGATCCATCATTTCTTATATTCACTACCACTTTTACGACACCCATATTTTATTCAATCATGTAATTTTATTCTAAGAGATGTGTCATAATATTGTTTATTTCTAGACAAGGTCTTCATTAAGGGTTATTTTCTATAGGTTTTTGGGGTTTTCTTATGATATTTGGTGATGTAATCACGTTACTCTTCTCCATATTTTTTAGATATTGTTTGTGCCTCAATCACAGTATGGGATTTAAAATACACATTCTATTTATTATTTTTTTAAAATAAAATTATTATGATTTTTTTCAATGGATTAAGTGGTTAGATTGAACATAATTATAAAACTAATTAAACTAATGTAATTTTAATGGGTATAGTGAATCAAATATTCATTATATATTTTTCCATAATTTTATTGTGTATTTATTTTATTACTATGTTGATCATGATTATAGGTATTTGATATTCATATTGATAAATTATATTATTTTACATCAGTAGAGTAA
Organism: Viscum album; assembly: GCA_963277665.1. Taxonomy (NCBI): domain Eukaryota; kingdom Viridiplantae; phylum Streptophyta; class Magnoliopsida; order Santalales; family Viscaceae; genus Viscum; species Viscum album. The sequence continues at coordinate 1,590,511,354 of OY728161.1, read as the reverse complement.
GTTCGATATGAATATTTGATATATAATATAGAAAATCGGTATTTTTATTTAAATAATATTTGTAAATTATATATTAATGTTTAAGTAAAAAATTATTATTGCAATAGTGATGTTATATTGTTTTCTATCGTAATAATATTATTGTAATCTTTATATAGTTTTACATTTTTTCTATATATATATTCATTAATTACATTGATGAATATAGTATTATTATGGTTTCCATAATGGGTTCATTTAACAATTGATGTTATATTAGACTAAGAGACAAAAAGATATTAATGGGTTGAATAATTATGAAATATATAATTATTGTATTATTAATTAAATAATCGATAATTAGGATAATGAAACTATTTTTTTAATAGTGAATATGCTTTTGTATTGAACAAATAGTTGGAAAAACATTAGTTTGTTTTTTTATTGTGAAGAGCTGATGATATGTTTTATTATTATTTTCCACAGAGTGGAGACAGGTAAATGTATTCATCATTTTGGATGTTTTGTAAGTTATTTTTTTGGGATATTGTCATTATTTCTAATGTTATGTTTTGATTAGGTTACTTTTTTTAGTGTAGTAGTTTATTTGGATAGAAATTAATAAAGAAATGAAATGATTATGAAAGATATTATGAATGGGGTGTGATGTTTATTGAAGAGTTTGATATAATGTGAGAATTAATGATGATTGAATTGAATTTTTATTTAATATATAGAAATATATATGATATTAAGAGGAAATTATGGTCTGTAGATGTAATTTTCATTATTAATATTCTTACAAAATTTACTTGTCTGATGTTGATGTTGTGATGATGTAAATGAAAACAATTGTCTAAATAATTAAATGTGGAAAAGGTTTAATAAAATATTTATGGCTCAATGTTAATATACTGTTAATGAGAGTAGTTATATTAGTAATTAGGAAATATTATATTGATTATATATAGATGAAATAATATTTTAGTGATATTTTAGGAGATGCATGGTAATGATGGTGTTAGTTTGTGTGGTGGATAGATATGATGTTGATGTTGATGTGTGGTCTTAATAAATGTTTTCATGGTAGTGTTTTTTAATTTTTTTGTCATAAATTTGGATTGTATTATTATTTATTTAAAAAAATCAATGTATTTTTTTTTATAATGAATTAATACACTTTTCATTATCAAAATTGGTGCCCATATGAGATTATGGGTTTCAGGTGTACACCCAACATTCAATATAGAGGTTATATAAATGAATGTACACACCCAAATATATTCTCAATCCCTTATATATTTTATATGTTGTGATGGGATATAGATATGTCTTGGGGTGAAGTGATTATGAGGTGTGTAGGGTCATAAAAATTTAGAAAAGGGAAGGTAAATACTCCCGCAATTTGGGTGAAGCAATGATATCATATTGGATTGAAAATTTGTGGAGAAATGTGAAAAAACCAAATTTTGAATGGAATTCAGAAAAACCTCATACCATCACCAGGAAATGTTAGTGGAAAGCATAAACTGTGAACCATTCGGTATACGGAAGGCCTATGATGCGCTGGCCCGAGAGGCGTTGGCCAATTAATGATGTAGTTCACGGTTAATTTCCACCCTCAAACCGGAGCTGCCGTGAACTGTTTTTGCTGGCGAGAATCTAATGAAATTATGCCCCGCGTACAATCCCCATGAGTTATGTGGTTAGTGGATGAGGAGATGTTGATGGTGTACCACACATCTGTAAACCCTTGACTAACCGAGACTTTCGTGGGTCAGATGTCTTCCATGGTCCTCCAGAGAAGGTGATGTGTGAACTACACATACAGATTCATTGGAACTCTATAAAAGGAACACTAGGGGAATCCTAAAAGGGGTAAGAAATGAATGGATATAGAGCTCTATGATAGTCGAAAAGTGTACGATGAAGATAGATGGTGTTGGATAAATTTCTCCAACAAACAAATCAGTTCGTGGGACTCCATCTTGTATCTACATCAGTTCGAAGATTCTATCCTGCAAACAATAAGTAGTTTTTGGAACCCATAACATGAATCATATGCAGAAATCAATTCACAAAGGTCCTCCCCTAAAACTGTATTCATAAAACTCCCCACATCTAACAACTGAACCAATAAAAATATATATAATAAAAGAGGTTTGTGGATGCCCATATGGAGAAGACGGTTCACGGATTCCCCTATGTGGCACACATTTCGTTGAAAGATCCTCTGTGTACCACCATATGCGGTCATATCTTCCGTGTACTATCCTATGTGGCCATATATTACATAGTGAGATCCTATGTAGCCAATTCTATGCAGATAAGAGTTCACGCATGCATGGTCCATACGGCAGGGGCTATGCCCACAGCACCCAACTCAGGATCATTATCGGGCTGCGGTCCCATTCCTCTTGGTCGTTCCCTTCGCTTCCCTCACTTACCCCTATGAAAAATATAGATTTGCGCTGCAAACCTTTCAATACTGGTTGATGAAATTTTCTATTTCACCCTTATGCCTCCCAAATATGTGTCCCTCAAATTCAATGAGAAGAAACATTCCTCATTCACCTCACGAAATTCCCTATCACCTGCCTCATATTCCAGGTTGACCCAGAACTCCATAGAAAATCACAGCCTGAGTGTTTCTTAAATTCTTGAACACATCATTTCCATTCATCAAAAATTTAATGGTTAGTAATTCCAGATCCTCATGATCCTATGTGGCTATCAGAAGTGAAACTCCAGTGTCCCACAGACGCCTTTGTTTGACTATGCACATCATGCACTGATGGATCTACATATGAAGCCTACATGAATATCGTCAATCAATTTAAAATTATTCCTCAGGAGAGTCCTTTCCTAGCTCTATACACCTCAATGTATTCCATTCCCCAAATCATTTCTCATTATTAAAGAATATCTAAAGTCACAGTTTACACATTCCCTCCCTCTCATGCTTGAGGAATGTCAGAACATCCCAGCCTAATTATCCTTCATTTAATAATGGTTCCTTCCCTCCACAGTCCAATCTCTATGACCATAAACTATGAGTTATCATCCTGGCCACATGATGATAAATTGTACGGTACTAGTCCATGTCCAATGAATTTTGAATTTGATGCTATCATCCAAGCTATATGACTTTATACTTTTTTATACCTCATATGATATTTTGGGTCCCTCCCACTGAGGTAGGTTCCCTATCTTCCATGGTTGGTCTGCAAGACCATTAATCCCATTTCACATGGAAAGGTTCTTCTCTCCACGCCCTCGCCCATGGTCTCCCGATCCTCTTCCGCTGTGGCTCTCCCTCCCCCCACCAATATGGGGAGGCATGTTCATTGTTGAATCCTTCAAATCCTCTTATTTCTCACATAGAGAATAACTCATATAGTCTTAGAGGTTTTTGAAGAATACAACTTGCACAACAATATGAACTACGAGAAATCAGATTCCTAAACAAACCAGGATAGGTAGGATTCCTTATAGAAGGCCCGAGATCAAAAGGGTGACATCCATAAAGGGTCCACCCAACCATGCCTTCTTAAAATGGAAGCTCCCATGCATAAGCCCAAAAAAACATGATCTATGAGAACTCTGATTCCTGATTAAACCAGGATACATAGGATGCTTTCCAAAAGGCCCGACCAAAAAATTGGTGCCCATCTATAAATAGTCCACCAAATCATACCCCCTCAAATGGGTATCATTCATGAATAAGCCCCACATGAACGAACTACATTGGTTTTGATACCTATCTCCTAAGCATGATACATAATACACCTCCCTGAGGTTCAATCCCAACTCAGGCCACCAACCACATGTAAGTCCCAACCATACCCCAACATGGGCTGCCAATCACACCCTTGACAGACGACTATCACGTGTAAGCCATGATCTTCCAGAACTACGTATACCATGATTCCAAACATTCTAGGATACATAGGATACCTCCCCAATCCATAAGTCTATCTACCATGTCTGATGCCCATCTATCCTTATCATATTGTGTTCTCATGCACCCATGAAGGACCATACGTGGGCCTAGAAAATCATTATCCCTATGGTCCTTTGTTCTGCCTCGACATAAGTCCTGCACCAACCATGACTAGGAACTTGTCACCTTGATGTACTTTCAAAGTGATGATAAACTATACGGTTGGGTCCTTGTCACACAACTATAATAGGTCATATCTCTTGTTATGTACAACCCAACTACGTTGATTCTGATTACATTCACAAGGATACGTATCAATCATGTTTTACGTGTTCGATCCAAATGATCAAGTCACTCTTTGTCCCCCTGGATTACAATAAACTCTAGAGTTCCCAATTATAAGGCATGATTCCAATTTTGTATGAACAAACTCAAACATTTCTAGAATCATTAATCCAGTGAGGGATGGTAAACCTCAAATTTAGATGGTTGGGAATCCATTTGTATACCTGTGACTTACGACCCATGGGTAATCCTTGGATACAATTCTTGGGGATAAACCAAAGATCCGTGAACATATGAACACATCTTAAATCTATAAGATAGTCCCAGAAAATGAAATAATTTCCCCCTAAAGGGTTTGATGATCCCGAATTCCTATAATATCAACCAATGTGAGTTCTTATGTTTCGTTGGCCATATCACCTAACAAGTTCCTGCCTTTGGAAAAAAGGTCCATTGATCATTTGATACAAGCACTGTTGGGTGTTTCTGGCTCTACGAATAAACTCGTTGGAGAACAGGAGAAGACCCAGAGATAGGGAAACCGGTAGAAATGATTAAACAGCACAAAAACCCTTTAATCAGACATGGGAACCGATCAGGTATCCTTCACCACAAACAAAAATGGTGAACCCAATCAGAATCTTAAACCAAAATTACAGATTTAACCTAATATAAAACTCTCCATAATAATAAGTGGATGATTAATATCAGATTGGACATCTTGTTTGTTCTCCTACCAAAAGAAAAATGGACTAGCTCGTGAGCCTCCAACATTGGTAGTGAAATAATCACACATCACACCCCATTTCATTCTCAAAATGAGGGCTATGCAAGGTCATCGATTACGCATGGGATAATGGGATGCTACTTTGACAGGTTTTTCTATTTATATTTTCCAAAATGTTTTACAAGTACGTAGTAGAGCTTCTCTCAATCCAATGGCATCACAATGGAATTCATAGACACACACAATGATCAAAACACAGATCGGACCTCTTAGTTGGAAGAGGAACCCGACTCCCACCCAGAATCTTCAATTCTAGGTCTCGAACGCACTAATCTGAGATTACCACCCGAACGGTGCTCTCCCGGCTATGGCAGTAACTATATACACCCTCTAGTCGGCTAAGTCCCATCAGCTTCCTGTCCAGTAGTGACCTAGTGATAGTATACAGGTAGACCCTGTGGTCATCTCAAACTGTTCAGGAGCTTATCCATAGAAAGAGATAATGAATTCCTACATTATCTGAGGGAGGTTGATGAGGTTGAAGTTGATTACATCATCCATTCCATTAAGGGGTTCTGCTCAAAGGACCCCACTATAAGATGTTACTCCAACTACACTGCGACCATGTATCCTCTACTTGAAGTGGATACCACCCTGAGGATCCACGTCCATGCTCCCCATGCTCCGGCCCCTTAGACCGCCTTCCATGGGAGGATATCATACAACCTGGAACATGTCATCACCGTCATTCCTAAAGAATAACTATGCTTCTCAGACACAAAGACATATCACGGGCAGTCCCAAGCACCTATCTTCTCTTCCAAAGCCCTCCATCCAGACATGGCAGTAACATACGAGCATGCACGCGTCCCCACTGAGACTCATCAGGCCCGTCTCCCTTATAGGAAGGAACCTACATGGAACTCACTTCTACCTTCCTGGGATCATGAAACCCACCAACCATATGTTGTGGAAATACAACGCATGTAAGAATAGCTCCTTGCAGATGCTCCTAATGCCCTCTATCTCGATATTGTGGTGATCAACAGGCGGGCACATATCCCTGCAAACAGAGTCCACCGACTCGGTATGGTGGGACAAAATCATATGTAGAGCTATCTCCCTGTAGATGCAAGTAAAGTCTATCATCCCGATGTGGAGGAAAACAAAGAAGTAAGTTGGCATATCCCATCTTAGGAGAAAACTCATTCACCTACACCGAAACAAGAGAATCGTCAGTATCCACTAACAATTGGAGGACTAGAGAAGGACATTATTACTCCGACAACAGAATGGGCCCTCATACCCATTCCAACTGAGGATTTCTATCTATATATCCTGGAAAATATGGAGTAGTAGTTATCGATCCTATATTATATCATGTAGACTTACCAGAATTTAATTTCATTGGCGGAAACAGCAAGGACTCAGGCCTCTGAACTCATCTCCCCAATTGAGGTGACTCATCTAAGTGACGTGATATCCAACTCAGAGCAGATCTACATCCCTTATTCCTCCCAGGAGGGTCGTTAGCTATATCCCACGATACAATGTCAAGTGGATCGAGCTTACTCACTCATTCCAATTGGGGAACCCTATTACATCACGGTGGATTCTCCAAGGTAGTCATATATTCTTGAAAAACTCAAGATATTTGTTGGTGTATCCTGATAGCATCATTGGACCCAATTAGACAGGGACCCACAGCTGACTCCCATTAGCAACTGCATACGATCCCCGCTACTCGCAAGAGGGCTCCCTGAATGTTCTCAAGGCAGTCGGAAACAAATAGGGTGTCCATGAATCCACTCTACTATAAGCTAGGGTTTCCAACACTTCCAAACATGTCTCAAAGTCTTATAATCCTACCAACCCATTACTATATTATTGGAGGGGAAATAGTAGTTGTGAAGGTCCTCCCTGGAATGTCGCTACCAGCGGCACAGAGGGTCCACCCTATAGCACCCATGGGGGCCTCCATCATGGGCATATAACGATTGATCATGATAGTTCTTCTTTTGATGCAATTCACAGAAACCCTCCGCGTGACCAGAAGATCGACCATCAAGAAGGTCCTCCACTTGTTGCAGTCCTCCCTGATGGTCCTCCCCAAAGAATACACTACAAACAATCATTGTGTAGTGGGACCACAAATTATGATGGTAGTCCTCACCATCATTGTCTCAAGTGAGAAGGTCCTCCCCGCAGTGACATCTCATCATGAGAAGAGGGTCCTCCCCTTGTTGTGGTTATCCCTAATGGTCCTCCCCAGGTGTTATGTTGAAATGATATCTCACATAGCCATGCATTAGATAATGTTGGTAGTCTATTCCTCTTTAATAGCATTGGTCCTTCCTGCAGAGACGTCAAGCAATGAGAAGGCCCTCCCCTCGTTGTGGCACATTCTAAATGCCCTCCCCAGGGTGTTCCCTACAGATATTCTCCCTATGATAGCTATTATGGTATTACTCTCCATCATGGCCTCCATTGCAAAGGTACTCCCTGTAATGGACTTAAGCTACAAGAATGTCCTCCTCTTGTAGAAATGTGTCCCAAAATCCCTCCCCACGATGCACATTGAACGTCAAACCATTATGGTCATCCTCACCACAAAGACAACCATTGCGAAGGCCCTCCCCGCAATAGCCTTGAATGGAATGATGGTCTGCCACTTGGTTTAGTCCACTCTAAAGTCCCTCCCTATGGTATGTACTGAAGAATTATTTCTGGTAGTCAAAATTCAAGCCGTAATGATAGTCCTCACCATTTCAGTGCCAACATTGGAGGTCTTCCCAGTTGTGACATATCATACTGACAGGAAGGTCCTCCCCCTACCGAATCAAATTCAAAAAATACCATCTATGGAGAGGCACTAAAAAGGATCAAATAAATCATGTCAGCATCCTAGTCAACAATGAATTAAATCCTTATTCCTTCAGGATACGTTTCAAGACCATGTTGATCCTCTAAGCCACCATGGAACCCACTACATCATATTATACTATCAAGGAGAATCTCAGGTGGGTTGATCAAGTAGAGGAATCGTTGGAGTAGGAACGAGGTGATGTATTTTATCTGAGGAAATGGTTGCTCGGGGATGATATTCCAGTATGTTTTTGGCCCGTGGCCACCTCTCAATTCGACATACATATAGTGTTGTCAGAAGGAATCATACATCACATTTGATCCAATATCTGTACAACCCATTTCCAGTTGAAATTATAATTCCTACCATATAAAGTGTATATAGATCATGTCCAGAAAATAGGATAGATCCTCCATCACATTGACATAGAATCCCTTACTTTGACGTGATTATAGAAATCAGAGTGGTGAAAAAGGGACCCTGAATTGACCATCCCACGTGTACTGCACAAATTGCATCACCGTAATGAAGGTTCTTCGACGGGAGTTCATATCTGTGGATGGGGAGAACATGGGGTTCTTTATTTCACTCATCTCCCAATCCAGAAGAACCCATTCAGCATAAGGTCTTGCAATTATATCAATTCAAGAATACAATCAAATGAAGTCACTATTTAGGAGCGGTGGCACATCCGATATAAATAGGCCTTGAGTAAGTTTCAAAAGCATCAGGCCTGATGAGAGTGACCCATTAATGAACTCCGGAATTAGGATACTGAAAACATTCAGCGTGATTCTTTCCTAATAAATTATAATTGGCGATCAATGCTTTCCTCCCCACAGGGAATTAATTCACAGGTTAACTGGACACCAGGTCCATCCCAACCTCAAATGAGAGCACATGATATTAGGAATGAAGCTATAGCAGCTATAGCTACCACAATATAGGACCAAACCCAGCCTGCATGGCTGGGGGCATTTTTAACCAAAAATTCCACTATAAGACCAAATAATAGAGAGAGACATAGTTCCCAGGTAATGAATCCAACCCCTGCCCCCAAGATTGGGTGTTTTTTACCTCCAAAAGAACCTCCCAAACGAGAATTAGTATTCTCTCATTTGGGGAGGGTAGTCAGAAGTGGACGTTCTTGTCTATTCCCGTCATTTGAAATATCATCCTCTCCAAGAGGTAGGCATGTCATAAGGTTGCGCCCAGGATCATTTTGTGTCACCCTTCATCAAGAGACCAGAAGAAAATCCCAGGAAAGATGGAGGAAAACCAGTATGAGGCACGTAAGGTCCTCATCATACTTGGAATATGACAACTCCTACACCCCATATTATGTATTTTCCAACATCATGGATGTTAACCCCACAGATGGAACCAAATACGATGAAAATCTGGATTGATTGGGAGAAGATGGTTCAATTTAGGTTGTACGTTCCAATGAGCAAGCAAGCGTGCACAACCAGAAGCATAGGTCCACCCTGAACATGGCCACTCTAAAAATACCCCTCCACTTCCCTCATAAGTTTCCAATAGCGATAGGAACAAAGTCAAAGATTTACTCAACCGGCCTTATATTCTCAACAAACAACGAGCCTCTCACACTTGAAGAGTGGTTTGCTCAGCAGGAGGAGGAAATAAAGGAATTAAGGAAGATTAATGCCGAACTACTCCAGAAGAACTATCATGTAAAATATGTTCCCCAAGATGAGTCATAGTACACACTTCTAGAAAGAACGCCTCAACAACAATGGTTTTCACCTGTAAAAGAAACAAGGTTAGGGCCCTCTCACAGCGTGGAACCTGGCGCATCCATCTACCAGAACTTGGATTTAGAAGAACACTAACACTTCCCTCCCCTTAAGAAGAAACCAGAGAGAGTAAATATAAATCCTCCAAAGATATCACCAATGGAATATGGGCCTCAGGTAACAGCTGAGCCAAAACCTCATGTAGTACCCCAGGCTATACCCGTTTAGGATCAGGCCTAACATTATGAAACACAGGGTCTCTCCAATACAATAGAATCATTGATACCTCGATTATAAGTAATGGAAGACCGACACACTGTGATACAACTAGAGAGAAAGCCTTACCCAGACTGGGTGAGCAGCATGCCACCTCCACCAAATTTTGGGATCCAGGTATTCTGTATATTCAATTGTTCATGTGACCTGAAACATCATTTCATTCACTATGAGTCTTATTGTGGTTCAATGTTTGGAACTCTGGAATAGCAAGAAGCAGTGAAACAGAGATGCTTTGTGTGAACCTTATAAGGTTCGACCTTTGTCTGGTATACAAGCTTTCTAACTCAATCGATAAACAAATGGGAGTATCTTTCGTAGAAATACTTGTTCCACTTTAGTTCAACATTGCCCAAGACGATGGTTAGCTGCCTCATGAATTGAAAATAGAGGTAAAATGAGAGGGTCTTAGACATTATCTCTAAATGGAAGGGTCCAACCCACTCTATTAAAATCCCACTTCCCTAGGACGAGATGATTTCTATGTGCATCGGGAACTTCCGAGATGAGCTACATATGCCACTCCTACCAGTGAAATGCACCACTAGATTCTCTGATTTCTCTATTATTTCCCTGAGAATCGAAGACTCCCTACAACAGAATAAACTCATTTCCTGAATATCCTCACATATTCTTTTAAAGGGAGCAGATAGAGTTGAAGCATCCTATACCATGCTCAAGCCAGCCCCTGCACCTGCTCTACCACCTTAGCATCCATCAAATCGCTAAGGGCCTCCTGTGTATCAACGACTGCCTCCGCCCCTACGATACAATCAAAGAAGACCTAAGCGAATCCAATTTGAGGAAAGATGAAATGAAGTTTACTAGTTTGGAGAGAACCAAATCCACAACTATTTCTAACCTCCATGAATAGAAACATGATCAACATACCAGAGAAATGAAATCCTAAATAAGTAGGCCTCGAAAACCGACTAGATTATTGGCCCTCTCATCAGATGTTGGGACACAATATTCAGGAATGATTCATCTTCAAAGACCACTTATAAAAGATGGTGGACTTGGGGAAGGTCAAAAAAGGACCTACCCCGACAAATTTATCATATGTTTCTGCCACCAACCCAGATAAGGGGGAGGAGTGGCAGAAAGTCGTTAGAAAAAAGGATTAGAAATTTGATCATTGGATGACTTGGAAGACGATCAATTAAGCTCATCGCATACTCCGAGATCAATTTTAGCAATCGGTTGTGCCTCCAATAGCTCCAAATGCAACACAACCACCATTCATGGACCCACAATCCTCCACAATATGGTCATACACACATAATAAGATAGGGAAGAAACATGTTCAAGAGGAGAAGTCTGTGACAGGACAAAAACTAGTCTCGACCCTTTCGGATTTCATGCCCTCAGGCTTGACACAATGAAAACCGACTCACCAAAGAACACCATCAGATGTAGCTAACCTGGATAATCTTTCATCGGAAGAGGAACTATTATTATGTTCCTTCAATGTCATCCATTTAATGGAACCATTATCTGAGAAAGAGCATGGTTATGAACCCGAGTTCCCAACACTCTATGTGGGGACTAGAAGAAGGAATCTGATAGGTAGGGGATACCAAGGGAGACATAGTTGTGGATAGAAACAACCATATGGTTATACCCCAGCTCAATCTGTCAATATTGTGGAAACTCACGGGGATCCCTTTAACAGACCCAGTAAGAGAACAGATATTACCTTTACCCCATGAGCATCCACTCTGGACCCATTTTTCTGTGGTACCCATTAGAGGAGGAACAAGTGTCTAGCCACATAGGGAGCAAAATTAAACTGACCAGGTCAGGTCCCTAGAACACAGAATCACCACCAAATCTTTCCCCTATGATTGGTCCCTCCTCATATCATGCCCCATTCCCTAATTTTCCTGTTAAATAGCTCTCAATAATAGAAAATTTTCAGACTCTGGAGCAAAATTATGATATCTGAATATAGAATTTATAAGTACTAGACATGAAATCGATCCTAGATGCCCTATGTTTGTCATCAGACCTTAGAGAAGCACTCATAGAAGCCCTGCTCGACAACAAGGAATTTCATGCCGATGTTGCTACCATAGAGATATATCAAACTAAGACTAGCCCAGCTGAATGTAATGTAGTGATTTCCTTTACTGACAAGGATGACTATGCCACCATTCATGGACAAATAAGACCCCTATATGTGTCAGGAATGTTGAATGACATTGAAGTCTGGAAAGTCTTCATCAACAATGGATCTAGAGTCAACCTTCTCCCACTAAGAACACTTCATAGGATAGACTACAATGAGAAAAATCTGACACAATTTTCCACAACTCTCTTGGGTTATGACATGAGTGAAAATAATCGAGTGGGAAAAATAAAGCTCAGAACCAACTTTGGTGACCTTGTGGACCATTCATATTTCCTGGTGGTTCAGTAAAACACGACAATAAGCACCCTATTAGGAAGGCCATGGCTGCATCAACACATGGCCATTCCATCTTCCTACAACCTATGCATCAAATATTGCATTAGTGGAAAAGGTGGGATATTGTGTCTTAATAAGTCCCCATTTGAGCTCTCCAAGTCGCATTATATTGATTCCATATTTTTAGAGTAAAAGGGTAATACATCCTCAATTGATGTTATTGATTGGGTCCCCACCCTAAATGGTATGGAAGTGGTTCTTGAAGACCCCACTCAAGAATCTCGGCAAAGAGTATGTGTTTTCCATCAACCATGTTGAGATCAGGAATCTGAGTCTAGATGTGTATTCAGCTATTCACATGATCTCATTCATGTCAGTCGATCCTGACAATTTAGAATCAACTAATGACCCTCAATATGCAGAAGAATTCATGAGAAAGGGTGCCCATGCCCCATCATTGGAATCTCAAGACATCCCTTCCGCACTCTCTGAAGAATAATAAGGACATGATGTGTGTCACCCCCATTTTCTCCCTCTCAACAGGTTTCCTCAGAACCAATTGAGTTAGAGGAAGTCACTTATCACAAAGAGCACCCATGCGACATCCGGCCTCCAAGCTCTAGAGGGACCACATCAAGAGATCTATTCCCGTTAAAAGGGGAGGAGAATGAGGATTTTGGGGAAGAATTAGCAGAGGACCTTAGAGATGGCCCTCCTTCATTTGAAGAGGGTATCTCTATCACTATTGATGAACTCTGGTAAATAAACCTGGGTACCAAACAATACTTGAGACCCACTCTAATTAGTGAAGGCATGTATTCCAAGGAACAAGAGGTATATACCTCTTCCATGGGGAAACATTGAGATGTTTTCACCTAGAATTACACAAAAAAACTAGGAATCTATATCGAGGTGTTGAAGTACCACCTAGGCCTGCCAGAAGATCATTGAGTTGATAGGAAAGCCTCTAGAAGTATGCACCCCACACATGAGGCCAAGATAGACGCTGAAGTCGACAATATCTTCAAGGAAAACATCATTCAAGAGGTCCAATATCCCATATGGTTTTCCAACATAGTCCCGATCGAAAAGATGAATGGAAAGATCCACATCTGCATCGATTTTAGAGATCAAAATCAGCACTGCCAAAAAGAGGATTTCCCACTCCCGGTCATTGAACTATTGATCGATGTGATGGATTGATATGAGGAACTCTACTTCATGGATGGTTATTCTGGATATAATAATATCACAATCACCTGAGAAGATGAAGAAGCCACTTCCTTTATCCCCCCAAGGATTATTTTACTACAAGTTCATTCCCATTGGTATGAAAAACGATGGTGCCACATATTAATTTTCCATGCATTGAATTTTTATACAGTTCATAGTGAAGTTCATCGAATGATATGTTGATTACTTGGTGTTCAAGTCATCAATGTGGTCAGATCACCTATCAGATCTTGAAACCATCTTTAGCATCCTAGACAACACATCCTAAAGATGAATCCCGAGAAATACACCCTCAGGGTTACCTTGGGGAAATTTCCTTGCTTCGTCAAACGACATCGTGGCATAAAAATTGACCCCGAGAAGAAAAATACAATCCTTGGGTTGCCACATCCATACAACATCACTGAGATGAAAGGACTCCGAGGACACTAGTCCTATATCAGGTGTTTTATAGCCAACCTCACTGGAAACTATTTGTCATTTACTAGGTTGATGAAGAGGGGAGTTACCTACCAATGGACAGATGATTTTAGAGAGGCATTTGACACTCTCAAGAAGTACCTTTCGTGTCCATTAGTGTTTAGGTCACTGATTTAAGGAAGTACACTTATTCAGTACGTTATGGCCTTAGATCAGTCACTAGGATCCTTCCTTGCATAGAATAATGATGCCGAAAGTGAATACAACAATTGTTATCTCATCTGAACCATGATTGATGTTGAGACCTTGTGTTCAAATATCAGGAATAGTTGTTTGGATCTAGTATTTACTATCCAGAATTTGCTAAATTATCTGCAGCATCATGAAGACCATCTTATCTCACCTAGTATTATGATGAAGTATATCCTCAGCCATCCAATGCTGACTAGATGCCTATCCCAATAGGTAGTCATACTACAACTATTTGACATATGGTTTTTGTATCATAAATCTATCAAGGGCCATGAATCGGAAAACTTTTTGGCAGAGTTTCCCACAACAGAGATTGCCTCATCATATATCGAAGTACTCGAGGAAGACGTATTCTCCATGAAAACGGATTCTTGATTTTGGGAAATGTACTTTGACGATGCATCTAGAAGCTCGACAGGTAAAATAATGGAATACCCCACGAGTAACAAGGGGTTCTAGGGGTCATACTAATATCCCCTGATTAGGAACATTTTCCATATTCCTTCCTCCCGTCAGAAGGATGCACAATCAATGAGGAAGAATATCATGACCTCATTGTAGGTCTAGAATTCACACTCCACGCGCAAGTGCAGTGCCTTAATGTAAAAGGTGAATCAGATCTTCTCATCGACCAAGTTAATGGTGACAATGTTATTAAGAAGGAGGAGATGATCCCCCCGTTCGACCACATCCGAGTGTTAATGGAGGAGTTCCTCACATAACTTGAATTTACCTATGTTCCCCAGCCTCAGAATCCCCAGTATGATGTGTTAGACAATGAGACCACATCCATAGATGACCCAATCCAGGTTGAATCATTTATCAGTATTTCTCACCGTCGAATGGTCTTACTGTTTTTTAAAACTAACATGGAATAAATCGATGAAGTATTCCCTATCAATGAGCCATATGATCCACCTACCGGCTGGATGACCCCCATTACAAACTACCTTCAGAGGGGAGAACATCCATTGTACATGGCTGGAAGAGTGCTAATATGGAGTAGTGTCACCGGTTTTTTCCTTTTTGGAGACACGAGCTAGTAGAAGGTTATCTACATGAAAAGCTTGAATGGAGCCCTTCATAGATGCATTTATGGAAAAGATATGGATGCCATAATTAATGATTTTCTTACCGGAGTGTGTGGAGTACATCAATCAGGATCAAATCATTCTCATTATATTCATTGTCTTGGATACTATTGTCCCCCCTGGCATGAGATTGCACGAACATTACCTCTAAATGTCACTCCTACCAAATTCATACCAACTTAATTCATTATCCCCCAGAGTCACTTCACTAAGATGAGTACTACATGACATTCTCCATATTGGAATGGATGTCATGGGACTATATCCTCCCACCACAGTAAAAAAATTCAAATTTATTCTCAAAATGACCAACTTCTTTTCTAAGTGGGAAGAAGCTACACCCCTTAAGGATGTTGGGGAAAGAATAATTTTCAGCTTCGTGAATGCCAATATCATCACCAAATTTCGTTTACCTCCTACAATATTGATGGAAAAATTCATTATCTTCTTCTCTACCGAATTGGAGATACTATAGTAGGAATATGGTATCAAGACCAACCATTTTTCATGCTACCATGAAACTGACAATAGATAGATAGAGGCCTTCAATAATACCCTATCTAACATACTCTTCAAAATGGTGGACAAATATAAGACGTCAAGGTAAGACAAAATATTTCACACCTTGTGGTCCTATCAAACCACAACTCGCACTTCTTCCCAAGTTACTCTACACTCACTAGTATACGGAATGGAAGCAGTTCTACCCATCAAACTCCAATTACCATCCCTCCACGTTGCAATTTGTGATCAACTGTCCAACGATGAGAAAGTGGAAAAATGACATAATGAATTAGAGTGACTGGATGAAAATGAGTTTCACATGTTGCACCACCTAGAAGTATATAAGAACTGGATTTCATGAGCCTTTAATAAAAATGTTCTTCTTTATTCATTCTTCAAACGATAATTAGTATTGGCCCTCCAGACCCCGATGATACCTCTAAAGAATCCACCAAAGCTAGATCCAAATTTGGAGGGACCAAATATCATACACAAGGTCTACTCTAATGGAGAATATGTTGTGATCTCCATGGATGAGGATCTCACCACCATTCATACAAATGCGAGATTTCTGAAGAAATTTTTAATGTAACCATAAGAGTAGTAAATCGTATGAGCTGCAGGATGTTAAACTACCAAGCCATGAATGCCATTACTACACAAAAATAAACTACATAGTAGTGTGTCCTTACCACATGTCGTTACACTACACGGTACATCGTCCCTAGAACATGAAAATAAATTATGTCACATCGGTCCAAACACTATGACCCTAAACAAAGATCATATAATCCTTGTGTTGTGACCTCAAACTGTCCAGGATTTTCCCCACTGAGGTGCGTGCTAGAGTACCCTAGCCTCATTCACATCGGTTCATATATAAAATCATAGCATGTGCCCCTATTTTGAAGAGATTACTGCATGTCCTAGCTCTATGACCCCAAACTAATAGAATGATGTCATTACTGCATGAAAATAAACTGCATAGTAATTCATCTAATCTGGAAGACATTAAATTAAAGATTCCTCTCTTCCTTACTGCACAATGCTAAACTGAATGGTAATTCATCCTTGTGACATGACAATAAATTGTGTTGTGCTGGTCCAAACTCTATGACCCTATAACTTGAGAAATGTGTCCTAGTAACATGAATTTAAAATTCATAATGAGATAATGTCTTCACTTGAGAAAAAATTGATCTCCCGACATTCATTATATACAGTTCCTCATTCAAAGAACTATGTATAACTTGATTCTTGTCCTCACATGATATCTAGCGACGTTAGGATTTATGTATCCTAGCCCAACCACCGTGAAAAAATGCCCCCTCCTGCATATGAGTCATATTTGCGCGGGAAACCCCTTTCAATTATAAGGGTTTTGAGAACTATGTGTGGCTTGATTCTTCCCTTCGCAAGATACGGAGTGACACCTGGGCCCTATATCTTGGTCTAGCCACCACCTTTAAAAAAATATATTAGAAAACCATTGTTTGTGGCATGTGGCTAGAAACCACGTCATTCATTATTTCTCACAACAAGTATTACTCACATGGTCTTAGGAATTATGGAAAGGTTCCCTTGAATGAAAAAAATATGAGTGATACATTGAGAACTATGTACGTCTTGATTCATAATCTTATAGGATTTGTTGTGACACTGAGATTTGGGTATCTTGGCCCAACCACCAAAAAAAATGATGACCAACATCCTTACCGCATTATGCTAAACTACATGGAGCACATCCTTACCACATGATGCTAAACTGCACAGAGCATGTCCTTACCGCAAGACGCTAAACTACACAACACCATTTAATTTTCATGTTGATTCACCACCATCCTTACCGCATGATGTTAAACTGCATGGAATTGCATTTAACATTGGTTAGACACTGTCTATACCACATGACATTAAATTGCATTGATTTAAAAATTCTCTTAGTACTTACTACATGGAAATAAACTACACATCAACCATCCTTATTGCATGACAATAATATTCATAGCAACTGTCCTTACAACATGACAAAAAACTACACGACAATCATCATTACCGCACGACCGTAAACTTCATGTTACAGGTAATAATCCACTCTAGATGCCAGGTAAACCATGGCTGGAACACTCCTTGCATTTTTGGATGCATCCTTACCGTGCATCAGACTCCATGTCCCAGAGGATTTTGGATCTCAAAATCACCCATGGCAATCAGAAGTGGAAGTTCATCGACCAGCGGACACCTTTTCATGACTATGCATACCATGCCCTATGTGGTTATGCATATTGATCTCCCCTAGCCCGTCTAAAAAAGGCAAGTCTTACTCAAGTGAAACTCTTCCTAGTTCCATGCGCTTAGCATCCCCAGAGGCCCCACATCACATTTCTCGAGCAAAAAATTTCCTAAGCAATGGTTTACATTGTTGTTCCCTTCACGTCCAGACATTTCTAGGGTTCCCCTACCTAGTCAGCTTACGTATCCACCCATGGTTCATATGAAAGTCTTCATCCACAACATAAAGCCAAATTTGTGCTGCTTTAACATAACATATAGTTCCAATATGGTTGTTTCTTGAATTCTCAGACACATATCTCCCTATCTACCAGACTCCGTGTAATGAGGGATGCCATATCTTCATAATCAGTCATGGCCTTCAGAAGTGGAAGGTCATAGACCTGTGGATACATTTTCATGAATTTGCATACCATGCCCTAATCGGCTCGGTATAATGAGGCCTGTGGCCTATCTACCAAAGGCAAGTCTTCCTCAGGAGACACTCCTCCTACCTCCGTATGCTTACTGGCCTCAGATCCCCCATACCACATCTCCTGATTCTAGAGACCCCTTGAGTAAAGTTTACACCTTCATCCAACATTATGATCAGAGAACACCAGAGAATACTAATTCAATTATCCCACATGTAACTGTAGCATCATCCAACATTGGTATGAACTCTATAATAATAAAACTAAGATCATATTTTCCTTACCGCATGATGGAAAACTGCAAGGAATAAATGTGTACTCCACACGCAGGGTAAATCTATGCCAGAAACTTCATAAGCTTAAACTACGACCTAATATGTCCAACATGACCAGACAATCCCTTTATGTACCTTAGACTCTATGACCTGGATAATCCGGGATACTCATAAACCTACATGTCCATCAGACATGGAAGGTTATCAACCTGCGGACACATTTCCATGACTATTCATACCATGCCCTCAGTGGCTCAGCATATTGATCGCCTCCGGACCATCTAATAAAGGCAAGACTTCCTCAGGCTACATTCTTCCAATAATTGTATTATCAATGTCCCTAGATCCCTCATATCATTTCTCCACATTCAAGAGGCTTCAGAATCCTAGTTTACACTATCTGTTTCCTTCCCACATCTTGGACATGTTAGGGAATTTAGATCTGATTACATTCTAATCAGGAGTGACCTTTAAAGTCACATCATTACCACATGATGATAAATTGTAAAGCCCATGTACCATATATTTTGAGAATTTCCCTAGTTATGAGCATTTATATATATATATATATATATAATGCCCCGCATCTTTATCGGATGACATTAAACAACATGAAGACCATCCTTTCTGCATGACATTAAACCGGATGGTATTGAAAGAACTCTTCACTGGTTCAGTCAAGAAAGGAGGCTTCTCCTCTTCATTAGTGCAATGGTCAGACCTGCATAGATCATCGTCTCACACTTTCGTGAGAGGTAATTCTTCACCCATTCTTGGGATATTTTAACCAAAAATTCTTCTCCCGTGTCCAGACATCCCCTCCACATGAATCATACTCTTTATCCAGAAAGAACCAAACTTCCATAAACCTCCACTGGTGGTATTGAATCCCAACATTCATGGAGTTTCCAAGATACTAGGGGAATACAACCAGTAACACCCAAGTATTTCATAATACATTATCTCTTTAAAGTCATTCAATAGCTTGCATTACACGCAACACCAAGTTTGAGCGCACCATGAATTAACAAACTTATAGTTCCAAAAGATGTTATGAATAGTATTAACTTCATTTGGAATTTTATATATTTCATATAATTATAGAATCCATTTTATGTGGTTCTTATACAATATATAAGAACAAATTATTTTTTTTACAGGTAAAAGAAGAATTTTTCAAAAAATGTAATTTTACCCAATTTTAATGGAGAACACATTTTAAATAAAATATTTGACACTTTTATATGTTTAATTTTAAGAAACTAAATTCTTCATTAGAAGGGAGACAAAATGGTATAGTTTGGAAAAAATTTTGGAACTTTTTTTATAACCATCATATTTTGATGAATAGTGAGAAATAATAAATTTTAATTCAAAACTAAATTTTAAATAAAAATATTTTATAGTGAAAAATTATGAATTTGAGTCGGTTTAAAGTAAAATTATATTGTATTTTTATCATTTAATATAATTTAGGTCATTGGATGTTAATTCACTTTTAAAGTGTACAAAAACACATGTGAATCTTTTGATAGTTTTTACATCTTAAAACCCCACATTCTGGTTTTGAAAATCGGAATTAAATTTAAATTAATTAATGAAACTCATATGTTTTGAATTTTGTAAAATAGAAATCATTTTTTTATTTCTAATATAAAAATTATCTTTGGGTGAATTTTTGGTACTTTTCTGAAAACTTTCAATATTTGATGAATAGTGAAAAACACGGCGTTATTGTTTATAATCGACTATTATTTAAATAATAATTATTATTATTTAAATTTATTTTAATTTCAAAGTAGATACATAATACATATATTATTTCAATTTAATTCATTTGAATCATTTTATAATAATAATAGATGTATAATATTTTATTGAACTTTTTAACGTCTTTTACCCACCTTTTAGGCACGTTTGAAAATATGCAAAAAAAGTAATTTTACCCTTTCTGTGAATTTAATTTCATAAATCTTAGAGACAATTTTTACATCAGTATGCAAAATTTTGTTCAATAGGATAAAAATAATTTTTGTGGATAATAATTTTTGAATTTTATTTACCATAGTTGAAAGTAAATAGAGTAATTAAAGGTAAAAATGATATTACAATTACCCTAACCCTTGTATTAATTATATTGGATAATTGTATATAGACCTAAACTAAACCTGGGAATACAATATGATCCTTTTGGTACACATTTATTAGATTACATCATTAATTATTATTTTATTTAAAGAAGAGTTAAAAGTGTTAAATTCAATGTTTAATAACTAAACCATTTTTAATATTGTGTTATACAAAATATAAATTTGACTATAAATATTAATTAAAAAATAAAAATCATTCCTACATAGTGGTATTTTAATTTTATTTTTTAGAAATTAAATATTTAAATCTATTTATGACACAATGATGATGTTGTAATTAACTTATTGATGAATGATTAAAATATTTGATATAATAAATATCAAAAAATGAAAATTGAGACTTTTTATACATTACACAAATTTTATAGGTTTACCTGACATCCTAGGGTTTATTTAATGTACTTTTTTCAAATTAATATTTTTTTGACTTTCAAAAACCCAAATACTAATTAGTGTCAAAATTGAAATAAATGAGTTTTTAAAACGAATACTATATTTTTAAATAATATAATTTTTCTAAAATTCTATGTATTAGAAAAAGACCATATATAATGAAATATATGTCATTAAGGAACCAATTTAGGTTCTCTTGGAATTTTATAGTATGTTTATTAACCATGCAATAAAAAAGTACAAGAAGACTTTGTAAAAGTTAAACTATTTTACTGAGAATTGGATCTAAAAGATAAGGTTAATATTGTGACCTAAACATGTATAAAACCTATTTTTTGAGAGTATTTAGACCCATAATCACCTTATACTCTAAATAAATTTATTTTGAGCCATTATAAATCGAAAAATAGTTAATAATAAAATATTATTTCAAGATTTTACTAGAGTGACCCGCACCTCTCTTATAAAGGTCACTTCCCCTTCTCTTAAAATCCAACCTCCAAAGCCATTTTTCTTGACCAAAACCTACTCAAATATCATCCAAACTACCCCAATTAATCCTATAGGCCTTAATGTGATCATAATAAAACCTCAAGAACCATTTTTATCAAATTAAAAGGAAGAACCCGAAGAAGCGGTAATTACTTCATTACCTCTTTAAATGTTATTTTTTTCTTCCACATCCTCATTATTTGATTTTTTCCGTACTTAAATAGTAACTCCAATAAATTATACATGGTGAGATGTTATTATAAATATCTTACAATCGTATTCATTATTATATCCATCCTATGAATAACAAAGTCACCATACATGTGTACATACTGCTTACCATCTCTACGTTGTGGTGTGGTTTGTTATTCAACACATCATTATTTGGGTGGGTATAATAATGAGTATAATTGGTGTAAATAATAAATATAAAATTTTATTTATTATTTATATATAATATAAAGTCTAATTACATACTATTTATCCATCAATAGAATGATATTGTCGCTCGTGTGTACATACTAATTACCGTCTCCATGATGCGATGAGATTCATTTCTACGTTCACCGTTCAACGATGATTATAAAAATATATTTTATAAATAAGATAATAATATATGACATAATAATTCTATTGGAACTATATATATATATAAGAATTTACATATGTCCTATACACTTACTTCCATTCAATATGATATGAAAACGGAAATAGCGTTTATGTGTACGTACGACATACAGTCTCCATAAACGGTGTTTTTCATTTAAAATATCTATCTATTATAAATATTTATATTATGAATATATATTATACATATATAATGTTTTATATTCTCGAAGAAATTAAATCATTATATAAGTGACAAGATCCAAAATAACAAGTTAAAACATCTACGATAAAGAAAGAGATTATTACCTGAAATATTATTTTAACCTAGAAATTATTATAAAATGGGTAGTATAAAGCCATAAATGAATGAAGTATGATGTAGTAAATAAAAATATGGTTCTGGTATAATATAATAACGTACTATGGTCATTATACATGAGGTTAAAAATACTGAGACCAAAGGAAATTATAATGTAAGGGTTATTTCCTCAATCTCATTACTATCTGATATTGTTTATGTATAAGTATTTAATATGAATTTTTTATCGTCCATCTCCATGTTTCATACAAATGTTTTTAGAATTAATATTTGATGGTTTTTTAAAGTTACTCTTTATATATATCAGCATTTTAATGTTTTCATGATATATTTTTCTAAATATTTTTAATTAATTTCCATGGTTTAAAAATTATTATAAGGATTTATTTATATGGACATTAATATTTTAAAATGTTAATTACTTTAAAAAGTTTCAATGTGCTATGACACAGGTTGATTAAAAAATAACTTTTAAATGACTTCCTTTATGAATGTGTGACTTTTATATTATTTCACAAAAAGGGATATTTTTCTCTCAATGAGTTTTATTGATCATTTTCAACTATGTCAATATCTTTTACTAGATATTATTCATGATTGAGGTTGATTTATTATAATAAATTATTCTATATTGTATTGAATGAGTTATGATATGTTTAATTATGGATGTGTTATTTTTATACCATTCATGGATTATGGTTATAGTATTGAGATTTCGTATGTTAGTTTTAATATGAATGTTTATGTTATGTTTCAACATTTTCATATGAGGAATGCATCGGACTTAGTAAGTGACAGGTCGAGGCCTCTATAACTCCTCGATGCATCGGTAGGTCTCATGAGACAAACTATTGTCTTGGAACAGGGCCTTGAAATTTTTTTGTTATTAGTATTGGTATGAGGCCTTGACTATGTGGTTATGATGTCTGGAATTATGCATTCCTTCATTATGAAATTATTTATTACATATGATTATTCAACTAGTAGAATATCGATGTTCATATTTATATGGTAATGTTTGATTTTTTTTCCATATTTTGTTCATGTATATTTTTAAAAAGTATGTTTTTTTATTACACATCTTGACTTATATGTTTATAGCTTCCACTAAATTATTTACCCTTACTGAACATCTGAGCTCCCCACTTTCTTATGTATTATTTTCCCAGGATGTGAAACAGAATATTATGACTGACTTGCAGGAGTAAGTTAAGGGAAAAATGGCGTTATCAAAGGAATATTTATGTTGTGTTTTATTTTATAAATTTCAATGTAACATTCATATATGTAATCTATTTTCCACGACTACTAAACAGATCGGTCCTTCGGCAATTGATTCCTTATAATCATTCCAATGTATTAAAATAATTCACCAACTATGGGTAACTGGGGTTGGGGCATTAAAGTTGGTATCAGAGGAAGTTTAACAACATCCTTGGAAATAGATTTATATAAACTCTGATTTTGTATCATTACCCTAAGATATACTTGGATTATTAGTATAAAATAACTTCCTATAATTTTTTTGATGCAGTAATTTTGTGACTTTTCTATGAAATACATCCCTGCATGGATATGATTAGGTAGAGGCCGATCTGGCACAGATTCACCTACATGTAAAACCCAAAAACACCGCTTTGAGCTAGATTCCAATGGGAACCGGTGCACGACATAGGGCCTTACTGCACTCGTGGTTATGCCACTCTCAAGGGATATTTTTAGGATAATTCAAAAAAAATTACAACCCATTATGAAAGATTTATGAGTAAATACCTCCTCAAAAGAAACATTTGTTATGAATATGGATTATATGCATAAACTACTCAATTTATGTTACATATTTTACAAATTTGTAATTATGCATTGTGATTCATAAACTACCCTATTGTATTCAACATTTTAGAAATGGTGCCCAGTAGAAGGAAATAGAACTCTAGCAATATGCCTGATCCAAGGAGTAAGAAGGGTTGTATCTTTCTTTTTCTTAAGCCAAAATTCAGAAGGGAAATAGCCTCCCACCTATTCTCATAATTTGATAAAATATTATCATGTGTCAATAAGATAAGTAAATAATTCTCTAATTCATATGGTATTGAAGGGAATCGAAAGAATAAAAGGATGATAGAGACAATGATGAATAAAGGGAAGAAGTGAGAGAAGGATTTTCAAAAATGTGATAACTATGGGATGAATCACCTTGGTAAATTCTTGAAGGGAATGGGTGTTTTTATATGAGTAGAGAAAAAGGACACCAAGTATTTGATTAAAAGCATAATAAAAAGGGTTCAAATGTTCAATGCTTCATCCACAAGGAGTTGGGACATTACGAGAATCAATGTCCCAATGATCAGAGTATACCGAAAATGATTCTATTTGATAATAATCAAGTTAGATACTACCACAGATGAAGAATAATAACTAGTTTTCATATATTTTAATTATTTAATTATGTCATTTGAGTGTTGTATCAAAGATATACTGGTTATATTAATTATGGATATAAATAACTATTGTAATGCAGTACTATTTATTTGAAGATTTGAGATTATAAGGTAATCAGAAAAGTGGCTCGACTGCAAGTTAATGCGTTTTAAAAAATACATGGTTGAAGGAAATATAAACCTTAATATAGTCCCAATAAGGAATTAGGGATTTTGGAATAATAGATTGTTGATTTGTATAAATTATATCTGATATTCTTGACTACCTTGGAACTGATTAATGGTTTTTTTATTCCATTATTGTTGGAGAATTCAAAATTTTTGGATATAAGGAATATATAATGTATTATATAATGAATAAGGGAGCATGAAAGTAATCAATATGGTTTTATGGTAATTCATGGTGTTTCCATGTTTTAAGAAAATACCTGATGAATTTATTCACTTGTTATTACGTGGAAAAATATATCTTCAATATGTTTATCTTCCTTATAAATTTTGTATTGTGAGTTTAGACAGAATTATTTTGGATAACACTAATGGTCAGAATGAATTATGTTGTACATTGTATACCATTTTTTAATTTTAAAAAATTTCATAAGATTATTTTTGGATTGTTATAAAAAGGACAACACGGAGGTCGGGCGACAACATGTCACATCCCATAAGGTCGTGAGACTTTACCCGCAACCGAAGGGAGACAATGGTGCATCACCTACCTCTGGCCTATGTGATGTCCTAGATTGTATAATGTAGTTTTTTAAAAGGTCATATAGTTAAATTATTAATTCAATTTTTTGGAACCCTATAGGATTAGGATAAATAGAATATTTTTGAGTTGTATTATCTTTTTTGAGTAGAAGTTGAGTTTGTGGTAGAAATTAGTTAAAGTATGGAACACTACTTGTCAATTATTTTTTTCTTAGTTATTGATTAAATTAATACTTAAACTTTAGGTAAAGGATATTAAAACCAAAAATGTGTTATCCATATACTTTATGTTTTTATGAACAAAAAATATTTTAATTCATCATAGATTTATGGCTTTGAGATCCCCAATTTTTGATTTATAATTCAAATGATTGATATTGATGACCTCAATCAATACCTATGAATATTTATGTTTTACTCCAATTATGTGTCTCAAATTTCCAACAATTTTCTCCTACTCGAAATCCTAATTTGGAGGTGAATTGTTCATTTCCATTTCCCTCTTATTAATATTAAATTTTATTAACCTTATTTCCGATGTGGGTTTTCCAAATAAATATTTTCTATTTTTAACATTTTATTTTAGAAGAAAAAATTCAAATTGCGAGGACACAATTTATTGAAAGATGGGGGACTTTAACACCCTATGATTTCATAGTACTCTATCTCTTTAAAGTAATTCAATAGATTTTGCTACACGCAATACCGAGTTCGACCACACCACGACTTACCAAATTAGCTGTTCAAAAAGATGTTATTAATAATATTAACTGTATTTCAAATTCTATATACTCCATATAATTTTATAATTCATATTATGTGTTTATTACACATAATATAAGACCAAATTCATTTCATTTAGATAAAATAAGTATTTTTAAAAAATGCAATTTTATCACCTTTTAATGGATAACCCTTTTTAAAACCAATATTTGATAGTTTTATATATTCAATTTACTGAAATTAAATTCTTCTGTTGATTTTGGACATAAAAATTCATTTTGGATAAATTTTTGGTACTTTTTTATAACATTCATATTGTGATGAATATTGAAAAAAACCAAATTTTAATTGAAATATTTTTAATCAAAATAATTTATAGTTTTAAATTATGAATTTTAGTGGTTTTGAAGTATAATTAGATTATATTTTTATAATTTAATATAATTTAGTTCATTGGAGGTAAATTCACATTTAAATTGTACATAAACACATGTCAATCTTTTTATAGTCTTTACTTCTTAAAAACACTTTTTCTCATTTTGAAAATGAGAATTAATTATAAATAAATTAATGTAACTCAAATGTTTTAAATTTGGCCAAATAACATCATTTTTAGATTATTAATATTAAAATAATCTTAGGGTGAGTTTTTGGTATTTTTCAGAAAACTATCAATTTTTGACGAATAGTGAAAAACATTGTGTTATTGTTTAAAACCAACCTTTATTATAATTATTTTTCTTTTTATTAAATATTTTAATGAAATAATGTGTACATAATACCTATATTAGTTCAATTTAATTCATTAGAGTCATATTATAATAAGATTAGATGTATAAAATTTTATTAAATCTTATAATGTCTTTTACCCAACTACTAGGCACCTTTACAAATTTGCATAAAACATAATTTTACCACTTCAGTGAATTTAATTTCAAAAATATGAAATTCACTATCGATATCATTAAGTAAAATTTCGTTCAATATGATGAAAATAATTTTTGGTGAATAGTAACTTTGTAATTTTATTTACCATAGTTGAAAGTTAATATGGTAATTAAAGGTAAAAATGATATTATAATTACCCTAACACATGTCCTAATCTTATTGGATAAGTGTATTTTGACCTAAATCAACCTTAGGAATATAATATGACCCTTTTTGTGCACTTGGATTCAATTAAGACATTTATTATTATTTTATTTAAAGAAGAGTTGAATGTTTAATATTCAATGTTTAATAACTAAACCATTTTTAATATAGAGTCATTCATAAGAGTAATTTGATTATAAATATTCATTATAAATATAAAAATATTTCATACATCTTGATATTTTATTTATAATTTTTATACATTGAATAATTAAATTAATTTATGACACAATGATGATGCGGTAATTACCTTATTAATGAATGCTTAAAATATTTGATATTATAAATATTAAAATAAGTGTAAATTGAGACTTTTGATGAATTATACAAATTTTATCGATTCAAATTCTATTTTTGGGTTTTTTAATTTATTTTTTTCTATTTAATCAAGTTTTTTTCACTTTCAAAAAACCAAATTCTAAATAGTGTCAAAATTGACATAAATAGGTTTTTAAATAAAATACTATATTATTAAATGATATAATAGTCCTCAAAATATATTTCTCGTCCAAAGGACTTATATAATGATATATATTTCATGAATTAACCACTTGAGGTTATATAAGAATTTTATATTATGTTTATTAACCATGTAATATAAAAATACCAGAAGACATTTTACAAGTTAAACTAATTAACTAAGAGGTAAATCTAAAAGATAAGGTTATTATGGTAACCTACTAATTTATAAAACATATTGTTTGAGTGTATATAGACCCATACATACCTTATCATATAAAAAATAAATTTTAATCCATTATAAAAGGAAAAAATATTTTAAAAATAAAATAATATTTTAAGCTTTTCCAAAAGTGACCCTCACCTCTCTAATAAAAGGGAATTTCCCTTTCGATCAAAATCACACCTCCAAGACCATTTGTATCATCCAAAACCTGATCATATAACCTCCAAAATACCATCACATAAACCTAAAGGCCTTAATTTTATCATAATATAACCTAAGGATCCCTTTTGTTCAAATCAAAAGAAAGAATCCGAAGAAAAGATAATTACTTCATCACCTCTATCAAATTTCATTTCCACTTCATATTCCCCTTTCATTGATTTTTTACAATACTAAAATAATAAATAATGTACCTTATTGATTCTAAGATGTTATTATAAATATGTTACAACCATATTCATTAGTCTATCCATCCTATGAAACACAAAGTCACCATACGTGCGTACGTGCGGCTTACCGTCTCCACTTCTTTGTGTGCTTTGTTATTCCACACTTCCGTATTTAGATTGGTATAATAATGAGTATAATTGATGTAAATAATAAATATAATTGATTAATGATTATTTATATATAATATATCATCCAATTACATATTATTTAACCATCAATATAATGATATCTTCGCTCGTGCATACGTACGGATTACTGTTTCCATGACGCGATGAAATTCATTTCAATGATCACCATTCAACGATGATTATAAAAATATATATTATTAATATGTATGTAATATAGGAAATAATAATTAATATATATATATATATGTATATTTTTATTTACATACTTCTCATTCAGTTACTTTCATTCAATATGATATGAAAAAGGAAACAATGTTTATGCGTACGTACGACCTACCATCTCCATAAACAATTTTTTCCATTTCATATGTATATATATAACATATTTATATTATGAGTATATATGATACATAAGTAATGCACTATATTATGGAATCAATTAAATCATGATATAAGTGTATTGATCAAGAATAATAAGTTAAAACATGTACTATAGAAAAAGCGATTACTACCTGAAATATTAGTTTAACATAGATATTATTATTAAATAGGTTATATAAAGAAATAAATGAATACTATATGATATCAGGTATATGAATATGGTTCTAGTATAATATAATGACATACTATAGTCATTATAAATGTGGTTAAATGTACCCTCGTCCAAAGGAAAGTACAAGGTAAGGGTTAATTCCTCAATCTCATTATTATCCGAGATTGTTTATGTGTTAGTATTTACTGGGGAATTTTTATCATGCATGTCCATGTTTTATAAAAACAATTTCAAAATAAATATTTTAAAAATTTTTTGGACGGAACTCTTTACCAATATCATCATTTTAAATGGTTTTATGATTTATTTTTCAAATTATTCTTAATTAACGTCTATGTTTTAAAAATGATTTTAAAGATTTATTTATATAGACATGATTATTTTAAAAAGTTAATTCCTTTTTAGTGTTTCAAAGTGGTGTGGGATAGTTTGATTCAAAATTATATTTTAAATTAATTCTTTTATAAATTAATGACTTTTAAATTTTTTCAAAAAAAGGGATATTTCTCTAAAAGAGTTTTACTGATCATTTTCAACTATGTCTACATCATTTATTGGATATTAATCTTGATTGATGATGATTTATTATAATATAATCTATCATTTTTTATTGAATGATTTGTGATTTGTTTGACTATGGTTGTGCTATTTTTATACCATTCATGGTTTATGGTTAAATTATTTATATTTTGTATGCTAGTTTTAATACAAATATTTTTATTATGTTTAAACATTTTCATGTGAGGAATGCAATGGACTTAGTAACTGACAGGTGGAGCCCACTATAGCTCCTCAACACATCGGTAGGTCTCCTGATACAAACATGTGTCTTAGCACAGGGCCTTGACAAATTTTTTATTCGTAGTCTTTGCATGAGTATTTCAATATGTGGTTATGATGTCCGACATTACGCATTCCCTCGTTATGAAATTAGTTATTAAATGTGATTATTTGACTAGTAGAATATACTTACCCATATTTATATGGTAATTTTTTAATTATGTTTTCCATATTATGATCAAGATTATGTTTAAAAAGCTTTTTGTTTTTATTAGGAATCTTATTTTAAAAGAGTATAGCTTCTGCTAAATTATTTACCCATACAGAGATTTTGAGCTCACCTCTATCTTAGGTTTTATTTTCCAAAGATACGATGAAGTATATTATGACTGTCTTGGAGGGATAAGCTAAGGGAATAATGGTGTTCTAAAATGATTATTTATGTATTTTTTTTTTATTTTGAAATTGTAATGTGACGTTTATATATGTAATATATTTTCCAAGACTGATAAATAGATCATTACTTCAGGACTTGATTGATTGTAATCATGCCAATGTATTAAAATAATGAACTGACTCTAGGTAACTAGGGCCTAGGCATTACAAAAACATTGAACTAAGGGAACCTTTGAATGACTGTGGATACCATGACCCCAGCCGCTCTGTATATTTTTGAATTAATTTAGACTAAGTCAAGCTCTAACCCTCCTTCACGTCAACCAAGTGTGTGTTGGAGTGTTCTCATATACATATCTGTGATTGATTTGATTGTCCTGAAACCCATCAGATGCCATGTCCCTTTTGAGCCACCGATGGTGGAATTCATATTCCCAACATCCATGAAGTTACTGGACCAACAGAAATAGAATGTCGTTGACTTATAGAAAACATTGGATGACTAATCATACCATGCCCTCACCAGCTCTTCATAATTTGGGTCATGGCCTATCTACCAAAGGCATATCATCCTTAAGAGATGTTTTTCCTACCTTTGTATGCCCATATGGATCATATGCCCCATGTAATTCCTTACATGTTGTTCAAAAATGACTGAAAAATTCCCATCGTATACGTCTGAAAGGTATTAAGGCATCGGGGCCCTCAACCCACCACATTTGATCAAAGTAGTTTGACCGAAAACATCAATAATGATAGTCTATTTTTTGGGACATTAAACAGCTCTCAGAAACAAGTATGAAACTCACCAAGATGAAAACCCACAATTGGCATCTTTGGAAAATGACGAGTGTCAGCTCGCCCGGCCTACACCTTGTCTAGCCTTGGAAAACATTGACCAATAAAAACTCAAGAGGCACAAATCCAGTTAGGTTGAAAATGCACAAAGGGCGACCTATGAAAAAGCCGAGCAATACCTCCTAGGTCCACAGTAAATGATTCTAGGAAAAAATAATTGTGTCATCAGAAGAGAAAAAATGTTTTTAGGGTTTTATTATAAAACCCTAGCAATAGTAGAGCTATGAACATTGAGTCCCTTGGACTAGGAAACAATTAGAGCATCATTTAATCATTTAGTTTGGGACATCTTCTACATCTGAATAGCCTCCTATTCTACCTGATCAGACCCCCTTCCAATGGGGGGAATTTGTAGGGTGCCTAAAATTTAGTAATGGGAAGAAAAATAATCTCTAAATTTGGGTGAAGCAATGATATCAAGGTGGATTTAATATTTGCAGAAAAATGTGAAAAAAATAGATTTCGAAATGGAATTAGGCTTGGCCGCAAACCATCACTGGGAAAGGATAGAGGAAGGCATAAGTTGTGAACTATTTAGTACATGGAAGGATTCTTATATTCTAGCCCATGAGGCACTGGCCAATGAATGAAGGAGTTAATGGTGAATTTCCACCCTCGAACCAGAGCCACCACGATCCGTTTTCACTGGTAATAATCCAATGAGTGTATGCCCCATGTACCATCCCCATGAGTAATGTGGTTTGTGGAGGAGGATATGCCAACAGTGTACCGCACGTCCGCAAACCCCAGATTGACTGAGTCTTCCACGAGTCCTATTTTTTCCCCGAGATTATGGAGAAGGTTGAACACGTACTGCGGATATAGATTCATTAGAACTCTATAAAAGGACCACCAGAGAAATCAGAAAATGAGGGGAGAAAATAAGGGAGAGTGAGATATGGGACAAGAAAAAATGGTACAAATAACATAGAGGGTGCGGGATAAATTTCTCACATACCGAAATCAGTTCGGGGTACTCCATCCTGAATCCACAATAGTTCACAGATTCCATCCCATGAATAATAAATAGTTTGTGAAACCCATCCCTCGAACCATATATTGAAAGAAGATTGCAATGGTCCTCCCTGCAAATAGTATTCAGATGACTTCCCACAGCCAAACAGTGAACCACTAAAAATATATATAATAAAAGCGGATCATAGATTCTCATATGCAGAAGAATGTTCGTGGATGCCCCTATGTGTAAGAAACATTGTGGAAAGATCCTCTATGTACCATCATAAGCAGCCATCTCTTCTTCATACTATCCTAAGTGGCCAAATCTTGTCTATCCAGCTTTTACACTGCTAGGTCTACGCAGAACCGGTTTTTCCCACATGGACTATATTGGTGGGGGGGGCTGCACCTCCTCCACCCTTCTCGGGATCACTTCTAGGATACAGTCCCAGCCCTCCAAGCTAGTCTCTTCGCTTCCCTCACTGACCCTTATTAAAAATGGAGAGTCGCACAGTGAACATTCCAGAATGTGTTGAGAAAATTTTCTAATGCCCACATATGCCTCCCAAATATGTGTACCTAAAATACAATTAGAAGAAACATTCTTCATCCACCTCCCAAAAATCCCTATCACCTGCCTCCTATGCCATGTTGACCCAGAACTACATGGATAATCACAACTTGAATGTTTCTTGAATTCCCAAACACATCCTTTCCATCCATTAAACATTGTGTTTCTGGTAATTTTGGATCCTCATAATCCTCCATGGCCATCAGAAGTGGAAGGCCAGTGTCATCAAAATGACTTTGTTTGAGTTTTCACATCATGGTCTAGTGGCTCTGCATATGATATATACATAACGACCATCAATCAATGTCAATTTCATCATCAGAAGATTCATTTCCTACCTTGGTATGCCTCAATGGATTCCATTCCCCAAATTATTTTTCCTAATCCGAGAATCCATAAAGTCACATTTTTTACATTCCGTCCCACTCAAGTTCTAGGAATATAAGAACATACCAGTCTGATTGTCCTTTAGTTAACAATGGACCCTTCCCTCCAGGATCCAAACTCTATGACCTGAAACTATGAGTAATCTTCCTAGCCACATGATGATAAACTGTAGGGTACTAGTCAATGTTAAATGAAATTAAATGTTGATGTCATCATCCAAGATATATGACTTTAAACTATAGTAAACATCATCTGATATTCGGGGGCCCTCCCACTAAGGTAGGTCCTCAATCATCTGATGTAGGGTCGTGGGACCTTTAATCGCATTTCATATGGAAAGGTTCATCGTTCTGCACCATCACCCACAGTCTCCTCAGCCTCTTCCACTATAGGCTCTCCCTCTAACACCAACTGGGGGAGGCGTGTGCATTCATGAATCATCAAAATCCTATTGTTTCTCACACAGATCATGACTCACATGGGATTAGAGTTTTGTGAATATTACAACATGGAAACCAATATGATCTATGAGAACTCTGATTCTTAACCAAGCCAGGATATGTTGGACACCTACCAGAAGGCCCGATCTCAAAAGGGTGCCATCAATTAAGGTTCCACCCATGCATGCCTCCTTAAATGGGATGCTCCCATGCGTAATCCCCACACAACCTGAAGTATGAGAAATCTGATTCCTGAATAAACCGGGATACATAAGATGCGTTCCAGAACATCCATGATCAAATGGTGTTCCCATTTATAATGGGTCAACCCAATCATGCCCCCTTAAATGTGTAGCTTTCATTTGTTTTCCCCACACGAATGAACTACATGGGTTTTGATCTCTGTCTCCTTAGAAGGGTACATAGGACACCTCCCTGAGGTTCTATCCCAACTAGGGCCACGAACCACTTGTAATCCCAACTATACCCCCACATGGGTGGAAACTCACGCCCTCAACAGGCGACTATCGCATGTAAGACCTAATATTCAAGAACTATGTATACATTGATTCCCAAAAAATCGGGATACATAGGATACCGACCTGAGGAACAATCCCAACATCCATGTATGACTCACATATATCCTTATTAGATTGTGTCCTCTTTCCCCCTATAAAAACAATACTAGGCCATAGGAAATTATTTTCCCTCGGGTCCTCTAGGCCGCTTAGACATAAGTCCTACACCAACCTTGACTAGGCACTTGTCTCCTAGACTTCCTTTCCAGATGACATTAAACTGTGTTGTTGGTTCCTTGTCACACGACCTTAAAAGGTGATGTGTCCAATTATGAGAGACCGAACTACGTGGATTCTGATTCCTTTGACAAGGATATGTTGCAATCCAATATTACAAGTTCGATCCAGACACTCAAGTCACTCTATGTACCCCCAGGATGACAATAAACTCAAGAGTTCCCGATTATAAGGATTGAGACTAATGTTGTCTAAATAAACTCAAAGATTCCTAGAATCATAAATCCAATTAGGCATGGTAAACCTCATAGGTATACGGTTCGTAATCCATGCGTATACTTATGACTTTCATCCCATGGGTAATCTATGGTTACTAGTATTGGGGATAAACCAAAGATTCATGAACATAATAACATGTCTTAAATCTATAAGATAGTCTGGAAATAGGTAATAATTCCCCCCAAAATGGTGTGATGAGACTAAATTCCAATCCTCTCGACCAATGTGCTTCTCAAGTGTCATTGGCCATTTATCCCAAAGAACGCCTCCCTTTGGAAAGTAAGCCCATTGATCGTTGGATACAACGACCGTTGGGGGCTTATGGCTCTGTGAATAAACTCATTGGAGACCAGGAGAAGCCAAAAAGATAGGGAACCTAATAGAAATGATTAAACTTCATCGTCTCCCTTTAATAATAATCAAGAACTGATCACGTCACGTTCACCACAAAACAAAAATGGTGAACCCGACGTGAATCTTTAACCAACATGAAGGATTCACCCTAATATGAAACTCTCTATAACAATAAATGGATGATTAATATCCGATGTGCCATATTTTTTATTCCCCAACCAGAGTAGAAATGGACCAGGCAGTGAGCCTCCAATTGAGGTGGTGAAATAATCCGACTTTGTAACCCCCTTCATGCTCAAAATGGGGGCCAAGAAAGGTCATCAATTACGAATGGGATTTTGAGATAATATGTTGATGGGTTTTTCTGTTTGTATTTTCCCAAATGTCTTATAGGTACTCAGTAGATCATTATTCCATACAATGGCATAATAATGTATTCACAGACACACACGATGATCAACTCACAGATCGGGCCTCTCAATTGGCAGAGCACCCCATCTCCCACCCAGCGTCTTCAACATTGGGTCTCAGACACACTGGTCTGAGAGTACCACATGAATGGTTCTCCCCTGACTGTGGAGGAAGCTATGTAAACCATCTAGTTGGCTATGTCCCGTCAGCCTCCTGCCCAGCAATGACCATGGGAAAATATCCCGGAATCCCCTGTGGTCATCTCAAACTGTTTTGGGAGCCTGTCTTCAGAACAAGACAATGAATATTTCCCTTATCATAGGGAGGTGGATGAGGATTATGTTGATGACTTCATCCCTATCATGAAGGGGTTCAGCTCCATGTCCCCCACTAGAATATGTCACTACAACTACATTGTGACCCCATATCCTCTCTTTGAAGAGGATACCACCTTCAGGATAAACGTCCACACTCCCCGAGCTCCGGCCCCTCGGACCGCCCACCTACGGTGGAGAACATACAACTACGAATAGGTCATCACCATCATTCCCAAGGATTAACTCCACTGCTCAGACACATAGAAATATCACAGAAAGTCCCATTAATCTCTCTGCTCTTCCAAAGCCCGCCATCCCGATAGAGTGTCTACATAAGAGAAAGCGTTCATCCATGATGATCCTCGTCAATCCTGCCACCCATATAAGACTAAACCTACCCAGAAGTGTCCTCTTCCGGCATGGGATCATGAAGCCCACAAACAAGACAGAGTGGATATATAGCACCTATAGAACCAAATCCCATAAGATGCTCCTGACACCCGCCATCTCGATATGGTGGCAATCAACAGGAGGGCACGTCTCCCTGCCAACAAAGGGAACCAAATCGATATAGTGGGACACCCACATATGCCGGGATAGATCCATGTATATGCAAGTAAATTATGTCATCCCGATAAGGCAGCAAATAGATAAGTAAGATGGCATATCCTAGCATAGGGGAAAACTCGTTCACCTGACCCGAAACAGGAGAATCGTCTGTATCCAATGACCATTGGAGAACCGTAGTAGGAAATTCCTAATCCAATAGTGGAATGGGCCCTCATAAAAATTACAGCCATGTATGTCTCTATACATATCGTTGAAATGATGGAGGATTAGGTATCGATCCCAGATCATATCTTGTAGACATTCCAGAATGTAGTTGTATTAGTGTCAATAGTAAGGACTCATCCCATGAGACCATATCCCCAGTTGTGGTGACTCCTCTAATAGACAAGATAGCCACCTCGAATCATCTCTACATCTCTGATTCCACCGAAGAGGGTCTTCGGATATATCTCGTGATACAAGGGAAAGTGGAGTGATCATTCTCACTCGTTTCAACTAGGGGACACCCATCTATCATGGTGGATGCTCCATGGTAGGAATATATCCCAGCCAAAACACATTATGTTCATTGTAGTATCATGACAGCATCATAGGACCCAATTAGAGATGGACCCATAGGTGATGGCCGTTATCAACAGAAGACGGTCCCCACTTCCCACAAGAGGGTCCCCGAATGCGCAACAGGAAGAAAAAAAATAAATAGGGGGTCCATGACTGTGGTCTATTGGAAGACGAGGTAATATAGGCCGCCAAACATGTAACAAAGGGTTGGAATCCTACAAAAATATGACCATATTATTGGAGTGACAGTAGCAGTTTTGAAGGTCATCCCTACAATGTCGCTATCAGTGGCTCTAAAGGTCATCCCCAGAGCAACCCTAAGGGCCTCCCTCATGGGAATATAATGATCAATCACAAGAATTACTCTGTTGATGCAAGTCACGGATTCCCTCTACGTGACCAGAAGATCGAGAAACAATAAGTTCCTCCACTCGTTGCGGTATGCCTTGATGGTCCTCCCGAGGGTATACGTTGCAAACACTCTCTCTGATATGGGACCATAGATTATGATGGTTTTCTTCACCATCATAGTCACAACTACAGAGGTCCTCCCCGCAGTACATCTCACCGTGACAAGATGTTACTCCCGTTGTCGTGGCCTGCCCTGAGGGTCCTCCCTAGGGGTTACGTTGCAACGATATCTCACACATTTAGGCATCAGATTATGGTGGTAGTCCTCGCTATTGTAATAGCGGAGGACCGCCCCATAGAGACGTCAAGTAATGATATGGCCCCCACTCGTTGTAGAACATTTTGAAGGCCCTCCCAAAGGTGTTCCCTGCAGATATTCTCCATGCAACATTTTTGATGGTTTTCCTCGCCATCCCAACATCTACGATGATATTCCTCACCATCATTGCCACCATTTCAAAGGTCATCCCCACAATGGTGTTAAGGAAGAAGAAGGCCCTACCCTTTTTGTAGTGTGTGATGAACACCCTCCATAGGATGCACACCGAACGTCAAACCTTGTTGGTCTTCCTCGCCACCATGGAAACCATTATGAAGGCCCTCCCCACAAGGTCCTTGAACAACACAAAGGTCCTCCCCTTGCTACAGTCCACACTGAAGGTCCTCTCTAGGGTATTCACTACGGAATTATTTCTAAAATTCATTCATCAAGCCGTGATGGTAGTCCTCTCCATTTCAGCGCCAATTGCGGAGTCCTCGTAGTGAAATATCATACCAACATAAAGTTCCTCCCCCCGCAAAACCAAATATAGTAAATCCCTACAATGTTGAGGCACTCCAGATGAGGGAATAGAACATGTCAGATTCCCAGTCAACTATCAATGAAATCCTTATTCAATCAGGAGACTGTCTCAGAAATCTTTTATCCTCAAATCCACCTCAAAGCCAAAAACATAATGATTTGATCCCTACCAGCCACACTACCTCCAATCATGCTGTCAATGAGCATCTTAGCTGGGATGATGAAGTAGTGAAATCGTTGTCGGAGGCACGTGCTGTTGTATTTCACCTGAGGAAAGGACTGTTCAGGGATGATATACCAATAATGTTTCGGCCCATGGCCACTACTTAGTTAGACATACATAGATATTTTTCAGAAGGAAGAATACCTGACATCCAATCCAATATCTAGAAAACCCTTTGCTGTTTGAGGTAAAATTTCCTACCATATGAAGGGTATGTAGATCATGTCAATAAAATAGAAGAGCTCCAACATCACATTGACCTGGAATCACTTACTTCGACATGACACCAACAATTAGAGAGGTGAATAAGGGACCTTGAGTTAACCTACCTCTGTGCACTGCACAAATTTCATCACCTTATGGATAACTCTATGATGGGAGTTCATATCCATGGATGGGGAGAACATTGGGAGTCCTTCATTTCACTCCACTCCCTATCCATAAAAACCCATTCGGTGTATGGTCTTGCAATGCCATCACTTCAAGACGTAAAAAAAATCAAGTCCCTATTCAAAAGAGGTGGCACATCTGATATAAACAGGCCTTAACTAAGTCTCAAAAGCGTCAGGACAGAAGAGATTGAGCCATTAATGAACTCTAGAATCAAGACACCAAAAACATTTGGCAGGCTTCTCTACTAAGAAAACCCAATCATAGATTAGTGCATGCCTCCCTAGAGGGAATTAATTCACAGTTGAAGTCAACCCCAGGTTGGGCCCACCCTCGAATGGGAGCACGCAAGATCAGGCCAAAAGTGATAGAAGAATCAACATCCACAATACGGGACCAACCCTAGCATGTAGGGTTGGGGACATTTTAAAAAACAAATGACCTTATAAGACCAAAAAAACTGTGAAGAGGTGTAGTGTCTAGGGAACAAAGCCAACCCCAACCCCCAGGTCTGGGGTCATTTTTACCTCAACAAAAACCTACCCCATGAGATTCGGTATTCTCTTGTTTGGGGAGGATAGTCAAAAGTGGATGTCAATTTCGATTTTTGTACCTCAAAACATCATCTCTTCCAAGAGGGAGGCATGTCATAATGCCGCACCAAGGATCCTTCTATTTCACCCTTTGTCAAGAGACCCTATGACAATCTTGTGACAGAAGGATGAAAACTAGTATGAGGTGCAGAAGGTCCTCTTCCTAATTAGAAGATGAGACCCACTCAACCCCATATTATGCATATTATAACGTCATGAATGTTAACCCCATGTATGTCACCGAAGTTGATGCAAATCCATATGGATCGAGAGAAGATGGTTCTGTTCCAGTTGTGATTCCCAACGAGCCAGGAGGCGTGCACACCTGGAACTAGAGGGTCGCTCTAAACCTAGCTCATATATAAAATCCCCCTCCACATCCCAAGCGAGTTGCAAATAGATATGGGAAAAAATACCATGTTGGCCTCAACCCACCTATTTATATCAATACAAACATGCATCTAACACTTAAAGAGAGGTTCACTCTGCAAGAGGATGAAATAAAGGAATTAATGCGGATTAACTCCAATCTACTCTAGAGGAACTGTCCTATCGAATATGTTACCCAAAATGAGTCACACAACGCACTTCCAGAAAGTGTGCCTAAACAACAAAGGTTTTCCTTGGGAAATGAAATAAGGTCAGGGCCCCCACCTAGTGAGGCACCTGGCCCATAAAACTACCTAATCTTGGATTCAGTATCATACAAAGACTTCCCTCCACTCATAAAGCAACTAGAGTTAGTAGATTTAAATCCTCTGAAGATAACACTTGATGGAATATGTACCTCTGGTACCAGTTGGTCCAGCATCTCATGTAGTACCCCAGGCTATACCAGCTCAGGATCAGGCCCCACATGATGTAAACCAGTTTCTCGTCAACTCCATAAATGAACTAACATCTCGACTAGATGAAATGGAAGACTAGCGTTCTCCGATACAGCCAGAGCAAAAGCCTTATCTAGACTGGGTGATTCGTACGCCACCTCCACCGAATTTTGGAAGCCATGTATTCCATATATTCAATGGCTCAAGTGACTCAGAATATCATTTGATGTACTATGCATCTTATTGAGACCCTATGATGGGAACTTCAGAACAACCTGAAGTAGTGAAAGTCAGATTCGGTGTACGAACCTTAAAAGATTCGGCCTTCTTATGGTATAGAAGTTTTCAAACATAGTCAATAAAAGGATGGGAGGATCTTCTCCATAAATTTCTATTCTACTTTAGCTTCATGTTTCCTAAGAAGACAGTTAGAGACCTCATGTATTGAAAACAAAGTAAGAATGAGTGGGTCTCAGACATAATCTCCAAATGGGAGGGTCTGACCAACTATCTGAACATTCCAATTCCACAGGAAAAGATACATTCATTGTGCATCAACAACTTCAGAGAAGAGATGCGAAAGCCACTCATACTACTAAAATTAACCACCAGATTTTGGAAATTCACTTTTATTTCTTAGAGAATCGAAGACACCCTAAAGTGGACTACACTCAGGTCCCGAATAGCCTCATAGTATCCTAAAAATAGAGAAGGTAGACATGAAGTGTCATCTTTGACACTCAAGCCAGCCACCACACCAGCTCTACCGCCTAGGCCTCTGTTGAATCTCCAAGGGCTCCTGCATATCAATGTCCGCCTCCGCCCCAGGGATACGATCAAAGAGGACCAAGGAAGATACAATTTTATGAATAAATAAATAAAGTTTACTCA
Organism: Viscum album; assembly: GCA_963277665.1. NCBI lineage: Eukaryota > Viridiplantae > Streptophyta > Magnoliopsida > Santalales > Viscaceae > Viscum > Viscum album. Next base: position 1,590,470,052 of record OY728161.1, on the reverse strand, counting down.
TTACTAGAGGACCAAGTCTGTGACTATTTCATAGCAACCATGAATTGTAACTTTCTACACTTACCAGAGAAAAGAAATCCTGAAGAATTTTCGCGTCAAAAACTGACTAGATTATTTTCCCTACCCTCAGATGTGGGTAAAAAATATTTCAGAATGCTTCGCCTTTAAATAAAATTTACAAAGTATAGAAGATGCAGGGTAGGTCAAGCTAGGATCACCCCTAGCACACGTAGCATATGATTCTTCACCAACTAATATGAGGTGGAGGAGTGGCATAAATTCGTTATCACAAGGGATGATAAATTTAAGGGCTTGATGTCATGGAAGATGATTAAACAAACTAATGGCATACTTGGATCTCAATTGCAACAACTGGTTATCCCGCAAATAGATCCTAATGAAACATAGCTACTCTACTCAGCCCCAAAACAATCCACAATCCGGTCATCTAGGCGTAATCATATGGGGAAGAAACTTGTACAAGATGATAAATATGTGATAGGGACAAAACTAGACTTTACACTTTTGGATTTCATGCACTCAGGCTTGACACAACTGGCACTGACCCACCAACCGGCACCATCAGAGGCATCCAACCAGGCTAATCTATCATCAAATGAGGAACTCATCTTCGATTCAATCAACATAGTCCATTTAATGGAACCATTATCTGATTAAGAGTATGATTATGAAACCGAGTTCCTGACACCTGATTGGGGGACCGGGAGGAGGAATCACAGAGGCAAGGGATATCGTGGTAGACACAGTCGTGGCTATGAACCAACCCCATGGTTATACCCCAGCTCAAATAGTCAATTTTCTATAAACTTAAGGGAGAGCACATCAATGGACCTAGTAGGAGAAATAATATTCCCCTGCCCCCACGATTTTCCACTCATGAACTATTATTCTACAATACCCATTAGAGGATGAAAAAGTGTCTAGCTACCTAGGGCACACAAGTAAACCGACCAGGTCCAGTCCCAAGAATGCAAGAGCGCCACCAACTATTTCCCATATGATCAGTCCCTCCTCATATCTTGATCCAACCAGTAAATTTCTAGTTAAAGAGATACCACAGATGGAGAATCTCTAACCTCTGGAGTGAAAGTATGATTTCCAAAAGCATCGGGCATTAGTACCAGCCAATATATCGATCATGGGTGCCCTGAGTTTATCAGCAGACCTCAGGGAGGCACTCATATAAGGCCTACTTAGCCCCCATGAATTTCAAGACATAGTTGATACTGCCAAGATATATAAAATAGAAACTATCATGGCTGAATGTAATGCAATTATTTCCTTCACCGATCAGGATAAATATTACACCATGTAAGGACACATCAAAACCCTATATGTGTATGGCATGCTGAATGACGTTGATGTATGGAATGTCTTCATCAACAATGGATCTAGTGTCCTCCTTATCCAACTACAAACACTTCGTAGGTTGGTCTACAATGTGGAAAATCATACACCATCATCCACAACTCTCTTGGGTTATGAAAAGAGATAACAAAATCCAGTGAGACAAATTAAGCTCAAAACCCACATTGGTGACATTGTGGCCCATTATGAGTTTTTGGTGGTTTGAAAAAACACAATATTCAATGCCCTGTTAGGAAGACCATGGCTGCAACAAGACATGGCCATTCATTCCGCCAACCACCATTGTATCAAATATTGCATCAATGTAAAAGGTGTAGAATTGCGTGATTATAAGGCCCCTTTTGAGCTTTTCGAGTTGCATTTCATCGATGGACGATATTAGGATAAAAAGGGGAAGACATATGAAATTGAAGGTATTGATTGGGTCCCTTCCCCAAATGGCCTTGAAGTGGTTATCGAAGACCCCCTCAAGCAGACAAGAAAAGAGTATGTGCTACCCATCAACTATCTTGAGAGAAATAATCCATTTCTGGATGTGTATTCATATGTTCTCATGATCTCAGTTGTGACATCCGAGTCTGACAATGCAGAAGCAACTGCTGACACTCAATCTGAAGAAGAATGAATCAGAATGTGTGATCATGCCACATTCTTGGAATCTCAAGATATTCCTACCACACTCTCAGAGTTGAAAATGGGAAAAGATAATTTTTACGCCGATGCTTTTCCCTCTCCATAGATTTCCTCACAAACAATTGAGTTAGAAGAAGTCTCTTCCTCCATAGAGCACCCATTCGAAATATTACCTCCGAGCTCTAGAGAGACCACATGAAGATATATATTCCCGTTAGAAGGGGAAGAGGGGGAGGATTTGGGGGATGAAGAGTAAGAGGAGCTTACTGGTTCCCCTCCACCATTCGAATAGGTAATCTCTACCACTCTTGATGAACTCAGGGAAATAAACCTTAGTACTGAAGAAGACCTGAGACCCACTCTCATTAGTGCAGCTATGTATTCCAAAGAACTAGAGTTATATACCTCCTACTTAAGGCTAAATAGAGATGTTTTCACTTGGAATTACACAAACATTCTAGGACTCGATCTCAAGGTGGTGACACACCACCTAGGCCTTCCATAAAATCTTATGTTTTGAATATATTTAAATAGACGTCATTTATGTATTTACATTAATTAATTCAACTCATATGTTTTGAATTTATTGAAATAGACATCATTTTTGGATTCCAATATCAGAATTATCTGAGGGTGATTTTTTTGTTATTTTTCCAAAAAACATTAAATTTTTAATAAATATTAATTAATTAATTCATTTGAGTCATTTTATAATAATATTAGATTTATAAATATTTATTTATTTTTTAACATCTTTTACACACCTTCTTGGCACATTTGCAAATTTGCAGAAAATGTAATTTTACCACTTATGGGAATTCAATTTTAAAAATCCATGTGACATGGTTGACATCGGCAAATTAAATATGGTTCAATTGGATGAAAATAATTTTTGTTGAATAGTAACTTTTGAATTTTATTTATCCTAGTTAAAAGTAAATAGGGTAATTATATGTAATAATGATATTATAATTACCCTAACATGTGTCCTAATTATATTGGATAAGTTTCTTTCAACCTAAATCATCTTTATGAATATAATATGATACTTTTGGTCCACATGGATTACATTAGGGAATTTATTATTATTTTATTTAAAGAATATTAAATGTGTTAAATTCAATGTTTAATAAAGAATCAATTATTAATATATGGTTATACATAACATAAATTCGAATATAAATATTAATTAGAAATCTAAAATTATTTCCTAATTCATGGTATTGTATATATAATTTTTAGACTTTATATAATTAAATTTATTTATCTAACAATGATGATGTAGTAATAACCTTATTAATGAAATATTATAATATTTGATATTGTAAATATCAAAATAAATATAGATGGTGACTTTTGATGAATTAAACAAATTTTATTGGTAATCATGACATGTGAGGGTTAATTTAATGTATGTTGTTTAAGTAATCATCTTATTTTGACTTTCAACAAAACCAAGTACAAAATAGTGTCAAAATTGACATAGATGAGTTTTTTAAAAAATACTATATTGTTAAATGATATATTATTTCAAAAAATATATTGTTCACAAAAAGGACATATATAATGATAGATAATTCATTAATGAACAAAATGAGGTTCTATTGGAATTTTATTGTATTTTTATTATCCAATTAATATAAAAATACAAGAAGACATTGTAAAAGTTAAACTATTTAACTAAGAATTAAATCTAAAAGATAAGGTTAATGTGGTGACCTAAACTTGTCTGAAACCTATTGAATGAAAGGATTTAGACCAATAACCAGATTATCCTCGAAATAAATCAATTTGGAGCCATTATAAACTGAAAATTAGTTTATAATAAAATATTATTTCAATCGTTTCCTAATGGGACCCGCACCACTTTTATAAAAGGGTACTTCCCCTTCTCTCAAAATCACACCTCCAAAGCCATTTGGCTCGACCAAACCCTACCTAGATATCCTCAAAAATATGATCAATTCATCTTATAGGCATTAATGTGATCATAATAAAATCTCAGAATACCTTTTTATCAAATCAAAATGAATAACCTGAAGAAGAGTTAATTAATTATCACCTCTTTCAAAGTTCTTTTCTTCTTCCACTTCTTAATTATTTAATTATTTCCATATTTAAATAATAAATCTGGTACCTTATACATTATGATATGTTATTATAAATATGGTAGAACCATATTCATTATTCTATCCATCAAATTAATTACATAGTCACCATATGTGCGTACGTACAACTTACTGTCTCCATGTTGTGGTGTAGTTTGTTATTCGACACATCATTAATTGGATGGGTATAAAAATGATTGTAATTGATGTAAATAATAAATATAACATGTTAATTATTACTTATTTATAATATAAAATCCAATTAGATACTATTTCACCATCATTAGAATGATATTTTTTCCCATGCGTACATACGGATTACCGTCTCCACGACGTGATTAGATTCACTTCCATGTTCACCATTCAACGATGGTTATAAAAATATATATTATTAATGAGTATGTAATATATAACATAATAATTATACTTGAAATATATATATATATATATATATATATATATGTTTGTGTGTGTGTATTTACATACATCTCATTCACTTACTTAAGTTCAATACGACATCAAAATGAAAATAGAGTTTATGTGTATGTACGACCTACCGTCTCCACAAACAGTGTTTTGAATTTCATATATCTACCTATTATATATATTTATATTCTGAAAAATATTGTAAATAAATAATTTATTATATTTTGTAAGAAATTGCATCATGATATAAGTGATATGATCATGAATAATAAGTTAAAACATGTACAATAGAGAAAGTGATTATTACCCAAAATATTCATTTATAGTAGAAATTTTTATTAAATGGTTAATATAAAGCCATAAATTTATAAATTATTATATTATAAATAATAATATGTTTATTGTATAATTTATCAACATACTATGGTCATATTATAGGAGGTTAATCATACACTTGACCAAAAGAAAGTAAAAGGTAAGTGTTAATTCCTCAAACTCATTTTTATCAGATATTGTTTATGTGTAAGTATTTACCTTGAAATTTTTATCATCCATGTCCATGTTTCATATAAATTATTTCAAAATGATTATTTTATGGTTTTTTGGAAGGAAATCTTTATCAATATCATCATTTTAATTTTTTTATGATTTATTTTTCTAAATATTTTTAATTAATGTCAATGTTTTAAATATAATTCTATGTATTTATCTATATGGACATGATTGGTTAAAAATGTTAATTCCATTCAAAAGATTCAATGTGGTAAGGGACACTTTGATTCAAAAATATATTTTAAAATAAATACTTTATAAATGTGTGACTTTTAAATTATTTCTGAAAAAGGTATATTTCTCTCAATGATTTTTACTGGTCATTTTCAACTATGTAAACATCCTTCACTGGATATTTTTCTTGATTTTCATTTAGTTATTATAAAAAATATTCCATATTGAATTGAATGACTTATGATATTTTTGACTATGGGTGTGCTATTTTTATATCATTCATGGTTTATGGTTATAGTATTGAAATTTTGTATCCTAGTTTTATTATGAATGTTTATGGTTTGATTCAAAACTTTCATATGAGGAAGGAATTAGACATAGTATGTGACGGGTGGAGCCCCTATAGATTCTTGATACATCTGTAGGTCTCATCAGAAAAACTAGTGTCTTGGAACAAGGCCTTGAATTTTTTTTTATTTGTAGTCTTGGAACGAGGCCTTGACTCTATGGTTTTGATGTCTAGATTTATGCATTACCTCGTTATGAAATTAGTTATTACATGTCATTATTGACTAGAAGAATATCCATGTGCATATTTATATGGTAATGCTTGATTTATGTCTTCCATAAGTTGTTCAATTTTATGATTAAAAAGGCAGTTATTTTATTACACATCTTGTCTTATAAGTTTATATCTTCTACTAAATTATTTACCCTTACTGAGCTTCTGATCTCACCCCTTTATTGTGTTTTATTTTCCATGATGCGAATAAGTAATATAATTCTTGACTAGCAAGGATAAGATAATTTAATAAATGGGATCTCAAAGAAATATTTATGTTCTGTTATATTTTATAAATTATAATGTAATGTTCATATATGTAATCTATTTTGCAAGACTAAAAAACGAATCATTCCTTCAAGACTTGTTCCCTTATAATCATGCCAATGTATTAAAATAATGCATTGACTCTGGGTAACTAAGGTCGAGTAATTAAAAAACCATTGATCGAAGGACACCTTTCCACGAATATGAATATCGTTCCCCCAGTGGCTCTACATATTGTTTCGATTGGCCCTTCTACCAAAGGAAAGTCTTACTTAGGAAATGCTTCCTTATGAACACCTCCTGGCCTCTGATCCCTCATATCCATCCCGGGATTCAAAAACACTATTATCTATAGTTTACAAACAATTCCACAATAATTTTGAGTTTGGTTGGACGTTTCTGGTTAAATTCTTGAGAACTAGGGAAGGAAATTCCATTTTTAATGAATGTCCTAGCTGCATGACTTTAAACAACATCAACCTATAACCCTCCTCTATGACAACCAAGTGTGTGTAGTAGTGGTCTCTTATCCATATCCATGATTGATATGAATTTACCCAAACACTTTAGACTTCATGTTCCTTTTGAGCCACCCCTAGGGGTCTTCATAATCCCAACTTCCATGAGGTTACCCAGCCATCAGAAACAAAAATTCATTGACTTAAAGGCACCTTTGTACGACTAAGAAAATCGTGCCCTCAGCGGCTCTACATAATGATGCACATGGCCCATATACTAAAGTTATGTCTTCAATAGGCAATTATTTTCATAAATCTATAGTCCCATATGGCTCCTATGTCCCATGGAATGCCCTATATGTTGATCAAACATGAGTAAAAAATTCCCACCATATACGTCTGAAAAAAATTAAGGCCTCGGGGCCCTTTCCCCACCACATTTCGTAAAAGATGTACGACCTAAAACATCATTAATGATAGACTTTTGGTGGGACCATAAACGGATCATAGAAATAGGTATGAAACTCTCCATGATGAAAACCCTCAAAGGTCGTCTTGGAAAAAATATGAGTTTGAGCTCGCCATTTGTACACCATATATGGCCTCGGTTAAAAAATTGACCAATAAAAACTCCAGAGGCGTAAATCTCGTTAGGTCAAAAACCCGCAAAGGGGAGACTATGAAAAATCTAAGATATACCTGCTAGGTCCACGCTAAACGGGCCTTGGAAAAATAATTAGGGTGTCACTAGAAGAGACACAATGTTTGTAGGGTTTTATTATAAAACCCTAAAATAATTCGAGCTATGCTCTCTGAGTCCCTTGGCATAGGAAACAAGTAGATAATCATCTGATCATCAATCTGGGACCTCTTCTACATCATAATAGCCTCTTTATCATCCCGATCAAAGCCCATTACAATGGGGGTATTTGTAGGGTTCTGATTGGAACCCATTTGGCTGGATCTCTCTCCACCAATAACAAGGGGAGGCGTGTGAATTTTTTAATCTTTCAAATCCTCTTGTTTCTCACACCGAGCATGAATCACGTGGTCTTAGAGGGTTGTGAAGATTACAAAAAGAACACCAATCTGAACGATAAGAACTCTTATTCCTTACCAAACCAGGATACGTTGGATGCCTTCCAGAAGGCCCGATCTCAAAAGGGTGCCACCCATAAAGGGTACACCCAACCATGCCTCCATAACTGGGAAGCTCCCATGCGATAGACCCACACAACCGAAACTACAAGTACTCTAATTCATAATTAAACGAGTATACGTAGGACACCTTCCATAAGGCATGATCTCAAAATGGGTTCCCATCCATAATGTTTACACCCAATCACACCCCCTCAAATGGGGAGCTTTCATGCATAAGCCCCACACAAACTAACTACATGGGTTTTGATCCCTGTCTCCTAAGAAGGGTATGTAGGACACCTCCCGGAAGTTAAATCCCAACTTGGGCCACCAAAAAAATGTAAGACCCAACCATACCCCTACATGGGCTTCTAATCACACCCTCTAATGGGTACTATTTCATATAATCCCTGATCATCCATAACTACATATACCTTGATTCCCAAAAAATCGGGACACGTAGGATACCTTCCTGGGGCTTAAGCCCAACTTCCTAGTCTGATTCTCATCTATCGTTATTAGACATTGTCCTCATGCCACCTAAAAGGACCATAACTAGGCCAATGAAATCATTTTCCCTTGGGTCCTCTGTGATGATTCAACATAAGTCCAACACCAACCTTGACTAGTCACTTGTCTCCTAGACGTCCTTGAAACATGATCTTAAACTATACGATTGGTTCCCTATCACATGAACTTAAAAGGTGATGTGTCTCATTAAGTGGGACCAAACTACATGGATTCTTATTCCTTTCACTATGATATGTAGGTATCCCGTATTACGGGTCCAATCCAAGTGCTAAAGTCAGTCCATATCCCCTCTAGATAACAGTAAACTCTAGAGTGACCAATTATAAATCTTGAGACCAGTGTTTTCTGAACAAAATCATACATTCCCAGAAACATTAATCAAACGAGGGATGGTAATCCTCAGATTTAGACAATTCTGAATCCCTACATGTACATTGTGACTTGAAACCCAGGGGAAATCCATGAATATTATTCTTGAGAATAATCCAAACATTTTCAAATATATGAACACATATTCAATCTATAAGATAGTCCCATAATAGGTAATAATTAACCCCAAAAGGGTGATATGATCCTGACTTTCAATACTATCGACCAATGTGAGTACTTAAGTGTCATCGACCATATCACCCAATGATCTCTAGCCTTTGGAAAGCAGGCCCACAGATCGTTGGATATGATGACCATTAGGAATTTCTAGCTCTCTGAATAATCTTTCTAGAGACCAGTCAAATCCACAGAGATAGGGATCTCGATAGATATGATTAAACAACATAGAATCTATTTAATCAGACATAAGAACCAATCATGTCCCCTTCTCCGCAAAACAATGTGGTTGCATGATAGATATACACATGCTTCGTGGAGTGGATGATGATGATTTCATTCATTATGTGTTCTTCATTAAGATATTTGTTGTGTTATAAACATTTTGGACTTCATTATTCTATATGGTTTTCGTTAAAAATGTATAATTTTTATTTGGTTATGTGGTTTGTTGAAATATAGCCATAGAATGGATGAAAGTTTCAGGACCTATGTTGTTATGATATAAGGGAGTCTAAAATAATGGAGATGTGGGAGTGGTGTTCCTTGTTTCTTATATAGCTGTAATTTTAAAATATTATACTCATATAAAAATTTTATAAATAAGAATATTTGTTGACAAGATCTTAGTTTTCAAATTTTTAAAAATACTTGATTTCATTATTAATTTATAGAGTCATTAGGATACATCTTCTTCAATTATAATATCTCTTTCTATATGAACATATTGAGTGTAATTATATGATTAACCATATATTCAATATCCATTTTTCTTATTTATATTACTACGATGCTTGTTTTATTTAGAAATTATAATCTTTATGTCATTGTTAGAGTTGGTCACTCTTTAATTGGAGTTGGATTCATTTTTGGTTTTATTCTAGTTAATGTATGTCATTATATTCTTAAAATTATTAGTTTTATTTTATAGAGTATTTATTCATGTATAATGTTTCTTGATACAACTATTTATGTGGTTAATCACTCTAATTATGTCTTTTAAATTACCTCAATTCATGTATATAACCAATGATGTACTAGAACTGGTATTTTTTTCCCACAAATGACAATAATTTCATTCTAATATGTATTTCAATTGAGATAAGTAATAAGAATTCGGTATCAATATATGGTTTAGAGGTAGGATATATTTTTTAAGTTAAAAGGTAGTGTGGACTGCATCCATATCAATAGGGAAACTATGTATTTCCAAAACATTTATGATATTTACATGGGAGACTGTCTTGAACACATATGTTTTATTTCCCCATATGATCAAATAAAATGGATGGAACCTTACTGGACGTACTAAAGTGATATAATTCTGATTATAGGTAATAATACTAGGTGTAGTATATTTATCATGATTTTCAATTCTAGTTTTTTAGTTGAGATTATTTGAGGGAATTCAATATTATAATTAATTAGAAAAACATAATTTTGTATCCTAAGATTAGGAATTAATTTTTTTTATAAATTATTAAGGAATTAAGGATATTAAAAAGATATTATGATTTATTATGTTAATTTATTATTGAAATAATTTTATTTGATGATATTTTGACTTAAATATGTGTTTTTTCTTGAATTATTTGATTTTTTCACATATTTTTTAATGTTTCTTTGAAACAGTGTTGAAATCTAAATCAATGTAAACTAAATTTCATTAAATATAAATGGATAATAAAAAATAAAAAACATTATATGATGAATATTATATAATTAGTACATGATAATTTATTAAAATATTATTTCTTGTTTTAGATTGATTAATTATTATGACCAGGTGATATTTTAATAATTTTAATGAAAATTAATCATTATAAGTTGAATTATTTCATCCTTAATTTTCAATGTTTTCATAAAATTACATGTTTTAATCTCAATTTGATTATTTAAGAGTTTATGCATTTTTTTATTTATATTAAAAAGTTCATTTAGTTATTTTCTATGAATAATTTAAAATTTATACATTGTATATCCACTTTTTTATTTCCTGACATATGAGTAATTAATGAAAGATTGTTTAATATGATTAGTTATTAATAATCATTAAACTGTTATTTTTTAAAACTAATATCTATAGAACATTTTGGGAATCATTCTAAATTTTTATTACATGTTGAATTTTAACTCTATGTTGTATTATAACTACCAAAAACATGCACTCCTAGATTCAGTGATGAAATTGTAAACATTACATTTCTGGATTTTATACTGATAATTATGACCCACTTTTTTCTATCCAAACTGAAAAACATCTTAAATAAAAAATGGATCTCTTAATTCTTGAAGGACCATTTAGGTTTATTATTTTATATAATTATAAAAAAAACGACAACATAAACAATCCATGTGAAATTGAATGGGAATTCCTTATATTTAACATATTTTCATTTTAAAATTATGTCATCATGGTAATACATCCAAAATTTTATCTATAAATCACCTGTGAAACATCATTATTTATAACCTATAGATATGTAATCATATGAATGGTGAGATCAAATGCTCAATATGAGAAAACAGAAAAATTAAAAAATGAATGTCATTAATAAGAATAAAAAGAGCATAAGGGTTTGTGGACAAAATCACATCACATAAAAATAACATAAGAATAATCATACATATCAATACTTAGATCATCAAACATGAAAAAGTGGAATATGTCATAAAAATGAAATACTCATAAGTGTCAATAATCAGGAGAAATGTGATATCTATCTTGATCAAAAAAAATTATAATAATCCCAAGAAATTAACAGACAAAATCATATTGGTACATTATAAAAAAATCTTATAAAAACCATAAAGATCCCTCATATATCCCTGAAAAATTATAATAACCATATGGCCTAATTCGACTACAATTATCCAGATAATATAATAATTACAAAATGCATTACAGCGCTATCTGGTTGTACCCATTGTATAAGCTATAATGGTCTGACCAGATGCAATCTATGAACACCCATCATTTATAACATCCAATAACTGTATAATGAATAATGAACATAGATATTTTCTCACAAAATCCCTCATTGAAATAATCTTTATTCTTTTCAAAACATGATTGACCAGTACAAAGGAAACTAGTTACACAACAATCTATTTGAAAAATTGTTAAGTCATGGAAAAAATAGCTTCTCTAACAATATATTTGAAACATAATTAAACCATTCAAAATAAAAGATATTAACAATAATCTATTTGAAATATTTTTAACCTATTGAAATAAATGGGTTACATAATAATTTCATTGAATCATGGTTATCCCATGAGAAAGAAATGGGATCCATAACATTCTCACTGAAAAATATCATAATACATCTAGATAAATAATGAGTTCGGTATCATTATAAAATATAAAAATTGGAAAATTAGTAAAGACTTGTGTGGTTTAATAATTATTAATGGAAATTCCAATAAAATATCCTGAAAAAAAAATTAATCAAAATAGCCATTTCAATTTGAACATTACTTTTTCTAAAACATAAAACTTTTGGAAAGTTATTATCATTGAATAAAACCTTGTAAGCATTTGATGTATGTTTTAATAATTCATTCAAAAAATTTCATGAAGAAAAGTTATTTTTAACTTTGAATGATACAATTTAGAACATATTTATAATACATGGTATTGGAAGAAAATATTTTATCCACTGAAGGGATAAATATAGTCCTTTTTTCATAAAAACATATTTCTAAAAAAAATTAAGTTCCAAATAGTGGAATATGGAAAAATTAAATTTAAATATCATCAATGAAAAAAGGAGAAGAAAATTGTGAGTTTATTTAGGATTTGAACATATGAAATCATCATTGAAACTATAATCATAATCAGTCAAGGTAAACTATGTTACTGTAACAAATAAAAAATATAATTTTTTTACAATTGATTCATAATAGACATGAAATAATAAAATCTAAATAAAATAATATTATAATTAAAAAGTATATTCATTATATATCATTTCATAGGAGCAGTTTATAGTTCATATTAAGGAATATAGGTGTATAAGATAACATACATCTCAAAAAAATTGAAACAAAAATCTCTTACCCCTATGGTAACATTAAAATGTAATCCCTATGAATGAAATATTATAAAATGGATCTTTAAATAATAATAGAGTTCGGTAAAATAATCATAAAAACAATTTATGGGTTGTATATGTAACACCCAACAAAAATAACCAGTAAATATTTCATATATATAATATAAATAGAAATAAGATGAAAAAACCCTTACTATGAGCCCAACTTGTCATGTGTGACTTTATCTTCATGATTGATAAATATATGTTAATTATTTAATTTTTTATGAAATTTTTATAGTTTATTATTATTTTTATTTTCATTATTAACATGTACTATACAATTACTTAATCAATTAGGTTTATGTCGGATGTTTTGACCATATTCGGTCTGTGTGCCAAAACAACTTAAGTCGATTAACTACAGTCAGACATTATTTAAAAATCTCCAAAGTTATAATAATTAAATAATTATCATATTTTTATATAAATTATACTTTTTAAATCCATTAAGAAATATTTTTATGTAAATTGATATAACATCGTGAGCATGGAAAATATAGGTCATACAAATGAATGTGTAACATTTCCAATTTTCAATGATCATTATAGAAATAAGTTACGTAATATTATATATATAAATAATGACAATAATATCATTAATTCCAAATTAATAAATTATATATACTATTATATAGCATAATTGTGATATGGTATTGATAAAAAGAATCACATATCTTTAGGGAAGTGGTAGTCAACACATCCACAAACGACAATATCATTTTTTCAATGAGTGAAAAGGTAAAAATTAAATTATATATTATGTTTTAATAATGATAAATTTTTCATAAAAATAAAAAATATTTCATATATTTCATATATATTTATTATCATTACCCTCAATACCTTCAATATATTGTGTTTGTGAAAAATAAATCACTTTGTTTCACAAGACGGTAGTCCACCGTACACATGAGCAGTGTTATCGTATCACTTATTGAATGGATAGAAAAATTTTATATATTATATAATGAATATATAAGTATAATTAGTATAATTATATCATATATAATCTTTATATCTATTATCAGACCCAACCATTAGATGTGGTAATGTAAAAATAAATGACATCATCTCATGACGAGGTTGTCCACTATACATAGGTATGATGATTTCATAACACATTTTATGGAAGTGTGTGTGGTTTTAGGTAATAATAGTAACATAAAAATCTAATTATATGAATTTTATTTATATTATTAAATCATGATGTTATATAAAGAAATTATGGGGGTAGAAAAAGAAATAAAATAAAAATGCTCGTTGATGAAAGCTACTACTTCATTTGGTGTCTTATTTTTGTTCTCACCAATGGAAATCATGGTTAGATTTATACATACATTAATAATTTTATTATTTGTGGGGGTGATATTTTATTTTATTTTGTTATGTTGTAGTTGAGACAAATGGATTGAGATGTGTGAATAATTGATTGCAGTGAATTCCCATTTATAATGGAGGGGGAGTGAAATTATTGTAAATACCCAAAAGTATTCACTATTGGGAGGTTTAACATAAACTGTGTGGCTCAAAATTAGATATATAAAGGAGGGGAGGTTTTATTTGGACTAAAAACACCTCCACCTCAAAAAAAACACATTTCTACAATTTTATTCCTTATTTGTTATGTTTATTCAATTTCACCATTTTTGTTTTAATAATGGTAACTTTTGTATTTTAAGATACCTATGAAATTTAACATTTAATAATAAAATTAAAATTAGTTTTATAATATAATTATTACCTAAATATTCTAAATATGAAATTAAATTCAATAAATAAAAACTTACATGTTTGTAAAATTAACGTTAATACAAAAGCATGTAATGCACAAAAACATTGTTTTAACTTTAAATCTGCAAAACAAGTCTTTTTCTATTAAGAGTTGAAAATAGTCATTATAAAATAAAAAATGTTAAATTAATGGGAAATGATGATATTTATTTATAATTATAAATTAATTGATAGATGATTTCATTTTATTAATTTTAAATCAATTTAAAAAAACTTATTTATTATAAAATTACATTAATGGAATTTTTGAATTTAATAATTTAATTTGAAAATAATGAAAACAATAAAATTATGGAATTAAAATACATTATGTTCAAACCTGTTTGAAATTATATAATTATCAACAAAATTATCGCAACATAATAAATCATTCAATTTACATCACATTTTATATTTTTAGTAAAATTTAATCTATTTATTTATTAACTAAAGAATTCCTACATTTGTGTATCATAAGAATTTAAAGTATATAGAAAATGTAATAAATATCATTTTAAATTTTTTTTTTGAAAATAATATTTATAAATAAACCCATTATGTTTTTCACTATCTCAATGATTTATATATATTAATGGAAAGGAATGTTCTTTTATATCTTTTTTCATTACTTATTAAATCATTAACTTTCAATGAATATTATTCCCACTAATTAATACAAATAATTAATATGGTTAATAGGTTTTAAAAATATCTATCCAATGTGTTTTAGAAATTTTGAATGCTCATATTACCACTTATCTATTAAGTTTATCCCCTGATAAAATTGTTTTTACAGAAACTATGGTAATAAATTATAAATGTTTTCACTATTTATTATTCTAAAAAATTGAGTCAAAAATATTAGATAATATAAATTTTTATTAATCCAAATATTGAATAAATTTTTCCAAATTAAAATAACATAAAATTCAGAACATAATTTATAATTAGTCCCATGGATGCTGCAAGCTATTGAATTTTTGTAGTGAAAATGATAAAATGTTTATAGTGTTTTTATATAAGAATATAAAATAAGAAATATTAAAATGAAAAAAATAGATTCATTGAAATAAAATTTAAGTACAATTACATTAAAACTAATTAAATATATAATTTAACATTATATATTATTTAATGGGTTTGGCAGTTTTCAATTAAAGTTCATTATTTACCAATATTCATCAAAAATTGAAACATTTCCGTAAAATTCCAAAACATCACTTGTAGATAATTTTAGTACTTAGATTTAAAAAATAATTTTTCCTTTATCAAATTAATATTATAAATTAATTAAAAATTAAATATATATTATGCCCGCAAATATTTATTAACCCTTCTATTAGAAATTTTTTTTAAACAATTATTTTTAATTTAAATGATTCTTAATTTATTTCTATAATATATATATTTATTGAACATCTATAAACTACATATTTTCTTATTTTAGTTAATCATATTCATAACCGCATTCCATTGGATAATCTATGACTATCATATTAAATAGTAATATTAATAGTATATGGGTGTTTGGTAAAACCAGGTTATGTGTGTAATGCAAGATATCGAAGAAAATAATTTTTTTATATAAAAAAGATTAACTCGTTGTTATATGACATTTATGATATCTAATAAAATTTTATTCATTTAAAAATATTTTTTTGTTTCTTTTAATAACTATAGAAATCATTTTATTTATGAGAAAATTTTATTTTTATATTTTATTTATTTATCATGCTTTACTGGTAATGAGATATTTTCGGAAATTGTGTTACATTGGAAGATAATTATTTTTAAAATATTTATTGTGTATTTTATTGATGTTTGTATTTTTTTTTTTGATAAATTTAATTGTATTTCTTAAATGATGTCTTTTTTTGTTAATGTAATTCTGTAAAAAAGAAAGATGTTGACAAACTGTATTTTTAGTGAATATATTATTTAATTTGAAAATATATATTATAAGCCTTTTTGATTTGTTATATTAATGGTTTTTATGGCCTTATTTTAAATAATGAATTATGAGTTTTCATTATAATGGATTTTTAAATAGGTTTCAAATGAATTCAATGTGTCTATTATGAGCTCTAATGTTTTGAGTATGCTATTTTAAGTAATGTTATAGTGTCTAAAATTATTTTCATATATGTAATGTCATATATTAAGTAAAAAAAATTTATTCATTATGATGATGTCCACAATTTAAATCAAGTGACCATGTTATTACCAAATGAGATATTTATAAACTATATTGATGACTGAAATGTGAAATTATTTTGATTGATTTTATTTTCTATTCTGTTACTAGGTTTTATTTTTGACCATGTGGAAGTAATGAGGTTCTTATATTTTTTAATGCGATATGACACTGAGTTAAAATGATTATGAGGTTTTTTAATTAATGATGAGTTGTGTTATATACCAGTTATATGTGAGTGAGTGTTGACCCAAATATGTATGATATTTCATATATATATTTATGTCTTTTTTCATCCATTGAATTAACATTTTTGTTGAAATAATTTGGATTAGATAAATGTAATTAATGGATGATCACAACATTGCGCTTTAGGGTATGGATAAAGAGTTACAGAAAACAAATTTTTTATTTATACTTCATGTACAAAAAATATTTTTAATATAGTGTCAGGTATTGAAGTTGTAGAATAAATGTAGGAGGTTCATATTTTATTAAAGTTTATAAAGATTAAAATAAATTATTAGATTCCTTTTTATTAATTATGCTTCATAATATCTCTCAAAGATGGTAAATAATTAATCATGTTCACCTGGGTGTGATATTTAGTGAAGATTTGCATGAATAATTATAATTGTATATTATGTATTATGTTTTAGGTAATGTTCATACGAAAGAGGGTTACTGAATTCAACTAGGAGGTCCCATTATTATTGAGGTTTTAATTTACATTTAATTATTTTTTATTCAATCCTCAAGTCTCTTAATAGATAATTTTTTGTAAAAATATTGATTAATCTTTCTCATTGATCAAATATTTAATGAAAATTATCTACTACATTATTGAAGTATTTAAGTTAAGTAGGAGATTTTGATGATTATATAGCTGTATCTGTATCTAGGGAAGATCAATTTTTTATGATTCACCTTTATGATTTTAAAATGAAGGAGATGAATACTATAAATAATAGTTTTCAGTATTTGAAGTTGATGGATAAGATATCCATTTAAGAAGAGAAAGTATCCTCATGTTTTTGGTTTTGATGGATAAATATATCATGTGAAAATGGAGATAAGTTGTTTATTTTACCCTCAGATATATATCATTTTTCTTTTATTTAATGAGAAATTGATGGTTACTCCGAGAAAATCAAAAACATGAAAATTACTATGGGTGGCTTCAACCACTCCTGTGACCCCTCCCCTATTACAATACTGAATGGCAACCATTGATTTATCCCTAGTGAACTATCAATGTTCACACCGTATTCCAAAATTTATTCATATATATATTTTCCCACCATGTCCCTCATCCCAAAATTACATTATCTATATTTTAGGGATTCTATATTTCTAGACACTTTATGGGAATTCTATGAGGTGATAAATCATAATAAAAAGTCATTATTATTTTTCATTAAACAGAGAAGAACGATTTTTAATTTTTTATATTGTTTTTTATTGATCATGGGGATTGAAATGATTTTCTATCACAGGGTTGATAGACCCTGAATATTTTCTTGTTCACTTTCTAACAATGGAGGTCATCATTGATTCCATGTTCAAGGAATGTATCTTGTCAATGGTAAATATTTTTCTATTCAGTGGGTACTATGATATATTACTAAATTGATACACTACTACAATGGTAATTTTTGGGACCATTCTCTGTTTTTCACTTTATATTCAAAATTATCTCATTATAATAAAGATACGTTATTTATTTGGTAGATTATTATGTATCGAGAATAGATTGAAATCATTATTCCATCATAAAACTATAAAAAATATACTTAAATGGATATTTCCATCTAACTAATTGATTTTTGATGGATTGAAATCATTTTAGAGTTTCAAATTGATAAAATACTATTATTTGAGACATGGTATTTCTATTTTACTCATTATATAATTTGGAGAATCTATAGAAAGTTTGTTGTAGTTTCATTTTAAAATGGGGAATTTTTTTTGATGATTTTTATCAAATCTAATCAAATTTTATGTTGAGATATTTCCCATTGATATGTGGTGGTTCATGTCCTGATACTAATTTTTTATCCAATTCTCAGGTTGTTTGGATGAATTATATAAGTAATAAACACACTTCACTATCATTTGGATATGATTCCATATCATTTAATAAGCCCCTTTTAATTATTATTAGATAAACTAGATTGTAGGTTCCCATTAAGGATTAAGTCTAGTTGTAAATATAATTAAACTAAGAGAGAATTTAATGGATGTTGTGAGTAATATGAAAAATAAAATAGTATCCTTGAATAAAATTTGAATATTTTAAATTCTAATTAGTATAATAATGTCCAAGAATATAGATAAATTGAATAAGATATTTTCGGAAGAGTTGTATCCTGAAATTGGTTTCAAAATTGTAAGAGATGAAGGAATGTATAGTAATTATTTTGAATAATGGGAATTTCATAAAATATAGTGGAAGAATAAAATACATTTAAAAAATTAAATTATCTACATGTTGGAAAATTCCATGTTGAGGGATAAACCGAGTATGATGTGGATTCCAAACAACATCCTAGAACATTACATGATTCTTCAAACATGATATTGGGAGGTCATACTCTGAAAATGTTGTAAAAAGGAACAAAAATTAGAAAAAAGGTATGATTTTATTGGAGATTATATTTAGTCCATATTGGATGATAATAATTTATATTAAGGTCTTATAAAACCATTATAAACCTATGACCACTATAATTTCAAGGAATGATCAACTATTAAAGGCATCCAACATATATTCCCAAAAATTTCAGATATAATTAATTAATCTTATTAGATGAATATTCTTTACATATCTTTACAAACCAAACATAAACTATAGTGGTTTAGTGTATTTGTAATATTGGACACACAAAAATTAGGAAAGTAAATGGTCTATATCTTCTCGTTTATGTTTTTTACACCATGAACACTTCATAGGAATAAAATACATAATACCCATCTCCATGTCCTTTGAATATGAAACATGATAAATACTAATCTATGATGCTCGGTATGGGTAAAAAATATAGATAAAAATCAATCAGATTTTTGTAATAGTAAAAGAGAATTAGGATATATGAACATGAGACAAACCTTTCAAAATAACTTCCAACAATTGATAGATCATAATCATGAGTCATGGTATAATGAATGGTAGTTCATAAGACAAGAATAAAAAAGGAATAACATAACACGATTCAAGATAGATTAACATTGTCATAAGGTAATGTAAAAAATAGTATAATAAAGTTCTCTATAATTATGATTACAGAAATATTTCATCAAATATACCCATGTTTACATTTATCATATGTTAGGCCTGGATAACCATTGGTGTGCCTACTTTGGTTTTAAAAAAATATCGTGTACCCACTTTTTGGATTGGGATGATCTCTCATTTACCCATTGATATCATAAAACATTAATATTTACCCAATTCATTAGAGGGATATATATGAACCACATATCAAAAAATCATAATTCATTCATATGTATTCCATAATATCAAGTAAAAATTTATCATTTCATCAAACCATAACCTATGGAATGGAATAGGGGTTTAATAAATATTTTCTGATCATAATAAAAAAATCTATAGAATAATTATAGATGGTATCATTTGATCATATCCATATTAAAACATATTAAACATCAAAAAATGTTGTTATAGTTGGAAATACCATTAAAATATCATATCAAAATTTATTAAAAAAATACTCATTTCATTTTGAAATCAATTATTCATGATTGTTTTCAAATATTTTTTAAATAACCATCAAATTTTTTAATGAAATGTTCAATGAAAAGATTAGTTACGGTATTGGGAAAATCATTTCATGATTTGTGTGTAAAAACAAATATTATTTCCACATTTATAGTAACAAATTCAAAAGGATGTCGTCTATAAAACAACAAGAATATTCCTTTTAAAAATATGTACAATAATGTACCATCCTAGATGCAACTAAATATGTACATCGTGATGGTTCTCCACATGACAACGAGACTTCCTCCTCATATTCCGGAGGTGGCTGACTAATAATGGGGGTATAAATTGGAAATGTGAGGAGAATATACCCCCACATCAGAGTGTACAACAAGAAGTAAAAACCCAATTATCATAAACAATAGAGAAATAAGAAAGGATTTATAGACTGAAACATGAAATAAGTAAATTAAATCCAATAAAGCCCCAAATGAACATGTCACAAATATAACCAACCACCCATTGGGATAGTTACATAACTAAACAAAATTAATGAAACTACACAATGGATACACAGAATCACCAACCCAACACATATAACCATCTAATAAATCTCTTGAAATACCTCCCAACCAAAAAATAAACAAAATGATCCTAATAGCATACTTGTGTCTATAGTACACATAAGATAGGTTATCGGGTGCCCAATTCAAATGGTTAACTGAGAAGGGTGTGATTATATCATAGTAGGCCACCATCAATGTTGTATAAATCCATTACTAGTCAGGTAAAAAAATATTTATTTATTATAGTGGAATAAATAAATATTACATAAAAGGGTTAAATTCAACGAATCATGATATCCCATAATGTATCCACTAGACCAAGGGTTCTAGGTAAAATATGTGTGAACCAAACATGAAACAACCTAAAGTAGTCCTATGAAGTGTAACGTATGAGTTAAATCATATCTAAACCTTAAAGGGGGTTGTTTCTTATTCATCCAATGTAGGGGGGCATAAGTCACAAATCCATAATACTTGGTTCATCTAACTATTCTATTAGTCCTCAAAATGTATATATGGAATATTATTCAGATATATAAATCAATATTAAAAATTGTTTGACCCTCCATCCAACAAATAACTATATACAAAACAATCGGTACTGATCCTAATAATCGGGACTATCAACCCCATCACAAAACATTAAAGTACTACTTATAGCCTCGGTCTAGTCGCGGTCTATAAATAACATTGGTAGGGCCAAAAGAATAATTTTTTACCAAATAATTGATTAGGAACACCATGCCTACATCTTATTCCATATGGTCTTACATCAACACCCGTGGAATCATTCTATTACTAAAACCATGAAGTATATTATCAGTATCTTGAACCTCACTCTAATAACATATCAGTTGTGTACAACATATTCAAAGAACATCAGTCAATCACATAAACCATTCCATTATTTCATAAATACCAAGATCAACATCATGAACATAGAGAGGATCGAGAAAAATATAACAACTCTATATAAACCATTAACCCTTACTAAGGTCCCTACAGGCCTCCAAACTATATAATTCTTCAATGAAACCCATTCCATTTTCATACGCTCAAATAAACTAAACCAAACATCCAAATTACACAATATAAACAATTATTTTTAATAAAACATGGGTATTTCATTCTACAAAACCAAATGAGACAGAATGCCTACATTTCAATTAAAAACGCCACAAAATCCATAATATCATATTCACTAAAGTGGGTTCCACGTGAAATTTCAAATTCACAATTAAAATCCATTTAAATCTACATTTTATAAACTACATGTAGGTCTACACATCATTTCAAAACAAGGATCATTTAAAACCATAACCTTCCCCATTTAACACACACACCAACCCAACTCCCAATATATATATTTAATACATTTTCAAAATTCCCATAGAAATTATTATAAAAACTCAACTCATAAAAAACTCCACTTCTAAAGGTCAGTAGAACGCATCCATGGTCATAAGTCTTGTATCACATCACAATGGATCTAATACAATCTGTGGAAGTTCCAAGGTATTCATCTAAAGCCAGAACCAATTTATTAAATAGAGGGAACACGAATATCCCACATTCAATACAGTTATATACCAAAATTCACATATAAACAAATTTATTAAGTATATGGGTATTGTTCTTAGACCAACAAACTCAACACTGAAGAATTCTAAAAAAATCCAAAACATGGAGGCCTTATTGAGGCCCATCCAAGAATTCTACATACTTATCAACATCAAACAAGGTTATTCACCCCCACTCAATCTCTAGTATTATAACAAAAACCCATAAATAAATAATTGTTACATACATAATTAATTAATATACAAAAACCGAACATCACATAAATTCTGAATTTTGACCGGTTTATCATCCTACACCAAAACTGATCCATCCAGTCACTGAAGAACCACCCACCGTACAACCCTTTATCACATTCCAAAAAAGAACATAATAATATATAATATTAAAACAATTTATTAAAATAAAATAATTGAAAAAATAAAATAAAATTTACCTTGAACACATATTTTTAATATACACCATGCAATGGTGTGATAAATATGTCTCAGAATATCCTCTAGGGTAGATGACCAAAAGACCCGTGAGAAAGTGATGATTCCACCATTATATGGTAGAAAGATAAAACAATTAATATATAGAACCTCGTGATTAGATAGAAATCATAAGGGGTGAAATTAAATCATCAGACAAAGATAACTCACCTCAAACACCAGGTCATCGCAATGACAACACCTAAAAATTAGAGGGGGAGGAGGTGGGGGTTCGAGAGCCTTTGTTTCATGTTTTGGGAATGGGGGGATAATGGGTTGGATAGGATGAAAACCCCAAAGGTTAATTTTGGTAAAATATGTCATTTTAAAGAAATATGGATGAACATTTTTCCAAACCATGAGCTGGCCCGGAAATTGGCATTGTCTATGTATAACCCACTAACGCGGTTTGACCACACAGTTTCCAAAACATGTGCCAAACATTCCCATCCGTACTATCCAATACCCAAGATTCTAGTGGATAGGATGAATGGTTTGAAAACCCATGCACAAACTGGGTTGTTTTCACTGTCTTCCTTATGAAACAAGGTGCACTGTTTATCTAAAACCATGTGTAACCTATACATAATGCCCCAAAACATCCTCAGCCTCACATTGCTTATTCTTTTTCATCACACAGTTTACCTCAAAACGTTTTTACAACGATTAAATTAAACCATTATCAATTCAAAATTAATTAAAAACTTATTGAGTGTTATGGTTTCAAACTGTATTCCTAAATCATTCACACCAAATCATGGGCCACTGTCAAAAAACTCCTACACTTCAGAAACATAACCTGAATCCTCTAGGGATCATCGCAACACCCGGTCCTCCTCAAACCATTAATCCTCATATCAAAAAACAGTTTTTATATGTTACAACACTCATAAAATCATTCATAGTTTAATTCAATATTTTACACACCATGTAATGAAAATTGAAATTCTATCATAAAATTTTCATCCACCTAGACACATTATCTTACAACATCCCCATGATAATACTTATCATCATTGGGAAGCCTCGGGGTCCATTAGCATGAAATCTTAGACCTATGATGGTCACCACATTTTCATTGGTCCTCCACAATAAGATCTTGATATCATGAATCACTACCAAGGAAGAAACTCTATCTAATGGCCCTCAACCAACAAAGACTCCACATTAACACCAATTATATAAACCAAACAACACGATGAAACATACTCATGACCATCCAATGAGAACATTTATCATAACGTCCCTAAATAAATCATATATATATGGTTCTCTAAACCATAAAATTCCCATTATAACCACCAACCATTGATTCCTAACACCCTTTCCTTGAGTAAGACTAACCAATCCTAAAGTCAATATCCCACCTAGGATGAATCCAATCCCATGATTCCCTAACACCCACAAGAATAGTAATCATCATCAAAACCATTCATGTTCATATATAAATAAAAAAAGATCATAAATACCCATCATCCATAGATGAAAAAAATTATATACCATATTTTACATGAAATCAAATATCAAACCCCATTGGAACATATCATTCTAAAAAAATACCAGATGTAGCTTCTATCCTTTAACACCCATATAACATTCTAACCCAAATCATACTATCCTCAAAAAACTTGATTTAAATGTTCTTGGATCCATATTCCAGCCCAAATCCATCTCATTGGACTATAATTCCTTCACTCCAAATGGAATTCCTCATGTTACCCACATTCCAAATGGAGTCCACACATGAACCTTATTGAGTATCCACAGACATATCTTTTAATGACCCAAAACCATAGTTACATCCTATACTGACCCGGCTATCTCACTTTCCTAGTATCCAAGAATTTAACCCATTTTATTTTCTGACATTGGGTCCATCTTGATGACCTCACCCTTAAACAGTCAATCGATCACTTCACACCATACAACTTCACTTTTTACCGCTCT
Organism: Viscum album; assembly: GCA_963277665.1. Lineage (NCBI taxonomy): Eukaryota > Viridiplantae > Streptophyta > Magnoliopsida > Santalales > Viscaceae > Viscum > Viscum album. The sequence goes on along the minus strand of OY728161.1, from coordinate 1,590,444,917 downwards.
ATGAGTGTAACCACCAAGAGGATCTTTATCTAACCACAAAACATGAGGGTAAGTAATCATATATCCATAAACCTCTAAGTGTACCAAAGATTATATAAATATATTGGTAATTATCATCACTACTAGGATTATTCAAACATGTCATTTAAGACAAAACTATTACACCTCTATTTCTGATGTCATTTCTTCGGTAAGGATATGTCACACCATCAATAATTCCTTTCCACCCAGCCATAAATAATCCATTAAAATCTTTATTGGTCCTAATAAAACTCATGAATCATTATCTACCCAAACACCTCAGACGTACAGTCACACAATATCTGATAAAAAACCTAATGACATAACATGTCACCATATGTTTGTTCGCCCGAGATCTCATTAGCACATCATTATTACATACTTTTGTGTAACCCATTCACAAAACCTGATTATGACTCCAATGATACTTGATTTTCAAAAACATTTCTCAAAATCCCTATCCACTATCCATGCCTATATAAAATGTCAATTTCATTGGTCATAGAAATCCTTACTAATTTCGAAAACCAAAAGAAACTCACCAAACAACAACCACTTCCATGACTACTGAATGCCTGAACATGATACACAATATCTACAAGGATCATCGACATATTATAGAAGATTATTGAATGTCTGATAGATCTAGGAAACAAACCAATCATACACTTAAAAACTACAAGAACCCTTGAATCATCCTTAATCCATGTATTTCCCATTTTAATAAAATTGGACACTTCCCTATACCTTTTACAAAAAAAGCATGAACGAACTCCACCCATATAAAATTATTGTATATAAAACACAATTCCAAGAGATCCCATGGTTCTCCGTATCTTCCACATAACCACGAAGAACATTCATCTTCACATCCACTACCTGAGTAGGATACAAAAAATAAGCATGCCACTCTACGATCCAACCATAGGGATAATCCACTGAAACCCAATTCCTATTTCGTAATACCAAGGCATCCATTGTGCCAAAACAAATTCACGGATACAATCTTGATTCACTATGGTGAATGTTCCAAAACCACCTTCCTTACAATTACACAGAAAAAAGAAAAAAGTACCCTGCTAAACCCTCTCAATGGTCACCCCTGAAAGCCGCATGTCACCACTCCCATGATTAGATACATGTAAAAGGGTCAGTAGATCCAACCACCCAACGAATAAGGAATCAGAAAAATTAAAAAACTCTAGGAGAATGAATATGAACCCATCTCATTATCCAAATAGATCAACAGACAAACACCCTCCATTTGTTTTTTCTCTAAAATGGTGTCATATACCAACCATCTTCCAAAAACATGGGATCTTGTCCTATCTAAGATTATATAAATTAGACCTCTCACTAGAGAACCCAAATAGACTACAAGACTTTGACCAAGACCACCTACAAAGGTCTTGTAGTTATACTCTTATACCACATTACCCACAATAGTCAATAAACAAACCATTCAAAAGGACCACACCAAGATCCAAATCGCTAAGAGTCTCATCATAAATACACATAACTATACATCAGAAAGTATTACATAAAATCAAAAACTATAATACCTATGATATGTGGATCATACATGCCTTAAATGCTACAAGATATTTCTCTTTCCATTATAGATCAGTAGTTAAAAACAAAAAATAAGCCTCTTCCCAATAGTCCAAAATCCTAAAATAGATCACAAGCTATCAAATCCAAAAAAACATATGAACCACTGGAAGATAAAAACATAATCAACTATATCATCAAAAATACATAAAATATATCCCAACCCCTAGTAACCTATATTTCATACCAGAATATGTGTTTGTGACAAATCATCCTAGTATCCATCACCTTCTCCAAAAAATGCATATACCTACTATCTACCAAACCCAAAATAGTAAAATAAGAGGTTAATAAAATGATCTAAGAGATAATTTTAATGTACTAGCCCGGATTCCATGAAATTAAGAACGTAATCCACTTTTTCACATGACATCATGTGCACCTCCTCATATAAAAGAGTGTACTGGTGAGAAATGGTGATCTAAAGTGGAACTGTGAGGAGTTTATACCCTCATTGAGGGTCCAAAACTAGATTTTAATAAATAAAAATCATAAAAATCATAGAAATTTAAATGATAAATAAATTTAAACATTCCATAATAAAATAAAATTTAGTAATTTCCCAAACATCCATGTCACATGTACGACCAACCACCCTTTGGGATGGTTACAAAACATACCAAAATAAAATAAACTAAAAAATATATTTGTGGAATCATTGAACCCAACCCATCCAACCATCTGATACCAATCCATAAATCCCACTTGACCAAAAAAATACTAAACATGGGACTCATCCCACACATGTTACTGTAAAAAATATTTGAAATATGATCGGGTATTCATGTATAACAGAGGCTTGAGAATGGTGTGATTAAAACTCAATAGGACACCAAAAACAGTGTCTAAATCCAATAATTTTTAGAGAAACAATATATGAATATAATAGTGTAATAAGTAACTAGTATTTAAATTTTTTAAAATCCAAAAAACATGATAGCCCATTCGATATCCAATGGCTCAAAGGTTTTATGTGACACTAGTGCCAAAGAAACATTGAAAAAACTAAACCAATCTTCTAAAGCATAAAATATGAGGTACATCATAGATAAACCATAAATGGGGTTGTTCAGTATTCACTAAAATCAAGGAGGTGTAAAAGAAACATCTAGGATACCTATCTCATGTATTAGTTATAGTAGAAACCAATTATGGACCCTAGACCATCCTGAGAGGGGGGAGGTGATTAAGGGTGTCAATATTTTCTCTTCTTTACTGGATCTTGTTCACAAATTGAGAAGAGCTTGTTTAATCTTATATGATGGATAAGTGAAGGAATTAAAAAATTCACATACAGAAGGACAACACATCAATTTTTTTTACATTTTTCACAACTAAGTGCTACACCCAAGTAGCATATGCCGGCAGGTTGCTGGTCATGCTAAATTCAATTAACCTTCACTGGATGATGATTACAAAGGTTAAAGAACAATCGCTATATTCCTAGAAAAATACCTTTAAGAGGGATCAGGGATATCCCACCGCTTCCCTTGGATCACTTCCGTTGACTTCCCCTACATCACTACCATGGGAGAGGTCTCACTTAGTTTATCGACTTGAAGTTTGCTTCAACAAATTAGCATGAAAAGCATTTTCCTCTATTTAGTACGCGACAATTCTTGCATTGAAATCCATAATTGATTATTTTTTATATATAGTTATCTAATTTAGTGAAATTATTTAATGCACTAGAACTTGTTCCATTTTTTCTAGAATCACAAACTCTCTTTATGATGTTTTCATTTTTTCAAACTATCCCTAATTCTGCAGGCTATCTCTGATCTGTGACCATGCCTACTCTATATACTACACCTAGTCTGTGTATCGTGCCTACTCCGTGTACCTCACCTTCTCAACTTACCTTTCCTAATACGCATACCTCCTCTACTCTGTCTATCGTCTCTTATATGTGTACCACCTCTAATCTGTGTACTACACCTCCTATGTGGACCATGCCTGCTCCACGCACTGTGCCTGCTCTATTCCCTGCACCTTCTCCGCACACAATGCCAACTCCACACATTGTGCCTCTATATACTGGCTTTGCATACCAACTTCTCATACCACCTCTTAGTACCGCCATCACATACTGCCTTTATATACAACCTATGAAAACCCATTTCACATACCATTTCTTCCTTCCATAGAATTATTCTTTAAATTTTGTGAATTATTTCATCTCATTCATACCACATTTTCTTACATAAAATCTCTTCCACTAACTACTCCTTCTCGTTCTGTGAACCATTTTTTCTTTCTCGTACCACTTCGTCCTATGCAGAATCACTCCTGTATACATCTTTCAGATTTTTCCGAGTTCTTAAATAGTGATAAAAATTCATATAAAATTTGTTCTAACATAATGATGTTATTATCAGTCGTTATATAGGAAAATAACTCCGCAAATTTCCCTAATCCAATTTACCAAAAATTTCAATGTGGGAGAAACATCTCCGCAAACTAAACTCCATCCATTTATAGTAATCCACAACCACATACTGCGACCCTCCTGAAAACAGTGAATCTTCACCATGTATTGTGTGTCTACCAGTACATATACTTCATTTCTTCCTCCAATGACGAGCCATTCCACGTAACACAACTCCTTCAATGGGGAACCATTTTTGGTACTAGGACATGATCCGTGAACTGTTCCATGTACATTACCCGCTACATGGTACACAGCCGCAAACCAATCCCAGACATGGTACGCAGCCAATGCTCTGAGGTATGTGATTTGCATAATTTTTTGTTTCCATTTCCATTCCACAACTCTTTCAAATATATGCAAAAAATACTTCCATTTCCAAAACCAAAATTCTAATTTTGATGTCCAATAATCTTCCAAACACTAAAAATGGAATCACCTTAATTATCCACTTCTGAAAGAATACCCAAGTTAATTCATTGTCATATTTCATCTTCAACAATCATATTCTATCATCACAAACCCTTTCTATCATAATATATATTTTATCGATCACCTTTAGCATCATCTGAGTTGTCCTGGGGAATGTACTAAAACATCTCTATCTTCCAGCAACATCAGTCTTTCCATTCAATATTAAATATGACTGGAATCATCTTCTAAAATTTTTATGATCATTCTTGAATATTAAAATGTCTACATGATCCGTCATTCAATGATGACTGTTTCTTTATGTAGGTTCTTTCATGTTCTATTTGAACAGTGAGATATTTCATGATGACTTTATAACTTTAGTCCCATCAACATTCTATGAGATGTTTTCATTGTTGTACACAATATATCACCTTTGATACATGTACATTGAACTTAATTTTAGTACATTAATCATCTGAATTACAACTCTCAATAACATTGGATTTCTTCTTCTTCTCTTTATTCATTTTCATATTCCTTCACAAATGTTAACAAAAAATTCAACCTTATACAAAAAACAGTCCCAACAATAACCCCCTTTGTATTTTTTTGTCAATAACATATATTTCACCTCAAATGAATCTGCCAATATCAAAATAAAAATATTCTTTCTCCCCTTACTTTCAGTTCACTTATCTCCCCATTATTGAAAATAAATACAAATATCATGGGAAAGGGTATCAATAAATACATAAGAAATGTGCCATAAATCATTTCACTCTAGAACTACTTGAGAAATACTCAGTGTAGAAAAAAAGAGGATTTGATTTAGACAAAAAGGTTATCAATTATTCACTGTTAATGATACCAAATGAGATGTGAACTCATAAACTTTGTCTTCAAGGTTTTTTTACTTTCATTCAAGGATGAAGATATTGAATGTGATATGGAATAATCAACCGGAAACTTTTACACTCACTTAAATAAATAGATCCAAAAAATTTAGGTGCAATTGGATAGATAAGTGGACTTGGGGCACTTCCATTCTTCTTTAATCATTGATTAATTCATTTACTCCCCCCTGGTAAATGATCTTCATTATTAGTATCAAAGGATGAGAGATTGATAAATGGAATACATTTTCCAATGGCATGTTCTTCAATCCATTTCTAGAGTAATTGAATTTAATACCAACTGAAGATGATAATTATTGAAATAACAATCCTGGAAGCTTCTTAATTTGTCTCACCCTTAAGGGAAATACTCTTCATCATCTTCATCAAGGGTGATCCTTCATTATTTTAATCTTTTAATATCAATTGATGAATATTCCATGGATGGAAAATACTTTAGCTTAGCTATCAAGAGTTTACAGCATTAACTACTTCTCAAGTACTCCCCCTAATATCATGCTTCACCTACTATTCCTAGTATTCTAGTCACAAATACAATAAAAAAATTATTAAGGAATTAATGTGGTTCCTCCATGCTTCATCAATGTGAGCAGGATGGCTTAGATAGTTTTCTCAACCAAGATGATCTATTTTATCCAGTCTTCATTCTCTCACATCTGAGCATCTTTTCTAATCCATGATGATTTGGAATGTATATCTTCATAATCTATATAATTTTCGTGTAGATTAGTTCTTCTTAATATCCATAATTAATGATACATTGTTACTCCTTTTAAGGACTCCTTATTTTTATTCTATTATGGTTAGAAAACCTTTTTCATTGTGACCAGATTTCATATATCTCTCACACAGAACTTATTATACACATGTGTTTATCTTGTTTTTCAATATATATTGGTCTTTATCTTCATCACATGAAATCTTTTCTTTTTCTTTCACCACTATCCTTAGACTATTCATTTTCTTTTTTCCTTATTCATTCCAACTCTTTTGGATAGATAACCTATATGTCATTTGGAATTGTTGCTGGAGGTTTAGCTCATCTAGGTAGGTTCATCTTATTGTAATCATGATTTTCTATTTTGTATGAATTTCCCTTTAGTTTCATATATCTAAAAACCAAGTTATTCTCAGCTTCCCTACTTGAGATATTCATGGAGAAATTTTTGTTCAGAATATTCTTCTTATATCATCACAAGGATGATTTTTCATTCTTAGGTAGCTTCTATGGTCTTCTTTTTTTATCATATTTTTATTTACTTTGAGATGAGAATATACCAACCTTGTGACCACTTCTAATGCATATATCATATAGGTTTTCGAGCATTCCATATATGTTTTCAGTATACAGATGCTTCTGAATCTATAGATGAGTCTTACTTCTCTCTGGCATACTCCCCCTTATGATGGGATTAATTTGTGCCTTTTCATTTTGAGGATTTTACCAACAATCTAATGCATAATTCTCAAACCTGTTTCCACACCAACATTCACCCAAAAATATTATATTCTTGATATCTTCTTGATAAGTTTGTTTGGTATTCTTCTTGATCTATTATGATCTTTGTGGGGAACTCTCTTACAACTTTTTATTCTTCGTATCAACACTAGACATTGTGGTTGGTAGCTCCTCACCTTTACTCATATATACTTGTTTTGAATTAATCTTTTAGGCTACACTTCATGTGAAAACATATTTAGAAACATGAGTACATGGTGGTTTGGATGACACATTATTCCTCTCAGCTGCTAGTGGTATGTCACTGAAAGATGTCATGATCTTCTAATCACATGTTGGATGTCTTTTAATTTTAGGTTCCTCTAGTGAGGTTTGAGTAGAAATAAAAACTATTTTATGAGAAAGATCATCAAAAGAAGTCATGATCTTCTTGTCAAATATTTATGGTCTTTAAGCTTTAGAATCCTGTAGTGGAAACTGAGTACTAGTAGAAACTCTTTCTTGATTTTACAATGGTTCAATATGTTTCTTTTCAAGATGTTAAAATGAGCATCAAATTTTAGACTTTCCATAATGATGATGATCTTCTTGTCTGCAATCATGATCATCATATCTTCACATGTATTCTTCAATCTTTCAACCTCACCATCATGTGTCTTAACTTTGTACTAAAATGAATTTCTTAGTTACTTGATCTTCTTGGATATATCTTTCAAATATGAACATTTTTATTCATTTCCCTTATCTAGATAATCTTCCAGTGCATGGATCTTATCTTATAGTTTTTAATTGAATCCTTATTTCTTTTCAAAGGTTTCAATATGTCTGGAGTTGTTAAAACATTCTGAAATTCCTCATACTAATCCCTTTTCAATATTGTCAACTTCTCTTTCCAGTCAGGTGATCTCAACCTACATACTTTGAAATATTCTAAAAATATCAACAACTCGTTTTTTAGGATTATCATTCAGATAGGTTCTTAATTTCCCATGATCACTTGCAAGCCCATGTAAGGTAAAAATTTGATCAACATTACCATATGTTTTAGAATCCATATGTTTTGTGGAAACCTAAGCCATGAGCTCTTTAATTTCCAAACCTGATATTTACTTATTATTGTAAATACATTGAGAACCAGAAACATCAACTTCTTTATATAATAGGGACTTCATCAAATGTCTTTATCTTTATTTTTCTTGTTCATCATAGAATTGCCATGTATAGACTTAAGCTAAGAGATAACCGGACATTCATCAAGACTGGTCTTCATTATTGAATCAGGAATGGAAAATCAAATTCTCTTCAAAAAATAATTATTGAACAGTATCCAACATACGTAAACCGACCTCTAATGGAAATTGAAGGAACTTGACCACCCTGAGAGGGAGGAGGGTGAATTAAGGTGTAAAATGTTTCCCTTATTTATTTGATCTTGTTCCTAAGTTGGTAGGAACCTTTTTAAACCTATATGATAGATATGTGAAGTAATTTAAACAATCACTTGAATAAGGAAAACATGTCACCTTATTACATGGTTCACCACTAAGGGATGCATCCAAGGAGCATACACCGATTGGATGTTGGTCATACCAAGTTTCACTAATCCTCATTAGATGTGGATTAAAAAGGACATGGCATAGTCCCTCTGTCCCAAGCACATCACCATTACAAAGGTTTAGGGATAGCCCATTGCATACCTCAGATCACTTCTATTGACTCCCTCTAGAACACTACCTCATGAGAGGTCTCACTCGGTTTATCGACATGAAGTTCGCTTTAACATGTGGGCATGAAATGACAATGTATCTATTCAGCAAGACACACTACTTGCATAAAAATACCGAATTGAGGCCCTTTTATATTTAGTTATCTTAATTAGTGAAATTAATGATTGCACTAGAACTTCTTATCATTTCACTAGAATAAAAAATTATATTTATGATGTTTTGGTTTCTAAAAACTGTCCATGATTCTACGGACTCTATCTGATCAACGTACCATGTCTGCTCTGTGTACCGCACCTAGTCCGAGTACCGCGCAGGCTCCGTGTACCGGGCCTTCTTTACGTACCAATCTTACTCCTTATATCACACCTACTCCATGTACCTCATATTCTCTACATACCACCACTATAGGAAAACGGAAAATTTGCGATGGGCGATTTGCGACAGGATCCTGTAGCAAAAGTTCTTTTGCGACGGGGCACTGTCGTAAATCACCTGTTGCCAAAAACGTCGTCGAAAATAGGTGTATTTGCAGTGGTCCCGTCACAAAAAGTGTATTTGCGACAGTATTTTCCCCACATCGCAAATGGGTTTTCGTTTATATATAAAAATGGTGTTTTCTACGGGTCTTCACAGATATATTAGTTGTGACGTGTTTCTGACCAGTCATAAATGGGAAATTTAAAAAATATTTGCGACGACGGTATTTACGATGGACCGTCGCAGAAATATTTTTATGACGGGTATTCTTTCCGTCGCAAATGTTACAGTAAAAAAAATTTTACGACGGGAAATCCAATCGCAAATATTCCTGTTCTAAATACTAAAAAAATAAATAAAATAAATTAATTCATAAAATCATATAATATTATATAAAAATAATAAAATTATTAATAATATAAAAATTTTCAATTATTATAATATAAATAAATAAAATATAAAATATAATTATGAAATATTAATATAAAATAATAATAATATGAATATAAAAAATAAAATATAATAATACTAATACTAATATTAATAATATACAAAATTAATATAATAATATCATTATTAAATTATGTATATAATAATATTATTATTATTAATAATATAAAGAAATTATATTATTATAATATTAATAATATAAAAAATATATAATATAATTATGAAATATTAATATCAAATAATAATAATAATATGAATATAAATAATATTATATTATATATTATGATATATTAATATCAAAAAATAATAATAATAGTACTAATATTAATAATATAAAAAATTAATATAATATTATTATTATTAAAATAAACATAGATATTTATGTAAAAATAATATTAATATTATTAATATTAATAACATTATAAAATTATAAACTTCTCAAAATTAACAATAAATATAAAATATTAAAAGTAATATTACTAAAATAAGAAGACCTTAAAAATAATACTAATTAGTAATAAAATATTTAAAAAAATAAAAACAAATTAAATCATACAATATTTGTACCAATATGAAAGAGGAATTGTAAATAGTTAATATAACAATAAATTACGAACTCAAATGTTTATTACATCTAAAAAAATCACTGGGAGGTGGATAATCTGGAGGACCTCGAGGAGGTGGTGGAGGAAACTCCATCCCTAAACTATGTGTCAGACGACACATATACTCCATCTGCTCCTGATGTTTCTCCTTATATCGACATCTCTCTTAATCCTGCTACTGGAACATCTGGTCATGCCATCGACGCATCTCCTCATCGTGCTACTGACGCATCTTCTCCGACCCCTAACGCAAATCCTCTATAAGCTGACTCTGAGCACGCAGTTACCCCTGATACTGTGAGGTTGAAGATGATGTCTCTCCACGAGCTCCTCTCGAGCTGGACGCCGACATCATAGCAGTACCATAATAAGCTACAGGAGTCAAATGAAAGCTGATACCAACTACTCGGCCCTTTTCGAAGCAATACTGGGTCGCCTGGATCCATGTCGTCTCATCAAAATGGTGGGCACTAGTCTGATCACTCGTCTGATCTTGACTCTCAGCCTATGTCTGAGAGGTCGCAGCCCTATATGACTCCTTATGTTTCAATTAGAAATTAAAATAATGAAAAGATTATGTGAATTTAATTTTCCAACTGAAAAGAAAAAAATACTAACCACAATCTGATGCTGGCGGTAACCTCTAATCTCTCTAGTAGCCGGATCAGTGTACATCCTCCGATAAACGCAGTACGTCGTAATACCGGGCAGCTCGGCTTCCTATATGAATATAAAATAAACTATTTATATTTAAAGTTGTATAAAATATTAAAAAAATTACTTACCCGACGCTCTCTATGCGCACTGAATGTATGACTATCGGCTCGATGCATCAACTCTTGTCTCCCCCGATTCTGTCGACCCAAAGATCTCCCCGGAAACCCACCACCCAACCAGTGTGTACATAATCCATCCCAAACGTGATATGAAATGTACTCTAGTTGGTGGGATCTAAAGGACTCATCAAATTCTATCACTCTATCTTTCTTCACAGTTGTCTTTCTCAAATTATGCAAAAACTAACGGAAATGGTCACGCATAGACACCACTCATGCCGCCTGGATTGTGGCACACATGCTCCTGTCGATGGGATACCATAAACCCTAATATAAAGTTATTATTGAATTAAATTTAAAAATAAATAATATTTAATTACATACTAGCCAATGATCTAACATGGCGGCCTGCACATCAGCGGGAATCCGATCCCATGTGAGTTAGGGCTGAGAAAAATAATTGCGCAAGATATCACTCCCATGTCCAATAGCAATATCCGTAAAACTGTGGAAAAAGAACAAATAATGAAACAATTAAAATATAAATAAATTATAATGAAAGATAACTAAAATACACAGGTTACCATACCACTGCGTGTGCGTATCGAATCCAAGATGTGGACGTCGCTCCGGGATAGGATCTGGAATCATCAGTCCGGCAAGACCACGCCTCCTCCGAGTGCTCCCTATAGTGCCAATAGCTTGAGGGTCAGATGACTCAAGAACCTCATCATCCATATGTAGATCAGGCTCCAGCAACTGACGAAACGTTTCCGATTCCATCTTAAACATGAAATGATTGTTATTATCAAATAGTTGAAAATAACTATTATGTATATATATATATTTTTTATGATTCAAACCAGCATTTTATTATGTCAATGTTCTTATTCATCATCATCTTCTTAGTTGTCAATGGCAATGTCTTCATATTCCTCATCAACATCATCAATTTTCAAATTAGTTTCACTTTCATCATCTATTGTCATTTCAAATTCAGTTGTAACATCATTGACAACATCGTCACCATCGACCCTTAATTGGGGGTGTCATCCTCGATATTCATGTCTCATTGTGAAAAAGTTGTGTTTTGAGGAGTGTCCTGAAAAATTTCATTTCCTTGCACTTTAGTGGAACCACATTCAGTTTGAGTAAACTGATTTTCTCGATATTTAACTTTTATTATACTCCACCAATCATCCAACTCTTTTGCAGTAGCAGAGTATTTTTCATAATAAATTTGGTGTGCCTGATGAGCCAACAAAAATAGTTCATTTACTGCAAGATGAATTTTATGTTTAATATCAACAATTCCATGAGTCTGATGAATACTCCAGCCTCTCTCAGTATCCAACCATCAACATTTAAACATTGTTACATAATTCTGTCCCAAATAACATAGTTCAATAATTTCTTCAAGCATGCTGTAAAAGTCAAATTCAATATCTCTATGATGTGATCCCTTCAAACAAACACCACTATTCATTTCTTTCTTTGATTCCCCATATTCACGTGTATGAAAGCGATAACCATTCACCACATATGCATTATATGATTTAGCCATTTTGGATGGTGGGATACTCAATATACACAATCGACTATCAATCTTATCAGCATGTACAGATACCGGAAAATTTGTAAAACATGTATCACTATTACAAGTAATAAATTGATTTTATATGTAAATCCAAAAAAGAATGCATGTTACCAATTTTTTAAACTAGTAGGAAAAAATTTTTACCGACGTAATTCTATGCCAGTTGCTGTAATTTGTGGAGATTTTTTCTTGATATGATCATCATATAACTTAAAAATACAATATGATTAATTTACTGTAATAAAATCTATAGAATAAGGGATAGGATCACTCATTGTACAATTGGTGACATTTCATCACAATTGAGTAGAACATATGTATGAGCTCTATGATGTCCATCATCTGAAATCCATCTATCATGAACTCCAACAAATCCAAGTTCGACCTGATTGACAACTGATAATTGATTGTTAATATCAAAATCAACATTCCCCTCATTCCGGCCCATGTGGTTAAATTTTGGGGGATATTCAGATTCAAAATAATGAGAGCAGAATAAAGCAATTTCCTCTTACAAATAAGCTTCATCAATTGTGCCTTCAACTGATTCTTTTTACGGACTTTTTTCATCAATTTCTTCACGCATCTCTTAAATTTGTACATCCATCGAAACTGAACCGGATCTCCACATTTTTCTTCATGTGAAAAATGTAATATCAAATGTTCCATTAAGTCAATGAAATCCGGTGGAAATATTTTATCCAGTTTGCATATAATTACAACAACAACTTCTTCTTGTTTTCTTAGTGTATCATAGTCTGTTGTCGCTGCACACATGTCTCAGAAAAATTGTGATATATCTATTATAGAATACCAAATCATAGAATTCAACAAACCTCTTAATCCAATAAGAATAAGTCTTCCCATTATAACATGACATTCATTACTTTTTAATCCGGTAATATGACAATTTTTAACACATCTTCCCAAGTTGGAAGCATAGCTATCTGGAAGTCTCAAATATGCAATCCACTGACAAAATATTAAGTGACTCTCTTTGGTCAATGTATAAGATTCTTTTGGCTTTATTAATCTCTGTGATCTGACATTTTCAGACAATTCAAGTCTTGGTCACATGCAAATTTGGGAAAGATCTAATCATGCCATTACATTATCTTTGGTTTTTCCTGGTGTATACAAAACTGTATGATATAAATTATCAAAACAGTTCTTCTCAATATGCATGATATCCAACATGTGTTGGACCAACAAATCAGATCAATATGGAAGATTCCAAAAAATGCTCTATTTTGTCCAATTGTGTTCTTTCCCAATGCCAGGAATTTTCTGTTTGTTTATTGTCGGTCCAAAAGTGATGGAAGGTAATGAAAATACAACTAATTGTAACTCTATACCTGAGATCATTTTTGGAGGTTCATCTCTTTCAATTCATCCTTTTATGAAATGAGATTTATTCTTCTGAAAAAGATGATCGATTGGAAGAAATATGTGATGACAGTCAAAATAGAAAGGTTTTTTTTCCATTGACGAGCATAAATGATTTTTTGTCTCCCATGCAGTAAGGACATGATTTTGGACCTTGTGTACTCCAGCCAGATAACATGGCATATACTGGAAAGCCACTAATTGTCCACAACAAATCAGCTTTCATTACTCTATTCTGTTTCACAGTAGCATAATATGTACCAACACCATGACTCTACAATAAATTTAAATCATCAATCAATGGGTTCAAAAAAACATCAATACTCTTTTTTAAATGTCCTGGGATTAATAATGTCAAAACGATATAAGGCTCTTTCATCAACATCCATGGAGGAAAATTTTACATAGTTATAAAGACAGGCCAATAGGAATACTGACTACCAAAAGATATAAATTGACAAAAACCGTCAGTAGAAAGACCCAATCACACGGTCCATGATTATAAAGCTAAATACGGATGCACTTGATCAAAATTTTTCCATGAATCACCACCATATGGATGAATCAAGATTTTACCATTTGAAATATTGGTTTTGTGCAATGACATCATTATCGATGTGTTTTGAGACATAAATAAACGCTGCAACCTGGGTGTAAGCGGGAAATATCTCAACTTTTTTACAGAAATCAGTCCAGAAATTCCTGATTGAGATACTTCATAACTCAATTGTCCACATGTGGGACAACTATCCAACGACTTATTTTGACCAGAATATATGATGCAATCATTTGAACATGCATGGGTCTTCTGATAACTAAGGCCCAGATTACTAACCCGTCTCTTACTCTCATAATAATTAGCAGGCAGCACATTTCCTTCAGGTAATAGTGACTTAACCAATGAAAATATCTGATCAAAAATGTTATTTGAAATTCCTTTATCTGATTTAATATCCATAAATTTTGCAACTACTTCTAATTTTCTTTTCTTGAGACCAGGATATAATGCATCCTCGGCAGACCTGAACAACTCAGCAAATTCAGATGGTGCCAACTCGGGTGGTAAATCAACATCATCCTTGATTTCAGTTTGTTGAACGGATGACCCTGAAGCATCATGTACTAAATTCTGAAACTGTGATCGATCCGGAATCAAATTATTAGTATCTTTTCTGGAACTTCATTCATCGTGTTGATACCAAAAAATATAATCTGTTTGAAAACCATAACTCAATAGACGTTTCCCAACGATGTCAAATGTCTCAAACGTTCTCAGAGCACATTTTTTACAATTACACATAATTGTCCCGTCTGAAACAAATTTTGGGTTTGATGATGCAAATGATAATAAATCTTCAACACCATCAACATATACAAGATTTAAACTAGAACCGTTTGGATTTCTGTGCTGATTTATCCAAGCACGATCATCAAATAATGATTGATATCTATTTCCTTGTTCCATATTCATATATATGTTTCTAAAAAATTTAAAACCATTACTATTGTTAAATAATTTTATATAAGAAAAACAATATCCTAAAAAGATAAGATACATATCTAGGGTAATTTCTTAATAATTACCAATAATTATAGGTGACATAGTTAGTTTGTAATCATCCGCACTAATTATTATTAATTTAGAAATACTTAACAATACTTTGCAAAATGAAATATTCTTGAATAATGAAATAAAATTTTGTAATCATCATTGTGGAGATTATATTACTAATTATTCTTATTTGTTTCTAGTGAATTGGTAGCAGATCTTTTTCCTGACGACTCATCTCCTTGCAAGGAGATGAGTCGTCTAGGAAAAGAGCCTCTTTTGTCCGACGACTCATCTCTCTTTACCATTCTCACGACTGAAATATATATGAAAAACTTGCTCTGACTTATGTTAGAGCACATTTTTCATACTAATTTCAGTGGGAGAAAGTATCAAAGATATGAGACACTGAACAAAAGGTAGCCGCTAATCCACAGGAAATTGTGCCAATTTAAAACCATATACATGAATTTATTTTATTTTTGATTAATTATTACTAATTATTACTAATTATTACAAATCTCAATATTTACAATAAATTTTTCTCTATTCTTGACATGTTTAAATCTTAAAGATTCATCAATTTTCAGGTCATGCTGAATAAAAATTTTGCGTCAACCATGTCCAATTTAAACTCTATAATTTTCATTACATGGTTGATCACCACGCAAGTAGTGATGTAATAGGACAACACAAGTAATGTCATTCTCGTCTTTATGAATTATTTCACATGACCCTTTACATAGATCATTCTTCCTTGAAAAATTAAGAGAACTTCAGTATCTTTCCCTTCATTTTTCAAAAAAGAATGGTCTATGTAAAAAGTCATGTGATATGATTCTTATATATGAGAAAGACATGACTTGGGTTGTCCTATTGCAACGCTACTTGCGAGGTGATCTACCAAGCAAGAAGAATTATAGAGTTTACATTGGACACGGTAGACGCAAACTTTTTATTGGGCATGACATGAAAATTAGTGACACTTTAAGATTTGAACATGTTAAGAATAAAGAAAAACTTGTTGAAAATATTGATAATTGTAATTTTTTATAATTTTTTTATAATTTTAATAATATTAATATTTTTTTATAAATATTAAACATATGATAATAAAATAATTATATTATTAGTATTATTTAATTATTAATATTAGATTAATATAATACTTTATATTTTGTTACTATTTATGTTACTAATTATATTACTAATTATGTTACTAATTAGTAAAAAAACGTGACTGACCGCTCATTTACCTCAATTTTCATTTCATTTGTGCGTTGAGGTTGACAAGAAACTTCTACCTCCACATGTAGTATTTACATTTAATTTCAAAATTATAAACCTCCTCACCTCTATGATGGCGAGGAGGTTGATAATTTTGACAGTAAAAGAAAATATTACATGTGGAGACAAAATTTTCCTATCACACCTCAACACAAAAATGAAAAGAAAATTGAGGTAGATGAGCGGTCAATCATGCTTGCTAATTTTTCCCTAATTTTTTTTATTTGATTCCTAATTTTTTTATTTGTTTCCTAATTATTTTTATTTGTTTCCTAATTATTTTAATTGTTTCCTAATTTTTTTGAATTTTTCCTAATTTTTTTAATTGTTTCCTAATTATTTTAATTGTTTCATAATTATTTTAATTGTTTCCTAATTATTTAATTGTTTCATAATTATTTTAATTTTTTCCTAATTATTTTAATTGTTTCTTAATTATTTTAATTGTTTCCTAATTATTTTAATTGTATCATAATTATTTCAATTTTTTCTTAATTATTTTAATTGTTTCCTAATTATTTTAATTTGTTTATAATTATTTTAATTGTATACTAATTATTTTAATTGTTTCCTAATTAGTGTTTCCTAATTATTTTATTTTTAATTGATTCCTAATTATTTTATTTTCAATTGTTTCCTAATTATTTTATTTTTAATTGTTTCCTAATTATTTGTTTTTTAATTGTTTCATAATTATTTTATTTTTAATTGTTTTGTAATCATTTTATTTTTAATTGTTTCATAATTATTTTTTTCTAATTGTTTCCTAATTATTTCTAATCAATTAAATCTCATTATTTCCTAATTATTTGATGATTATTATAATTCAATCTAATTATTTCATAATTATTTAATATTTATATAATTATTCCTAATTAATTATAACTATTTCTAATTATTTCTAATTAAATATATTTACTTCTAATTATTACCAAAATATCCTCTAGGAGTGCCGAACAAAGAATGCAGCAAGGCCCGTCGTCGTGTACCGGGTTACCCCGAGTCAAGCTCGAAACACCTTGTCAGAGTTTTCACTTCTAGGTACATTTGTGCCAGAGCCGCCTCTACTTGTTTGTATCCAGACAAGTACTATTTGGTACAACAACTTAATCTAATTATACTATATATCCAAATAAACATTTTATTAAAAAAAATTAAAATTAACAATTAAAAATAAAATTAACAATTAAAAATAATTTAACAATTAAAAAAACTATAAATACCTTTGATATTTTGAAGCAGTTTGCACCGCCTAACTCCTTCTCTGCACTTCTCGTAAGAAAAAATTAAAATAAAAAAAATTCTACTTATAATAGAAATTTAAATAGAGAAAGGAAAAAAAGAAGAAGAGAGATCAGAATGATTTGAAAAAAAATGGATGGGGGTATATATAGGTTAGAATATTTGCGACGGTCTTATTTAAGACGGGAGCCCGTCGCAAATACCTTCGCCCGTATTAATTATGGGCGGCGGTTAAAAGGGTTTTTGCGACGGGCCAGTCGCAAATAGCTGCATACCGCCATACCATTAGCAATGGGTGGATATCCCCATCACAAATTGATATTTACCACCACCGGTATTGGCGACGGGCCCCATCGCAAATACCTTCGCCCTCATTTAATACGGGCGGTGGTTAAAAGGGTTTTTACGATGGGCCCATCGCAAATACCTGTAAGCCGACATACCATTAGTGAAGGGAGGATATCCCCATCGCAAAAGCCTATTTACCACCGCCGGTATTGGCGATGGGCCCCGTCGCAAATAACACCTGCTGAATAGTGTTTTGCGACGGGTAATTTTCCCATTGCAAATAGTAATTAACACCTTCAGGTACTTGCGACGGGACGAAGGCCACCGTCATAAATTGGCTTCCCATGTTTTGGCATGCAAACCGCGCCATACCTATTGCAAAGGGTCCTGTATTCCCATCGCAACTAATTGAGAATTTGTGACGGGCATATATTCCCATCGTAAATACGCTTTTCATCGTATTTATTGTGACGAGATTTATTCCAATCGCAAATAACCCGTCGCAATAATCAATTTTTCCCGTAGTGTACCTGTGCTCTGCGTACCACCTCTACTCTGCATTCTGCACCTGCTCGACGAACTGTGCCAGCTCAGTGCACTGCACCTTTCTCATGCACCACACCTGCTCTGTGCACCACATCTCCTCCAGAAACTACGCAACTGCGTACCTCCACTGCGTACTTCCTTCATGTACTGCCTTCATGTACTTCTTCCATATACTGCTTTTGCATACCACCTTTGCATACCTCCTTTACGTACCACCTCTTCATACAACCTTCGCGTAACATTTCTTCCTTCCATGAACATATTCATTAAAATCTAAAAATTATTTCAACTCATGCATATGAGATTTTCTTATGCAAAATATTTTCCACGGACTAATCCTTCAAATTTCACGAACTGGTTGGTATTTTTTGTACCACTTCGTCCTACAGATAATCTCTCCTATGTACCACTTTTGGACTTAGAGGAGTTGTTCCACAATGATGATATTTTCTATTCAAAATATATATATATTAATGTTGGGATTAGCACTCCTTATATGGGAAAAAATCCATAAATTTTTCTAATACTATTTAACTATAATTTCAATGTGGGAAAAACATCACTGCATACTAAACTCCATCCGCATACAATAAGCCTCCATTGCATACTGCGACCCTCCCGCGAACTAAAAATCTTCACTGTGTACTGTGTGTCTGCCGATCTGCGTACTTCACCTCTTCTACCAACAACAATCCATTCCGTGTTCCCCAAATCCTTCTATAGTGAACCATTTTTGGAACCCTTTCTTTTTTAGTGAACAGTTCCACGTACCTTTCATGCTATGTGGAATGCGTCCACAAACCATTCCCGGACATGGTACGTGGTCCATGATCTGAGGTATGCGGTTGGTTCCTTTTCCACATTCCTTCGTCATTCCACATCTTGGTCACTCCTATGTAGAAATACATCCATTTCTCAAAACAATCTGATTTTGTGGCCCAATAATATATATAATACTGGGAAACCACACCACCTTAAATATATACATCATAATGAACACCCATTATAATTCGTTGTCACCATTATTCTTCAGAAATCATAAGATTTCATCATTAACCTTATCTATCGTGATATATAGTCTTTGATCGATCACCTTTAGCATCATCAGTTTTGTATAGAGAAAGTAATACAATGTTTCTATCATCTAGAAACATCAGTCATGCCAGTCAAAACTGAACATGATTTGCATTATCTTTTCAGAATTGTATGATTATTCTTAAATCTTCAAATCTTCAAATTATCCCTCATTCAATGATTCATGTTTCTTCAGGTAGGATATTTCTTAGTCTCTTTGAATAGTAAGATGTCTCATGATCTCTTTATAACATCAATCTCGTCAACACTCTTTGATATTGTTTCATTATTGTAAACAATGTATCACCTTTGATACTTGTACATTGAAATTTAAATCATTTCATCAATCATCTGAATTACCACTCTCAATAATAATGTTTTACTTCTTTATCTCCTTCTTCATTTTGATCTTCATTGACAACTGTTGACAAAAAATACAAACTTATACACAAATTGGCCCCATCCACCATAAAATCAACTTAGAATGTGAATAAAATATAATTATCAATATTAAATGTCGATGAAACCTTCATCCATCACTAGAATATATAACAGCCGATTAGTACTGATACTGAACATCAAGTCTATCATACACATCACAAAACATAGTAGTAGTCCTCTAAGCCTCAGTCTAGAATTCATCTATACAAAACATCGGTGGTTCCTAGATCATCAGTCTAGACAAACCCATTGAGGCGGAACATCATTCCAACATCCTATTCCACAAGGTATTACATAATCACACAATTCCATAATATGTTACTAAACCAATGAATTATAGTTTTAGGTTTTAGAACCTCAGTATCAAACCTTATCTTTATTATATATCCTCTGCCAAAATAAGTAATCCATCACCTCAACCATTCCATAATTTCATAAATACAATTCTCAACATCATGACCACACAAATTTTAAATAAAAACACTAAATCCCTCATTAAAACATTAATTATTACTAATGTACCCATGAGCATTTAATACTTAAAAATGAATCAATAAAACCCAAACCTTTTCCACAGACCCGAAATAACTAAACTGAACACCATCATTTATCATTTCAATCAACCCTTTTTGAAATAATTGTATTTATGTTTCAAAACCAAATGAGGTCCATAGACTAGACTTCCGTTCAAACCTCCCAAAAATTCATTATTTTATTTCCTCATACTGTCTACTATTCATCAATTTCAATTTACACATTTTAAATCCGTTTAAATCACCATTTTATGAAAAACATGTATGGATACACCTCATTTAAAACAAGGAACGTTTCAAAACATTTTATTTCATCTTTTATACACAATAACTAGAAAAATCCAAAACCATATACATAAAACCTTTTCCTAAGCCTCATAGAAATTCCCAAAAAAACTCAACACACAAAACATCCTCTTTTAAATGTCTGAACGCCCCATGTATGGATGTAAGTCCATTATTGAATCATTATATATCATATTAGATCTGTGGAATTTCCAATGGGTCTATCTAATGCAAGAAGAAATTTCATAAATCAAGGGAAAAATCATATCTCAATGGTACCAATGGTATATACTGTAATACACATATAAATCATTTATTAAGAAAATGGGAAATTCTCTTAAACCACTTATCTCATCAATTCATGTTCCTAATACATTTCCAAAACACAACTCCCTCATCAAGGAACTTCGAATCATTTTCCAAAATACTCAGTATCCCACCAAGATCTTCACCAACAATCACACTTAAATATAACACCATGTAACAATAATTAAATAATTATCCCAACTAAAATTAATTATTTGAGGAAAACCAAACATAGAATAAATATGAAAAACACAACAGATATCATCCCTCACTAAAATCGACCCAACCAATCACCAAACACCTTCAACACAACCATGATCACATTATGGGACAAATCCCTAACAGTACATACCATTATAGTAAGTAATTACAATTATAATGTTAGTAAGACCATAAAAACATTCCTCATGAGCACATACCTCAATTAAATTCAATGAAATGACCTATGTAATCCATTTTGAAATATACTCTACGTAAACCAAACAAAATCCCCATAAAAAATGAGTATTCCACTATACATAACTATAATCATCAAAAATCCAAAGTCACATATCCTCGAGATTATATTGATACAAGAAGGTGAAGATAGAGATCCAATTTAAAGGGATACCTCACTTCACATGCCATGGGTACTCCAAATAAAAATTTTGAAATGAAAAAGGAATGTGGAGGAAGAGAGTTGGGGATCCCCATGTTCGTACAACTAGAATGGGGCAAAAACGGGTTGGAGAGCTGAAATCCACAATAGAATTTTTTTCTAAAATCTCCCTTTCTCTGGAAATATAGTCATTCTCACTATTTTCCAACATGATTGTCCAAATTTAGCACAAACTATGTGGTTGGATCTATCCAAGGCTAACACACTCGCATGGTTTGGCCACATGGTTGCCCAAAAAATGTTCCCAAAGTGGAAAAACCTACTTCACAACAGCCACTCCCCTCACTATTAGGAATCATTGTTTGATAAATCATGCACTAATGATGTGGTATGAACTATATCTTCACTATAAGAAGACATGTGGTTTGTCTCAAACCATGAGAAACTCATTCATGAAGCCTCATAACCTCCTCATACTCACATTTTTTATCCTTTTACCTCACATGTTTTGACCCAAAATATTCTCTAACTATGAAACTCAATATTGGTCGGTTCAAAATGAATAAGAACTCACGGATCATCAATTTTATGTATGGTTTCTCCTAAATAACTGAAACCAAACTTTACACCCTTGAAAAAAAAATTAACTACTATAACATATTCCAAAACCACCAAGGATCAGACCAACACATGGGAAACCACTCGAGCACCAATCCTATAATCAAATCACCCTATTGAGACATTCTAACTATTATATCACAATATATGAAATAAATCATGATTTCACTCACCTGATAAGAAAAATTCGAATTCATTTAGATATTTTTGATTTATCTGTACATGGGATATTACATATATGGAAATTAAAAAATGGGAAAAATTAATTTATATAATTATTTAAGAATATTAAAAACATTCTTGAAAAAAATATGGATATGTAATAAAATTATTCTATACTAGAGAAAAATAAATGGATATCCGAAAAAAAATTAATCGAGTATCCTTAGTAATTACATCTATGAAAATATAAGGAAAACATATTATCATTATAAATTAATAAATTTAAATCAGTTAAATATATTTTTTGAGATATATTATATAATTTCAACATCGTAAATTTTTTGCATAAAAATTACGAAGAATAAAATTAGATTTGAAGGTAAAACCATTATTACTTTGGTATCTTTTGATTCATAATTACAATAAAAGAAGTAACATGAAAGGATTCATAAAATAGGATTAATACGAAAAACTCATGATAAAACAAATAAAAGTGGGTGTGGATACACTTTATAAATTAAATTTTTTTTACAATATAACAAGTGTTTAAAGAAATACCATTTGAGATGATACACCCCTTCCACTTTGGTAACATCCGAATCAAAACCTATTGGATGAAAAAATTTGAATAATAATTTTATATTCCATGAATTTGGAAAAATCTAATATATAAAGAGTAAAAGGTTGATTATATATTCCTTATAATCATAAATAAGTATAAAAAATTGAATATTTCCCAAAAAAACAATATCGGGATGAATAACCCCTACCTTTAGTCTGGCTTGCCTCATAAGCAATCTAATATCATGTATATAAATTTAAAATATTTTTACTCAAATATAAGATCCATATTCAGTCATATAATACCATATGAGGTAAACATATAAATTTTAAACAATATTTAAATAATAATCTTTTATTAAAATCATGTTTTTGGTGTTAGTTGTTTCATTTGTCATGTATATTTATGTTCGATAGTTGTGATCCTTACACATTGGTCATGGTTCCATAATCTATAGAAACATAATAATTTTTATGTATATTATTAAATTATTTTATACATTTTTTTTCCATTGAAATTATCATATGATGGAAAAACAATAAAATCACTTCATGGAGATGGTAGTCCATATGTCCAAACGATTGATGTTTTTTTATATTTAAGAGATGGAATGAAAAAAGTAAACAAATAAGTCACCTTTAAAGAATAATTATCATATAAAAATATCATATATATATATATATATTTCATTAAAAATATATTAAATCAATCATATTATCCATGAGTGAATGATGTTGATTGAAAATGAATCTTATAACTATGTGGAGGAGTTATTTCAGATGTTTTAATAAACAATAAATTATTTAACACATGAAATATAAAATGTGAAAAATTGTTGTTCCATAATCACAAGAGACCATATGAATATTTATTATATTGGATTATTTAGGTTTTGATGGATAATTATTTTTATTTGAGATAAAGGTGGAAATAAAATTGAAAGGGATACATAGATATTTATACTTATTTTATGATGGACCTTGTTTGGAATACACATTAATCCTTGAATGAGTTGTCTAATTATAATATCAGGGGATATATGAAAAATGGAAAAAATCTAAGATAGTTTTGGTTATTTTAATTTTGAGGTAAAAGTATCAAATTTATTAAATATTTGGGGGAGTAAATTCTACCTTTTATAAGTGAGGGGAGGTACATACAATGATTTACAAAAAGACATCAATAATATAAGGACACTTTTCAAAGACTGCGTAAAAACAGAATATTATATGATGATATGGTAAGATAGGTGTGGAAAATAATAAAAATAATAATAATTATAAATTTTTATATTTAATTCCAACACATATCACATACTTTAAACATTTTTTTAATTAAATGTGTTTTCACATCAACCATGGTAATGTAACTTTAATGTTTTCAATAATAATTATGACGCAAAATTAAGTTAGACATATTAAATTATATTAATCATGCTAATTAAAAATATTATATCCATCTTACTAGATTAAATTTCTATAAGAGGATGAAATTAATTTTAAATGTGTTCTCATAACACAATGAATAACAATTTTTCAAGTAATGTATTTTTACTCATAAAACTGCATTTAACTTCATTACATTCGATGAAAAAACATTAAAATTAATAATAATTATGTGATTAAATATAGTTTCTATAAAATTAATCTGAACCATTAATAAATATAGGTCAATTTAACTAAATAATAATAAAAAACAATGAGCACATGAAACTATTTTTTCGAAAAATCTGTATTAAATCACAAAATAAAACTTATAAAAAATAACATGAATAATACTGATTAAATATTAATTAGTTTATTTTTTATTAAAAGATACTTTTATAATATAATTTTAATTAAAAAATATTATGACATTAAATTACATGAATTACTGAATTGAAATTTCAATTTTTAAAAATATTTGTATTTTTTCACTATTCAGAAAAGAATAATTGAATTTACAAAAAATTAACTAAGACAATATTTACATGATGATTTGAAAAATTATATTTATTTTGTATAATAATTTTTTTAAGAAAATGTATAAATTAATGAAAATTTCTCTGTTAAATATGAAATAATAATCTTTCCGGAATAATATTTTTTGAACCATAAAATGACTTCAATAAAGTTTTTTCAAACTTTATTACTAATTATTAAGTAATATTTAATTCTAAAAAATTATACATCTTTTATATAGTTCTTGTATTCTTATTTATACCTCCAATTTGATGTCTCTATTATAATAACCAAATATTAAATAATATTATTATTGTAATTATATTAAACCTCTGTATTGTGGGTTTATAAAGTTATGAAACATAGTATCCATTTAAACTAAATTTATATGGTATTACATTATCTCGATTTAATTAATAAAATTTTTTTCTATAAAAAGATTCATCTATGTAATCAAAGGAAAAATATTTGAAAAATTATACTGCCCAATACTGACATCGTAATAAGGGATAAAAACAACCTCTGAAAATTGAACGTGACTAATAAAAAGGGTTCCTATAATAACCTGTATTTGGGTTCCCAAGTTCAAATAACACATGTGGGATAGAAAAATATAGACATATAGTTGATGGATAATGTCCACTGAGTAGTTTACAGTTATATGGAATATAATCATAAAAATGTTAGTAACCACAAAACCATAAGATAGAGTGGGGTGAAAACAACCATCAATTATTTAAAATAATAATTATTATACGAATAAAATTTATATTTCATGGTCTTTTTTCAAGGGTTTGGGAATTCATTTACCGTGTAAATTTAGAAACTATACTTACATTTTTTATTTACATCCATAAAAACTATTTCATCTATTAGTTAAGTGTTATAATTTATTTTAACATGTTTCCATCCTATATTACAATGATGAATATTTACTAAAAAATATTCATACTTGCATCACTAAAATTAACATTGAATGGATCCTAATATATATAATAATACTATAATTCATTCCTCCAATTATTAATATTTACCAAAACCAAAATGGTTGTATCATGTTTAAAAATATGGATAAGTTTACATATGAAAATATAATACATTAATTTGAAAAACTATAACAATATCAACTAATTTTAAAATTAAAAAAAGTATAAAAATAGTTATCCATAGGACTCCAAAAAAAATATATCTACTTAGATTCAACCCCTAGAAATAAAAAAGTCACAATGTTTCCAAAATAACCTTGACATATACCCCCAAAAAATAATGTATATATTCATATCAGATACCAATCATGTGAAATACTTGATCATATATTAATATTAAATGGTATAGTATTCCATGTAATAATAAAAAAATAATTAAAATGTATATTATTAAAAAAAAATTAACTCTATCCTTATTCTGAAAGTAAAATTATAGAATATCCAATATATTCTATAAATCCAAAAATTAAATAAACATAATTAGTGATAATTGAAAACAAATTTTCATAAAATAAGTTATTAATTTAAAAATCAAAAATATTATCTATAATACCTTGATATTCTTAAATATATAAATATGTTTAATAGAGTGTATAACACATAACATTAATCCAAAACAAACCATGAAATAATATTATTTAAATATGAATGATAATATTTTTTCCTTAAATTGGATACTAGGAAGGGGATTAACTACATTATGAAAAATATTAAAATATCCTACATAATATAAATTTATTGGTAAAATCGTATGAAATAAACTGAATATTTTTAATGAGTATATTACATTTTTAAAAAAATTATTCATTAAAAATAATTTTTCTTTATTCTGTGAAAAATTATTATAATTAATTTATAGTTAATTTTTAAAATTCGATTTTTAAATGAAATTAATATTTTATATCATCATATCAATATTTAATTAGGTTGAATCATTTGGATTTTTTATAAAATGTTGATTTTTTAAGGAATAATGATTTTTTTTGTTTCTTTAACTATCATTTCTTTTATTTAAGTGACGTAATTTAAAATAAACATTTATATTTGGGGACAATTAATAAATTTAAATATAATATATTTAGTCTATTTAGATCTAATTAATATCACTTGATTGATTAGTTTTCATGATTTTGGAATAATTCTATTCTCATGCTTGAGAATACATTTTTTAGAACACTATTTTTATGGGCACAAATTTTATTCAAATTAATTAATTTAAATAACACATAATGAGGAATTATTTTAATGAAACTTATAAATTATATAACCATCTATATTCATTTCAATTCATATAATTAATACAACTAGACATGGATTTATTGTAAAATAATCTTTTAATTTATGAACGCATTTTTCGGAAAATCATTTTTCATCATGCATACTAGTATAATATTAAATTATATTTGACCAATTTTAAGAATTTATTTTGATAAAAAGTATTGAATAATTTGAATAAATATAATAAATATTATTTATTATGTAATACTTATTTTTTTCATAATGAATAGTTAATATTATAAAAAAATTATACCACGGTTAGTGGTAAAACAGGATTACTAGCTATAGTGACCCAACCTTAGAAAGCTAGAGTCGATGTCATGATATTGTTACATTGTCTTAAGATACAAATAAATCATGTCCCAAAGGACTCAGACATTTAGTTTTCTTGGTATACTATATACATACATTAGTATTGTATTACAATTGAATATTCTAATTACAACATAATTTGTTTTTGAGGATAATAATAACTTTATTTCCTACTGTGTATCATCGATTATATTCACTAAGACTCTTCAAGGAGTTATGGGGAATTGAAATAAAATAAGGGTGATCTCAAATAATCAGTATGGTTAAATTACAGTTTAAGAAATAATAAATCTATTATAAAAATTATGTAAAGGTAATAATTGAAAACACATTCCGTAATATTAGTATATTAAGTAGGAAGTGTATATATTGTATGGAAATGTAAATAAATGAACAAAAATTCCATTTTAAATAACAATATATTGCATAACAAGTATTTCATGGTAAATTACTGATCACACATTCCATTTAATAAATAAACATAGAATGAAAATAATTCCATTAATAATGTGAAGTAAATTATCATATGGATAATAATGGTAAATGATTTTTAAATAAATGAAATTCTTAATTATTGGACACCACAGTTCCTAGGAACATTATACCATTACCATCAAGATCTATTCTTAGGATAATTTAAAACATACTAGGGTAAAAAACTATTAACATTCGTTGGCCAGTTGATTTTGTCCAATGAGACCACAAATGCATCGTGGGGCTTGCATTAATTGGTCCTAAACCTATAGGGATTTTATTGGACGTTCCTCAAACAATTTTATTCATTTCAAAATCTTTCATTATGTGTCAAATAATTTATTCGATTAAAATAAAATTATTCTTTAGGAAATATCTATTTTTATTATAGTATAAAAGATTTTTCAATATTTCCACTGAAAATCAAATAACATTAAAAGTAAACACTATTTTTAAAAAGAGTATATGGTTTTGGAAATGATCCTATAATTGATAAATTATATGGATAATTAGGGGAAATTAATCATTCAATTATCATAATAAATTGTATACTTTAAGGGGATTAAAAAAATAAATTAAGGAAGAGAATTTCAATACTATTCTTACCTAATGAAATAAAAACCCATACAGAGAATGAATAAGGATTGTAGAAATAAGAAAAATCATATGTGTTTTAAAATTATGGACTGTTTTCGCTGATGAGGAGAAATAATATTAAAATATATATTAAAATTTTTCATCAGGAAAAATTCATTTTTCTTTTTAAAAACATTTTGAAAATAAATTCATTGAAATTAACATTTAAAAAAATTCATTCAAAGTAATTATTTCAAACATAAAATATATGATTCAATGAAATTAAGGTGGGTAAATTCATACATGACATGTGATGTAAAAAAACATTCCATTTACATAGTGAAATGGTCATAAAATATTCATATTCAGAAAGAAACAATATGATTCATTTGAAAACAATTTTAAAAGAAAAAACTATAAAAAAGTTTTAATAAATCATTTTTAAATGCATAAAAAAAATTTATTTATAAAACTGGGGTTTTATGAGAAAATATGTTCTCTAACCAAATAGATAAATTAATTATGGTTTCCTTAAAAAAATCTTATAAATCATGTTGAGTAACGAAGAGTAGAAAATTTGTACTTTCTCTTGAAAAGGGTTATGAATAACAAATGAAGAATAACATTAAAGGTATTATTGAACAATGTTAAAATAATTTCATCTAATTTAAATTAAAATTCCCAAAATCCTGAATAATATGAGATTTTCATGCAATCTCTTTAAAATAACATAACAGTGAAGAAAAAATCATGAAATTATTGGATTATTTTTATCAACATTAAATACATATAAATAAGGTTTAAATATCTAAATATATAGTAAACATTTATTACACACATAATATTAAAATTTTAATGTCAACAACTAAACAATATAACCAAATGTGAAGGAATAAGGTTATGAAATTATTTACCTATTGGGATATTTATGTTCAAAAATAATTATATAATTTAAAATAAATTGAATATAATAATTAAATGAAGATAAAATAATTCATGTTATTATATATCAATATGTTTTTTAGATACACTACACAAACTAATTAGGGGGTGAAAATGTTATATTCCTTAAAGGGAGAAATGTTAGACCATAATTTTTTACCATGAGTCATACTTGTCACGTGTGTATTTATCATCCTAAATAAAAAAATATAATTATTAAATTTAATAAAAAAACTAATGTTAATTAATAATTTTAATTCATTTGTTACAATATTGTATAAAACTAAATAAATATTTAAATTTACATCCGCTGTTTTGACTAAATTTGGTTCATGTGCCTATAACGATTTTGTTACATCAAATATGGTCGTAGGGGTAAATATAAAAACATATCTAGAATAATAATCATGAAATAATTATACTATTTATACATAAATTATACATTTAAAACAATCATGAATTTTGGATATGAAAAATAAACCAGCGTTTCAATGATGGTGATGGTAGGTCGTATGTGCGCATCGATAACATTCACGTTTCTAAATAATAATTATGGAAATAAGGTAAGTAACATTATAACTTTCAATAATGATAATTATATAATAAATACCATATTATTTAATCATATTTTCTTATATATATTATTCTTGTGACATAAAAACAATCACATCACATCAATGAGGTGGTAGTCCACACATCCATGATCGACGTTGTCTCTTTTTAGTGTGTGAAATGTGTAATAAACATAATTTTGTATTATATTTAAAAAATTTAGTTATGTCATGAATATAATTTATATGTTCTGAGTTCCACATATATTTAATTACAATTGTGCTTAATATAATCGATGTAATTTTCATACATATCACATTTTTTTGAGGAGGCGGTAGTTCACCCATCCAAAATTGTTGTTATTATGTTCCCATAAAATGGAATGTATAAAGGAAAAAGTTATATAATAATTAAATAATTATAAAGAAAACATAAATAATATATATATATATATATATTTAAAATATTTTTCCCAACATTATTCGCTTCGATGATAGATGGTAAACGGAAAATGAACAACATCATTTCAAGATGTGGTAGTTCGTCAAATACGAATGGTATATTCGTTACCCATTTGATGAAAGTGTGTGTATGTGTTGGTAGAAACCCTAAAATTACATAATATATATGTGTTTATTTATGATATTTAGGTTATTATATAATCATGTAATATGAAGAGTTGAGGGTGTGGAGAATTAAAATAAAACAATAGATCTTTAGGAAGGATGTTACCTCTTTTTTGGTAACTACTTTTAGTTTTAACCAATGTGAATACAATGAGGGATTTATACCCAAGATGTGGCATCAATTTTTAGGCTAGTAATTTTTGGATATTATTTTCAAATATTTGTGTAAATACAATGGACTTGACAGTTGTGAATAAGTGGGTGTGTTGAGTGTCTTTTTATAGTCAAGGAAGAATGGCATTCATGTAAATCTCTAAAAAGAAAATTTACACCCAACTTTTTACCATTTAATGTTTCTCCAATAACGATCCAAATATTAAAAATGGTAGGATAGGGTCCAAATAAGAATATATAATGTATTTATGACAATTTTATAGGTCATTTTGGCCCTTAAGTGTAAGGTTTAGTCCCTTGTTAATCTAGTTGTTATGTTAATCATTATAATTAATTTTAATAGCACTTACTAATATTTTTGTTAAAAACTAATTTGAAATTATTAGACCTTATAACTATTATTAATACTAATATTGAATCCGTTTTTTCAAATTCTAATTACACTAGTGTTATAAATTAATTTAAAATTAACCTGATAGACAAGAAGAAAATGAGTGTTTCTATGGTAAAAATGATCAAAACATTGTCATGTTTTTATATCCAATTTAAAAGTGAAATTGATTAAAATTACATGAATTTGATTTCTTGACATATTACTAAAATAATTTTACTATATAATCCATTTAAAATATAATTTATCCTTATAAATAAATTGTAAAAAAGAAATTTCTCAATTAAAAGAATGTATTTTCCATTTTCCATCATAAAATGAGATTTCTAAGAAAAATTAAAAAAATATAGCCTAATTTAATTTTGAATTTTCTATTAATTTTTTTCCCATGTTAATTTTATAAATGTTTCTAAATTTAAATTTATAATAGGTTCTCCATTAATGGAGGTAAAAGTGCTTTCATAAAAATATGGGTTTATGTGTAAAATTGGGATTGTTCTCATTTGCTGTAAAATCAATTGGATGAATAATAACAATATTTGAAATAATATTTAACATATATAATTAATTAACGTAATTCTAACATAATAATTTTTTAATTTATTTTGATAATACACATTTGTGTGCATAAAATCAATTACTTTATATTCAGTTTCATTTTATAATAATTTATAATTAATTGGTAACCAATGATTTCATTTTATATTTATGTTATACTTATATTTTCATAATTTAGTTACAAATATTTATAAAAAATAATTTAACTACTAGGATACATACTTTTATAATAAATAATAATATTTTAATAAAAAATTATTGTTTGGTGAAACTCGGTCATGCGTGAAATGTGAACAATCGAAGAAGGTCTTCAATGTATTTAATGAATGATAAATTAGTTTTTGTGTTCATTAAAATAAATAGAATGGATTGAAAATATTAAATATACTATAGATTCCAAAAATATTATCTTCCCCTACATGATTGTTTATGGTTTCCATAAAAGTTATCTAATACAATGTTCTTACATTAGAATTATGAGGTGTTACATTCTTCCAACATTAATTAAATTGCATACCCAAAATTTAATCTTCATCTAATTAATATATAGTTTTAAATATAAAACATTACATATTGAACAACCCATATTCTAAAATAGTTAATAAAATATCAACATAATTAGTGAGAATTATAAGTACAAAGGTCACATAGATCACAAATAAGTGAATTATTAAAGGAATGTTGATGGCCTCAATTCCATAATCTATTTTTTTTTTAAAATAAGACCAGTTCAACAAAAATTAATTTATTATTTGAACATTTTTATGATCATATTTGTAATTTTGAATAATTATTTCTATTCCTAATAATATAATAAAATATAATATTTTAAACATTTCAATTTTAAATAAAAAATTCAATATTTTGGTTATGCTTTCTTCAAATTCTAATTAATATCTTCATCTATGTAATGGATATCCTTGAATGAACTCCATTTCATTGAATCACTGTGATTTTATCATAACGGATCACAATACCCCTAAAAAAGGTCATTATATTTGTATCTAACAATTTTTCATGAATAATATTGAAAATACATTAATATAAAAGCCTAAGTAATAATACAATTTCATCATGAATATTTATTCATTGAACTTTTTAACGAAAAATTATTTCACATTTACCAAGACATAATGTATGCTATTAGTTGGCATGAGAACCTTATCATCCTTTGGTCTTGGGATGAAGTCCCAAGAACATACCTGATTTTATGGTTTCTCACCAAACATATAGGTTGTATTTTTCTAAAATATTTTTAATACAATTTTCAAAATAAAAATAATGGACATACTTGAAATTTAGTCATCAACTAGCCTATCATCTATAGATTTTAATATACCCTAGATATAGAAATAATTCACCCATTTATTTACACATATTTCCTTCTTTTTTCTAGATTTTATCTATTAGATGTGGGAATTGACTCGGGTTACTCCCTAGTTCACCATATTTAATGAAACATCCCATAAATGGATCCTTATGATGAGATTTATTTCTATCTATCATATCCTTCATTTCCACTGGACAATAAATTTTCTTATTTCATAATTTCCCACACATAATTCATTTCCCAATTATAATGAGACACTTTCTTGGTTTTCTCTTTCCACATTTCATGCATGATGTAAATAAATATTTCATTTCTCTCTAGTCTCCACCACTTCAGCTCTTAGCAAACTTCATCCCTCTCTCCTCAGGTGAGTTCACGAGTGGGTTAAGGTATATGTTGTTCTCATATTTTGGGAAAACTAATTTTCAAAAACACAATATACTTCAATAATTTAAACACCTATTTTGGGTTCTCATTGTCGCCACCATGACCTTCATATTCAATGATAATATGACTCTTTTAGGTTCCAACCATTGACTAAACCAAAAAACATAGTGTGAGTAGAAATAGATAAAGTGACAAAAGTGTATAATTAGTTATAGGATATATAAATCATGAAACCTTATCTTCAATTTAAAACACATTAGGTTTAGTCTAGTCTATTAATTTTTATCCTATATTTAAATCATTCTTAATGGTTTTTCATGAAAATTTGAATTATCTAAAGTGTATCCCCCAATATTATCAAACTATGTGAGTAGTAAGGCCCATTTTTGTGTACCAAGTTACAATCGAGTCAAGCCTGATGCACCTTTTGGGGGGGGGGGGTTTACCCCTAGTTACATATGTTATATAACCAAGTACACTTATAGTATCCATACAAGGATGTATTTCTTTTAAGGCCCACATTATCTCTACCCTACCAAAATTTTTTATGTTCTTATATACTTATATTTAATGTTTATGGAAACCACCATCGGGGCTTGTCACTGTGCAGCTTTGTAAGGGGAAATGCAAGGTGGGGAGCTAAGACGATCAATGATGCAGACGCTGGGGAGGGGCAGTTCTAGTGGGCTGGGCCTATGGGTCATGTACTGGTCAAGTATGACTTTGGGCCTTCAGGTCATGTATGGCGGGTCATGTCGGGCCTTGTGCCTTGGGGCTATGGGTTATGTATATGTTCCCCTTCATCCCTTAAAAGGGGGATTATTTATAATAAAAATAAAAATGAAGGCTATCATAAGGTTATGTTCTCTAATATTTTTATCCCTAAATCTAGTTCTCACGGTTGCTACTAAAAATTATCTAATAATAATTGTATAAACATTACCCAGAAATGTTGGAGATGATTTTATACTACTATTTCATTAGAATAAGATAAAAGTATATCACTTCTTAAAGGACCGTACAATTTAGTATTCATGGTAAACTAGATACACGCACGAGAATTATTTTAAAAAAGAATACCAAAATTAGAAGCTATTTTTTTCTAGTATAATAATAAAATTAATCTATCTAGATTATAATTTCATATCATTCTTATAAAACATCAGGTAATACTAGTAAAAGAAAACAAATTATTGGCGAACTCAATTTCCGAGTAAGGGTTGGGTAAAATGAATGAAAAAATGAAAAAATGAGCAAAATTATAGAAAGGTAATAATTAAAAACACATTCCATAATATCAATAAATTGAGCAAGAATTACATAAATAGTAAGTAAAGTTAAATATTGAAAACTCATGCCCCTTAAAATAACTTGATAATTCATAATTAATATTGTATGGTAAATAATTGAAGACACATGCCATGTAATAAGTAAACTGATAATGAAATTGAATCCATTGGTAATTATAATGTAATAATTCCATGTATAATAGTACAAAAATAAATTCTTAATTACTAGACATCACATTTCACATGAACATGATACCTTTATAGAGAAGTAATATTTTCAAGAAAGTTTAATACATTCTGGGTAAAAACCCATTAACATAGGGTAGAAAATTGATTTGATCCCATTAAACTATTGATATTTATTTGTACTTTCATTAATCGGTCCAAGCCCAAAGGGATTTCATTAAATGGTCCCCAACTAGTTTCATTCATTTCCAAAGCCTTCTTCATATATCATATAATCAATTTATTTAAAAAACAATCTCCCTTATTAAATTTATATATTGAGAAAAGGATGTAGATTTATCAGTATTTCCCCAGTAATAAAATTACATTAAAAGTAAACACTATATTTAAAAATATTATATGGTTTAGTAAATGAATATATTAATGATAAATGATTTGGATAATTAAAGGAAATCTAATTTTCATTGATCATTAGAAATTAAATATTTTAAGAGGACTATAAAAATGAATCAAGGATGTTAGTGTAAATATAATCCTTTAAAAAATGAATCAAAAACCACCCCTAGGAATAATAAGTTTGGTATCAATATGATATAACCCAAGTGGAAAAAAAGTAAGGATTTATTTATTTTATTGATATAAATAAAACAAATAGCTCTTTTAAGAGAATTCTTAAGGAAAATATCATTCTAGTTTTTTAAAACATTTTGAAAATAATTTACATCACAAATAAAATTCAAAAATATTTATTTAAAAATATACCGTCAATACATACAATGTAAGATTCAAATATATGATGGTGGTAAATCGTTACATGTTGTATGTGGGAAAAATAACATTCCATTTTCAAGGTGAAAATGTTATAAAATTAAATTAATCTAATCATTTTCATAAATTTATATTTAAAATATATTTAAATGAAAATAGGTAAAAAGGTATTCAATAATTCTTTTTGGGAAGGGTTAAAAAAGTTTATTTTTTTAGAAAATTGTGTTTTTAGAAGAATACTGGTTCTCTGACTACATAGATAATCGAAGTCTGTTGGTCTTAAAAAAATTTCTAATAAATTTTTGCTACTAAACAGTGCAAATTGGTTCAATTACATAATAGGTGTATTTAAATACCATATGAGAAAACAATTAAAGGGATTATTGAACAATTATCTTATATTTTCCTCTAATTGAAATTCATGTGCAAATAATCCCGAATCAAATAATATTTTGATTTAAACACTTGAAAAGGTAAGAACATTAACATTAAAATCATTCGATGAAGAGAATATGTGTATTAACATTAAAATCAAAAAGCATTTTAAGAAAAACAAATGGTAGTAAAAAGTTATTACACATATAATCTTTAAATATCAATGATAATGAGGAATTAATATAACCCAATGAAATAGAATCACGTTATGAAATTCTTTATCACTTCATAATTTTATGTTCAAATTCCATTAGATGGAGTAATAAAAATATAAACAGTAAATACCATGAATATAAACTAATTAATGATATAACATATCAATAAGGGATTTAAATTAACCAAACAATATAAGTAAATGCTTAATGTGACGTATTACTCACAGAAAGAAAAGTTATGCAAGAATTATTTACCTTGAAACTGACTTTTCACATGTGTTTTTATATTCCAGAATAAGAAATTTATGTAAATTATTTTATTTCTTATTAAAAGTTTAATGATTTTTTATTCTTTTAATTAACTTGTTATAATTTTGTATACAACTACTAAAACAATTATTTTTATATCGGGTATTAGGACTAAATTTAGTTCATGTTTCTAAAATGAAAATAGTAGGTCGAATATGGGAAAAAAAGGTCATTATATAAACATATATAGAATAATAATCATGATATAATTATTATATATATATATATACATAAATTATACATTTTAACCAATCATGAAATATGGATATTCAAAATGAAACAACATTACAATCATGAAGACAGTTGGTCG
Organism: Viscum album; assembly: GCA_963277665.1. NCBI lineage: Eukaryota > Viridiplantae > Streptophyta > Magnoliopsida > Santalales > Viscaceae > Viscum > Viscum album. The sequence goes on along the minus strand of OY728161.1, from coordinate 1,590,407,583 downwards.
TACATACCAATGAGTAATGATCCCATTTATTAATAACTATTATGGCAAGAAGATAAGTTACAATATATATTTCAATAATTATATTCGTATCATAAATAAAATTTTATTTAATCAAATTTACTTATATATATGATTCCTATGATTTAAAAGTATTCACATCTTGTGGAGTAGGTGGTAGTCCAAACATCCTCGAATGAGGTTACACATTTTAGTGTGTGAAAAGTGTAATGAAGAAAATGATATATTGTATTTCATGAAGTTTAATTATGTCACAGATATAATAAATTTATTTTTTTATTCTCAATTTAATTATTTAAAACCATTACTAATAAATTCTATCTAATTTCCATATGTATCACATCATTTTTAGGAGAAGGTTATCCACACTTCCACAAACGATGATATCGTTTTCCAAAAAATGGAAAGTATGAAGGTATGATTTATATAATAATTAAATAAGTATGAATAAAAAATAAATAATAGATATATATTTTAAAAATAGTGTTTCCATAAAAATTACCATCCATGATAGGTTGTAAAGGAAAAAAACAAAAGGCAACATTTCAAGAAGTGGTTGTTTACCGTACGCAAACGATATATTCGTTACGCATTTGATTGAGTTGTGTATTACTATTCTAATAAAACAAATAATGAAAATATATAATTATATTTAGGATAAAAAATTAATTATATACCAATGGAATAAAAATAGTTGATGGTGCATAAAGAAAAAGAAACTAAAGAGCTTGAGGAAGGGTGTCACCCCTTCATTGGGTACCTCTTTGTGGTTTATACCAATGGGATACCATGGAGGTATTTATCAACAAGGTGAGGATATTAGGTTTAGGTTATGGATTTTGGGAGATTATTTGGAATTATTTTTTTAATAACAAATTTCTTTATATGTGTTATGAAGTGGGAGGACCGAGTGCCTTTTTATAGTTGGAGAGGAGTTGTATTCTTGTAAATCTCTGCAAAGAGAATTACACTAACATTTTCCCCATGTCATGTGGCTACAATTATGGTAAAAATTATAGCAATGGTATGATATGTTCTAATTATAAACATAAAATAGTTTTTAAAAAAATTTATAGCCCAATGTTTCCCTAATGATTAAGGTTTAACCCCTTGTAAAGATAATTTGTTTCTTAATCAATATAATTAATTTTAAACTCATTCACAAATAATTTTGGTTAAAAACTATGTTCGAAATATTATAAATAATAAATTATGATGATTCCAAAAAATGTAATACATTTTTCCAAATTCAATTTACCTTAGTGAAAAAAGTTAATTTAAAATTTATCCCACAGATAGGACGACAATGTGGGTTTTTTCAGTAAAAATCATCAAAATCAATCTATTTTTTATATCAAATATCAAAATGAAATTGATTCAAATAACCTAAATTATGTTAATATAAATAAAATCGATATATTTTTAATTTCAAATAAATTTAAAATATAATTTAACGTTATTAATAAGTCAAAAAAAATAATTTTTCAATTAAAATTTAATTTGTTTCACTATTCATTCTAAGATGAAACTTTTTTCCAACAAAATTCAATAAATTTACTATGATCTAATTTTGATATTTTTCATTAAAAAACTAATTTTATATTTTAATATTAAATTTATAATATTATAAAAATTAAAATTTCATATAGGATTGCATTAATGATGGTAAAACAACTTTTATAAAAATACGGATTCTATTTATAAAATTTGATTTTTCTCATCTTATGCCTCTAAAATGAATCGGACTAGTATAATAATATTATATAGAATAGATGAAAAATATATTTAATTAATTTCATTAATTTAATTAACTAAAAGTAATTACTTTTATTTGTTATGATAAAATAATGTTTTTGACCATTAAAACATTATGTTTTTATTCAATTGGTTTTTATATTTATTTCTAATAAATTTTTAAACGATGAATTAAGGTTATATTTTATAAACCACATATTTTTATATTTTATTTAATCCTTTTAATATACTATATTTTAACCTATAGGTTATAAATTATTATCTTAATTAATAATATATACTATTGTTTATTAAAACATGGTCTTGCGTGTAACAAAAGCTATAGAACCATGTGATTCTTGCCTATAAGGAAAGATAAAAAATTGATTTAATTATCAGAAATGTATAAAATACATTGAAAATATTACATATAATTTAAATTATTAGGATAATATGTTCCCCTACTCACATGGTGTTGGTTTTTATAAACACTATCGAATACAATGTTCATACTTTAAAATATCAGGGCATTACACTGGGTATTAAACTAAAGATACAAGGGTTATAATAACATAAAAATTTATATAATTTGTATTTTATTGAAATATTTTCACCTTATATCATCTAATTATAGGAAATTTTTCATTTTTAATGGAACAAACCATATCTATACAACTAGATAAGTCACCATAGATTGCTAACCAAATAGTGTCAAAAACACCGACCCCTCCTGTATAATTGAAGAAAAACCTAAATAAATAATAATTATCCATGAAACATAAATTTTAAAAGTAAAAGACAAGAAATTAGATAATACTATATGATACTAAACTAGTATTCATGTGACCACCCCTCACTATCGTACCATGATGATGCGAAGGTGATGACATTAAGAGAAACTAACATGCAACACAATGCCTTTCCCTTTTTCCTCAGTCCTGGAAAAAATAATATATAACCTCTTAATGTAAAAATTTCGGTGTGAGAAAAAATATCTATTAGATTTCATGAAGGAATATAGGAAAGTTCTAATATCTTATTTATGTTAGCGCGAACTATAAAATAAATACTGTTTACCATCTATTTTGAAAAAAAATGATTTTTGTAAATAAAACATTTTTTTAATACATGAATCTCATATTAAAATTAAATGTAATATGAAATTTAAAATTCATATAACATTCAATTTTAATCAAGATACATAAGTGATGCACTATAAGATAAACAAGCGTGAAAATAACCAATAAATAAATCATCCAGAGAGAAACCAATAATAAATGACAAAGAACACTATTTCAGCTTCATCCAATGGGACTACATGATAGACATGATTGGAAAGGATAAATATAGGCCTATGTTATATCCATCTATTATAACCACTAGTGTAATTACACAAACTAATATTATGAAAAACCTCTACGAGCTTAACACCTACTAAAGTGAAAAATCTATTTCCTCATGCCCCCATGGTATCCAAATGTACTATTCGTTTTATAACCATTTAAAATATATAATAACTGATTATAAAACATTATCATAGAAAATAATAACCTATTACTTTCATGAAGACCATTTTATTTTTCCAAACCAATATTTATAGATTTCATATAACACTTGGTGTGTATAAATATGGTTTTAATAAAAAAACCCATTAAAATAAAAATATTTAAATAGCTTCTCTATGATCATAAATATATTTTTTCAGTTAATAACTCCAAGGAATTCCCATAAATATACTGTGATTCATGAACTATTCCCTCATATAGAACTATCAACCTGAAAAATGTAGGTGAAATACAACGAACATCTTAAATGGATATTAAGCTCTCACAATCCTTTATCCATTTGAAAGAACATCCATCATCTACAAAACTCATTACATATAGAATCCATATACCTTTTCGGTTCCAAAGATAAATAAGTAGAAGGTATATTGTGAGGATAAACAATAAAATGGTGGAAACTGGAAAAAGAAATACCATACCTTGATGTGATTCATTGAGAATGAAATTAAACCACGCAGAATATAATGGGAGAACCTCTTGAGTACTAGGGAAAGGTTGGGTTGAGAATATTATAGAGTCATATGAGATTTGGAATAAAAATTAACATCCAAATAATTTATAAATACATTTAACATAGAATGCATGAAACATTGATTATATACAAATAAAAAATTAATTATAACGTAGCCAATAAACATATTCTCCCACTATTGTAATTTTAATATTGAAAAAACTAACATGCATGGTTACATTCAGTAAGATGTTTGGAGTCTGATAAAGCAAACATAATTTTTATGAACAGTAACATACCCTTATGAATATCAATGAATAGTAATTAACACTTAAATTGGCCAAAAAAATAGATACTTCGTCCATGAATGTATAAATACAATTTAGACGTCTTAAAAGTGAAAAAACCATCATATTATATGTATTGGTATTTCATATGTCATAAATATTTTATTTATAATTTAATGATTAATTTATAAATTTTAAATGAAAATTTATTGTCATAAAATGTAATCATAAATTGTTACTTTATTTTCTTATGTTCATAGGAAAAATTTAAAGGACCTTGATTAATTTTTCAATGTTTTATAAAAAGAGTTATAGTTTTATTTTATTTTTCTTTGGAATAAATGTTGATTTTATTTAAAAATTAAATTTAAAAAAACTTGAAAATTATTTTCAATAAATTGATTCCATTTTTGAATTCTACACGTTGAAAAATGGATATGGTGATTAATTAGGATTTTTTAAAAATACATGAATTTTTCCTGAATATTAAAAATATAGTTTTGAGTTTTTGGAATGTTTAATGAAATCATAATGATGTAATAATTAATATAAAATTTTGATGATATTTTTTATAGTAACATATAATGTGAGGTATTCCATGTGCATAATACCATGTTCAAATACCATGTGAAAGCCCATGGTTTTTCAAAAACCACTAATGAGGTGTCCCTTTAAATTAATAAAAACTCCCTCTCATTTACTATAAATAAACTCTCATTCCATCATTTACATTCATTAAAAACTCATAATCGTAGAATATTTGGTAGTTTTACCTCCCTAGTAGACCTCCCATGGTCTCATCAAGCCCCCAAGGTCCCAACCTTCAAGTATTAGAAGTTACTCTACAATGTAAGAGAATTATCAACATCTCTTTTCTCATCTATGTTCTTTTTTATATGGTATGTATTTAAAGTTTTAATACCATGTTCTTATTTATATATTATTCTTTACCTATAATATTCTTTGAGTCTTATATTAATGTTTTATCCCTTTCTATTCTCTTTTTAATGTTTTGTAAAACATTGTTGCATAGCCGTTATGCTGCAGAATTTTCTTCTCAGAATCTCTCTCTTTTTCAAGAAATCTTATTGCGTAAATTTTATTTAATTTAATTTGGTTTATTCTGAGATTTGTAATTACATATCCCCATTAATGTACATATTATTTATGAATAATTATATATCCTTTTTATCTCATCAAACTATTTTATGAAATATTATGCTACGTCGTTAGGCTGCCGAATTTTCGTGATGGATTTGTCAACAATTCTTTTATGTCGAGTTCCTTTATTTTCTTTTCCATATACCCTCATCAAAGCTATATGATAATTCTAGTAACATACCTTAAATGTAATTTTATTATTTGTATGTAATACTTCATCATCATATATCTTTTTCCCTCCTCATATACAAAAAATGAAAACATTGTCCATGATTTGTGAATTTGTCACATTCAAGGACGACGAGTTCTCAATTTTTATTTTCATCTTCATTTCTAATCATGAAACTATTTTTATGGTCGATACATATCACAATAAATTTATTTAATCTTATGTAATGTTTTTTAATCATTACACCATCATAATATAAAATAGTATTTCAAAAAATGTTCATTATGCGCAAAACCACCATTTTATTCCAATTGTTTATCATTATCATTTCTCAAACAGGTCACCCCAATAGAATATAACCAAATTCATTATAAGATAATTTATATCCCTTTAATTTCACTAACAATTTATATTAACAATTCTGGATTTTTGACCACATTTCAAATGAACATCCATTCATTAATGCATGTAAACTGATCATGAAAATCAAGGAAGAAAATGCTTCCAAATAAATAAAATTGAACCTCTTAAACCCATTAAAAAGAAAAATAATGAACCTAATAATGTTATAATAAATTAATTTCAACAATAATAGGCTCTTGATATATTAATTAATGAATTTAATTTGGTTATCTAGGACAATGAGATCATGTGAATAACACCATCAGAATTAAGGTAAGGGTTTCTTCAACTCACTTCTACTTTTGTGAGATTTTATGTATTCAATACTAAAACTTGTGTATGAGGTATGTATAATACCAAATGATGTTTAATATTATTATTATATTTATTTTATGATATTCAGTATATCATTTTACAATTATTAATTTTGGGGCATACAATTCCTTTGATTGAAAATTTGTGAGTATATTCTACCCGAACATCTATTTTCATTCGGGTTTCCCTTATTATCTACTCACCTCGATGATATTATTATGTATTATTATGTAATACCCATAATATATATGTAAATGTCTTATATATATGTTCCAACAAGAATCATATATTTTTTTTGGGGAGAAATATGTTTTAAAATGATCTTTCAAAAATCCCACCAGAAATACCAGCCTGATTCAAGAGAATTTCTCAAATTCTTACATATTTTCAAGGGCACCCTAAAATTTGTTTTTAGAAACCATTATATTTATAAATTTACTAATTTTATTACAAAATTTAAATATTAGTTAACTTGTGGTTTTATATAATGATTTTTCTAAAATAACTCTTCTCTTCAATGTAAAAGGGTGATTATCTCAATAATTACAAAAATATTTTATAAGAGTATCTTCATCAATTTAAACACCCTTTTTGATTAATAATTATTATTGGAATTGATATTCTATGATACCACCTTCCATATTTATATTAATGGTTTACGATTACATAGTCTGTTGATTTTCAATCTAAAAACCATTTATCAATTTACTCTGAATGGTTAGTGTTTATGTGTAATTTTTGGGGAAAGTTATTTACATTGCATATATTAGTTTCAATATGAATGTATATACTGTTTATTTTTATCCATTTTAATATGACTAATTAATTGGATGTAGTAAGTGTTTGGTGGGGGCCTCTATAACCCCTTAGTGCATTGGTAGGTCTCATTAGACAAACTATGGTCTTGGCATAAGGCCTTGACAAAATTATTATTTATGATATTAGCACGAGGTCTTGACGACATAGTTATGATGTACCAAATTATGAATTACAACATTTTGAAACTATTAATTTTTATTTCATGTGGTTATTATACTAGTATAATACCCATGATTATGTTTTAATACGCATTGTTTATTCGGCTCTCATTCCGACCATACTGTGTTCAGCTTCTTTTTTTAAAGGCTTGTGTTTTTAAATTATTCACCTTGCCTAATAATTTTGTGTAGGATATATTATAGTATATTTCTTACCCTTAATGAATTTTTTATCTGACCAATTTCTTGTGTTTCATTTTCCTAGGGCTTGACGAGGAATGTTATAAATGACCAATAGGGACAAACATATATTTTTGGATGTTCCCAATAAAACATATGTGTTGTATTTATTTTCAACCTGTAATGTTGAACTTATGTATGTATCTAGTTTTCCAAAACAACTAAACTACTCGTTCCTTTGAGATTTGATTCCGTATAATTATTCCAATGTATTAAAATAATGCACTAGCTTCAGGCTTCTAGGATTGGGTAATTACAGTTGGTATCAGAGGAAGTTTAGTAGAAAACATAGAAACTAGATTTAGAAATCGTAGATTAGAGAAAAAACCCCTAATATAGTCCATGGGGATAAAAATACAATAAAATCCTGGAATCTTGTTAGGGAATATATTTTCTGGATCTTCTAGGAAAATATATCCATGTCTATATACTATAGGTGGACGTGGTTCTGGAACAGATGTAACTAGGAATGAAAAATCTAACAAGGAGTTTTCGGCCTGACCTTAGGTATCCTGGTACACGATAATGGGCCTTAATGTGCACCTGTTTTGATACTCATGGGGGATATTCTTAGGGTAATTAACATTTTATTTACTCACCATTAAGTAGGAATTATTCCCCCAAATTAACAAAGATATATGGTTCTAGGATTTACGATGCATAAATTTTTCTATGTGCTCTACCATGATTAGATTCATAGTGAGTTCATAATGATATTAAACAATATATAATATGAAATTGATTAAAAATGGCCCATATCATAAAGAATTATAACTTCCCTGATGCATGTGGTGTGGAGAGTAAAAAGGATAATATCTCTAATGGTCTCAAGTCATAATTTCAAAGGAATTTTGTCTCACAAGTATCCTCATCATATGAGGAAATAGTATCATGTGTTGATAAGGTATACAAAGACTTCACTGAGTCCTATTACATTGAATGTTAGAAAAAAAGAAGACGATGGCAGGTAAAACCATGGATAATGGGAATAAAGGAAAGATTTATTTTCCCACATGTGATAATTATTGAAGGAAAGACCTTGAAATATTCTTGAGAGGAAAAATGTTTTCTTCAAGTTTAGAAAAAAAGGACACCATTCTCATAATTTAACAACAAGGAAAGAATATTCATATATTTAGTGCTTCAACAACAAATAGACGTGACACTATGTGAATCAATATCCCACGAGTCAAAGGAATATTCCCAAAATTATGATTCTGATAATGATTACATTATGATGCTTCCATAGATGATGTAGAATAATTAATATTCCTAGTGAAGAATCATTTTAATTGAATATTTTTTCTGTGATGTACTAGTTATAATAATTATGAGATATATAATGATTATACTACATTACTATTTCACTTACGGATTTGAGGTCATATGATGAATAGTACAAAGGAAAATTAATTCAGTAAAATGTTAAACTATATAGGAAACACGTGATTGTGTGAAAGAAAACCCTAAATATATTCTTGATGATTAAGATAATAATGAATAAATGATTGATTTGGATAAGTACTGACTACCTCAAAAATGATTATTGACTTATCGACAAGTGGTTTATGGTATCATGTATAGAGTTTACAAAATTTATGGATATAATTAATATATCCAATAGCATTTGTAAGGATTAATAATTTCTTAGAATATGTTTTTCTGTTAATTTGACTTATTACCATATTTTAAGAGGACATATGATGTAGATATTCTCATTTTTGGAATGTGAGAATTTAGAGTTGCTTCATATTGACTGAGGGTTAATGATAAGTTGATCTTATAAATTTGGATACATTCATTCTAAAGTGTCGAATAATTATATTTTGTAATGTGTAACCATTTATGAAATAATTTAATTTTATGGTTGTTTGAACTTATAGAGATTAATGTATTACATCACAATATGGTGTAACCTATGATAAGTGATAAATATAGATAGTTTAATGTGCAATCCATGGATGAGTTTTTAAATTGAAACATATATTTATATTCTTATATATTGGAATAATACTTCCCCAAAAGTAAAAGAGACTTAAAAAAATTTAGTCTTATTATCATAATCATTTATAATATCGATGAGTTTTTTTAAAATAGTTTATAGATTTGTAGTAATGAACTGTAATCAGAACATTTTTTCTATAACGTTCCATCATAAATTCATAGTTAGGTTTTTAATCCATTTATAGGTTTTTAATTTCAATTAAATTCAACCAATAAGAGAGAACAATTTATTTCAAACCCTCTCATTTCCCTTATCCTCTTTTTGGGATGAAATTTTATTAACCCTAATTCCAATATGGGTCTCCAACAATGGAATTTTCAAGCATCAATGTAACACCCTGAGATTTTTTGAGAAATAATATTTTTAATTTCATTGATTTCTTGTGTTTTACGCTACAAAAATATTAGTTAGCTCTATACGCAACATTGTATTAGGATGTAGTATACAGAACACTATTCTTGGCTTGTATTGCACGAAAGAGAAACCTTCCTTAATATCGCATGTTGTACGCAATACCGAGTTTTACTAAAAATGATATATTGTTATAATATTTATTTGAACTAGATGTTATGAATAGTATTAAATACATTTTGAATTTTATAACATTATCATTCATCATACACATATTCTATTAAAATGTATGAGAACAAAATAAAATTTTCATGTAAAATAATTATTTTTTCAAAAAAATGCAGTTTTTCCGCCTTTTGATGGTGCACCCAAATTAAATATAGTTTTTCACACATTTTGAGTAAAATTTGATTAAAAAAACTTATTCACTACAGTAAGTATATAAAAAATTACTATGGTTATTTTTTTAATATTTTTCTATTAACATTCATATTTTGGTGAATAGTAAAAATACGGTAAATTTTAATTAAAAACAACTTGTTTCATCAAGATAATTTATATGGTTAAATTATAATATTCAATGGTTTTAAAGTATAAATAGAATATATTTTTACTATTTAATATAATTTTAGTCATTTTAATTAATTTTACATTTAAATATTATGTAAAAACATTTCAATCTTTTGTAATGTTTTATCTTTTAAAACATGTTTTCTCATTAGCGAGATTAATTTTAAATTAAATACTACAACTTCTGTGAATTGAATTTGGAAAAATGGATTCCATTTTTTAAATAAGTAGGTCAAAATTATCTTAGTAGGCCACTTTTTATTTTTAGGCATTATGAATAGTAACTACGGTAAATTTTATTTACCATAGTTAAAGGTAAATCAGATAATTATGGGTAAAATTAATATTAGAAAATTACCCTATAAATTCTATTAATATAATTAGATGATTATATTTCTCTCTAAAACATACTTGGGTCGAAATTTAATCTATTGGAACCCACTTGGATGAGATTAAGACCATTAACTTATTTTATTTAAAGGGAAGTGAAATATGTCTCACTCAAACTTTATTAATTAAATTATTTTTAATATAAGGTTATACAGAATATAAATTCTATTATAAATACTCATTTGAATGATATTTTTTTTGTTATTCATGGTAATTTATTTTTATTTTTTAAGAAATATTAAACAACTTTAATAGCTTATTCATTAATAATACAGAAATTATTTATTTAGTGAAAAAACAATAATATAGTTTTTATTAAAATAATAATACAAATAAAATGGACCAAAACATTACCAAACATTATTTTTCTAGTTTATATAAACCCTAATCATCCAAGGGTTGACTATTTGACCATTTGGAGTCGTATAAAAAATGTTATGACATTTAAATTATTTTATTGTAAATGATTTCATTGTTGTCACCTTCATAATTTACTAAAGATAAAATTTTAAAAGTTAATTTTATAGAAGATAAATTCAACCACAATTATTATTATTAATTTCATGAGATTAATATTAATCCTATTATTTTATTTTTAATTTTTATGCAAAAAATAGGTATATTAAATATTTATACAAAAATATTATAGTAATTATTTTATTAAGAAACATATCAAATAAATGGTTTTAAAAATATTAAATTAAATATTATATGAACTAATTAATGTGCTCTATGAATTGTATAGAAACATATTACATGTTAGGAATATATTAAATATTTTTTTCCAACATATATTCTGTGTGGATTTTATTTAAATTCAAATAAATGAATAATGTCAAAATTGATTCTATTGATATTTTATAAAAAATATCATATTATTAAATTGTTTAAAAATAAAAATAATATTTAAAAACTAAAAATTGACATTTATATGGTCTGAATTTTCATAAATTATCCAATTATATACAATTCAATACACATAAGTAAGTATTTATAACCACTTAAAATTGAGAATATTTTTATTACAAATAAAATTAAATAGATCAAATAAAGATAAATCAAGATGATAAGTTTTAAAATAAAATAAAAATATATATGAATATTATTGGATGATGACATTACAACCCTATATTATCTCCTATTATAATTTGAGTCACATTGGACGTTTTTAAGTTAGTTTGGAGTTTATTACAAAATAATATTTTGAAGGTTTCCAAAATTTCCCCTCTACTCTATTATAAAAGGGAACCTCCCCCCTCTTCTCTTCACTCCATTTTGAGCTTCAAAACATGGAAAAAACCTAACCGTTTCCCTTATCAACATCTCTAGTAACATACTATAGGTCCTGGTCTTCTTCAAAGACCAACTTTAGATCCCTAAGAGGAGGTTTAGAGGAAGCACATCGACGAAGAGGTAATATCCATTACCGATTCATTAAAACCTATTTCTTCTTGTACTTACTCTATATGATTTGTTTCATTATTAAGTAATAACTCCAGTATCACTTGTATACTATTATGTTATTATGAATATGAAACACACATATTTCACCTACTATCCATCCTATGTGAAACGAAATCACTGCACGTGCGTACGTACGGCTTACTATCTCCACGTCATGGTGTAATCTATTTTTCCACCACCACCTTACTTGGATTTGTATAATTGTGGAAAGAGTAACTATATATTCTTATTATAACATGATAATAATTATGAGATATTATATCTTCCACTCAAATTCCATTCAATAATTATGGGAAAGATATCATTGCTCGTGCATACGTACGGATTACCATCTCCACGACGCGAGGAGATTCATTCTCCATGTTAACCAATCAAAAATGATTATAAAGTATTTATAATGAATATAATGAGATATATGACATAATAATGGTACTGGATTTATGTATATGTATATATCATCTACTTACTTCCATTCATGTTAATAATGAAACGAAAACAACATTCATGCGTACGTATGGCCTTCCGTCTCCATGAACAGTGTGTTTTAATTCATTTATCTATCTATTATATATACATATATATATACTCAATATATATATATATGATATAAAATTCATGTTTTACATTATGGAACTATTTAAATCATGATATAAGTAATGATATCAAGAACAGCAAGTCCAATCACCAACGACAATTGAAACGATTATTACCCAAAACATTGCTACAGCATGGAATTGACAAATGAACTAGTAATATAAAGTCGTAAGTGAATCATATATGACATCATTAAAATGACTATTATTCTTTAATAATTCAATGACATTATATAAATCATTATACAGGAGGTTCAGACACATAAGGATGAAATCAGACCTATGGTAAGTGATTATTTTGTCTCACTTTTATTTCTGTGAAACATATGCCTTAGTAACAATCTATTTATTATTTATCATGTTTATGATTCCCATGAATGTTTTTTTATATTTATTATGAAGGTTATGATATTTACATATGCATTTAATTTTCCTTATTGTATGACATGTATGATCCAATTGATCATAAATGGTAAGGGAAAATCTCGTAATCTAGTTTTTATCCGAGAATGTTTATACTTCAGTATTTACTTAGGAATATTTATCATCCACATAAATGTTTATCGAATAGGTAATAAGATTTATATCCTCCTACAACTTTTTAAATCAAATTTTACATATTGGTGAATTTTTAGTAAAATAAATAAAAATAATCTTTTTTCGTTTTCAGTATGAGATTCTTTTTTACTTTTCTGGGGAAAGTACGAGAATTTTTTTTATCTTATACGGCATGAACGGGTTTTTACTGTTTCATAACTTTTTCATTCAATGAAGTTTCCTCTACCAGATTTATTGATTATTTTCAAAGAAATTTTTTTATTTTAAAATTTCATGACATTTTGAAAAAAAGAAATTATTCTGAAGAAGAAAGGATATTTTCCTCAAGAATTCATTTCATGTGTTTATCCAAACAATTTTCCATTTAAGATTAAAATTCTCTAATATGGATATGTTTCATGAATAATTTCCCTATTATTTACATTGTTTAATTTTTTTAATGATGAAAATTTATCCAATTTTTTATATGGATTATGTTTTGATGGGATGATTTATATGAAACCCATTTTATTCATTGGGTTATGATGGATGATTTATGTTTATTTTGAAGAACACTAAAGAATGATTTCATTTTGAGATGTGTGGGACTTATATCTCCATCCAATACATTGGGTAAATAATTGTATCTTATGAGATAGACATGGATGGAATGGAAAGTAGATTTGGTTCAGTAATATAGGGTTGGAACAGCAAGTAAACCCAGTTCAGTAATAGACTTTGTCCACTATAATGGTCTGGGGTGCAATGCCTTGGCTACTATGGAAATAATATCATGTGCTTAACGGTTTTCCGCAATTACATGTTTTACTTTATCTTTATTAATATTCCTTTATGATCTATTAATTATTTAATGCTTATATTTATGTCATTACTCATGATTTTGATGTTTTATGTTCATATTTATACATTCAACTGTTTATGGATTGTTTTATGTTTTCCATGTTTACCCTTACTGAGCATTTGAGCTCACCATTTTTTTGTTTTATTTTCCGCATGATATATAGAATGGTTTTAGGTAAGAAAACAAAAGGTGATGAAATTTTTGGGAGATATTGAAGATCATTCACCATGATTAGAAGATTATGTTCTGTGTTTCCAAAAACACTAAACTAATACGTTCTTTTGGAGTTTTTTTGTTATGTATTAAGTATTCCCCAAATGTAATATAATTTCTATGTATGTAAAACTTTGGGTCTCTATAGTTGGTATCAGAGTGAAGGTTTAGTTAACCTTTGGAAACTATGACAGAAAACATTAGTGGGATACCTAGAGATATTTCTAGTGTATGTCTAGGGATGTCCCTTAGGTTAAGTTTAACTATAGTTTATAGTCCTAAAATTATGGTAATTATCTTAGAATTAAACATATGATGTTAGATATTAAAAGTAATCCTCATTTATTATGTTATTTTCCTAGCATTGTTTTTTCCTCTCACACAATTCTTTTTTGGGTTTTAGAAAATGTATGGAAATAGGAACATTCATGTTAATGGAGAATGTGATGGACAATAGAATGATATTCTTCTTGGGAAACCAAATGAAATGGGATTTGAAAGGAGAAAAAACATTATTATGACTAATTAGAAATCTTATAACATGATCAATAATCTAAACTTCGGTAAGTTTCCTAACACAAATAATAAGAGAAATATAGAGTTTAATGATGATCATAGGGGAAAGAAAGTTCCATTACTCTCCTGTAAATCATATAGGAAGAGGCATCAAGGATAATGTTTCAAAATAACTAGAAGATGCTTTGGGTGTGAAAAAGAAGGACACACAGCCAGTAATTTCAAAGGAAATGTTTTAGTTAACACAATGGACAAGGATAATGGTATTTATAAGACATAAAAAATGGTTAAATTTTTTAAATGTGAAATTTACATGAATTATGCAAACCAATTCCCCAAGGGAAAGTCTCAAAAAGAGAATCAGCATGGTCGTATGGGTATTATTTATGTTGATAATGATGAAGAGACTAAAAATGATATATGAGATGAAATATGTGTTGAGAAATAATATGATGAAGCTCGGTCAATGGTTTAAGAAGGTAGTAAAATGATTGCATGTTTATCAAGAATAATGGATGGTGTTATGGAATAGAGAAAAATATAAGGATTATTACACTATTGTTTTCCCTTGAGTATTTGAAAGTTTATGTTGAATGGTATGGGTAACCATTAAATGTGATTGAAATATTTTTTTGAAAGCAGTTGATATGCACATAATGAAGGGATAATGATAAAATAATATGTTTGATAGTATTATTGATCTCCTGACTGATATAAAGACAAAGTGACATCATGGTTTGAGTATATAGAAATTTAGGGATTTTAGTATATCAAAAGAATTAACTTTTTAAAACATTCATGTTATCACTAAGGTTATATGGCAATTCACGTTTCAATAGAATACATGATTAAGGTATTCACATGTTTGGAATGTGACCAAAAAGATATATCTTATGATATATGGGGGATAAATGATGGTATTCAAATGCTTGGTATACGACATATCTAGTAATATTTTTCTTTATAATATGAGATTAGATAGAAGTGTTTTGGATAAGCCTAAAGATTATAATGGATTGAGTTAGACATCAGATAGTATTGTTTAATGATATAACTTTTTTATATTATTTCTGTAATGTTATAATAGTATAGTTTCATAAAAAGTACAACCCGTAGGACGGGAAACAACCAGTCATGTCAGACAAATCTGCGGGAATCGAACCCACAACTTAAGTGAGACAGGTCTTTATCACTTACCGCTGGCCTACATGAAATCTCTAGTTTTTAGAAATTGGTTTTATTTTATTAATTAGTATGTTTGATGAAGTATAATTCTATTTTTATAACCATATACGTTTAACCTCACCATAGATGGACTTATGCATATTTAATATCTTGTGCTAACTTTTTTTATGATAGAGATAGATTGAATGACCTATCATTCTATCACATGATCTGCTAATACTTAATGAATGAATTATTCAACTTCAATTATTTTAAATATTAGATGACGTGTAAATTGTCCATGGAATGACCAATGATGATATTACCCTGAACTCAAGTAAGTATTTATCATTATTAATCAACTTTATGGAAATGATCTTAAAAACCCAAAATGTTTTCATAGTACCCTCATATTCGATGAATCAGATGGTACCTTAGATCATCAAAAATTTATTTCTTTGTGATTGTTGAATTTTTCATAGAAATGTTCTCTACCACTCTTTATCAGAACATTATGGTAAGATTTCTCTCCCATATCCATATTTCACCTATATTCTCTTATGTGGAAACCAATTGTTGAGGTACATTTGGTGACTGTTATTATTCTAACAATATTTTTTAATATTAAGTTTTATTATTCTTTTTTATGATGTGGGTTTCTATGATATAAAATTTCAATTATTAAATGATTTATAACCCCGAAAAATTGTGAAGGATAAATTCATTTTAAGGGGGGTAGAATGTAACACCTCGGGATTTTATGAGACAAAATCTTTTTAATTTCATTGATGTATTGTTTTATACAATGCACCAAGATTATCTTGTATTATATGACACATTGCATTAGCCTTTAGTATAGGCAACACTATTCTTGGCTTGTGTTTCATGCAAGAGCGACCTTCCTCAATACTGTGTGTTGTATGCAATACCGAGTTTCAATAAACAACGATATATTGTTATAATATTATTATGAACTATCCGTTATGAATAATATTAACAACATTGTTAATTTTATAATATTATCATTCATATTACACATATTCAAGAACATGGTATGAGAACAAAATAAATATTTCGGGTAAAATAATTATTTTTTATAAAAAAGTGCAGTTTTGTCACCTTTTGATGGGGCACCAAGTTTAAATCTTGTTTTTGATACATTTATGATTTAAATTTGACAAAATAAACTTATTCATTTCAATAATTATATAATAATTTACTTTAGATAATTTTTTAATTTTTTTCTGTTAACTTTCATATATTGATGAATAGTGAAAATACACAATATTTTATTTTAAAACAATTTTTTTCCAGAAGATAATTTATATGGTTAAATTATAATATTGAATTGTTTAAAAGTATAAATAGAATATATTTTTACCATTTAATATAATTTAACTCACTATCATTAATTTTACATTTAATTCATAGGTAAAAACATTTCAATCTTTTCCATTGTTTTAACTTATAAAATGCGTTTTCTTAACAGTGGGATTATATTTTAATTAAATACTATAAATTATGTGTATTGAATTTGGAAAAATGGATTCCATATTTGGAATCAGTAGTTATAAATTATTTTAATAGGATACTTTTTATTTTTAGCCATTATAAATATTATCTTCGGTAAATTTTATTTACCAGAATTAAGGGTAAATCAGGTATATAAGGGAAAAAGTAATATTATAAAATTAACCTAACATAAGTCTTAATATAATTGTATTATTATATTCCTCTATAAAATATACTTGGGTCTAAATGGAATATATTGGAACCCACTTGGATAAGATTAAGACCTTTAATTTATTTTATTTAAAGGAAAGTGAAATATGTATCACTCAAACATTGTTAATTAAATTATATTTAATATAAGGTTATACCGAATATAAATTCGAATATAAATACTAATTTTAAAGATAAACTGTTTTTCTTCATTATGGTAATTTATTTTTATTTTTTAAGAAATATATATTTACTTTAATAGCTTATACATTAATGATGTATAAATTATTTAATTAGTGAAAAATCAGTAATATAGCATTTATTAAAATAATAATACCCATCAAAAGGACCAAAAACATGAACAAGACGTATTTTTAGAGTATATATAAACCATAAGCATCCAAGGGTCGACTTGTGGACCATTTTAAGCCATAAAACATATTAGGACATTTATATTATATTATTTTAAATGATGTCAAAGTTGTCACCTTCACAATTTAATAACGATAACATTTTAAAAGTTGGTTTTTTATAAAATAAATTATACTAAAAGTACAATTAATGTTCTAAAAAAATTTATATATACATATGAAATTTTTAGAATCTATTAAATATTTTTGTTCGAACATATATTCAATGCGTATTTTATTTAAATTCAAATAAATGAATATTGTCAAAATTCACACTTGATATTTTATAAAAATAACATATTATAAAATTGATTAAAACCCAAAAAAAATATTTAAAACATAAAATTTAAAATTTATATGGTCTGAAATATCAATACATATCTAATTATGGACAATTACTAACACATAAGTATGTATTTATAACCATTTAAAATTTAGAATATTATTACCACAAATAAAATTAAATATATTAAATAAGGATAAATTGAAATTATACGGTTTAAAATAAAATAAGAATATGTATAAATTTGATTGGATTATTATATTAAAACCATATCATATCTCATATTTTCATTTGAGTCACTTTGGATGTTTTTATGTTGTGTTTGGGTTTATTATAAATTAATGTTTTGAATGGTTCCAAAAGTGCCCCTCTACTCTCTTATAAAAGGGCACCTCCTCTTTCTTCTCTTCACCCCATTTTTAGCATTCAAACTCGGCCAAAACAAGCCCATTTTTATTCTCAACTTACCTTGAAACATACTAGATATCCTGGTTTTCTTCAAGACCAACTTTAGTTCCCTAAGAGGATGTTTAGAAGATGCTCGTCGAAGAAGAGGTAATATCCTTTACCGATTCTTGCAAACTTATTTCTTCTTCTACTTCATCTATATGATTTGTTTAATTATTAAGTAATAACACCAGTATCAATTTTATACTGATATTTTATTATGAATATGAATAAACAATCTTTCGCATTATATCCATCCTATGAAAAAAGAAATCATCGCGCGTGCGTATGTACGGCTTACCATCTCCACGCCGTGGTGTAATCTGTTTTTTCACCACCACCTTACTTGGATGGGTATAATGGTGGAAATAATAACTATATATGATTATTATAATATGATAATAATTATGAAATATTATACCATCCAATCCAATTTCACTCAATAATTATGGGAATGATATCATCGCTCGTGCGTACGTACAGATTATCGTGTCCACAACTCAATGAGATTCATTCTACATGTTAACCATTCCAGAATGATTATAAAGTATATATAAGGAATAATAATTAAATATATTACATAATAATGATATTGGATTTATTTATATATATATGTGTCATCTACCTACTTCCATTCAAGTCAATAAGGAAAGGAAAACAACGTTTATGCATACATACGGCCTACCCTATCCATGAATTATGTATTTCATATCATTTATCTATCTATTATATATCTTTAATGAATATATATATGATATAAAAATCATTGTTTACATTATGGAAGTATTTAAATCATTATATATGTAATTCTATCAAAAACTACAAGTCCAAACATGTATGATAAATGAGACAATTATTACCCAAAACGTTGCTTCAACATGGAAATGACAAATGACAGGGTAATATAAAGTCATAAGTGAATCATATATTATATCATATAAATAAATATGATTCTTTTATAATTAAATAACATTATTTAAATCATTATATAAGAGGTTCAGACACATAAGGAAGAAATCATACCCAATGTAAGGGATTATTTCGTCTCACTTTTATTTCTGGGAGACATATGCCTTAATCACCATCTATTTCATTTTTATGGAGTTTATGATTCCAATTAATGGTTTATAATTTTTATAATTAAGGATATTATATTTACATATTCATGTAATTTTCTTTAATTTATGACATGTATGATCCCAATGATCATAAATGGTAATGGAAAATCCCTCAATCTCATTTTTATCCGAGATTGTTTATACATAAGTATTTATTGGGGCATATTTATCATCCAATTCCATGTTTCCTCAATATTTAATATTATTTATATACTCCAAAACATGTCTATATCCTATTTTACCAATTATTGAATTTTTAGTAAAATAAATGAAAGTAATGTTTTGTCATTTTTAGTACGAGATACTTTTTGAATTTTTTGGCCAAAGTACGAGAATGTTTTTTTAACTTATATAGAATAAACTAATTTTTACGGTTTCATAATGCCTTATTTCTATGAATATTCCTCTACAAGATTTCATGATTATTTTCAATGAAATTGTTTTCTTTTAAAATTTCATGGCATTTTTAGAAAAGAAAATGATTTTGAAGATTCCATTTTTCTATTTGGATTAGGTTATGATGGGATGATGTATATAAAACCCATTTTATTTATTGGGTTATGATGGATGATTTATGTTTATTTTGTGGCACAAGAAAGAATGATTTCATTTTGAGTTGGGTGGAACCTATATCTCCCACAAATACATTGGGTAAAGAATTATATCTCATGAGATACACATGGATGGAACGGAAAGTAAATCTGATTCTGTAATATAGGGATGGAACGACTGGTAAACTCGGTTCAGTATTGGGCTTTGTCCACTATGATGGGCTTGGAAGTAATGCCTTTTCTAATATGGAAATCATATCACGTGCTTAATGGTTTTCCATCATTAAATGTTTTATTTTATCATGATTAATGTTTCTTTATGATATATGCCTTATGTACTTCCAATTTTTATGTCATTACTCATGATTTTGATGTTTTATGTTCATATTTTTATGTTCAAATGTTTACGGATAGTTTTATGTTCTCCATTTTTACCATTACTGAGCATTTGATCTCACACTTTTTATGTTTTCATCTCCCCATGATATATTGAAATGTGTTAGGTAAGAAAAAAAAGGGTAATATCTTTAAGGGAGATGATGATGATCTTTCACCATGATTAAAAGATTATGTTCTGAGTTTCCAATGACACTAAACTAATACGGTCTTTGAGAGACTATTTTTTGTTATGTATTAAGTATTCCACAAATATAATGTAATGTCGATGTACATGAAGCTTTGGGTCTTAACAATCAACCTTTTACTTTTCAAGTATATTTTTTAATTGTGAGGATGTAATTCTATTGAGGAGGGAATTATGTAACGCCCCAGGAATTGACAAATATATTTAATAGAGAATAAAATAAAGACTGATTATCTAAAAAAACCATTATTATAACCAAACCAATAAACATAATTGTTCAACTTCATTAATTTTAATTTAAAAAAAACATTCACATATGGTTCCATTAAATAAGATATTTGGAGTCTGATAAGACGAACATAATTTTTGATGTATAGTAACATACCATTATGAATAGTAAGGACTTGTAATGAATAGTAATGAATAGGAAATTCTCCAAAAATATAAACTTCTCCCATGAATGAATAAATATAATTTAGACATCTTAATGGTGAAAAAATTATGAATGTATAAATATTGGAATTTTTGTATGTTATAAATATTTTATTTACAATTTAATGATTAATTTAATAATGTAAATAGAAATTTTATTTCATTAAATATAATCATAAATTGTAACCTTATTTTATTATGGTTATAAGATAATTTTATAGGACCTTGATTAATTTCTACATGTATTTTAAAAAGAGTTATAGTTTTAATGTAGTTTTCATTGGAATAAATTATAATTTAATTTTATAAATAAATTAAAAATATTTAGAAAATTGTTTTCAAAAAATGGATTTCAATTTTTAATTAGACACGTTGAAAACTGGTTGGGGTGAATTTTTGATATTTTACTAAAAAACATGAATTTTTCTTGAATAGAAAAAATACAGTTTTCAGTTTTCAATATGCTTAATTAAATGATAATTGTGTAATAATTTATATAAAATTCAGGTAAAGTTGTATATAATAAAATATTATGTGAGGTTTCCCAAAGTGGAAAATACCATGGGTCCAGGGTTTGGCAAAAAACACTGATGACGTGACCCTTTAAATTAATAAAAACTCTAGAAAATTTACTATAATTACACACACATTACGTCATTTTCATTCATTCGAAACTATTCATCCTCAAATATCTAGTTGCTTTACCTCCCTAGTAGACCTCCCAAGGTTTCCTCCTTCCCCCAAGGTCCCAACCTTCATGTCATATGAGTTACTCTACAAGGTAAGAGAATTATCAACTTATCTTTTCTCATCCAAGTCCTCTTTTATGTGTAATGTATTCCATGTTTTCACACCATGTTCTTATTTCCATATTATTTTTCCATTTTACTATTTTATGATTATTTTATTAGTGGTTTACCCATTTACCTTACATTTTTAATGTTTTCTAAAACCATGTTGCATAGCCATTATGCTGTAGAAATTTAATCTCAAATTCTCTCTTTTTTTCAAGCGCTCTTTTTATGTTATTATCTTTTAATTTAAATTGGATTATGCTGGGATATGTTATTAAATAATCCTTTTACATTCCATATTATTTATTAATGATTATATACCCTTTTTATTTGATTAAATTATTTTTTTAAATATTAAGCGATGACGTTAAGCTGCAAAATATTTATGGGGGATTTCTTCACTTTTCTTTTATTTCGAGTTCCTTTACATTCTTTTTCATCTCCACTCATCCAATTATATGATAATTACAATTCCTTAAAATAACTAAAAATTTATTTTCTATGGGAATATTTCATTATCATCTCACTTTTCCCATCCTCTAATACTAAAAATGAAAACACTGACTCAGATGTGTTAATTTATCATATTTAAGGATGATTAGATCCCAATTTTTCTTGTTATATTCATTTCTTATCAATAAAAAGTTTTTAGGGTTGAACCATATCATAATATATGTATTTAATATTATTCAATGGTCTGTAATCCTTACACCCTCATAATATGAAATAAAATTTAAAAAAGTTTATTATGTAGAAAACCGCCAAGTTAATCCAGGCATTTATCGTTATCTTTTATCAAACAAGTCAGCGTCATGGTATATAACCAAATTAATTATAAGATAATTTATATTATTTTAATGTAAATAATTACATATATTAACTATTATGGGTGTTTGAACACATTTTAAACAAACTTCCAATCATTATTATAAGTAAATCGATCATGAAAACCATGGAAGAAATTGCTTCCAAAACAATAAAATCGATCCTATTAAACCCATAAAAAATGAAATGAATAAACCTAATATGGTTATAATAAATAATTTAAATAAATAATATGTTCTATAAATATTAATTAATGAATTTTATTTGTTTATATAGGACACTAAGATCATGTTAAGAACACCATCAGACATAAGGTAAGTGTTTCTTCATCTCACTTCTATTTTTGTGAGATTTTCCATATTCACTACTAAAACTTGTGTATGGTGTATTTATACTTCCCTTTTATGTTTCATATCATGAATATATTTATTTTAATGATATTAAATATATCATTTTACAATTATTACCGTTAGGGAATATGAATCCATTGATTAAAATGTTGTGAGTATATTCTACCTGAACCATTATTTACATTCGGGTTGCTCATATTCTCTACTCACCTCAATTATATTCTTATGTAATCTTATATAATCTTCATAATTTATCTGTGAATGTTCTATATATGTGTTTTAACTATAATTATACCTTCATATATGGGGATATATATATTTTATAAAGATCTTTCTAATATCCTTCTTGAAATACAATCCCAGTTCAAGGGAATGTGTCAAATTCTTACTTATTTTCAAGGGCACCCTATAATCTATTTTTGGAAACCATTGTATTTATAAAATCACTCATTTTATTATGAAAATACTATATTACTTCACTTCTGGTCTTATAAAAATATTTTTCAAAAATAACTATTATTTTCAAGGTAAAAGGGTATTTATCTCAAGAATTAATCAAAGATTTTATAAGAGTATCTTCATCGATTTCAACACCCTTTTTGAATATTATGTAATATTGGGATTAAGATTTTAAGGTACCATATAAAAATTTTTAGTTTAAAGGTTTATTATTAGATTGTTTTTGGATATTCTATCTTAAAACTATTCATCAATTTACTCTGAATGGTTAGTGTTTATTCTTAATGTTTGGAGAAAGTTATATACATTTCATATGTTAGTTTCAATATGAATGTATATGTTGTTTATGTTTATAAATGTTCATATGTGGTTAAATTGAACATATTAAATTTTGTGTGGGGCCCACAATAGCCCCTCAGTGCATCATTAGGTCTCTTGAAACAAACTACGGTCTTCTCATAAGGACATGAAAAAATGATTATTTATGGTTTTGGCACGAGTCCTTGAGAGTATGATTATGTTGTCCCACATTATTAATTCTATAATAATGAAAATAGTACTTGTTATTTCATTTGGTTATTTGACTAGTATAATATCCATGATTATTTTATAATATGGCATTGTTTATTCATCTCTTATTCCTTCCATAATTAGATCAAGGTCTTTTTTGAAGGCTCTTGTTTTTAAATTATTCACCATGCCTAATGATTTTGTTTAAGATATATTCATTTTTATTTATCATCCTTACTGATAATATTAAGTCACCCATTTTTTTTCATATTCCCAAAGCACGAAGAGGTATATTATGAATGAACAGCTTGGATAAACATAGATTTACCGGTGTTCCCAATAAAACTTATATGTTGTATTTCGTTTCAAGTTGTAATTTTAAATCTTTTTATGTATATGGTTTTCAAAAAATACTAAACTGGCTGGGGCTTCAGGATATTATTCCTTGTAACCATGTCAATTTATTAATATAACGCACCAACTCCAAGATTTTGGGGTATGGGCATTACAGAAAAATCCAATGGAAAAGAGGTAATTTTCAGATTTTTAAAATCTCGGAGGTCAACATATGGTTAGGAAAAAAAATTATATGACCATACGAAAACCGTTCAAGGATAATGTCCCTATAAAAGATAAGTCACATAATCTCTTAGGACAAGATCGATAGTTTGGGATAACTATGCTCAAACTGTGTTACAATCGTCTACAATCATAAAACCCCACATGTTTTTCTTCCTGATCCACATGGTTAGTTTATACATTCTCAAACTATAAAAATATATTTTGTAATATCAAATATCCATATTTCATGATTAAAACTATGTTAACCCTTATCATTCCTTAATAGTGTTCTAGGAATTTCTTCTCCAAAGGTCATAATTTTTCAACCCTGCTACCCATATAAATATTGAATGAATCCAATGACAATAAATGATTCAATTTAATCATAGACAAAATCTGTTGTTCATTACAATCCACTACACACTATAATATTTCTACCAATATAAATTTATCATGATCCTAGACTCACAATAAATAAAAGGCCACTTCAACATCATAACAAAATCATACCACCATGTCTTATGGTTATCCCATCTGCACTACCACATTAGATAGACCTAATGGATCACTTCACAATGGTGTAACTCTTCTCAATTATTGATAATCTAAACTAGTTACTCAACAACATTGGGTTGGGACAAATATCATCACCTTCCCATTTAATTACAAAAGAAGGATATGGTAGATACCCCAGGAATATGGACACATGAAACAAGTATTGAATTTATGTCAAACAAGTGGATATTTCTAACCTATATTCCCCCTTTCCATGATGCTTTACATTCTCAAAGGGACCCACAACATTAGTTCCAACATACCCTTCCAACCCCACTAGATATCTCACAAGCGAGGTGAAAACAAAATAATGACCAAATAACTAACATAAAACTCTAGTGATTGGTGAAAATAGTTTTCATAAGAATTATGGTAACATAATTCTGTGAATACCAACTTCTAGATCAATTGCACCTTAATCCTAATCTTCATAACATGGTTTGGGCCAACGAAGGACAATTTCAGAAACTCAAACAAATAAAAGGAGATATAAATATCATTTCATATAATTATTAAATAGAAACAATCCTTATCAAATTCTAATAACTATTGTTATATAAAAATTTTACTAAATGAAATTTCTTTTTCCAAGACCAACCAATATAAAACATAAAATTCTGTAGGATATCCCAAAGAACCCAAATCACTCTCCATGTATTATCATCCATATAAGGATGATAGTTAATTATAAACATCATCCTAGAACCCACCTACTCTTTAAAACTTTTCAAAAGACTCAATATGAACCATAGTTCCATGAAAAATAAAATCATAGAGGGAACTAAAGGATGTATCACAATATCGTAGACATACAAGTCATTATGATTCTCCACTTCCATCTTCTCCTTGATATACATAATTTGAGTAGCTTTATATAAGTAAATGAATTATTTCCCAAAAAAATACTTACCACTAAGAGTACATTGTAATACAATTTGTGGTTTATAGAAATGTCATCCCATTTATGCACCATAATGGGAAAGGATTGTAACAAAAAACTAGGTATCTAGTGTTCAACCATAATTATATGATATGTATGACAATGTTATATAAATTTTGTATTCAATCATCTCATATTTGACCACAAATATTAATATCTTATGTCATGATACATCTTGGTAATCCCATGGTGTAAAGAACAACAGTGCTAATGTCCAATATCTATTAACTCCTTCCATAAAGGGGTCCGAATGACCAACATACAATAGTAACACAAACCACTGTCGAGATACTCAGACCACTCACTAGTGGACTCCCCAAAATTTTGGATTTTAATTAATCACTACAAATCAACATCTTTCAGCTTCTTCAGCTGAAATATATCATCAAAATATGATCCCTCATTTAATGATACTAATAACACATTCCCACCTGCATCTTTCACTTCCACGTTTATTTCTGTAAATAAACTCATCCAATCAATATCCTCGACTATCCCCTTCATGTATTTAATTGGTAATTTTTTACTCAATTAATTGAAAATTTTATTTCCATTCTCAAGGGTGTATTGAGAATCAAAATCAAATTTATTGAGATATTAATCCCACAATCACAATAAAAAAATCATATCTCTATGAGTAAATTAATAAATCGTGCTCATTTGATCAGAATATTCTATTAACCACTCCATAATGAGATAGTGATTTAACTTCTAAGTTCATATATAACTAATTTCAACTCAATATCATGGGTAGTGTATTTCTTCAC
Organism: Viscum album; assembly: GCA_963277665.1. Taxonomy (NCBI): domain Eukaryota; kingdom Viridiplantae; phylum Streptophyta; class Magnoliopsida; order Santalales; family Viscaceae; genus Viscum; species Viscum album. The sequence continues at coordinate 1,590,380,292 of OY728161.1, read as the reverse complement.
ATGATGGAATAATTGGGGAGATCCATAGGCTCTAAAATATTTCCCATGAAACAATACACACCCTAAAACCACACAAGATGTATCTTATAGTACATTATATCCCCAACGTCATTCCATAATAATAAAAACTAAAGATGATGTTATCCACACATTAGGTTACATATAATATCTACTTAATTTTTCAATCCACTCAATATTTAAACCCCTTCATGTTAAAACTTTCTTCATATATTCAATATTGGAAAATTCCTAAGAAAATCACTGGTAATAACTATCTATGAAAAAGAAAATACGGATCTAAGAAAAATTTCTAGGTTTCTCACAGGGAATAACTTCCTCTAAATTTTTGGGATCAACTAATATGACCTACTCAAATAAAATATGACTGATAAATTTCAGCTCTTGGATTCAAACCTCATATTTGGAAATATTACCATACATATAATGATTTATTTTGTTTTGAAATATGATATCTAAATACTCCATGTTATTCTCCTATAACTTGGAGTATACCAAAATATCATCAACATCAAAAACTAAAAAAGATTTCAAGAAGCACTAAATTTTCAAGTGCATCAATTACATGAATTACACAGGGGAATTAGTGAGACCCAATGGTATATATAGATAATAATAGTTCCCATACTAGCTCCAAAAACATTTTCATAGGTATAACATCTTATCAGACTCTCATCCAGTGGCAAACTAATCAATGTTAAATATTTTAAAAACCACAAACATACTTTTAGTTGACCTAAGTTATCATAAAACCTATGTGAGGGATACATTTTCTTAATGATCAAATATTTTATCATTCTATAAATGATAAAAAGTATATGTTCCTCATGTTCCTTCATAAAAATAATAATTTCAGAAGCCCAAGGTGATATTGCTAGAAATATAATTCCCATATCCTGAATAGATAAATGTTATAATTTCTATTACAACAATTCAAGAGGTTACATATAATAATAAAACATATTAATGGTATTCAGAACAAATATTTTGTCAATAGAAAACATGGACTCTTTATATAGTATCAAACTATAAAAACATTCATAATTACATTGGGGTACACACATAGCATAGTAGGGAGCATAAATTCCACGTTGGGGTTAATTTCATTAAGGAACATATCAGAAAACTGAGATGAGATTAATCTTGTATAATAAACAAAAATCTCATCTCTACTTGATCTAGGGTTCCTGACGCACGCCTGTCGTGGGGCGTGGAAAAATAATATTTTATTTACCTAAGTATAGTATAGCAGTTGATCCTAGGTAGTCTCCCGAAGAGGAGTGCACACAAAACAATATTGTCACTTTTTTTTGGTTTTCTTAAAAAGATTGGTTTTAACAAATTTGAATGACTATGAGAGAAACAAACAACAGAAATTGATTGATTTTAACAAATTATAAAGATAGTGATCGGATTAGGTTCGACTAGACTTAGTGTTGTGCCATCATAGTTTACAATTTTTATCTCTTCTTCTTCCTTAAACTGGTAAGAGAGATGTGATGAGAATTTTCCTTTCTGAATCCTTAGATTGGTCTATCCTCCTTCCAATGTGTATAGGGTTGTAGAAGGTCTCTTGATTAATTAGAGAAATCCCAGACCTGGAATTGTTGTTCCCTAATAAACCATGATTTCGACATACAATCCTACACAAGTTCTTGACAACCGTCGAGCAATCACCACCCAACCCTAATCATGTTCCATCGTATACAGATTAGAATTGGGTGGTGGGAGATGTGATCATCGACCAAAGAAATTTATAATTTCATAATAAAAACCTTAACACAACTGCATTCGGAATTTAATACTGTATTATGAATTGGAACCGGAAGAAGAAAGAAGAACACATTTTATTCATTTCAAGCACAAAACTCAAGAACAACACATAGGTCCAGCCTCCCCTCTTTCCGATCACTCAAATGAAACTACCCCTCCCTGGATGGGGTAAGAGAGATAATGCGGGAGAAGAGAGACATTTAAAAATAAAAGAAATAAAAGAAAAAAAACTGAGAAGTTCTTCTCCTTGGTGTCCCAGAAGGAATGGGATGGAAAATGGGATGGATTGAGGGGGAGGAGCTCTCCTCCTTTTATAGGCAGAATTCGACCCCATAAAGATTGAGCGTTTTAGACCCCATTAATGACCTCTTCATGCGTTCTACCCTTCATGAATGTTGTGTACAATTATCTTGGCCGTCTCTCCCCAACGTTTCAGCTCATTTGAAAACCGGATGAAGGAGTTATGAATTTTTCATTCTCGATTTCGGTTTCTGGACGAAGTTTCCAGGATGGTTCCTCCAAATTTATGTCATTTAATGGACTCCTTAATGACTTCTAAACATCCCCAAATTTCTTGAAGAGTCGGAACTATATGTCCTCATCGTATCTAAGGTGGAAACACATCATTTAGATATTTTTAGGCCGAGTTTGATGTCCTTTATGTTGGGTGGGTCCACGCTGTCCGCCCGGAAAAATACCCAACTTCAATGAATTTGTAGACCCTTTAGATGGCCGAATCAGCTCCTGGTCCAGAAGACAAAAATGAAGGAAATAAAATAAGGATTATATCAAAATTTCAATCAGAAAATTTGGAATTTTATGTTTCCATAAATGACCGAAATACCCCTGACTTAAAAATCTGTCAAAAATCCATAAATAGTCGTTTTTCACATTTGGGTTCAAAATAACACTAAAACCTAAAAACATGACAATTACCCATCAAATAACACTTTTTTGGGAGTATAAACAATGATGTTCAATATAAATTAATTGAAAATATTTTCTCTATCAAATACCCCACACTTAAACTATGCTTTTCCTCAAGCATAAAATTTCAACATGGAATTGAAGGGACACCAATGTCACCAATATTTAAATTTCAAATGGAATAAAATAAAATGATTATCAGTGTCCAATAAAATTTTCCAGTTCCACAAAAATACAAATTTCATTTCCCATTTTTCAAAGAAACAATCAATTTATGCATTTTACTTTTCCCCTTTGAAAAATAATGAAGCTTCTGCTTTCATTCATTCAAGCTTCTCAATTTATTATTATTAAACATGCCAAATCATGACCTACGTCACTTTTGAATATTTTCTCTCATCACTCATGATACATTTAATAGTGGAGTTATGCTCATATCATGATAACATGCTCCTTACCCATAGCCTTGTAAAGTAACTACTTTCTCCACTTTGTAAAGACAAAACACACATAAAATCCTGAGGACTTGCAATAAAGGTTAAATGACTCTATGGCTTAGGGTTGGTGGGTAAATTATTGATATAATTTAAGGCCAGAAGTAGGAGGTTTGACTCCTAATTACAATGCATGATTAATCAAGTGAATGCACAAGATTAACCTCACTCAAATCCCCTTGAAATGTGAATCAAAACACCACTCCCCTTTCAATGACATGGGTCATGAGTCAATAAATGATTACAAAGAATGATATCATCCAAGTTCTCCCTATTTTTTGTAAAGCTCCAGAAAGGCACAGCTTTATTTTCTCTTTTTTTGTAAAGCTCCAGAAAGGCACAACATTATTTTTCTTTTTTTTCTGGAGAACCAGATGAAATGAAATAATCGTAATGAAATGATGACTCATTCCCAATTTTCTAATAATACATTGCCCAAAATGATGACGCACACATTACACCACCAAAAAATGATACATATCCCAAGGAACGCACATGAAAGGCCCTTCCCCCACAATCAAACTTGAATTAACCATGCAAAAATACTAAAATTGCAGGTAGGTAAGGAAAAATTGGATTGTAATGTGGATTAAACCTATAAGGAAATTCATGGCATCTAAGGGCTTACGAAGGATAAATGTAAAGGTGGGTCTTAGGATAAAATGTGGCTAGCCAAAGATATGCCTCAATCATTTTAAATGTGGTTTTGTACAGTCATAGCTTTGAAAAGTTTCAATAAAAGTTCTAGCAGGTGGCACGCCCCAAGATCACTCAAGAAATATGCTCAAGATAAAATAGGAAATATTTGGTCTAGAAATCCTCTCAGGAATGTGAATATGATATTGGACAATCACTCATGGCATGATTAATAATAAAAAATTAATTCACATGAATTTCAGAAATTCAATGAATGAAAAATGGAAGGGAAATTTCATTTACATAAATCATTTAATTCCTTCAAATCATGAGTCCTTATTTCAATATCCTTTATTCACTTTAAATATTCAATTTTTCATTTTACTCATTCAAAATCATTAATATTGAAATCTAAAACATGGCATCACAAGATTCCTAAGAAACTCATGTCTCCTAGATATGTTGAGTAAAACATTAATTCAAGTGTTGGCATGCCTTTTTTTGATTAATTCTTTAAAAGAATAAAAATATGTAGGGAATAATGTCGGATAATATAGAATTGAAACTCATACTCCCCTGTCAAATGGATCCTTCACGACTTATAATCCCACGACACCCTCTTTATTAATGGACCTGAAAAAAAATGAAAACAATCAATAGTGCAGGCCCGTTCAATCATGCTGGTAAATGAAGAAGAAGACAAGTGGAAAATGGGGGAAAATGTGGGTTGCCTCCCGGTAGAGCCTTTGTTTAATGTCGTTGGCTCGACAAAACAAAACAATTTTTTTTAAAGAAGAACAATCTCCTGGACTACATTATTTCCTCCCCCACACTTAATTTATGTAGTGTCTTCAATGCATGTATATGTATGTTTCAAAAATTTGGAGTTACTGCATTTAATCAAGTGTAAAGGAATGATGCAACCTGGTAGGTGTTCATTTGTATTCAGGGTGAAGGAGTGTGATCTCCTCCACTGGTTCTTGAGGTATGGTCCCATGGAACTTCTTCAGCCTCTTCCCATTTATAGTGAATGGGTTTCCTCCTCCTTCCTTTTGAATCTGCAGAGCACCAAAGGGATATACATGAATAACAGTAAAGGGTCCTTCCCATCTGGAACAAAGTTCACCTGGAATAAGCTTAAGTCTAGATTTGAAGAGTAACACGTGATCTCCAGGGTTGATGGTTCTTGGTTGAATTATCTTTTCATGGGCCATCCTTGTTCTCTCTTTATAGATCATTGAGTTTTCAAAAGATTCCCTTCTAATTTCCTCTAACTCTTGCAACTGCAATCTTCTTTCTTTCCCAGCTTACTCACGGTCCAGATTCATCTCTCTGACCGCCCAGTAGGCTCTATGCTCCAACTCCACAGGAAGGTGGCAACTCTTTCCATAGATCAATCTATAGGGACTCATCCCTATCTGTGTTTTGTGGGCCGTTCTGTATGCCCATAATGTATCATCTAACTTTTGGCTCCAGTCCTTCCGGTTGGGTTTAACAGTCTTCTCCAGAATGGCTTTGATTTCTCTATTAGAGACTTTTGCTTGGCCATTTGTTTGGGGATGGTATGGGGTAGATGTTCTATGATGCACCCCATACTTCTTCATTAATGCTTCCATTTTCCTGAGATGTTACCAAATAGTTGACAATGTTGGCATACCATGGTACTTCACTGTTGATAATGTAGAGTTTTTCTCCAGGAAGCTCATCATTAAGTGGGTTCTGCTTTGGTATTTCTGTTTCAGTGGTGTGGGGTAGTCGACTCAGATGTTCAGCCACTTGATTTTCAGTCCCCTTCTTATCTTTGATTTCCAAATTGAACTCTTGTAAGAGTAGCATCCATCTCACAAACCGTGGTTTAGCATATTCCTTTTTCATTAAGTACCTAAGAGCTTCATGATCAGAAAAAAACAACTTTAGTGCCCAGAAGATATGATCGGAATTTATCTAGTGCAAAAATAACTGGAGGAACTTCTTCTTTGTGGTTGTGTAATTTATTTGTGTTTCATCTAAGGTCCTTGAGGCGTAGGAGATGACTTGGGGCTTGTTGTCAATTCTCTGTGATAAAGCGGCTCCCACTGCTTGGTTGGATGCATCACAAAGTATCTCAAAAGGGTAATCCCAATTGGGTGGCTGAATTATTTATGTTGTTATCAGCCTTTCCTTTAATTCATCAAATGATTCCCTATATGCACAATCAAAATTAATGTTAGCATCCTTTAAAAGTAATCTTGAGAGAGGGAGAGAAATCTTACTGAAATCCTTGACAAATCTTCTGTCAAATCCTGCATGCCCTAAAAAGGATGTAATATGTTTCACACAAGTTGGATATGGTAAGGAATTTATTACATCAAATTTTGATTTATCAACCTCAATCCCATTTTGTGAAATTATGTGCCCCAACACTATCCCTTTTTCAACCATGAAATGACATTTTTCAAAATTTAAAACAAGGTTCTTTTCAATATATGTTTTCAAAACTTTTTCCAAATTTCCCAAGCAATGATCAAATGAATTTCCAAAAGCTGTGAAATCATCAAGAAACACCTCCAAGCAATCCTCAATGTGGTCCAAGAAAATACTCACCATACACCGTTGAAATGTACCTGGGGCATTGCCTAGACCAAAAGGCATCCTTTTGTAGGCGAATGTTCCAAAAGGGTAGGTGAAGGTTGTCTTATTCTGGTCTTCTGGTGCAATTGATACCTGAAAATATCCTGAGAATCCATCTAAAAATAGTAATGAGTATTTCCAGCTAACCTTTCAAGCAACTGATCAATGAATGGAATAGGAAAGTTATTTTTTCTGGTAACTTGATTTAGCTTCCTCTAATCTATACACACTCTCTAGCTGTTTTGTATTCTCATGGGGATCAGTTCATTTCTTTCATTTGTAATAGTGGTCAGGCCAGTTTTCTTGGGGACTACATGAATTGGGCTGACCCATTGAGAATCAGAGATTGGGTAAATGATATCAGCTGCTACCAATTTCTCAATCTCTTTCTTAATGACCTCTATGATTGTGGGATTGAGTCTTCTTTGAGGTTGTCTAACTGGCCGAGATTCACTTTCTAAAAATATCCTGTGAGAGCATACCTTAAGGTTGATTCCAGGAATATCACCTAAACTCCATCCTACAGCTTTTACATTTTTTTTGATAAGTTCAATAAATGTTTGTTCTTGTGAATGTGATAGGTTATTGGAAATGATTACTCGCAATTTCTCTCCTTCCATTAGGTAAGCATACTTCAAGTCACATGGAAAAGGCATCATCTCTAAACATAGGGGTTGTTCAAGGGATGATATTTCATTTATGTTTCCTACTTCTAATGTTGAATTCTCTGGAATAATCTTACTTCCTCTTAACAAATCATCGAAAAAATCAAATTTTACCTCATCCTCCAACATGATATCAGAATTTTCAGGTTCATGGGAGTTATAAAATTCAAATGAAGAGTGTTCTCCCACAGATAACAAGTCATGAAGCATACCTGAGTCTTCAATTGGTTCTATACCTTCATCATGGGAGATTACATAAAGTGAGTGATTACTGGATGGGTGTTTCATCATATCAAGAATATTGAAGTGTACCGTACTATCTCCGAGCTCCATAGTGAGTGTTCTTTCATGCACGTTGATGATTGTCCTTGCTGTTTTCATGAGTGGTCTTCCTAGGATGATGGGAGATTGGGATGGTTCTCAGTCTTCCGCCATGGTAAGGACATAAAAGTCTGCTGGAAAAATTAATCCTCTCACTCCTACAAGTACATCTTCAATGACTCCAGCTGGGAAAATGGTGGATCTGTTTGCTAATTGTACCACCAACCGAGTTGATTTTAGTTCTCCGATCTGTAAAGATGAAAATATTGAGTGAGGAATCACATTTATCGAAGCTCCAAGATCACATAGTGCATCAGTAAAATTTAATGAACCGATAGTGCAGGGAATAGAGAAAGTCCCTGGATCTTGACATTTTTGTGGTATCGGTGGTGTGATCAATGCTGAGACACTTCTTCCTAAGTTTATTCTTTCATTTCCATCCAGCCTCTTTCTTTTAGTACATAGCTCCTTCAGAAATTTTGCATATTTAGGGATTTCCCTTATTGCATCCAGTAGTGGAATGTGAATCTCAACTTTTCGGAATGTTTCCTGAATTTCCCGTTGAAGTCATTCTTCTTCTCCCTTCTTTGACTCAACCAATGCTGGTGGGAATGGTGCTGGAATATCCTTTTTCTCCTTTTTTGTTTCTGTAATGGTGATTCTAGTCTTTCTTTCTTGAGCCTTGTTCTCTCTACTTTGTTGTTGACTCCATCATTTGGTTGGATAGGACGAGCTTCAGCAGGTTCCCTAGATTCGTCCTCCTCATATTGTTCTGGTGGTTTGAGCTCCTTCCCACTTTGGGTTGTGATTGCACTAACATTCTCTTTTGGATTGGGAATTTTTTGTGCAGGAATCTTACCTTGGTTCTTGGTGAGAGCATCCATAATGCTTGAAAATTGATCATCTAGCTTGTCCATCTTATCTTCTATTCACGCAACTATTTTCTTTAGTTGTTGGTCTTCATTTTTCAGTGCACTTGTCGATGGTTGCTCATAATTATTCCGCTGGAAAGGTGGTGGTTGAAAAGTTTGTTGTTGTTGGAAGGGATTCTGATAAGGTTGTTGGAATGCTATCGGGTTCTGATATTGCTGCTTAAAATGTGCTCTGCCTTGGTTCTGTTGAAACCAATACCCTGGGTGGGTTTGTGGTTGGTATTGCCTTTGTTGATAGGCTGCAACACAACTTCCTGTCCCCTGCACTTCTGAACATTGATCAGTGTAATGAGAATTAGAAGACCATATACCACATACCTGAGTCGGTCCTTGTTGTTCCTTCACATGGTTCATAGCTATTTGTCGCACCAACCTGGTGAGTTCACCCATTTCATTCCTAATTAAATCCACTGAATCAGATGTTCTTACCTCATGTATTCCTCTGGTGATCGTACCTCGAGTACCAAACTGCTGTGAATTTTGTGCAATCTTTTCAATCAGAATTCGTATATCTGTAGGTGATTTATCAATGAGGACTCCTCCCGACGAGGCATCTAGTAGATTCCTTTCATTTTCAAGAAATCCTTGGTAGAAGCACACAAGGAATTGGTCCTCTTCTATGTCTTGGTGTGGACAACTTGCACAAAGCTTCTTGAAAAGTTCCCAGTATTCGTAGAGTGTTTCTCCAGTTGATTGATGGATGACATAAATCTCCTTCTTTATTGCAGTTCTCCTAGATGTTGGGAAGAATCTTTATAGAAAGCATTTTTTTAGATCTTACCAGTCACTGATCTCCCCCGGTTGTATATTGTACAACCATTCCTTTGCTGCTCCCTCTAGTGAGAATGGGAAAGCCCTCCACTTCACATGCTCTTCCGCAACTCCTCGAGGTTTGAAGCTGGAGAAGACATAGGTGAATTCTTGAATATGTCGATTTGGGTCTTCACCTGCAAGACCATGAAATTTAGGAAGCACTTGGATCATGTTAATTCGCAATTCAAAATCATTTTCTAAGGCAGGAATTGAAAGTTGATAATTTTGATTGACAAATTGAGGTGCACAGATGTCACGTACGGTTTGGTTGGGATTTACAGCCATTATTAAAGGTTTAAAGTCTTCACTCAAGGTATCAGTTGAATAAGTGAGATTTATTTCTTCAAATTCTTTGGGAAGATTTTGATTTTTCAATTTGGTTATTGTGAGCTCAATTTCTTGATCGAATTCTAATAAATTGCTATTTGAACTTCGGGTCATTCAAAAGAGATTTTTTTTATTAAAAAAAACAAAAGCTTTGAGGCACTGCCTCCCCGGCAATGGCGCCATGTTTGACGCATGCCTGTTGTGGGGCGTGGAAAATCAATATTTTATTTACCTAAGTATAGTATAGCAGTTGATCCTAGGTAGTCTCTCGAAGAGGAGTGCACACAAAACAAGGTTGTCACTTTTTGTTGGTTTTCATAAAAAGATTGGTTTTAACAAATTTGAATGACTATGAGAGAAACAATCAACAGAAATTGATTGATTTTAACAAATTATAAAGACGGTGATCGGATTAGGTTCGGCTAGACTTAGTGTTGTGCCATCATAGTTTACAATTTTTATCTCTTCTTCTACCTTAAACTGGTAAGAGAGATGTGATGAGAATTTTCCTTTCAAAAACCTTAGATTGGTCTATACTCCTTCCAATGTGTATAGGGTTGTAGAAGGTATCTTGATTAATTAGAGCAATCCCAGACCTGGAATTGTTGTTCCCTAATAAATCAAGATTTCGACATACAATCCTACACACATGCTTGACAACCGTCGAGCAATCACCACCCAACCCTAATCATGTTCCATCGTATACATATTAGAATTGGGTGGAGGGAGATGTTATCATAGAGCAAAGAAATTTATAATTTCAGAATAAAAACCTTAACACAACCGCATTCGGAATTTAATACTGAATTATGAATTGGAACCAGAAGAAGAAAGAAGAACACATTTTATTCATTTCAAGCACAAAACTCAAGAACAACACATAGGTCCAGCCTCCCCTCTTTCCGATCACTCAAATGAAACTACCCATCCATGGATGGGGTAAGAGAGATAATGCGGGAGAAGAGAGACATTTAAAAATAAAAGAAATAAAAGAAAAAAACTGAGATGTTCTTCTCCTTGGTGTCCTAGAAGGAATGGTATGGAGAATGTGATGGATTGAGGGGGCGGAGCTCTCCTCCTTTTATAGGCAGAATTCGACCCCCGCAAGTTTGAGCGTTTTAGACCCCATTAATGACCTCTTCACACGTTCCACCCTTCATGAATGTTGTTTACAATTATCTTGGCCATCTCTCCCCAACATTTCAGCTCATTTGAAAACCGGATGAAGGAGTTATGAATTTTTCATTCTCGATTTCTGTTTCTGGACGAAGTTTCCAGGATGGTTCCTCCAAATGTATGTCATTTAATGGACTCATTAATTACTTCCAAACATTCCCGAATTTCTTTTAGAGTCGTAACTATAGGTCCTCGTCATAGACCAGGTGGAAACACATCATTTAGATATTTGTTGGCCGATTTTGATGTTCTTTATGTTGGGTGGGTCCACGCTGTCCGCCCGGAAAAATTCCCAACTTCAATGAATTGTTAGACCCCTTAGATGGCCGAATCCGCTCCTGGTCCAGAAGACAAAAATGACAGAAATAAAATAAGTATTATAACAAAATTTGAATCAAAAAATTTGGAATTTTATTTTTCAATAAATGACCGAAATACCCCTGACTTAAAAATCTGTCAAAAATCCAGAAATAGTCGTTTTTCACATTTGGGTTCAAAATAACACTAAAACCTAAAAACATGACAATTGCCCATCCAATAACACTTTTTTGGGAGTATAAACAATGATATTAAATATAAATTAATTAAAAATATTTTCTCTATCAGTTCCACTCACCCTTCATGGAATGAGTGTCCAAATCCGAAGGTAAAAATTAACATTGTGATGATAAAATTAAATATGATATTAATAATTTATCATCCAAATCATGATAATAATATGTTTAAAAATATCATGGTCAAGAACTAATAAATAATGTACCACTATATAGTAATCAATCATCACTTGAAATTTGGGACACATGAACAATTAATCGAACAACATTCCCAATGTTTTGGAATGATCCATCAAGAATGGATTATGTATCGAATGAAATCCCAAATCATGAACCAACGATGATTCAATAAAATAATGTGTATGACCGACATAAATTATAAATATCATCATATATGAAGATAGAAATATTGTACATATAATAGTATTTTTCCATTCCTTAGGTTGTTCAGGTGGATACTCCGCTAAGTAAATAAATCTAGTTTCATATCCACCAGCAGATTTAGTAGATATAAAAATATTTCACATTGTCATAGGATATGGCTTATCTATCTTGTAAGCATAATAATGAACCTTTGAACCCTTCATGAAGGTGGATCTAGAATTTATTCCTTGGGGAAACCTCCCCATAAAATAAATTTGATGGTCATAATTTCAAAAACTAGTACAAGTCATGGGAGACTCTATAAAATTTGGCATGGTATAGTTATATCATAAACAATAATAGAAAAAATCCAAATATTATGTTGAAAAATCCCTTGAGATTAGTCCTGAAGAAAACTAGCTACCTTTTAACTTCTTTTTCTTGAAAAATTACATATCCTGACTAAAAATTTCACTATCTAAATATCCATCCAAACCTTTTTTCCTATATTTTTTATCCTCATCAATTGAAACATTTTCAACTACCACTAATAATTTTAGAAGTAACATGAGTATCATCATTTATCGAATATCATCCATCAATCCTATACCAAATGTTATAGACTATGGGGTCTTTACCACATGAAATGTATCATGATAAAATTTCTAATTGAATATTTTTGTAAAGGGTGTTAAGGTAAGTTACTTGTGAAATATAAAATTCACTAAAGATTCCCAGAATATCCATCCCTATAATTGATGCATATTTTTAGAAAATTACAACTTCAATTCCTAAGGTGTTTCAAAAAGTGTATGATCCTCTTAATACACCCAATACATTATTAATATTCATGGGTTCCATTATCCCAATCAAATATGGGTGGATATTACTTTTTAAAATATGATACATGATCCATCACCCATCTTAGGTTATTGACACTCACTTGACATAGAGTTTTAATTGTGTATATTATAGCTTCCACTATAGAAGGTTCCAATATTTTATTTTAATTTGATGTTTGGGTCTCAACTTCCTCTCCCATATTTGCAAGAGGTATTATTATAGGGATTGTCTAATAAATATAAGGAAAACCCAAATAATTTTATTATAATACACCCAAATAGAAATACCAATCTTAGAATAGGTGTAATTCCCTTAAAAATATGAATTTATATGTATTATGAATTTTATGAAAAGAGAATATACCTTAAAAGGAAATAGTTCCATATAAATAATACCCACATCCATTTTATTCAAATTACTTGAAACAACAATCCAAAAAAAGGAAAAAAATTATAGACCACCCATTATAGCATGGGAGCTGACACAAATGTGTGAAATCCAATAATTCTTCAACACTTTCTACTAGAAACATTAAGGCCCTAAATTGTTTCAAAAAATGACAATGGACCAACCCCTATTAGTTTATAAAAATTTTGGATGGTTCTTCTATTTGATATAATTATGTATCAAGAAATCCAAATACAACTGGAAAAGTCACATGAGATGCCTACCCACATGGTGAAAATAAACAACGAACCCCACATGTCTATTATATAATAGAAAAATGAAAGTAAAAAAGTATAATAATGAGTATATATAATTGATATATACAATTTCATTCCAAAAAGACTAAACAAGAAGATTAAAATAGATGGGACTAGACATGACTCCATGTGATCATCTGCCCTACCAAACCATCCATCTATGATGGAAATTCCATTATGAGAAACTACCATGATACCTAATTCATTTCCTATTAATTGAGTATTAAAAAAGACATCTACAACTGTGAAAATTAAAAATTATGATATTGTAAAAAGACTGGAAATATTTCACCAATGGATTTATACAATGTATAACATCATTAAGTCATTAAATATATCAATAATACAAATACATATTTCTAATAATTCTCATAAAATAAATTTATTTTCATAAATCACCTATTAGCTATCATAAAATACAATCATATTTTCATTAAAATGAAATATGAAAACAAAATTTTATATATATTATAATCATTGTCAAATTAATGCACCATATGTTAAAAAAGTGAGAAAATAACCATTAAATAAACTATCATGTTTCAGCCAATTCATAATTGGAAATGCACAACATTTGGGCCCTAAACTATATGAATATATGCCTGAAATGAAAGGAAAAACCAAACATGGGACTATGCTGGATACAAGTGGATAACATTTAGTTCCATTATAAAAACATAAGATAAAAAAGTCCCTATATTAATTACATAAATAAAATTGGCAATTATGATTCTGAATTCAGTCAACGCAACCCAATTCGGTATTTTATTAATAACCATTTAAAAATTATGGTGAAACTTTTTTATGAAAATCCATTATAATTCACAGAGAATATCTATACTTAAAGCCCAATTTTTTAATTAAAACCTCTATTAATTAATTTCATTGAACACTTGGTATGAACAAATTTATTTGTAATGAAAACAACCTTTAAAAATGAATATATTCAGATAAAACCGGAATTATTATAAACTATATACTTTTATTTAATAAAAAAATTAATTACCAATAACAAGTGGGGATTCATGAATTAATCATAAATATAGAGACACCTACATTAATAATGGATGGATAAAGTCACATCCATCCAAAATAGAAATCAGAAAAGAGTAGATTAGGTATTTATGATAGTAAATCAATAATAAAAAAACTTCAACGATATATCAAAATAATGATATCTATAATCCACAACCCATTGGGTTGCATCAAGATAAGAGGAGAAGTTATCTAATGCGGATATAATAAAAGGGGGAAACTTGATAAAAAGACAACAAACATTGAAGTTATCCATTGATAATTATAGAAATCTTCCATGAATCCCAAGGTAGAATCATCTAAAGTGGTGGATGATGATTATGTCTAACAAAATATGTATTATAAAGATAATAAGGAAACAAATTAAAGTGAGAACATATATTTCTTAAATTTATAAATTATTAGAGGTCCATTCATGGTTAGGCTACTTGGTTAGACTAACAATGCACTGATCATGTCTGGGAACTTTCCCATTAAATGAAAAGTAGTATGGTCTATTAGGACATGTTGTTGGCACAAAAATGGTGGGTGAATAAAAATAAACAGAAATTCTAAGTGTCTGGCTCGTGAATCCCCTTCGCGGAGTCCCTCTGGCCCTGTGGCCGCCACAGAGAAAAGATATGGGGATGCCATGCGAACACATTTGACGTTCACAAGCCTATCGTGAATTAAAGATGTGGGATGATCTGTGAATGCCTTTTACATTCACAAGCATGCTGCGGAGCAACGAAATCCATCTTCCCATTGATATAGCTATGTTTTGCGGCACCTCTTTCCTATAAATATCGGACTCCCCCCAATTCCAAATGGTGGATAATCTGACCTTTCTTCTTCTTAACTCCCGAATCGCGAATCACTCTCTGTTATGCGAACCATGAGCTACGTGATGTACTTTTTTCTACAAAGTGACTCCCCTTTTTCCTTGTTTAACCCCCTCTTTCAAAAGGAATTCCCTTCGCGAAGCCCACAGGCCTCCATGAAGGAAAGGGATCCCCATGGGGACCCGGGTCGTCCTGATGTGTTTATGCTTCGTGAAACACCCCTCATGTACACATGATCCCCTTTCCAAGATAGGGTCACTTTACTTCATGAAGCACATTTCTTCAAAACACCGTGCTTATCAAGGCACCTTTGCTTCATGAGTTAGTGCTTCGCGAGTGCATTTCCACTTCGCGAGGCACCATCTATATACACCTATGACATATGCTTAGGCTATTCCACTCCACTTTGTAAAGAAAAACCCTTCACAAGTACCCTCCACCATGTGGAGAACTAGAGCTTCACAAGGCCCCTGCCTATGAACTCCTTTGCTCTACAATTCCTTTTCTCATGCGACCCTCTAGGTTAGAACGAAGTGATTTGAAAGTCCCATGGACATTACTTCCCGTTGCGTTGCTTCTCCTCAATCTTCTTAACCTAGGCATGAAAAACATCTATTGGTTCTTCTAATAGCCACGATAACGTGGACCCCCAATGGGATCTCCTCACGACACCCCCTAGTCACAGAGTTTTCTACCTCTTCTCCTCACTAAGTTGCAGAGGGTAGCAGTTATGTATTTCCAAGGGGTGTGGAGAGAACCTGACTCATCCGAGATGAAAGATGTTAAACTTCGAAGCACCCTCGTCCTAAGCACATGATGTTAAACTCTGACTTCCCCCCATGAATCCTACATGGGTAATGGGAAACCATCTTGGTGTAAGCCCATATCTTTTCTTGCAGGAGGCAACACTTCTTCTCCTCCTCGCTTCTTCCGAGCCAAAGGCTAATATGAGAGATGGGTACAAGGATATTTTCATCCCCTCCCTCTTTCTCTATACTTTTTTACGATTTGGGCCTCCATCCTGGAGTAAGTCCCAATATCTATCACCCTGGGCTGCTAACCACACACAATCCCTTATTTCCTCTTTGGGTTTCCAACCACGCATAATCCTATGTTTCTTATTTGGGACAATAACCATGTGCAAGCCCCATTCATGTTCCCACGAACACACCATTTGCGACGTGATCGTTAGGTCTTCGTTGCCTCTAGTTTCTCACACTCGCATGAATGACATGGGATTAGAGTAAGCATCGACCATGACATCCACTTTGGTCAGGCTATATTTCAAGCCCCACACACCATCCTAAACTTTGTGGACTTTGATCCATGCCAAGGTATGGTATGTTGGAAGCCTCCCAGTGGTTCAAGCCCAACAACCATTGGTCCCGACAATCTTCATGTTAGGGTACCAATCGCCAGCCTAAACAACAAGGAATTTGATCCTTGCCAAGGTAGGGTACGTAGGAAGCCTCCCCGAGGATCAAGCCCACCATCCACTTGGACCCCAGGTCCTTATTCACATCGGTTCCAATCATCTGTAACTACACAGTCTTTGATCCCTATATCTTAGACAGGGTACGTAGGAAACCTCTTCAAGGTTCATCCCCTTTCAGTGGAAAGTCATTGTCACCACATTCCGTGGTAAGACATTGGTAGCTGCATTCAGTGGTAAGACATTGTTAGCCTCGTATAGCAATAAGCCATTGTCTCCCCATTCTCTGGTAATTCATTGACATCCCATTCAGCGGTAAGCCTTTATGAACCCCAACTAGTGTTAAGACGTGGTCAAGATGAACTATGTTCACCGAACTACGCAAACCTTGATTCCCTCCCACTGGGATACATAGGAAGTCTCTTTGTGGCTCATGCCCACTATTATCGTCTCCCCGAGTCGACTCCCCAACATTCTCTATCCACTTCCCTTAACTGCCCACTATCTATTTTGATTCTTACCCAAGATGCCACATACCAGTGAGATCATGCCAATTCACATCTTTGAAAATCCTATCAGTAACTGGGTTACTGACCATGCATTATCCCCAACATCAATGTTACCCCAAGAGGGAACACCTATATGATCGACTCTAGTCAGTGTTCTAATCATTTCAATCCATCTCCTCTAGACATTAAAATTGCGACATACCCTGTGTTAAACATGGGATGCTTAGGAAAACCTCGGATACATGCTTAAGGCATATATTTCCCCTCATTCGGCGTGGGATTCCTCGAGCTTACATGCCCCCGAGAAGCCCAATAATAAGGGGAAGAAACCCAGATGTGCTAGTGTTCCAGCGTCCATACATGCCAGTGATTCCCAATGTGACTACTCCCCCGACTGAAGTTTGCTGCCTGACTGGACCCCTTGGAATGTCCTGACAAAATAAGTGTAATTAACTGACATCCATGAAGATATGGCCCTGGGAAGAGTTTCCAGAACAATGTATTAAATCAATAAGGGAGACCTGGACTAGGTGATGAGTTTCAAGGAGGAATCCATTGAAAGAAGAACTAAAATCCCATCATCCCGATTCGATCAAGGAGAAAATGTACCTTAATATGTGATGGATGCCTCCTACATTTGGAAAGCGGGAATGCGGGGCTACAAAATAGTTCCTTTAATCTTCCAACAGACGGATGAGCACAACCTGGAGAATGAGTCGGAAGCAAAATGGTGAACCAGACATGAAATTATTCTTCAAAACATGGAGACTAGTAGCATTCGAGACGTCAATAGACTAGTGTGTCATTGGATCCAGTTATTCGGCGTCCGGTCCCGCCATGAAAACAGAGGGCCTATCGTGAATCTTTCCAGATGTTTGGGTAGTCGAAATGTTGCACATCCCAATTTGGGACGTTGTCAGTGTGGATCCCTCTTACCAATCATGGAAGATGGAATTTTTCTAGGGAATTGGTCATCCATTCATTTTTCTTTCAGCATTAATGAGTCAATCTCCCTGCTACATGAACCAATTTGTTGTATACACAAACCGATCACCACTCGGTCACCAACGTAGTGGAAAGGGAAATCCCAAAACAGAAATACCACATGTTTCTAACTCATCCACGTTCGTCACAACAACCACGACCACTGGGTTCCCACGCCCCATCTCCCTGTCAGATGTTATCCAATGAAGGGTGATTAATGACTTCATACGTCAGTACGAGGGGGAGGGGATCATACCGATGAGGGACATGACCCGCCTGGATTTAGAGGCATTTGTGCCTCACCATCAATACTTCCCCCAAGGGCCGTGTAGGGGGCCGCTGCTCCCCACCGCAATAAAAATTGTTTCAGAAGCTTTTCCCCAGAATGCCTCGATGAGTCTCTACCCTACGCCGATGAGGCAGCGGATTCCTGGGCCATCCCGGTTAGAGTACCATTCTAGGGGCTCCTAGTGAGGGCTCCCTCTAGGTTGCGTCAATGTTGTCACCCAGTATTACAGTCTGAGGAGTAGGTGAACAACATGCCTACACCACCGGATCTAGTCCATCCGACCTGACACTAGTGTCAGGTGCAAATTGAAGAGGATGCCCGCCAAGGGGCATCAATGTCAGCGGCTACTATGTATTGATCCACCGCTGATGCATATCAAAAGCTCTCTATATAAACTGATCATGGGAATTTATATGCCTAACCTTGATCGAGGCCCCAACCACCCCATGGGTAGGCTTGGTCGACTATCTTGGTCACCAGTGTAGGTAGTGGCCACCACGGACTAACCCGCAGCAATGCCACCGAGTACAGAGGCCCTCCCCATACCACTACCATAGAGAATGCGGGTCCTCCCCGCTTACAAGCTCAGAATGTTGGTCCTCCCCATTCCACCTTCAACCAAGATGGGGTTCCCCCATCAACGGAAACACTATGTATGAGAGTCTCTCATTATCTCACTAGACCGGGAATGGAGTCATTCCTTATGCTGCATACATAAGGTATGGAGACATTGAACATCTGGTCACTCTTCAATGTGGGGCCCTCATCATTTCTCATAGTAGCTGGAGTGATTCCATCTCTCCGCAGAAATCGGAGGATTGGTGGTCAGCTTCACATCACCAACACCCAACACGAAGGTCCTACCCATATTCAGCTCGACCAGTATGAGGACATTCCTGACACTAACTTCACCAGGGAAAATAAGCATGGAGATCATACTTCTACTCATTTAAGCCTCAGTAGAGGTCCTAACCACTCCAGTACTTCCCATGGAGGTCTTCCCTGTGTCCCCTTTGATATTTTCCCCGATGCTCCTCGCACCCCAGCTTACTCAGGTATAAATCATCTCCGCCCAGCACCAGTACAAGCAAAGGTCTTACTCATGCTAGAAATATATCATGACTTGAAGAACCGTCCCGGGGCAGGAGGGTGGGTCATCGCCACCAAAAGAAAAATTATGCGAAGGTCCAAACATAGATCAAACCAGTCCGCTTCTCAGACTCTGAGGTAGAGTACAACTTAGTGCGGGAACACTCCCCTAAGTCCTCTGAGTCAAAGGTTGGGGAAGGAACAAGGTGCATAATCCCCATACTCCCAGAATGCGAGGTCCATAGGATCCCTTCCTCCCTCCGTAGGTATACCCATGAGGAAAAAAATCTAGCATGTCCCCAGGGACCGACCACGTTGTCGCCACCGTTATCTCCAAAAGCACCCTCTACCTCGGCTACAGATCACGGAGAGCTATTTTGGGGACCAATGGCGGAAGAGACATGACATATACCACCCTCAGCATACACTGATGCTGTGTCAGAAAACCTGGTCTCCAGTCCATATTATCATGATGTAGCGGCATGGTCGCTACACTCCTTAGAGGACAACCCGATATTCGGAGACCAGTCGGCCCGCTCACCGTATTCTCTATTGGCCAGCCTATCGTCCCAGCGGTCTGCCTCAGTACCACTGCCATTCCCTCATCCACCCCCGGTCGACGAGTGGGGAAATGCAGGGCCAGACCCTGAATCTGAGCCGAGGAGCTTATGGGATATCCTTGTAGTACACCACTTCCTGAAGATGTTCTGGCACGTTGCAGCACTATATTTCAGTGTTCCAGAATCCATCACCCAAGATGAAGTCAAAAGTTTCTGCCAGACCCTCTGGGTGACTCACTTCCATATTCACCACCAGCGAGTGCCTTATCCAAAGATCCAAGATTACTTTGAGTACATTGAAAAACAATGTTGTCTGGTAGATCTGGTCGCACTCCCTGTGGCTAGCGCCCAGAGTCACTAGGTCTTCATAATGCCCTCTAGCAAAAATGCATCCAGAGTGTCAAGGTAATCCGCCATATTATCAATGAGTCTTCCCACCACATGCAGATTTGTGGCTGGGGTAAATATGCTTCCCTCCTCTTCAGTTCTATCCGGCGGTAGCCCAAACTGCCATGTGATATCGAGGACATGACCCTAGGTAGAATCATGTTCAACATGGATAGCCTATCATAAGGGGATAATGAGATAAAACTCTTTGACGGGGACCTTCACCATAAGGGTGTACCACCTATATTAGATCCATCGAGAAGGGTTACTAGCCAACAGAGAAATATGATGGGTCTCCCTGCACCCATCGAGGTATTAGTACTCAGCCAGATTCTTAATAAGGGTAAAGAGTACCTCGGAGCCACCAAGCACTCCGACCCGTCTACCTCAATACAGAGGTTGTAGGAGAACACAGAAAAAGCCACATGGCATCAACAACATTCCGAATAGAAAAAGTTGTTCAACAACCTCCTGGATGAACACGCTATAGAGTGACGACCAGACTACGGTGATCCTCGGCCAGGACGGTAGGGGTAGGCAGAACTTCCCCTCAGCGTGCTACCACCGGGTAACCCTAATCATCCTACTCATGCAGAAAAGGTTGAGGTCGAGGCCTAAAGATGGAAGGAATGGTATATATATCACCAAATACTCCTTAGCGGCGTAACAACCCTCGGACCCCATCTCGGGCTCCCCCATGCCCATCAGGTCGTCCCACCATCCGCTCCACAAGCCGCTGAGCCCATTTACCATGTTGAGGAACCTGGAAATGCACTGGTGTTCAAGGATCCCTATCAAGATAGGGACTCCCGCCCAGATGATCTAATGGAATCACACATTGCATTCCTCGAGGAATTGGACACACGATATGGGTAACTCCCATTTGATGGTAAGCCATACCCAGCGTGGGTGGATGATATGCCAGCACCCCCATGTTTTTAAAATTCCACCTCTTCCCCCTTTAACAGGACAAGGGACCGCCACAGCACCTGTCCCACTTCATCTCAAGGTGTGGTCCCATGTTGGGAACTCCAGCACAGCAGGAAGCCACCAAAATTCAATGTATTGTGAAAATGTTATAAGGAGCTATATTAGTCTGGTACAACCAACTCCCCATCGGGTCAATAGCTGATTGGGAAGACCTAAGGAGGAAATTCCTTTATCGTTTCAGTTCTACCACCTAGATGAAAATAATCACATACCTCTTCAAGTAAAAATAGAGGCCTGATGAGCATGTCGCAGACTTCATCACCCAGTGGAAAGGGCTCACCTACTCTATTGAAATGCCACTGACTTAGGATCAATTACTTACGATGTCTATAGGAAATGTTAAGACAGAAATGGTTCCCTCCATGATAACACAAAACTACCTCAGAGGGTTCTAAGACTTCTCTAATAAGTCCCAACACCAAGAATAATCCCTACAATAAGTCATCCAGGCATGCCTGTTGGCTCCTGTAATTCTTGTAAGGAGGGCCGCCAGAGCTGAACCTGCGATAGTGGCCCAAATAGAGGCCCCCAGATAACTAGAATTTCTACCAGTAGAGCCAGATCAGTAGCCTCCCAGAGGCCCCCAACCTAAGGCATTGCCTCTGGCCCTGTAGCGCCACCCTCAGAATCGGTACGTTCCCCCACATAATATATCACTTCCTAGGAGAGATAACCAGGTGACACCACCTCGACAAGATCCTCTAGCTCCACTTCAGGGTCAAGCTCCATGGGCCCCCTTTACGGACAGGAGAAACCGGAACTACGTGTTCAGTGTGGCTTAGGTCCCTGGTTACTTCTGTCGCACCTTAAAGAAGAGGATTCTACGCTTTCCTAAGTGCAGAAGCATAGAAGAGGAGAACCTCACTAATCTCCCTAACTACTACCCTTATCACCGAATCATGGGGCACACCCTCAAGAAATGCTATGTGTTCAAGGATTGTATCAAAGACAAGGTTGACCACAACATAGTCTAGTTGGGTCCTTCCTCACAACAGGTGGCATGCGTCTTTGTGAGACCAGATATCATAAGGGATAGTGAGGGCGAGTGGAAGTAGGTTTATATCTGTGGGTCGCAGAATTATGATTACTAGATGGCTCGCAAAATGGTTTCTCAGGCCCATGGTCTCATCTATTCACACTTGAACCGACCAGATCCATCAGAAGCCTCATCCACTACTACTGCATGATCATCTCATCTGTCCTCTTCCCAGAAGATCAAACATCGACGACACAAGATAAAACAAATTCCCCCGCATTCCATCGCCATCTCGTACTCTCGGCGACTTCATTCCCTCGGAGATGATGATTCCTCCCAGAATCTTCCCGGTAACAGATGACTCTTCAAGTGATAGTCAAGGGTACGCCTTGGTCAATACTGTAGAGGTGGTGAACCCCTATATGACTCTAGATGATGAAGATTACCAGGAAGACCCCCCCCCCCCCCCCGCCAATGTCCCCAGTCATCGTCAGCGTCGGTGGAGTCGTGGCTATATGGGTCGCCAAAGTGCTTTTGTTAGCATGTCCAATCAAGCCGTACATGATACTGAAACAAGGCAGCAAGATCAGCATAGAACTCAGTTAGAGAAACCCTCCCATCTTGTGTCTTCTGATCTGCCTTCACCGTCATTCGTACTACTAGATCATGTGAAGCCACCTAGACCTCACCGCGATCAGTCGCGCTTCCCCACAGATTGAATTCAGTCATCACATACCCATACGGTAGTCACTCCACATAAGTAGTGAGAAACTGGACATTCCGAACACCATTCATCCGTCGGTCTATCCAGTAGGTCCTATTGTACCTCCTTTCCTAGAGTGACCTCCTGTAAGCAGAAGTTCATGCATGGCGCAGAATTATGATGCCCTCAAGCATCTTATCGGCATCCCAGCAAGACTCTCCATCCTTGGGGATATTCAGTTGACATCAAACATGAGCGAGGCCCTCGTTGACACTTTAAGAAACTCCCTCCAGTTTGAGATGGAGGTGGAAGATGCAGAATCCTTCCATGCTGAATCAATTGAGAATACTGAGTGCCAGACCGTCATATCATTCACTAGAGAAGATAAAGGTTCTCCAATACAAGGGAACGTTCTCCAATTGTATATCACCGGCTATTTCAATGGAATGGAAGTTCTCCATTGACTTGTCGACACATGCTCTAGGATCAACCTTTTCCCAAAATGAAAATTGTGTAAACTGGGATTATACGAGGATTAGTTGACTTCTTCTAACCTGAAAATCTAAGGATATGATAGGACATAACAGATACTGGTCGGAAATATCCACTTGAAGACCATGTTCGATTGCCTAGTTTCCAGCACAATGTTTATGGTTTCATCCCAGGACACCACCTACAATGAGTTGATTGGAAGTTCATGGCTCCACATGCATGCAGTAGTTCCATCATCATATAATTAGTACCTTAAGCACTCCCTCAATGGTCGGGTGGGAGTGCTTTAAGGTGACACATCTCCCTTTTCCTATTGTGAAGCCCGCTATCTAGATGATGATTACTACAAGAATAAGGACAAACAGATTGAGACCAACGAGGTAGATCATTCCACAGTTGCGACTATCCCATGGACGGATCTGGATGATGCATACGTCTTTCCAATCACCCGATTAGAGGCTATAACCTCAGACATGGTACAATACTACTTTGTGTCTAGAACGAGATGGAAACACATTCTCATGTCTAAGTGGATGAATAAAATAACCTCGTACTCCTGTACAAATCAGGCTCAGGTGATCCCAGAGCCTTCCACTCCCATAAGATATCGGGATACCCGCCGCATGGAAACAACAGTGCGCCATACATTCTTGTTTCACTAGGCTAGGCTAAATCAGCTCAAGTCGACGTGCCACTATATATTCAACATCATCAAGTGTGGCCCCTTGGTCCGAATACTATATGAGGTCATATAGACTGCCTTTATTACAATGGTTGAGGCAGCACAAGGGTCCTCCGATACACTATCCATTGTCACTCATATTGGTTCCATCTTCCCATTAGGATCTACCAATTCGGAAGCAACTCCTCCTGCTAAGGATCCACCCTTAATAAGTGGAGAAGAGGATTTATGGAAGCTCCCCCTTCAATTTAATAGGGTGTCTCTTCCACGGTCAATGAATTGGTACAGGTGAACCCCGGTAGCGAGGAAGACCCAAGAGCCACATTGATCAGTGCCACTATGCCACCCGAGGAGCAGAAACTATACGTGGACTTCCATAAACAGCAATGTGATGTGTTTTCTTAAACATATGATGAGATTCCAGGACTATATCCTCAGGTAGCCTTCCACCGCCTCGGTCTCCTGAAAAATCCTCGGGGGTTCAAGCTGTCTGCCAAAAAAATGCACCCTTCTCACAGTGCCATGGTTAAGGCCAAAGTCGATAATCTCATCAGAGCGAATTTCATTAAGGAAGTATAGTACCCCAAATGTCTGGCCAACATCATAATAGTTAATAAGAAGAACAAACACATCATAGTTTTCATCGACTTCTGGGATTTCAACCGCCACTGTCCAAAAGTTGATTCTCCCCTTCTGGTGATGTAACTCTTGATTGAGGCCACGGATGGGTTCCAAGCCCTCTCCATCATGGATGGGTACTCTGGGTTAAACAAATCTGCATGCCCCCCTAGAGATGAGGAATCTTAAACCTTCAGCGAGCCACAAGGAACATTCTATTACAAATTCATGCCCTTCGGTTTAAAGAATACAGGTCCCACATATTAGCGGGCAATGCATCGCATATTTAATCCAATCCTCAGGACATTGGTGTAATGTTATGTGGAAAGCTTGGTGGTCATATCCATCCACCACCAGGACCATCTCAAGGATCATAAGCAAGTGTTTGGATTCTTCTGTTCTTGTCACTTGAAGATGAGCCCATTTAATTGTGCTATCACAGTCACCTATGGAAAGTTTCTCGGCTTCGTTGTCTGATATCGGGGCATCGAGATTGACCCGGGGGAGATCAAGGACATCTTCCAGATGTCTCCCCTGAAAAATATTTTTGATCCTTGAGGTTTTCAAGGACACCAAGCCTAGATACGCCGAATCATGAAGAATCTAGCCGGTAAGTGTTAGAACTTTTCTCAGCTCATGAAGAAAGTCACACTCTATGAGTGGGACGAAGAGTGCCAAATTGAGTTAGAGGAAATCAACTAGTATATGCTCCATCCTCCGGTCATGATGTCACCAATTGATGGAAAGCCACTGGTCCTTTATGTGACTACCCTAGAATGATCTGTCAGCTCCCTTCTATCCCATAAGAGTAATGAGGGGAAGGAGAACATCTATTACTACCTCAGCCTCATGCTCCTCAATATAGAGACCAAATACTTACCTATCAAGAATATATGTCTTGCTCTAGTATTCAAAATATAGAATTTTTGATATTTACTACAGAACCATGAGTTACAATGAGTGTTCTGGATAGATCCAATGAAGTACATCTTGAACTGTCCCATATTGATAGGATGTCTGGCATAGTGGGAAGTAATCCTCCAGCAGTTCGACATCATGTTCGTGCCGCATAAGGCTATAAAAGGACATGCATTGGAATATTTCATTACTGCCCATCCAACCCCCATGGACCAGTCTCTGGACCAAGATTTTACTGAAGATGAAATCCTCTTAGTAGATCTGGCCATCCCATGTTGGAAAATGCACTTCGATAGAACCTCCTAGAGCCCCACTAGCAGGAGGCTCAATGATCATAGACTCAACATGGTAGGCCTAGGTATCATCTTCATTACCACGACACATGCCCTATTTCCATATTCATTCCTATTAACACAAGGCTATACCAACAATGCGGCAGAGTATCAGTCTCTCATCACTGGCCATCGATATTGATGTGCCTCGTTTACATGTGAAAGGGGGCTCTGAATTAGTCATCAAGAAAATCAATGGTGATTATATCATCATAAATCTAGAGCTCATATGATTTTTGGATCACTCTCTCCATCTAATGGCCCAGTTCCCATCTCGGTTGGAGGTTACCCATGTCCTTTAGTCATATTACTGCCAGCGCCTCCATGCCCAGACCCCCGGGTCCCCCGGATGTAGGGATAGAAGTGTCTCCCGGTTGGAGGATACCCTTGGTTTAATACCTACAATACTATAATCTCATGGTAGATCGGGCCGAGAGCGAGTGAATCTAACTCCGCGTGCTGCATTTTACCCTCCAGAGTGGTCCTAATCTTGAGCAGATCCTCTACAAGCACGGGTTTGATGGTGTTCTCCTCCATTTCATCCAAGGAGTCGAGATTTATCAGTTCATGCAGGAGGTTCATGTCAGTTCCTGCAGTGCCCATTAGGCTGGGCCGAAGCTGTCCCATCAAATCCAAAGACTTTGTTATTTCTGGCCCTCTATTATCCATGACTACACTAGGATCTCCAGGAGATTATAGGCATTCCATGTTCATCCTAGCTTCATTCATCATCAACCGGAGCCTCTCCACACTACCAAGTATTCTTGGCCCTTCACAATCTGGGGACTTGATGTTGTGGGGCCATATCCACCAGCCACAACTCACTAGTGTCAGTTCATCATGACTACTACGGATTTATTTTCCATGTGAGAATAAGTGGTTCCAATGAAGGAGGTCAAGGCCTGTTCTATTATTGACATCGTGATCTCTAATATCATCTACCGATTTGGAGTCCCTCATTCCATCCTTATCGACAACTCCCGGAACATCCGAGCAGCTGAGCAGAATAAATTTTACTCTAAGTACTACATCTGTTCTAACCATACCTCCCTCTACCATGCACAAGAAAATGGATAGATCGAGGCATTCAACATGACCCTATCTATCATTTTTCAGAAAAAGGCTAGTCAGAACAAGAATAGTTGGCCAGACAAGCTTCCCAAAGCCCTCTGGGATTACCGGACGATGACTCGTAATTCCACACAGGCGACTCTATATTTCCTGGTGTATGGAACTGAGGTCGTCCTTCCCATCAAGATTTAGTTTCCTTCATTATACATAGTATTCTATGAATAGAAAACATCTGATAAGGTAGCTGAAGTTCATCTGGCTAAGTTTGAAGCGCTCGATGAGAACAGGTTGCATGCCCTGCACAATCTAGAAAGGCACCAGAAAAAAATGTCTAGAGCCTTCAACAAAAAAGTCCACCTCCTCTATTTCTTACAAGGAGAATAGGTACTGGCCTTCAGGGCACCAATGTTACATGGTAGGAAACCACCAATGTTGGAACCTAAATGGGAAGGACCATTCATTGTTAACAAGGTTTACCCCAATGAACCATAATCCCTGGTCACCATGGATGTTGAGAATATAACTCCTCATACCAAGGAAAAGTTCCTCAAGGAATACTTTTCTTCAGCTAGATGGGTGAAGAAATACCCTAAACTATTGGGACTGGAATAACCCTAAAACTGCACCTGGTTTCGTATGACCTCAAACTACACAGTACGGTACTGCCAGCCCTTAAACTGCCATACCCTTCATGACATTAAACTATACATCATCCCGAATGACATTAAACTGGTCCTTCAAGAACAATATATGGCTTTATTCCCATACTTATGGGATACGTTGGAATGCTCATATGATTCGTCTTGATCCATGCCCCTAAACTCTTCTTATTGACTATCCCCCTTGGGTATAGTTCTCTCAGAGGGTCCCCACATGGTGTAGTGCATTCCTCTTTATCCCCTTTCATATCATAATTAAGAAGATTGCACCATGTGCCCCCTCTTTCTTCTATTATCCTACTTTCTCACCTCACTAAACTAAACTGGATGGCCTTATAGAACTACATGAGGCTTAATTCCCATCCTTATGAGATACGTAGGACCGCCCAAACCTTTTTTCTGTTGTCCTAGCCCAAACGTCAGAATCTCCCCTTCGGTCCCTCAACCCTCGGGCACCTCAACCCTTTTTGGTCACATGAACCTTCTGTCCCCTTGGACCTATTCCTAATTTGTGACTGTGCAGTGTGGTTTGGATCATGTCATCATTCACACTGGTATTTTTTTCCACACCCTCAAAAATCTCCATGAGACATTCCTCCCACTATATCGTCCCTTCCGCGAACATAGGCCCCACCATGTTTCGTGATCCACATCATTTTAGTTTCTATTATATTTCATATCAAAAAGGCCTCCCCCCGATGGCATGGATATTTATCCTGAGGGCTATCCTTCCATTTCGGGTCAACACCCCCAATTATTTCGAGGGGAAAATTGGTGCAAGTCTCATGTTCGGAATACGGTCAACAGTCGACACCCAATTGGTTGTCTCGGTCACGCAAGGTAGGAGGGATTTACTATTGTGAATTTGGTCAATAGCAGTCCTTTACCATTGTTTCCACCTAATGGTCTTCCATAGGCATGATGATTCGCCCTTTTGAATCAGCTGTCCCATGTGTATGCCATTAAACTAGGAATCCACGGTCTGATCTCTATGACTTTAAACTAAGATAACCATATTCCTCCTGATAAGACGTTAAACTGAAAGATGGTTTTTATCATCTATCTACTTCCCATCCTCATGTCCCTCGACATTCTCGGGCCCTGGGCCCGATGTATCACTTAGGACTATACGGTGTGGTACAAGCAAATGACTTCAGTCACATCGGGTTACTTGTGTGTCATACACATCCCTCTTTGGGGTATCCTACCCTTACTCTACATCATTTCCACAAGACTTTAAAATGCATGAAACCTCCTAGAA
Source organism: Viscum album (assembly GCA_963277665.1). NCBI lineage: Eukaryota > Viridiplantae > Streptophyta > Magnoliopsida > Santalales > Viscaceae > Viscum > Viscum album. Next base: position 1,590,351,328 of record OY728161.1, on the reverse strand, counting down.
CTATGTATTTCTTGATTCACAAATTTATGGGATATGTAAGACCACCCAGAAATTTTGTCTCTTGGCCTAGCCCTATCTCTCCAAAATCTCCCTGTTATCTAGGCCCCTTAGCCTATATAATTCTATGTGAGGGATATATGGAGTGGTACAAGCTTATGCCTTCATTAACGTTAGGTTTGTAACAACCAATCCACGTTCATCTTTCTACTGAGAGTTCTCTGTCCCTTTTTTCTATACTTATCCTTTGAAGTTGGCTGCTCTCTAGTTAAGCGGCTTGACCCTCTACGGTGATTCACCAAGTTTCCCAAGAGTACTCTGGTTCAACGCCTGGAGTGTCAGACTTTACCCAGACATTCTCCACCCACCTTCTAGGATTCATGTTCCCCGTTAATAGGGATTTCATCACCTTTCACCTTTAAAGGGATCCCTAAATGGCATGGATGCTCGGCCCAGGGGCCCACCTACCTTTACGGGTCAACATTCTTGAGGATCTCGGACAACAAATTGATACAAGTCATGTGTTGTGAATATGTTCAGCGGTTGATGTTCAATTGTTTTTACCATTTCAGGTCGCACGATATTGATACTATGTTTCAAACATGGTCAACGGTTATCCTCCATCATCACAGCAACCCCACTAAGCCCATAATATTGGTCACATGATTCACACCACTTTCCACCCCATCATATCCAAGTGGAATCTCGACACTCAAAATGTTATACCTCAGTGCACATTCACACGTTTGGAGGAAAAAGATGCAGTACAGCGTTTTTCGGGACCCCGAACCGACTTCCCCTTTAAGTGAATTTCATGTATTATTAATATATCTTCCACCATTGTTTCCTACATCGAATTCAACTCACATAGGCTTAGGGATTGGATTGAGGTTTGCGCCTATTTTGACGGATTTCACTTATCCATGGTCCAAGCTCTAATACCATAATCTATGATATTTTCTAGAACTATGTATAGCTTGATTCCCATCCTCATGGGATACATAGGAATTTTTAGGCATCTTATCTTTGGGTCCATCTCATGTTCCATTGATTTATTCTATCCTGCCTTCGGGGCAGTAACTCTTATGGGACTGTGTGGCATGGTATGGAATTATGTCCGTATTCACGTTGAGTTTTCATTAGCCACACAATGTACTCAACTTTATAAGATTTAGTCCCTCCTTCTTCCTGTCCCGCGTGACATTAAATAGTATGTTGTCTTGCATGATGTTCAAAGGAATCTTTAAGAACCAAATACAGCTTGATTCCCACCCTCATGGGATACGTAGGAACACATAGACATCTAGTTTTGTGGGTCCATCCAAATTGGGAACTAGTTTCTCCTACCCCTTCTCCTATAATCTTTTCGGGCCCCTCGGCCTGAGTATTCTCTCATGGAACCGCACATGGTGTGATGTGGACTTGGTCCTCATTCATGCTAGGTATGTTTTATCACTCTGTGCACATTCCCATCCTGAACCTCATCTCTCCTATACGCATCCAGGCCATATGAAGTTAAACTGTGCCACAGATTCCCACCACATAAATCTAAACTATGACATTATTGTCCTGGTCGCACGATGAAAAATGGAACTACATCGTGGGGTCCTCACTCAAGGGGACATCATGTTTGATATCGGTCACACACAATACCATTTGTCAACGCCCGCATATGGCTTGATTCTTGTAGAAATTCTTGGAATATCTATCCTAGGTCCATCACAAAACAAATAAAAAATAAACACCCATTCATCCTAATGGACAAACGAGATATATAAAATATCACTCCTTTCTGTGAAAGGGCCAGACCCACGCAACTTTATTATCCCTGACACTGGTATCTTACAGTGGGATCTTCTAGAACTATATATGGCTTGATAACCATCCTAAAAGGGTGTGTAGGAAAGGTCATGCACATTGTCTCGGGCCCAACCTAACCATTGTATTCGGTCCCACATCCTGAAACCTCCACTAGGATGCGCATGGTGATCTAGACTCTAGGTCCTCATTCATGTCGGGTTGTGCAATCGCATCACTGTGTGTCTCCCTCATTTCTTACCATTCATGGTCTGAGCTCTATAACTAGAAACTAAGACCACTCCGCGTCCTTTCCTCAAGATGATAAACTGTGCAACATCTTCCAGAACTACATTCAGCTTGATTCCCATCCTCATGGGATACGTATGAATGCCCAGGTATTTTGTCTTCAGGTCCAACCCTAGGAATATAAAATTCGGCCTCTCTTTTTCGGCCCCTCAGCCCGAAGAAATTCAAGATCATATGGTGTGGAAAGTGCATATTATGTTCTCAATCACATTGGGGTTTTCAATAACTGCACCATGTGCTTCCCAAGTCTTTTCCCAGCACGGTCTGAGTTCTATGACCCAAAACTAAGATCTCCACATGGGAACTATGCATCATGTTTGGATATTTCACCACCCTGTGGAGAGTCCATTACACCATTCACCCCTTAATAGTCCACCGTAGGACCCTAAGTCAAAAATGTGAAACCCCAGAACCCTTTTCCCAGGAAAGGGACTCAACTCGCTCCACCTGATACGTCTCCTTATCATACTGAGATGTGTTTTGGCAAAGATCTCGATGTGAAGAATTTTCATGGGTACATTCGCCCCGTTCCATTTTAAAACTTCGTGAGCCTGTTATTTGGATCATCTTCCTATTACACATCCATAGATACTCCCTTCACAGCCATGTCTCATGTCACCTCGGCTCACCTACCATCTTGGGCCAACGCCCCTAAAGATCCAATATGACATTTGCGAAAGGTACCGTGTTTTGAACATGGTCAGCGGTTGACCCTCATCTGTCTGTACCCATATTAGTCTAACAAAAAATGGATATTGTGTTTAGATCGTGGATAGAAGTCATCCTATATCATTATGCCACCATCATCATGGTCCAGATCTCAAGAATCATGATTCACATGTTTCGACTTCTTTATGTTCAAATGGAATTTCGACATACTCGGCTTTACTTCTTCACGAATCTTGGTGCGTTACATGGATGGGTTAGAATCATTAGAATGATATTATCTTAGCATCCCTACATCATAAACATGTTCCTTCTTGTGTCTTGAAATCCCCACCACTACTTATTATATCCTGCATCGAGCATGACACACGCGGGCGTAGTAATTCTAGTTGGATGTGTACTGGCGTAGCCATGCCCTTCATCCCGCATGACGTTAAACTATGATCATAGAACTACATGCAGTTTGATTACCATCTGAATGGGCTATGTAGGAATGTCTGAACACTTATCTTTTTGGCCCAGCCCAATTTTCACTTTTGGTCCCTTGACCTGAAGAACATCCTCTAGGGATACGTTGTGTGATCGGGATTCCAAGTCCTCAGTCACATTGGGATTATATCTACCATGTTGCATAATCCCTTCTTGGGATCTTCCCTTTCACTCTTCATCCTACCACAAGATGTTAAACTGCACGAGTATTTATATCCTTGACACATGACACTAAAATGTGGTTCTAACCTAAACAAGATTATGATGCCCCATGTTAACCATGGGATACACCAGATCCCTTTCTAGGGAGGATCTGACATATCACTATTGGACCCCGGCCACACCATTTTCAAGAACTACATATGGATTGATTATAATTATCATGAGATAGGTAGAGGCACCCATGTGTTACCCATCGAGTCCATTTTTGGGAATCGTAAGTACCCTTCCAGCCTCTTTTCTTTTATTTTTCTTTCCCTTGGCCAGAACTCTTTTCGGGAATTATGAAATTGCATCTTTTCACTAAAAAAGTTTGGGATTCCCCAAAAAAAAATTTGGGACACAATAGCTTCCTCTCCAGTGAGGTCTTCCCTAAGAGTAGGAAAGATCCACGATCAGACCGATATGACAACCTAATTTATTTCCACCATGGGGCATAATTTCAAGTGTTTTGGATTCTGTTCGAACAACCCACTACTCCACCATCCATGATTTTTGTTCCCTTTATTTAGATCCTCGCCCACTTTCACATCTAAAGAAACTCCCTAATAGTATTGATGCTCGACCTAGGGACTGAACATTTTACTGGGGCAACATTATGGAAGACTAATGGACAACATTCCAAGTAAGGCCCCATGTTTTGAACATGGTCAGAGGTAGGCCCTAATTTTTTATCCTCATTTCACTCTAAATCAATTCGAACACTGTGTTTCAAACAAAGTAAACTGTTATCCTTTATTGTCACGCAACCCCAATAGTGTTCCAAATATGGGGTATCATAATTCACACATCTTGCTACCTTATGTTTGGATTGATCTCCAACGCCCTTGGAGTTTCCTCGCACATGCATTGGAGAACATCAGGAAAACGGAAATTCGGTTGTTCCAAGGTCTCCACCCTCCTGCCAGGTCTTTTCCCATTTTATTTCCAGGAACCCGGATTGGATGTCCAAGCCCCCAGATACCTGAATCATTGTTTTCAATCCCAAATTTAAATGGAGTGATAAGGTGCTTACCCCTTGTTTCTCACATAAGGCCCGACCCATTGGAGCATAGGGAATGATCGTTGGATTCCCCATGAATGTTACAGGGATGCAATAAACCAAGAAAAAAACGGCACTCATTCATGCAGTTGGCATAAATTATTCAAAGCATGAAAATATGTTGAAAAGTTATGTCCATTACAGTACCCAAGGATCAACCCATCCCATTGTCAAGTTGAGCCCATCAAAAGAGAATTGCATCTCTCCCACCCTCTTGCTTGTGGTGTCTAGGATTTGATGCCGCTTGTTCGGCTTCCAATCCTCCTCGGCAGCGATGGGGTGTAGCTCATTAGCCATAACCTAGGCCCACTCCGCGATAGTACAGATGATGACCATTGCTTTAGAGGATCGCTCTAGACACTCTTTCTCCTCTTCCAGTTGGGACTTCAATTACAACACTAGCTCACATTGTGTGTTGAGGGAGGCTGAGTTCTCTTCCGCCCTGCTCTACAGCTGTTGAACCATAATATCAGCCTCCTTGAGCCTTTTGATGTTCAATGCTTTCGTCCTCTTCTAACCAAAACCATTTCCACGATCATACTCCCGAATCTTCTCTTCCATAAGATCTCGGATCAGCATGTGGGGACGCTGGGCATCCACTACCCCAACACATAGGTCTCGTTGTTGTGAGCGAAGTCTATCAATTTCATCCATCCACTTTTCATGGGGGTGTCATTGATGAAGTGTGTGATCAAATTCCTTGATCGCAGATGGACTATTTTTCTGTCCTCTTCAGCAGAGGTAATCTCATCCCAGTCAGTGCGGTTGGAAGGTTCATATGCAGGGTATGCCCTCAGGAACACATCAGCATGGTCCACATCTGGCATTTGATCTGGCATAGAGGGACCTGGGATATCTGGTCAATTCTCATAATCGGATCCCACCTCAATGATCTCAGGAAGAGCCCCGCTGATAGTCCAACCAGTGATCGAGAGTGCCATAGTTCAGTTAGTCAGGATATCCACCTCCACAATCACAAAAATTCCTATCGGAAAGGTGCCGCCAGAAACCCTGACCTACCTCATCGAAGCATCTCATGCCAATTGAAGAAATATACAGACCAAAAGATGGATTTGGACGTAAGTTAACATTGTCCAGAGATGGATGTCCTGAGATTGGTAGAGGGTACTTACAGAAATCAAATTACTGGTCTCGTTCTTGGGTTGATGTCATCAGGACCCCAAGGCATGGTCCCCCATATATTATCGGGAGATCTGACAGCTCTGAGGGGTCACCTCAGGTGTCCTGGCACTGCTATACATATAAATGGATGTGGAAACATGCATGGATCCCAAATGCCCCACATCTATGTCCACTAAGGTATGAGCAAAAATTATGTGTATGAGACCATCCTGCATAGTTCAGTTGTTAGAAAATATTCCAGAATGACATAAAATCAAGCCTTGAAGAAGGGGTTTTCAAGATTTTACATCAAGGGCCTATGCAATGTCTTTATGGTTCGAGTCCTAATCCATAACTTCAAACTCGTAAAACGGGTTCCCACTACTGGCCTCGTCCCCCTAGGAGGAATCGTCCAATTCTTCTAGCAGAGAGGAGCGCTCCCTCAAATCATCATCCATCCACTTAGGGAGAGTAGTGCGATTGAGCCACACCTTGACGCGATCTATCATCGGTCACGGGGCACCATGGGAGTGCAGGAAGTCCTCCAACTCTGCCAAGTATTGCTCCGCCTCACCTCAGACATCGTAATGCCATCTCTGATAGGTCTAATTCCCGGAAAATCCATCCTGAGATGGTTCAAGTGTTTCCACATCTCATACGGGCCAAGGAATTTCTTGTTGACATCCCAGATTCCTCAGGCCTCTGAGATGACTGAATTCTCTGGCATGTCAATATGGTGTATCCACTTCCCTAGATCCTGAGTAGGTATTCAATATAACCCTCTGGGTGGCCTCCCCTAAGGATTTATCTATTCTTGTGGGGCCACCAAGCCCATTGCCTCTACTGCCTCCCCCTCAAATGGATTGAGCCTCGTCGTTACGGCAGCCCTGCAACTGCGAGAATCCCTTGTCTCCATCCGACCCTGGCCCCAAGGTTGAGGAGGCATTCCATCATCGACTCGAATATTTGGCTAGCTCATCATCATCCCTGGGTAGGCCGCCTCCATGCTCTGGGTGTATTCTTTCAGTAGCCTGAGGACAGAGGACGGTGGAGGAAAATCATTCTGCATTTTCCTGTCCTCCCATGTGAACATGAGCCACATCTAACTCATCACGCATGGGTGTTACTCGAAGCACACCCCCAGATACACATGTGGGGTCAGTCGCTGCATGAAATGGAATTTCCTGGATAATTGGTGTAGGGTGTACGATATAGAGAGAGTCTCACAATCCACCCTAGCCACCAATACTCCACTTCGAAAGGCCATGAGATAGGCCCAATGCTATTCCATTACCTAGCCATCATCAGTGGATAACCTCGTCAGCAACGGAAAGGGTTGAAAATTGGAACTCCTCCACATTCCACACCCGGTTCAGAACCAATGGTGCAGTCATCTTGGATGTAATTCTCCCGAAACATTCACGATGGATAGGCAGAAGTTCAAGTCCGGAGGAGAGATGGGGTTAGGATATTCATAACCCCTTGGATGAGTGCCTCTATCCACCCATACATGAGGTGGAATGGCCCACATATCCTCTGTGGACTCTTCCCCTCACTGATATGACACAAAAACTTATACAGTTTGGCATGCATAGGGATCCCTAGGTTTAATCTCCCTCCCATCACCAACCTGGACTCCATGAAGAATGTTCTTAGTTGCACGCCCATGTTGGTATCCCTCACATGTAGGATCCATCCATGGATAAGAGCTGTGATAAATGGTGCCAACTTGACTATTGGTTACTGCTCGGTACTAACACTGAACCCCCACGGCTTCCATTGGCAATCCTCCAATAGTCTCTATTATGAGTTCTCCTTACTCCGGCCCCCTTCAAGAAAGTATGATGCCTCACAAAAAACTGCATTTTTTCTAGGATGTTTTGGATCTATTTGAACCACCACCTAAAGTGGAAATCCCTTACTAATTCCTTGTCCTCTCCCAGCAGAAGCTCCCTCAATTCCATCTCCAGACACAAAATTTGTTCTGGGTCCTCCCACGCAATCATGACAGGTAGGAATTCTTCGTATATCGCCCCCAATATTGGGACTGCCGAGATCTGGTGGACATCCCACAAGCTGATGTCAACCTCCCTATGGTGTAAGTGGAAGGTATTGGTCCTCGATGACCATCTTCTCAACAGATCGGTCATCAGATTTTTCAGTTGATATATGTGGAATTGGGAGGCCCATGATGCCTCATACAAACCCATTCTCCCCAGCTCAGCCCCCAAATCCCCACACAAGGCACCTACCGAGTAGGCCCAGGCCCAATCGTCTGTAATGTTTCCACCCTGGCGCAGGTCCCGCTCCTCAGGCCAACCCTTCTCCGGGTTCCTCAAAGTTGTCTTCAATATCATATGGTACATAGGGGGAGATGTCTCTAGATTCAATGCATTCCAATAAAAATTATTCAGATGGTTGTATAAGTAGTCAACAATGATGGGTGTGAAGTCCTCCCGAGCATGGTCGTCAGCCTCCCTAAACCATCGGCGCTGGTACGACGTGCTCCTGAACCGGTAAGCTAGTTCTTCTCAACTTCCTTCTAGGATTAAGACATCATCCCTCATCCCAAATCCAAACAAAGGTAACCTCTTACACAATGGGTAGTTCTTTTGGATCTCCGATAGTATAGCCACCAAAGAACTATGGTCAGAGTGGCTCTGAATTAATTTCCCTAGACGCAGACTTTTCTCCATCTCATCCCTCAAGGGGGCATCCGCATGGACCCCCCCCCCCCCCCCCCCCCCCCCGAGAAGATTCTTGATGAGACAATCATTTTAAATGTTTGGGCAATTTTTGGGTTGTTTTGCGGAGCTCATTCACGGAACACATTCACAAATCCTATTCACAGATCCCTTACTCGAATTTCAAATGTGGAACCTCAAAGCACCGAGACGCAAAATCAAAGACTCTCTACACGCCGGGAAGTAGAAATCTCGATTTGTGGAGAGAAATCATGGAGCACGCTGAGCTTCACGAATCAAGAGTTTCAAAGACCAAATTCACAGATAGAATAAAAGAAAAAATAAATTTCAGCTCCTGTATTTATAGGGGATGAACTTTGGAGCTTCACGGGGCATCTATATCGCAATGAGCTTCGTGGAACACTCAGCCTGCGTGTCACCAATCTGTGTAGAGAGCCCTCTTAGTGAGATAGCTTCGCGAACGAACGCAGGTTTTTGCAATTGACCCTCAGACTTCGACCCTTGATTTCTCCACATATCCAACTCTGAGGGGGGCATTTGTTGGTGCCAAAATGGGGGAAGAGGAAGAAGAAAAGGAAAATCTGAGCGGCCTCCATGCGGAGTCCCTTCGCGTAGTCGCTATGGCCCTACAGCTGTCGCCATGCAAGGCGACGGGATGCCCCGCGAACGACATTGATGTTCGCGTGCCCACTGTGGAGCAAGGTTTCGAAAATACCTACGAACGCCTTTGACATTCAAGAGACCACTGCAGAGCATGGAGGCAGGATTCCCCATGAATTCCTTTGACGTTCGAGAGCCCACCACGGAGCAAGGAGGTAGGATGCTTCGTGAATGCCTTTGATGTTTGCGAGCCCACCGTGGAGCAATGTAATCCAACTTCGCACCGAGCGAGCTCTGGTTCACGGTGCCTCTTGTATAAAAATATCGGCCTCCCACAAACTCCAAAGGACAGATCATCCGACCATTCAACTTCCAACCTCTCGAATCATGAATCAATCTCTGCTCTGTTGACCATGAGATACGTGATGTACTTTTTCTCTGCAATGTGCTTCCCCTTTTCCCCATTTTAACCCCCTCTTTTGAGTATGATTCCCTTCGTGAAGCTCACGAGCCTCAGTGAAGGAACCGGATCCCCAAGGGGAACCGGGTCATCAAGAAGAGTTTATGCTTCACAAAACAACCCTAATGTACACGTGATCCCCAAGCTAAGGCAGGGTCATTGTACTTCACGAAGCACATTGCGTCACAACAGCTAACTTCACAAGGCACCTTTGCTTCGTGAGGTAGTTCTCCACGAGTGCCTTTCCACTTCGTGAACAACCTACTATATGCACCTATACCCTATTCTTAGGCTATGCCACTCCACTTCTTGAAGCACACACCTTCACAAGTACACTCCACTACGTGGAGCAATAGAGCTTCATAGGGACCATTCCTATGAACTCCTTTTCTTTGCAATTCCTTTCCCCATGCGACCCTCCATGTTTTCATGATGTGATTTCAATGTCCCATAGACATTAATATCCATTATGTTGCATCGCCTAATGCTTCTTCACATATGCACACAAACATCTATTGATTCTTCGCATAGCCACACTAACGTGGACCCCCAATGGGATCACCTCACGACACCACCTAGTCACGGTGTTACCTATACCTTCTCTTCACCAAGGTGTCGTGGGTACCAGTTATGTAAGTCCAAGGTGTGCAGAGACAACCCTCCTCGTCAGAGCTATAAGATGTTAAACTGCTAAGCACCATCATCTTAAGCACATGATGTTAAACTGTAACTTTCCCCCCTGAATCCTACACGGGGAAAGGGAACTGTATTGGTGTATGCCCCAATTGTTTCTTGTAGGAGGCATCACTCCTGCTACTCCTCTCTTATTTTGTGCCAAAGGCTAAGAGGATAGATGGTAAAAAGGATCTTATCATCCCTTATCTCTCCCACTTTACATTGTTTCCATCTGGGCCTCCATCCAGGAGTAAGACCCAATCTCTATCTCCAGGGGATGCTAACCACAGATTTTCCTCTTTGGGCTACAAACCACGAATAATTCCCAATTTTATATTTGGTCCAGTAACCACGAGTAAGCCCCTTTACACTTCTCACGAACGCACCTTTCTTGACATGATCTTCATGTCCTCGCTGCCTCTTGTTTCTCACACCGAGCATGACTCATTTTGGAATATATTAAGCATTGACTATGAAATCAAGTTTTGGAAGCCTATAGTGTAATCCCCACACACCATACTGAACTACATGGACTTTGATCCATGTCAAGGTATGGTATGTAAGAAACCTCCCTGAGATTAAATCCCAACAGCAATTGGTCTCGACCATCATCGCATCAGTGTAACAAGCCACAACCGAAACTACGAGGACTTTGATCCTTTCCAAGGTAGGGTGCGTAGGAAGCCTCCATGAAGTTCAATCCCACCATCCACTGGGACCCCAGCTCCTTATTCACTTCATTTCCCATCATTGGGAACTATGCGGTCTTTGATCCATGTCTCCTAGACAGGGTTTTTAGGGAACCTCCCTGAGGTTCATCCCCTTCTATCGGTTAGCCGTTGTCACCTCATTCATTGGTAATATGTCTTCATCTTCATTTAGATGTAAGCCATTGTTAGCCCCATACAGCGGTAATTCGTTGTCACCCCAATCTATAATAAGCCTTTGTCACCCCATTCAGTGGTAATCTGTTGTGAACCCCAACCAGCGGTAAGCCATTTTCAAGATGAACTATGTTCACTGAACTACTCAGACTTTGATTCCCTGCCACGGGGATATGTAGGAAGTCTCTTCGAGACTCAATCCCACCATCATCATCTCCTCGAGTCGACTCCATCACACTCCCCATCCACATCACTTAACCGCCCACTATCCATCCTGATTCTTACCTTGCCCACCACATCCCGGTGATATCATGACAATTCACCTTTTCACTATTCTGAGAAGTAATTGGGTAACATACCACGTGTTATCCATAACATCGATGTTTCCCCAAGGGGTCACACCTATTTGATCTACTCTATTCGGTGTTCTGATCAGTCTGATCCATCTCTGCTAGATGTTGAAATCGCGGCATACCCTGTGTTAAACATGGAAAGCTAAGAAAATCTCATATAAATTCATATGTCATATAATTCCTCGCATTCGAAGTTGGATTCCTTGGGCTTCCGCACCTTTGATAATCCCTATAATAAGTGGAAGAAACCAATACATGCCAGTGTTCTTATGTCCAGACATGCCACTGATACCCAACATTAATACTCCCCCGACCGAAGGTTGCTGCCCTGAGTGGACCCCTTGGAATGTCCCAACAGAAGGATTGTAATTAACCGGAATCCATGAAGATATGTCACTTGGAAGAGTTTCATGAACAATGTATTAAATATATAAGTGAGACCCAGGATAGGTAATGAGTTTCGAGGAGAAATACATGGAAGGTTGAACCGACATCCCATCATCTTATTTCGATCAACGAGCAAACATCCCTAAATAAGTGACAGATGCTACCCACCTTTGGAAAGAAGGAATGAGGGGCTAAAAACGTCTCCTTTTATCCTCCAACAGACAGATGTTCTTGCCCCATTGAAAGCGTCGGAAACACAAGCCTTATAGTTTGGGAAAACTATGCTCAAACCATGTGACACACCTATAAAATCTACCCAACCCCACATATTTTCCTGGGTGATTTGGATGTTAATTTAACTATTATAAAACCATGAAAAACATAACTATAATCTCAATGTGTCATTCAACATGGTTATCTCTAATCACATGTGAAACATTCATACAACACGTCTTCCCTAAAAGTCCTCAATTTTGAACAGTATTCCCTGAAATCCTACAGAACTCATGAAAAGAGAATCCAAGAATAAATTAAAGCATGCATATGATTTGGTTGGCATTAAAATGCATCTATATGTCCATGATTATTAAATTTTTAATAATTTACGTAAATGAAATGAAAAAATATCATTGTCTTTCTTTTAAAAATAATTTATGTTCTCAAAAGGTAAAATAGAAATTTTTTAAGGAATATAAATATTTTTTTAGAGAATAATGGAATTACATTATTTTTTATAATTTATTTATAAAATTTTATTATTACATAATTACTTTAAATTATTATGAAATAATGACATAGTATTTAGTTAATTAAATCAAAAATAATATAAATGATTTTCCAAAATATTTAAAGTAATATATTTGGAATAAATTATTGTTTCGCAAATAATTAGTAGATAATAATATCATTTTAGGGTTTTTTTGGAATTTTTAGATTAAAATTAATTTTTTCATTGGTGAAATTAATTAAAATGATGTTATTAGTGTAAAACTAAAATTATTAGTATTTTCTGAATATAATCATTTATTCAATTCTTTAAAAATAATAAAAAATCTAACGAGGATAATGAAAATAACATATTGTCAAATATATCATCCCCATTAATTTTATTAACCAATTATCAACTTATATGTAAATTTAGTACCCATTAAAAGAAAAAATAAATTATCGTTATAAGGATACAACTGGTTATTCTATGTTATGTGTGTGTGCGTTCAAATTAATATTCCACACACATAGATTTTTCTTATAAATGATATTTGATGTATAGAATTATTGGATTAAAATTATTTAATATTTTCCAATTTATTATTCATAATGGTTAATTTACCATCCTTAAAAAGATAGTTATTATTGTGAAAACAAAAATAGTAATAGTGAGTAACATTACAAGTAAAGGGATTAAAACATTTAAAAAATATTTCAATTTTATTGTTGGATATGTGGATTGACATTATATTTCATCTAGTATCGAATTTATCACTCATTTAAGAACATGGTTAGGTAGTGACTTCTAATTGTTGAATATTTTTTGGTACTTACAAAAAATGTCACTCCTCCTCACAAATAAATGGGCACTTTAACTCCTCAGTTAATAAAAATTAAATGGATTTTTTGTTTCATAAGAGAGACACAACATTTCCTTCATTAAATCCTTCCATAGGCCTTAGGTTTCATACATTTATTGTTAATATTTCATTAGAAGAATTTAGGTACAATGATAAATAGGTTCTCTAAATAAGATGTATTGTTATTAACCACATGTTTTCATTCTATTTCTTCTTCCATATCCCTAAAATCTTATAAATATAATCCTAGATAATAAAAAAAAACATTTCATATAATGATAATTTATTATTATTGATTAATAACCTAAAAACATATCCTATAAAATGGGATTTAAAACTGATATTCATAAGTATGGTAGAATACGGCCTCATGAACTGATATAATTAGTTTTCTATCACTTCCACTAACATGTGGATATAATAATTGGTTTAATGTATATATATTATATTTACTACATTATCTTTGATCAATAATTATAATATCAAATCTACCTTCTTACCTTCAAATCCATTTGAAAATAATAACATCACTCATTTGTACGTGAGGCACAACGCATCCATGAATCTATTTAATGTGTTATTAATGATTCATAGATGGATTGTTATAGAGATTTATTTTATGTATCTATATCAAATATATGATATAAAAATTAATCTATAATGATAAATTTTAAATCAAATTTATTTTTACCATATTTTAAAATTTTGAAATTGTGTTCATCCGTACATATGTCCTTTTATATCTGTGATTTATTTAGTTGATTTTTCAACATCAAATTGTACGGATGAATAAAAATTTGAATATAACTAAGGAATATTATATTAAAATAATTTTTAATTTATAGAATATTATGGAACCATAATCATTGTACAATGACAAAAACTATTGAACCATAACATATATCATAAAGGAAGCTGTTTCCATTCCAAAGAGTGATTTTAATAAAAAATTTGTTAATAAATTGTTGGTAAAATGTTATAAGTAAATAATAGATGGTATTGTATATTTGATTATGGGTTTTTAATATATTTATAATAAATTTATATTTATCATCTAGGATGTTTTAACATGTAATAATATAGATGAGACTTACGGTAAGGGATTTTTGTCTCATTTTTCCTTCTATAAGACACATTCCATATTCAACACATGTTTATTTTTAGTAGTGTATATTATTCCCATGATTATATTTTAATATTATTATCATAACCATTATGGTCATATTTATATCCATCTAAGGTTCGCCCTTTAATGTTTTTTTGATTTTACTGTTTCCAATGTCGTAAGTGTTTTGTGTTACTATATCATTTTAAATTAATATTTTTTATGGTTAAGTTCCAATGGGGAGATATTGTTATCTATCTCTCAATAAAATAATTAATTTTCTTATAATGTGGTTATTTCTTGAGAATAAATTATTAATATTAATTTTTCTCATGTTATTTCCTCACAAAACATAAAAAATATCTTTATAAAAAATTATATTATTTCTTTCAGTGGTTAAAAATAATTTTTCATACATATACATGTGCTCTAAAAATGCTTTCAAGATAGAATAAATATTTATATATGAATGTTGGAATTCATTTTAAACAAATTTTAATTCAAATAAATGGATTAAAATGAATCATATTTTCATTTTCCAAATTATGTATCTTTGAATTTTTATAAAAAATTTTAATGTAATTTTAGTTTTACCACACCCAGAATAACAAAAAATTTCTTCCGTCCTGACCATAAAATTTTATGGAGCACTCTTTATATGGTTATATTATAATTTTTTAAGATATTATTTTATTTAATATTTTTGAATTTTTTATATTTTAGATAATAAATTTCTATAATATAAATGATATTTTCTTAAAGAATGTATTGATGATCTTTTAGTCGTTTTTATAGACATTAATGGAAACAAAATTGAGTGTGGGTTATCATTATCCAAGTATATGATTAGTGATACAATCCATATCCAGTCTCTATATGGTTTATGATAATAGAGATGATGAAACCCATTTCATTATCATATTTTGTTATATGATGTAATTATTATGTAAAAAAATCCTTTTTGGGGCTACGATATGATGAATGATTTTGTGGCATACATATGAATGAATTTAATTATGTGATTGCTGTAACCAGAATAATAAATCGATATAATGAATTTGGTAAATATTAATGTTCTACAATCTAAAATTATACATTGGGGTTATCCAAATCCAGATAAAATTGTACATGGGAGGTCATCCCATGCCCAAAAAAGAGGCTAAATAGGTGGTTATCCCATTAATGAAAAAATGAGAGTATATTGGAGGATATACCATACCCAATAAAGGCACACATGTGGTTATTCCAAGCCTAACAAGTTTTGAGTCTCATGGTGGACATCATTGACATGATAATTTCTATTACTATGTGTATTCTAAATATATATATATTAGACCAATGTTATTCTATCAATTATTTTTTACTCTAATTCCTTTATAATTCATCTTTTATGAAGATCTAATATTTATTCCATGACTCTTTTTTTAATTATGATTTTTGGGTATTTTTTTTAAATATTATTCTCATGTTCTAATATCCTTAGAATCATGTTATTTTTATATCTATATTTTCATACCATTCTTGAGCATCATAGATCATAAGTTTTTATATTTTTTTTACCTTAGACAAGGAGAAAGGTATTATGTATGATATATCTGAAAACAGAGCTCTTTTTGTAGATCTTGTTGGGAGATGATATAGTTTACTTATGTAGAAACAACTTAAATTTCCATATTCCAAAGATACTATACCTATAAAATTATAGGATGGATATATATTTTATGTAATGAGTTTTGTAAAAATAATGTGTAATATCTATGTGTAAAAAGTGTGGGTCACTAAATTTTTTATTCCAAACTTTTATATATATTCTTTAGAATCTATACTAATAAAAAATTAGTGATAACCCAAGGCATATTACAATATATAGGTTGATTTATTTAAATTTTGGTGAAGGGTATAAAATTATTATTCGTTGAAATTGCATCCATGTTTGGATAATTTAATTGGGTGTGGATCCAACACAGATATACCTATGGGTAATAAATTCAAAAAATTAACATTGAGATTGGAATCGATCACCACCTGGTGCATGATAGAGAGGTATTTTCCCACACCATTATTGACCCTTCTATGGGATATTATTTGGTTAATTCACATTTTCATAATATACCATTGTAATTAATTTGAATAAATTATGACAAGGGATGAACTAGGTTTCACCAAAGGTGTCATAGATTGAAAATATAGCATCATTATTGAGACATTTTATAATTTATTTTTTTAGGAATATGTGTTTTTCCAATTTTTTGTTATTATACTTTGATATTTGGTCTGAAATAACTTTTTGAACCTATATTAATATTTTTACTGGGGAATTTTATGGACAGTGGGGTGATTTTACACATGGGAAACTAAATTAAATGGGAACTGGATTGAAAAACCTTTTGATTACCAATAATATGTTATCATGATATCTTATTAACAATGAAAACATTGGGCGAGATTCTTAACGAATAAAATTAGATAAATATTAAATTTTATGGGAGTTTTTGTTATAATGATCATAGTGTAAAGAATTCCCAATTTCATTCATGTCATAAATCTGGAAAGAGACAACAACGATAACCTCTCAAAGGAATTGTAAAATGTTTTATGTGTATAATTAAAGGAATAGTGTAACAATTTCAAAAGAGTTCAATATCGTATATGGGGAAATCAATATCATTATCTGAGTCATTTATATAATATAAGTGTTAAATCTTTGGCAAAGGATTAACATTTGTTATTCCAGTTGTTTATGTAAAATGAGTAATGTTTTTATGTATTATTATTTTATAATTATATTTCAGAAATGGTATATCAATTTTATTTTGTTTATTATAATAATTAAGCATCTAATGGATTTCTCCACATTAGTTTTTATTTAAATATTTAAAATTTTATATTGAATGGTACCGATGACCAATAAAAGTAATATAATGATATGTTGATATTTATTGGAAAATTAATAGAAAGGGAAAATATAATGATTAATATGTATTTGATTTTTATTTAATAACATTTACATGTAATAAATTGATGATTTAAATTAATAAAGTAAATCTTATTATTCTGGTTCAATTAAAAATAATATGTAATTTGGTACAAAATTAATATGTTATAGAGTTTACTACATATTTATAGACTTTTTTTTCATCTTCGATTTTATTTCATTAGTGAGGATGTAGATTCTTTTGGGGATAATATATCATTCCATTAAAGTTTTTTGGTGATTAAGATATTTAAATACTTTGTATGTGACATTAATTTATTAATTTATAATAATATATCGATTACTGATAAGTTGAATTAATAAATTTATTGACCTTATTAATAAATTTTCAATTTTTAATTTCCTCAGGGTTATATTTCAGTGTTTTTAGTGATAAATCATTTTTTGATTGATTAAGTTGAAATTTTTGTGTTAATGTTTTGGTTTTAGAGAGTAATATATTATAATTGAAAACTTATGCTGACCATTTTGGGTTTTGTAAAAAATTTATAAAAAAATAGAATCACTTTTCACTATTTTATGTATCTTCTGATCTATTGAAGGATTGTTTTAGTGATTCTAGAATCAAAACAATCATTTTAGATATTCATATCATGTAGTAATAAATTAAAAAAATACTGATCAAAACACAACCAATGGATGAAATTCTTCTAATAACAAAAAAATAAATCATGTAATTATAATTTTCCACTATCACAATATTAAAAGAACCATCAACATTAGGAACAATGTCTTGAAGTATAATGGTATCATGTTACCATCATTTATTATGAGTCAATGATCTTTTTCAATCATATTTGGTATAATGTTACGTGATCAAGAAAATTCTCATGATCCTTGATTTTCTTATGATATATGATATTTTTCATTATCCATAATTATTTAGGCATAAAACTTTTCTCCCATTCTTATATTTTTTCCTCTCACAAGTGTTTTTTATTTGGAATCCTCGTTATTTTTTATTCTAGGAGACCTTTATACTACTCTTTTTCTTATATCAATAGGTAGTTTTATTAACCCTTTGTACGATATGGGATTTCAAAAAATGTGTTACTAGTGGAAAATAATCTATTACCTAGATCAAGATAAATTTACGAGTAATAAATTTATTAGTGGGAGTAGAATTTAAAATCACATGATTTCTAAAATAAAATCAATGTTCAATAGAATATATGACATAAAACATTGAGCCTAAATGAACCACAAAATATTATTGTTTAAGCTTAAATATTATACACTATACATTAAACATTGAGCACTATATATGATTAAATGATTTATGAAATATATAATATATATATAATAAATATAAAAGTATATATAGCTTATTATGAAATAGGTACTCAATTTTGTTGTGTACTTTTTATTCAACAAAAAAAATGTTTTATTCAAATACAATTTTTATTGATTTTTTTGAGAAACAATTATAATTACACAGAATTTTTTTTTGAAAACACATTTTTGAAATTAAGATAATTATTAGAATAAAAATATTAATTGTATCATATGATTTCACTTTGGGATTTTTCTAAACAAAATCTATTTTTCCATGAATACTAAGAAATACCAAATTTTTTAAGGCTATCATTTCTTTTCACTAAATAAATTAATTTAATATGAAATTTTATTTTTTGATTTTTTAATAACGGTAATATTTTATTAATAAAATTATAAAATATATTTCATTTCAAATATTAATTATTATTATTTTGGTATAAATCCATTTGTGTGCTCGAAAATGCATTTTTTATGATTTTTTTAAAATTACATAAATTATTATAATTTTAATACGTTAAAATAAAACCTAATGATGAATGATTTAAATTAAAATTATTGATTATATATCTATATAATTGTATTTAAATTCATATAAATTTTCTTATTGGGAATAGATTTAATTTAATGTCTTCTTTTCCTTCAAAATGAATTTTTTCAAAAAATCTCATTACACGACACCTACATGTTCAATATTAAATGGAATAATTATATATATATTAATTGAATATGTTAAAATAAATTATTTATTTTTAATAATTATGATTAATATAAGTTACTATGTTAAATTATTTTGGTCAGAATGAATTTTATAAAAAGAAAAAATATGTTATAATCATTAAGTATAAAAAAGGTTTACTTTTGATTGAACTAAAGATATGCGAGTTACAATGTTTCAAAATCATGTATAATTTATAATATTCTAACTTTTTTTTACCAAATAAAATATATTTAAAATAAATTTACCATTTGTAACTATATGTATATGATTATGACCTTTATAATAATTTAAGAAATAAAAATTACAAAAATGCAACTCTTACATTTAAAAATATTTTATTTGATAAAAAAGGGACAATAGTAAGTTCAAAACAAATATAATTGGTTATTTGAAAAATAATTAAATTATTTTATTCCTTATAATTTATGTCTAATATTTAATAATAATATATTTACTTTGATTTCATATGCTATGATGGTACAATATTTTTTTAACTTAAAGAAAAATAAAAGAAATCATTTTTCAAATTATTCTAAGTAATATAATTTGAATAAATAATTGTATGAAAATAAATTTATTGCTAATTTTAATATTTTAGGGTAGTGTAAAATGTTTATATTTTAATTCCATGTTCTTCATGGTTTCATTGAAGTCAATTTCAATAAACACTATGAAAAAATGGAATTAATAATATTGTATGAAAATAATATTTTATTAAAGTATTCATAAATCATAAAAATATTTATTTTGGAAAAGTTAAATAATATATATTCTAAAACATCATCCCCGTGAAATTTAAGATCCAATTTTCTCATTATAAGTAAAATAATTACTATTTACCAGAAAAAAGTGACTATTATTGTTAGGGTTAAAACATGTTTTCACGTTACATGCACATGTTTTAAAATAAATTTCCCATAAAAATATGTTTTTTATTAGATAAAATTTATTTAATATTTTGAATACTTAGGTATAAATTATCTAATAATTTCCATTTTATTTTTAATATAAAATCATAAATTCCATACATTAAAATACTCATTTCCATGGGGAAAACTAAAATAGTAAAAGTGTGTAAACGTATATGTAAAGGAAATAACATGTATATAACATTAATATTTTTTTATATAGAGGTGTGGATCCACCATATATTCTAAACACTCCATTTTTTATAAATTTATGAGGCACCTAGTTTGAGAGTGGTTTCTTGGTATTGAATATTTTTGGGTACTTACAAAAAAATCACAATTTCTCACTTACAAAAGAGAACAACATCTAAAATATTATTCACACATAAAAGGTAGTTTAGATCATCAAATCCCTAAAAATGTCCATTCCTTACATTAATCCCCGTTACCTAGATTCCCTGGTATGATCATAATACCATCATTGGAATTATTTAGGCATAATCCTAATGAGTTTCCCTGAAGTAGTCGTATAATTAATAACCATTAATTTTATTTTTATTTATTATCACTCATACTTTGGTTATTTTCTAAATATTATGAATTAATAACACCAGTATCATATATATATATATGAAAATATTTTATTATTCTAATGTAACAAATTATATACATCTTTTATTACATAACATGAGAAATGAAATGGTCGATCATGTGTACTGCAGAGTACCAACTCATGAATAAATGTAATTAGTATTTTATCACTACATCCCAGGGATGTATATAATGATAGGATTAATTTATAGGTATAGTGTTTATGAAACAATTATAATTCGGAAGTACAATATCACATCTGCCTTATTATCATCAAATTAGTCTAAAAATGATAACGTCACTCCTGCATATATTCTGATTACCACCTCTATGAATACTTGTGATAAATTTTTCATTTTCATATATGGTTGGAAATTATAAACCAATTATATTTATTTGAAATCCAAAAAATCCCATAATATATTTATTCCCAGAAGTAATACTTTTCATCCGTAAAAGGTAGAATATAATTTCATTTAAATATATGATCAAAATATTACCTTGATAAATAGTATGATTCGTTAAAATACTAAAAAAAATAATAGAAAACAATAATTTTTAATGGGGAATCATTTATATATCACTCTTACAATAACTCCAATAAATATAGTAAACATACAGTTTACTTCCTTTCCCAATGCATTCTTAGGTTATTATAGACCCACCCATCCCTATATTATCAAAAAACAATATTTTATTAATTAATTACATACCCATCATGATTTTTTTATAACAGAACCAGAGATTATTAAAACAAGTCCCAAGAATAACAACATAATCATACAATATAAAATATTATAATTTCAGAAATTACCTTATAAAAATACTCATTCCATCAATAAAAAATCATGTATTTTTAAATATCTGAAACATTTTGAAATTTTGTTTTGAAATTCACCACATTATAGTGAAATATAGTTTTATTTGAAGAAAAAATGAATTATAATAAAGCAGAACAAAAAAAATAATGGAAATGGTGGAGGGAAAATTCATTTTCTCCATATACATTAAAATATATCATTCATTTTGATATTTTTATGGAATGTAGAAACGTTATTTATTAAAAATTAATTTGGATAAACATTAAAAAAATGTAAAAAAGGGACAAAAAATATCCTTTATAATTGTCTTAATTCCATTTAAGTACATCAATAAAATAATATTAAAAATATACTCATTCATGAAAAGTTGTTTTCAACGTAAACATTAAAATAGTTTTTTGAATGAATGTTCCATACTGTGAGTATAACTCATCACGTAAAATATTTATCTTCTTGAAAACTATAATTATGTTAATTAGTTTTATTATTATGACCATTTTCATGTTTACAACTCATTATACCTCACTGTGTATAATTTTATGTCAATTACCATATTATTTATATTAACATTAGATATTTTGATGATATTTGATTTATATGCCCATAAGGTATTTGATAGGATCAGAAAGGTCAAAGACACTATTCCATTATATATTGAATAATAAAAAAAAATTATTATAATGTATATATAACATTTATAGCTTTAAATGAAACTATTTAATATGGTTATAAAAAATGAATTGTGTAACAATCATTCATATGGTATGCCATAAATACACAATAGTGACATTTCCATTTTTCAATGATCTTTATGGAATAATGTTAAGTGATATTTTATGTTTCTGTAATGAGAAAAATATTATAGAAATAAAATAACATATTATATTATATTTTTATATGTTATCAATGTTATGTGGTGATGAAAAAGTAATTCAATACATCATGAAGGTGGTAGTCTACATGTACACACAAATGACATTTTGATTTTCTAGTGAAAGGAATTTTAAATGATATATTATATTTTTAGAAAGATAAATATATAATTAATATAATATATAAACATAAATTTATTCATTTCAATCAATCCATGAATGACATTGATGGAAGTTGAATTATTTCGTTTCATGAGGTGGTATTACACCGTACACATGAAAGTTTGTTTTATTTTACATATGATAGAAAAATATATGGATAGATATTATGAAATTAAAGTAACAACATATATTTTTAAAGGGATAATAATTTTTATTTTATCATGGATTATATAATTTAGGATTATGTGGAAGAAGAAACAATACTAAAATATGTGGCTGAAAACAATACATCTTCTTTTGAAAATTTTCTTTTCTTAACACCTCCAGGCCTCTATGATCAGTATTCCTATAAAAAACACCTCTGTGAAATGGTAAAGGATTTTAAAAAGGGGTTATTTAAAATATTTTCCAAACAAAATGTATTTTAATTTGTGTGTGTATGGGTAGAATTTGTGCACTTTTATAATAGAATGGATGGCCCCTTATTGAATTTATTAAAATATAAATTTTTTATAAATTAATATTCAAGTATATATAGATCCAAATCTATATCATTATAAGATAATATAATTAACAGTCGATATGCACTCATAAAATAACACATGGAAGGTTTTGGATAAAATTTTTACTGATTTTATTTTAACACTCCCCCCAAAGTGATTTCATTATTATCGTGATAAAAAGGTTTTTTACACTTTAAGGTTCAATATGGTTAATATTAATAGAAAAACTACCCAATATGGAAAATGCGTTATTATTTAAGACATATAATTATCTCATGGAAGTATATAGTATTTTTTTATTTATCCCAATTTAATAAAACTATTATTCCTAGAAATTATCAATAATTTAAATATTAGAACTATTCATTTACATTAAATTTTATATCTCTATGAAGTCAAATGAAATTAAATAAAATATTTCAATATATTCATATCATGATTTTATTAAATATAAAATTATTGTGTCCCATGTTATTTTTAAATTATTTTTCTTTTATAATTTATAATATATTTTATTTCATTTTTCCATTAATTGGATAATTATTATATCATTGTTTTTGCCAGAATTTATGACATTATTTACTCACAAAAAAATTACCATGATGAAGATAATTTATTTGAAATTGAAAATAACATTCATAAAGAAAAATATACTTGTATTATCTCTATGTTAATAACAACATAGTTATTAAAAACAAGACTGTGACATTTTTAAATTTTCAATAAATAAAATATTTTAAAGATTATGATGAAATCAAAATGGAAAAAATACCATATATTATATATTTGGATGATTATGGTTGAAAAATTACCATCTAATTAAATTTATGAAACTGTTAGGGTCATTTTTTAGTCCATGTCATTTTTTGACCTTTAATTACCAAATTTACCCTTTATCATGGCAAATAATTTACTAAGGTTACAATTTATATTGATATAAAATAGAAGGGAATTATTTACCAGATTCAAACCTCTAGATTTTAAATAATGAAAAAATTATTAAATTTTAAAAACATGTTAGTGTCCGAGTTTAATTAAATTTTAAACCAACAACATGTGAAGAAAACTATTTTTTTTCAAAAAAACATTTTATGGTTTACTTTTTTACACTAAATTAATTTTTTGAATTCATTCTAAAGGCTAAATTGTACATTCATTAACCAGAAAAAAATGAAATTTCAAAACTAATCAAAAATCTTATTTTACATTGTAAATACTTGAAAATAATATACAATTATAAATAATTTTATTATTATTCACAACTAATAGAAAAATCTATTTTTTTTAAATTATCTAAAAATATTTATATGGTGGTGTTATAATGCTGAATAAAAAAATTAAATACATTTAGTAAAATTAAAAATCTATTATTTAGAAACAATTATTCTAAATAACACTATATAACACCAAAAACCCTAATTTCATAAAATATATATGATATTACCTTTTGAATTAAAAATTAGATAATATTTTCATACTGAATATAAATATATAATATCATACCCATAAATGACTTATTTTAGCTTTACCTAGGTCGCTCAATTATTAAATCCTTTTAAAACTTCATACTCATTAATTTATTCACTTATTAAAAATGTGGGGATACTTTTCCGTCAAATATTTTTTATATTCCCAGGTTTATTACTAAACCATACGGATTTTAAAAAAACATAACCTAGTGAATTAAAATGTTCATTAATAATTTATATATGTGTTCACGAATAAGAATAGGTTTTTCCACTTAATATATATTATCTTCCAACTTGAATAACTTAGAGATCAAAACATGAGATGATACAGTAACATAAATTCTTATCATCGAATGATGAAAAAAAATTATACCTAGAATAATATCATAGTTTACCAATTAGTAATAATCTGATTGAACATTATCTAGGATTTTAACATTTTCTAATGAACTATGGTCATAGATTTCGATTTATAACAAAACTCATTACAATTTACCATAGATATGATTTAAAAAATCATGGTCACCTTCTTCTAAATAATGATCTTTCCTCTGGTTATCCATATAAAATTCCTCTATACTCTTAATTATCATCATTTGTTATTGAATTATCTTTTTTAAACCATTTTTGATATAAATGTTTGTCCTAATAACTTCTAGCTGACTACATCAAACCAAATATTTGGATTTCTACACCATTTCATATGTATAAAAGGCTCCATATGTATACGGGAATGAGAATTGTTATTAAAGGAAAACTCAAAAAGTGAATGATGTTGATCCCAAATTTCCTGGTAATCTATTTCTCAAGCACCAATCATAGCCTCCATTATCATAATTTTTCATTCATAAAATTGATCAGACTAAGGATGAAATGTTTCATTAATATATAATTTTTTTCCCAATGACATCTAAAGTCCATTAAAAAAATTTTATGTGATCCTAGGATCCCAAGACAATACAATTGAGTGAGTAATTAAACATATTCAAACTATATTCTAGAGATAGATTTGATAAATATGATCCAAAGAAATTATATATCTAATGATATGTAAATTCATAGGTTTTCTAAATCAATCAATAGGACCCCAAATTTAATTATCATATCGTTATGTTTTGTGTAATTCCACTACAAAATACCTTGATATATATTTCCATTTTCAGTCCTAAATATAAAAAGTTTAAATAATACTTTTTTGTAATTTTCATTCTACATTAACCTATTAATAAGTCAACTAATTCTTGGTAATGTCACCCATATCTAATTTAATTTCATCCCACTAGTAATAATCCCAAATTTTTCTATGCATACTAGGTTTTCTATGATGTATGTAATGTAATGAACTATGAGATTCACTCAATATTTCTCTATTAAACTATGGGTCACAAGGAATATATAATCTATTCAGAAACCTCAATTCAGAATTTTTATCAGTGTAAAATATTTTAAATGTACCCTTTATGACCAATTCTTTTTTTTCATAAAAAATGATTCTCCTTCTGAAATTACATAAATTGTTCTGACATATGTGATTGTGCTGAAACCCGAAACAAAATAGTGTAAGATCAAACATCCAAAAATTCTAAGTGAAGATTCATCAAATCATTAACCAAATGGTCACGTTATAAATGTAACATGGTTAATAAAGCATTATTTTTCTTCTTCAATTAATAAACAACATTGTTTTATTTTCATGTATGATAATGGATTGTGAAATTATAATACTTCATTAGTTTCATCCATTTCTTAGGTCACATATTTGACTCTTTCTTTGTGAATGTATCCTCCAAAACTTTTGAAGTATTTATTTCCCACATAACTCTATATAAATGATTCAACAAAATTTTTAATGAAAACACCAATGTGTCTAATCACATATTTTTTATATGATAATTGGAAATATTAGGTTTTATATTTCATAAATCATAAACAATTACCTTATAATTATACATTTGGACACATTAAATACCATTAATTGAAGCATTTTTGTATATAAAAAACACACCATTCGTAGTGGTAAATGAAAAAATAATAAATTTTCCAATCTTTTTTATAGTTCATTAATTCAATCAACACAGTCATCTATAAAGATGTATTTAAATTCATTTTGAGTTAACATAGACTGTGAGTTGGACAACCCCTATATTATTTTAATAAACCCCCAAAAGTAACCTCATAATCCAAGAAAAATATTAATTTTTGTGACATATGATGTTCATATAAACTTTTTATAATTTTTACATTTACTAGGGTCAATGGTTATTCTATCTACTGAATAAATATGATAAATGAACTAAATTATTTGTAAACAAAATTCACAATCACTAAATTTTCAATATAACTTCTTTTTATTTAATTCTTTTGAAATAATCCATATGTGTATTTTTTGATTCTCATGAATTTTATAACATAGAAATATATCATCAACAAACAAAACCAAAAGCTTATCCAAGATTTCATGGAAAACTCTATTCATTTTTTCAATATATACATAATGTAATTCTGAAAACCCAAAAGTCATATATACAAACCAATATTTACCATATCTATTTGGAATGACAGTATTCAGAATAACTACATTCTTTCAACTTCATGTTATGGTAACCCCTAACATTAGATCAATATTCAAAATGTATTTCTCTCCATAGATCTGATAAAACAAATCATCAATATAATGAAAATAAAACATTTTATTAATAGTGATTTTATTCAATTCTATATAATCAATGTAAAATCTCATTAAACCATGTTTATTTTAAAAAAACAATATAGGATAACTATATGGTGATTTTCATAGATAAATGAAATCATTATACGGAAAATGTTGTAATTGAATTTAAATTTATAAAAATCTACCTGATCTATTCTATAAGGGGGTAATGAAATAGGCTTAGAATTAGGTACTAAGCCAACAGTAAACTCAACCACTCAATAAGAAATAAAATAAGTTAAATCATCTGAAAGGATATCCATATATTAATTTAAAACAATGACATCCCAAATCTAAATAATTTATTTTATTTCAATAATATAGTCTTTGTAAATTCCACTTCCATTTCTAATCAATTACCTAGCTTCATGGAAGGATATGAAATGTATGAAATCATTAAGAAAAAAATAATCATCTCTGCACTATATCTTAATATGATAAAATAAAATCCAATATGTACCCAAATAAATTATCAAATTCTACAATAATTATTTTAACATGCTTTTCCTGAAATATAAGTCCATAGATAGAAGTATGAAGATTCCTATAAATCTTGGATTCTTATATATTTCCACTAATAGTTTTCACCAAAATATATATCATACATTCATGATGTAATATTCCAATTTTAAATGAAACCTTCTTAAAATAGATTTAATGAGATTATCTATAGTCAAATATGGTATTGGAATAATTTTAATAGAGTAAAGCATACCTCTAATCATTTCATTTTATGGCCCAGAAACATCCATGGTAGATGAAAAAAAATATTCCACTATCTATTCAATATTTATGATTTATAGGCTAAATTACCAAATTTTGGAACACATTATCAAAGTAAACACTCTTATTAAAATTAATGAATCTAACAGAAATAATTTCATTATTTTTCATAATTGTTTCCTTATAGTAATGAGCTATATACCCAAACATTTGTTATACGAATAATTTCCCATATTTCATAAAACATTATCCAGGGAAAATTTTAACACACATATATAAATATGATTACTTTCATTTCATTCCTACAAATATCATTGATGAATTTATCCCAATTTCATACTCTCCATTCCATTTATCATTAATTTGTTTTTAAAAACATGATCTTCAAGAAAATTAATTTATATTCTCTTAGTACATAATAAAACTTTTCAGTAGTTTTTAGCTCATTTGAATCAAATATCCTTCATAATATTGGCTTAAATCCTTAGTAAAGACAATTAATTTTTCTATCATGATCCCAATCAAAATTTGGTGCATACCATGCCATAACGGATATGTTTTATTCATAAAAATCTGCATGATCTTTCTCATTTAATCTCAAATCCAAAAATTCATCTTCCACCCTATGTTGAACAACCTTAGGAATATATTTCTCATATATAGAATTTTTAATGTTATCCCATTATAGGTTATCAATATCATAAAATTCTCTGATATTCATAACAATCTTTCACCCCTGATATGATTCACATTAAAAATTGTAAATAGAAACACATACAGTTAGTTGATATAAAAAACCATAACATTTGATATATTCTTAAAATCATTAATCCATCCTTAAAATAACACTAGTTCAGAAGACGTGTAAAAATTTTAGAGGGACTTTTCTCATAAAATGTTCTGTTATTAAAATTTCACTCAATGGTTGATCTAGTTATTCTCTAGAATGTAAGAAAAACCCATTTATATCCAACATAAACTGGTCCATTACTTATATAAAATACATTATTCTAATTATAAACATTCTAGATTGCTGATCTGGAGGATATCATCCCATTAACTCTTTCCAAATTCATATTTCATGTCCCCTTATGGAAAGCCACTCTGAATAAACATGGTTTAGATGATTCAATATGGTAATCATTAAATGATATATCATTTTTGTTTCCCATAATAAAAAATATTTTTAGGGGATTCCATTAATATTATCCTAATATATAATTTTAAGTAAATCATTTTTTCATACCAAATGTAATTACCTGAACATAAAAATTAATATTATAATCAATTTAAACTATATTTCACTTTCTTTCATTCCCAATAGTATCTTCGGCTTAGAGTTTTTTTCATAACTAATATAAAAAAACCCATAAATATACAAAGTAAAAACTTCTAATTAGTGTCAATTTTTCCCATTAAAGAAAATATTTAAAATGAAACATTTTTTATTTTAATATAAAATCCTCATGAATTTCAACATGAATTCTTCTTTTCCCTTTCCCAACCATAATACTAATAAAAAAAAAATTAATTGTGGTATGATAAATAACTTCTTATTAAGGGACATTAAAAAATGAAATAAAATGTTAGCACATAAATAATAATAAATATATTTTTTACAGAATAATAATTGGGTGAAAAATAATAATTTTCTAAAAAATGAATTCACAAAATCTTCCAATATATTTTCATAAAAAAAATCATAAGACATTTTAACATAAAAAAGAAAACACTTATTTATTCTTAGATATCATGAAAAGATAATAATATATTTTTTGAAATGTTATACTTTTTTCACTTAAGAATTTTTTATATACTTCCCATTAATCTTATGATCAATTTCCTTCCCAGATAAATAATAATATTATCAAAAAAACTGAAAGAAATAATTGATAAAACATGTATGGAACCAAGTATATAATTTCTATATCACTATTATAATAACTCTATCAAATTGAAAAACTATACGTTCAATGTCCATACCCAATACATTAGAGCGTTATGATGGACCCACCATCAAATCACTCAGTATGGGTTAATAACATAATTTACCATACTTAGAATATAATGGACTGTACAATATCTTAACAATTCCTCGGAACCATAATATTTTCAAAACAGATAAAATGATGATATTTTCAATGTTACACTCACAATAACATTCATTACAACCATTCAAAAACATTTTAGGATAATGAAATTTTTTTATTCATTTTTAATCACCCATTTGAATATAAACATAATAAAGGGATAGAGTAGAATCCTTTAAGAAAACAAGAATACTTGTAAAGGAACCCAAAAATAAAATAATTAATTTTGTTGAAGTAAAATTTATTTTCATTATATATTTTAAAATAGAACATTCCTTCTGTCTTTTTTTATGGAATGGAAAAAAATTCTTTAAAAAATTTTCTTCTAAAAATAATTGAAAAAAGTGAAAGTGACATAAAATATCTTTTGTCTTCCTTTTATTTTCTTATAAATACAACCATAAAATAAATTTAAAAATATTTTCAGGTAATAAAATATAGTTTTCAGTAAAATATTAAATGATTACTTTTACATGAATGCACCTTACCATGATTTAGACTCAACACATACATAAATTATCTTTAATAATAATAATTTTTATAAGTTATTTACATTCTTAAATATCCCTTTAATGATTTATTTATTCCACTTATATTACTTATTAAAATTTTATAACAATACTTACTCATTTATGTTTACATTTGATGTATTGATGATATTCAGTTCATTAGTAAAAAATAACATTAGTAGGTTTATTATAATCAATGTGTTCTGTATTCCATAAACTCTAAAATAATAATAATGAAATAATTAAAAATTATAAAAATCAATAATAATTTCCAATCCATCCATTTAATATGGTTATGAACAATGAAATATGATACAATCATTGAGATGGTAGGTCACAAGTACGCTTATGTAACGTTTCCATTTTTCAAAGATCCTTATCAAAATAAGGAGCTTTCCATATTATCTAAATATAATGGTAATTATATCGTAAATATATCTTTATTTGTTGAAATATTATTATATATATATTATACATTTGGTGTGGAGATGAAAAACGAATCACATTGCTTCGTGTTGGTTGTGGTCCACACATATATACGAATGATGATATCAATTTTCAGTGAATTTAAAGGTAAATAAGATATTTTATTTTAATAATGATAAATATGTCATGAATATCATATATAAACAATAAATATATAATTATAATACAATATTAAGATATGGTGATTTAAATTGAATTATATAGTTTCACAATGCGGTATTCTGCCAAACACATGAAAACCTTTTTTGTTTCCGAATTTGGAAGAAGAGTAGATGGATAAAGGCTATTCCATTAATATAATAAAATATAAATATATATATAATAATGGTTATATTATTTTACCATGGATGTAGAATTTTTAAGAATAAATAAAACTAAAACATGTGGTTAAAAACAAATACTCTTCTATGGAAAACCTATATTGTTTGACACTTTGTGACATATAAGATTCGTATTATAACTAAACTAAGGACTCTAAAAAATTGGTTGGGATATTATGAAAGGGAAATTAGAAGATATCAAAAAATAGGAATGTGTTTTGAAGTGTCAAAAATGAGAATTAGTTTATCTCTTTTATAGGAGAAGGGATAATCACTATTTGTATTTATTAAAATCTTAATTTAATATAAATTAATTTTGATGTGTAAATAGATCCATATTGAACATATTCAAATATAAGATGAATATATATCAAATTCAACTCATCTAATATTATTTTTAAAAAATTATATCATATGTGTACACTTATATTTATGATTTACGCCCCCTTTGTTGACTCGTGTTCACACTTACAGTGACACCAAGGATTTTACCAATTTTGGGAAAAGACAATGACTATAAATGGAATAATTTACCAAAAATAATCCAAAGTTTGATATATGGAATGTAGAGACCCGATGCTTGACGTACATAAACATTACATTACTTTTGAGGAATACTTAGTATATAACAAAAACAGACACACAAGGACTGTAATAGTTTAGTGTCTTTAGAAACTTGGAACGTAATCTTCTAATCATGATGAAATATCTTCAAAATCTCCCATAAAGATCTTCTCATTTTTTTCCGTACCTAAAATCTTTCTTTTAATCCTGGGGGAAAAAATAAAAAGGGTGAGCTCAAATGCTCAGTAAGGGTAAGCATGGATAAGATAATACAAACCATATACATTTGTACTAAAAAAATGAACATTAAAAATCATGAGCAATGAAATAAAACATGGAAGTACATAAGGAATAGATCATAATTGAACATAAATCATGATAAAATATCATGGGAATAAAACATGTAATTGTGGTAACCACTAAGCACATGATATGATTTCCATATTAGCCAAGGCATTGCTGCCAAGACCATCTTAGTGGACAAAGTCCCTTTCTGAATCGAGTTCACTCCTCGTTCTAGTCCTGCATTACTGAACCGGTTTAACTTGTCATTCCATCCATGTCTATCTCATGAGATATAAATCTTTACCCAATGAATTGGAGGGAGATATAGGACCCACCCATCTCATAATGATACCATTCTTATGTGTGCCACAAAATCATAAACCATACATCATAGCATAACCCATGTAATTAAAATGGAAATCTCTAACATCGTGACATGATTAATCAATTCATATAGGGTAAAGGAATTCATAAAAATATTTCCATCACAACATAAGCAGATCCATGTAATAATATGGATAAAAACAGAACCCTTTATTATCTTAGATGGAAAATAATTTTGATAAAACACTTGAACTCCATTCTTGAGGAAAATATCCTATCTACTTTAAAAACACTTTTCCTTTCTTAACATGTCATAAAATTCTAAACTAAAAGAAGTTGATTAAAAATAAACTTTAAAACTTTTAAAGGAAGCTTCTTGGAAATAATTTTTTAAAAATCCATTCATGCCGTATAAGTTAAAAAAACATTCTTCTCGTACTTTTCCCAGAAAAGTCAAAAAAGTACATCGTAATGTAAACAAAAGAACGATTCCTTAAATACCATGTAGTAAAAGTAAAAAATGGGTAAAAAGGACGTTAAACATACATGAAAACACTTTTATAAAACATGGACATGGATAATAGAAATAACCCCAGTAAATACTTACGAATAAGCAATCTAGGATAAAAATGAGATTTGCAAAATTATCCCTTACCTTAGGTCTGATTTGCTTCGTAAGTGTCCGAACCTCCTGTATAATGATTTAAATAATGTCATTTACTTATTCCAGAATCATTCTCGTTGTTATGATATCATGTATGGTTCACTTATGACTTTATTTTACCCGTTCTTTTGTAAATTCCATGTAAAAAAGCGTTTTGGGTAAAATCGTTTCATTTGTCGTCTGGGTTTTGACTTGTAATTATTCATATGATTAATTAGATCACGATTACTTAATTCCAGAATATAAAACATTATTTATATATAATATATATTCATAATATACATATATATAATAGATTAGTAAATGGAAAGAAATACACCGTTCATGGAGACGGTAGGCCGTACGTACGCATGAACGCGACATTAGTTTCCTTATTGAGTTGAATGGAATTAAGTAGACGACATATATATATATACATAAATCTAGTATCATTATTATGACATATATTTCATGATTACTTATTATATATACTTTATAATCATTCATGAATGGTTAATGTGGAGAATGAATCTCATCGCGTCGTGGAGACGGTAGTCCGTACGTACGCACGAGCGATGATATCGTTCTCATGATCGTGGAATTGTATTGGAGTGTATGTATACTATTTCAGAATCAATATCAATTTACAATAATCATATATAGTAATTATGTACACCATTATACCCATCCAATTAAGGTGGTGGTGGAAAATAGATTACACCACATCGTGGAGACGGTATTCTGTTTGTACGCACGCGCGGTGAATTCGTTTTCCATAGGATGGATATATGGTGAAATAGGGTTGTTTCATACTTATAATAACATATCATTATATAAGTGATACTGATGTTATTACTTCATAATTAAACAAAATAAGAAGAAGAAGTGGAAGAAGAAATATAGTTGACAGAATCGGTAATGGACATTACCTCTTCTTTGAAGCGCCTCTTTGAGTCCTCCTCTTAGGGAACTAAAATTGGTCATTGAAGAAGACCAGGTCCTCTCGGGTGTTTCTAGGAAAGTGTAGAAGTGAATTTTTCAGGGTTTGGCTGAGCTTGAAGGCTCAATGTGGTGTTAGGAAGAGGGGGAGGAGGTGCCCTTTTATAAGGGAGGAGAGGGGCTCCTTTGGAAAAACTAAAATTATTATTTTATTATAAAGTCAAGTTCAGTTTCAAATAACTCCAAATTGATTTATTTAGAATCTAAAGTGGTTATAGGTCTAAATTCTCTCATCCAATAGAATTTAGACAAGTTTAGGTTCCTATTTTAACCTTATCATTTAGATTTAACATTAAGTTAGATAATTTTACTTTTACCGTGTAATTGTGTGTTCTTACACTATAAGGTTAATAAACATATTATAAGAATCCAAACGAACCCCAAGTTGTTTATTACTAATATATATAACCGTATCTAAGTCATTTGGCCGAACCTTATATTTTTAGTAATAAAATAACAATTAATAATATAATATTTGTTTTAAAAACTATTTTATGTCAATTTTGACACTATTTAGTAATTGATTTTTGTGAAAATCATAACAGACTGATTAGTTCTAAAAGAGTTAATTATATCAATACAAACATGTCATATTAACCTAGAAAATTATTGTAATTCATTAAAAGTCTAAAATTACATTCATTTTGGTATTTATGACATCAATTATGTCAATATTCCATTAATAAGATAATTACTGCATCATCTGTGTGTCATAAATAAATTAACTTATTTAATGACTAAAAATTAAAAATTAATGTAGGAAATTTTTTTATCTTTCTAATGAATATTTATAGTCAAATGTATCTTCTGTATAACCCTTTATTAAAAATGATATACTTATTAAACATTGATTTTAAATATTTTAACCCTTCTTTAAATAAATTATAATAAATGTCCTAATCTAAACCAAGTGGACCTAAATGGTCATATTTTATTCCTAAGGTTGTTTTGGGTCAAATAACACTTATCCAATAGAATTAGGACATGTGTTAGGGTAATAATAATATCATTTTTACCCGTAGTTACCCAATTTACTTTTAACCGTGGTAAATGAAAGTAAAAAGTCACTATTCACCAAAACTTATTTTCATATCATTGAACCACATTTTACTTACTGACATCAACAGTGTCTCTCGGATTTTTGAAATTCCACTCACAGAAGCGTTAAAATTAAGTTTTATAAAAAATTCATTTTTTTAACTACCACTTAGTGGTTTCACTATTCATCAAAAAATGAATGTTTCTAGAAAAATACCAAAAATTAGGCCTAAGCTATATTTGATATTATGAACTGAAAAATGATGTCTATTTTACTAAATTCAAAACATATCAGTTGCATTACTTAATTTAAAAATTAATTTCCGTCGTCAAAACAAATAGTGTGTTCTTAAGGGATAATAACTATCAGAAGATTGACACTTGTTTATGTCTGGTTTAAATGTGAAATTACATCCAATGACCAACATTGTATTAAATTGTAAAAATAAATTATAAATATAATTTAATACCACTCAAATTAATAATTTATCACTATTAATTATTTCGATTAAAAATGATGTTTTTAATTAAAATTTAGCTATTTTCACAATTCATCAGAAAATTAGTGTTGTCCGAAAAGTACCAAAATTTCACCCTAAGCTAATTTTGATATTCTGAATCCAAAATTTAAGTCTCTTTTGAAAGATAAAATTTATAAAATTTCAAAAAGTGGGTCTTACTATTCATAACGGCTAGTTCATAATAATATTATAATAATATCTCGTTTAGTGAAACTCAGTATTGCGTACTACACATGCTATCGAGGAAGGTTGTGATTGCGTGTAATGCAAGGAAAGTCAGGGATGCATTTTGTGCAAGCTCCTTTTGGTGTAGAGTACAACAGAAGACATTGATGAAATTAAAAAGAATATTTTTCATAAAATCTTGGGGTGTTACATTCTACCCCCCTTAAAATGAATTTCGACCTCGAAATTCATCGGGGTTATAAATGGTTTACTACTCGAAAGTCTCTTTAATAGAAAAACACATCGTAAAAAGGAATACCAAAAATTGGATTTAAAAATTAAAGAATGAAATGTAACGGTTACGCAAATTAACTCATCACTGGGTTTCCACATAGGAGAACATTGGTGAAAATATGGATATGGAAGAAAAATATAACCATCAAGTTCTGATGGAGAGTGGTAGAGAACATGGTTATGAAAAATCCAACAATCACAAGGCCATAAATTTGTGACGATCTAAGGTACCATCTGATTCATCGGATATAAGGGAACTAGGCCAACATTTTTGGTTTTCAAGATCATTTCACTAAAGTTGATGAAATTGGAATTAGAAGAAATACTTTCATGATTTTGTTATAGTCTCACCGTTGGTTGTTCTTTGGAAAATTTCTGCTTCATCTCTTAAAGAAATGAAGTTGAATTTGTCATTCGTGATGTGTTAGCAGATCATGTGATAGAATGATGTGTCATTCCATCTGTCTCAAACAAAATGTTAGAAAAGTTATCGAAAAATACATAAGTCCATCTATAGTGAGATTAATCATATATGGTTCCTAAAATAGACTTATACTTTATATATTATACTTTTTAATATAATAAAACTAGTTTCTACTAAACAGGTACTTCATGTAGGCTAGTAGTAGGCGATAAAGGCCAGTCGCACTTCGGTTGAGGGTTCGATTCCCACAGCCTTGTCCGACGCGATGGGCTGTCTCCCATCCTGCAAGTTGTCCTTTTTCTAAATCTATATTACTATAACATTCCATCAAAAGTATCGAAAAAAGGTCAATCCTTAAACAATACTAACTTATGTCCAACATAATCCATTCCATTCTTTAGGCTTATCTAAAATACTTCGGTCCAAGATCATAGTATAAAGAAAATGATTACTTGAAATGTCACATAACAATCATGTGAATGCCATCATTTATCCCCCATATATCATAAGATATATCTTTTTGGTAAAATTACAAACATATGAATACCTTAATCATGTATTCTCTTGAAAAATGAATACCCATTGGACCCTAGTGAAAACATAAATGCTGTCAAAAGTTAACTCTTTCTACATACCGAAATCCAAAAATTCCATATACTCAAACCATGATATAACATTCCCCTTATATTAGTCATGAGCTCATGAATACTATCAAACATTTAATTTTCTCCTTGTCCCTTCATTATGTACATATCATCTATTTTCCAAAAAATATCTGAATAACCTTTCATGGATACTGGTACCATTAATCATACACTTTCAAAACTCAAGGAAAGACAACAGTGTAACAATCCTTAGATGTATATTTATTCCATAGTACCATGAGATTACTTATACAGCATTACACATGATAAACATGTAATCATTCCACTACATTCTTAAACCATTGACGGAGCTTCAACAATTCTTTCATCTCATATATCATTTGTATTCTCTTCATCATCATCAACGTAAATACTACCCATA
The DNA here is from genome assembly GCA_963277665.1 of Viscum album. NCBI lineage: Eukaryota > Viridiplantae > Streptophyta > Magnoliopsida > Santalales > Viscaceae > Viscum > Viscum album. The sequence goes on along the minus strand of OY728161.1, from coordinate 1,590,313,512 downwards.
CGACCATACTGATACTCTTTATGAGACTTCCCCTTAGGGCATTGGTTTGCATAATGCCTGCACATTCCACATTTAAAACATTTATCCATTGTTTATGTCATAGCCATACCATTATCCTCATCCCTGGTGTAAACTGAACCTTTTCCATTGCACTTACTGGCTTTGTGTCCTTCTTTTCCACACCCAAAGCATCTTCCAGTTCCTTGAAACATTCTCCTTGATGCCTCTTCCCACATGATTTACATAGATGAAATTGAACTTTCTTTCCTCTATGATCATCATGAAACTCCATCTTTCTCTTATTACCCGAGTCAGGAAACTTACCAAATTTTACTTTATTGATCATATTATGAGATTACTGATTCGGCATAATAATGATGTTTGACTTCCAAATCCCATTTCATTTTTTTACTCATGAAGAATATCATTCCATTGTACATAATATCTTCTATTATAGTGAATCATCTTGTTTCCAAAAATTTTCTAAACCCCAAAAAGAATAGTGTGAGAGGAAAAAATCATAATAAAGGGGGAGTAACTTCAATATCTAATATCTTTGGTTTAATCTAATATCATTACCATAGTTCTAGGACTATATCCTATACGTATACTTATCCTTAGAGACATCCCTAGACATACCTTAGAAATATCTATAGGGATCTCACTAATGTTTTTGCATCCTAGTTTCCAAAGGTTGATTAAACTTTTCCTCTGCTACCAACTATTGAGACCCGAATCTTGACATACATAAACATTACATTACTTTTTCGGAATACTTAGTATATAACAAAAAGAGACACACAAGTACTGTAATAGTTTAGTGTCTTTGGAAACTTGGAACGTAATATTCTAATCGTGGTGAAAGATATTCAACATCTCCCATAAAGATCTTCTTATTTTTGTTTCCTTACCTAAAATCCTTCTTTTAATCCTGGGGGAAAAAATAAAATGAGTGAGCTCAAATTCTCAGTAAGGGTAACCATGGATAAGATAAAACATACCATATACATTTGTACTAAAAAATGAACATTAAAAATCATGAGCAACGACATAAAACATGGAAGTACATAAGGCATAAATCATAATTGAACATAAATCATGATAAAATAGCATGGGAATAAAATATATAATTGTGGAAACCATTAAGCATATGATATGATTCCCATATTAGCCAAGGAATTGCTACCAAGACCATCTTAGTGGACAAAGTCCCTTTCTGAATCGAGTTCACTCCTCATTCCAGTCATGTATTACTGAACCTATTTAACTTTCCATTCCAACCATGTCTATCTCATGAGATATAAATCTTTACCCAAAGCATTTATGGGAGATATAGGTCCCACCCATCTCCTAATGATACCATTCTTATGTGTGCCACAAAATCATAAACCATACATCATAGCATAACCGATGTAATAAAAATGGAAATCTTAAACATCGTGACATCATAAAACAATTCATATAAGGTAAAGGAATTCATAAAAATATTTCCATCACAACATAATCAAATCCATGTAATAATAGGTATAGAAACATAACCCTCTATTATCTTAGATGGAAAATAATTTTGATAAAACACTTGAACTCCATTCTTGAGGAAAATATCCTTTCTACTTTAAAAACACTTTTCCTTTCATAACATGTCATACAATTCTAAACTAAAAGAAGTTGATTAAAAATAAAATTTAAAACTTGTAAAGGAAGCTTCTTGGAAATAATGTTTTAAAAATCCATTCATGCCGTATAAGTTAAGAAAACATTCTTCTCCAACTTTTGCCAGAAAAGTAAAAAAAGTACCTCGTAACGTAAACAAAAGAATGATTCGTTACATACCATGTAGTAAAAGTCAAAATGGGTAAAAATGAAATTAAACATACATTAAAACACTTTTATAAAACATGGACATGGATGATAGAAATAACCCCAGTAAATACTTACGAATAAGCAATCTCGGATAAAAATGAGATTTGCAAAATTATCCCTTACCTTTGGTCCGATTTGCTTCGTAAGTGTCCGAACCTCCTGTATAATGATTTAAATAATTTCATTGACTTATTCTATAATCATACTCATTGTTATGATATCATATACGGTTCACTTATGACTTTATTTTACCCGTTCTTTTGTAAATTCCATGTTAAAAAGCGTTTTGGGTAAAATCGTTTCATTTGTCGTCCGTGTTTTGACTTGTAATTATTCATATGATTACTTAGATCATAATTACTTAATTACATAATATAAAACATGATTTATATATAATATATATTCAGAATATACATATATATAATAGATCAGTAAATGGAAATAAATACACCGTTCATGGAGACGGTAGGTCGTACGTACGCATGAATGCTATTTTCGTTTCCTTATTGAGTTGAATGGAATTAAGTAGACGACATACATATTTATACACATAAATCCAGTATCATTATTATGTCATATATTTCATGATTACTTATTCTATATACTTTATATTCATTCATGAATGGTTAATGTGGAGAATGAATCCCATCGCATCGTGGACACGGCAGTCTGTACGTACGCACGAGCGATGATATCATTATCATGATTGTGGAATTGTATTGGAGTGTATGTATACTATTTTAGAATAAATATCACTTTAAAATAATCATATATAGTTATTATGTACAGAATTATACCCATCCAAGTAAGGTGGTGGTGGAAAATAGATTACACCACGGCGTGGAGACGGTATTCTGTACGTACGCACGCGCAGTGATTTTATTTTCCGTAGGATGGATAGATAGTGAAATATGGTTGTTTCATACTTATAATAACATATAATTATATTAGTGATACTTATGTTATTACTTCATAATGAAACAAACTAATAAGAATATGTGGAAGAAGAAATAATGTTGAAAGAATCGGTAATAGACATTACCTCTTCTTTGAAGCGCCTCTTTGAGTCCTCCTCTTATGGAACTAAAATTGGTATTTGAAGAAGACCAGGACCTCTAGGATGTTTCTAGAGAAGTGGAGAAGGTAATTGTTCAGGGTTTGGCCCAGCTTGAAGGCTCAAAGTGGTGTGAGGAAGAGGGGGAGGAGGTGCCCTTTTATAAGGGAGGAGAGGGGATCCTTTGGAAAAACTAAAAATATTATTTTATTATAAATTCATGTTCGGTTTTAAATAGCCCCAAATTGATTTATTTTGAAGCTAAGGTGGGTATGGGTCTAAATACTCTCATCTAATAGAATTTAGACAAGTTTAGGTTCCTATTTTAGCCTTATCATTTAGATTTAACATTAAGTTAGATAATTTTACTTTTACTGTGTCTTTTTGTGTTCTTACACTATAAGGTTAATAAACTTATAATAAGAATCCAAACAAACCCCAAGTTGTTTATTATTATTATATATAATCTTATATAAGTTATTTGGAAAATCCTTATATTTTTAGGAATAAAATAACAATTAATAATATATTATTTGTTTTAAAAACTATTTTATGTCAATTTTGACACTATTTAGTAATTGATTTTTGTGAAAATCATAACAGACTGATTAGTTCTAAAAAAGTTATTTATATCAATACTAACATGTCATATAAACATTGAAAATTAGTGGAATTCATAAAAAGTCTCAAATTACATTTATTTTGGTATTTATAACATCAATTATGTCAATATTTCATTTATAAGATAATTACTACATCATCTTTGTGTCATAAATAAATTAAATTATTTAATGTCTAAAAATTACAAATAAAATACCATTATGCAGGAAATCTTTTTATCATTCTAAATAATTTTTATAGTTGAATTTATCTTATATATAACCCTATATTAAACATGATATACTTATTAAACTTTGATTTTATCTATTTTAACCCTTCTTTAAATAAATTAATAATAAATGTCCTAATCTAATCCAAGTGAACCTAAATGGTAATATTTTATTCCTAAGGTTGTTTTTGGTAGAATTAGACTTACCCAATAGAATTAGGACATGTGTTAGGGTAATAATAATATCATTTTTACCCTTAATTACCCTATTTACTTTTATCTGTGGTAAATAAAATTAAAAAGTTACTATTCACCCAAAAAAATTTCATCTCATTGAACCACATTTTACTTACTGACATCAATCATGTCTCTCGGATTTTTGAAATTCCACTCACAGAAGCGGTAAAATTATGTTTTATGAAAAATTCATTTTTTTTAACTACCACTTAGTGGTTTCACTATTCATCAAAAAATGAATGTTTCTAGAAAAATACGAAAAATTAGGCCTAAGATATATTTGATATTATGAACTGAAAAATGAAGTCTATTTTACCAAATTCAAAACATATCAGTTGCATTAATTAATTTAAAAATTATTTCCCGTCCTCAAAACAAATAGTGTGTTCTTAAGAGATAATAACTATCAAAAGATTGACAGTTGTTTATGTTTGGTTTAAATGTGAAATTACATCCAATGACCAACATTGTATTAAATTGTAAAAATATATTCTAAATATACTTTAAAACCACTCAAATAAATAATTTATCACTAATAATTATTTCGATTAAAAATGTTGTTTTTAATTAAAATTTAGCAATTTTCACTATTCATCAGAAAATTAATGTTATCCGAAAAGTACCAAAATTTCACCCTAAGCTAATTTTGATATTCCGAATCCAAAAATGAATTCTATTTTGAAAGAGAAAATTTATAAAATTTCAAAAAGTGGGTATTACTATTCATAACAGCTAGTTCATAATAATATTATAATAATATCTCGTTTAGTGAAACTCGGTATTGCGTACTACACACGCTATCAAGGAAGGTCATTATTGCGTGTAATGCAAGGCAAGTCATGGATGCATGTTGTGCAAGCTCCTTTTAGTGTAGCGTACAACACAAGACATTAATGAAATTAAAAAGAATATTTTTCATAAAATCTCGGGGTATTACATGGAACTATATACTAATAAAATTTTTTAAAATAAATTTTAAGAAATCAATATTATTTAACAAAATATTTTTTCAATAGAATATAAATAATACCAATTTTAGGACTATTCAATTACTTTGACATTTATAACAGCATGAAAATAATTGAAATTTGAATAAAATATATTAAGAAATATTGAACATTCAATTTTATATATAAAATTCATTTTTTAAATACTTTATTTTAAAATATATTAAATTTAATAAATTTAATATTTTTTATGGTTTTTATTTTATTGTTCCGTTGGATGAATAATTACTCTATCAGGGTAGGTTGGAATTTAAAGAAATTATTTATTCACTAAAAATTAAAATAAATTTACTATAACGAATATAATTCATTATTCATTCAAATAATTACTTTTATCTGAAGATTTCCCCTTGTAATCCATGTGTTAAAAATATTTTAGTTATTAGAAACAATTGTTTTTCGTTTTTTACACCTCATTTAATTAAATTTTATAATGTTTATAATCTCATTCACATGTAAAAAACAACCATATAGTCAAAATGTGGATTCCTTTAGGAAAAATATATACACATCCAATATTTTTTTGGAATATTTTAACATCACATTTTTTCCCTATCATTTTATAGTTAACATTAATAACTCCTTTTTTCCTATACCGTGGAAACAAAATTACTATGGTTAGTATTAATATTTCCAAAAAATAAAATGACTCTATTTAACAAATTTTGTCATCCTAATTAAAATTATAGAACATATTTTTGAAGATTCAAATTATAGAATTGCTATAATTTAATTGATAATTGAATGAAGAAAACAAATATAAAAATTATTTTTCAAAAAAGCTCAATTTGTATTAAAAATTTTATTTTTTGATAATTTTAAATTAAAATTCCCTAATAAAATAAAATTAGATTCTAAAAAATAAAAATGAATTAACGAAATTTTAAAATAATATAAAATATAATTTTATATTTTAAATATATGAAAGGAAAATATTTTTTTATATAAAAATAATATTTTTCATTATTTGTTGTCAAATAAAATATTTTAGAATAATTTAAAAAATTAATCCTGTTATAATATTGAAATCTATAATAAAATATTGAAAATAATTTTTCTAGATTAATTTTTTTTTAAATGAAACTTTTAAATTGACTTATATAATTCCTATAAAGCCACTTTTATAAAACATAAATCTTTTTTCATTTGATTGAGAAATTATATAATATTTTTTGAAGAATATAACTACATAATACCTGAATAATATATTATTTATGATAAAATTACTTGGGTTCTTACACAATGTTTGTAAATTTAAATCGGATTCTTAATTAAAAATAATTGGAAATGGGGGGGTTACTTTTAATTTGTTGTCTTTCAAAATTATGTGAATCCTTCTACATAATGTGGAAATGGATTTGGAGAATGTAGTTTTCTGTAATTTAAGTTATGAAATGGTTTTCAAAATTCATTAATTTCATCAATGTGTAAATAGAATGAATCTAGTTTTGGGGAGTGCTGCATAAGTTGAAATAAAAATTTGTTTAGGGGGAAGGTATAATGAACTAGTATAAATTGTATTAGATTATAAATTTTATAGATATGTTTTTTTATTTCGTCATTGTTTTTATATCGGGACAGTTATTTACTAACAAAAAAATGTATATCTCTAGTTTTTTTTAATGTTACTCCATGTATAGGTGGAGTAGATTGAAACAAAGTTATACAATTTAGAATATTTAAACCACATATTGATGATAGAGCTAGGTACATGAGGTGATTATTTGGTTTGTGTTACACCAATATTAGATAGAGGGATTCAATTGAGAGCTGTCACTAGTAGATAACTAATTTTGATATGGATGGAACTCTAGGATTCGAACATGTAGTGTTTTCAAATTTAATTTTTTAGTTTTTTCATTCTATAAGATAAAGGGAGTGATTTAATAAGTATGCATGATAGGAATCATTTATTATTTTTGTTTACCGATTCTATGAGAGATGGTAAAGTTGGGTACCTATGTCATGAACCATCCCACGGGGCCTATGTTATGACTACCCCAAGCCCCCTATAATGGGCTAGGGGCTGGAGAATAACATTGAGTAGGTATAACCCACAAATGGGAGGCATTTTCCTAAGTACCTACACACATGAACACATCTCCAAGAAACATTGTTGTATTTCAAACACTAAGTGGACATTCATGAATTACCATAAAATACCAACATAGTGTAACAATACGAAATTGGAAATTAAATAGTACTAGAATACAAGCCCAACCAAAAGGAAAAGTACATGCTCCTGAAATTCATCTGCAGAAAACACAACCTGAAGGGTAGGTAAATAAAAATTGTTCCAATGTTGCTGAAGCACACCTTGTCTTTTTTCCCTATCTATAAGCACAACATGGTCCTGATCCACAAAGGCATTCATCACAGTGTTAAACGTATGAACAAGACATGACACATGTAGGCATATCTTGTGCAGGGGTGAGTAAAACAATACATAGTAGGGACCCTTAAACCACAATTGAAAATAACACAATAAATTAACTAATGTATACCACAATGGAAACACCTGAAGTTCGCCACAAAGTAAACACATAAAGTACAGTCAATACAGTCATCTCACATAGGTATAAATAAAAATATTGAAGAGAAGTATTTCCCGTTGAAGTCCACATATCTCCAAATCTCAATGACACTAGAAGTATCGATGGCGAACAGAGTGTCGATAACACTTGGAGCATCAATGGTGTTTGGAGCATTGGTGGCACATGGACTGTCAAAGGCCACAAATTATCGGTGGCTCCCGGAGTGGTGATGGAATATGTGACATAGATGGTGTACAGAGCATCGATGGAGTAAGAAGCATTGATGGTGTAGGGAGCATCGATGGTGCACAGAGCATTGATGGTGCATAGAGAGTCGATGGTTCATAGAGCATCATTGGCACATGGAGCGTCAATGGCATACAGAGCATCGATGGAACATGGAATTTTTATAACACATAGAGCATCGATGGTTCATAAATCCAATAAGCCACATAGTCACCAATAATCCATCATCACCAAGATCACATAGTCACCAAGATCATATAGTCACAAAGTCCATGTAGTCACATCCAGCTATTGGATTCCACTCGTAGAACGATTTTTTGTGAGAACCTACTCCTCACGCCATTAGTTGATAAACCATCATCCTAAAACACTCATCTAGGGTATCTCAAAAGGACTTTCTCATCAAAAGGTTACCAATTCTATAAACGCCTCATCAAACAAACACACTTTTTGAAAGACATTCCCACTTTAGTAAAATGGGTCTTGTCCGGTCCGCGACTAATCTGATCTAGTCCGGCCGACCCGGCCCAACCCAGTTCAGCTCGACCAGAACCAGATCAGCCCAATGTGCCACTAGAGGGTACCATCATCTTTGATATGGCACACCCTCTGTGTACCAGACGTTCCCCACCCTTTCTTCATCATTCCAGTCAATGCATTATCGGAACAAATTTCGTGTGGTTGGCCTTCCTTCCCCGTATGCACCCATAGCTCCACCGCGGGGCCCTCCTCCATCACGGATTCAAGCCACATCCTTGTTCCTCCATGACCTCCTATTGTGACCCTGTGGTCATCATCGATAGCTTTCGGCACCGCGTTCCACTGGACGCCTCTGCTGACAACCATAGATCCACAGGTCTCTTCCACAGCTCCGGTGCTCCTTTTTTTAAAAAGGTTCCACTTTATCGATCCTAGGGCCATATCCTACACGAACATAGGCCATGAAACACCATTATAGTATTTTGAGGGTCCAGTCGCATTTTGATCCTCCTGAACAATTATGTCATGATCATGATGGTCTATTTGTTAGGAAAGAGAATAACGAGGATATAAATATCACACTGAACACCAGACGAAGGGATATTTTCCTTGTTCATTTTTTCCTTGATCTATTAATGTTAGAAAAATCATTAATAAAATATTATCATAATAATAACCATGATCTATTCATTTTTTAGGAAATAATTTTCCCTTTAGCAAGAACAATCAAATAGTGGATCAACATATTCCTAGGTTGGTCTCTGTTCGTCATTGGATTCTAATATGGGGAAAAGAAATCACGAAGATATCAACACCCTGCGATGAGGTTGGATCCTTATTTGATGAAGAAAGGGGTTCTTTGTCGTCATCAATCCCTGATTCACCAGCCATCATCAGAGAGGATTATGTCTTATTGTCCGAGAGGAATTTACTGGGCTATGGAGAAAACCCATGATTCATCTCAATAGGGATTTATTTAAAATGAAACAATGATTAATCAAATAAAATATTTTTATTAAAAATATTTAATGAAGGTTACGTCCATTTTCCAACATTCACAATCAACCTGTGTCAGTCGATGTTATGCCCTGATTAAGGTAAAGTCACTACAATGAATGCAATGGTTCCCTCAAATTTCTTATATGGGAACCCATTTAGTGGTTTTTCCGGTTTAAATTTTAACCCTACCACTCTCTTTATTTAAAATATAACATTTTTTACCATATAATTCTGGGCACACCATGCCTCATAATTTCATGTCGTCTAAGAACCAGCTCTCATAATTTTCCCAATTAATTTAAAAAAATAAAACCATTGAAAATATGAGTCATTAAATTTTCCCTACAATAAGGATTTACATCCCCAAAATCCAAATCAAAAGTAACTTAAAAGGACTAGGGTAATGATCACAAATATGAGCCTCCCAATCCTAAATGATCTCCTGGATATTCTTGTGATGCCACCAGATAGGAACCAAAGGAATCGATTGCCCACAATGGCTCGTCTCCTATTAATCCTCCATATCCATCGGGTACTCTTCAAAAGTATCCACATCATCAATATCCTTCTCTCCCTAGTTGATGAAACGTGATAGAAAATGAACATGCTTCCTATGGTATGACCCATGAAAGACATCATGCACCCAGTGCAACCGTAGGGGTACAGCTAGGCAGTACACCACCTCACATACTCTACCAATAATCTCAAAAGGGAAAATGTATCTTGGATATTATATTCCACCCCAACCAAATCTAGACAATCCATGTTTATTTGATACCCAAAGTAACTCATGGTCTCCCTACTCTAACTCTTGAGGCCTCCATCTCCTATCATCAAAGGACTTATGCTAGATCTGTGTAGTCATCATCCACTCTTGGATGACCTGTACCTTCTATGTAGTTTCCTTCAACAACCCTATGCCCATGATTGCTGAATCTCATTGGTCGGTCTCGAAAATTGGTAACATTCAAGTTCTCCCATATAATGACTAAAATGGTTCCATACCAGTTGTGGAGTGGTATATTTTGTTATATAAAAACTCCACCAGAGGTAGGTGGTCCTCCAAACTATAACTAATGTATAGGAAGAATGAACGTAACAAGTCCTCTAAAGCGGGATGGTCCTCTCCATTAGGACTTTTTTTTGGGGATGAAATAAAATGTTCAAGAAAAACCAAGTCGAAAATGCCTCCAAAAATCCCATCAACAGATAGGATGTGAAACAAGAATCACAATCTGAGACGATTATTGATGGAACTCCATGAAGCCAAACTGTCTCATGCACATAGAGTCATCCCAAGCTCTCTAACTATCTATACTCATGAATCTTAAGGAAGTTGTAATACATGGTGAGTCCATCAATGACCACCTAGATGGTATTATGTCCCTTTGATGTGTGTGGTAAAGCTGTCACAAATTCCATCAATATCCAATCCCACTTCAACTTTAGAACCTCTAGTGGTTGGGTCAAGTCTGCTAGAACCTAGTGCTCTACCTTCACTTGCTGACAAGTGACGCGTCGAGAAACAAACACATCAACCTCCTTCATTATATCCAGATACTAGAACTAATTTCAGAGTTCCTAGTATATCATTTCCACTCCTAGATGTTCCTCCAAAGGGGATGCATGGAACTCCCTCAAGACCTCCTCCTGCATCATCTATGGTACTATACTGTGTCCTCGGAAGAAATCAATGTGCTCCTCACCTTTCACTTATCCATCATAGGGATACCATGTGGACATTTGAGCATGTAAAGACCCCTATTCGGTATCTTCATGTTGTGCATCCATGAATCACTATAATGTAATATGGGTATAACAATTTAGTAGATGTAAGATGCTCCATCTCCATCCACAAAGGATATCTATAACATAACCAACTAATCTGACACCTCATTCAACAACTGAATGTCGGATATCCTACTGAGAGTATTCTCTACTACATTCCCCTTCCCGTGAATATATAAAATCTCAAATTAATAGTCCTGGATTAACTATATCTATCATCATTGTCTCATTTTCATATCATTATTAGAGAAGATATACTTGAGACACATGTTCTTAAAGTAGACAGAAAAAATGTCTCCAATTAGGCAGTGTCTCCACATCTTTAATAAAAAGACTACCGATGTTATATCAAGATCATGGGTCGCATAGTTCTTCTCATGCTGCCTAAACTAGAATGAACCACAGGCAATCACATCTTTCCCCTACATCAGGACACAACCAATCCCAGGCACTGATACATCGAAAAATACTACATACTCAACCCCATCCTTCAGTAATACAAAGATGGGGAGATCATCAACTTATGCCTCAGCTCCTGAAATCACTACTTGAAACTCCTCTTTCCACATGAAAGGCTTCCCTTTCCATGCCACATCATTCAATCGTGTTTCTAGTCTAAAGGAGTCAGGTACAAAAATCTAATAGTATCTACCCAAAATCAGGAAACTCCACACCTCAGTAACACTCTTGGGTGGCTCTCAAGAATGCATTGCCTCAATCTTCTCTAGATCTACCGTAACTCCAACCTATGAAATGATGTTTCCAAGAAATTAGACCTCCCAATTCAAGAACTAAAACATTGAAAACTACCCACAATGCTAGTTCTCTATGAGTGTGTCCAGGATCATCCTTATATGTATCATGTGATCCTCATTATACGTCGAGTACACTAGGATGACATCCTCAAAGACTACGATGAACCATTCTATGTTAGGCTGGAAGATCATATTCATGAATCCCATGAACACACATGGGGTGTTAGTTTTGTTGAGTAATATCATTATGTACTCATAGTGGCTATACTGAAATATGAAGGTTGTCATCAGTATATCCTCATCCAATACATGAAACAGGTGATAGAATGGTCTGAGGTCTATCTTTTAGAGAAACTTAACTCCCATCATCCGATCAAATAGGTTGTCAATTCTTAGTAGTGGATACTTATTCTTCATAGTCACTAGGTTCCAGTACCAAAAGTAAAAAAATAGTCTCATGTTCCCATCTACCTTCATGGAATACAAAACTGGGGACACCCTGTGTGAAACACTAGTTCTCACAAATCCTTTCCTCTACAATTCCTTCCATTATACCCTCAACTCACAAAGATCTGTGAGAGCCATATGATATGAAGGTGAAAATATATTTTTATTCTTGAGGTAAAAATTAATGTATAAGTCTACCTCCCTAAGAGGAGGTAATCTTAGAACATCTTTTGGATACACATAATCATACATATCTACCACTACATGAAACTGAGGGCTCATATCATCCAATACACAAAGGTTCATTCTAGCCATATTGTTGATGATCGGTTTCACCCTCCTGCATGTGAGTACATCCTATGATGCATGCATTTCCTTTTCACTGAAAAAGGATAATCAGTCCCATATGCATGGACACACAACACTTTTTCCCTAAAATATTCAATCTGGGAATATTCTATGGGTAACCATTACATACCAAGGATGACGTTGTAAGTCCTCGATGCTACCACCACGAGATCCCCACTGAAACACTCACCATCACAAGAAAGGGCACATAGTCAGAACCAGTGTGTGATCGTCGTATCACCTTGTGTCTGAGTCTCTAATTGTAGTGATCAAGTCAATGGCTCCACTAGAATATCCATTTCTCAAACAATGTTCGTGAAGATAAAAGAGTTTAAGGATCCTATTTCAATAAAAATATTTTTTGTGTGGAAAATACAGATATCATAAATATAATCATCTCTAGAGAACTGGGGATATAAGCCTCCATTGCATGCAGCTAGTCTCATCTATATCCACCTACTTCTTGTGCCCATCAAGCTCCACTACCATATCCACCACCTTGCAGACTACCCTATTCTTTCCTTCACCTATTCCTCATAGTTCCCTCAACTATATCATAATCATCTATACGAAGGGTTGGAAAATCTCTAGCATGATTTCCCTGACCATCATCTGAGTAACACAACATATCATTCAGTCAGCTCTCTCTACCCTGGGAGCATCGAACAGCTGATCCATAGTCCTAGGGTCATACCCTAAATTATCAAATCCACTTAGATCCTTACACCAGCTATCTGGTACCTACTACAGAATCTTTGTCTACCTGACTCCCAGTGGTATCTCATATTATTGGGGTCTACTCCTCCATAATGATCTCTACTAAAAAATATCTCTTCAGTACCCCCAACATGTGTCAAAATGCTAAGGGATATCATCGATTCCCTGATCTCCCAGTGTATCTCATGCTATAAAGTGCTCAATGTATTTCAAAGGGAGAGTTTTGTCTTCATGCATATCGATCACTAAGCTCCACAATCTTCTTATTGAACAATTTATAAAACTCATGGCTAGGACTTCCATTTGGTTGAGAGGTTTCCTCACTAATCATTTGACAAACGTAACCACCTACATCCAACCCTCAGTTGCTTGGGGGTCTATATTACCCCTAAACCTGGGAGTTCGCAGTCATTGGAACTCATTAAATTCAATCAGTTTGTATCCATACTCTACCAGTAATGCTGGTAGTAATAATGGCTCTCTGGTTTTTGGAATCACCGGTACACCACTCAGGGGTGAAATATATGGTACTGGTAAATATACCAATGCCACAACACTAGATGGATCATCCTCATTATCACCCATCATAATTCTAGATATCGGTCAACATGGAGGTATCTTGAAATAGATCAAGATGTTCCATAGTCATAGTGTATACCTTGTGAGATTAAACTGACTCAAGAGGGACATTAGAACACACTCAATCCTATCTGATGCATGTAACATTTATTCATTTCCCAAACAGTTTTTTCTTTTACCAAGTCAAAAATTATAATTTAGATTCCTGGAGTATGGATACATCTACCACAACACCAACATTGGATTCTTTAGTCTGTAATCTAAACTCAAAACATGTAACATTATTTCACCAAACCAATCTCAAAATATATTGTTTCTTTAGGTAGAACCTAACACCTTTGATACCACCATGTCATGAAACATCCCATGGGGCATGTTTCATGACTACCCCAAGAACGCCTCCAATAGGCCAGAGGATGTTGACTAGCACCGAGTAGGCATAACCCACAAATGGGAGGCACATTCCAAAGTACCTACTAACATGGAAACATCACCAACCAAATGTTATGAAATGAAAACACTAAGTAAACATGCATGCATAAAACTAAAATACCCACACTTATTAACAGTACAAAACTAGAACGTAAATATGTCCAGAATACAAGCCTAGCCAAAAGGAAAAGTACAAGTTATTGAAATTCATTTGCAGAAAACCCTACCAAAATGGTACGTATAGAAAAATCATTCTAATGTATCATAATCACACCTCGCCTATCGGGCCTCTCACTAAGAACCACCTAGCCCCAGTCCACCAAGTACTACATCAAAGAATTGATCATATTCCCAAGACACGACACGTGCAGTTACATCCTCTATATGGGTGAGTAAAACAATACTCAGTAGGGACCACGAAACTACAAAGGAAAGTACGACTATAAATTATACAAATTATACCACAATGAAAAAACATGAAGGAAGCCACAAATGAAACACAATAAGTATAGTCAATATATCCAGCACACATAGGTATGTTTAAAATCATGAAGAGAATGATTTTGAGTTATATTACATAGATCTCCCAATATCTATGACACTATAATTATCAAAGGTGCATGGGTTTTTTTATGGCTCACAGATCATCAATGTAGACTGGATCATCGGTGGTGCATGGAGCATCGTTGGATCATGGAGAATCAATGCCTCAAAGAGTATCGTTGGAACCCGGATCGACAATAGTTCTCAGAACATTGATGGTACCCAAAGTATCGATGGCACACAAAGCATCGATGGTTCATGGATCATCAATGGTGCACGAAGAATAAATTTATCAGGAAGAATTGATGTTTCATAGAGTATTGACGGCACACATAGCATAAATGGATCACATAGAGTTAATGGCACATGGAGCATCGATGGTACATGGAGCGTTGATGGCCCATGAAGCATTGATAGCACATGGAGCAACAATGATGTATAGAGAATTGATTGTTCATGCAGCCCCAACGTCACAGAGTCACCAAGATCAAAAAGTCACCAAGATCATATAGTCAAAAAGATCACATAGTCACCATGATCACATAGTCACCATGATCAAATAGTCACCAAGATAACATAGTCACCAAGATCACATAGTAACCAAGATCCTGTAGTCACATCTGGGTGCATGATTCTGCTAGCAGAACACTTGTTCCGGGAGAACCTACACATAACAGAATTATTTCATAAACTAAAATCGGAAATAAATAACATAGAGTATCTCAAAAAACCTATCTTGTACTAAGGGTTCCGATGATAAAAATTCCACATAAAAAAATGGTTTGAACGATATAGACAATTTAGTAAAAAGGGTCATGTCTGGTCTGGTTCGGGTCCGACCTGGCCCAACCCATTCTTCAATCCAAAGCATTGTGTATGGGTTGATGTGTGCATGATGAAAATATCCTACCCTAGCTACATATGTCCTTTCAACGCAGCGTCAGTCTGCGTTTCACGCGGATGGATTGCTTTCCCTGCACACACATGCAGCTCTGCCGCATGTCCCTCATTCAATGTGGCATCAGGGTGCATCCTTGCTCCACATTAGCCTCTTAAGTTGGCCCTCCAGTCTTCACCAATGGATTTTACCACTGAAATACCTACCTTGTTTGGTCGTGTAGCCTATGCAGTTCGTCATGCGCTACACCTACACGTGGTCACATCTGCCTGCCACCAGGCACTGCTACTGGTGACCCTGGTTTTGCAGGTCACCGCTACTGCTCCAGTGCACCATTTTTGGAATGGAATCAACTTCTGTGATCCTCATCTCTCATCCCTCACTGCCCAAGGCCTTGATCTAACTAGGTAGTGCAATGGGAATCCGATCTCATTAATATACTACTGGAAAATTGTACCATGGCCTTGTTGGTGCAACAGAGAGTAAAGACAAGAACGAGGATAGAAGGATAATATTGAACACCTAATGAATGGATCTTGGCCTCCTGCATCTCTCCCTTTACCTATTATTTTTCTCAAAATCATGATGAAGCCAACAAAAATATAATCACCAAGATCAATTCCCTTTAATCCCATAATAATTATCTCTCCCATAGAACGATCGACCCATAGGTCAACCTATTCATGGGTTGGTCCCCCATTATCGTTTGACACTATGAAGGGGAAAGTAAATAAATAAGATATCAATAACTTACCTTGAGGTTGGATTATTTGTTGATGAAGAACTGGGTTCTATTTCATCATTGATCCTTGATGAACCTGTGTTTTTCATCGTTCATTGGAGAGTCTTATATATACTTAACTTAGTGGTATTCCAATGGTTATGGTGATAACACTAGATTATTTTAAATAGTCCTTAATATAAAAGAAACCAATTAAGCATCAAATAAAATATTTTTATTAAAATATTATAATGATAGTTACGTTTCATTTCCAACATTTATAGTCGACTCGCGCCGGTGGATGTCAGGTGCCTCTTAAGGTAAAGTCGCTAATTTAAACACAAAGGCACCCTCAGATTTCTGATTTGGGCACCCATTTAGAATTTATTCTTATTTAAAGAATAATATACTCGATAAATTTATTAAATTCTTAACAGTTTTTACAGTATCATTCCAGGAACACTAATCCTTGGAATGATTCTCTATTTTAGTGCCTGGTCTCAGAATTTTCATAATTAATTAATAAAAATAAAATTATATAATATCTGAGTCATTACAAACTAATATAGAAATATTGCAATAGGTACACCATGTAAAAAATTGGGTTTCTTTTGTATGTTCTAATAGGTGTATTACACGATTGAATTGGTTTATTTCCCAGTAAAATATCTTAGGATACCGTGAATTGAAATATATTTTTTTATTTATAATTATCAAGATGGATTTTAAAAATGATAATTTTTTTATATTTATTTAGAATTGGGTGAACCTAATGTAGATATCATATATTTTTATTTTGGATTTACCTTATATTTCATAATATTATTGTATAAATTGATTTCCTTTCCTTTTATTGAATTTTTATTTAAAAATATAGTTTTCAGTTTGAATCCAAAATATGAGTTGGTTTGATTGGACGAATGTAAATTGATTTTTAAACCTAGTGGTTCATCACACACACACACACACACACATATATATATATTTAATTAAGAGAAAAAGATGAATTCATATTTGAGAATAATTATAACAATATAATAATAGTGGAATATAATTATACCATATTATTAAAGGTATTGGTATGACAATAAAAATTTTTGTTGGTAGGGTTATATAATAATATGTGCTCAAATATATATACAAGTCATTACTATTAATTATAATTTATTTATATTCCATAAATTGGTTCACTATGATATATTAAAATGGAAGAGTTTTTAGACATATATGGGGATTATCAAATTGGTTAATGAGAAATGAAAATCATCGCAGTTTGAAGACATTTATTTTAAATGATTATATTGTGGTATTTTAATAGTAATATTTGTGTTCCTGAGATTTATTTGAAGTTTGAATTGAATTTTTATTAAGATTTTTTTGTATGAAGGGTCAGATTATACCTTATGAAAATGTTTTTTTTCATTTTCAGGGTTAATTAATTAGTTTACAGTGTGCATTGATTTATATTTTTTAAATTTTGATAGGTATAAAAATACAACTTAATATTGGTTTAGATTGTGGAATATTATGTAGATTAATGTATTAGAAATATACTAGGGTAATTTAACATAATAATAGTAAAAAATGGGCACCAAACATATAAATTAATGTGTATAAATTTTTTATATTTGATTTGAATTATTTGAGATTTCATAGAGGAAATCATGTTAGTATGAATATTTACTCTAACATGATTTACATTGATAGGTTAATAGTTAAATGAATTATGTAAAAAACCAAATCAAGATAGTAAATTTAAATTTTATAACTATTTTTCTTATAAATTCATCATAAATATGATTATCTATCTTACAAAAATGTTTAGTTCTCTTGAATGGGTTTGTTGATAATTGTTATAATTTTTATACTAAAAAATACATATTTAAATAGATAGAGATTTAAAAATCATATAACATTAGTAAAAGAATCTATCTATTAATGTAACACACTACGATTATGTGAAATTTTTTATCTACTTAATTTAATCTTTTCAATATTTTTCATTTTATACAACACTGAATATAACATGTGTTATTTGAATCCAATAATTTTGTTTTGAGATTAAATAAACACCATGTTAATCTTCTGCTACAAGTAACACATACATTAGTATTCTGTACATATAGAAAAATGTTTTCTTTTTTTACACACAAGGATGAGTTCCTTCTATATCTTTCCTTACAATAAAGTCTTAGTTTTTCCAAACTATAATGTATTGTTGAAACTATTTTTCCAATGTTATTATATTTATTGTTAATCCATTGAAATGGAATTTATGAATAATATTAATTTAATTATGAAAATATGGTATAAACATGTATATATGAAGAATTATTTTGTATGATATTAACTAAATATGAAAATAAATCCATTTTGAAAATATAAGATATCTTTTGCTGGAAAACTATATTCATGTAATTAAACATGATTTACCTAAGTAAATTAATTTAAATACTTTTATTAATTATTTTAATGAAATATATATATATATATATATATATTTCAATCAAAATTTTAACTTTAATATTTTTATCTTCTTGACAAGAGATGGGAATAAATCAAAAAAATTGCATAATGATTTATATTCTTTCTAAAATGTGATTTTTCCACCTTTTAATAGTGCACCTATTTTAAATAATTCTTTTTAAAATTTTATAAATTTTATTTGAAAAAAAGTTCATTTTGAATGTGGAATACCAAAATTTAATTTGGTTAATCTATTTTTCTTTTTTGAGAAGTTTAATTTTTTGATGAATAGTGAAAAACACATATTTTTAATTAAAAACTACATTTTCATCTGTTTTATTTATATAGATAAATAAATTATTTAATATTTGTTTTAAACTATATTTAGATAAATAATGAATATATTAATATCATTTAGATCATTTGAATCAATTTTTCATTGAAATTGGTTATAAAAACACTTCAATTTTTAGAACATTTTTAGATTAAAAACTAATTGTCACGTGTCATCTATGAGATTAATTTTAAAATAATTTAGGAAAATTATATATATAGAATTTTTAAATTGTATTTCTTGTATTTAATTAGAATAATTTTTAATTTCAAAATATATAAACATATTTTTTGGAAAAAATTACTAGTGAAAGTAATTAAAATTAAATATATGGATTAAGGTAAGAATAAGTTTACTTAGTTGGAAAACATTAACAGAAGATTACAAATAAACCAGAATTATTGACAAAACATATTTTGTAGTATGTTTCAACCAAAATATCATATCCCCGACTCATAAGCCACTAAATTGGTGCTCTTAGTTGGGTCGCCACATGACCTTAAGTGCGCCTCCCTATAGGCCAGAGGCTGTCGACTGGTAGTGAGGGACTAAAACGCAACATGGAGAGACTATACCCTATTTAGAAAATTAATCTATAGAATAAAACAATGAATGCATGATAAAACATTATAATAAAAAATGATAAAATTACACAAACAACTCCCAAAATTGGGCACAAACCACAAGCTAAAAATAAATATGCCATGTCATGCTAACAATGCCTAAAGTGTAGGAAACCCAAAATAAAGATAAATGGATGAATCCCACAAAATGGTCATGAATGTATATCTGCAACCTCATCTATGTGAAGCTATCGAACAAATTAACTCCTAAACATGAGCCCTTTCCCTTTTATAACCCATAAACAAGAAATCTTCTAGGGTGCCCAGTGGTGCCCAACCAGGCATTGAGTGAAACACAATAGGCCACCACCAATGGTGTATTAAAAATATCCATTAAAATAGATAGTTAATGAATTTTCTATGTAAAGTTAATATAAATAAATAATACTCAGGTGCACATAGTTTACAAGGTTTATTTTAGTTACTCCTACCATTATTTCACATTCCATAACATATCTCATCTTCAATACATAATTCACACTCCACATGTGTTCAATGGATTTGATATATTCATTAAATTAAATTCATTAGGGTATTGAATGAAGTTAAATATATCACTAGGGATAAAAATATAACATGAATCACCTTTTCATCAAAATGAAGCCTCTATCAGGGTGGAATGAAACCGTTAGGGGAATATATCCTTTTCCCCTTCCATAACCCATGCATTAAGGGGTAGAGTTTAGAGAATCGTTTTAACTCTACCCATGGGATTATAAACTCATTTCAATACCCCACTCTACCAATCCATGTGCACATTATTATTTACCATTCACCATACTCATACTCATACCACATCACATCCCAACATATCCAGTATCAATATAAATATCACAGTCCATGTAATTCAATAATGGAATTAATATAACTCCGCAATCAATTAAAACATTTACTATATATGTAACACATCCTTTTTCCCAACTCCAATTTCTTATTCAGAATTCACTATGAATATTCACTATTCCTTTTAAATTTTCTTCTTATCATATTACACAATTTACATAACTTAATTCACTTAACCCATTTATCATTTCCCATTTATTAACACACTTATTAATTTCTAATTACATATCACCATTCATTTTACATATTCACATTGATCCCTTAGTAATAATTTTCACGCCCCATATAATTCATCAAATTAAAAAATTTCATTATATTAATAATTAATCTTATCAATCAATTCATAATGTAATATCAATTCAACTAATTAATCATTTCATAGAAACTAACTCTCATAGTCATTTCAACATAATTTGTAATACATATGACATAATCTAAATTAACTCAATTTTATCCATTACAATGTCATTCCAAACAACCATTTAATCAATCATAAAATACAGGAACACTATAATATACCATTTTAAACTAAACAAAAAATATTAATATTTTCATCAATGGATATATGTTATCACATTAAAACACTATACATAACATTACCACTTTCTATGTTCGGGAATATTGATTCACCCCATGGGGGGACATATATTATTATAATTATCCTCCATGGACCCTATAGGGATCATGATGATTTATATACATCAATTAGACTCCCAATTTACCAAATCTCACTAAGATAATTAAATTCACAACAATATGGGACCAAGAACACAATATGAATGCACAAATCCACATAAAAAAATATGTGATATAACTTGTAGACCACCAACCTCGAATCCATTACTGAACACACTCTTAATCATTCTTTTAGGCCTATATAACCCCCCCCCCACCCTTATGTTCCAACTTATGTTCCATGGGAAAAAAATAAATTTAGATCTTTAGAAAGGCTGGGAGAAACTATAAACCCTAATCCATAGAAGATGAGAAAGTGATGTGGTAGACTTACCCGGAGCTTCAATCTGCAAAAAAATGTTGATCCAAATGACTTGTAATTGAAAGAGAATAGACCTTTGGAATATTGGTTAATCCATTTTTGTCACTAGGGTTTCAAGGGGGTAATGGGGAAGAAAGCATGTAGGAAATTAGGACACCCAAAGTGATGTTTTGTAATTTTTTCAACTTTAATGGCATACAGGCTTTACCCACATGGTTTTCCAAACCATGCACACACCATGCATACGACATTGTATCTGAAAAAATTATTTAAAGGGTTTCCTTGGTATCCTCAAATGGTTTCTAAATGGTTTTACAACTATACATAATTACATTTTCAAAAACAATATAGCTTGGCTTCCCTCCTCGCATGGTTTACCTGACTATGCTCGAGCCCTATGCCAACTATGTGCCTTGCACAGGTTGGATCGATTTTCATTTCTTTAGAGTCCTGGTCCCCCAGAACACCCCCAAGGCCACTCAAACTCTTGAGAAACACATTAATAACAAAAGGAATGCATTTAAACCAGTATTTAAAGAAGATAATGCATTCATGAATATTGTGAATTTACAACCTCCCCACCTTATAATCGCTCGTCCTTGAGTCAGACTTCTAATTAAACACTGATCATCCTAGTTAAATAATCTGTTTCACTATGCTCTCACATCCATTCCCCTTTTTTGATATTCTCAATGAATATTAAAATTCTACCATATAATTCAAACCAAAGGAATGATCCTACCCCACACGACTTCCTCACCACAAGCCAGAACATGAAACTTATACATCTCAAGGTATGCATCAAATTCAATCATAAATCGACCACTAAATCTACATAGGAAACATATATTAATTCATTGAACTAGGAAACATCACAGACAACTGAATACCATCATGGAAGAACCAATTTTCATGCCATTGGTCTGATCCTCTACACAACTCCTGACCTGAATCACTTGCTGTCATTTTACTATGTTCTCAAAACCCTTATGGTGACCAAAACCCGCTATCATCCAAAGTAGAACACATGGAATTTCCAACCACATATCCGACTTATGTCTATCCACAACTCATGTACTGACTCTCCTATCCATAACCATGCATCCAAACACAATAATAACTATTGGGGAACTCCACCAATTAAACTTTTTCCAACACTCGGTTGCAATGCATACTCACCTGAACATTGGTCACTCGAGTCCCCCTAACCCAAAACTATGATCACATCATCAACCAACCACTTTTATGTTATGTATCTCTCTAGAATTTTTTTTATTTTGATCCCTTTCTATTTACGAATGACTACCATAATCTCAACTCAACTTTCTCATCATACAAGACGTGTTCCCAACTCACTACACCCGAACATCTATATCGAACTCTACCATCACTGGCCTTCATTTGTTCTATTGAAATAACCCAGTGTACATTCATACTCTATCCACTGAAGGACTAAGATCAAATTTACCTCACTCAAATAGGCCTTATTTTTTGAATGGAACTTTATACTGAAATATCAAACCATAGGTAATACACTTTCACCACACCAATTCATGTTTACCATCTCAACTCTGACCACCCCTGAATGGCTTGTCCCAGGACACCCATATTCAACTAATGGAACGCTAACACATTTTCACCTTCCTAATGATCATAATAGTTTGATTCATATAATTATAATACAATGCACCCACTGAGGTCATTCCCATAATTCTGATAATATTTTATCATCACATCCCTCCATAATAGCATCGGGATCCACCACCGTAATCAAAATTCCCAACACAAGAAATCCTAACATTTATGTAGTCAATAAATAAATCTACGTTCACTACTAAACCCACATCCGAAAATGAAACATAATTTTTATCTCAAATCCATTACATTACCACCTAAATACATTTACCTAAGTATATTTACAATTTTCATTTGAGTTGTAGAACACAACCATTCATTCTACAAGTTGTTGTTACCTCTCACAAGGTAATTTGGATACTAGACACTAGAATCTAACTTTTCATCTAGATTCACCCTAATCCCAATTACAATGCATGGCTCAATAAACCACCAAAATCATTTTCCATCTAGCCTATCTAAGAGACCCAGCGTACACCTCACTGGTTTCTCATTGGCATCCTAGTTAAACTAAATCTACCCATAATTCTCCTCTCCACTTCAAGGACTGATTTTTCACTCCCTACCTTAGAAGGGCCATCTCCATTTTTCTCTATGAGAGATTCCAACCAAACATATTACACCAAATAACAATTCAAACCCAACATTATAAATAAGGATATATATCATTCCGTAGAAGAAGATAATAAACAACACCCAATGGACGTTCTTGACTTCCATGAATGGAACCCATGATATTGGTCGACTGCTAGTCCATCTTGAGGAACACACATAAAACTGTCGATGGTGTAAGTCCCATTTTCAAGATCCACATATACTGCCCGCATGAGCATAAACTCAATGACATCCATCATCCAACCAGAACAGCTTCATGTCTCTTGAAATAAATCCAGTTCTTCTCAACATACCTGGGATGATGTCATAATGTTGGGCATCATCGTAACTAGATGAGGTATGGTAATAATTTTCTATAGAATGCCTATAACACTTATCTATTACTCATGTCACCCTCGACTATAGAACATGATGAACTTCCAAGTGCCTCAGGATTCCCTTCCACACACATCATATATGTACCTAACCAAAACCACTCAGGTGTGATTTACAAACAAGACTCACCACCAATCAACCACCATTATTGATATAGTCATTAACAAATGTTTCATGTCGCACTACATCTACCACAACTCTGATCTGTTTCTGTATGCCCCAAACAGTTAACAACATAAACACAATGGTCTACCACACCAAATCAAACCCAAAATCTCCCACACAACCAAACTTCTTGAATTGATTATATAAATAACGTCAGACACTTATCCTGGTCAAAATCATGCCTTAATAGTTCGTGCCCACAACTGGAACTCATTATAGCCCTCTTGGAATCTCACTTTCCTATGACCACTATTACCCTAACATTAGTTCCCACCATCCACCATCGCCTGAGAATATCCCAATTATATCTTATTCAAATAACCATGACTCTTGGTCCATCATCCCCATCATCCCTATGGAATTCTCAACTTTTCACCCAAAAATTGAACAATATAAAAAATCAAGCCCATCCATGTGACCACCCTCACCTCGATATTCACAATCAAAACAAAGGACTCTAATCATGCTTAGTCCACCCATGTCTCTTACACAAAAAATTAAAATAGATGCCTCCATTAATAATCATCCAACCAGAAAGGTCAAGATTCCATATAATAAAAATCCTTGAAACAAACAAAACAACCTACCACAAGAACTTGGGTGCCCTTATAAAAAAATTACGGCAAAATGATATTATTTTACAAGACTCGATGGAACTAATTATATATTGATTATAACTCTGATGAATCCCCCATGATTCATATTCTAACGTACCTGCATAATTGGGATTGCCTCATACTATGTCACCCTTGATTTCCATGATACTATCAACGTGCTGCCACAACCCAATTCACATCACCAAACCATAATCCTTCCCACTTAGACCTCTAGGCTAAACCAACACTAGGAAACATCCTCTATATCTCATTGTCAAAGTATAAAAAATTCACCAATATGATGCACCCAAAATTCCTAGATACCCCATACAACCTCCCTGGTAAGTCACCTAGAAGGTCGAATAATAACATCTCCCTAAAATGGGGTCCTAAAATACAAAATTCATTGATCATATCCCCAAACCAAGAACATCATGTTTCGAATGAATTATATTTTTCAAATGGAACTCTCAACCCCATTTTAATACCCACTGCAACTAGTTCACCAACAGACCATTTACTCTAGGTTTTATGCCAAAGTTAATTTTACACAAAAATTGGCACTACGAGCCAAACCCCAAATCAATGGTTCAAAACGCAATTCATAAGGTCTAAAGACTCATGGGTCATTGTGCCCATAACAAAACACCCATTACTATAGACACCACAACCAAGACACTCATTTTTAATTCCATCATATAGCCTATGTATTTACATCCTACAAGGGTCGCCAAATTCACATTAATAGGCAACATCTCAAAACATCTAGGTCATATCTCTATCAAAATAATAACAAGAAATATTCCTTGTATCCAAAGATGGAGACTCAAAAAGGTCTCCTAACATATAGTTAATATGTCGTCATAGGGAACCCTACCTTCAAAAACAACCCATACAAACGGTCCACACAAACAACATATATAACTCTCAACACTGGTCCTTATCAAATATCCCATGATTAGACAATATTTTATAATTAACTTAACCATTATAGAGACCTAAGGGTTCAGATTCTGAAACATTTAATTTACTAAACATTTCAAAATTGCTACCTCAATTGGATACACATTTCAAGAAATTTTCTCTAATGACCCATCAATGGTGATCAAAAAGTGTAAAACTCAAATAATAATGATACCCGACCTACAACAAACATTCCATTCAACTCACACTATCCAAAAAAATTGTTATCTTATCTATAATAATTTACCCAAACATTCCTATCACGGGCCATGGTAAACATGTGGGAAAACAACCTACATAGTCACAATCCTTTTTAATAGACACCATTTCTAATCGACTAATGTTTTCTAATGAAAATCATCCCCTTTAAGGTACTATTACCATTTTAAACTTATTACAACCATTACTTTAAATCATTCACAATCTTTGTTATGAAAATTTCTTTAACCATTTTACAATCTCCATGTATAGATTTCTATATAATGTATTATTCCATCATTACAATTTATCCCAACTAGAAATTTTAACCTACATATTGTGCTTCCTTAAACACCCTATTCAATGACCATTCATTTATATTATTTCTATTTACCCATTTTAATCATCTTTATTAGAAACCATTTTATTTATATTTTTTGGAATTAAAATTCATCTTTCCATTCATATCCCACACACCCATCCATGGTTTTCCTATCACGATACATTCCACATATATCTCTAGGTACCTAAAATGATGCATGAATTCACAAATTTGTGCCATTTTAGAGATGATAAAAATATAATAAAATAGCCTCATCACACTAAAAGTGAAACACCCAATTATGTAATATAATTATACTATGACAACACATATAAAGAACATTAAATCCCACCCTAGGAAGTGGGGTTTTCCTACATACATGGGTGAGATACTCCCAAAAATGAGCTCATTAACAAGACCAGAAACATCCTATTCTACATTCTACCATCCCAAATAACAAGACAGCTGAATATAATTCTCTGATACCACTTTGTAATTTACCTGACCAGGAATCAACTAAACAACTTCTCTGATTTTGGTCACCACATCACCTCAAGTGTGCCTCCACATACACCAGATGTTTCAAACTAGCAACAGGGTCTAAACTTCCATGTGGGGAGACCATAACCTTTCTACCAGAGTAATACCTAGAAGATAAAAACATAAAAATTGAAATAAATTTAATAACCAATGACCAATATTCATTAAACCTCTCGCAAAATTTGTTAAAAACCACATTCAAACAATAAATATCCCATTTCATGCTAGCTGTTACTATAATGTAAGAAACCAAAAGTAAAGATAATGAGATGAATCCCCCAAAATAGTTCTGACTCCTTGTTTGTAACATCATATATGTACATCCTGAGCCTGAATTAACTACCAAGCCTGATCTCTTTACCTTATCTTGACCTCCAAGAATGAAGTCTTCATGGGAACCCAATTAAAACTGAGTAGTGTGTTGGTACAACCCAGTATGCCACCACCAATGGTTCTATAAAATATCTGTTCAAATAGATAGTGATTGAATGTTATAATTAAAACAAGATACGTAATTAAAACTTAGGTAGAAATAGTCCACATGTTTCCCTAAATTCATTCCTAGCATTATTTACAATTCCATTATTAATCCCATATTCATAACTTAATTCACTCCAAACATGTGTTCATATGTTTAAGAGTTCTCATTAAATTAATTGCATAAGAGGGATGAATTATTTCCCCTATCTCAATATGGATAAACATATCAAAAGAATCACATTCTCCTCACCACAATGTGTCGGTCTAGGTAGAGTGCAACCATAAGGGAAAAGATATTTTTCACCATCCCTAACTCATGGATTATGGGGTAGATTTTAAATCCAAAATCTATCTCAACCCATGGGATTATAACATCATGAATATACCCCACTCTACTGATCTATGTGAACATGACTATTTTCCATTCACCACACACATACCACATCACAACCAACCATAGACAATTAAAATAACAATATCACAATCCATGATATTCAATATTAGATTTAATAGTATTCCACAATCCATTAATATTTCTTACCATTTATATCACATTGCCTTTTATCCCAATTCCCATTTATAATGCCTAATTCACTAAACATATTCATTATTCCCCTTAAATTAACAATTTGACATGTTCAAAAATTTCTACATGTTAATTTTCTTAACCCATTCATCATGTCCCATGTATTAACCCACATAGGCATTTCCATTAAATATCACCATTCATTTGGAATATTCACATTGATCCCTTTATGCTCATTTTCATGCCAAATATCATTCATCATATTTAATTATTTATTTACATTAATCATTAATAATACCCATCAATTTAATATTAATTAACAATTTATCAAATTCAACATTCCATACACACTAACTATCATAGGGATTTCAATATAATTCATAATCCATATCACACAATCTCAATTAAATTAATTTAAATAATTAATATGCATTTCCAAACAACCCATTAATCCATCATAAAATAATGTAACACTAAAATATTCTATTATAAACTATAGAAAACATATTAAAATGTACAATAAGGGATCTACATCATTACACATCTACTATGTATATAACTTTACCACTATTTAGGTTTGGGAATATGAGTGCACCCCACAGTTGGATCTAGATCATTCTAATCATTATCCATGCATCCCATTGGGATGTTGAGGGTTTATTTTCATCAATTAGGAACCAATTTTACCATTTCTCACTAACGGTATAAAATTTACAACAATATGATACCAAGAACACGATATTAAAGTACACATCTACATCAAAACTATGAGATATAACATCTAGACCGACTACCTCTATTCTGTTGATGAAAGCACTCTTAATCATAGAATTGGGTCCTGATCCCAACCCTATTTATGTTCCATCCAAGTTTCTACTAGAAAAATTGGGCTTTAAATCTTCATAAGAATATGGGAGAAACAATAAACCATAATCTGTAGAAGATGAGTAAGGGATGCATTTGAATTACCTGAATCATTGATCTGAAACCAATGATGATGCATATGGCCTAAAATAACAGGAGAATGGACCTTGGAAAAATTGGTGTGATCCAAGTTCATCACTATGGTTTCATGGGATAAAATGGGGAAGAAAATTCAGCAGGAACATAAGTATATTGAAGTGGAAATATGTTCAATCTCTCAACTACAATGGAAAAAAAGGTTTACCAAAACAGTTTTCCAACCCATTTGAAAACCATTAACAGGAGAATATGTAAGGAAAAACAATCGACCTAGTTACCTGGATATTCTCGCATGTTTTGGAAACTATGTGCCAACTGTACAGAATGCTATTTTCCAAAACTCCAAAGCATGCCCTCCCTCCTTGAGAAGTATACTTAACCACACAACAATAGTGCACCAACCATGATCCTTGTCCTGGTTGGTCCATTTTTTCTTTCCTTTGAGTATTGAACCCCTAGAACAACCCCAAGACCACATAGTCTTCTGAACCAAAAACGATGGTTGTATTTTTATATTTTATGGTATTCCACTATTAGATGTTTTAAGCACAATTTTAACAAGGTAATTCATTCACGAAGACCTATATCATACACATAACCTCTATTAAATAAAAAATATACCATTATTGGAGGAGAATTATTAAATATGGACCTCTCAATAGTAGTTGTATTTATATATTTTAAATAATTCCACTCTCCATCCACTATAAAAAGGTAGACATCCCCCCCCCACTTATTCACACCTCCCATGAACATTGACTCATCCATACACTATCCAAATAGTCTGCCAACCATTATAAATTCATCATAGAAGACTCAATTTTTTTAGTAATATAACCAATTTATTTCGTTGGTGAAAACTAAAAAAATTACCCAAAAAATAAGTAACATCCTTCAATATGCACTATTGTTTTACGTCTTTATCTTCCCCCAAAATTCTTCATTTTCAATGATTATAGAAAAAACTCAGTATTCTCAATATAATAATAAGTTTTATGTCATTTTTTCTACATAAATCTATAGACACATCCATCAAATGTGGTATGCAATCACTATTTTTGTGTATGGTGGACTACCTCCTTGTGAACTCAAGTCATATGTTCTTCCATTACAACAATAAATGGTTTGTAATAATGATGGAAATAACAGTTTGATATGATATTTAATATTTACTTATGATTATTTAATTATTATATAACATATACCTTCATACATTAGATTTATTCAGAGTATGATAACTTCGTTTGTGGACATGTGGACTACGACCACCTCAAAATGATGTAATTTGATCACAATCTATATGGACTGAATTATGGATAGGTTTAGTAAAAATATATGATATTAATAAAGTAATAATTTTATTATAATGATAATATATATGTATATATTGTTTACATTATTTCATTCATTACGAGAATAAAATTTAAAAAATGTTTTGGCATACATACGATCTACCGTCTCCATTAATTTTGTATTCCATTTTAGATTTATATCATCAATTGATTATTATAAATACTCATTTACTGAATATATATGATATGTATTTCACATTTTTTATTCTAGAAATAATTAAATCATGATACATTTAAGATGATCCACGATAACATGTAAAGACATATATAAAAATGAAAGTGGTTATTACCCGAAACATAACTGTAACATATAATTGTTAATGAAAAGGTAATATAAAGTAATATTAAAATAATATATTTTATAATATAAAATAATACGGTAATTTAGTAGATTAATAAGAAACATATATTTATTATACAGGAGTTTGGAACAAGTATGAATAAATTCATGACTTAAGGTAAGGGTTTTCTCGCCTCACGTTTTTTGTGAGATATATGTTATATTCATAACTTATTATTGTTATGGGGTGTATATAATGACCTATGAAATGATATATAATGATTTTTTAAGACATTAAAATTTTCAATTGATGTTATTCTTTCAGGGTTCACCTGATTCTAAAGATACTCATATAGTTAGGGGTTTTCTATTCTCACTTTAATTTTTTGATTATAATGCCTTATTCACCACTAGTTTCTTTAATGTGGTGAACATACATCCCTAGAATTTATTATAAAATTATTATATTCAAATTTATTCTTATAAAAATATCAATTTTATAATACGACATTCATGGAGTTTATGGTTAAGATGTTACCAAATCGGTAAGGTAATTTTGTCTCAATATTATTTCTTTGAGACACGTGTTATTTTATGCACTTATATTTTTTTGCATGGTGTATATACTTACCATTAAAATGGTATATCAATCATATATCTATTTTAATGATTTTTTAATATTCATTTATTGATATTATTTCATTGGGATTGTGATTCAATGCTACAAAAGTGGTAAGAGTTTATTACTACAATATAATAATTCATCATGATAGTTTTAAATTTTGTTTCAACTGATAAAATATTATGATCCATCACTCAAGATTTATCATGAATTTTATTATCCTCTGGTTATTCATAATAACATCATGTAATGGTACCATTTTTTACTCTCTTTGATACTTTATATTAGGAATAAAATATTTTTATAAAAATACTACATTATTTCTCTCTTTTGTAATAAATATATTTTCTTTCAACACCATGTTTTCTACAAATGTCTTCAAAAATATTCTACTTGTATTATATGATCCTTAAAAGATATTTGTACCCATGTAATAATTTTTTTTAATTTTTTTTGGAAAAATTAATCTTCATTAATTTTTTTGATCAAGGAACATTTCGAATCATCATATAGTGAAAAAGGAATATTTGGCATGTACAGATTTATTTTCCATCATAACTATAATTTCATTGAATCGTCCATCGCAAGAATAAAATATTATTATTTTTAAAAAAAAATTACCCTACTATTTTTAAAATTTATTTTTCTAAGGTGGTTTTCATAGAAAATGGTTTTAAAAATCATTTTGATGAAGTATTTAAAAAAAATTAATGTTTCCTTTATATATTATCAATGATTTTTTTCAAAGAATTGTTTTTAAATGATTTCTGATTTAAAAATATATTTTCATATCAAAATTATAATTTTCATCAAGAAATGTTTTAAATGATTTTTAATTCTTACTTCATAAATTTCCAAAAATGAATTCAAAAAAAATGATTTTGAAAATGTTTTATGTCTTATTTTAAATGATTTTAAAAGTAATTTTTTGTTCCATAAGATATTCTTGAACTTATATTTCAAAATTTGTAATGTCTTGGACCACTCTGGTCCATTCCATTCTAAAAATATGGTGTTTGAGGTGTTCCGGGAGGTCAAGGTGACATATCCCCAACACTTCTCCAATTTTCTAGTTCTGTGAATAGTTCCATCGGTGAACAGTTCCAATGGTAGATAGCTATGAACAGTTCAATGGTAACCTTCTTTGAACATTGTATCGATGACCCTAGGTGAATAGTGTCATCGGTAACCTTCTGTGAACAGTTTCATTGGTATCCCTTATTGAACAGTTCTATCGGTAACCTCTAACAGTATCCTCTCTTTCCTTTGCAAAATTTCCAATTCTATGAACAGTTCTTTTGGTAACCTCTAACGGTAACCTCTCATTCTTTTTCCAAAATTCTAATTCAATTACATTTCCATCAGTGAATAGTTCAATCATTATCTTCTAATAGTAACCTCTCATTCCTTTTCCAAATTTAAAATTCTATGAACAGTTCCATCAGTGAATAGTTTTTTTGGTAACCTCTTTTCCATTTCCAAATTTTGAGTTCATGAACATTGTTTCTAGAAAGGTGAGGTTCTCTCGGTAACCTCTATTTCTTTTGAAAAACTTT
The DNA here is from genome assembly GCA_963277665.1 of Viscum album. Classification (NCBI taxonomy): domain Eukaryota; kingdom Viridiplantae; phylum Streptophyta; class Magnoliopsida; order Santalales; family Viscaceae; genus Viscum; species Viscum album. The sequence continues at coordinate 1,590,280,584 of OY728161.1, read as the reverse complement.
GAGTTCATGAACAATGATTCCAGAACAGTGTGGTTGTAATGGTAACCTCTATTTTCATTTCAGAATTTTGAGTTCATGAACAGTGTTTCTAGAACGGTGTGGTTCTATCGGTGATGTTCTAATAGTGAGGTTCATTAACAGTGTTTCCAGATCGGTGAGGTTATAACTGTGAGGTTCATGAATAGTGATTCCAGATCTATGATGTTCTAACGGTGAGGTTCTAATGGTGAGGTTCATGAATAGTGTTTCCAGATCGGTGAGGTTCTATCAGTGAGGTTCAAAAAGTGAGGTTAATGAACAATGTTTTCAAATCGGTTAGGTTCTAATGGTGAGGTTCTTTAACATTGTTTCTCCTTTTCCAAAAAACCAATATTATGAACAGTGTTTCCAGCTTCCTACAGTTTTTCCCCTTTAACGTTTCCTTTGACGTAAAATTCATTTAAAGCCTTGTTTTAAGGACTTTAAGGCTGATTAAAGGGCTATAACTTATATATTTATTATTACTAAGGCTTGGGATGTTTTTACTTGGTCAAACTGCGTGCTCTAATGGTATTTTCTTTTAATGGAAAATCAAGTGTATCTTAAACCATTGCTCCGTTAATTCTTCAAAAAGGATAGTATATCTTCCTCCCTAATTATTTCTCCTTATTCTCGAGTGTGAGACACTCGAACATCCCATTCCTTCCCTTAGGAGTTGTGAAATCAAATTTTCCTCATAGTATTGGTTTCGCTCTGTTTTGATGAAACAAAGCAATATCAATCAATCTTCGATATAAGGTATGGTTTACCTTTGTTACTTTGTGGTTCATCTTTTCATGTTTTTCCTTTCCATATTATAGCATGTGATCTCCATGCTTCTAATGGTGTTTTCTTGGATTTCTATTGGTACAGTCATACAGTGGAATCCTTGGGTGGATGTAGTTGTCGCGAGAGTAGGATATTGTGATCCATTGTGTGGAATGTTCTCGTATAAAAAAATCAAGAACCGTTTAAGGTAGTGGATTCGTATCTTCTCTTTTTCATTTATGTACAACTGTATAGTTAGAATGTTTTATCCCACTGGATGACAATGGAATTGACATTATAAATATTTGAAATGGATAAATAAATTGATATCAATAGTATGTTATTTCCACTTTTTTACTAGATAGTGTGATATCTATTCTTGTTCTTGATGGAAATTTGTAAAGAACGTAAAGCTGGAATTAATTTGTAAGCGCTTGTCTAAATATAAAGAGGAATCTAAATGAATCTGATTGATGTTGTTATAATTTTTTGTTAATCAAATTGATACAGTAAGAATGATTAATTATTTATGGTAGCTTACTAGTTAGGTTTCCCGTATTTGGAACCTATGAATAATAAATCGATTAATCCATGATTAATTAAAGAATTGTTTGTTTGATAAAGATAATTTCTTGTAGGGTTCTGAGTTTCCCTCTTTCATGTTTAAGGGCTAAGAGCCCAATTTGTATGATGTTTTTTCCTACTACTTGTGTTGTGATGTGAGCCTAGATGGTTGTTGTGATATATGGGGGCATGGAGGCCTTTTGGTTGTGGCAGAAGATGACACCTAGAGTGGTGAGATGCATCGTTTTATGCATGTGGGAGTCAGAGAGGACACCAGAGATTATGGAATGGGATGGATGTGATTGTTGGTTGCTTGCTGATTCTTTTGGTTGGTTATCTACTTTACATATACCCACTGCTCAAGGAAGCTGGTCTTGCTTACACTTCATCCAAAAGAGGTGAAGACAAGTGGGGTATGCCACGTGCTTTCCGTGTTTAGCTTCTCAAGGGAGGATGGTTCTACACTCTTGCTATAGGCGACAAAGACTACAAAGGTAGTATATCTACTCACCATGTTGATCCCCCTTGTGTTTGGTAGCATATAATGTTTTTCTAGAATACCTGGGAATATGGGAATGTAATTATGTAATTAATAATTTAATTAACGATGTTAACCCATGGGGTTGGAGTTTGCTGGGACATAACGATGAGGATTTAATTTTTAAAGGGACAGTGAACATTGGGTGTGATTCTAAGGAAATTTAATGTGGAACTATTAATGTTTAATTAATTTTTAAAGAATTAATTAAACTAATGTATAACATATAAAAAGTGAATGATGTAACGAAATAATGTTTTTTAAATGGTTTGGTGCATATAGGATACCTAGTCATTGAAGTGGCAGCTGGGAGTTCGAAAGACATTAGTTGTAGTTGAGTCTAAGACTATGTTATGCCCACAATGTGGTTGTGAGCTATAGTATATTGTGTACTTTTTGTGTTTCTATACTCTACTCCACCCCTTCAGTAAGGTAAACTAACACTCTGGGGATTCTGAGCCCTGGGGGTGTTTTCACCAACATTATGGTTGGAGGATGGATGGCTGAATACCCCCCTTTGGCCCCGCTCTCTTCTCTTGGTAGATACTTGTTTTTCTAGGCACAGGGGTTAGTTTTTCCCATATATGTGTGTATAAGGATCTAATGGCTTGTGGTTATTCACAAACATATATTCTGGATATAGTATCTTATGGAATGTTATAGGTGTAATGTGTATAGTATATGATGGACTGAAAATCCTTACTCGGTGTAAGGGATGTAATGGATTGAGGTATAATACCCGATGTATGATACATGTTATGAGACCTTTAGTGGCTCCCATAAACTACCTGGTTACTCTCTTGCGTGGGCGTGGTGGTTTTTTTCATGAGGTTCATATTGTGGTGCTTCGCCCAGGTGTCTGCGGGCACGCCTTTTTGGAGAGAGATACTTAGGACGTGCGATGTTGGGGAAAAGAGGAAAACTAGTGGGGAAGTAGTAGCGAGGTACCCTTGATATTCTTATTTATATGATATATTCTATTGTGTGTTACTTAGTGAGAGTAGACATTGTGAGTCTGGGAACATAGAGTACCTATTTATGTGGTGAGTCAGTTTAATTTGTTGTTCACTATGATTTAGAATTCTTTCATTACTATTGTATGAGAGTCTTCGGGGATGATCCTACTATGTATATTGTTATAATCTCCCCTTTGTTATATAAACTATTTCTCAGGTCACTTGGAGCAGGTTGGAGATCAGGCTTGTATTTTCTATCTTGGGGTTACAGAAGCTGTTTGGGCTTGTGGTTTCTACTGTTTTTACTTTCTTTTGGGTACTCACAGTCTTTACCCTTTCAGTTTTTAGTAGTTTTTCATGAAATATCATATGTGTACTTGGGTCTTCATTTATATTTCTATCTGAGTTGGAGTTGGTTGGTGACTATTTTATCTCTCTCTTCCACATGTTTTCTCTTAGAGGGAAATTCCTCCTATCTGTGTGCTTGAAATTCCCTCAGTGCTAGTCACCATCCTGGGGTCTACTGTAGGCGATACTCTAGGGTCATTATCTCCCATCACACATTGCTAGCCTATGTGGGGTACACTTTGTGGTAAGGGGGTCGTGATAGAGTGGTATCATAGGTAGGTTGAGAGATATGATGGTTTTTGTATTTAGGCATAGGTGAGGTTGCATGGGTTGGTAGGGAAATGATGTCATTCATGTTTAGAATGTGATGTAAACATTGGAGACCAACTGAGACATAGGAATTTAGGGACCCCTATGATCTGATTTATGTACCATTAAGTATATAATGGATACTAAACAAGGTGATACTAGTTTCAGGGTAGAAACCTATGAAAGGATCATGCATAATTCTTTTTTTTTTCCTGTGTTTGAATGGGTAGGACATGGTTTAGGTTAACATAAAATGAATAAAAGAGAAAAAAATTAATGAATTAATGTTGAGTCTTCCATATTATAGGTTTAGGAGCTCTAACGGTTTGTTATTTTACAGGTATGGTTCCAGGTCGACGTCCTCATCAGGTTTGTGCAGAATATGTCAAACAGGTTATGCTAGAAGATCTCTATACGGTAGAGTTTGACGATGATGAAACATGTATGAGGACACTCCTAGAGTTTCATCGCCCGAGTCTGCAGAAGTACGAGGACACTGTTTCAGATGCAGCCATGGAAGACTGGTTGTAGGTGGTCGATATAGGCTTTACTTTGATCTGTGCTCGGATGGAGCACTGGGTGTACATGGTTGTGAAGATGTTTCATGGAGGAATGAGGTAGTGGTGGTTATTATTCCTTGGGGATCGTGAGGAGTTAGTGATCTCATGGGAGGAATTATGAGACCAATTTATGGTCATGTTTCCTTCTTCCACTATGAAGGTGTCCAGTCGTTAAGAGATTCTTACCCTATGACATGGGAGCTCTAGTGTGTGAGGGTTTAGAATCCATTTCCGGAACCGTTTAAGATATGCCTCCGACCCGTTGCCAAATGAGGATGCTAGGGTGAGGCATTTTGAGGAGGATTTTCATCCAGAGATCCAGCGACAGGTCACCCCATTTATGCTGAAGACATATCTTGAGGTGCTGGAAAGGGAAGAGGTCATCATGTGGACATTGTCCAGGCCCATATCACCACGATAGGGGAATCTTCATGATACCTCATGAAGAAGAGCTGTGATCTGGATTTCCCGGTTTCCAGGGAAGAAGAGTTTCTGTTTGGTCGGGGGTAGGTCCCAGACCTCAGATTCTCATTTCTCCGGGGGTAGCAACTCTCAGGCCTATTCCATGGGATTAGGCGCTTGTTTTTATTGTGGTGGTTGAGGTCATAAATAGAGATCATTCCCAGAATATTAGAGCAGTCATCGTGCACTAGGTGTTCCACTCCAAGTTCATCCATTGAGGCAGTTCCAGTAGAGGCAGCTGCAGCAGGTTGCACCAGCATTAGATCAGTAGAGGGTAGACGGGGCAGGCAGAGGACAGCCCTGTGATGCTCCTCATCCACATAGAGCATAGTGTGACCATGTTGGCAGTCGTCATTAGGGTCATAGAGGTTGTTGATGTAACACCCTGACCCCAACTACCTAGAGTTGGTGCATTATTACAAAACATTGGCATGATCACAAAAGATCATGTCTCGAATGAGCGATTAGTTTAGTAGCCTTAGAAACACTAGATACATTAATAAGTCTTACATTACATCATGAAGTGAAAAACTAAAACAACATAGTCTCCATATTCCACACTCATATAGCCTCAGACTATCCCTAGAAGTTAGTCATAAAATACTTCTTCACAACCTGGGAAAAATAAAACATAGAAAGGGGTGAGCTCAGATTCTCAATAAGGATAACAAAATAGAGGAAACATTCATAAATGTTCATAAACATATAAGTCAATGTATAACTAAAGAAAAAGCCTTTTAAACTTTAACTTCAGCATAATATGGAAACAATAAAATAAAATAATTACATTTACTTATTCACATGGATATTCTAGTAGTTGAATAATCACATGCAATATCAAAAACAACATTCATAATAATGGAATGAATAATGACAGACTATCATAACCACGTAGTCAAGGCCTTGTGCCAAGACTACAAATAAAATTTTGCCAAGTCCTTGTGCCAAGATACTAGTTTGTCTCATGAGACCCACCAATTCATCGAGGAGCTATAGTGGGCTCCAACCGTCACTTACTACGTCCAATGCATTCCTTATATGAAAATGTTTAAACATATCATAAACACCTAAATTAAAACTAGCATACGAAATGTCAATACATTATCCATAATCCATGAACATTATAAAATAACACATCCAAAGTCAAACATATCACAAACCATTCAATACAATATATATGTTTTGTATCATAATAAATCAACTTAAAATAAACTGAAAATTCATCAAAGTATGTTGACATGGATGAAATCAAAACCTTCTTTAGAGAAATATATCATTCTATTATGAAAACATTTAAAAGTCACATAATTATAAAAGAAAAAATTCATTTGGAAAATATTATTATAATCTTATAAGGGATGCTTTGATGATGTTATAATGATAGATAATAGATGCACCCACCGTATATGTTAAAAAAAATTTTTACCTTAAATTTGTCGAAAAGGTCAAAAAGTACCTTGTTTGGAAAATGACGGAAATATTCCATTAAAAAACATATATGGTCAAATAAGGGTATAAATGACTTTAACCCATGGTTTATTAAATATCAAAAATGTTTTGATAGACATTTTTAAGAAATGTGTATGTGGATTATAAAGATGTCCTAGTAGATAATTACATATAAACAACCTTGAATAATGAAGAGGATGTAGAATTAACCATTACATTGTTGTAATCAATCGAGTTGTATGAACAAAAGATAATAAAAACCAAAATAATCACAAGATAAAATGAATATAAATGGAATCATGATAAAATATATGGAATATAAGTACACAATACGCCACATGAAATAAGTGGAAAACAATGGAAATCTCACAGAATTAAACGTGAGATAAGGAATTCCTTACAAAAATTCGGCAGCCTAACTGTGCTACTTAAAACTTCCAAAAATGGATTGATGAGATCAAATAAGGTCTCTCATCATATTAACATAAAAATTATAGTAATAGGAATATAAAATAACATCCCTAAACATAATAAAGGGGAGCTTAAAGAAATGACCAAAAGGGACGTACTTAAAAAAGAAAGAAAGAGGTAGGATCGCTTACCTCATGTTTTACTTGACCCGTTTTTTCTTTAACGTCCTGAATAATCAACTAAAGTTAAGTTATAATTTCTTTAGAACGTTTTTCATGTTTATTATTCATTTTATATCACTTATTATCATTTTATAAACATTACATAGTCATTTATGTTAATAACAGTTGTTTTGTCGATATTTGGTACTTGAGTCAAAAATAGACTTCTTATAATTACAAGTTGTTGAAGTGGTAAAATATCCATTATCATCAGAATGACATATATGTCATATATATCCAGTATATACATGTATTTATAAGGGTACATAACATTTAGAGGTATGAAATGAAATGCACCGTTCATGGAGACGGTAAGTCGTACGTACGCATGAACGCTACTTTCATTTCTATTTCATATTTAATGGAGTTAAAACATATTGACACATAGTTATATCATAATTACAGTATAGTATAATATATAAAATCATTAACTCCATCCTTTATATGTACCACATATGGTATTAACGAGTCACATCACTTTGAGGGGGCGGTAGTCCGCACTTCCTCTAATGAGATTATCATGTTTACCCGTAATGGAAACCATAAAGGTATGACATAAAAGAAAAATACAGAAGCATAAAGAAAACATAAACATAATAAATATTATTTATAAAAATAGTTTCATCATAATGGACACCATTAGAGGTGTTAAAACAATATTGAACAATCATCATTTCGTGAGGCAGTAATTCGCCATCCATGGAAAAAGTATGTCCATTAACAATTAGATGGAGGTGTGTGTAAGTGTTGGTAGAATACCTATAATAAAAACATCCTAGTATATTGATTATACAGGTGTTTTTATGTAATCAAATAATAATAATTTTAGGGGGTGAATAAGGAAAATAAATTAAAGAAACTCAGGAGAAGACGTTACCTCTAAATCGGGTAACTCTTTTTTGATTTGAGTGAAAGGATTCCTTGGAAAGACTTCTGACCAAAGTGAGGATTCTAAGAGTAAGAGAGGGATGTGGATAGATAATATGATCATAGGATGGATAAACCAAGTATAAGGCCCTAGCCTTAAACCTTAATTAATCTTGAGTTATTACAAGATTACACATTGAGGATCTTTTCAGGTTTAGAGTTTTAGAGAATTAGATCATAAAACTTGCATTAAATTCCACATTTAAACAATGTGGTTACATAAAAGATAGTATTAATTTTTCCCATCAATGGAAACATATTTAAAATAAAACATGGATTCTTTCTTGACACTTCCTTGACACTATCATCACATCATGTACCTTTCCATTGACCTGTGAAAATCATTTCAAAAACATGGGATGAGCATAAAAAGCTCAGTAAGGGTTATAAAAATATGGAAAGGAAACATGAGTTCATATATAAATAAGAATAAAATCATACTTTACCCATAAAACATAGTCACATTAACATACCTCATAAAATCATGAATAAATCATAGAAATCAAAAGACATAAAGGTAACTTGAGGCATTCATAACATTCTTACGTAGGGAGTAACCCTCTTGGTTACGTTTGGAATACCCATCACAGTATATTCCGAAAATCACTTCGGAGAAACCTTAACGTTTAACTCCTTCACGTTACCCAATTCATTGGAGAGATATATCGGGCTCACCCGCCCTTATTTTATCACCAAACCACCCATCTTCATAACAATGCCCAAGAACCATAACATAATCGTACCACATAATACATGCATAAAGGAAACATAACATTTCCACATTTCAATCACAATATATAAATACAAAACATTGATATAAAAAACATTATAAAAACAATTTTCAATAAAAAAATAAAGGAAAAGTAAAACATGGTATTTATTTTTCATTTTAAAAAAAAAGTAACGCTAGTAGAGGAATATGAAACTCAAATAATGGTCACGGCGGCAGAAAAGTCATTGTCGCCGCATACGTACAACAACAAAAAAATTCCATTTCGTCATTTAGTAAAATGATTCATATAAAAAATATTCCTTTTGGATAAACATAAATGTCAAAGGGGTTTATACACCGTATAAAAGAGGTTTTTGTATAAAGAAAAATATTTCTCAATGAAAGGAGATTGAGACGAAGTCTCATACCTCATATCCGACTTGACTTGATCATTCTTTAATCTACTGAATAATAAAATTGAGTTAATTTCTACTTTCTTAATAACATTTTTAAAGTTCATTATTCCTTTTATATCATTTATTACCATTTCATGAACACTATGTTATTATTTAAGTTTATAATGGTCGTTTTAACGATCATTGGTACTTGAGTCAAAAATAAACTTCTTATATTTACAAGTTGTTCACGTAGTCAAATATCCATTATCTAAAGAACGATATTCATGATTTATATGCCATATATATCATATATATCCAGTATATACAGGAATTTATAATATTACAAAATCATTTAGAGGTAAGAAATGAAATTCACCGTTCATGGAGACGGTAAGCCGTACGTACACATGAACGATACTTTCATTTATATGTCATATTAATGGAATTAAAACTAAATGAGAGATATGTATATTTTAATTATAGAATTATATTCATCATTTAGATGTAACATAAATCATTTATATCCATTATATATATGTACTTATAATAGTACATTACATTTGGGGATAAGAAATGAAATGCACCGTTCATGGAGACAGTAAGCCGTACGTATGCATGAACGCTACTTTCATTTCTATATCATAATTTAATGGAATTAAAACATAATGATACATAATAGTATTATAATTCCAGTATGGTATCATATATAATATCATTAAATCTATCCTTTATACATACCACATATGGTATTAACGAATCAAATCACTTTGAGGGGGCGGTAGTCCGCACTTCCTAAAATGAAGATATCGCGTATACCCATAATGGAAGCCATAAAGGTATGCCATAAATGAAAAATACAGAAGGTTAAGGAAAAAATAAATATATTATATATCATATATAAATATAGTGACATCTTAATGGACACATTTTATGGTGTTAGAATAATACTGAACAATAATCATTTTGTGAGGCAGAAATTCACCTTCCACAGAAACAGTATGTTCTTTAACCATTAGATGTAGGTGTGTGTAAGTGTAGATCAAATTATTCTTATAAAATATCCTAGTATATTGAAGATAATGGATTTAATACAAAATAAATTTATAAAAAGAAATTAGGGGGTTGGAGAAGAAAAATAAAACATTAGAACACAAGAGAAGACACTACCTTTAAATCAGGTAACTCTTTTTGATTTGAGCTCAAAGGCTTCCTTGGGAAGACTTCTGCCCAAAGTAAGGCTTCTAGGAGTAATATAGTGATTTGGAGAGTCAAAATAAGTAGGTTTTGGCCGATCCAAAGGCTTGAGAGGTGTGGGTAAGGAGGTAGAGGTGGGGGCCTTTTATAAGACGAGAGGAGGGGCACTCTTAGAATGTTACAAAATGTTACTTTATTTTCAAATGAGTTTCGGATTTTAAAGGTCCCAAAATGATGTATTTCGAGGATAAGGTGATAAGGGTTGGAAATATACTCATCAAATTTGTCTTTTACAAGTGTAGGTCTTAGATTTTACATTATATTTTTATTTTATTTAAATATTTAAATAATGAGGTAATCGCTGCATCATCATGATGTCCTTAATAATTTAATTTATTTAATGTCTAAAAACTATGAAAAAAATACTATGATGTAGGAAATCGTTTTAGATTTCCAATGAATATTTTTATTCCAAAATATCATTTATTTAGAAAGAATTAAAAATGTTTTACTCAGGTGATACATTCTTTGTTATATTTAACTTTCTTTAACAATAAAAAGATAAAAAGTCACTTTCACACAAAAGTGATTCCATGGGGTTCCTCAAGTTTGTCACAAGGCATCCCATGGTCGTCCATGAGACAACCAGTAGCATTAGGACACATGTTGGTGTCATTTTTTACTATTATGATACTATTTTATTATCCTTAACTACCCGATTACTCATTAATCAAGATAATTAAAGATAATTACCGTCGTTACTATTCATAATGTCAAAAAACAAAAGAGTCTTGATTACATAATTTGGACCTTATTATTCCAAATATTTAATACATTTTACCAAATTCCAAACATAGAAATTTCAATAATTTATTTAAAAATAATTCATGTTTTCAAAACAAATAGTGGGTTTTTTGAAACAATATCTATGAAAAGTTTGGCAATAGTTTATGCTCAATTCCAAAGTGAAATTAATCCTAATGTCCACCATTGGATTAAATGGTAAACATATATTCATATTACACTTTAAGACCAACTAAATAGATAATCTATCCATATAATTAAATTAGATGAAAAAGTAGTTTTGATGTAAAATGCAGTATTTTCACTATTCATTGAAAAATGAACATTGTCAGAAAAATACCAAAATTTTATCCAATGTAAATTTCATTGTCCCAATCATAAATAATATAATTATTTTGAAAATAGAGATTATTAAATTGTCAAAATCTTGATTTAAAAATGTTTTTCCATCAAAAGGCAGTAAAACAATATTTTAAAAATATTATTGTATTCCATGCTTAAGATTGGATTTATTCTCATTTTAATCCTCTAAAACACTATCTAATTCATAAATAGACATAGATACAAAATATCAATTATTCATTACTTACTTGGTATGTTACACCAAGGGCTTGAGATGTGTGGTTAAGGTGGTAGAGGTGGGGGCCTTTTATAAGAGCGAGGAGGGGAACTCTTGGAAGTCATGAAATGTTACTTTATTATGAAATTATTTTTGGATTTAATGGTACCACAATGACATATTTTGAATATAAGGTGATAAGGGTTAGAAATACCCCCATATAATAGGTTTTTTAAAAATTTAAGTCTTATATTTTACCTTATCGTTTCATTTTATTTAAATTGTACATTAATGAGGTAATTATCACATCATCATGGTGTCATAAATAAATTTATTTATATAATGTATCAAAATTATAATAAAAATACCTTGAGGTAGGAAATCTTTTTATCTTTCCAATTAATATTTATATCCTAAGGGATCATTTATGTAAACAAAATTAATTTTTTAACTTAGGTGATACATACCTTGGTTATATTTTCATTTCATTAAAAAAATAATATGATAAAAGCTCACTGTCACACTAAGGTGATTCCATGGGGTCCAAAAGTTAGAACAAGAAATCTCATGGTCGGCCATGACTAAAAAATAGCATTAAGACACATTTATGGGTAATTTTATATTATTATGATATTTTTTTTATTACCCTTAACTAACGGATTACTAATTAATCATGCTAATTAATTATAATTGTCGTCGTTAGTATTCATAATGTCCAAAAACAAAATAGTCATAATTAAATAATTTGGGCCTTCTGATTCCAAAAATGGAATCCATTTTACCAAATTCCATAATCATGAATTACAGTAATTAATTTGAAAATAATTCTCATTGTCAATGCAAAGATGGGTTTTTAAGAAGTAAAATCTATCAAAATTTTGATTTGTTTTTACATCCAATTTTAAAGTGAAATTATATCCAATGACCAAAATTGTATTTAATGATAAAGACTTAATAGGATTACACCTTAAAACAAATTAAAATGGAAATCTTATTATATAATTAAATTAGATTAAAAAGTAATTTTGAATTAAAATGTAGTATTTTTCAGTATTCATTAAAAATGAACATTTGTCAGAAAAATACCCAAAATTCACCTTAATTTATATTTTATATTAAAAATTACAAAATTATTACCATTTTAACAAATTTAAAACATTCATGTTTCATTAATAAATTATATAGTTAATTACCGATGTCATAACAAATAGCGTGTTTTTAAGAAACAATATCTATCCAAAGATTGACACTTGTTTATGTCCATTTTCAAAGTGAAATTATTTCTAATGACCACCATTGGATGAAATAGTGAAAATATATTCTAATAACACTTTAAAACCAATTAAAATGATATTATAACCACATAAATAAATTATATTAAAAGTAGGTTTTGAATTAAAATACATCATTTTAAAAAAATGAACTTTATCGGAAAAATAGAAAACAATTACACAAAGTAAATATTGATGTCCTGATTCAAAATAAGGATTTTATTTTGTCAAATATAACATTTAAAAGTGTCAAAAAGTATATTTAAAAAGGGTTCTCCATCAAAAAGTGGTTAATCAACCTTTTAAAGAATATTAGAATATTTATTCTTAAAATTGGATTCATTTTCATTTTAAGCCTCTAACATTTATTGGATAAATTTACAAATATTTAACTAGAATATATAATAATTTTTTTGTTAGTTCGGTTCAATCCCGTCATTACAACGGCTATGTGTTAACTACCATTTAAAATAATATTATTATATTATTAGTGTGCAGTATAAGATTTCAAAGAAAATTTTTGTTGGGTATTAGGTACGCCATCGATCATAGAATCCCCTTTAAGGTAATATTAATATTTAATTCATAAATATTAATAAATATGAAAATATCATATTTTTTATTTACTTTTGATGTTACATCCTTCCCCCTTTAGGGAATTGCATCCTTGCAATTTTGAAAAATTGGTCTTTGAAACTTCCTTGAAAGTCCCACATCGGAAAAGGAGTAAATAAAACTATCACTTTAAAATAAAGAAATAGAAGTAAAATGGTCACCCGAGACAACAAATACTATGATTCCCTGAAAACATGGATATGGAAGAAAAAAAACCATCAAGTTCTAATTTAGAGTGATTGAAAACATGTCAACGAGAAAGTTAACCACCAGAAAATCACAAACTTGTGATGGGTTAAACAATATTTGATTCCAATATAGGAAATGTTAAAAAACAACGTTTTTTTAGTTACATTTAGTTGAGTAATTTCTTTATGATCATTACTAATACATAAGGAAACATACTTACTTGTCACGTAGACTTTCAACTTTTACTAGATTTCTAACACAAACTCATATTTTCTCCAAAAGATGAGTATTTAGGATGACTTGTTCACATTAAGAGCGCTATAATCAACTTCATGAGAACCACCTAATCCAAAAAATATGTACTATATATTTCCCATGTCTTTAGACCATAACCAAAACCAAAATGGTTAGTACCAGATCAAATAATTCCAAAAAAAATAATCTTTTATAAAAAGAAAAATCACTCATAATCTCCAAAATTCAACAAAAATAACCCAAGGTTCAAGAAAGACAATTAAATAAACATCTATCCATAAAATTGTTCAATGTAATACAAACAAAGATTGAAACCCAAATCTCTGAATTATTTAATCACATAGTCTTCCAAGGTAAATCTTAACATTTATCTCCAAATAACATCAGTTACTCTTAACGTCTCATATTGAAAAGTAATTAACAAAATCACATATCCTCCATGATAGGTCTATCATTTCCATAGATAACCCAAAGTCAACTTATTCTTGTTCCATAAGATCATCTAACTAAAAATAATTTTTCATACTAATCAGGTACTTCACATAGCCTAGTGGTAGGTGATAAATACCAGTCGCACTATGGTTGTGGGTTCGATTTCCACAGCTTCATCCGACGTGACGGGTTGTCACACGGTCTGCATGTTGTAGTTTTTTCAAAACAATATAATTTTTAAGACATTCCCCAAAATGAGGTAAAATATTCAAAAATAACCATTAAATAATTTTATGTCATGTTTATCTCATTATTTCATTTTCTATCATAATATAAACTAACCCATAATTACCTCAAAAGTAAGGATCATATAAACCAAAATAGTTACCTTTATAATTATTACCTGAACATACACATAATGTTGGTTCTCTCACACATGATGCATTAGAGAACTCACCAAGGTTCAAGTGGTTAATCGTGACTCCTGATAGTTGGTATAGAATAACCATGATATTTCTCATTGAATCCCCCATTACATCTAGTCTCTTAATCAGAGAACCACCAAAGTTTCCTTCAAACCCATTGCCACTTTGTTTCCTGCTAGATCCATCCATTTACTAAAACCAAAAATGTTAGTGTGAGTATAAAAAAATCATCATGTACTAATGAGGAAGATAAACACTATGATATACTTATCCAAGTTATCTCTAACTCATTCCACTTTCAAAAATAAAAATAACTCCATCTAATCGGAGTTTATCTAAATATAGCTTCCAAGGATAGTACAAAACTACCTCGGATACCAACTGTAATGCCTCAACCCAAGCTACCTAGAGTTGGTGCATTATTACATAACATTTCTATGATCATAAAAGATCAATACTCGAAATACCGATTAGTTTAGTAGACATGGAAACAATAGATACATTCATAATACTTACATTACATGATGAAGTGAAAAATTACGACAACATTGTCTCCATAGTCCACACTCATATCCCCTCAGACTATCCCTACTGGTCAGTCATAAAATACTTCTTTACACCCTAGGAAAAATAAATCATAGAACGGGGTGAGCTCAGATACTCTGTAAGGATAACAAAATAGAGGAAACCTTCATAAATATGCATAAACATTTAACGTAATGTATAACTAAAGAAAAATACTTTTAAACATGAACTTCAGAATAATATGGAAAAAATAAAATGAAATAATTACATTTAATTATTCACATTGATATTCTACTAGTCTAATAATCACAAGCAATATCAATAACCACATTCATAATAATGGAATGCATAATGCCAGACTATCATAACCACATAGTCAAGGCCTTGTGTCAGGACTATAAATAAGATTTTGTCAAAGCCTTGTTTCAAGACACTAGTTTGTCTCATGAGACCTTCCGAAGCATCGAGGAGCAATAGCGGGCTCCACCAATCACTTACTAAGTCTAATTTATTCCTTTTATGAAAAGGATTAAACATATCACAAACACTCGTATTAAAACTAACATACGAAATGTCAATACATTATCCATAATCCATGAAATGTATAAAATAACATATCCACATTCAAACATATCACTAAAAATTCAACACAATATGGGAGTTTTGTATCATAATAAGTCAACATCAAATAAACTTAAAATCCATCAAAGGATGTTGACATAGATGAAATCAAAACATTTTTGAGAGAAATATATCTTTCTATTTTGAAAACATTTAAAATCCACATAATTTTAAATTAAAATATTCATTTTGAAAATATTTTTATAAGCTTATAAGGGATGCTTCGATGATGTTATAATGACGGAAAATATCCGCACTCACTATATAACTTAAAAAAATTACCTTAAATTTTTCGAAAAGGTAATAAAGTACCTTGTTTGGAAAATGACAGAAAGATTCCATTCAAAAACGTATGAGGTCAAATAAGGGTATAAATGACTTTGACCCATTGTCTATTAAATATTAAAATTTTTTAAATTTAATTTTTAAGAAACATGGATGTGGATTATAAAGAGGTCCTAGTATATAATTACATATAAACAACCTTGAGTAATGAAGATTTTGTAGAATTAACCCTTACCTCGTTGTAATCAATTGAGTCATATGAACAAAAGATAATAAAGACCAAAAGAATCACATGATAAAATGAATATAAATAGAATCCTGATAATATATATGGAATTTAAGTACACAATAAAGCACATTAAATAAGTGGCGAACATTGGAAATCTCACGGAATTAAAATTGAGATAAGGAATTACTTACGAAACTTCGGTAGCCTAATGATGCCACTTAAAACTTCTAAAAATGGATGATGAGATCAAATAGGTTCTCTAATCATATTAACATAAAAATTACAGTAAGAGGAATATAAAATAACATCCCCCCAACATAAGAAAGGGGAGATTAAAAGAAATTAAATAAAGGAGAGTACTTAAAAAGAAAGAGGGAGGTAGGATCCCTTACCTCAAGTCTGACTTGACTCGTTCATTCTTTAACGTTTTGAATAATAAATTAAAGTTAATTTCTACTTGTTTCAGAACCTTTGTCATGTTTTTTATTCCCCTTATATCACTTATTATCATGTTATAAACATTCCATAGTCATTTATGTTGATAATGGTCGTTTTGTCGATATTTGGTACTTGAGTAAAAAATGGACTTCTTATAATTACAAGTTATAAAAGTGGTAAAATATCAATTATCATTAGAATGAAATATATTCCATATATATCCAGTATATAAATGTTTATATAAGAGTACATAACATTTAGAGGTAAGAAATGAAATTCACCGTTCAGGGAGACGTTGTGCGGTACGTACGCATGAACGCTACTTTCATTTCTATTTCCTATTTAATGTAATTAAAACATAATGGTACATATTTATATCATAATTCCAGTATATTATCATATATAATATCATCAAATCCATCCTTTTTATGTACCACATATGGCTTTAATGAGTCACATCACTTTGAGGGGGCGGTAGTCCCTACTTCCTCTAATGAGATTATCGTGTTTACCCACAATGGAATCCAAAAAGGTATGATATTAATGAAAAATACAGAAACATACAGAAAACATAAAGATAATATATATCATATATAAAAATAGTGTCATCATAATTGCCACCATGATAGGTGTTAAAAGAAGATTGAACAGTCATCGTTTTGTGAGGCAGTAATTCGCCAACCATGGAAACAGTATGTTCTTTAACCATTAGACGGAGGTGTGTGTAAGTTTAGGTAGAATAAATCTCATAAAACATCCTAGTATATCTTGGATATTGGTGTGGTTATGGAATAATATAATAATACTGTTATGGCGAGTGAATAAGGAAAATAAAATCAAGATACTCGAGAGAAGACATTACCTCTAAATCGGGTAACTATTTTTTGATTTGAGAGAAAGGCCTCCTTGGAAAGACTTATTCCCAAAGTGAGGCTTATAAGTGTATGAAAGTGATGTGGAGAGATAATATGTGAATCTTTTGGATGTGACAAGGGCTTGAGAGTTGTGGGTAAGGTGGTAGAGGTGGGGGCGTTTAATAATAGGGAGGAGGGGCAGTCTTGGAAAGTCATGAAATGTTACTTTATTATGAAATTATTTTTGGGTTTTAAAGGTCCCAAAATGATATATTTTGAGGATAAGGTTATAAGGGTTCTCAATCCACCATCCAATTGTTTTTTGACAAGTGTAAGTCTATGAATTTACTTTATCTTTTCATTTTATTTAAATCGTTCATTAATGAGGTAATCACAGCATCATCATGGTGTAATAAATAAATTTATTTATATAATGTCTATAAATTAAAAAAATACCATGATGTAGAAAATATTTTTATATTTACAATGAATATTTAAAGTCCAAGAGATAATTTATGTAATAAAAATTAAAATTGTTTTACTTGGGTGATACATACTTTCGTTATATTTTCCTTTAAAAAATAATATGATAAAAGTTCTCTATGACACTAAAGTTATTCCATGGGGTCCCAAAGTTATCACAAGGCATCCCATGGTTGTCCATGAATCAAAAAATAGCATTAAAACATATGGATGGACAACTATATATTATTATGATATTATTTTACTACCCTTTACTAAATTATTACTAATTAATCATGATAATTAATGATAATTGTCGTTGTTACTATTCATAATGAACAAAAACAAAATAGCCTTAATTAAATTTTTTGGACCTTTTGATTACGAAAATGGAAACCATTTTACCATATTACAAATTCAGAAACTGGAGTAATTAATTTAAAAATAATTATCGTTGTCAAAATAAAGATGGGTTTTTAAGAAGTAAAAGCTATCAAAAGTTTTATTTGTTTTTACATAGAATTTAAAATTGAAATCACATACAATGAAAAAAATTGTATTAAATGATAAAAAAATAATTAAATTAAACCTTAAAACCAATTAAAATTACAATCTAACTATATAATTAAATTATATGAAAAAGCAGTTTTGAAGAAAAATGTAGTATTTTTCAATATTCATTAAAAATGAACATTTGTAAGAAAAATACAAAATATTCATCCTAAGATATATTTGATATTAAAAATTAAAAAATTATGTCCATTTTAATTGATTGAAAATATATAAGTATCATTAATTAAATATATAGTTAATTCCTGATGTCAAAACAAATATCTTGTTTTTAACAAACAATATATATCAAATGATTGACTCTTGTTTATGTCCATTTTCAAAGTGAAATTATTTATAATGTCAACCATTGGATTAAATGGTTAAAATATATTCTAATTACACGTTAAAACCAATCAAAAATAAATTATATCCATATAAATATATTATATTAAAAGGGGGTTTTTAATTAAAATTCTGCATTTAAAAAAAATGAACATTATCGGAAAAATAATAAAAATTTACACAAAGTATATTTTGATGTCTTGATTTTAATGAAGTATTTTATTTTTCAAAATATAACATATAAAAGTGACAAAATGTAGATTTATAGAGGGTTCACCATCAAAAGGCGGTTAATCAACCTTTTAAAGAATATAAGAATATTTATTCATAAAATTAGATTCATTTACATTTTAAGCCTCAAACATTTATTGGATAAATTCGAAAATATTTAGAAAGCATATATAATCATTTTTTAGTTATTTCTTTTCAATCCCACCATTACAACGGCTAGGCGTTAACTACCATTTAAAATAATATTATTATATTATTAGTGTGCAATGTACGATTTCAAAGAAACTTGTTGTTGCGTATTGGGTACGCCATAAAAAATAGAATCCCATTTAAGGTAATTTTAATATTTATTTCATATATATTAATAAATATTAAAATATCATATTCTTTATTTACTTAGGATGTTACAGATGAGGTGGTTGTGGTCAGATTCATGCTTTAGCAATGCCAGCTCCATGTGAGCCAGACATTGTTCAATGTACGCTTGGATTGTTTTATACCATTGTGTATGACTTGTTTGATTCATGATTGACACGCTACTTTATATAACCTACCATTGTCTATACTTTGGGACTTGAATTAGAGAGGCTTCCAGTGCCCTTGGAGTTGACTACGTCTGTTGGAGGTTGAACTTACTTGTCTGATGTATGTAGAGACTGTGATCTAGTGTTGGGGAAACACTACTCTTGTGGAGATTTCCTATGTTTATAATACAACCATATGATGTCATCCTCGGTATGGATTGGTTGTATTCAGTTCAGGAGATTGTGGAGTGATTCAAGAATCATGTCGTTTTCATCAATGCGGATGGAGAGTCGGTGGTGTTTTTTGGTGATCAAGATCCTCAGATGGGCCATAGGCATGTTCCGTCCTTATCAACCATGATGGCGGATATGATGTGGAGTTCTTCAATGGTTCAGTAGTTGGAATTTCTTAGGGTCATAGAAGAGTACCCTAATGTCTTTCCAGAAGAGGTTCTAGCATTACCCCCTCGATTAGAGACTGATTTTGGGATCAAGTTACAACTAAGAGTGTCTTTTATCTCCACATATCCATATAGAATGTCCCCTTATAAGTTATGAGAGTTACAAAAAATGCTTGATGGTCTGTTACAGTGCGGTTTTGTTTGACCAACTGTGTCTTCATGGGGTACACCAGTTTATTTCGTGATGAAGGCTGATGGTAGTTTGCGGTTGGGTTTCGAATATCGTTTGTTAAACAAAGTGACAATAAGGAATATCTATCCTCTTCCTTGGATCGATGATTTATACAAGAAAATGAAGTGTGAAATTTGGTTCTCAATGACCGAATTGTGGTCAGAATATCCTCAGATGCGTGTGAAGGATTGGGATATCCTGAGGATTGCTTTATGTTGTCATCATGGGCATTATGAGTTCATTGTAATGTCATTCGGTGTGACGAATGCTCCAACTGTGTTCGTTGGAATTATGAATGATGTGTT
Source organism: Viscum album (assembly GCA_963277665.1). Classification (NCBI taxonomy): domain Eukaryota; kingdom Viridiplantae; phylum Streptophyta; class Magnoliopsida; order Santalales; family Viscaceae; genus Viscum; species Viscum album. Next base: position 1,590,260,198 of record OY728161.1, on the reverse strand, counting down.
CTGTGAGTTCTTGGAAAAGTTCATGGTAGTCGTCATAAATGACATCCTTGTTTACTCCACATCTGAGAAGGATCACGCTGACCATCTACACACTATTTTGGGAGTTCTTCGTCAACATCAGCTATTTGGGAAGTTATCGAAGTGTGAGTTCTGGGTTTGAAAAGTCCATTTCTTGGGGAATGTTTTGTCCCAATAGGGATTAGTTGTGGATCTATATAAGATAGAAGTAGTTTTGTATTGGAAATTCCCTAAGATAGTGTCTAAGGTGTGAAGTTTCCTTGGTCTCACAGGCTATTATAGGAAGTTCGTAGCCTATTTATCTCGAGTTGTGACTCCTATGACAGCTTTGACCAGGAAGGATCAGGTGTTCTTATGGACTGATTAGTGTCAGTAATTTTTCTAGTATATAAAGGAGGAGTTAGTAAGTGCTCCAGTTCATTGTATTCCAGGTAAGGGATTTCAGTATGATGTTTTCTGCGATGCTTCGCATCTAGGGTTGGATTGTGTTCTGATGCAGAAGAGATCAGTCATTTCTTATGGGTATCAGTAGTTACAACTCCATGAACATAACTATTGCACTCACAATCTTGAGTTGGCATCCATGGTGTATTCTATGAAGTTGTGGAGACATTACCTCATTTGTGAGCGCGTTGTGGTTTTCACCGATCATAATAGTTTGAGGTATGTTTTCTCCCGTTGTGACTTGAACATATGAAAACGTTGGTGGATGGAGTTCTTACATGAATACAAATTTGAAATATCGTATACACATGGTATGGGAAATTTTTTAGCTGATGCTCTGAGTCAGAAGTCCCATTATGATGTAGTGAGTGAATCCGAAGACTCTTGGAGAGTAATGGAAGAACTGTCTGCAATACATCTTGATATGGGAGAATTTGGGTCAGAGTTTGTCTTTTTCAGATGATGGTGCAGTCTTCAATCGTAAAGAATGTGGAAGATTCACAGTTGGGAGATCTTGAGGTGGAGTTCTAGAGAGACCAGGTTGCTTGTGGTGAGGCCCCTGATGGTTGGTCGAAGGATGAACAACATCGAGTGTTGTATCATGGAATGATTTTTGTTCCTCTAATGATGCTTGAGATGGTTCCCATAGAGTTTCATAGTTCATCTTTATCGGCGCATCATAGAGTGACAAAGATGTACTGAGCCTTGAAGAGCCAGTTTTGGTTTCCTGGGCTGAAGCATGCGGTTGTGGAGTTTTATTTCTTGGTGTTTGGTCTGCTAGAAGGTGAAGGCCGAACACCGTGTTCCTGGTGGTCTGCTCCAGCCATTAGATATTCGTCAAAGTAAGTGGGAGGAAATATAAATGGACTTTGTAACTGGTTTACCTTGATCTCACAGAGGACGTGACGATAATTGGGTGGTAGTGGATCGTTTTAGAAAATCGTCCCACTTCATAGAGATCAAGGAGTTGAGCTTAGTGGATGTTTTGACAAGGCATTATCTGGACGAGGTGGTGAGACTTCATGGAGTCCCAAGGACAATAATTTCTAATCAACATCCATGTTTTACCTCCATGGTGTGGAGATATGTCCAACATGATTTCGGTTCTCAACAATTCCTTCACACTACTATTCATCCTCAAATGGATGGTCAGATACGGCGAACCATCCAGACTCTTTAAGACATGTTATGCTCTTATGTTCTTTATTTTGTAGGTTCATGGATGAGGCAATTACCCTCGGTGGATTTCTCTTACATTAATAGTTTTCACTCCACCATTGGTATGGGTCCCTTTGAGGCCTTGTATGTCCAGTCGTGCCATTCTCCTTTGTGATTGACATGGATCAAAGTGTTAAAAATTCTCCAACCCAAACTAGTGCAGAATAAGACAGAGATGGTTCATGTGATTCGTGAGAGGATGAAGACAGTGAAAGATCATCAGAAATCATATTATGATTAAAGGAGGATACCCATAGAGTTTAATGTCGGGGGTCACATGTTTCTGAAGGTGGCTCCCCGTCATGGGCAGCAATGGTTTGGTCTTGGGAGTATGCTTTCTCCCTAGTTTGATGGGACATTCAAGGTGTTATCTTATGTTGGAGATGTGGAATATCAGGTATCACTTCCCCCACAAATGATTCAGATATATGATTTTTTCATTATATCACTGCTTTGTCGTTATTTTCATGATGAATCTCACATCATCGATTGGGGAGAGAACGATGTTGATGATTATGTGACCTTTGAGAAGTGACCTATAGAGATCCATGACCACAATAAGAAGGTGTTCCATGGGCGTTCTATTCCCTTGGGTCATGTACTGTGGTGACATAGTGGCATGGAGGAGAGTACCTTGGAATGTTTGTCCCAGATATGTGCTCAGTACCAAGAGTTGTTTTATGTTTAACTCTTTTCATGAATCGATGTAGACTTCGTGGTTATATACCATTCATGTTTTTAATATTGATTTATTTTGTTTCTTTTTGTGGAATGATATCTTTTTAGAGGTATCTTGATGGCTGACTCTTTGGACCCTATTTTGTTTTCCCTTTAGGTTGGTTTTGAATTCTCAAGGATGAGAAGGTTTTGAGAGGTATCTAATGCAATGTCCTGAAGCTCTCTAGTCCATTCCTTTGTGAAAATATGGTGTTTGAGGAGTTCAAGGAGGTCAGTGTGACTTATCCCCAAAACGTTTCTAATTTTCCAGTTCTATGAACAGCTCCATCAGTGAATAGTTCCAATGGTAGACAGTTGTGAACAGTGAAATGGTAACCTTCTGTGAATAGTGTATCAGTGACCTTAGGTGAACAGTGTCATCGATAACCTTCTGTGAACAGTGTCATCGGTGACCCTTAGGGGATAGTTCTATTGGTAACCTCTAACAGTAACCTCTCTTTCCTTTTCCAAATTCCAAATTCTATGAACAGTTCCATAGGTGAACAGTTCCATAGGTGAATAGTTCTATCAGTAACCTCTCTTTCTGTAACACCCGAGAATTTTATGAGAAATATTTTGTTTTTATTTAAATCATCAAAGGAATCTTTCACTACACACATCACTTCCTTGGCATGCTTTACACACAATCAAGACATTCCTCGATAGCGTGTGTAGTACGCAATAACGAGTTTTACTAAACAACAATATGCTATTAAAATATTATTAAAACTAGCCATTATGAATAGTAATAACCACTTTTTGAAATTTTGTAAATTTTATTTTTCAAAATGGACTTCATTTTTGGATTCGGAATATCGAAATTAGCTTAGGGTGAAATTTTGGTAATTTTCGGATAACTTTCATATTTTGATGAATAGTGAAAATTACTAAATTTTAATTAAAAACAACTTTTTCAATCGAAATAATTAATAGTGATAAATTATTAATTTGAGTGGTTTTAAATTATATTTAGAATATATTTTTACAATTTAATACAGTGTTGGTCATTGGATGTAATTTCACATTTAAACCAGACATAAACAAATGTCAATCTTTTGATAATTATTTTCTCTTTAGAACAAGCTATTTGTTTTCACGACGAGAATTAATTATTAAATTATTTAATGCAACTAATATGTTTTGGATTTCGTAAAATAGACATCATTTTTGAGTTCATAATATCAAATATAGCTTAGGCCTAATTTTTATTATTTTTTTTTTGAAACTTTCATTTTTTTGATGAAGAGTGAAACCACTAAGTGGTAGTTAAAAAAATGAATTTTTCATAAAACATAATGTTAACACTTCTGTGAGTGAAATTTCAAAAATCCAAGAGACACAGTTGATTTTAGTAAGTAAAATGTCATTCAATGAGATGAAAATAGTTTTGGTGAATAGTAACTTTTTACTTTTATTTACCACGGTTAAAAGTAAATAGGGTAATTAAGGATAAAAATGATATTATTATTACCCTAACACATGTCCAAATTCTATTGGACAAATGTAATTCGACCAAAAACAACCTTAGGAACAAAATATGACCATTTAGTCCCACTTGTATTAGATTAGGACATTTATTATTAATTTATTTAAAGAAGGGTTAAAATAGTTAAAATCAAAGTTTAATAAGTATATCATTTTTGATATAGGGTTATACATACGATAAATTCGACTATAAATATTCATTATAAATATAAAATGTTTTCCTACATAATGGTATTTTATTTGTAATTTTTAGACATTAAATAAGTTAATTTATATATGACACAGAGATGATGTAGTAATTATCGTATTAATGAAATATTGACATAATTGATGTTATAAATACCAAAATAAATGTAATTTGAGACTTTTTATGAATTCCACTAATTTTATAGGTTAATATGACTTGTTAGTATTGATTTAATTATTTTTTTTAGATCTAATCATTCTACTATGAGTTTAAAAAAAATCAATTACTAAATAGTGTCAAAATTGACATAAAATAGTTTTTTAAAAAAATATTATATTATTAATTGTTATTTTATTCCTAAAAATATAAGGTTCGGCCAAATGACTTAGATAAGGTAATATATATTAATAAAAAACAACTTGGGGTTCTTTTGGCTTCTTATTAAGTTTATTAACCTTATAGTGTAAGAACACAAAAAGACACGGTAAAAGTAAAATTATCTAACTTAATGTTAAATCTAAATGATAAGGTTAAAATATGAACCTAAACTTGTCTAAATTATATTGGATGATATTATTTAGACCCATCCCCACCTTATCTTCTAAATATATCAATTTGGAGAAATTTAAAACCGAATTTGGCTTTTTAATAAAATAATATTTTTAGTTTTTCTAAAGGAGCCCCTCTCCTCCTTTATAAAAGGGCACCTCCTCCCTCTCTTCCTCACACCACATTGACCCTTCAAGCTCGGTCAACCCCTGGAAAATTCTCTTCTCCACTTCCCTATCAATATCCTAGAGGTCCTGGTCATCTTCAAAGACCAATTTTAGTTCCCTAAGAGGAGGACTCAAAGAGGCACTTCAAAGAATAGGTAATGTCCGTTACCGATTCTTTCAACTATATTTCTTATTCCACTTCTTCTTATTAGGTTGTTTCACTATGAAGTAATAACAACAGTATCAATTATCTACTTATATGTTATTATAATTATGAAACAATCTTATTTCACCATCTATCCATCCTACGGAAAACGAAATCACCGCACGTGCATACGTACGGAATACCGTCTCCACGCCGTGGTGTAATCTATTTTCCACCACCACCTTACGTGGATGGGTATAATGTTGTACATAATAAATATATATATTATTATTGTAAAGTGATATTGATTCTGAAATAGTATACATACACTCCAATACAATTCCACGATCATGATAACGATGTCATCGCTCGTGCGTACGTACGGAATACCGTCTCCACGACGCGATGAGATTCATTCTCCACATTAACAATTCATGAATGATTATAAAGTATATATAATAAGTAATAATGAAATATATGACATAATAATGATACTGTATTTATGTGTATATAAATGTAGGTCGTCTACTTAATTCCATTCAACTCAATAAGGAAATTAAAACAGCGTTCATGTGTACGTACGACCTACCGTCTCCATGAACGATGTATTTCTTTCCATTTACTGATCTATTATATATATGTATATTCTGAATATATATTATATATAAATCATGTTTTATATTCTGGAATTAAGTAGTCATGATCTAAGTAATCATATGAATAATTACAAGTCAAAATGCAGACGACAAATGAAACGATTTTACCCAAAACGCTTTTTAACATGGAATTTACAAATGAACGGGTAAAATAAAGTCATAAGTGAACCATATATGATAACATAAAAATGAGAATGATTCTGGAATAAGTTAATGGAATTATTTAAATCATTATACAGGAGGTTCGGACAGTTATGAAGCAAATCGGACCTAAGGTAAGGGATAATTTTTCAAATCTCATTTTTATCCGAGATTGCTTATTCATAAGTATTTACTCGGGTTATTTCTATCATCCATGTCCACGTTTTAAAATCGTGTTTTCATGTATGTTTAAATTCATTTTTACCCATTTTTGACTTTTACTACATGGTACGTAAGGAATATTTCTTTTATTTACGTTACGAGGTACTTTTTTGACTTTTCCGTCAGAAGTACGAGAAGAATGTTTTTTAACTTATATGGAACGAAAGGATTTTTATAGTTTTTTAAAGCCTTATTTTCATTAAGATTCCTCCAAAATATTTCATTACTATTTTCAACAAAATCCCTTTCTTTTAAAATTGCATGACATTTTGTGAAAAGAAAATGTTTTTAAAGAAAAAGGGATATTTTCCTCAAGAATTCATTTCAAGAGTTTTATCAAAACCATTTTTCATCTAAGATGACATTATTTCATATGTGTATGTTTCAATTATAATGTCTCTATGATTTACATGGTTTCAATTCTCTTATTATGAAATGATATCCATTTCTTTTATATGGATTATGTGATGATGGGATGGTGTTTATGAAACCCATTTCATTTATTGGGTTTTTATGAATGATGTATGTTTATTTTGTGGCACAAGTAAGAATGATTTCATTATGAGATGGGTGGGACCTATATCTCCCTCCAATGCATTGGGTAAAGATTTATATCTCATGATATAGACATGGCTGGAACAGAAAGTTAAATCGGTTCAGTAATACAGGAATGGAACGAGGAGTGAACTCGATTTAGAAAGGGACTTTGTCCACTAAGATGGTCTTGGCAGCAATGCCTTGGCTACTATGGAAATAATATCATGTGCTTAATTGTAGCCACAATTACATGTTTTATTCACATTCTATTTTGTCATGCTTAATGTTTCTTTATGATCTATGCCTTACGTACTTCCATGTTTTATGTCATTGCTCAAACTTTTGATGTTTAAACATTATGTTCATGTTTTTAAGTTCAAATGTATATGGTATGTTTTATTTTATCCATGCTTACCCTTACTGAGAATTTGAGCTCACCCTTTTTATGTTTTCTTTTCCCCAGGATATAAATAAAGGTTTTAGGTAAGAAAAAAAAGGGGAAGATCTTTATGGGAGATATTGATGATCTTTCACCACAATTAGTAGATTACGTCCCAAGTTTCCAAAGACAGTAAACTATTACGGTCCTTGTGTCTTTGTTTTTGTTATGTATTATATATTCTGAAAAAGTAATGTAATGTTCATGTACGTCAATCTTCGGGTCTCTACAGTTGGTATCAGAGGAAAGATTTAGTCAACCTTTGGAAACTATGATGCGAGAACTTTAGTGAGATCCCTATAGATATTTCTAAGGTATGTATAGGTATGTCCCTAAGGTTAAGAATACGTATAGGTTATAGTGCTAGAATTATGGTAACCTAATATTTTAGATATTGAAGGTACTCCCCCATTATTATGTTGCTTTCCCTAATGTGATTTTTGCCTCTCACACTATTCTTTTTGGGTTTTAGACGATGGCTGGAACCCGAAGGAACCATGTTGATCAATGTAATGGACAATGCAATGATTGTCCTCTTGAACAAACAAATGTTATGGGAGATGGAGTGCAAAATCTTATTGCTATACTTACACAAGCTGTGAATCATCCTGGACTTCCAAATGACCAGAAAAGGGAACAATATTCTATTGAGTCCTTCATGAGGCAACGTCCACCTTATTTTAGTGGGTATTCTGATCCACTTGTTTCTGAACAATGAATCATTACCATTGAAAAGATATTTTTAGTTCTTCAATGTTCTGAACATGATAAAGTCATCTTATCAGTATATCTTTTGGAAGGTGATGCTGATCAATGGTGAAATCTTATCAAGAATACGAGGCAAAGAGATGAAATTGAGTCCATGGAATGGGATGAGTTCAAGAACTTATTTTTCAATAAGTACTTCCCTTGTATTCTTTGAACAAAGATGGAGAATGAGTTTCTTGAACTAAATCAAAAGGATGATGAATCTGTTGGTATATACGAAGCGAATTTTACAAGGCATGCAAGGTATGCATCTGGCTTTATCATCCAACCTGAAAGTAAAGTTGATCGATTATTTAGAGGCTTAAAACCAAGTCTTTGAATGGAATTATCTATAAGAGACTTCAGTATCTATGAAAAAATTATGCTTTGTGCTATCAAGGTTGAAATGGAAGTTGGTGTTACTTATCCATCTCATCGTTTTGACAAGAAACAAAAGCTGGAGTTCAAGGAGAAATCTCAGAATAATGGTGAAAAGAAGATGAATGTTTCCTTATGCTCAAAGTGTGGAAAGAAGCATGGTGGAGATTGTTTTAAAGGGACTAGAAAATGTTTTAAGTGTGGAAAAGAAGTTCATCAAGCAGCTGAGTGTCGAAGTGATGAAAAAAGGGTTTCTAATGATGTGAATAAAGAAAAGACTGCAGAGAATGTACCGCCAACACTTAAATTCTTCAAGTGTAAGGAAATGGGGCATTATTCTAATAAATACCCTAATCCAAGGGTTAGTGATGATCGACATGAGAAACTGCTTAAGGCAAAGGACAAAGGGAAGTCACATGCGATCACTATTGGCAATGTTGAATATGACAACGATGTGGTGGAATGATTAAGTGTTTATGTAATGGGATTCCAAAATAATGTTGTATATAGTATCATGGAATACTGGAATATTTATGTATTGGTCTATTGTAGTATTCAATAATTTTATGGTATCAGTAACCATGGAAAGTGATTGAGATATTTTTGGAAATAAGATGATATGCACATAATGAAGGGAAAACAAGAAAATGAAATGTTTAACAGTATTCATGAGCTCATGAATGATATAAGGACTAAGTGATATCATGGTTTGATTATAAAGAATTTTGAGGATTTTTGTTTGTGAAAAGTGATAACTTTTAACTGCATTCATGTTTTCACTAAGGTTCAGTGGGTATTCATTCTTCAAGAGAATACATGATTAAGGTATACACATGTATGTAATTTGACCAACAAGATATATCTTATGATATATGGGGATAAATTATGGCATTCACGTGATTGTTATGTGACATTTAAAGTAATCATTTTCTTTATACTATGAGCTTGGACTGAAGTATTTTAGATAAGCCTAAAGATTGGAATGGATTATGTTGGACATAAGTTAGTATTTTTCGATATTATTGATGGGATGTTATAGTAATATAGTTTTAGAAAAAGGACAACCTGCAGGATGGGCGACATCCCATCGCGTCGGACAAGGCTGTGGGAATCGAACCCACAACTGAAGTGTAACTGGCCATTATCTCCTACCACTGGCCTACAGGAAGTCCCTGTTTAGTAGAAACTAGTTTTATTATATTGATTAGTATAATATAAGAAGTATAAGTCCATTTTAGGAACCATATATGATTAATCTCACTATAGATGAACTTACGTATTTTTTGATAACATTTCTAACCTTTTGTTTGAGACAGATGGAATGAACCCTCATTCTATCACATGATCTGCTAACACATCACGAATGACAAATTCAACATTATTTATTTAAGAGATGAAGTGGAAATTGTCCAAAGAATGACTAACAGTGAGACTACAGCAAAATCACGAAAGTATTTCTTATAATTCCAATTTCATCAACTTTAGGGGATATGATCTTGAAAACCAAAAAAGTTGTCCTAGTGCTCTTATATCTGATGAATCGGATGATACCTTAGATCGTAACAAATTTATGGGTTTTTGATTGCTGGCTTTTCCAGAGCCATGTTCTTTACCACTCTCCATCAGAACATGATGGTTAGGTTTCTCTTCCATATCCATATTTTCAACCATGTGGAAACCTAGTGATTAGTTTATTTGGGTAACTGTTACATTTCATACTTTTGTTTTTAAAGATTGGTTTTGGTATTCCTTTTTACTATGTCGGTTTCTATTAAAGAAACTTTCGAGTAGTAAACCATTTATAACCCCCGATGAATTTCGAGGGTGAAATTCATTTTAAGGGGGTAGAATGTAAGACCCGAGACTTTTATGAAAAATATTTTGTTTTTATACAAATCATCAATGGAATCTTTCACTACACACATCACTTTATTGGCTTGCTTTACACGTAATCATGACCTTATTCGATAGTGTGTGTAGTACGCAATAACTAGTTTCACTAAACAACAATATGCTATTAACATATTATTAAAACTAGCCATTATAAATAGTAATAACCATTTTTGAAATTTTTTAAATTTTATTTTTCAAAATGGACTTTATTTTGGGATTCAGAATATCGAAATTAGCTTAGGGTGAAATTTTGGTAATTTTTGGATAACTTTCATATTTTGATGAATAGTGAAAACTACTAAATTTTAATTAAAAACAACATTTTAAATCGAAATAATTATTAGTGATAAATTATTAATTTGAGTGGTTTTAAAGTATATTTAGAATATATTTTTACAATTTAATACAATTTTGGTCATTGGATGTAATTTCACATTTAAACCAGACATAAACAAGTGTCAATCTTTTGATAGTTATTATCTCTTAAGAACACGCTATTTGTTTTGATGACGGGAATTAATTTTTAAATTAATTAATGATACTGATATGTTTTGAATTTGGTAAAATAGACATCATTTTTTAGTTCATAAAATCAAATATAGATTAGGCCTAATTTCTGGTATTTTTCTAGACACTTTCATTTTTTTGATGAATACTGAAACCACTAAGTGGTAGTTGAAAAAATGAATTTTTCATAAAACATAATTTTACTGCTTCTGTAAGTGGAATTTCAAAAATCCGAGAGACACTGTTGATGTCAGTATGTAAAATGTGGTCCAATGAGATGAAAATAATATTTGGTGAATAGTAACTTTTTACTTTTATTTACCACGGTTAAAAGTAAATAGGGTAATTAAGGGTAAAAATGATATTATTATTACCCTAACACATGTCCTAATTCTATTGGACAAGTGTAATTCGACCAAAAACAACCTTTGGAATAAAATATGACCATTTAGGCCTACTTGTATTAGATTTGGACATTTATTATTAATTTATTTAAAGAAGGGTTAAAATAGTTAAAATCAAAATTTAATAAGTATATCATTTTTTATATAGGGTTATACATAAGATAAATTCAACTATAAATATTAATTAGAAAGAGAAAAAGATTTCCTACATAATTTTATTTTATTTGTAATTTTTCGACATTAAATAATTTAATTTATTTGCGACACAATGATGATGCAGTAATTATCTTATTAATGAAATATTTACATAATTGATGTTATAAATACCATAATAAATGTAATTTGATACTTTATATAAATTACACTAATTTTCTAGGTTAATATGACATGATATTATTGATTTAATTAACTTATTTCGAACTAATCATTCTGTTATGATTTTCACAAAAATCAATTACTTAATAATGTCAAAATTGTCATAAAATAGTTTTTAGAAAAATATTATATTATTAATTGTTATTTTATTCCTAAAAATCTAAGGTTTGTCCGAATGACTTAGATAAGGTTATATATATTAATAATAAACATCTTGGGGTTCGTTTGGCTTCTTATAGTAAGTTTATTAACATTATAGTGTAAGAACACAAAAAGACACGTTAAAATTAAAATTATCTAAGTTAATGTTAAATCTAAATGATAAGGTTAAAATAGGAACCTAAACTTGTCTAAATTCTATTTTATGAGAGTATTTCGACCCATCCCCACCATAGATTCTAAATATATCAATTTGGAGCTAATTATAACCGAATTTGGCTTTTTAATAATATAATATCTTTAGTTTTTCCAAAGGAGCCCCTCTCCTCCCTTATAAAAGGGCACCTCCTCCCTCTCCTCCTAACACCACTTTGAGCCTTCATGCTCAGCCAACCCATACCAAATTCTCTTCTACACTTCCCTATAAACATTCTAGAGGTCCTGGTATTCTTCAAAGTCCAAGTTTAGTGCCCTAAGAGGAGGACTCAAAGAGGCGCTTCAAAGAAGAGGTAATGTCTGTTACTGATTCTTTCAACTTTATTTCTTCTTCCACTTCTTCTTCTTAGGTTGTTTCACTATGAAGTAATAACATCAGTATAACTCATCTACATATAGGTTATTATATGTATGAAACAACCCTATTTCACCATCTATCCATCCTACAGAAAATAAAATCACCGCGCGTGCGTACGTACGGAATACCATCTCCACGCCGTGGTGTAATCTATTTTCCACCACCACTTTACTTGGATGGGTATAATGGTGTACATAATAACTATATATGATTATTGTAAAGTGATATTGATTCTAAAATAGTATAAATACACTCCAATACAATTCCACGATCATGAGAACAATATCATCGCTCGTGCGTACGTACGGAATACCGTCTCCACGACGCGATGAGATTCATTCTCCACATTAACCATTCATGAATGATTATAAAGTATATATAAAAAGTAATCATGAAATATATGACATAATAATGATAATGTATTTATGTGTATATATATGTATGTAGTCTACTTAATTACATTCAACTCAATAAGGAAATGAAAACAGCGTTCATGCGTACGTACGGCCTACCGTCTCTATGAACGGTGTATTTCTTTCCATTTACTAATCTATTATATATATGTATATTCTGAATATATATTATATATAAATAATGTTTTATATTCTGGAATTAATTAATCATGATCTAAGTAATCATATGAATAATTACAAGTCAAAACACGGACGACAAATGAAACGATTTTACCCAAAACGCTCTTTAACATGGAATTTACAAAAGTACGGGTATAATAAAGTCATAAGTGAACCATATATGATATCATAAAAATGAGTATGATTCTGGAATAAGTTAATGACATTATTTAAATCATTATAGAGGAGGATCAGACACTTACGAAGCAAATTGGACCTACGGTAAGGGATAATTTTGCAAATCTCATTTTTATCTGAGATTGCTTATTCGTAAGTATTTACTGGGGTTATTTATATCATCCATGTCCATGATTTATAAACGTGTTTTCATGTATGTTTAAATTCTTTTGCACCCATTTTTGACTTTTACTACATTGTACATAAGGAATCTTTCTTTTGTTTACGTTACGAGGTACTTTTTTGACTTTTCCGGCAAATGTACGAGAAAAATGTTTTTTTAACTTATACAGCACGAAATGATTTTTACGATTTTATAAAGCCTTATTTTCATGAAGCTTCCTCCAAAATATTTCATGACTATTTTAAAAAAAAAATTCCTTTTAAAATTGTATGACATTTTGTGAAAAGAATTTTTTTTAAAGAAAAAGGGATAATTTCCTCAAGAATTCATTTCAAGTGTTTTATCAAAACCATTTTTCATCTAAGATGACATTATTTCATATGTGTATTTTTCAAGTATAATGTCTCTATGATTTACATGGTTTCACTTCTCTTATTATGAAAGGATATCCATTTCTTTTATATGGATTATGTGATTATGGGATGATGTTTATGAAACTCATTTTATTTATTGGGTTTTTATGAATGATGTATGTTTATTTTGTGGCACAAGTAAGAATGATTTCATTATGAGATGGGTGGGACCTATATCTCCCTCCAATGCATTGGATAACGATTTATATCTCATGAGATAGACATGGTTGGAATGGAAAGTTAAACTGGTTCAGTAATATAGGACTGGAACGAGGAGTGAACTCGATTCAGAAAGGGACTTTGTCCACTAAGATGGTCTTGGCAGCAATGCCTTGGCTACTATGGAAATCATATCATGTTCTTAATGGTTTCCACAATACATGTTTTATTCCCATTCTATTTTATCATGCTTAATGTTTCTTTATGATCTATGCCTTACGTACTTCCATGTTTTATGTTATTGCTCAAGCTTTTGATGTTTAAACATTATGTTCGTGTTTTTAAGTTCAAATATATATGGTATGTTTTATTTTACCCATGCTTACCCTTACTGAGCATTTGAGCTCACCCTTTTTATGTTTTATTTTCCCCAAGATATAAAGAATGGTTTTAGGTATGAAAAAAAGGGGAAGATCTTTATGGGAGATGTTGAGGATCTTTTACCATGATTAGAAGATTATGTCTCAAGTTTCCAAAGACACTAAACTATTACGGTCCTTGTGTGTCTGTTTTTTTTATATATTATGTATTCTGAAAAAGTAATGAAATGTTCATGTACATCAAGCTTTGGGTCTCTACACTTTCCTTTTCCAAATTTCCTATTTTATGAATAGTTCCATCGGTGAAAAGTTCTATTAGTAACCTCTAATTCCTTTCCCAAATTTTGAGTGCATGGACAATGTTTCCAAAACAGTGAGGTTCTATCGGTAACCTATATTTTCATTGCCAAATTTTATGTTCATGAATAGTGTTTCTATAAAGGTGAGGTTCTAATGGTGAGGTTTATGAATAGTGTTTCAAGATTGGTGGGGTTCTATTGGTGAGGTTTTAACAGTGAGGTTCATGAACAATGTTTCTAGATCGGTGAAGTTCTACCATTGAAGTTCTAACAGTGAGTTTCATGAATAATGTTTCCAAATCGGTGAGGTTCTAACAACGAGGTTCATGAACGGTGTTTTTCCTTTGCCAAATTTCGAGTTTGTGAACAGTGTTTCAGGCATCCTATATTTTCCCCCCTTTAAAGTTTCCTTTGAAATAAAATGCATTTAAATCCCTGTTTTAATAAATTTAAGGCCGATTCAAAAGCCATAAGTTCTATATTAATTATTAAAAAGGCTCGTGATGTTTTTACTTGGTCAAACCATATGGTCAAATGTGATCCACTTTTAATGCGAAATCAAATGTTTCTTAAACCATCTCTCTATTAAATCTTTAAAATGGATGGAATATCTTCCTCCCTAATTCATTCTCCTTATTCTCAGGTGTGAGATGCCTGAACATCCCATTCCATCTTATAGGACGGGTGAAATCAAATTTTCCTCCTAGGATTGGTTCCACTCTATTTTGATAAAATTAAGTAGTATCAATCATTATTTGATATATGGTATGTTTTATTGTTGTTATTTTGGGTTTCATATTATCTTCTTTCACCTTTCAATATTATAGCATGTGATCTCTATGCTTCTAACTATGTTTTATTGGGTTTCAGTTTGTATGGCCATACCGTGGCATCCTCGGTTGGATGCAGTTGTTGCGAGAGGAGGATATTTTGATCCTTTGTGTGGACTATTCTCGTATAAAGAATCTCAAGAACCATTTGAGGTAGGGGATTGATAGATTCTATTTTCTTTTACGTGAAACTATTTAGTTAGCATGTTTTTTTCCACTGGATGATAATGGAATTGACATAATAAATATTTGAACCAGATAAATAAATTGATATCGATCGTATGTTATTTCCTATTAATTTACTAGAGAGTGTGATATATATTTTTGTTCTTGATGGAAATTGGTAAATAACATAATGTGGGAATTAATTGATGATTGCTTGGATAAAGATAAAGAGGCTTGTGAATGAATCTGATTTATGTTGTTGTAATTTGATGCTAATAAAATTGATGCAGTAAGCATGTTTAATTATTTGTGGTAGCTTACTAGTTCACTTTCCGAAATTTGGAACCTATGAATAATAAATTGGTTAATCTAATACGAATTAAATAATTTTTTTATGATAATGATAATTCCTTATAGGGTTCTGAGTTAACCTCTTTCTGGTCTAAAGGGTAATATCCCAATTGGTATGATGTAAGTTTCCATGTTTCTTGTGTTATTATGTGATCCTCGATGGTTGTTGTGATTTGTGGGGGAATGTAGGCCTTTTGGTTGTGGTAGCAGATGATGCCTAGAGTGGCGAGATGCATTAATTTATGCATGTGGGTCTCGGGGAAGAAACATGGGATGATAGAATGGAATGGATGTGATTGTTGGATTCTTTCTGATTCTTTTGGATAATTATATACTTTACTTTTCCCCACTACTAAATTCAGCTGGTCTTTCTTAATTTGGAATTGTAAATAGTTAATTAATGTTAAAAGAATTAATTAACGTAAAGTGGAACTAAAAAAAATTGAATGATGTAAGGTAATAATGTTTTTAAAATAGTTGTGTGCTTATAGGATACCTAGTCTTAAAAGTGGCAGTTGGGAGTCCGAGAGACGTTCGCTATAGTTGAGTCTAAGACTAGGTTATGCCTATAGTGTGGTTGTGAGCTATAGTATATTCTGTAATTGTTGTGTTTCTATATGCTAGTCCACCCCATCAGTAAGGGAAACTGACACCTCATCGATTTTGAGCCCTGGGGGTGTTTTCCCATACATTCTAGTGGGAGGATAGATTACTGACTACCCCCTTTGGCCCCTCTCTCTTCTCTTGGTAGATACTTGTGAGGGAAGGCACAGTGGTTAGTTTTCCACATATATGTGTGTAGTGGGTAGTAATGGCTTGTGGTTATTCACACACATATATTCAGGATATTGTATCCGATGGACTACTATAGGTGTCACGTGTATAGGCTGTGATGGATTGAGGATCCTTACTCAGTGTATGGGCTGTAATGGATTGAGGTATAATACTCGATGTATGATACACATTATACGAGCTATGGTGGATCCTTGAAAAAACTTGGTTACACTATTATGTGGACTTTGTGGTTTTGATGCACGAGGTGCATATTGTTGTGCTTCGCCCAGGTGTCTGCGGGCCAGCCTTTTTGGAGAAAGATGCTTAGGAGATGCGATGTTGGGGAAAAGTGGAAAACCAGTGGGGAAGTAGTAGTGGGGTTCCCTTGATAATCTTTATTATATGATATATTCTTCTATGCGTTACTTAGTTATAGTAGCCATGGTGAGGCTAGGAATTTAGTGTACCTATTTATGTGATAGGTTAGTTTCACTTGTACTTCAATGTGCTTTAGCATGCTTTATTTACTATTTCACGAGAGGCTTCGGTGAGGATCCTATTTAGTATACTGTTTTACTCACCCCTTTGTTATATAAAATTTTTTTCAGGTCACTTGGAGTAGGTAGGAGATCAGCCTAGTATTTACTAACTTGGGGTTACAGGAGCTATTTGGGCTTGTGGTTGCTGATTTTTTACTTTGTTTTGGATACTCACAGTCTTTCCCCTTTTAGTTGTAGTATTTTTTTCAAGGAATTTCAATGTGTAATTGGGTTTTCATTTATATTTCTATCAGAGTTGGAGTTAGTTGGTGTCTATCTTATCTCTCTCTTCTGCATGTGTTCTCTTAGAGGCTAATGCCTCCAATCTATGTGTTTGATATACCCTCGGTGATAGTCTCCAACTTCGGGCCTACTGGAGGTGGGACTTGGGGGGTCATTATCTCACTTCTGACATTACCAGCCCAGGAGGGGTACACATTGTGGGGAGGGTGTCTTGAAATAATCTATATCAATATTAGATGACATCCTTTGATATAGTTTATGATTTTCTATGTATTTGGTCCAAGGAAACCATTTATTTTCTTTTATCGAATTGTTTATGTTTCAATTGACATGTTGTTTATAAAACCTATTTTCCTTCCATGGGGTATACCATGATAAGATGATTATGAAATACACCTCATTTAATGGGTTACTCAATGATTATAGAACCTCTATATTTTACATAGGTTATGATAAGATTACATGTTTATGATTCCCATATCATTTTATGGGCCATGATATGATGAATGATTTATTATCTTGTGTTATGTGTATGTTGGATTTCATTATGTGGTTGGTGGGACCTATATCTCCCACCAATGAATTGGGTAAATATTTATTTCTCATAATAATTATTGGGATAAAATGATGAGTCAAATAATTTCAGTATGATAGGGATGTGATTATTAGTGATATCATTTTAGTATTTGTGAGTTAGAACAAGGAGTGAACACAATTTAGTATGGTTGGTTTGGAATGATGAGTGATCTTAGTTCACCATGACAGGGAATGAGAAAGGAGTTAAAGTTGTTTACTAATATTAGTATGGAACCTAAAGTGAACCTAGTTCAGTAATACATGGCCAAAATAAGATGTGAACTGAGTTCATTAATAGAGGAATTCTAAGGGAATTGAATAGAGTTCTATAATACATGGTGAGAATGGTGTGCGAATCAGGATATGTTAAAGGACATTGTCCACTAATATGGTATTTCGAGTGAAACTTGAAAACTAAAATGGTTTTTTGAGTATACCCATTATACTATGAAGTCCATTGAATCAGAACATCAATACTATAGAAATCATTTTATATGTTTATGTGCTTGGAATAATTACATGTCTTATTCATATGTTTTGAAATCGTGTCTTATTGTCATCATTACCTTAAGATTGATCTCTTATGGAATGATCATATTTATTCCATGATCAATTTATATGATCTTTTATATATAGGGTATGATTTTATATTATTATTTTCATGTTCTTATACCCTTATTCTAATTTTATGCTTACGTACCTCGTATATTTACCCTTACTAAGCATCTGAGCTCACCCATTCTTATGTTTCTTTTCCCAAGCTTATGAAGAAATTTTTTAGGTAGGTGTAATAATTTGAAATATCATTATAGGAATCATTGATGATATTTCACTAAGATAGAATATTGTTTTCCATGATTTTGAATAAAATAATCTATTATGGTCCATGAGTATGTAATTTTTTATTGTTCTAAATATTCATATAAAATGATATCATATCCATGTATTTTAAACTTCGGTAACTATTATTGGTATCAAATGAAATTTTTAGTCATCCTATGGAAACTAGGATGAGAATGCTTTAATGAGTTCCTCTGGGATATTTATATATATATTTTTAAGGATGTCTATATGGATAATCCTATGGTATTATTGATTTAAAAGAGGGTTTCATGGTTTAGGCATCATATAAGTAATTTTTCATGATTGTTATGTTTTCTAGTACGATAATTGTTTCTCACACTATGAATTCCAATCATATTTAATAGTAGGAACTAGAAGTAATTATTTAACATTAAATGTTTCAAATTATGAAATTATGTGAATTATTCAAATCAAATCCCCATGTGAAAATCTCCGAAATAAAATAAAGAAGGTGGTATGTGTATTGGTTATACTGATGAAGATATAGAGACTGAAAATTACATTAAAATATTATGGGATGATCAAAAAATATTATTTACGTTTTTACATAAGAAGAGTGATTACGTTGAGGCTGAGGAGTATTTTGACGTGATTCATATTTCATAATATAGTAAAGTGGTATTAAGGAATAATATTATGGAACTTATGTAATGGTTTAGGAATAAAGTTGGATGATTTAAGAGTACATATTTTGGAATTAAATGATTATATTATATTAATCATGAAATATATAATTATTTTCAGTAGAGGTTTTTCATTCTGGATATAAATATATATGTTGAATGGTTTTTACTTTATATAAAACCTATTTAATGGAAATGTGATATTTTGATTAAAGGAAGGTAACCCCTAATGTGTTCTTAAAATTGAGAAAATTGTGTTTAGATTTGATAAAGAGATGATGAATATGGATAATGAAAATTTTATAGTACCCATTACCATAGAAAGTATTATTTATTTTTTTACAATATGTTCTGTTTTAACATGGATAAAGATTTCAACAATTTTTGATTTAATGAATATTTCTCATAATCTTTGGAATTAGAAAGCTTGAATATTTTCAATATATATCTATAATAACTCAGGTTATATCCATGTTTTTAGAGAATATATGATGAATTATTCAACATGTTTTGAATGTGACAACCAAGATATACATTATGATTTATGGGGTATCAATGTATTGATAATTTTTAGAAATTCAGTGACCTTATTTCTATATATTTTTATTTTCATCTCTTTAAAAGGTTACATGGTTGACTATTTATGGAATGGTTTATGTTAAAGATAATATGAGGTCTTAGATATTAAAATATTATCTATCTATATGAGGATTTATTAATATATAACGACCAATTCTAAACATTTATTTTTGTTAACTAAAGAAATATGGATTGACCTATAATTTTATTTATGGATCTCAGGATCTGATAATGCTTTAGGAATTAAAAATTCACTATCTTTTCATAGAATAAGAGATGAATAGGAAAATGATCAAAGAAATAACCAATGGTTAGATTGTTCATAAGAAATTTAATGAAATCATGTAAGTATATTTCCTGATTAATATTCTTCAATTTTAGTAAAATGATATTAAAATAATATTTTATCCCAATATTATCATTTTTTATTAAATCAATGGCCTCTTACATGCCTCTATGGTGTTTAATTTTTTGATTATTTAATACCTCTAGATCCCAAAACTTCTTGTAAATGGTGAAATTTATCGATCTATATAATTATAAACACTTTTCATCCATGTACAAATATTCAAATATGTTCTCCTACGTGGAATCCAAGTTATGAGTAACTTTGGGTAACCATTATGGTTCAAATGTTCCATTTTCATGGGTTGTTTTTGTATTCATCTGTATGATTTGGGATTCTATAAAAGGAAATTTAAAGTATAAAATTTTATGAAAACAAGATGAATTTAGACGGTGAGATAAATCGTAAGGGAGTATGATGTAGCACCATGATATTTAGTGTGTTTTATTCAATTAATTTAAACTTTATAATATTATTCATTTCACACAACACTGAATATAACTTGTGTTATATAAAATCACTATGTTTGGTTTTAATTTCACATAAAACCATGTAAATATCATGTTATACCAAAAATATAGGTTATATTTAGATTAAAACACCATTTTGGTTTCTATTACACACATAACACAGTTCCTTTGACACCTTTTGTTAAACACATTACATAGGTCTAGAAAACTACAATGTACTAATAATATTATTATAGTTGTTAAATATCCATTTTAATGGAGAATATTAACAAAATTAATTAAATTATAAAATCATGATTTAAACATGTATATAATACGATTTTTTGGTGACCCATTAACTATAAATGATAATGAACTCCTTTTGAAAATATAAAAAATATTTTTTTGGTAAACGATATTTATGAAATATAACTTGTCTTAACTCAATAAATTAATTAAACCACTATTTAAAAATTATTTAAATGATATATATATATATGTGTGTGTGTGTATTTTAATATACAATTTAATGTTCTTGTTGTGTTTTTTAGACAATATATAAAAATAAATCCAATTTTACTCATAAAGATTTATATTCATTCTAAATGGTAACTTTACCACCTTTATTGGTGAACCTATTTCAAATATAATTTTAAAATTATTATATATATTATTTAATTAAAATAAACTTTTATTTTTGATGTTTAATTTTAAATATTATTTTTGGCCAATTTCTGGTATTTTTATGACGAGTTTAATTTTAAGATGAATAGTAAAAAACATGAATATTAATTGAAAATTATTTCTTTTGATAAATTTATTATATAGTTAAATTATATTATAAATTTTTTTAATTAAATTTATATCAATTAGACATTAAAAAATAAAAGTTTTGTCATTAGAATCTTTTTCACATTAAAATTAGATATAAAATCATTTCAAACTATTGAACTTTTTTACTTTAAAAGCACATTGTCCTGTCATGTCTGTGAGTTTAATTTAATTAAATTTCATTCAATTATATGTTTAGATTTTAGATAAATGGATTCCAAACATGGTATTATATTAATTTATAATTTACGGTAATTTCATCCTTTTTTTTAATAAAAATATTATCGATTGTAATTTAAACTAATTACAGCAATTAAGGTAAAAATGAGATTACTTGGTGGTTAAACATTATATTAAGGTAAAAATAACTTATAAACTTGTACAAAATAAATTTTTTCCACATTTGGAATATATAATAAATTTTCTATTATATTTTCCATTTTCGGAGGTACATGATGATAGGGATACCACTCAACAGTGATTCCCTTTTTATATTTATAGGAATGCCACTCCTTCACCAATGTAAAAGGGCATTAACCCTCCTCACTTATTTACAAATATCAAGACCTTTTTATTGTAAAAAACCATCCCAAATATGCTCTAAAATTCTATCATATCATCCCATAATCATCTATTTTAGAAGAAATAAATCCATGTTAGTATTTTTGTGCAAACCAAGAATGAATTACCAAAAAAAATTTAACATCCATCACCAATTTTTTTTGTTTATTTTCATTCTACATCACCAAATTATTCTTATTATCTGATTATATAATAACTAATTTATCATAAATATACTTATATGTAATTATAATATTATTTATACCTACACCTACAAACACATCCATCTAATGGAATACACATCCATCGTTCATGTGTATAGAGGAATACTACCTCGCAAACTGATGTTGTTTGTTCTTCCAATACCACTTTTAAATGTTTTGTATAATGATGAAATTATAATTTTTATATGGAATATATGATATGATTTATTTATTTTTTATTATTTAATTGTTAAATTACTCATACCTACATGCTTTCCATATTGTTGGAATATGATAACATCATTTTTGGACATGTGGAGTAGCCTCACCTCAATGCAATGTGATTCATTCACACACTACAGGGATCATATTAAGTATTTGATTATTAATCCTTTATGATATTTATGAAATAATAATTATACTATAATGATAATATATATATATATATATATTTCATTTCCCTTATTTATTTCAATATGATAACAAAACAGAAACTATGTTAATTCGTATGTACGGACTACCATCTCCATGAACGTTATATACCATTTCATATTTATATAATTTATATATTATTATAAATAATTATATTTTGAATATATATGATATTAGTAACATGTTTTATATAATTTTAATATTTTAATCATGATTTATGTAATTTTATTAAGAATTAGAAGTCAAAACATATATGACAAATAAAGATGTTGTTACCCAAAACACAACATTAACAAGGAGTAGGTAATAAATACGAAATATAATTTCTTAAAAATAATATTTTGAATGATATATAAGAATATGGTTATTTTTTAAATATATAAGATAGTTATATTTATTATACATGTTTATTTAATTTTTACAAAAAAAAATCAAGACTTAGCGTAAGGGTTTTCTCATCCCAAATATATTTTTATGAGATATAGGCAGTATTAACCACTTATTTTTATTATGTGGTAAATATAAACACCGATGACTTTTAATATAATGAATTTAATTTATTTTATGATATTGAAAGTTTAAATTTATGTCATTTTTAATATATTACATGATTCAAAAGTTACCTAATTAGTATTGGATTTCTAGTCTCACTTTTATTTCTATGATACTTATTCTTTATTCAGCAAATATTTATTTTGTATGGTTTTTATATATCTCATGAATATATTAGAAGTTGATAATCTTTAAATTTAATGTTATTAACAAATCCATTTTATAATATCTCTTTCATGGGTTTTGAGGTTCATAAGTTATCTAATCGGTAATGTATTTTTTTCAATTTTCATATATCAGAAAAATGTTATGTTATGATCCTATATTCTTTTATAGGGTTTTTATACTAACATTTGATAGGTTATATCATAAATATCATTATTTTTTACGTTTTAAGTGTCATTGAATTTTATTATTTAATGTTTATTTGGATTAAATATTACCAAAGAGGTATAAATTCTTTGTTACAATCTCATCATTTATCAAGATTACTTAGTATTATGTTTCCATTGATGCTATATTATGATCCATATCTCAATAATTAATATTAATACCATTATCCTATGTTAATTAATGATATAGTCATGTCATTTTACTCTTTTTACACTCTTTATTACTTTGGATAACTTAGAAAATGTTTTTATGAAGATTTCACTTTAATTCCCTCTTCAGTTGGAAATGTGTTTTCATTCAAAACCATTTTTTATAATAATGAATTTTAAAAATGTTCTCAAATTATCCACTATGATGATCTACAGAGTGAAATTCTATTACTTATATGGTTATTGGGTGAAACCATTCCACTATGATGGAAACAGTAGTAAGCATTAACTACTATGGAAATCATTTTATATATTTATGTGTCTACCATAATTCTATGTACTATTTTTATCATATGATTTCATGGATTGAGATCATGACTCCCTTATGATTCAAGTCATATTAACAACTAATATTTCTCCCATGACTCCTGTATATGATCTTTGATATGCAATGTATGATCTTATATTATTATTACTATGTTCCCATATGCTCATAATCATGTTATACATACATATGTCTTTTATTTACCATATTGAGCTCACACTTTCTTATGATTCCATTCCCAAGGTCTTTAAGAATTGGTTTTGGTTGGAGTAATCAATTTGAAGTTATTTTTGGGAAATATTGAAGATGCTTCAATGAGAAATAATATTGTGTTCATGTTTTCAAAAACACTGAACTATTATAATTATAAGGAATGTACTTTTGTTATGTCTTGAGTTTTCATTTAAAATTATTCCATATCCATTTATTTTAAGCCTATATCACCATAACTAAACAAAAAAAATCTATAATTTTAAAATGAAAAGAAGTATATATATCGGGATTACAAGTTTTAGAATTTACATTATCAATTTAATTTCTTCAAATGACTTTCTTAAAATATATTTAAAAATATTTCTGTATTGTAGATTGAAATATTTTTTAAAATTATAATCGGTGAGACTTTTTATTTATATAATTTTGAACATCATTATAAATTGGTAAATTATTGTTGATTAAACATGAATTTTAGAATTTTAGAATTAATAATTAATGTGGAACTTGTTTCAGGGTTTTAGACTCTCTCTATAACTTAATATTTAATTTTGTTTGATATTTTTTAACTAATTAAGATTTTCCAGTTAGATATATATATAATTTAAGTAAAATATCAAATTTTTTTATTTATTTATAAACTAATATGTTAGTGATGTATAGTATCCTGATTGTGGTACACGGTTTTGGTAATGCGATTGTCCCGGTAGCTTATTGGATATAATTTATTTGAGACCACAAAATATTATTGATAAATTGTGTATATATAATATGTTTTTATTAGGTTTTATACTTGTAAACATAATATATATTTTCTATTTTGGGAGAAAATAACTTTGGTGTTCTGAATTTTGGGGGTGTTATTTTCTATTTTCTTTTAAATTATTGAATTTTAGAATGTATTTCAAGAATTGAAAATACTTTAGCGGTGTATATTTATATGTCTATGATTATGGGTTAGGTTGATATAGTATGGTTTAAAAATATTATAGAGTAGATAATGGTCGTTTTTATTATAAGTGACGGTGTGGAGATAAGTTGGTTTTTAGTAATGTGTGAAGGATTTTATGAATTTAATGAATGGGTAATAAAGACTATTTAAAGGTTTAAATTTTTTATTATTTTATGTGTTTAATGAACATATTTTAGTTTTTTCTTCCAATTTCAGGGTATTTCATCATTACATTTGAGGTTTTAGAATCTTGTTGTGAGGTGTTCCCTTAAGAGCATTGTTACTAGAAGTGTAATTGTAATTGAAAAATCCCACATCCCATAGAGATAGAATAATTTTATTTTTATGAAAATAATTTTATATCCATAATATATAATATTTTCCAAAATAACTAAGAATCCCCCCCCCATTAATTTGAAGACTCAAATATCCAATTTCATTAATAGATACAACCCCAACACTAGGGAGGTGTCTTCATATGAAATATTTAAACATATAATTAATATGGACCTCATATAGTTTATATTTTATGGTTTATGAGCCTATAAATGATGATATATCTCCATATTACTTCTCTTTTTCTTCTTCACATTCCTATATTTTAATTTCATGATATTTTTTAGCGGTTTAGGTATATGGTTTGACAAAGTAATGACAAAATAATTGATATATGATGGGATTATTCCTAGGAGTTAAATAGAATTTTTATATTATGATTATTCTTTTCATTTCATAATAAATTGTTCTTTTATGATATCTAATATTCATTTTCCTTATTCGTTTAAATTTGGAATATTTCCTTGTAATTTCAGTTATTGAAATTCGGGGTTTTTACATGTTTTTTTTTTGAAATAATGGTTATTTGGAAACAGATGAGAAATAAGGAATACATGAAAGTGATAAGAGGTTTTTAGATTCTGTATAACTATATTATGACATAACATTGGTTTATTTTTGAGTTCCCACACAAAATAAATGTTATAAATTTATTTAAATTATTTTACAAATGTGGATGGATTACTTTTGATTCGTTATTTTATATGTGTGTGAATTTTAATGGAATGGTAATATAATTATTTTGAGTGCATGAATATTTTTCAAAAAATATTAAAACAAATTTATTTTAGTATTTACCCATGAATAATTTATCCTTGATTATTGATCCTTTGAAAAGTATATACATTCACTACCAATAAAATGAATTTTATATAGTCATGTAAATTTTTTATTAATTTTTTACTTCTATATTATCATTAAGAATTTTCATAAAATTCATAAAATTTTTATTGGTTTTCACATCAAAGATTTTATTTGGGAATACATTTATGAAATCCAACATAATTTTTCTAATAAACCTCCACAGGTGAATCATGGAAAAAATAAAGATGTTTTATTTGTTTGATATAAGTCATAAATACATTTTTTCATGGTGTGATGAATTAGAAAATGACTGAGTCATGATTTCAGGAGGCTAGTGTTGGGTATATCATTTTTTGGTCATTTATTATTTTAAAATAATAATAAATTTAAATTAGTTAATATTTATAATTTATATTAGAGTATATGAGCTAGATATATTTACATTCAAGGTTCATCTCGAATAGCACTTATAGGTATGTGTTTTTCTTCTATTTTTTTTATAAAATTATTTCCCCAAGAGTATTTTAATCATTTTATTTTTATTATTTATCATTTATAGGATATTTTATGGTTCCAAGGAACATGAAACATTATATCATATCATTAGGTTAGGGTTCAAGTTTTTTGGATTATTTTGAGTTGTTAAATGGGTTATTTGACTGATATAATATAATAGTATAAAATTGGGTGACTTTTATTAAGATTTACACTGAATCACTAAGGCATACAATGTTAAAAAAAATACAACAACGAAGTCTTAGTAATCACCCACCAAAATAAAACTGTATTATCAAATTTTTTTCTATAATACAACATAATTATAGTAGAATCTGGAAAGATAAACTTTATTAAGAATGAAATTCTCAAGGGGTGATAGTAAAATCCTTGAGGGATCAACAATACCACATACTCTATTTTCATCTTCATTAAACATCATCATTAAAACTTCTTACAACCATTTTATTCATTATATCTAGGAGATTATAAAAGAAAACTATTCAATTAAAATATAATAAATATATATAATGTGTTAGGCATTATTAATAAAATTACATTATAATGACTCATATTGATATTTAGTTTTCTATAGGATGTAACTATTTATTATGACACTAATATATTTTACCTAAAAATATTTCAAGTGGAACCTTATGATTTTTTGTTGGTATCAACACACACATGAGGTAGAATACTATATGAGATGATATGTTTATCCATGCGGGGAGACTATATCATATATTATCTTCCAATGAAATGAACACCAATAACAAAATCAATAAAATAAATAAAAATATATGGAACAATATGGTATTATAGTGGAAGGAAACACATAAATAAAAAACATATACATTGAACAACAATGTGTAACTCATATAAGTCATATAATCATACAAGAAAATTAGATTTCCCAATAGTCCTATCATTGGTGGTATATAAATATAATAAAATAGAATAAAATTAAAGTCACCCAATATTAAAATAATAATCCACAAAATCTCTCCATACACCCACTAATATATCATATATCATCAAGTTTATTCTTATACGAGTACCCAACTCACATTTCAATTATAAGGATTTAACATACACCAATGTTACTATGTAGGGAGGGAGAATAAAATTCAATAGGATACTAGAAATAATGTCCTAAATAGATATTATATATTTGAAGGACTATACTAAATAAATAGTAATTTTTTAAAACATCACTTTCATACACCTTTTTCACCACTATGGACTCAAAATCCACCAGGATGGTCTACATATACCTTCTTTAGAAAATGTTGTAATTTTATGACCCTCCAATATTTTTTACATAATCTATCAGTCAATGAGTTTCCACCAATGTAATTAATAATAATCATAGTGAACATGGAATTACTATATAACAGAATTAGAATATTTAGAATCATTATGTGATTATGGAATCATTTTTTCATTGTAAAGGATGAAGGGTATATCACCTAGTGAAATATAAATCACAACATGATATAAAGATTAGTGATGTACCACTGGTTGATTGATATTACACAACATAATATCCTTAGTGAATAATGTGTCACCCTGTGAATTAAATGTTATTATACTAACAAAAATGGAGAACCCAACAATATTTAGTGAACAATGTTACACCAGAACCGCTATAAACATGATTTACATTTTCATCGGGTGAAAAAATTTATCATCACTACTAAATGGAGAACATTGAATCACATGGGGAACAATTTAATAACACTATACTACTAATGGATAATGGTGGATCGTTTGGTAAGTGGAATATAATAAAATGATATATAGGTTGAATGATATATGAATAAGTGAATAATATATCACTAATACATAACGGAAAACATTGTAATATCTGGTATATGATATATCAACAACATGAAACACATGGTAAATGAACTATCACCACATGTATAACCATGCCATAGATTGAATAATAACTATAACATGTTAAATTCATAAATAAATAAATCAATAATTCATAATTTATCAAACAAGGAATTATCCCTAAAAACCATTGTTTATGATGGGATTATCATGGAATAAAAATTGAAAAAATAGCACCCATAAACTATGATCATCCTCTTCCTAGAATCGCATTGAATTAACTACTATAACTCGAATCAATATAATAATGTTATTTGTGGTACTAATTACATAAAATTATGATCAAAACTTTTTCTCACCACCTAGTTGACTTTATAATGTAAATATTTATACCAATAAATAGAACATTAATATTGCAAGAATTACCGATTGCATATGATAGAGAATAGGATTATATTCTCTTCTGTAGGAATCTTACCCCTTCTCTATAATTTTATTGTCCCTGAAAAAAATATTTACTATATTTTAATAACTATTTAGATATTTTTATTCGAGTTTGTTGATATTCCACCATGGTGAATTTGGAAAAAATTGAGATGCTTTTAGTGTTAATTATTTATGAAACTATATGTTGATCATTTATAATATAAGTTAATATTTTTTTAGGGAAATAAACATTTGAATGATCATTGTTATATGTGTTTTTGGGTGAATTGTCTTAGAATTTGAGAATTCATTTTTTTAGCCTTAGGTGTTATCATGGGTGGTTTTATGCATGATGTTATATAGAAATGTGAATGGATTCATGATATTCCATGAAATATGGGTTCCCAGGGTGGCATGGAAAAATAAATGTGAGTGGGACTCTTAGGAATCCCTATAGAAAATGTTCAACCCAAAGGGTTTGTTTTAAATTATAGAAGTTTTGAAAAATAATGTGTTTATTTTATAATGGGTTGGTTTCCTATGTTCAAATCTTGTAACCTATGCAGTTCTTGTTCTTAAGGATTTTTTTGTTGAGTTGGCCTTTATTAAGTTTTTGTATTTTCCTTTTCCCATGTTTTCCCCATGGATATTTGATGGGTGATCTTAGTATAGATACAAGTGATTCTCAATTAGTGGGAGTTCTGTTTGGCCAACTTATGGATTTTTTTCTTGAGTTTTGGAAGCTATATCCACCTATATTTTATTGAAAAGTGTATCCTCTCAAAGAAGATGAGTGGATGTGAAAGATTGAAAAAAATTAGCCTCATAGAGTTGCCTATGTTTTTGAAGGTTATGTTTTCTACATTCATGATTGATAGTTCACCATTGATGTTGTTGAATTCAGTGTCCCATATCATGCCATATTAATACCTTACATTGGAGTTCTTCAAGGATTTGTTCATTCACCAATATTTCTATGAGAAAGAAATGGTGAAAAGGGGGATGTAGTATTCTTTCTTGCAGAATTTTGGTGGATCCGTATTGGATTATTTACATCAAATTTTAGATATAGTCCCTTATGATGTAAGGTATACTATAAATGATTCCATGAAGGCTCAATGTTTCAAGGATGGACATCATATAGATTGAATGTTGAAGGAGTTGGAGTTCAATATAACATCATTTTTGACATATCGAGGATTGGTTTTCAAGTTGAGGTTGTGATGGAGGGAGTACATGAGGTGTTAATCCATCCTTCAATCACAGGAAGTAGTTTGGAATATGGTTGTAAGGTTATGTGGAAGTAGTTGACAGTTGATTGAATGGTCCATGAAACCAAAAGTGATTAGGATCGTTTATCAACCTGTTCTGAGCATTAGGTATTTCTGTGTTATCATTGTATAAATCTAGGTCAGAATATGTCATTGTGTCCAGATTCTCTGCATCCCTATCATGTTTTTGGATGCTTGGGTCACTAGAAGTGGTTTTGTTTTGGCGTATATTGAAAAAGTCATAGAGGAAATCCTCAAAAGTGATATTCTGCTAGGAATTTTTTTTTAAAGAATCATTTTGTATGTATCATTCTATTATAGTGATTTTTTTGGGGTTTTTCATGTTTTGATTTTTTTTAAATGTATGGGATTTTTTAGGTCGTTTGAAGAACTCCTAGATTCAATGAAATTGATGTTTCTATTCTATAAATCCTAGTCTTTCTTTTTATCTAATTGGTTGATTCATGTTTCCTGTTGGGATTATCAAAACTTAATTTCAATGCAAGAGATTCTTCATCCATCAGAGCTCCATCCATAGGTATCAGAGTGATGAACATACATAGTCCATAATCTAAAGTGTATGGGATGTTTTACTAAGATCATGCCTCTACCATTGCGGTGATGTACATCTAATTATTTTTTATTGTGGTTGTTCTATCAACACAATTTTCTAATTAATTTCATTATTTTGACCTTCGTTGTAAGTTGGATGTGTTTTGGTTTTTAGTCATCTGAGAGTTCAGTAGTTGGTGGTATCAGTTGTGGTTGTGGTTTTCCATCATTGGACTCCTTCCCTCCCATCCACATGAGGCAGGGATGTTTTGTTATGGTTGGATGTTTTGGATCAGTTTTTCTCCCCTCAGTTTCGGAGTGGGTAGTTTAAATGTCCTATTTTATTCCTCTTAGGTTTCGTTAATTCATTTTTGTGGAAGAGTTGTGGTTGGACTGTGTGGAAAAGGCTATATGTTGGATCATTTTAAATTCTTATCTACTATTTTCTAGATGGTTCATAATGGTGAGGAGACCCACTACGAGGCTTATTGAGCTTTCTATTAAGAATTTTTTGAGTGCTAGTTCTTTTCTTATTCTTGGGAGTCTATTCCAACACATTGTAATCATCAGATTTTTTGAGTTATCTTAAGTTTTGGTGATCATTGGGATTATTGGGAGAAGGCCCAACAATCTAGTTATTGGCATGGTTGTTGACACAGTTTCTTAACATTTCCAATTTGGGAAGTAATTCCAAGTTACATATCTATTTTAGGAAAAGGAATAAGTTTCATTAATGGTGGTTGAAATTTTCCTAGATTAATAGGATGAATCATTTTGATGAGGAATTTTTAGGCATTCAATAATCAGTTGGAAATTGTTATGGCATTCCATAGGAGGAAACTGTTAATGGTGGGGATAACTGTCACACTTGGTTTTTCATGTTTTGTCTTTCGATCCAGTTCATTGGAAATCCCATTATTTTTATCATGTTCTGGGTGTGACGTGCATTAAATTTTTATGTCTTCCTATGTTTATTTTTTGTCATGTGGATGTCCTTATATTCATTTTGGATTATTTTGAAAGAAATATGAAAATTTTGGATTGGATGTAACCTGTGCAACATTTCTTCATTGTTAGATAAACCAAAAAACCAAACCAATCTAACTTTGTAGAAGAAATAAAACCAATTACATTTTTGGCGCACTCTTGTTTGGCAGTTCAGGGGTGACAGTTTGGTCAGTCCCCATGACTACTGAATGGTTTAATAAATTGTGCACCCAAACCATGTGTGGCTTCCCAGAACAAAAAAAATTGAAAATTACTAATCAACCTCCTTGGGATTTTAGTCCCAAATATTCCAAAATTAACATCTATAGGTGCATCCAAACATAGGGAGGTCTATCTAATGTTATCAAAGTTATTCATCCTCTTCCTTTTGTGTATATTTAAGAGATTTTCATGTTGGGTCTAGTTTATTCAAGGTAATTTCTTCTCCTTTATCCTCCCTCTTCCTTCTTCTTTCTTTTTTCTTGGATTTATTCTTCTCCCCTGGTCACGCTCATCCTAGGGTTCTATTTTAACTTTTTATGGGTTTTTTGGCTGTTTAGGGGTTTTCTTCATTAATCTAGGCTTTTGGAACCTTTGTGGATTGATGTCGGGAGTGTTTTGTTATTCCAGCTTGGTTTTGAATAAGGTTTCCCAATGCACATTCCTTTTTTAAGATTCATCTATTTCCTGATATTCAAACATCTACTGATTCATAAATAAAATTTGAGACTTGGATAAATTATTGGGTGTGAAAAGTAGTGGTATTTGCCTCATTTTTTTGATAAACTGTTTGGTTTTGTTAAAAATGAGCAAACCAAGTACTTGATAAAATGTTTGGTTAGTTTTAGAATATGGTTTGTGATATTTAAAACAAGGATCATAAATTTTAATTAATTTTTGGAATGAAAATTTGAGTTTTATTCCTTGATGGGTGTTAAATAGAAATTGTTTTATAATATATTTCATGCATAGTGTGTGACTAATTTCCCGGTTGGATTTTATGAGTTAGTTATGATATAAAATTATTGGTTTGGATTTATTAATGTATTTTCAGCATCTAAAATGATATTTTACCTAAATTAGAAGGTTTTTAAAAGTGATTTTAATTTTGATAAAGAATTTTCATTTTTTTAGTGTGTTTTGGTTTTGGTTTCCAATGAATGGCCTCTTAGGAATTTTTATAAGAATGGTTTGTATCGTGAATGCCTAACCTGAATGTTTTAATTGAATTTATAATTGTTTTGATGTGAAAAATGGTGTGTTTATACATCTTTATGAATATTATATTTTTTTATCCTTGATAATTTCTGTATTTTTAAAATGCATAAAGGCGTGTTGGGAATTTTTTGAAAATAATGAAAGTATTTATTATGAAGACCAAATTTGGATGTTTCTCAGGCGTTATCTCTATATAATGAATGGGATGTCCACAATGTGGAATCATTGAAATCCCATATTAGATTTAATTGTTTTGGACTCTTTGAATTCTATTTATTCTGTGGCATGAGATCAGTCCTAGGACTGGCTCTGGGTGATGCATGTTATTGATTTATTATTATATATACATGTGATTGGATTCTCGAATGGGATCCGTTGGTCAAACCCCAATACATACAAGAGATATTATAACCTTGTATATAGAGAAAATTTTCTAAGAATAATTATTTCACTCATAGTTGACATAATGACCAATGGCGCAGAGTAGGTGGATATATTTGGGTTTATTCCTATGAGTTTTTCCATCAGTCTATCCTGAGTTATGGTGGTCAAGAATATCAGGAATTTTATATTTTATCATGTGTGTCATGATACATTGTATGTGGTCTCATGTTTTAGTATCTTCTAGATTATTCTTGATTGATGGGTTCACCTATGTTTATTGCCTCTTAGTTTCATGGTGTAATGATTTATATACTTTTATTATTATTTCCATTTCACTTGTTGTGTCACTAATGTTTTACTTTCATGTATATTTTATTAATTGGGATGTGATTAGATGGTTTTATAAAGGATTATGAAAATTATTTTTGAAGAAAAGTGTATTATACTCTATGTGCAAGTTGAAAAATAAAAACATCACTTTCCCTATGAAATTTTTAATGTCTCACTTATAGAATGGGCTTGGTTTTGAAAATGAATAAGGGAAATGGGCCATACATTATTTTTATTTAAAATTCATAGAAATGAATACTTTTATATATAATAGTTCAAACATGAGATTGATTCTTAAATTATGTTAATGTATGTGAATTAGGAATAGATTACTAGGCTATCCTATTGAGTTCTAATACTCAGAAATATATTTATTTTCTATTTTTATCCCTTGTGTAGGTTTCAGCTCATGTTCGATGTCATGGGGAAATAGTGGATATTTGTGTGGGAGAGTGACATGGGGGTCACATGGAGATAATATGGTTTTCAAGTTTGGCTGGTCTTGTTGTGCAATTCTGTTTTACTTTTCATTTTATTATATAATGTATGTTTAGTTCATTTTTAATAGGCTAATTATTAGTGAATAGATGATCCTAAAGACCCATTAGAATGAAATTATATAATGTTGTACTAGATATCATATAATTAATGAAAATTAGATTATTATTTTTGTTTATCACCCTTGTACTTTACCATATTTTCCATTTATTATAAATTTAATATTTTTTATAGCTTTATAATACATAGAAAACATCATTTAAACAAACCCCTACTTAGTCATGTTTTCTATAATATATTAAATTAAAACAATATTAGAGAGTTTATATAGTAAATTCATATGTTATATATCCAAAAAAAATTTGATATTCATCGAATATATTTTATATGAATTGTATTGGAACAAACCCAATATTATGCATAAAAATCTATATTTTTTGTTTTTACACATTTTAATGGAAAACATATTTTCAATCAAATTATTGAAGCATTTAAAACCATTAAATGATACAATAAACATTATTTTTTCAATAGAAACATCAAAATTAATTTAGGGTGTATTTTTTCATAATTAAATAAAATATTTCATTTTTTTATGAATAGTGGAAAATACTAGTTTTTCATTTAAAAATACTTTGAAAACTAATTTACCTATAATTATAAATTTTATTTTAAATTTTTTAAAATTTTAGATAGATATATTTTTATAAATTAATCCATTTTTAGGTCATTCGAATCAATTTCACATTAAAATAAAATATAAAAACAAGGATACGTTTTTAATGTTTTCATATTTAAAAATTGAATTGTTGTTTAGTCTGTGGTATTAAATTTAAATTAATTTATACCTCTTATGAAATTGGAATTTGGATAAATGGAATCAATATTTGGAATCATAATAATTTATAATGCCTAATCATTTCAAATTATTTATTGACAAAAAGGATTAGATAATGTCATTAAAATAAACTATAGCAATTATGAGAAAATTTAGCGTAACAAAAGACTAATACATAATATTAAGGACCAAAATGACCTATAAACTTGCCCAAAATCCATTTTATGGACATTTTTTGACCCTTTAATTAATTTATTCTAATTTTATCTATTTTTGGGCTACTTGACATGGTAAAAACGTGGGTGGAACTCCCTATCCAAAAAATTACAAGAGTTTCACTCCTCTCCACTACAAAAAGGAACTCACCACTCTCACATCCTTACACCTCTAAGGAAACATTTCCTCAAAAAAATATTTTCCCAAATAGATAATAAAAAACGCCTCATCAACCTAGAATCCTAAAAATTGGAATAAAACAATCCATGTTGTCACATTGATGGAGACCAAATGAAGTTTCCGAAATAAGAGGTACATTCCTTCCTCAAGCACTTCAATTTTATTCCTTTCTCCAATAATTTAGTTATCCTTATTCCAGGATTTTATGACAACACCATTATCGTAAATATACTGATATTAAATTATTTTATGTGTTTTACCTACAATTACACAAACTTCTATCTATTTTTTTGTAAACGTGTCATTCTGGTTTACAGTGAAAAAACGCCTCATGAAACGAACATGTTCGTTCCTCCTTTACCAAATTTCATGGAGGGAATTATGATGGACACTATATTTATATATGATATGT
The DNA here is from genome assembly GCA_963277665.1 of Viscum album. Taxonomy (NCBI): domain Eukaryota; kingdom Viridiplantae; phylum Streptophyta; class Magnoliopsida; order Santalales; family Viscaceae; genus Viscum; species Viscum album. Next base: position 1,590,224,316 of record OY728161.1, on the reverse strand, counting down.
GTCATATTTATAATTTATTTGTGCGTATTCATCTTTAATATAGAACATAACATTACGATTTCCATCTTCTGGGAGTACGATAACATCATTTGTGGATGTGTAGATTATCACCCCCTCAATGTGACGTGATATGTTCACACAATGAATGGGGTGTATGAAGGATGGTTTGGATTATATTATGAAAGATATATTAAATACATATTATAATGAAACTATAATATTCATATATATATATATATATATTATTTACATTTTCTTATTTTAAATATAGTAATGAAATGAAAGTACCATTTGTGCGTATGTATGACCTACCGTCTCCATGAACAATGAATTTCCTTTTTAAATCTCCATTTTTTTATATTACTATAAATTAATATATACTAAATATATAAAATATTTAAATCAATTTTTATATACTATATATGATGAAAATTTGATCTAATTAATATTAACAACATGTTACAAGTCAAAACATACTAAAGACTAGGAAATTAACACCCAAAATGGTGGAATAATGAGTGATTAATTACAAATGGGTAATTATATGTTATAAGAAGATAATTTATGATATTATTAATATTATGACGGTTTTTTAGAAGTTATTAACATATTTTAAAATACTATACATGAGGTTAAGGACCATAAAACAAAAAGGGAGGATAATGTAAGAGATTCTTGTCTCACATTTCATTTTGTAAGGTGTACGCTATTTTTAACATATAATTTATTTGTGTGGTGTATCTATAAAAAAATTTGATTTATTATATAAATAATACTTATATCCTAATTGTATTTATGTTTTCCATTTGAATTATCTCATCCAAGGGGTTTTGAAGTTAAAATTGCTTGGTGGTAAAAGGTGTCTTTGCAATATCACTTTATTTTGTAACTACTAACATTCACATGAAGAAATCACTTCATTATGATCATTTTTATTGTTATTGAAATTTATCTTTAATATAAATATTCTCATAAAATATTTACTATTATTATTTTCTACAGTTTTTACCATTTTTACATATAATGTTAACTTTGACAGTTATTTGATTAACTGGGGAATTATTGATAAATCTGTATCTTTAATTCAAAATGAATATTTTATAAGGCATATTATAAATTAATTACAATGATTATTTGATATATTAACAATTCTTGGGATGTTAAATAAATATTTTTGGGACCATTTATGGTATTTCCTATGGGTTCGGAACCGGTTAATTTAATCCCCTCGATGTGTCGGTTGTCTCATAAGACGAATCTGTTAGCCAAAAAAAATAGTATGTATTTTCTTATCTTGAAATAAATGGTGTCATGTTACTAGGAAACATGAAATAAAATATTTAAGAATTTAATTTATTGGGAAATCATTTATTATAATTATCCCTTATATTATCGTATTGACATATCTATAGATATATTTTATTCTCAATTAAGTGATTAAATTGAATGTGTTTCAGTTTCTCAACATTCCATATTGATTATTGCTTATCTAGTTTATCTAATTATTGTGTGTTATCAATATTTACCTTTAAATTATTATTTAATATCATTGATTAAAATTTTTATCCACTTTATATTCTCTAATTGAACACTAAAGCTCTCCCTTATTTTGTTTCCTTTCACAAGGATATGAGGAAGAAATAATTGAGTAATATTTCATGGAAGCAGTTCAATTAATTTTCTTATGTATCATGTTTTATTTTCTATTCCCAAATGTAATATGACTTTTATATATACCTAATATCGATTCACAACCCTTTAAAACAGTTCGGTACTTAGGGATTTAATTCATTATAATCATGAAAAAGTAATAAAATAATCTACCATCTCGAGCTTCTGGGGTCGGGGCGTTACATGTTGTATCAAATAAAGTTTTGTAGAAATATTGGAAACTATATTTAGAAAACATATATTAGGGATCATTACACTTTAATATACATTTAGGATAATAACATAATAACATCCTTAAATTTTGGTAAGGTAGAGATTTTGTGGGTTGTCCTAGAAATACATCCATGTCTGGATACTAAAATTGGATGTGGTTCTGGAATAGTTGTACCTAGGAGTAATAAATCCATCCATTTGTGTTGTGCCTAACTCAACATAACCTAGTTAATGATTATGGACCATATTGTGTGCCATTTTTGAAACTCTGAGTAGATAATCATTGGACGATTACATTTTCTTTACAAACTATTATGTAATGATATAAAAGTAATGATGTCCAAAAATAAAACAAAGCTTATTATCCTATGATTTATGATGAAAAATTTTGGTTATGTGTTATTCCTTGTTTTTAATTATACAATATAGTTATATGAGCCAAAATAGTATTTATCACTATTTATAAATGGCTCTTAGGATGTATAATGGTATCAATACAGGTGGAAAATTTAGATATTTCTCGATTGAGGAAAAAATTAGAGTTGGTATTGGAATGGAGAAAATTATTTCAATTCTAGGGAAGATTAATAAGGTTATGAAAAATAACATTTCATAAATTGGGAAACCTATTACATAGAGAGAATCTTTAATTCAAGATCACTTTATGTGACAGAATTCCCTATATTTTAGTGGGACTACTAATCCAATTGTAGTTGCACAATGGATTATGTCTCAAGAGAATCTATTATGGCCTTGATATGTAGTGAAATAGAAAAGGATACACTCAAGTTCTATTTTATCCATGTTTATGATGTTCTATGGTGGTCCTTGTTCCATAATACTATGGAGGAAGAAGAAATAGAAATCATGGAATTGAGTATGTTTAGGGAGATGTTGCTCAATAAGAACTTCCCTCATGACCAAAAAATTGAGATGAATTGTATTTTTCTTATATTAAATTAAAACGTTGAAGAATGTTTTTCTCATTGTAAAGATGCCATTACAAGGTTATTAGGATATTCTATGAATTATTTATGCAATACGGATTGCAATATTGACCACTTCATTGATGTTAAGATGGAATGTTTCTAAATGGTACTAGTTTCATATAATTTCGGATCATAAGAATATATACTATTATATTCCATAAAAACATAGAAGTAATTATGGATGTGCTACATATTCAATGAATATAAAGAGAAGAAACGGTCTTATGAACACCATGAAAAAGGGAATGTCTCAAAAAAGAATAAGGGAATGAATAAATTCACACCTTGTGAGAACTATGGAAAACTCACACTAGTAAATGGTTGATGGGTCTTGAGTTTGATATTAACATAGATAAATGTGACATCCTATTAAATAATTAAAAGGGACAATGAAAACAAGTTAATATAGTGTTTCAACTATAGTGATATGGGAAATTATGGAATATAATTACCTACGTGTCAGGGGAATCTTCCATGGAAGGGGCCAAGGGGAGATGTAAATTATTATGTGATCATTATAACAGACGTAGAATTACCAAATGATGTTTTTTTGGTACATTAATCCTATATTAAAATTTATTTGTTACCATATTTTATTCTATAACATCACACTCTTTTATACCTTCCCAATTTACTACTATAATTAGACATTTCCCTTTGATTTAATAATGGATTTTTCAGTCAAAATCATAATGCGATTATCATTAAAAACAAAAAAGTACCATGGAATCCCCATTATGACACATAAATGTGCCTTAAATATAGACTATGTTATCATACCTTTGGTTGATTTTGATATAATCCTTGATATGTACTTGTTATAAAAATAAAATGAAAACATTTATTGAAAGAGGAGTACAATTATGATTTGTGAGGACGTAGAATCCCTCATCTTCAAATAAGAAGCTTCCTTGCCTGGTTCTTATTTATATGCACTGTGAATAAATCTACTAAATGAAATTATTGGGAATGAAGTGTGAAAAAACATCTTGAGATAAAGTATTTAATATTAAAATTTATGATGTACCTTTTATTCTGGTATACATTGACATATTTCTTGAGGAATTACCTGGACATCCGCCAGAGCATGTGGATGCATTTAGATTTGATTAATCCATGATTTAAGGCTTATAGAAAAGAGTCCCTTATGAATTGATACTTTGGAATTAGAGGATTTTAATAAAAAAACTAAATGATTTTGGTAATATGGGATTTATTATTTGTAGTTTTTCACCACAGGGAGCCCTTTTTCTATTCATGAAAAAGAAAGATGGATCAATAAGGTTATGGATTTATTATAGGGAAATCAATTAAATTATAATAAATAAAAAGTATCGTCTACCTTGCATTGATGATTTTTTTGATAAACTTCATAGAGCCCAATATTTTTCGAAGATGAATCTTCATTATGGATATTACCATTTTCTAGTAAAGAAGGAATACATCATAAAGACTAGTTTTCCAAATAGGTAAGGAAATTACGAGTTTACAATTATTCAATTTGGATTGACTAATGAACCCTATGTTTAAATGTACTTAATGAACATAGTATTAAACGAATATCTTAATGATTTTTTTGGGAATTCATTGATGATATTTTAGTGTATTCTAAAACCTTACGTATCATGAGAATCACTTTTGGATCATTCATAATACTCATATAAGGGAAGAGTAATATGAGAAAGTTAGTAAGTTAAATTTCCAAATATAACAAGTTTATTTTATTAGTTATATTTTTGCAATGTATGGAATATCAGTTAATCCTAAAAAGACAAAGGAATTCATATAATAGGATATACCAACAAACATAACTAAGGTATATAGTTTCAATAGTTTTTTAAGTTACTATTGGAAGTTCATTCATAATTTTTCTAGACTTCCTTACCCATTAACAAAGATTACACGTAAAGGGGTTATGTTTGTTTGGATAACGGAATGCGAAGAATGATTTGATTTACTAAATAAGTGACAAGACATTGCTCCAATTTTGACTCAACCATCTAGAAGTTATGGGCTTTTCATATATAGTGATTCATAAATTAAAGGGTATTCTTTTTTCCTAATTAATATTGATAATGTTATTTCATATGAATCAAGAAAATTGAATACACATAGGTAGAATTATCAAACCATTGATCTTGAGTTAGTGTTTGTAATATTGACATAAAAAATGTGGGGACACTATCTCTATGGTGAAGTATGTGAGACATACATGTATCATAAGATAATTAAATACATCTTACAATAAAAATAGCTCAATATGAGACAAATATAAAGTCTTGATGAAGTCATGGATAATGATTTCTCAATGTACTACAACTTAGGGAAAAAATAATATAGATGATGCATTGTGTAGTATGGATCATTGAGTTATAACCCAAATGAGTATTGATAAGGATCATATGTTCATAGACCTATTAAATATGCATTTTATAATTTATATGGAAGGTTATGAATCAATGGTTTTTTAAATGATTATAATACCATATTTATTATAGAGGATAATTAATTCTCAATATTATGATGATGGAATTCAAAATAAAATTAAAGTTGTGAACAATGGAAAATTAGCAATCATTTTTTGTAAATATGGTGTTATAATGTTTGGAAAGTGGATATGTGTTCCATCTATAAGTGAGATAAAAAGGGAATTTTTATATGATGATCATATCTAAAATTTCTCTTTACACCCAAGTATAAAAAATATGTGTATGGACTTGAAGGAAGATTTTTTGTGAGATAACATGTAGAAAGAAATTTCAAATTATATGTCTTGATGTTTAGTTTGTCAACAAGTGAAAATTGTGAGGCAGCATCATAAAGGATCCTTAAAAACACTCCAAATTCCTATATGGAAATGGGATTAAATTATTAAATACATTATCATCGTACTGCCAAAGGATCAAAGAAAAAATAATGCAATATGATTATTATTAGTCATTTAAACAAATATGCAAATTTTTCTTTTATAAGAGAACACTTTCCTCTTGATATCCTTACAAGGATCTATATTAATGAAGTTATAAGATTTCATTTCACACCTCTATCAATTTTTTCTTGTCGATATATCAAGTTTTCATGGAAATTTTGGAAAAATATTAAGATGGATGTTGACATCGAGCATTATTTTAGCACTACTTACCATCCTCAAATATATGGATAGTCTAAAAGAATAATTGAAACAATGGAATAAATGCTAAAATCATGCTCACTCAACTTTAATGGTATGTGGGACCAATAATTACCTCTGGAAGAGTTTCCTTATAATAATAGTTTCCAATCAAGTATTAAAATGTTGTCGTATAAAGAATTATATGGAAACATATGTCATTATCAAACTTTTTGGGATGAAGTTGGTGAATGAAAACTTATTGGCCCTGCACCTATTGAAGAGATGATGAAATAGGTAAATTCAATTTAGGATCTAATTAAAGAATATCCATGTAAGAAAAATAGTTATGCTGATAATGAGATGAAAGGCATAGAGTTCCATGTTGCATATCATTTTTTATTGAAATTATATCCATGGATGGGTGTTATTAGGTTTCATAATAAGGGTATATTGAGCTCTAAGTAAATTAGATGATCTTATATTCATGAAAGAGTCGGATTTGTTTCTTAACATTTGGAAATGCATGAAAATATCTCAAAGGTGCATGATGTGTTCCATATATATCAACTAAGGATGCACATTCCTAAACAAATGCATGTTCTCACATATGAGGAAATGTTTTTGGAACCTTACCATTAATACTATGAATAACCCATAACGATTCTTGATACTAGAAAACAATTATTTAGTAATTTAACAACTCATATAGCAAAGGTACTCTAGAGAAATCAAAAAGTAGGAGTAACATCATGGGAACAAGAAGACTCTAGGAAGGAGAACTACCCATATATTTTTATGGTAATATTACTATGATATAAAGGGTAAAAAAATTTTAGGAGAGAACAATGTTTCAACCCAATACATTACCATATTTTCCATGTAGAATAAATTTAATTTTTTTGATATCGTTGCAATATATAGAAGACCCGATTTAAACAAAACATTATTTACTCAAGTTTTTCACATCCAATTAAATTAATCACAATTATATACTTTACATAATAATTTATATGTTATACATCTAATAAAATATTTTTTATATTCATCCAATAGATTTTATTGTCATAGTATTGGAACAATCCCAATATTATGCATGAAACATCAATTTTTTTAGTTTTACAACCTTTTAAAGAAGAATCCATTTTAAATGCAATTTCTGACAATATAATAAATTTAAAATCAAATAAAAATTCTTAAATAAATATATGAAAATTATGTTAGGTCGACTTTTTTTATTTTTCTAAACTATTTCATTTTTTATAAATATTGAAAAATTATGAATTTTAATTAAAAATTATTTTTCCATCTAATTTATTTGTAAGGATAAATTATATTTTAAATTGTTTTAAAAGATTAATTATAAAAACTTTTTAACAATTAATTCACTTTAGGTAATTGGAATAAATTTCACTATAAAATTGAATATAAAAACAATAAAAACTTTTTAACATTTTTACTTTAAAAACATTCAATGTCATCCCATCAGCATTATTAAATTACAATAAATTTCTTCAATTTATGTGGTTGGAATTATTAAAAAATAATTCAATATTATGAATCATCAAAATTGATAAATTATAATACTTTTAAAACAATTTTTACCAGAAATATTAAGGAATGTAATTAAAATTAATTACACCGATTAAGAGATTAAATAGCTCAAATAAGGACTAAATTTTAAACTTAAAACCCATAATGACCAAGAGACTTTTAAAAAGTAATTCTATGGACATATTTCTACCATATAATTACTTTGATATAATTTTTACCATTATTTTGGATACATGACATGGGAGAAAATGGATGGAATCCCCTTTCCAAAAATTTACAAAAGTGATACCCTTCTCCACTATAAAAAGGCACTCACCCCTCTCACTTCATCACACATCTCAAGCCAATTTTCCTCAAAAAATATATACACAAATATCACCTCAAAATCCCTCCCCTAAACATATAGTAATTACATTGAGAGTAAATCCATCCAATGAACATATTTGGTGAAAACCAAAAGGGGTTACCCAAATAAGAGGTAACATCTTTCCTTAAGCTCTTTAGTTTTATTTCTATATCCAATATTACAATTCTAATTATTCAATGCTTATATAACAACTCCAGTACCCAATATAACCTTATAAGTTTTTAGTTTGTGTTTTCAACCTTCATTTTCTCCCATATCCATCTATTGGGTATCAAAATTACCATTCTTTGGTATAATTAACTATCGCCTCACGAGTCAAACCAATTCATTTTTCTTTTACCACATTTCATGGTCAGAATTATGATGGAAACTCTATTAATATATGATATTTATGATATTTATAGTATAATTATGATTAAATAAATTTTATATTGAATATTCCATTATACAATCCATCTAGATGGAATACGATAGCATTATTTGTCGAAGTGTGGACGACCTCCGACTCAAAGTGAAGTGATTCTTTTACTCTATTCATGGAATATATAAAGGATTGTTTTAATAAACGTATGTAAAAAATATTTCTATGATATGATAATGTAATAATAATTAACATATATATATCCTTTACTTTCTATTCTTTTAAATAAGGCAATGAAATGAAAGAAGCGTTCATACGTATGTACAACCTACCATCTCAATGAATGATGCATTTCATATCCTATCTCAAAATATTAAGGATTATTATAAATATATATATGTAATATATAAAATATATAAATCATGGTTTCCATTTTGGGGATTATGAAACCATGATATAATTAATAGGAAAAAAAATTTACAAGTCAAAACAAACTAAAAAAAGTAGGAAATTAACTCCTGAAATAGTGGAAATATTGAAAGTATATTAACAAACGAGTATAAATATATTATAATAAGATAATATAATATATTATAAATAGTATTATGGTTCTCTTATAAGTTAGTAACATATTTTATACTGCTATATATTTGGTTAAATACCACCCAACAAAAAGGAAGGATAACGTCAAGTATTCTTGTCTCACTTTTCATTCAATGAAGCATACACAATGTTCACCACTTAATTATTTTTTTGTGTATATAATGAACCATTGTTTTAATTATATCATTAATCCTTTTATATTCATGGTATTAGTGGTTTTACATTGAATTATCTCATTAGAGAGGTTTTGAAATTAAAATTACCAAGTGGTAAATGTTATCTTATCAATATCACTTTCTTTGGTGAATGTTAACATTATCTTGAAACGATAACTTACTTATGATAATGTTTTGGTTAATTATATATATCTTCAATAAAAATATTCTAATTAAATGGTTATTTTTATTATTTCTTAAACTATATATGATTTTTACATACAATTTTCATTATCACTGTTATTTGATAAATTGAGGAATTAATGATAAATCTGTATCATTTATTCAATATATATATTTTATAAGTAATTTTTTTAATTAATTAAATTAATTACTTAATATAAAAAGAATTTTTTTTAAATGGGAAAAATAGGATGGGGACTATTTAAGTAAAATCCTATGTGTTGGGTACTAGATAATGAAATCCCCTTGATGTATCTATAGTCTCATGAGAAGAATTGTTTGGCCAAATCAATGTAGATTAACTATCTTATATTGATGGTAAATGTATAATGTGAGTGAGAAAAATTACATAAAATAATTATTCATTTTTTATTTATAATTAAATTATTATTATTATCCATGATATTACTACATCTAATGTCTATAATTTCATTTCATTCTCATTTTATTTATTAAATACATGTGTTTCGGTTTCTCACCATTCCATATCGATTATGCCTTATCTAGTTTATTTAAATAGAATTTGTTATTTGTTATTTACCTTTCCAAGATGATTTAATCTCATTAATTCCATATTTCTTATAATTTAATCACCCTTATTAATCATTTGATATCACCGTTATTCCCTTCCCCCCTTTTATGAGAAAGAAATATTTGAATAAGATTTCAAAGATGTAGTTCATTTAATTTTTTTGAATCATGTTTTATTATCCATCATCAAATGTAATATATCTATTTTTTTATGTCATATGTTTTTAGAAAATTGATAAATTTTTTGGTGCATCGGGATTTGATTCCTTATAATCAAGCCAATATATTAATGTAATGCAATGTAACTAGGCTTGTAGGGATGGTGCATTATAGTCAGTCAAAAACTCAATAATTTCCATAAGCCTAATTTGAGGAAAATTATATGTTTCTGTGTTTTTAAGGTTGATATCTCTCTAGAAAGTATATCATGTGTCCTTTCTATTATTTATATCTAATTATCTATTTATATTAGTAAGTGATACTATGAAATTCAAGAAAAAATTTATTAATGTGATGGTAGAGAATTTAATGCCCCTATATCATAATATATTATGTTTTTTAAGTAATATGAGTTAATTAGATTTTTCCACATGAAACATAAAATTAAACAAAAATAGTGACCCTATAAAATATTATTATTATATTTGAAAATTATAATATAACTTTTTAATCACTGTTTATAACATGAAGTAACCAAATGATGAAATCAGTCAAGAAAATGGATGAAATGGAATTAGGTAGCACATATATATCTTATTCATATTTTTTGGAATGGTGGTGGCTTCACTAGGGTTTTCACTAAAGCAATAAAAGGATGAATGCTAATAATTCGAGAATGATACAAATAATATATACGAGAAGTTTAAACTCTTTTTAATTTACATGTGGTGCACACAAGAGGACTCACAATACTCAACTTCCACCAGATACTAGCCTATGCTTAGATCATATATGATGAAATTGAGGGGATGTGAAAGTATAAATTAGGATGTCATAAATACATAATTACTAGTAAGAGAAGTTATTTTTTACATGCACTTTAACCAATTTTTTTGGCTTATAAAGAAAAAAAATTCTTATTTAGTAGACCGTTGAATCAATATAGAATTACATTTTATTTATTTCTTTTTTTAAATTTTCTATTATTTAATTTTTTAAAAAAATAATATATATTATAAATAATTCTAATATTAATAATGTGACACTAATATAATTTTTAATTTATTGGAAATCAGAATAAATTTAGATATTATTTTAAAAAGATATTATTTGCTGAAAATGGATGTAATTATTTTTTTATTAATTTTTTATTAATTTTTAAATAAATTAAATTCTAAAACTTTTGGGATTGAATATTCCTAAATAAAATTAAATTTTGACATATAAATAAAATATTATCTTGTGATTAATATTTCCTAATTTTCTAAAATAAAGTATCATTAGGTGAATAGAAAAAATAGTGATTTTGATAAAACCATCATTTTTAACATTATAATAACATATGAATCACATAAATTATTATTTCCCCTAATCCGAAACTCTCTCATATGACCATAAATTGTAGGTTATGAGACCCCATGTGTGCCTCCATTTATGTGAGAGGCTACTGACTAGCAGCGGGGGTGAGAATTGTATAGTGGGGAGACTATACCCCCTATTATGAAGTGTCATGGTTGTAGAAAATAATCCAAATAACAATATAAGAAATTAACTTATACACGTAGTGGATGATTATAATAAGATACAAATTAATAGTCTAATAAATTATAATGGAATAATGTAATGGTGTGCTATAATGTATCTAAATTTAATGTTATAAAAACTAAGTAATATACTAGAAGACTCAAATAAAGACCCAAAAGTCTAAAATCTAAAACCCCACTTCAGTCCCATCCCCCAACTCCAGCCCATCCATCGAGAAAGAAATAAGTTATATGGTCTTTTTCCTTTTACAAACATACAATCACACAACCTACTCAGGTACCAAATGGAGGCCCAAATAGAGTGTGAGTATAACTCATTAGGTCGACACCAGCATGTCTAATCTAACCATACTGAAATGAAGTGTATTCAATAAAGTGATAAACCAGTGTAATAATTAATTGCAAAATTAATAAAATACAATAAGAACTTCCTTGGAATGAATTCTAGAATACCTATAACCCTATCTTACAACCATAAAAACCAAAACCGTATAACTATGGTGAAATAAACTTCTCTTTATCCATGATATAATATTTTGGATCATGTCTTATGACCATGAAAACCACCACTATATAACCATGTTAAATTTTAAAAAAAAATAGTTCCATGCCCTATAAGAATTACAACATTGGACTGGTAAAATCCAGCTCTCTATAATTATCACAACATGGGACTTGTTCTTGCATGCTCAATATCATCGTTATATAATATAATTGTGGATTTTCTAGGGCGAAGCCTGATATATAATCATTTAATCATGTAACACAAGTCCTATCAGACAACCTATATATCACAATATCGCGTCATAAATATCAATGGTAAATAATAATAATTTCTTTTTATTTTTAATATACATCATTGAATTAAATAAAAATTTATTGATAGTCATATAAATAAGAAATAAAACACACCATATGGATTCTATATCAGGTAATCAATTATGGTCTCATTTCATGCTAAACACACATAATTAAATTAGCCTATTAAATTATATTGAGGGATCACTTTTCCCACACATAGCTATAAAAATGTTCAAATTTTAATTGAAACGAAATGAAATTATAGAATAATCACATTCATTATTTACTATATTTGGGTTCCCATTACATTCGTGCAATCCAAATATTTCATAAACATGGAAGTTATCAAACCAGAGGGTCAATATTTAAACACCTACCATTCATTGATGATGTCATAACCCTTCCAATGGAAAAATCCCATGACGGATAAGGTGAAGATGAATGGTAATAAAAACCAAGATAAAAATACACATGTCTAGAACCAACAACACACACAGTCAAATGATTTCACCAAAATAGTTGGAAACCCATTAGAGGGAAGAAATAAAAGGACTAAACCCACATACATATGATTGAAATCATTACTGGGTGGTATGAAAAGAAATATTCCAATTCAAATACATATGGAAGGGGTCATATGGTCAATAAAATAAGGATATAGATAGTTTAAAAAAAATATAGTGCATGACACACCTGTAATTTTCATGTCAAAGAATTTCATGAATTTAATGTAGTTACATGTCATGTAAAATTTTTTAAAGGCCCTCCATGTGGATCCCCTATGGTTTACCCCAAATTTTGATTAAAGAGGGGGAAATCATTCTTAAAATACAATTTAATGGAAAAATAATAGATATATATATACCTAGAAAAAGAGGGGATTTTACAACCTCTGCATTATATAACAGCTCATCCATGATCTACTCCATGTGTGACTATGAGGTCTCTGTGAATATGTTTGGCCAGTGTGTTCACATATCATAGTCCCTCTCCAATGTATCTCATGGAACTCACCCATGTAGCCACTTAGCTAAAACCAAGGGTATAGTCTTAACCTGAAGATATTTCTCACTATTATCCACAACATTTATTGAGTGCTCCTTAATGGGAACATTATCACAAATCAAGATGTCTTATACGTATATCACATCCAAAGGTTTTGGATAATATCTTCATATTTTTTATATGTGGATCATGTCATGTAGGGTATTATATCACTATGGAAGGGATAAATGGTATGAAACTAGACTGGCCCTTGCCACTATCTCAAACAACCCAAAAAACAAGGGCGATAACATTCATTGTTTCCTAATATGAATTTACACTATCCTATGAGGTACTATAAAGAAAACATGATGGCCATCCTAAAATTCTAGAGGTTATCTAAAATGGTTATAATATGGGTTTTCCCTAATATATGTGGTCATGAACTACTTTTTGATCAACTGGTCATGCTCATATGTATCATGCATGAGACTAGTCCGAACAAGTGTTGAGTCACCTACCTCCATCCAAAAAATAGGTGAACAACATGACATACCGAAAAATTCATCAAAATGTTTCATTTGGATTGATTCCTGGAAGCTATTATTATATTAAAACACTATGAGTGTCATATGTTTCTCCCATGAACCCCCAAGATCCAAAACACAAGCTCCTAAAATATCCTCTAGAATATGTATAGTCCACTCAGATTTACCATTAGTCTATGGGTGATAGCTTGTGTATAAAAGAACCTATCAACCCATACCCTTCTAGAGACCCTTCAAGAATCGAAATGTGATTCAAGGATCTCGATGTAAAACAATACTCCTTATAACACCATGAATCTTGACTACTTGATCCAAAAAAAACATCCCATATCATCAACAATGAAATTTTCCCTGATAGGAAGGAAGTAGGGTACCTTTATCAGTTGATTTACAACAACCCAAACAATGTCATTATTTTGTGTTGTCCTGGGTAATTCTATCATAAAATACATTGTGAAATTATCCCATTTCCAATCATGAATGGTAAAATGATGTGAAACCTCATCTAGACTCTGATGATCGGATTTGACCTACTAAAAAAGAAAGCAATTTTTCCATAAATCTTAATGCCTCCTTATTTTTTCGAGTCCAGCAATGTTTTTAAAAGAGATCATGATACATATTTGTTAAAACATTTTGCACCACCCATCAAGAAGCATGAAACATCCTAATAAACTCCCCATATAATCTCAATGTAACCCATGCTCGACTGTGGAATGGGATACAATTTCCACTATGGAGATACCATTCATATTTTTTCTCACCACCATATAATTTTTGTCTCACAAATGACATCTCCATATTATATAATTGATTATTCCTAAATGGGATAAAACGATGGGTATAAAAGATGTCGAAGATAGATCTACCCATCACCGAGACCCCTAAATATCCAGATGCAACTGTGAAAAAGGGTAATTATCCACCACTAGTCACAAGTCTCATGTACTACCTATGTAGGTTTATTTTGTCTTAAAGCATCCGAAATAACATTTCACATACATAGTTTATGATCTAACTCGATGTTGAAAGACTATATATTCTCGACCCACCTCATATGACAATGTTTTAGGTATTTGTTGAGAAAAACGTTCCTGAGGCTCTTGTGGTCTGTTAATACCAAGAACCTCTCACCCATGATATAGTTTTCCAACATCATGAGGCATATACCACTAATTCTAACTCCAGATCATGAGTAGGGTAATTCCTCTCAGGTGGTATTATATTACTGGATCCAAAGGTAACTAATTTAACCTCATGCATCAGAGTAACTCTACGTACAACTCTAGATACATCACAAAACATCCTATATTATTTACCTGACACATGAAAATTGAAGACAAGTGCTCATATAAAAACCCATCTCTTTATTAGATATTATCCCAAGATTTATTATATCTAAGTACACATAACAAAACATAGAATATTGAGAATTATATTGTATTTAGAAATTATTTACATTACATAACAACTTAATATAGGGAATGCATCATCTTTATTGAAATTGTCATTAACATTCTCATATTATTTATTCATACTTAAAACATCATGGGATAACCTGGGGACATACATAAGAAAGGAGAGATATATAAAACCTAATAAGCGAATAAACATTTCATTACATAAAAAGGAATACATTTTAGACAATATGAATATAAATGGTTCATTAAAGGAGTGTGAATCATAAATATGAATAATGAGTGAGTATGTAGCATTATAACATAAAAGCCACATTGGAAATGTGGCAGTAACTTAAAACATTACATTAGAAAACAAAGGTAAAGGATTAATGCAAAGTAATATTGATTCAAAAAGTCCCATGTTGGATTATATTACCCCCTCATCCCTTTCATGATATCTCATAATACAAAAATATTACCCAATGCGTTAGAGTTCTATATAATTCAAGGTGCAACCATCACTTTCATTTCATTCTCATTCTTAAATGTTCCACATAGATTGTATAACATTAATTAATTCATCTTTATATTTTATTACACGATAAAATAGTGTGTAATAAATATATGTATGTCCCAAATCAAAGAATTATAATAGCATATGGGGAACCCCCTTGATAAGAAATGGGTATGGGTATTCCTTACAAATTTGTTTATCATGAAAAACCCCAGTGAAATTTTGACAGTATAACAGGGGAATGTAAATTTCCATAGAAAACATTAATGACAGTGGAAGGGGTATCTAATAATTTGAGAGTCATTACTGAAGTAATGAGATATATAAAACATATCCATAAATTAGTAATTTGACAAAAGGTCATAAGTTTATGGAAAAGTTGAATAAAGATGAATAATAATAGAACCATTACTAAATATTGGCATGGAAACTAATGTACAAAAAGGTAAATGGGGGGATTAATCAGATTGAAAGGGTAATGAAATAATTTATACATTAAATGGATAGTATGTGGGATATGGGATAATATATATCATTATGAACAAATATAAATTAATAGTAAATACATTAAATAGGTACTAGAATGGAAATGAGAAGAGAGAAATACCTTACCTTAGTAGGGTGATTCCAAAAGCATGTGAGAATATTATTTGAGATATTAGGGGTACCCTGGGAGGAATCTTGAAATGTAAGGTCAAAGAAAGTTTGTTCTCCATAGTATTTTAGTGAATAGAAATGTTATCTTAGGTGGTTATATATAGGAAAATGTTGGGGGGTTTATTTCTGAAATAATAGTTTTAGACTCTATTTAATGAAATAATCAAAACTGGAATCCATCATGTAATTTCAATCATTTGTTTCTTCCAAATATAAGTGGTTCTCATTATTTCATAATTACGAGGTCCAATAATAGTAAAATATTATCCTTTAGGATATTCATGTGAGTCATGTCCTTAAGGAAATGAATTAAAAACCTTAAAATATAATATTTGTTTTGGGGGATTCATAAAGGCTTTATAAAATTAAAAATTATTAAATCATATTATAACAAATGTTAAATTTTTATTTGGTCATTTATCAATTTCATAGCATTTATTAAATTAATTTTGTTTCATTATGATGTCATAATACAAACCGTATATTTATATTGTATTTAATTTTTACCCAAAATTATGATTGTCTCAACAAATTAAGAAAAATACACCATTACATAATTTAAATTTTCTCATTAAAAATTGTATTTATTTTATCCAAATAATTTTCAAATTAAATTACTTTCCACTTTTAAAATATAATTTATCTCTATCGAGAAATGGGGGGTTTTGATAATAACAATTTTCAAACCAATATAGAAATTACCTTTGACATTATAAAAATTATATTATAAATAATAATTTAATAATAATATTTTATTAAAATGTATTTCATTAAAAAAATTTAATTAATTAAAAGTAATTTCTTAAATGATGGTCTTTAATACATAAAAATATAATTTTTTATTTATCATGTCAATATATAATTTTTATCAATCTCATTACTTAATCCTTGATATAGTAAAAAATAATAAGAAAGATATATAATAATAATTTTAATTAAATGGGAATATAATTATTCATACTCATAGGGTTCATTTATTTCTAGTGTTTGTTAAATTAATTTTACCATTTATTAGCAAATTTTCTATTTAACGAGGTCATTAATATTTATTACAGTATTATTCATATTACTCAAGAATTAAGTTGACCTTATTTATTAATTTTAGTTATGTTGATTCCATGTTTAGAATCCATTTTATCAAAATCAATACATATAGGTGGATTAATTTAATTTAATATAAAATCGACTATCATCATTGAAAGTAGTTTTCCGAAAAATCAAAATTTTCAAGGAAAGGATTATTTCACTTTAACTATATAACTAGTACTCTAAATTATATGAATAAAAATTCATAAATACATATTTATAATATCAAAAATTATTTAAAATATTTTCTAATTTTTAGTGCTTTTAATTAATTATAATGAAGATACATTATGAATTTTAAAATAATTTTTCGAAAAATGTGTTTTTAATCTTAAAAATAAACGGATACCAAAATTAGGATAAAATATGATTTAAATGTAATAATTGAATTAAATATAACTAAAAAATTCATAATATTCTTTGATATAAATTCAAAATGATTATTTTACATTTAGATTAATTAATATATCAAAATAAAATACAAATTTATATAGAAACGTTATTTCTCACTATTCATGGAAAAATCTATATTTTTTGAAAAACCCCCAATTTTAACCTTATGTTAGTGTTTATACATTGATACCAAAACTAGTGTTATTTTTAAACAAATTGTTTCCCAAATTTTCAAAAAACGAATTATATTATATTTTTTTCATAAAAAAATATAAAATAATTTCTTAAGAAAAATATAGTTTTAAGAACAAAAAGGCATTACAAAAAATTGATTAATTATATAATAAGAATTTATAAATATAGTTAGGAAATATATATATTAATATAATAATTTAAATAATAAAATGTATATCTTAAAATATAATGGACACATTAAATTGTTAATATTTAAATTATCGTTGTATTTTGGGTTCATTGTTATGTATCCAATATACCAATGAACAATGATTTATCTTTTAAAAACTAGGGGCGATACATTCTTCCCCCATTAAAAATGTTTTACTCACAATATAAACATGAAGTCGGTAAGAAATTTTTTTATACCTAAAAAATATTTATTTATAATCCACACCATAAAAAGGGTTAACAAAACATCCACATGAAAGGATAGAAAGGGATGTCTCAAGGTCATCACATAACTAATTTTACAAATAGTTGAACATTAGTAGAAAGTGATAACATAAAAATGGAAGAAAAAATTGATAATAAATAAAAAATATATTTTGATAGAGAATATGGTAAAGAGATTGTAACTGACTAAAAAACCATAAATATTTAAACAATAAAATGACCATAGATTCATTAAGAATTATCATAATATGAAAAACAAATTACGATTATTTTCCTAGAGAAAAGTAATTCATTTACATGTAGATTATGTACATAAATAAATATTCTGGCTTCACAAGTATAATTTCATCATTTAATAAATTTAAACTACAATATCAGCTTTTCTGCGAATGATGACTACTTTTAAACTATTAAATACAAAAATGAGAAACCAAATAACATTAAAGTGGTGATTTAAAATATTACATGTATTTCCATAACTTATAAAATTATAGGCTTCAATATAAGTTTTCAATTATCAAATTCAATGTATATAGTCATATTATAATTACTTTTCTCTTAATAATGGATTGTAATGAGCTTATGAATTGCAAAAATATATCCCCTAGGGGTGTAAATCTAGGTGTGGATCAAGGCTTGTTTTCTGGAACATGTTCCTACTTTAGTTCGGTGTTTTTTGGCTTTTACCTCTATATACATCTATTCAAGAGCCACATACACTTGTAGTATTCTAGAATGGATTTATTTATTTGTTAAACAACTTAACCTATACATTAAAAAAAATTATTGATTTGTTCTAATGTTTAGTTTTCTATCTAACGATTTCATTACAGTTTTATAATCTTAATCCCTAGAAATAAATAAGCATTCTTTTGATACAAACAATCAAAACTCATATATTTATTACATATTATCTTATGATTTATTATATCAATTTACACATAATACATCATTTAAAATTGTAAGTATATTTTATTAATGAATTGGGTAAATTACATAACATATTAAAATATGGAATACATCATATTTATTGAAAACATACTTAAAAATATCATATTATTCCTTCATACTTAAAACTACAGGGGATAATATGGGGATATACATAATAAAGGTGTTATAATTAAATCCTAGTAAAGGGATAAACATGGTATAACATTAAAAATGTCATACAATTTAGATAATAGTAACATCAATGGGTCATTAAAGTACTGTGAATTATAAACATAAAAATTGGGGAATGATATAAAATGATAAGAAAAAACCAAGATGGGAAATGTGGAAACAACTAAAAACATAGTACTATAAAAATAAGTAAAGTATAACTTTCATGAAATTATGATAGAAAAAATTCTCAAGATGGATTAGGTTCACTCAATAATCCCATGAATGATGTCTTCCTATACTAAAACATTACTTAATGCATTGGAGTGATACCTAATTTCGGATGCAACCATTACTTTCCTTTCATTCCTATGATTTTCAATGACACATAGATCATAAAATAAGGATTCATTAATCATAATATTTTATTATATAATAAAATAGTGTGTAAAAAATAAATATAAATACCAAATAAATAAAATATAAGTGTATAAATGTCAACACCATTGATAGGAATTGGGTACGGGAATTCTCTACACTTTCTTTTGGCATGGAAATTCACAGTGAAATTTCATAAACTAAATAGGGGCATATAAATGTTCATGGAGAGGATTATTGAGAGTGTAATGGTTATCTCATCATTTAGGAATAATAGGGCAATTAATAGGGACATGGAAGAAAATATCTCAACATTAGTAATTGTATAAAAAGATTATATGATAATGAAGAAACTTGAATATAGAGGAGAAAGAAAAGAACACTTTATAAATTCAAGCATGGTATATGGTGTATATATAATATATGGGAGGGAATGTTGTGATTAAAAGGGGTATATCATAATTAATAAATAAAATGGCCTATATTAGGGATATTAAAAGACATATCCCAACAAGAACTAATGTAAATTAATTGTTAATACATAAAATAGGCGCTTGAATGGAAATGAAAACTGATAAATCACTTAACTTAAGGGGGTGATTCCAAGAGCTTGGTAGAAGATTACTGAGAGATTAAGGGAACATGGGGGACTATAGAGAGGTTAAGGATGAGTATTTACATGATAAAATGTTTTTTAATGGAGAGAAATGGGAGATTTGGTGGGTTTATATAGGAAATATTATTTTAGTTCTTTATTATTTCTCAAACCATGGTTATGGACTCTATACAATAAAATAATCAGAAGCACATGTTATACCTTGGGTTTCCTATTGTTTCATTCAAATATATTTTTTCTCATTATTTTATATGTTCAAGGGCCAAAATTATAAAAAATATATTACCATTGTTAATGTTTAAGTGAGTCATGTCCATAAAGAAATGATTTTAAAACCTGAAAATATAATATAGGTTTTGGAGGATTCATAAAGTCTTTATAAAATTAATAAAATAAACATTAAATAATATTATTTCAAATGGAAAAAAATATATTCTGTATTTTATCCATTTTATAACATTTATCATATCACTTTTGGGTCATTATAATTTTATAATATCCATCGTATATTTATATTGTATTCAATTTTTACCCAATAATTTGACTATAATATAAAATTATGATAAATTAATCATTGGATAATTTCAACATTATATATCCAAAAATAGTATGTACATTACCCAAATAATCTATAATTATATTTATTTTCACCTCCAAAATAGATTTTAGATTTATTGAGAAATTTTGGGATTGGGCAATAATATTTTTTGAATCAATATTGAAATTACATTTGAGATCATAAAAATTATGTTATAAATATAATTTGTAAATAATAATTTAATAAAAATAATTTCTAAAAAGATAATTTCATTAAAATCCATTAATTCATGAAAATTAATCTCTTAATTGATATTCCATATTACTAAAAAATATAATTTTGTTTTCTCATATCAAATTTTAATATTTGTTTAATAGATTACTTAATAATTTAAAATTTTCAAATAATAAAAAATAAATATAATCATATTTCTAATGAAAATGATTTTTAAATATTTATACTATTATATTTAATTTATTTATAGTATTTAATAAATTAGTTTTACCCTTAATTAACCAATTTTCCATTAATCGTTATGGTTAATATTTACTACATTGTTGTTAATATTGTTCAAAAATTAAGTTGACTTTATTTCCTAATATTAATTATGATTATTCCAAGTATGAGAAACATTTTATAAAAATAAATTACTAGAGATGGAAGAATTTATTTTCATATAAAACCTAGAAGTATGATGAAAAGTATTTTTCTAGAAAATCCATTTTTTCAAGGAAAAGATTATTCAACTTTTTCTATGTAAATTGTAATATTCATAATATGAATTAAAATTCATAATGATATATATATATAATATATAAAAAATCATTTAAATAATTTCTAAATAGGGGATATTTTAATTAATTATAATGGAGAATCATTATGTATTTTAAAAAAGGTTTTAGAAAAATTCTTTTTAATCCTAAAAATAAACATATACTAAAATATGGAACAAAAATGATGTATATGTAATTAATTGAATTAAAAATAAATTAATAATAATTATGTAAATTTTAAATAAATTTAAATTAATAATTATACTTCTTAATTAATTAATCTTTTAAAACAAACGATAATATTACATAAAAATGGTATTTTTCACTATTCAATAAAAATAAATATTTTCTAAAAAATCCCAAAAATCATCAATAAGTTATTTCTGATATACTATTTCAGAAAATGATGTCTCTTTTTTCGAATATATTTTCAAGATTTTATAGAAACTAATTACAATATATATTTTTTATAAAATAAAATATAAAATTCATTTATGAAGAAAACATATTTTGAAGAACATAAAGACATTAAAAAATTGATTTTATATTTACTAATAATTTATAAAAATAATTAGGACATATATGTATTTAATAGTATATTTAAACCTAATTATATATGAAAATTTAATTGAAACACAAAAATTATTATATTTAAATAATCAATTTTTGTTTGTGTTTTGGATTTCATATCACATATGATATCGAACATATTTTTAACTTATAAAAACACATGTTGTTACTGTTAAAGTCTTTCTACCTTACATCTCTTGAAATCATCTTTCACAAGAATTATATGACAACCCATATCTTTATTACACATTAATACATGATTTATTAAATAATATCAAACTTATTAAAAAATAAAATATTTAGATGTCTATTGTCTTTGAGAATGAAGTATATTACCTAAAAACATAAAAAAAAAAGAAAAAACATCCTCTTTATTCAAAACGTTCCTAACAAGCCTAAACTAAAAAATAATGGGATAACTGAGGACATACATAAGAATTGGGAGGTCTATAAAACCTGGTAAGGGGATGAACATGGAATAAAATGAAGATTTTAATACTTGTTAAGCAATACACATATCAATGGGGAATAAAAGGGACATGAATCATAAAAATTAATAATAATACATGATATAGCATTACTATATAAAGGAACCCTAAGAAATGTAAAAAAATAAAACACAGCATCATAAACATATTTTAAAGCCATATTGAAAGACATCATAATGGAAAAATCTATATAATGTTATTAGGTTTAAACATTGTCTCAAGATGATGTATCATGAGACTAAATATTAACCAATACTTTGGAGAGCTACATAATTATAGGTTCACATGTCACTTTCATTTCTTTCTCATGCTCAAGTGTAACACATATATCATAAAACTTGAAATAATTTATCATTAAATATTATTAAATGATCAATTAGTGTGTAAAAAAACACAATTAATTCCCTAATAAATAGGTATAACTGTATAATTTTTATCACCCTTGAGAGGAAATGGATATGGTATTAAAAAAATAACTGTTTTGGCATGGAATATCACGGGAAAATTTCTATAGCATAACGATGTTACCTAATGACACCTAAAATGTATTGATGAAATACAATGTGTTATCTCATCATTTGTACTTCAAAGGAAAAGTATTATGTACATATAAAAACATTTCCTAACAATAGGAATTAGAAATAGAAGGCATAAGATAATGAAGAAGCTTGAATAAATATGAGAAGGAAACGAGCCCTTACACGAGTGTGTTAATCCAATGTCCTCGTAGGGGATTACTAAGAGCATGGGGTAACATGGGAGGACACTATAGAGGGTAGGGTAGAGTAATAAAATTATCTAAATATTTTTTTGCGAATTTAAATGGGATCTTATGCGGGTTTATATAGGAAATGACTGTGGAATTATTTATTATTTCACAAAAATAGTTTTTAGACTCTGTGTAATAAAATAATCAAAACCATAATCCTTTTAATTGTTTTTACCATGATTTCATTCAATGGGGAATTTATTTAATTATTATAAAATACATAGTTCTTAAAGTAATAAAATAATACACTTTCTAATGAAGAACATAGTCATACCTTTAATAAAATGATTTTGAAACATAAAAAAATATTAATGGTTTTGTAGGATTAATAAAGGCCTTTTAAAATAAATAAATTAAATATAAAACACTTTATTTTAAAGGTAAAAGATATATTTGGTATTTTATGCCATTTATAGTATTTATTACGTCACTTTTGGGTCATTATTGTATCATAATACATACATTATATTTATACGGCATTTAGTTTTTACCTGAAAAATCCATTATCTCAGAAAATTATGAAAAATTAATCATTGGATAATTTAGATATTATATTTAAAAAAATATTCATTTTATCAAAATAATTTTATAAATATATGAATATTCACTTTTAATATATGAATCAAAATTCATTGATAAATATAAGATTTTTTAAAAAAATAACAGTTTTCAAATGCTTATAAAAATTTCATTTAACTTCATAAAAAATAAATTATTAGTTATATTTAATAGATATTATTTAATAATAATATTTTACTAAAATATTGTTTTTTTTAAAATCCATTAACTTATCAAAATAAAATTCTTAATTGTAATTGAATACTAATTAAAAATAAAATTTGTGATTTATTGTATAAAAAATAAAAATAATTTATAAAGTAAGGATAAGAAGAAAATATGAATAATATTCTTTTAAAAACACCATATACATATTCTTATTTTTTATGTTTTGGATACAAATCGCTTCAATACACCAGTGAACACCCTAATGGTAAGGTTTACAATGATGAGAATTTCATGGGGTGGTATGGAATACATGGTTTGGGTCCTGATCTCAATGAGTTTGAACATCTCCTATTAATTTTTTATCTCATTATTAAGTTATTGTATCTCAACTTCTTATTGGTAAATATAAATTCTTAGTTATGTTATCTCCTTAAGAAACTATGATAAATTTTATTCATAGGGAATGGTCCTACATGTTGAGGCCATTATATCCTTTGTCTGTATCAGCTGGATTTATCAATACCCAATATTTATATTAATTATTTGATAATTGTTCAATGACAATATTATCAATAGTATTAATTATTAACATACTCATAAATTATATATGATATAATGAAACCAAATAATTTAATGTGATTTCAATAAAACTAATACATAAGAAGAAAATTAATTAAAAACATAAGTGTAATTTTATTTATAAATGTTTGTGTTGTTAAAATATTTCCCCATTTATAAAATTCACCCTTAAAATATTACATTTCCCATAATATAACATTTGAGGGTATTTTTGTTTCAAGACCTCCTCTAATTCCCACATAACTTCTCCAAGCATGTGTTTTCTCCATATTACTTTAACGAGGTGCATTGTCATATTTCATAGAAATGTTTCTCTACAATCTCAGATTTCAACTAGTTACTCTTCATAGGAAATATCAATATCCAATGATACCAACTCTGGATTGAGTACATGTTATGAGTATGTTATGTTCTTCATCAAGGTGGATACAAGGAATACATCATGTACCCAAGATTGGTTAGGTTGGAGGTCTAGTCTATATACCACTGATTCTAGGTGATCAACGATCTAAAAGGGACTGATGTATCTTGGACTAAATATTCCCTTCATACAAAATCTAATATAATTCTTTTATGGAGATATGCGGTGTGAAAACATTTATCCAACATCAAACTGTATATCTCACTGATGATTTTCAACAATTCTCTTCTATTGACTCTAAGCATCCTTGATGTTCTAATGATTGGTCTTAACCTTTTACAATATTTCCTTGACCATTTGAAGGCCTATACATTTGTGGTCCCCAAATTCATCCTAAATTGTAGTTGTTATCCACATATTCTTATAATGGTTTTTATAGGTATCTATTTCGATTCTTGATTTAAAACTTTAATTATATGTTTCCTTTACAAGAGGAAGATGTTGATCCCATCCTCCATTGAAGTCAATTGATCAATCTCTCTACATGTCCTCGAGTTCCTGGATAGTCCACTCAGATTGGCCATCTGTTTGAGATTGGTAAAATGTGATGAAATACAACTCAGTATTTAGAGCATGTAGGAGACTCTTCAAAAATATGGAGTTGTGTTTAGGATCTCAATCAGATTAAATTGATAGTGGCATTCCATGTAGTCTCCCCACTTTTCTAATGTATATCCTATCATGTTTATCGAGTGAGAAGACTTATTGAATCTCAATAAATTGTGTAGTATTTTTAAAATGATCCCCCAAAACCCAGATAACATTATTTTCTCTTGATGTCTTTGGAAGACAAGTGAAAATGTCCACGGTGATGTTTTCCCATTTCCAAGTAGGTGTGGGTAATGGTTATATCATAACATTGTATTTTATTCTTTCTTACTTCACTTTCTAACATACATATCAGATAATTTATATTCCACAATAACCATATTCATATTTTACCACCAATACCGATCTTCGAGAACTCAATACATATTTGTTATTTCTAGATGGATGGATAAATTTGAACTGTTTTCATCATCCAATGACTCCTTTTTTATCTTTGGATATGATGTAACACATAGCCTTGACCCAAATCTTACAACCATTTCTTCATTAACATTACACTTTTATGGTTTTACTCTTCTTATAGAATCCAATTTTTTGGGAATTCCCATAACATATCTTTGATCCTCAATTATCCTCTCCAGAAGAGATGGTTTAGAAAAAATTTGTTAAAGGACTAATGATGTTACTTCCTTTATGATTCCCATTTTCAGAATTTTCATATCTATAAAGATTATATCCCATATAAATTTTGATAAATGATATAATTTTTGGATCCTTTCAACTTAGATTGTCTTCCACTTTAATCGTTTTCCTAGGATGGTAGTGATTTGAGTAGTCGTATTCCTTTATCAACTATAACAAAAATTTTTGTGCATATATATATTTATCTATATGAATATATACATGAGGATTATATGATCTATATATATTTCCCACTTATCCCCAAAGTGAAAATGCCCCCTTATTTTCCAAGAAAATAATACTAAAGCTAACTCTAGATCATGAGTTTGGTAGTTCTGTTCATGAACATTCAACTGCCATGAAGCATATGATATCACATTGTCATTTTTCATTAACACACTACCCAATCCATTATTGAAACATCACTAAATACCATAAAAATTTATCCACTTTTGGGTAGTGTGAGTATAGGTGTAGTGATAATCCTCCATTTCAACTCCTTGAAGATCTCTTCACATTCATGATTAAATTAAAACATAACTCCCATCCGATTAAGCTTGATTATATGTTTTTGTAATAATAATCAATTTCACACAAATTTATGATAGTACCCATCTAATCTAAGTAAACAAATGATATATATCATAGATTTTGGCCTCTTCCATCCGTCAATTTCTACTGTCCTTGAAGGGTATATAGATAACCCATTTCTTATGATGATATGCCCAATGAATGAGACGTCACTTGACCAGAAGTCATAATTGATATACCTATAATAAATATTCTCATTTTGTAGGTCTTTATAATATTTCTTAGATTCTCCTCATGCTCCACCTTTCTTTTCAATTATATTAAAATATTATATATAAATACTACCAAACATTTTTTGAGGTAATCTCTAGACACTCTCCTCGTCATGCCCATAAATATTTCTTTAGAATTAGTGAGTCCAAATTAAATTACTATGTACTAATAATGTCAGTAACTTTTATGAAAATCCATCTTCTAGATACCCTCCTTCTTCACCATATCATGGTAATATCATGTCCATAGATCCACCTTGGATAATCATTGGGCTCTAAATAGTTGATCAAAAAATTCATCAGTCTATTGTAGTGAAGATTTGTTCAATGTCGTGATCTTTTTGAGATCGTGATAATTAATAAAAAGGCACATTGACCCATCCTCCTTCTTGAATAAGATGACTGGTGCAGCCCAAGGTGAAGCACTTTGGAATATAAACCATTTATCAAGATTATCCTATATTTTTTTATTCATCTCCTCCTGTTCCATAACATCCATTCTACAAATAGTCTTGGATAATGATAATTCCACAAGTATAAACTTGATTGAAAATTCAACATCTTAGATAGGTTAAAGACAAGGAAATTATTCCAGAAACACGTCATCGTGTTCCCTCATAATAGGAATTCCTCTGAGGAAGATCATTTACTTACACTTAATCATTCGAGTTATATAGACTTTCTTATATGACAATAATATCCATGCATGTTCTGTTTTTTATAAATATGAGTTATCCTCTTCCATGAACTTGTATAGAATCAGGGGAGATTCACAATATGGAGAGTGATTTATTTATCATGAAAATTTATGTTAGTGATATATAGGTAAATATAATAAATACCTAGAATTGAATTTAATTACATAAAAAATATTATGATAAGGTTTACTAGGAATCTCAACCGACTTCTTTTGAAAGGGGCAGACAATCAGGGTGCAATAATTTCCCATTTACCATTTTTACTAACATATATACTTCCATGACTTTTGGTTGAGTTTGAATATTTCTACTAAACATTCATGATATGTTGGAATTCATAAAACTAAAATCAAGAATTATCTTTTTTATTATTTAATGACTAACTAGAATAGCTTTCACCACATCCTTTTTGAGATCCACCTTCGAGTTTGTGATGGAAAAATCTTTCCATTTTTGCCTTTGAGGTTTTTTTGTCTCCAAATACCCTTATCATAGTGTAGTTGTTTTGAAAATGATTTTGTTCCATGAAATTGGAGCAATGAACAATGTCATGAGTGGTGACTGTAGAATTATACTGCTCTATCGCATTGGTGGGTTTCGCATATAAAAAATTTATGTTCATGATATCTTTATTCCTATATATATAGAATTTTATCACCCCCTTATAAAATTTATAGTGAGGTTATTTTTTTACCACTAACAAGTGGGATAATGAAATTTCATGGAACAATTAGATTTCTCCGTCAAACTGCCAAAATTAAACACCACTATCTACGTCTTGTCCCCATGATAACATTAAGATTCTATAATATTCATCATGAATTTCTAGGAAAATCAGAAAATTTATTCATAGAAATCAAAGTCTTAGATTGGCCGGGATATTGATAGATTATTTGTTAGCTCACCAAAGAAGCCTTCAATGTTGAATTCATGGGTAATGTCAAATATAGAGGCATATTGTTCCAATATTATGATGTTCTTCACATACAGAATAATAGATTTTTTATCTTTTCCCTTCTGGGTAAGGAAATATATTTCCATTTAAATTATGAAAGTGTGATGAATATATTATACAAAAAACATTTTATAGAGTCCCTTCCACCCCAAAACATCAATCTCTTCATCAGGATTAATATTCTTGATCAATTTCTACAATTGATCAACTTCTCTCTCAATATGATAAATATCTGTTAGAACCTTACCTTGCTCAAAATATTTATTTGTAGAGAAGATACTCTCAATGGAGTTGATCCATTGTTTTGGGATTAAGGGATTAGATGATCCCTCGAAAGTCTGGGACCTTTTTCTCATTATGATATCAATTGTATCTTTTTCTTTCTTAGCGAGATTTGGGAAATCCTTCGGATCCATGATTCAATTTATAAACATATTCTGGTGAGAGAGTATGTCCATAAAGTTCATGATTTCCACTTCCATAGGTTTGGGGATCTTGTTTGGCAATTCATCACATTTCTCGTGACATTGGTTGTTTAACTAATTCCTCATATTTCATTTCATTTTCTAGAATAAAAGAAAAATTAGGTATGAGAATATTAAAAATATTAAACACATAAATGATAATCCAAGGAAAATAAGGAGTTAAATTATAAATTAAAAACATTTTCATAGCATATAAATTTCTAGGAATCAATCAATGTTATCTATGATCAATTTCTAAACATATATTCTTATGGGTATTTCATTTTCCCTTAATAATGGTTGGTAATGAGATTATTAATTTAAAAAACATATCACTTAAGAGTCTCAAACCAAGTGTGAAGTAAGGACCACTTTCATGATCCAATTCCTAGTTGAGTCTAGCTCAATGTGGTCATCTCAATTTTTACCCCTATTTAAATTTTTGTCAAAGTCACATCCACTTGTAGTATCCAAATATGGATGTATTTTCTTTTTAATCCTCTTACTCTATACTTACAAATATTTAGGGATGATTTCTTATACATAGCCTTATCCATAAGGCTTTCTCTAGAGATTTTGATTCACTCCCAAAAAATAACAAAACTTTTCATCCAATACCAACTATAAAAACCATCAAATTATTAAACATTAATACATGATTTTTTACATAAGACTATATTCAAAACAACCCAAAAGATTGATAAGACTAGTTTATTTGGGAATTAGGTATGTTACATAACAACATAAAATTGGATGCAAATACAATCTTTATTGAAAAATTCCCAAACATGCTCACACTTAAAACTTCATGGGGTAACCGGAGACATACAAAAGAAAGGGGTAATATATAAATCCCATTAATGGAATAAAAATTAAATAACATGAATAGAGTAATTTATTTCATAAAATAGTAATATCAATGGGGAATAATTGGGTTTAGAATCATAAACATTTTTAATAATACATGATATAGCATTATAGCATAAAGGCTTAATGGGAAACGTGGAAACAACATAACACAGTATATATAAGTATAATTAATTTTTATCATTCAAGACATCATGATGGAGAAATGTATCATAAATTAATCAGGTATACTCCATGCCTCGACATGACTTCTCATGAGACTAAAAATTAACAAATGTACTCGAGCACTACATAATTTTAAGTGCAACTGCCATATTCATTTCTTTCTTGTGATTATGTGTTCCGCATAGAAGAAAATAATGGGATAATTTATCACTAAATTTTACTACATGATAAAATAATGTGTAGAAAATACATGTATGTTCCCAATAAATAATTATATATCATTAATGGTGAACATCCTTAATATGAAATGGGTATGATAGTCAGAACACAATTGTTTTTCCATGGATAAATGTGGTAAATTTATGCATCATAACAACATCAATTAATTATCCCTAAAATGGTTTGATGACAGATAAAAGGGAAATATCTCATCATTTTTACATAAAATGTATAGTAATTGGGACATTGGAAAACATGTTCCAAGAATTGTAATGGAAAATAGAACCATAAGATATTTAAGAATCTCTGATAAAGACAATAAAGAAATAAACCTTACATGAGTGTGTGACTCCAAAGGATTGGGATGGGATTATTGAGAGCTTGTGGGAACCTTGGGAGAACTATATGTTGGGGAGGGAATAGTAATATTGGTCTATAATGGTTTTTAGTGAAGTGAAATTGGATATAAGGTTGTTTGATGTAGTAAATGTTTCAGTAATTTGTTATTATTTCTAAAACATTGGTTTCAGACTCTATATAAGAAAAATAACCAAAACTAAAAACATTACTATGATTTTTTCCCATGGTGTCTACCAAGTGTGAGATTTTTTTATTATTTTATAAGTCCACAATCCATAATTAAGAAAATAATACCATTGATAATGTGTAAGTGATTCACACTCTTAAAGAAATGATTTTAAAATGATAAAATATATTTATGGTTTTGAAGGATTCAAAATGGATTAATAAAATTAATCAGATAATAATTAAATCACATTATTATATATTTAAAACATATATTTGTTCATGGCTACCATTAATATAATTTATTATGTCACTTTTCTGTCATTATGATGTCATAATACACAACATATATTTATATAGTATTCAATTTGTACATGAAAATTCAACTGTCACAAGAAAATTTTGAAAATTAGCCATTGGATAATTTAGATATTCGGATTCCAAAAATAATTATCAGTTTTTCTGATTAATTTCCTAAATATTTTAATGTGAGATTTGAAAATAATAATTTACATTTAATGAAAAATGTGTGGTTTTTTTACAATAACTATTTTCAACCCCTTATAAAAATTACATATGAATTCATAAAAAATATTTGATCATTTATAGATAATAAAAATTATTTAACAATATTATTTTATTAAAATATTATTTATATTTAAGCTATGTTAATTCATCAAACTAAAAATATTAATTGAAAATGAATAAATATTCAAAATACCGTTTGAGTTTTATTATATATAAAGTCAAATTTTTTTACAAAGTAAAAATTAAATTAAAATATGAACATTATTCTATTCCATCCAAGTTAAAAAATTTATTTGGAAAAAAATAATATGGAAAAATTGAGAAACTGCACATTCAACAATAGATCAAATACTATAGTAGATACTAAGATTATTAAAAACTATCTTAAAACTACTAGTTGCTACCTCCCTAAATAATTTCAAAGATAGGTCCGGTACCTTTTTTTCCAGTTCATCATTGATATTTTCTTCTAATTGAGAATACAGATTGTCCCACACTTGCAAGAACTCTGCCACTGATATCTTCTTATCATTTAAGCCTTTGGTCATAATTAAATTTTGTTTGTCGATCCACTCTCCCTACTCCTTGATAGATTCAACCTGGGTTGTTCTCTTGTTCAACATTTCCATGTCCTCTTTAGATGCATGAATGATCAATAACTCTTCCATCATCTCTTCCTTAGAGTGCATGGGAAGATACCATGATTTCTCCATGGTCACCACATTAGATACTTGTTGTAGATCAATTGAGATCGCCAAAGGAGTTTCAACAATACTATCCTCATGACCTGATAAACCCGGTTGTCCATCCTTGGGCTGATGAGCTAGTCGCAAGGGTGCCTCCATCCTCACTGCCAAATTCCCTCCCTCCTTGTTAGAGGTGGATTCTAACCTTTCCTTGTCCCCAACACCAATTGTATAATGTATGGAATAAATAGATGTAATCTTATTTCTCTCCAAATAAGAATCCAAATCCACACCACGATACACAGAAGCTTCCCTAGATTTATCCTCTAAGATAAATCCACATTCATGGGGTGGTTTGGCATATATGGTTTGGGTTAAGATCTCAATGAGATTGAAATTCTCTAATAAATATTTTTCCCCATGCTTAATTTTTGGGATCTCATCATGGGAATGATCATGGTAATGTTCCTGTGATGATATCTCCATAATAAGCTCTGATAAATGGGATTCATAGGTTATGATCCTAATAGTTGAGGATATTTCTTCCCTTGTATATGTTGATTGGTTTTATCAGAAATCAATATCCATAATAATCATTTGATCATTGTTCAATAGCAATATTATAAACAGTAATGATTCTTAATGGTATTTTAAATCTGATAGGATATAATTAATCCATTGAAGTCAATGGGTTTTCTATTACAATAATACATAATAATACAAATATTTTAAAACATATAGATAGTTTTACTTATAAATTCATGGGTTATTATACATTATACCAAACAAAATTCATAACTTTCTTCACCATACCATACATTAGTGATGTCATATGGGTGAAATCATGAATAAAGTATTGATAATAACCTGTTAAACACCAAATTTTCCAAATCTCAAATATATTCAAAGGTTGTTCCCAACAAACCACTGATGGGAATTTCTATGGGTCCGTGGACACTATTACATATGAGATGACTTGGCCAAATAAGTTCCCTTTTTTAATCAATAAACGGAATTTGGTTATCTTGTACTAAATATGATTACCTCTTAATTTACTCAATGAGATATCTAAATAATTTTCATGATCATCTGTTAACTGGGAATACACTAATATATCTTCAAAAAAACCACCACAAACTAGTCTCGAAAAGGACGGAATATCCTATTAATTAAACATATGAATACCATTGATTTGTTAGTTAACCCAATTAGTGTCACTAAAAATTCATAAATTCCCTATATTCTCATAAAATAAGTATAAGGAATATATGATGGTCTCACTCTCAGTTGATGAGAACTTTATCTAAAAATCATTAGAGAATAATTTAGAACCTCTCAAATGATCTAAAAGATACTTAGTGTGTGGAAGAGGATATCGGTTCTTGATGGTTAGCTGGTTAAACCTCTATTAATTTCTACATAATAACAAAGAACAATAATTCTTCTTGTAGAAGAGTGGTGAATAACCATAAGGAGATATATTAGGTTTTATGAATCCTCTATATTCTAGATCTTCCAAATAAGCTCTCAACTCCTGATGCTCTACCGGTGTCATTCGGTAAGGCCAGATAGAAACTGGCACTTCTCCCAACACCAACTTGATCATGAACATGATCCCTCACTCGTGAGATAAGCTACAGAACATGTTAGTATAGACATCCTTAAAATGGTCTACCACTAGAGTAAAAAAATACTACAACATTCCACCATTATCTTGAGAAAGAGAAGCTATATGATCAATATGAAAATCTAATATTTATTAAATTGGACCCACAAAACCAACATGAAGATCCCAGTCACCATGGTGAACATAAATTCCTCTTATAGATAGAAATGTATCTTTCTATTAATAGAATTATATATGAGCTTGGTATAGAAAAAACCAATCCATAACAAGAATCCATTCAAATACTATCATTTTCAATATGAATGGTTCACTAAAGAAATAGTAAGCACTAATATATATAGAAAATTCCTTTTATTTTTTGACATTATATGACCACACTCCCAATGATATGTTAATGGTCAAAGAAACATCACAGCCTTCTATAAGTATGCCTAAACTATTATCAAAGATATGATCTAGAAAACAATGTGATCCTCATCTATAAAAAAAAGCACAAGATAATATAGATGCTAAAAAAGCATCCCTCTGATTGTAGAAGGTCTTGCATCCACAATAGCTGGAGTAGTATGAATAAAATAAAGGTAGATTATCCTTCTTCCATGAGCCTCAGTTGAACTCCCCTAGGTTATTTCCATTTCTTGTTAATACTAATCATGCACGGGGGTACCACATCCCCTTACTCAGCCCAAAAAGTCTGTGGAACTCTAGAAAAGTGCATGTTGAGAGGCTGTTGAGACCCTTACCGCATGAAGTGCCTATCATGGTCTGTACCCCTAGTCAATAGTGGGAAGTCCACAAATAAACTTTAATGATAATACAGTCATCCATATATAGAACACATGACTATGGGGTAAAGAAAATATGGGTTATTTTGGCCATATTTTCTACACTAACAGTACTAGAATGGAATACAAACTTGAGATTATTTTCCACTACTATGAATGCTCTTCCATCTACTTCCTGGGAAAAAACTATCATAGCTCTATTTCTTAACACATAAATAAGGTCTTCCAAATAACACTGCCATAACCGTATGGTAGATGTTCTATACCTCTATCATATTCTCTTCTATGATGAATCTGACCTTCATCATGTCCTTAAAGCATCTCAATATGAAAATAGTTACCCACAACCAGATATCACAGCAGACATCATCCTAAAAATATCTTTCCTGGCAGATCTCATCATCTACCAAAGACTATAAAAATAATTCCAGGTCAGATAATTTTCCAACATATTCCAACAATGAAATTCCTTAAATTGCTAGAAAAATTAAATCACAATATTGTTTATCCCTCAACATCTTGGGATAGGAATAGATCAAGAGATTCATTTCAATTTCCATCCAAGATATCATATCCTACAATACAACTTCCTATAATTTATCCCAAAAATTATTGTTAGGTACATGAATCATATTTTTAGAATGATTCACCCACATATTTGAGATGTCATAAGATCTTGAAAATCATCTAGAGTGAATTGATCCCGAAAATGGTGACATGGCATTCTACTTCCCCATTAAACAGTGGAATATGTTATAGATAAAACACTATTTTTAGTTCAGACATTGAATGAATAGTATAAACAATATCATTTCCCCATGGATTGCATGAATCCTAAGAATATATAGTGAAGCTAAATATCCATATAGTCTTCTGGATCTAAAGAAATCTCCAGTTCAATAGTGTTTGGTGTGTGCTGATTCACCCTCTCCAAACACTCTTGTTGAAGATGAAGGGGGTTCATTTTTCACTACAAGACAAATGAAAACATTTGAGAACTAGATAAAAATAATGTAATTCTCAACATGTTAATAAAATAGAGAACCATTAAATATTGGTCTCCATAAATATGTCTTTAACGGGATTTACCATTCCACGTCAATTAATATTATTTATTTCATTTAACATGGAAAGTAGATATCTCATTTCTAAGTTAACGAGGTAAGTGTATATCACATGAAAAATATATATTCCTTACAATGAAAAATGAATGTAAATATATCCCTATATGTATATTATGATCCATGTATTTTCAACCCACGCCAGACCAAAAAATGAACATAAATATCAATATTTAGTAACATCATAATATAATAAACTCACACAATATATGAATCAACCTAGGTGACATAACCTTAACTCTAATAAGCACATATCACAAACAACAATATCATCCTCGGGAAATCGGATCCCCCCTAAATGGGTTAGCTAATCCGATAAACATGCTCATTACCAAGCCTCAACACACCCTATTTCTCCTCTCTAACATTCTCAAATAGTAATATAGAAGAATATAAAACCTTATCCATTTGATAACACTTTGTAATATCCCCCAATACAGAACACTTTCATGTGGGAAAAATTGTTGGTTACAAGATCTCAAGTGTGACTCCCCATATGCTAAATGTTGCTGACTAGTAGCGAGGGTTTAAAATGTATAGTTCGGTGACTATACCCCTTGGTATGAAGCATCATGGAATTAGAAAGTAAACCACATAATAAAAAATAAAATAAAAGTACAAGCATCGTAGATGTTAACAATAACATTTAACTAAGTAATATTATAAACAATAATAAAAAAAATAGTGTAATTACATGTTTGAATGTAACTAAATTTCATGCTAGAGACAAAAAATTTAAATAAATAGTATACTCATATAAAGAGTCAAAATATTTTGGTCCTGAACCTTACATCAACCACATCTCTGAAATCCAGGCCATCCAAAAAGAAAACAATCATCTACATGGTCCTTTTCCTTTGTCCAGACCTGCATCCATGTAATTTTCTAAAGTACCTATGATGACCTATATATACTGTGAGTATAACTATGTAGGTTGACACCACTCTGTCCAA
This sequence comes from Viscum album, assembly GCA_963277665.1. Taxonomy (NCBI): domain Eukaryota; kingdom Viridiplantae; phylum Streptophyta; class Magnoliopsida; order Santalales; family Viscaceae; genus Viscum; species Viscum album. The sequence continues at coordinate 1,590,187,219 of OY728161.1, read as the reverse complement.
ACTAACCAATCTGGAATAATGTGTATTCAAAAAATTGATAACCTATTATATTAATTAATTCCACAACTAAAAAAATATAACAACAACGTCTTTTGGTACTGAACTAGAATATCTATGAGAATATCTTACAACCAAGCCAACCACAAACATATGACAATGGTGAAATAACCTTCTTCGGTTTCATGTGGGAATATCATGTAGCATGTATGATGACCATTCCAACCACCACAATATAACCATTGTAAAGTCACAATAATTACTTTGAAATCTTTATAAGAATTATTGAATGGGACTGTGAAAGTCGTGATATCTATAAGCATTACAACATGGTACTAGGCCGACCGAACATAATAACAGCATTACAACATATAATTGTTCATATTCCAAGGTCAATATTGATATATAATCATTTAATCATGGAAAAAAGTCTTTTTATACAACACGGATATCACAATTTGACATCAAAAATATCAATGGTTTGTTATTTGAATTACCATTTATCTTTAACATACCCCATTCAATTAAATCACATTTCATTAATAGTCATAAAAATATGATATAATCCATATCATATGGATTTTATATCAACCAATATCCTAAGGTCTCATGACATGATAAACAAAAATTATTCCATTAGCCAATTCAATTATATTCGTGGTTCAATCACCCCATGGGTATCCATAATCCATTACTAAAGAAAATAGAAACCAAAGGACTTCAAAGTATAATCCCATTAATTATTTAATCAATTTGGTTGACTATTACATTTCCCCAATAATAATATTGCATTAAATTGGAAATTATAAAACAATAAGGCTAATATTTAGACACCCTACCTTTAACTGACGATCCAACAATGGTTCTAATGGAAAACACTATTGAGAAAGAAGGTGAGACTGAATTCCAAGATAATCCCGAATCAAAAATGTTCAGGATCAAAACCAATAATTCACATAGTCAAAGGATTTCATGAAAATTTTTGGAGAACCAAATGAGAGAAGAAAGAATATGATCAAAACCACTAACTATGGATCAAATGTGTTATCGAGATGTTCATAACAAAATTCAATACACATAATTCACCTACAAAGTTCTGTATGATCTAGAGAAGAAGGTTGTAGTGAGTTGAAATGAAAAATCAACCGCATTGCCTATGTTAAAATATATGCTAATGGAATTACACAGTGTGCAATAATGTTACATGTCATGTAAATATTATTAATAGGATACACAAAAAACCTGTCACCTAAAGTTTATATTGTTAAATCACATAAACAATTACATGGAATTAAATCCATTTTCATGAACTTTAAATGTTATTTTTATGGTTTTTCATCCAATTTCCCCTTTAAACAGCACGAACCTCCTTTAAAGCTTCTCAACATACCATAAACCCATGACACACTTAACCAATTTATACTCTGACTCCATTGACACTAAAAATCATGCATCCCTGAACATTATGAAATTTTTCTCCCAAAAAGGTAATCCATGTGGCACCTCTCTATTTTTCCTCAAATTTTTGTTAAATATGGTGAAAGACATACCCAAAAGAAAATTTCATGGAAAAATCAGAGAGAGACGTACCTGGAAAAAGGTTGGATCATACATAATTGTTTTGGTAAAATTATTTTAATAAAAATCCTTATTTCTAAAGCTATATAAATTATTTAATTTACTATGGTAAAGTAGATATATTGTGTTTGATTTTCTGGATTCTTGAGTAATTATTTAATAAAAAAACTATTTTATTTGTCTATGTTAAAAATTAGTTTTCGAAAACTATACAATTTTAATCTATAAAAATGAATTCAACATCTTATAACAACATTTTAATCAATAAATATGTTTATTTTTAATTATTTTTTAAAATTTAATTATTACCATGATTAATGATTACAACCACAATAATGGTGAAAGGGTTATTTTCAAATAATTTTTTTATTATTTAGGAATTTTTATCTAATAATTTTATATTTTATATTTTATATAATAAAAATGATATTATATTTACCAATATATAAAAATATATTATCAATTATATAATTTGTCATTAATCTTATATAAGATTATGAATATTTAATGGTTTAAACATCCTTTTTCCACAAAAAACATTTTTTCTATATATTATTTGTATTAAATTTAAAAGATAATTTTTCCTAAATTTAGATATTTTGTTAGATTAATCAATAGATAATTTTAGGTACATAACACCCAATCATGGTATGATGGTTGGTCTTATATATTTAGTAAAATGTAAAATTAAAAGATAAAAACTCGGTACCAAGGTAAAAAAATTGGTAATGTGTAAACATATAGTGTTAAACGAATCAAACCATGTTTAAAGCAGAAGTTATAATTATTGGGTGAGGCCAAATTGACCCAAACCAATTTCAAATCAATTAAAACCAACTTTTAGGGACATTTACTATAGATACACAAGACAAATAGACACATTTGTTCATTATTTTACGTTAAAAGCCATTCAATCTTACAAGTAGTGAAAAAACAAAGATAACCAAGGGTTTAGTTTGTTTGATGTTTAGATATAGAAAAATAATAATTTACGAAAAATTAATACATTTAATAAGAACCTATAAACTCTAAACATTTTTCTAATTATCTCTCAAATAATACTAATATTCATATAATTGTGAAATGTATAAGAAATTATTATGATCAAATTCTTAGCTAGTATAAAACAATGAAATAACAATAATATTTAAGTGATCATAAGATAAGAATATGTGAATAATTATGATACTTAAGATACACTGACCTAATAATTATTCTATCATAAAACATGATTCATGTCATGCGGCATGGAAACACATATAATATAATTAAAGATAGTGTTCAAACATGAGTCAATATACATGAGAAATATGAGCTTAATATATGAATAAATATAATCTATCAAATATGAAAATAAATTATTATAGGGAAATTAAATTTATAAGTCTTACTATAATTATACACACTTATGTGAAACTATAAAGTACTTATAAATTCTTTTTTAAGGAAATATAAATCCTTAATTGGATCATTGGAGGGAAGTATACGACACTACCTTCCATTCATACATACTTATGTGTTCCACTTGAAATTAATCATTAATTGCATCTTAAATAACCCATATAAATGAAAATTATTTTATTTCCTTACATCATAATGATCCCATATAATAAATGGGGTTCATTCCCATTTTATATGGGTTCACATAAGAAATCATTCATAAGTCCATTTATTAATCATAATATGAAGAACCCCATCAAAAATAAGTTGGTATCCAATGATATTAATTAGAGAATGTGATGATGGATAATATATTTCATGGAAAATAGAATTTTATTAATTCATATAGTTATAGATGGTTACTGTTAAATTTTGATAAATACCCTCGATCAAGTATAACATATTTCAAAGGACATTAAAGTTAATGAAAAGTATATTTCAAGAGTTTCTGAAAAATCACATTATAAATAAGAAAAATCATTATCCTCATCAAATAACATTAAAATATATAAATTATAAATATTATAGATAAATAATTTCTTTTATAAACAATCAAACCATTGAGATAAATCATCATATAAAATTAAAAACGTGACAAAAGTATTGTCGACCTGATAAACCATAAAATATATTAATATCAAACTTTTATGAAAACATACCGTATGAAAAATGTCTAAAATTTATATTAACCCATTAATTCCAGTCATGTGGTATAAAATTAACATATGAAATTATTGATTCACATGTATGGAAATTTTTAAAGGCATTAAATGAATTTTCACACAGATAATGTGAGGCTCATAACTGAGAGGAAGACATGAGATAAATTTCACATTAATGAAACACTAAATATAAAATATGAATCATGGGGAATTGATATTTAGATTTGAAATTTAAAAAACCAATAAAATGAAAATAAAATTTTGATTTTTTAGAAATAATAAAAATTCACCAGATGGATTATCTTTCATAAATATCAATAATTTAATGTTGGGTTTCTAATCAAACCCTTACTGTGTAAGTAAACGTTTTATTAATGAAAAAATTGAAGAGGTACATTGAAATTTAACATAAATTACCTTTAATAAAATATAAATCATGGTATAACAACTCGAATTGTAAATGTGTACCCTATATCAAAATACGTTGTTTTGGAAAATCTAATATGTCTTAAATATTTTAAAATGATACAATAAAACCCTTTTTATAATAAATTATATCCTGTAAAATACTTGAATCACCTATATAAAAAAATATCTATCATAATCACATATTTTAAAACATTTTTTATATGTATAAAACTTTATAGAATTCATTTATAATTGTTATATATATATATATATATGATATTATATATCATAAATATCAAATGTGCATAATCTTGATTTTTAAAATTCGTTGTGTATTATCGATGTTTTTATGTGTTCATATATTAATTTTAACCATTTTTAGATTATAAAATTGTATTTAGTTTATAAATTATAATTACTTATAATGTTTTAATATAATTTAATAGTATCTTTGGTTATGTTTATTGTAGACAATATTATTAACAATCATGTACCGGGGATTTTTATAAAACGGATGGTGGTATCTTAGTTTGTGATTTAATATTATTTTTACCATTAAAAATATCAAATAATTATGTTCTTATAAATATAATATATTATTATTAATTATTTTCTCATATTCATCCATTATATTATCTTTCAACATTGTTCTTGTAAATAGTTAGAACGATCCAAACATGAATATACCTAAATTAATGGATGATTATGATAATGAAAGTTTTTTCATTGCATTAATTAATTTTTAAATAATCATAATGATATTATTTATATTGTATTAATTTTTTGAATAATATTTTAATATATATGAGTATTTATAAATGAAACAAGATGAAAAAAGTATATGATACTTAGTCTATGCATTAGCCTACACAATGCAAAGTTAATGTTTTTTTATTATAAAATTAGAGGGAAGGAATGTGGGTTATAAATTTATTCTTAATAATAATATTTTTATTATATATGAATTTTTTAAAAAATTAGGATATATATGTTATTTTAATTTTTTTGGTTCTGCAAAATAAAAGATATCCTTTTCTGTAAGTGGTAGTTTGTACACCATACAAATAATGTTTTTTTATTAAAGAAAAAGAAGAATTGAGGTTAATTATTATTACTATAAAAGAAAAATATTTAGTAAAATATAAATAATTATATATTTATATAGTAATTTTAATATTATATTTTGGAAAGTAAGAAATTTATGGAGAGAAGTTGTGCAAAAATGTACGGACATTTAGGACTTGGGTTTTCCATTTAATGACTCGTAGAAAATGGATTTATTATGCCAATATATTTTGACTGGAAGATCAAGTATAAGGGATATGATTTTATGAGATGGATAAAGTGGTATAGATTTATTAGGAATTCAAATTGGATTGTTTTTTCAGTTGTTTGGGTGAGAGGAATATTTTATAAGTGTTGAGAAAGTTATTTTTGAAAATATTTAAATATAATATAATGAGGGAACATGTTTCAAGTGTTCAGGAGAGTCAAAAATGGATTAAAATGGATTAATGGATGATACAAGGTTTATTATACCACATCCATTAATTTTTTCACATTTTTAAAACATATTTTAATTTCCTTTACTCTTAGAATTTACATTTTTACCATTTCATAAAGAAATAAATAATTGATTCTTAAAAAATTTACATTTAATAACATAAAATAAAATTTTACAAATTACATATTTCAGAATTAAATATTATAAATCACAAAATCATTTTACCACATTAAATTTCTATACATAATAAAAAATAATTATAATAGTGGTTCATCTGAAGAGTTAAAATTTATTTTTAGAAAAATTCTGTTTTCATGCATAAAATATAAGTGTAGTATAAAATTATCAGGGCCTTTTAAAATCATGATATAAACTAGTGTTTTATGAAAAAAATATTATTTTTCTGTCTTTAAAAATAACCCAACACCATATTTCAAAAAAATATCATATTCATGGTATTTCACTCATAAACATGTATGATATTTCCATTATTCTACAGGATCAAAATGAAAAAGTGTATATAATATTTCAAATATAATAAATCTAAATTGTGTTATAAATTTAACATTTAATATCTATTATCTTCTATATTTCAAACCATTTTAGGTGAAAATGAAATATGAATCTCAATTATTTGTGGGGGGTATTCTAAACATCCAAAAATGTGACTATCAATTTACAACATATATAATGGTATGAAGGTATAAAATATATTTTCTTTATAGAATCATGATAATGTAACAATAATATTATATATTCAAATATTTTTTTCTTTACAACTAGTTGTGTGTTGTGGGGATGAAAAATGGAACACATAGTTATTTATATGTGTTATTACACAGATACACATAAACGATGTATTCATTTACCATATGATAGAAATGAGAGAGAAAAAACTTTTTTGCCATCATGTTATAATCTTAGTGAATATATAATACTTATGTAACTATTTTATATTGGTTAGAACAGATTTTATGGGGGAATAAGAATAAATAAATTTGATATATGTCCATTTGAAATTATTCATCTTCCTTGTATATATCCCTCTAGCTTACATGATAATCCTTATATGAATGTTCCCATAATAAGAAAATGAGATAAAAAATGTGGAGATAGATTTTATGAATGTAATTTTTATGTCTTTTCAAGAGAAATTTCTTATGTTGTGTAAAAATTAGAGGGGATAGGGTACTCTTTTATAAGTGAGAGTAATGGAAATCATTTAAATATTCAATGTTTACAAAAATATGAAGTTTTTAAAAAGGTAAATTAGAACTAATTAAATTAATAATTGAATATAAGGTGATAATGGTATAAATAATATCATCCAAAAGTATTTATTATGAGTTTTTATAATCTAATCCAAAATAAAAAGATTTTTTACATACACAATTTTGATGTTAACAATTATAAAATCAATAACTAATAGATCATTATCTTGATATATGATAGTTAATGATGAATTATATTTTCAACTCAAGGAAAATATATTTCCTTTCTTCCTTATCTAGAAAATATTAAATTTTTCATTCAAAATACATAATTAGTTATAGTTATATTCCTCTTTCATGTTCAACACATTCTGAGTAAATATATACTGTAAACTTTTATAATGGCTATATATTTACTATTTTTTTATGATATATAGGATTCCACCATATTTTCAATTAATATAGTGTTTCATATAGTATAATTACTTATGAATTATCATTCTAATAAATTAATTTCCCTTTGGAAGATACATAGGTGATAAGCCAATCATTTTTTATCATGACACATCCAAGGCCCTTCAACGATGCATCAACACAAATAAAAACCAACACATATCTATTTTAAAAGTATAAAAAAATATAATTAACAAATATTATTTTTAATCCTTGTAAAAACTCATCATATTAATTTGAGTATACTAATTGTAATCCATTTAATGTTAATTTAGTTGGTGGGCTCGATATCAGAGATAAGTTTTCAACAAACCATCAGTGGTTACTCAAAAATCCATGAAAACATATAATCTCAATGACATTAGTAAGACTTGGACACTCAATCACTAGTTTACATTTAGTAAGATCCATTTTTATTAAATATTTAGAAAAATATACCCAATAAAAGAAAATGTAATGTAACCAATATTCAAATTTACTAAATTTTTCATTTTACATTTTTTCATTTAATGTATTCAAAATAATCCCTATATAATTATCATTTTCCTCAAATATTTTAGAGTAAAACATAATAACACTGATAAAAATATCCATAAATTAATCCAAATGCCTAGGGAAATTTTATTCACTATATCCCAAAATACAATTTGTTAATTTTTTAACATCAAATGGATAAACAAAAAACTGATAATGTCCATACCTAGTCAAGACCACCATACTCATAATTTCATATACTTTCACCTTTACATAATGATACTTAAACCTGGTATTGAAGATAAAAAAACTCTTCCACTAGATCTATCGTAACATTATTTTATTTTCCAACCTCTTCCATTATAGTTGAAAAAAGGTTTTACTAGAGATTTTAACTTTATATCTTAATGATTCCTATCTTTAATAACTAACTTAAGACATGAATTAACATATTGTTCCATCTTTGATCAGTTAATACCTTTAACTAATTATTTTCCAATACAATTATGAACATTAACATTGACCATTTAATTGGATACATAATATATTTTAACAATATTTCTATAAAGAAAACAGTTCCTAGAGCTCATAAGGAATTTTTTAGAGTGCTTATTACCAAACATAAAACAAGAGGGTAATTGTTCATTCTTACATATAGGTTTGTTTAATGAATTCTTCACAATTGTATCCAACACAAATTGACTTTTTTTTATAATTTTTGTTTTAATTTTATACATATGCTCTCTTTATTTTCCTATCCCACAACTCACATTTCTAATAACAAAATGACTGAGGAGTAACGAGATCCCTTTCTAAACTTTTCATGAATCCAAAGTATTATCATTTAATTTTACTATCATTATCCAGAATGAAATTTAATGAATACCTAAAAATTATTATAGAATAATATTTATATGTGTCATCATTGTACTTCCTGTTTTTCATCACCTATTTTAATTTTTAATCTATTCTATTAAAATAATTATTAAAATACATTTCAAAGACGATATATTGAGATACCATCCATTACAGGGAATAAAATTCATCATTTTACTTACTATTTTTAATCAAAATCCATAACTAGTTAGATTCAACATCAAAAAAATAAATATAAATGGTTACCTCTTGAAGTTATAAACTTCAATGAACATCAAATATCATGTTCAATGTTTTTATCCATCCATAACATTCACAGTTTTTGAGGATCCACTAAAATAAAGATAGAACTATTTCATGAAATTATCTACTATCAAAATATCTTTTTATAGAGATTTTGAACACTCTAATTAATTAGTACCATCATTGATAGAATATTTCAATATAGTCCACATTGCTATAAACTGATCTTTTAAAATTTATAACCCTATAAGTTGGTGGTTTTGATGTATAATTCCCTAGAATACCATTCTATCATTACTTCATTGTTTCCATTATGCAAAATGATTTTATAAAAACATTTAATAGATAAAGAAACAATTAAATATATATATTATGTCTAAAGATTATGTAACTACAAATTATAATCACTTAACAGAATATCATAATATCATCTTTATCTATACATCTAACTAATCCCTTACCCTAATAATAATCATAACAAATTATTTCCTAATTGACACATAATTACATGATTTATAATAAGGGTTTAGCATTAGTATATTTTTAGGGTTGTTTTTTATATGTATTTATATAATTATGTAAATAATTACATAATAATGTGGAATTTTTCACTCATTTTCTATTATTCCCACAAAATAATGATCTTTATGAATACACACTTTCTTCATTAAATGAAACTCCCCTCACTAGTACTCTGAGTTGAATAATGATTCTACTCATCGTTAAGCACAAGTAAAAAAATATAATGCCTGGGATAAGAAAAATAATGTTTATTAAGTGATATAATTTAAAGGAAAATTATTGTACGACTTTCAATCCAGTAAATATCAGACATATTTATTCTTTATCCATAATAAATATTTCAGATAAAGTATCTGTTTTTTAAGAAAATAATTTAATTTATGAATAAATTTCACAGAATATTTTATATGAAATCATAAATTAAAAATAAAAAACATAAGGTTTTCTGGGAAAACATGAATACTCATGAATATTAATCCTTTAAAAACATTATTTTCATCATTTTATTAAAATTTTATAAAAATTCCACAAAAAATCCCAATAATATAACTATTGAAATATAGAATATTCTTCTAAAAAATTTAAAAGAATATAATTTAGTTACCTTATGAAATTATACATACATTAATCCATAATAGCCACTTAAAATTTAACTAACTAACTGAATAATTCTCAAATCCCTTTGGTGTAACCTATTATCAGAAAACACTAATACATTTCCCAATGAATTGGATATCTATATTGGGATTTCCTGTTATCCGATCAATATTAGGATAACCCTTCATTTACATAAAACATATATGATTGTTAGCATGAATAAAACATATATAGAATCATAATTAACAATAAAAATCATTTTAATTGGAATTAAATATTATACGAAAGAAAATTTTTAGTTATCTAATCTAAATGAGAGAAACAATTATCCCCTAAGATTATATTTTGACAAAAAAATGTCCCATATACCATGGTAATTAAATATTAATTTAAAAATGATTTTTACATGGAGAAGAATATTGATAATTAATAACATATGTGATGGTGGTAATGGGAAGTTAAGACTTACTTGTTTAAAAAAGAAGTCATTTTATGGTTTTCTATAGAAGTGAAAATAACCCATAATAAAAATTGTCAAAATATTCCATTTAAATAGATTGAAATGATTCTAAAAATAGATTAATATTATCAGTATAAAAATTTTAGGAAAAAGATTAATATTTTTTAAACATTTAGGGTATCCTCTACCTGGATGGAAAATAAATGTATTGAAAACAATAATACAATCTTTTCAAGAATCCCTTACCATGATACTTGATTCATTTTGTTTTTATTTCATACCTCTTGAGTAATAAAATTATATTAGTTTTTCTACATTCATTTAACCTATTTAATAAAATTTCATTTTCATTATTCCTTTTATTTAATTTATTACCATTTTTTATTTAGTAACTAATATTGTTACGTTAAAGTTGGATGTCTTGAAAATGTTCTGTTTATATGTCCAAAATAACATTTTTGGTATGACTGAGTTCAAAGGTGTAATAGTTCCATAATATATAAAAAATAAATCACGATATTTTTTTATTTTAATTAATTTAATAAATTATTAAAACCATCCACGTAAGGTGGACATGAAGAATAAAATATATCATATCATAGAGGCGGTAGTCTATATGTGGACAAGAGTAAAATTCCAATTTTTCTAATGGATATAGAAGAAATGAGGAATGAATAATTTTACATTTATATAATCTAAATTTTTTTACAAACTGAAAATTAATTTTTTTATTATCCAAACACCTTTAATGGAATGTCATAACCAAAAATACCAACATACAACCAAAAAGTCAAAACAGAAAAAAAAATCCAAACAGAGACCGAATCTTCCTCTCTCCAGCATTAACTTAGTGTCAAAAAACCCAACTAATTCATGACCACTCAGAAAGTTGTCCAATGCAATTATGGTCATGTTACCGATGGTGTAGCCATACCCTCTCAACATTCAAATGCAAATTTCATTCATAGTTAAAGGCTTCGTGATCTAAAACCCTTATTAGGAAGATCCGAGAAATGATAGATGTGTCACCAAAAAGAAACAAAAGTAAACAAAAAACATAACTATAACTTTGAGACAAGAAAACATTAAAACAAAAAAAATCACCACTTATACCAGATTAATTGAAGAGTAATTTGATATTACCAGACTCTTCTTTAAGAAATTTTCCTAGGATAGATGTTACCTGGGTGTCCCGAGCCTCCATCACCATATTTCAAATGATGAGGCAAGAGGGTATCATGACTGTATATACTCCTCAATGTAAATATTCCCAATGTGGAAACCCCTGATAAGAATGAGGTCTTTTTTTAACCAAATCGTATTTATCCTCATTAATGGTATCCATTAAAGACCTACCCGCCATTTTAGTTGCCTCCTCTTCAACAACATTAAGAATAAGAACATGATCTAACACTTCGTCATTTGAGCATAATAGTAAATCCGAAGATTGATCACCCTGGACTGCATGTCCCTGATGGTTAACATCCTCATTTTGGACCTTTTCCAAGATATACTTCCTTGTTGAACGAGTTTCAAGTGGAGGTGTTACGGAGGAGTAATCCCTCCAGTCCTTCCACCTCTTATTACTCTGGTTCCTCTACGATCTTGAAACTATTCCAGCATGATGGATGTGAATGACTCCATTTCACTCATGCATGCATCCCCGGTCTATCTCGGAAGAATTAACAAGGCCGAAACGCAAGCCTACCAATAATATAACATCAAATTTGTTGCTTAGTTGGATTTAGGACTGGTACCTTGATTCTGGAATCCCTTCCTTCCCATCACTGGTTTTATCAACCACCTCCATATCAGGTCTCTGATTCCCCTTCCACAGCACACCACTACCCAACTTATAAAACTCAATTGTGTTAAAATGAAACATTTAATCATTATTTTCTTCTGTGTGTGGAAATTTTTTTTATGATAATTGAAAATTAATCTCATTTCTTTGTCGAGGTGTAATTTAATATGTATGCACGTTCAATATTTTTCACATCAAATTTACTAGAATGTTAAGAATGTAGGTAATAAATAATCCTTTTTGAATAATAGTACTTTCATAAAAATCATATAAATTTAATAATTCCATTTTTATAACCATCAATTTGTGGAAGTGATGGAAAATGTGACACATCAATTCATGTTGGTGGTAGTCCACAAGTACACATAGGTGATGTTTTCATTTCCTATAGGATGTAAAAGAGATATAATAGAGCCCTTAAATCAATATGATAACATTTTAGTATAGAAAAAAATAGCAATAATTGAAAGTGGTAATAAAATATTTTAATATGTTATAGGAAGTAATAACAATGAATATTTTCATTTTGGACTTATACCACCTCCTTGGATTTGTCCCTTCAGATTACACCTTATAAATTATAGGATTATAATTATTAAATGAAAATGACATATTCAATGTGGGAAGATGTGTATTTAATGTATTTTTATCATTATTTTTCATCTAAAATCATCATGTTGTTTTTTAAAAATGGGGGGATCCCTTTTATAAGTGAGAGTGGAAGTCATATTATTATTTAATGTTATAAAATATTTTCAAGTCTTATTCAAGATACGGTGGAAAATAAACAAATTAAATATTAATATATAGTGAAAATAGTTTAAACATTATCATCTAATAATATTTAATATGATATTTATGTCCTTATCAAGTAGTTTTAACCTTAATTAGCATGTATTTACCTTTTAAAATGGTGAAAACAATTATACTAAGATTACAATTCAAAATAAAAAAATTGAAATTTAACATTTTAATAAATTTTAACATCAGGAATAAAAATATAGAATCCATTTTTTAGGATCAATAATTAGAGTTATAATCAACTAGGTCTAATATTTTAGGGAAAATTTTGAGAAAATACAATATTTTGGACAAATGTTTTTTACGCCTAAAAACAAACATATACCAAAATTAAAAAAATGAATATTATTATGAAATTAACATTATTTTTTAATATAATAGAGAAATTTATTTAATTTTATAAATTTAGTTTTATTTCTAAAATAAAAAATCTAATAAGAATATATTTTCGCAAGAATTTTTATTTTTCGTCAACCACTAAAAATTAAATTTTTCTAGAAACTCAAAAAATTCACTCCATGTTAATTTTAATATTTTGAATCCAAAAATGTAGCTCATTTTTTCAATTATATAAACTAAAATTTTAAAATCTAATTTTTTAAATAAAACCAAATAATTCAATAAAATTTATCTAGGAAACACCATTTCATCTCCACAAAAAAACACAAATAAAATTACAGTATTATATTTGAATATATATAACTTATTTTTAATCCAACATCATATTTAAATATATTCAATATTAGAATTTATAGTGTTGTGATATTGATTAATTTGAAAGGGTAATATTTGTAAATATTTAAAATGTTTATAATAACTAGTTATATTAAATATATAAACATTAAATGACCATCTCAAAGAACAAATTTTAATTTGATTTCACTTTAGAATCCTCACTAACTATATAATATATATATATATATATATTATAAAATATTAATAAATTATGTAATGATATTGAATTTTTTTATTCTGTGTTAATTTAAAATTACATTTGAAAATGTTATACATAGTGAGAGAGTTATGGTAAAATTGAATATAAAACCTCAAGTAACAATCATAATTGATGATCATATTTCTTAATAATAGGATAGTATAATATATAGACCATATAAAATGAAATATATTTGAATAAATTTCATAATTATGTAAATAATAAACAAATTTTATTATCCATGTTGATAGGTGCCTGTATAGAATGAATTTGGAACTATGATAAGGGTTTATTGATATGAATTTTGATTCCTTTATATATGATTCATATTCATTGATTAATTGATTTTATTATACTTTACATTGTATTAGTATTAAATAAATATAATACATTGCTAAAAAGATAAATTATATTTTATTAATATAAATAAACAAGGTTAAAATATTCTAAAAAATATGAATTTGACACTGGTCCCTCTAAAGAAGAGGAATGGGATCATATGTAACCTGAGAAAACCATATAAATTCTTTTACACTTTAACTATTATTGGAAAAGATATCCTCCCTAGAATTATACTCCATGTAGAAATTCCATATAATGTAATCATTGTATGATAGAAAATTCAAGCACTTGATCTATAATGAGATCTATTAATAAGAATAGAGACATGAGAAGACCCCAGAATGAATTTTATCAAGTGAAGGAAAACATAAAAAAATTCAAACATATAAAAAACCTTGAAAATGAAATTTAGATCCATATTATCAAAATTATTTTTGATATCAGGGTTTAGAGAAAATTTTCCCCATTTAATGGGATTTTTGGTGATATATACACACATTGAGGTTGTAATGGGGAAATCCTAATTTTTTCCCATAATGAAGCCATGATTATTTGAAGATAAAATGAAAATTAAAAAAGAGACCGACCTATTGGAAAAGTTTTTGTTGACAATTTTACAAATGATATTGAACAAAGAAACTAGCCTAAAATATTAATCGCGTTAGTATTTTCCACTTTCTTAATAAGGGAAACGATTTGGAAATTCCTTATATAAGGAGTTGGAAAACATTTAAAAAAATGAAAAAAATACTATTTATATATCATCTTGAATAATCCCCCAATATGATTGAAAGAATAAATTGGATAAATCATATGAACTAGGGGAAATTTAGGATTTGGGACAAAAAACATCCTCCCTAATCATTGATTCCAATGGTAGAGAATGAAGCCATGATTTTCCCTCATGATTAAAAAACCTCAGAATAAAACCAAACAATGTATCAGATGCTGTGGATGAACCATTTATAATATCCTTATAATTAGATAAAATATGATCTAAGAGGGCCATCATTTTTTCCAAAATCCAGTCATCATTTTTCATAAAGGACAATAGACTAACGACTATCCTATATAATTTTTATGAATTGAGGAAATTATTATTTTTTTCTCTATCATTTAGCCAAATTTTTGTGAAGGCATCTATTTGGGTGGAATAATTATTATTAAGAATACTATGAATATTTCCTTCCATCATAACTTATTTCATAAATCATTTATAAAAATTTTAAGGTATTATTCACTATACAATTATGAGGATACTCCTTACATGATTAATATATTGTAATGGATTCACAAAACTCAAACCCCCTTGGTTTTTGTTATAATATTTCATAATGACCCCATAGAATTAATCATTATTTTTCTCTCCCTGTGATTTTATTATTATTATTTCCTTTCCATATATGATAATATAAATTTTGATTTAAATCATCATCCTGGATTATTTTTTTTATAAAATTATGGAATTGTTATAAATAACTTTTATTCACTTTAATGATGATTTATCTTTTATGTCCATAATTATCATTCTTTAAAATGTTCCCTATTATATTAAGGAATAATTTATGTTTTATATAATTTAAAATTAATATTTCCCTTCTCCTATTTTCAATTGATGTTTTTTAATCCAATTTTATGTTTTGGGATTTCAAGAAACATATTTTTTAAAACATAAAATCAGATCATCCAAACCACCATCATTATTTTTAGATTACAAGTTCATATTTTGTTTCTCTATGTTTCCTATATTCAATTTTCATATTCTTTATCCACATATTTTATATGGGTTCCTTACATATATAAAAACTATTTTCGTCCACCCTTTATGGAATATGATACATATTTTGAGTTTTGTCTTCTATTATCTTCTTTATATAATCACGATTTAATATTATTTCATCATTTCATATTTTACATTAAGTTTCACTCCTATAAAAGTTTATTAAACATTAAAAGACTCTAAAACTAAAGTTATTTTATCGAGAACCCTCTTAGATTAATTTTGTAATGTAAATTTACAATCCGATTTTCTTTAAATAATACTTTCCTCATTTTGAAAATCATCAACTATATAGTTTATTTCTATTCATACATATATGTGACCATTCCATTAATTTTCCAAAATATTGACTCAATTATTTATTGTATGATTCATTATTAAAATGTAAAAATCTTATAATATTTAATGCCTTCTTCTCTTGGGAATCCTTTTGATATAGACATTGTTCATGCATTGAAACAATATTATGAAACCCAAATAATTATCCTATGGTTTATCTTAATTATGATTTATGTATGGTATAATTTCCTCATGTGGTAGAAGTATGAATATAAATAATATTATTTTTATTATTTCACTTGTTTTCCCAAAATTGTAGATCCCTCTAATGCATTGGATAGATAATTTCATCTCATGAGATAATATGAAAATTAATGAGGTGTGAAATCAATCCACCACGAGACTATATACACTATGTTTATAGGAATGGGGAGTGTACTCAATTCACCATGGGACTCTATCCACTATTATATGATACTATCAGTAGTGATTCGTTACTTGTGTGAATTATTTCATGAACTATATTGATTCAAAAAATTTATTCCATTATTGTTTGATATAATTTCCTTATATATTAATTGCATGCATATCACACACTATTATGTCAGGGAATATATATGTCTAATTAAAATTACATTTAATTAATTTATAATTTATTATATAACTGGTTTTTACAATTTATTTTTATTTATAAATTTCTACATATTCATGTTATCTCATGTCCTTTGGATCTAACCCTTAGTTACATGTTAAAATTGTTCACATTATTCATCATTTGACCTCACCCCATTATTGTAATTCTCTTCACAAAATTATGAAGATATTAATAATTTGTGAGAATTTATAATGTTGTTGAGAAGTGTTTGATTATATATAAATGTTTACATGTTTTATAAAACATATTTCCTATGTAAATTTTCCACAATGATATGAAACCAAATGGTTCTATGATCATTGGTGAATTATTATTATATTAATTGTTTAAAATTATATATTTATGTAAAATGAATATATTCATTGAATTTTTTATATTGTTTGTATCAATTTAATATGTAGTAATTATTTAGTATTACCATTTTTATTTTGGGGATTAGGATTACATTACGTTATGGAAAATCCAATGGATGTGTCTAAGAGATAATTATATTTGGAAGAAATAATACAAACATTTTGAAAAAGTATTTAGAATATGGATTCCTAGAAATTTCAACCCCATATAAATAATAGAAAGTGGGAAAAAAATATTTAATAGATGTAACCATTGGTAATCACAGAATGAAATCAGTTGGGTATTAATTTAGTCTTCACTTGGTATACGATGAGTGGGATTGTGACTAAAGAGATAGATGTACACTCTTAAGGGATAAATTTTGGATGATTTATTTCTCTTTATGATCCATTATAAATGATTTTACTATTTTAAAGAGTTAAGTGAAAGAGTGTGGAAGAACCCAACCGGAAAAACAAAGTTTCAACCAAGAGTTATTTAGGTTAAACTGAATGGTAATGTGATGGTTTAAAAAAATTACGATATTTTTTAGGATGAGTTGTTCATGATAAAATTTATGATAATTCTCTTATGATACTATTTGATCATCAGTCAAATGAAGACTTTTATAGTCTTTTTAAATCATGAATCCCATAGGAACCACGATTATGGTGTGTTTCATGAATAAATTATATATTTTCCAAATTATATACCGAATATGGTAAAAGATATAGTGAAAATATTATGATTATACCAAACTAGATATCATGATTTTTTACTCAAAAACTGAACATATTTATTTCAAAAATAACCAAAGATGAGAGATATAGATTCTCATGGATTTATAGGTGATGAAGAAATAAAAACTATGAAGATTTAGTTTCCTTCATGTCTAATTTTTGGGACGACGAACCCAGTGGAATGATTCGAAAAACTAGAATATGTTTTATCTATGGTAAAGGAAAGAATATTGAAAATAACTTCGAAGGAAAATTGGGATCTTAGTGTACGTGGTGAATAGAAAATGAAATCTCCCTTAGGAATCACTAATTTTTAAATGTATTAAATGTTGTAAATTAGTTAATTGTCTATAAAAATTATTTTATTAAAGGGATAATATGAATTATATGAATTTACCACTACTAAGGACATGTGAACCGGGAAAATACTATGTAAACACTACTTCTAATGTGAGTTCTGAAATATATTATGTGAGAGCTATTGGTTATCCACTCATGAAATGAGAGTGTTGAATTTCGATCTTATTCATCCAAAGGAATTATAAATAGAATTACATCTAAATACAATAAATAATTACCTATATGACTATATGCTGAACAATTAATGAATAATTCTCAAGATATAAATATTGTATCCCATGATTATCTTTCTATGAATATTATTTTTGAAAATCATATTATCATTTATTATGATAAATATAGTTTGATTTTGGAAATAATTATTTTATCTCTACTTGGAGAAAAAAATATTAGAATAATGAAAAAAAATTATATCAACATATGCGAGTCAATTAGTGAATGGATGATCTTGAACACCCATTTGACTGAAATTATATAATTTTTATAATGATATCAAATAATTATTGACACTTAGATCAAATTTTTGGTTTATCCACATAAAACTACACCATATTTTCATTTTATAATAAATTTAATTTTTAATAGCTTTATAATACATATAACCCCTCATTTAAACAAAACACTACTTAGTCAAATTTTTTACAGTAGATTAAATAAAAAAATCATAGATTATTTATATATTAAATTAATTAGTTATATATTAAATAAAATATTTTTTATATCCATCCAATATATTTAATAGGCATAGTATTAGAACAAACCCAATATTGTGTATAAAAAGCTATATTTTTTGTTTTCCTCTTTTTAATGGGAAACCTGTTTTAAATCAAATTTTTGAATCCTTTAAAACCATTATATGAATAAATTTACATCATTTATTAAAAAGAATCATCAAAATTAGGGTATGGTGTGTTTTTTTATCTTAATAAAATATTTAATTTTTTGATGAATAAAGGAAAATAGTGAAGATTCATTGATAACTTCTTTTAAAACTAATTTACTTATAAGAGTGAATTATATTTCAAAATTTCTTTTAAATGTTAATTAGATATATTTTTATCGATTAAACCATCTTACTACAATCAAATCAATTTCACATTGAAATTGAATATAAAAACATAGCTAACATTTTTACATTTTTACTTTTAAAACATGTATTGTTGTTCGGCCTATAGGATTAAATTTAAATTAATTAATGCCACTTATGTAATTAGAATTTGGAAAATTGGATTAGGTATTTGTAATCATAATACCTTATAATTCATAATAATTTTATATTTTTTAACTACAACATTTATTAGGGAATGTTATTAAAATTAATTATAGAAATTATGAAAAGATTTTGCTTAATGAAGGGATAATACTTAAACATAAGGACCAAAATAACCTATAAACTTGTCAAAAATCCATTTTATTGAAAATTTTGACCCTTTCATTAATTTTCTCTAATATTATCTATTATTGGGCCACATAACATGGTAAAAACGTGGGTGGAATTCCCTTTCCAAATGTTTACAAGAGTGTCACTCCTCTGTACTACAAAAAGGAACCTGCCACTCCCACATCCTCACACATCTCAAGAAACGTTTTATCAACAAATTTTATCCTAAATAGATAATAAAAATACTCCCATAAACATAGAATCCTTAAAATTTTCATAAAACCATCCACTTTTTCCATTTGATGCAGACCAAAAGAAGTAATACATATAAGAGGTAACATACATCCTCAAGCTTGTTAATTTTATTTCTATATCCAATCATTTAGTTATTTTTATTCCATAATAGTATAAAAAAGTATCCTAAATATATTTATATTTAATTATATTATGTTTTTAACCTAAAATTACACATACTTCAATCTATTGGGTAGTAAACTTGTCATTATTTTTTACAGTCAACTAACACATCACGAAATGAACTTGTTCGTTCTTCCATTACCATGTTTCATGTTGGTAATTTTAATAGAAAGTGTATTTATATATAATATATATGATATTTATAATTTATTTTTTCTTAATTGATTTTTATATATAACAAAAATTTATTCTTTCTATCTTGTAGAAATACGATAACATCATTTATGGAAGTGTAGACTATCGTGTCCTTAAAGCGATGTGATTGTTTCACACAATTAATAGAGTGTATAAAGGATGGTTTTGATTATATTATGTAACATATATGAAATAGATATTTTACTGAAACTATTATATATAAATTTATATATATATATATCACTTACAATTCATTCTATTAAATATGGAAATAAAATTAAAGTAATGTTCCTATGTACGTACAACCTACTGTCTCCATGAACGGTGCATTTCCATTCATATCTACATTTATTTGATTATTATAAATTAATATATAGTTAATATATAAAATATTTAAATAATTTTTTATATTCTAGATATTATTAAAACATGATATTATTAATAGTAACAAAATGTTACAACTCAAAAAATACTAAAAACTAGTAAATTAACAACCAAAATAGTAGAAATAATGAACGATTATTAACAAATGGGTCAGTAGTTGTTATAATAATAATATATATGATATTATTAATGTATCTATGGTTTTTATATAAGTTATTAACAAATTTTAAAATACTATACATGATTTTAAAGACCATAAAACAAAATGGGAGGATTAGGAAAGTGATTCTTTTCTGACTTTTCATTCTGTGAGGTATATGCAATTCTCACCATATAATTATTTTGTGTGGAGTATATATTGACCATGTTGAGTTATTATATAATTAAAAGTTTTATTTTCATATTATTAATGGTTTCACTTTTAATTATCTCATTGAATGGGGTTTGACCTCAAAATTACTACGTGCTAAAAGGTATCTTTGCAATATCACTTTCTTCTCTTATTACTGACTTTCACTTGAAAAAATAAATTCATTATGATAATTATTTTTGTAAAATAAATTTATATAGAATATAAATATTCTCATACGGTATTTATTATTATTAGTTTCTACAACGTTTACCATTTTTACCTATAGTGTTCACATTGACTGTTATTTGATTAACTGGGTAATTATTGATAAATCTGTATCTTTTATTCAATATGAATATTTTATAAGGCATATTATTAATTAATTAAATTTATTATATGATGTATGATGAATTCCTGGACATGAATGACTTAGGTTGGGGACCATTTATGTTATTCCTTATGTGTTTAGGGTCGGTTAATTTAATCATCTTGATGTGTTGGTTGTCTCATGAGATGAATCAGTTGGCCAAACCAAAAATCGTTTAAATTGTCTCATTTTGAAGGTAAAGGTATTATGTTCATAAGAAAAATGAAATAAAATAATTAAGAATTTTTATTTTTTAGAATTAATTTATTATAATTATCCATTATTTTATCTCATCAACATATTTATATATTCATTTCATTCTCAATTTATTGATTAAATGGAATGTGTTTTAGTTTCTAAACTTTTAATATTGATTATGACTTGTCAGGATTATTTAATTATCATGTGTTATCAATTTATACTTTTAAATGTTGATATAATATCATCAATTAATAATTTATTCCACTTTACATTCCCATAATTAGAATTTAAGATCACCCTTATTTTGATTCCTTTCACCATGATATGAGGAAGAAATATTTTGAATAAGATTTCAAGGACGAAGTTCATTTCATTTTCTTATGTAGCATGTTATACTTTCTATTTCTGAATGTAATATTAATTTCATGTACCAAATAATGATTCCTAAACTTTTCAAATATTTTGGTCCTTCGGGATTTAATTCCTTGTAATCATGAGAATGTAAAAAAAATCCACCAACTCTAGATTTTGGGGTCAGGGCGTTACTGTTGGTATAAAAGGAAGACTAGTAAAAACCATTGAAACTAGATTTATAAAACATATATTAGGGAATATTATGTTATGATATAATATAAAGATTAGTATATAATAACATCCTTGAATTTTGTTAAGGTATATATTATGCAGGTATTCCAAGCAATACATCCCAGTTTGGATACTAAAAGTGGACGTGGTTCTGGAATAGCTGTAACTTGGAGTAACAACTTCAGCCAGGTGTGTTGGGTCTGACTCGACATAACCTGGTATATGACTATGGACTTTATTGTGAACCGGGTTTGACACTCTTAGGATACAAGCTTAAGATGATTCACATTTTCTTTACAAACCACTATGAAATGATTTAAAAGAAATCAACTTCTCATAGAAACAAAATCTTATAATTTTATGATTTATTGTGTATAAACTTTTTTATGCATTATACCATGTTTCAGAATTATAAATTATCATTTTATGAACTAATACATTACATAACATTGTTTATAAATGGTTATTGGAATGAAAAAAGGTATCATTACTGGTGGAAAATTTAGATATTTCTTGACTGAGGGAAATAATATAGTTTGTATTGGAATTGAGAAAATTCTGTCTATTCATGGGAAGCTTATTTTGGGTATGGAAAATAACCCTTCTTGAATGTAGAAACCTGTTACACAAAAAGAACCCCTTATTCTATATCACATTATGTTCCATAATCCCCCATATTTTAGTGGGACTATTAATCCTATTGTAGTTTCTAAATGGATTTAGTCTCTGTAGAATATTTTATAGCCTTGAGATTTAGTGAACTAGAAAAGGTTACACTTGTGTTATATTGTATCCTTATTGATGTTGGTCAACATTGGTCCTTGATCTAGATTATTATGGATGAAGAATTAATAGAACTCCTGGAATTGAGGATGTTTAAGGATACCTTACCCAATAAATACTTCCCTAATGATCAACAAATTAAGATGAATTTGAAGTTTCTTATCTTAATATAAAAGGTGGTAGAAATAATTTGTCATTGTGAAGCTAGATTTATAAGTTTTTCATTATATGATATTAATTATTTATGCAATATGGAGTGCAATATTAACCACTTCATTAAAGATCATAAGGAAAATATCTAAAGGGTACTGGTTTCATATAATTTATCATCATACAAATATATAGTTTTATATTTCATCAAAACATAGAAATAATTCTTAAAGTGAAACATATTCAAATGAAAATAATAGAATAATAGGTCTTTTAGACTCCATGAAAAAGGGAATTTTTCAAAAAAGAATACAGGAATGAATAAATTCCCACCTTGTGGGAACTATTGAAAATCACTCAAGTAAATTCTTGAAGGGACTTGAGTTTTATAAATGTATTTAGAAAAGGGTCATCCTATTAAAGAATGAAATATAACGAACGAAAACAAGTTTCTCTACTGTTTTAAATATAGTGATATGGGTAATTATGGAATATAATTTCCTATGTTTCAGGGGAATCTACCACTGAAGGGACCAAGGGGAGATGGAAATGCTTATGTGATCACTAAAGTGGACGTAAAATTTCCAAATGATGTGGTGGTGGGTAAATTAATCCGATGTTAAAATTTATCCAATTCCTTATTTGATTATTTAACATCTCAATCTTTATTAATGTCCCAATTTACTAAGAAAACTAGACATTTACCTGTGATTTAATAAGGGAGTTATAAGTGAAAACTCCTAAGGGAATTATCATTGAAACAAATATGTTCCATGAAATCCCCATTTGATACAAAACATGCCTTACATACATACCATGTTATCATAAATATGGTTTAATTTGACATAATCCTCAATATGTATAGTTTATCAAAATATAATGAAAATATTATTGTATGGGGAAGGAAATTAAGATTTGTGATGAGGACATAGAATCTCCCATCTTTAGAGAAGAAGCTTCCTCACCTGATTCTCATTTATATGCACCCCCATTAACACTACTAAATAAAATTATTGGGGAAGAAGTGTGAACAACATATTTAGATAAATTATTTAATATTCAAATTTAGGATGTACCTATTGTGTAGGATTACATTGAATTATTTCTCAAGGAATTACCTCAACATTCTCTAGAGTGTGAAGCGGAATTTTCCATTGATTTAATCCATGATTTAATTCCATTATCAAAGGCTCCCTATAGAATGGATAACTTGGAATTAGTGGAGTTGAAGAAACAAATAAAGGATTTGGGAAATATGGGAATTTTTCTCTGCAGTGTTTCACCATAGAGAGCCCATATTGTCTTCATAAATAAGAGAGATGGATCTATGAGTTTATGGATTGATTATAAAGAAATAAGTGCAATTAGAATAAAGAAAATGTATCATATACCTTTTATTTTTTTTATAAAAATCATGGATGCCAATATTTTTCAAATATGGATATTAATTATAGATATAACCTATTGCTATTACAGAAGGAAAACATTCTGAAGACATGTTTTCAAACTATGTATGGACATTAAGAGTTTACAGTAATTCCATTTTGATTGACTAATGCACCCTATGTTTTAATGAAATTAATGGACATAGTATTAAAGGAATATATTGATTATTTTTGTGGATTTAATTAATGATATTTTGGTGTATTCTAATTGATATATGGACCATGGGAATTACTTATGGATCATTCATAATACTCATAGAAGGGAAGATTTATATGATAAATTTAGTAAGTTCACTTTCTGGATTTAATATGATTCTTTTCTTATCCATTTTGTATCTGAGTATGGAATAGCAGTTGATCCTACAACTATAGTGGCAGTCAAAGAATGGGATATACCAACAATCCTCACTAAGGTATATATTTTCATTGGTTTGGAAGGATACTATTGGTAGATCGTTTATAATTTTTCTCGATTTCCTTACCCTTTATCACAGATTACACGTTAAGGGATTATTTTTGTATGATTAAAGGAATGTGAACAATGCATTGATTAAATAACATAGAGATTGGCCAATGCGCAGATTTTTACTCTCCCATATGGAAGTTATGGTTGTGTTATATAAAGTGATTCATCAGTGAAGGGACTTGTTTGTGTCCTAATGAAAATTGATATTGTTATTTCATATGTATCATTGAAATTGAAGACTCATAGATAGAACTATAAACCCATGATCTTGAGTTAGTAATTTCAATATTCACTATAAAAATGTGGAGACATTATCTATATGGGAAAAGATGAGAGATATTAATGGATCATAAGAGGATAAAATACTTATTCCTATAAAAAGAGATCATTATGTGACAAAGACAATGTCTTGATCTACTCAGGTATTATGATTTCTCAATGCATTACCACCTAGGGGTTGAAAATAATTTAGATGATGCATTGTGTGGTAAGTATCATGGAGTTATAACCCAAATGTGGGTTGATAAGGATCCTATGTTCATAGAACTATTAAATTTGGATTATATTACATATATAGAAGGGTAGGCATCAATAAATTTGAAAATGATTGTAAAACAATATTTATTAGAGGAGGTAATGAATTCTAAATCTGATGATGAGGACTTTAAAAATAAAATTTAATCTTTGGACGATGGAAATTTAGAAAATATTATTTGTAAAGATGTTGTTCAAATATTTGGAATGTGGATATATGTTCCATATATATCTGAGATAAAAAGTAAATTTCTAGATGATTCCCATATCCAAAATTTCCCTACACACTATTGTAGATTAGATATGTTTATGGATTTGAAGGATCATTTTTCTTAGAAAACATGAAGAAAGAAGTTTCTAATTATGTGTCTAGATGTTTTGTTTTTCAACCACTAAAAATAGTGAGGCAGGATCCTAAATAACCCATAAAACCCCTCCTTATTCCAGTATAGAAATGCGATGGTGTTATTAGAGAATTTATCTTGGGACTACCAAAGACTCCAAGAAATAATGATGGTATATGAGTTATTATTAATCATCAAAACAAATATGCACATTTTACTATTATAATCGAAGAATTTCAACTTCATTTTCTTATAAGGATCAATATTAATAATGTTTTAAGACTTCATGGCACACCGCTATCAATTTTTTCTGATCGATCACTCTTCTTTATGTTGACTTTTTGGAAAAGTATTTAGAAGGATCTTGACACCAAGATTCATTTTAACACTACATACCATCATCAAATGTATGGATAGTCTAAAACAATAATTAAAACAATGGAATACATGTTGTGATATTTCTTACTCAACATTCAAGGTATATGGGATCAATACTTACCTCTTGTAGAGGTTTTTTATAATTATATTTTCAAATCATGTATTCAAATGGTATCATATGATGCATTATATGGAAATATATTTCATTATCCAACTTGTTGGGAAGATGTTATTGAAATAACATGTATATGACCAGAACCTATTGAAGATATGATGAAAAAATTAAATTCTATTTAGGATCTAATTAAAGCAGCTCCATGTAAGGAAAAGAGTTATACTGATAATCAGGTGAATGGATTAGAGTTTCAAGTTAGATATCATGTTTTAATGAATGTATATATATTGAAGGGTGTTATTAGGTTTGATAATAAGGTTATAGTGAGCCCCAATAACATTGGATTCTTTTAGATTCATGAAAGGGTCGTATTTTTTTCTTATCATTTGGTAATGCGGAAAAATCTCTCAATGGTAAACAATGTGTTCCATATATCTCTACTAAGGATGTACATTACTGAACCAACACATGTTATCACCTTAGATAAAATAGACTTGTATAATTACCTTTAATACTATGAATAACACATTAATATTCATGATACTAGAAAACAATTATTGAGTAATTGAACAACTCATCTAGTAAAGTTACTCTAGAGAAATCCAAAAAACAAGAAGCAATATGGGAAAAAGAGGATTATATAAAGGAGAAGTACCCATATATTTTTTAAGGTAATATACCTATAATTTAAAGAGAAAAAATTTTGTATGAGAGAATAATTTTTCACCCCAATACATTACCATATTTTCATTTTAGAATAAATTTAATTTTTTGGAACATTTTGCAATACACAGAACAACAGGTTTAAACCAAACACTATTTAGTCATGTTTTGTGTAGTAAATGATATTATAACACTATTATATATTTTATATAGTTAATTTTTATTTTATATATCTATTAAAATATCTTTTATATTAATCCAATATATTTTGTAGTTATAGTATTATAACAAGCCCAATATTAAGTATAAAAAACCACTTTTTTAGTTTTACCGCATTTTAATGGAGAACAAACTTTAAATCAAATTTTCAAAAATTTTATAAATTTATTATCAAAAAATAAAATTCATTTATTAAATATATAAATTAAAATTACGTTATGGTGAAATTTTTCCATTTTTCAAAAATATTACATTTTTATGAATCGTGAAAAATTTTAAATTTTAATTCAAAAATTATTTTTCATGTAATATATTTATACTGATATATTTACTTTTAAATAGGTTTTACAGTTTCATTATATAAATTATTTATCAATTAATCTAATTTAATTCATTTGAATAAATTTCACTATAAATTTTAATATAAAAACACTACAACCTTTTGAAGGTTTTTTCTTTTAAAACATGCAATGTCATCCCATCTGCATGATTAAATATAAATAAACTTCGTCAAATTATGTTATTTGAATTTGGAAAAATTATTTCCATACTATGGGTCATAATAAATAATAATTTATATTAATTTCAAAATAGTTATTTTCCAAAAATATTAGTGAATGTAATTAAAATTTATTACACATATTAAGAGAAAAAATAGATTAAAGAAAACTAAACCTTAAACAAAAGACCCAAAATGACCTAGAGTCTTTTAAAAAACTCATTGTCTTGACATAATTATACCATATACAAACTTTTATATAATTTTCTAATTATTGTAACCGCATGACATGGAAAAAACATTGGTGAAAACCAGTTTTCCCAAAATTTACAAGAGTGCCACTCCTCTCCATAATAAAAAGGCACTCACCCCTCCCACTTCCTCACACATATAAAGAAAATTTGTCTCAAAATATATATTCCCAAATATCTCATAAAATTCCCTCCCCAAAACCTATATCATCACATTGGTCATCAAACCATCCAATGATTCCCTTTCGTGCAAAACAAAAGGGGTTAACCAAATAAGTGGTAACATCCTTCCTCACGATATTTAGTTGTATTTCAATCTACAATATTTCAATTATACTTATTATCTGATTATATAAAAGTACGATTACCCTAAATAACCATATATATTGTTATGTTATGTTTTCATCCTAAAATTACACACGCTCTGATCTATTGGGTATCAAACTTTCCACTCTTTGGCATAATGACCTACCGCCTCATGAAATGAACTTGTTCATTATTCCTTTACCACAATTGATGGTCATAATTAGGATGTAAACACTATTAATATATGATATTTATGATATTTATAATATATTTATTCTTATTTGAATTTTATATAGAATATTACTTTATACTATCCATCTGGTGGGAATATGATAACATCATTTGTGGATGTGTTGATGACTACCACCTCAAAGAAACTTGATTCGTTCATGTTATGCATGGAATGTATAAAGGATGGTTTTAATTAACTTATGTAACAAATATTACAAATATATTATTATTTAATTATAATTTTCATATAAATATATACATAAAATTTTATTTTCATTATTTTAAATAAGGTAAAAAATTAAATTAGCATTCATTCATACGTATAACTTATCGTCTCCATGAACAATTCATTTGATATCCTGACTCCAAATTTTATATATTATTATAAATACATATATATGGATTATATATAATATATAAATCATGGTTAAAATTCTATATATGATGAAACCGTGATATAATTAATAGGAACAATAAGTAATAAGTCAAAACAAACATGAAAATGTGGGAAATTAACACCTGATGTAGTGGAAATATTGAATGATTTGTAAAAAGGAGTAAAAATATATTATAATATGATTGTATATGATATTATGAATATTATTATGTTTATATTATAATTTAGTATCATATTTGAAACCACTATAAAGTAGTACATAGACCACCTAACAAAAATTAAGGACAAGGTCATGGATTCTTTTCTCACTTTTCATTCTATGAGACATATAAAATTTTCACCACTGAATTTTTGTTGTATCTTAGTCCCATTTTTATTTATTATATCATGAATCCTTTTATATTCATGGTATTATTTTTTTTAAATTTTAATTATCAAATCCAAGAGGTTTTTACATGAGAATTACCAAGTGGTAAATGTTATCTGTTCAATATCACTTTCTTTTGTGATTATTAACATTATCTTGATAAAATCACTTTTTTATGATCATTTTTATTTTAAATTAAATATTTCATGAATATAAATTTTATAATTAAATTGATATTATTATTATTTCCTAAACTATATACCATTTTTATAAACAATGTTCACTATGATAGTAATTTGATGAATTGAGGAATTAATGATAAATCTGTATCTTTTATTCAATATGGTTATTTTATAAGGCATGTTTTTAATTAATTAAATTAATTATTTGATATGTGTGGAATTATTTTTAAATTAAAAACATGTGATGGGGACTATTTAAGGAAACCCCTTTGGGTTCGGTATTGGTGAATTCAAGCTCATCGATATATCTGTAGTCTCATGAGACAAATTAGTTAGAAAATCAGGGTAATTTAAACTATCTTATCTTGATGGTAATGGTATAATGTGATTGGGAAACATGACATAAAATAATTACGAATTTTATTTATTTATACATAAATTATTATTATCATCCATTATATTTTTTCTTCTAAGTTTCTATACATGTATTTCATTCCCATGTTATTGATTCAATGTCACGTGTTTTAGTTTTTCACCTTGACATATTGATTATGCCTTATCTAGTTAACTTGAATGGAATGTGTTATTAGTTATTTTCCATTACATGTTGATTTAATATCATTAATTCCATATTTCCTATAAATTACAATCCCTTAATAATCATTTTATATCACCCTTATTTGTTCCATATCCCCACGTTATGAGAATGAAATATTTGAATAAGTTTTCAATAATGCAGTTCATTTAATTATAGTTTTTACCATGCTTTATTATCTATCTTCAAATGTAATATGAATATTTTTTATTTAATTTGTATTTATAAAATTTCTATGTTGTTCAGTTCTTCGGGATTTTGTTCCTTATAATCATGCCAATGAATTAAAGTAATTCACCATCAACGGGCTTCTGGGGCTGGTGCATTATAGTTGGTCAAAAACTCAATAATTAC
This sequence comes from Viscum album, assembly GCA_963277665.1. Classification (NCBI taxonomy): domain Eukaryota; kingdom Viridiplantae; phylum Streptophyta; class Magnoliopsida; order Santalales; family Viscaceae; genus Viscum; species Viscum album. The sequence continues at coordinate 1,590,156,605 of OY728161.1, read as the reverse complement.
ATTGATCCTATTTTGATGAAAATATTATGTTTATATTTTTTTAAGGATGATATCTCTCTATAAGGTATATCATTTATCATTTATATTATTTATATCTCATTATCTATCAACCTTGGTAAGTGATTTTTTGAAATTAAAGAAAAAAATTATTTATGTCATGGTGGGGAATTTAATGCCCCCATATAATAATATATTTTGTTTTGTTTATAAATAATATGAGTTAATTATATTTTTCAACCTGAAACATATTTTTTAAAAATAGTGACCCTATAAAATTGAAGTATTATATTTAACAATTATAATATCACTTTTTTAATCAGTGTGTACAACATGATGTAACCATATTCTGAAATCAATCATGAAATGGGATGAAATGGCATCAGGTAGAACATTTATATCTTACTAATATTTTTTTAAACGAGGTGGTTTCACTAGGTTTTTCACTTGGCCAATAAAATGATAAATTATAGTAATTCTTGAAGGATAAAAATAATATATGAGAGATGTTTAGACACATTTTAATTTACATGTGGTCCACACAAGAGGAACCACCACCCTCAACTTCCACCAGAGATTTGATTATTATTCGATCATATGTGATGCTCTTGAGGGGATGTGAAACTATAAATTAGGATGATATAAATACATTATTTCTAGTCAAATAATTTAATTTTCACATGTATTTTAAGAAATTTTAATTTTGTATTATAAATAAAAACAATTCATATTTAGTAGTCCATTAAATCCCTATAAAAGATCATTTTATTCATTAATTTTGAAAATTTAATATTTTTAATTATTTTAAATAAATGAAAATGTATGATAAATATTTATAATATGAATAATATGGCACTAATATAATTTTTAATTGATTGAGAATAAGGATAAATTTTGAAACAATTTTAAAATGTTATTCTTTGATGAAAATGGTTGTCATTATTTTTTTATTTTTTATTATTATTTATTTACTTCTAAATTTAATTCTGAAAATTTAATTCTTTAATATTCCTAAATAAAATTAAATTTTAACATATAAATACAATATTATCTTATGATTAATTTTTCATGATTTTTTGAAATAATGTATATTTTCGTTGAATAGTGAAAAATAGTAATGTTGATAAAAATATCATTTTTAACATTATAATAACATAATAATCACATTAATTATAACATCCTTAAATATAGAACTCTCACATATGACCCTTAAGGGTAGGTTATGAGACATCAAGTCTACCTCCACGTACATTAGAGGTTGTTGACTATAAGCGGGGGTGAGAAATGTATAGTTGGGAGATTATACCACCGGGTATAAAGTGTCATTATAGTTGGAAATAAACCCCATAATAATGATAGAAGATAATTTATACTCATAGTAGAAGATAATAATATCATACAACATAATATTGTAATAAATAATAAATAATCAATGTAATGATGTGCTGGAATGTATCTAAATTTTTTTCTATAAGATAATAAGTAAAATACTAGAAGTCTCAAATAAATACCAAAAAGTCCCCAATCCTAAACCCCACTTCAGTCCCATCTCCCAACTCTAACCCACCCATCCGGAAAGAAATTAGTTGTAGTGTCCTTTTCCATTTTCCAAACATATATCTATGTAATCTACTAGTGTACCAAATGGCGACCCAAATATGTTGTGAGTGTAAGTCATTAGGTTGATACCACCGTGTCTGAACTAACCAACCTGAAAAGAACTATATCAAATAATGTGATAACCTACTGTAATAATTAATTCAACAATTAATAAAATATAATGAAACCATCGTTGTACTCCATGCTAGATTACCACTAATCATGTCTAACCGCCATGATAACCACAAATATATAATCATGGTGAAATAAACTTCTTTGGATCTATGAAAGAATATTTTGGATCGTGTCTTATGACCATGTCAACCATTTCCATAGAACCAAATTAAAGTCACAAAAATCTGGTTCCAATCCCTATAATAATTAAAAAATTTGAATAGTAAAATCATGTTCTCTATAAGCATTTTAACATGGGACTTGGTCGTGCCTGCTCAATATCATCAGTAAAGTATATAAGTGTGGACTTTTTAGGGACAAGCCTGATATATAATAATTTAATCATGGAACACAAGTTCGATCAGACTACCTGGATATCACAATATTACATCATAAATATAAATCATAAATTATTATAATTACCATTTATCTTTATAATAGCACTTTAAATTAAATAAAAATTGATTAATATTCATTGAAATACGAATTAAACTACAATTTTTGGATTCTATATCAAGTAATCATCTTTGATCTCATTTCATGCTAAACATAGTTTAATAAATTTTTCTATTAAATTATACTTAGGGTTCACTTATCCCACACATATCTATAAGAAATGTCAAAATCTATTTGAAACCAAAGGACTTTATGTAATAATAACATTCATTATTTAATATATTTGGGAATACATTACGTTGGTGCAATAAAAATATTCCATAAACATAGAAATTATCAAACAATAATGTTAATATTTATACTCCTACCTTTACTTGATGATCTGATAATGCTTCCAAAGGAATAAATCCATGATGCATAAGGTGAGGTTGAATGGTAAGGAAAACCTAGTTAAAAAATAATCATGATCAAAACCAATAACACTCACAGTCAATGTATTTCACCACAATATTTGGAAAACTAGTTATGGGAGGAAACATAGGACCAAACCCTCTTACCTAGGATTGAAATCATTATTGGGATGTCTAGAAGGAAAATTTACACTCAAAATTCAGATGGAACGGGCCCTATGCTCGAGAAAAGAAGGATACAGGGAGTTGAGATAAAAAATCTACTATATTTCATACATTAAAATAGTATTCTAGGTAAATACACAGTGTATAATGTTGTTATACGTCGAGTAAAAAATATTAATTGGATAACATGAAAAACTCATTGCCTCAGAAATGTTTTATTAAATCACTCAAACAATTACAATATGTATAATTCTTTTACATGGTATGTAAATTTTCAATACTTGGGGTTTTATACCATTTTACCTTAAAAAATCATAACCTTCTATATAGATTATCAACTTACCAAGAACCCATGGAACACTTAACCTATTATTTCCAACACTCCATTAACTAAAGCAAGCATACAACCCTGATCTTTAATTTATTTCCCCAATAAAGGCCCTCTATGTGTAGCCTCTCTGGTTTAACATATATTTTTTTAAATATGGGAGAATAATTCATGAACCAAAATTTAAGGAAAAACTCATAAGGAGATATACCTAGAAAAGAAGGGGATTTTACAACCACCCTATTATATAATAGCTCATCCCAGATCTACTCCAAGTGTCACTAGGAGGACTTAATGGGAATGTTTGTCCAGTGTGTTCACAAATCATAATTCCTCTCCCATGTATCTTTTGTAACTCACCCATGCTACCACTTCACTCAAACCAATGGTATACTCCTAACCTGAAGATATTTCTCACCATGATCCACAGCCATTATTGGATTCTCCTTAATGAGGACATTATCACATATCTTGAATTATACTATATATATCATTTGAAAAGGTTATAGATAATATCTTCATATTTTTTACATGTTGATCTTGTCGTATAGGGTAGATTAGAACTATATAAGGGCTAAACGGTAAGAAATTAGATTTACCCTTGACACTATCTCATAAAAAATCCAAAAAACTATGGTGATAACAATCTAGGTTTCCTTATATGAATTTACCCCAACCTAAAAGACAAAATAAAGAGAACATGATGTCCCACATAGAATTCTAGAGGTTATCTCCATTAGTCAGAATACAATTTTTTCCTACTCTTCATGGTCACTAACTTTTTTTATCAACTGGACCTGGTTTGATCTCTCTTGCTTGAGACTATTCCCAATATGTATTGACTCTCCTACCTCCATCAAAAAAAGAGATGATTGATATGAAATACCATTAAATGCTATAAAATGTTCCATTTGGATAGATTCCTGGAAGTTATTATTATATAAAAACTCAATGACTGTCATATGTTCCTCTCATGAACCACCAAAATAAAAAAAAGATCCTAACATATGCTAAATAATCTTTATAGTCCACTCACATTGACCATTGGTATATGGGTGATATGTTGTGTAAAAAACAACATGTTATCCCATACCCTTATAAAGACCCTTTAAGAATTGAAATTTGAAACAAGGATCTTGTTCTCAAATGATACTCCTCATAACACCATGCAACTGAACTTCCTCATTCACATAAATTCTTCCCATGTCATCAACTATGGAAGTTTCCATGATAGGAAAAAAGTGGGACACCTTGGTCATTCGATCCAAAACAACCCAAATATTTCATTTCTAAGGGGTTGTCTTCGGTAATACTGTAATAAAATCCATTGTGACATTATACCATTCCTAATCATGAATGGAAAATGGTTTTGAAACCTCAACGAGCCACTAATGCTTGGATTTCTCATACTAAAAAGGGAAGAATATTTCACATAGTATGATTCCTCCTTTATTCATGACCAACATTGTTTTCTACGATGATTGTGATACATATTTATTATACCATGTTGCACCCCCAATATAGAAGCATGAAAAACCCTCATCATCTCCCCAAATAATCTCATTGGAACCCTTAATCGACTGCCAAAAGGGGTATAATTTCCACTATGGAGATACTATCCATGTGGTGTCTCCCCACCATATAATTTTTCTCTATGAAATAACACATGTGGATTATAGAATAATAGTTCTTAAATGGACAAAAACCACAAGTATAATAGATTTCAAAGATAGATCTACCCATCTGTAAGACTCTTAAATTCCCATATGCATGTGTGTATAAAGTGTAATTATCCACCACTCATCACAAGACTCATGTATTGCCTCATTTGGTTTATTTTGTCTTAAAGCATCAGCAATGACATTTCCCATTCATAGTTTTTTATCAAAGTCAATGTTGAAAGACTATACATAATCGACCCACCTCATATGACAATGTTTTAGGTCTTGTTGAGAAATGATTTTTCAGAGACTCTTGTGGTCTGTGGGTACCAAAAACCTCTCACCAATGAGATAGTTTCTCCAACATCTCAAATCATATACCACTACTACTAACTTTGGATCATGAGTACGGTAATTCCTCTCATGTGGTCTTAGATTCCTAGATCCATAGGCAACCAATTGATCCTCCTACTTTATTAAAACTCTGAGTGCAACTCCAAATACATCACAATACATGGAATATTAATTACATGACATATTAAATTTGATGATAGGTTCTTAAATGAAAACCCTTCACTTTATTACGTATTATTTTATGATTTATTACATATAAGTACACATAATAAAACCTAGAATACTGATAATTTTAGTGTATATAGGAATGATGTACATTAAATAACAACTCAAAATAGGGAATAAATCATCCTTGTTGAAAATTTTATTAACATGATCATATTATTACTTCATACTTAAAACATCATGGGATAACCTAGGGACATACATAAGAAAGGTATGATCTATAAAACCCAATAAGGTATTAATCATGTTGTAACAATAATAATGTAATAAATTTTAGACAATAGTCATACCAATGGGGAACAAAAGTAGTGGGAATCGTAAACATGAACAATAAGTTAGGATGTACCATTACAACATAAATGCAACATTTGAAATACAGCATCAACTTAAAACAGTGCATCATAAAAATATGTAAAGACTAACTACTAAGGAATATTAATGAAAAATGTCCCATGATGGAGTAGGTTTACTCCTTGATCCAATTAATGACATCTTATAATATTAAAATATTACCCAATGCATTGGAGTTATATATAATTCGTGGTGCACCCCTCACTTTCAGTTCATTCTCATGCTTAAGTGTTCCACATAGATTGTCCAACATGGATTCATTAATAATTATATAATATTAAACTATCAAAGATAGTGTAATACATACATGTTTTTCCAAAATCAAAAAATTATAAATGTTTAATGGTGAAAACCCTTTATAAGAAATGGGTATGGGTATTCACTACAAAATTGTTTAGCATGAAAACCCCAGTACAATTTTAACAGCATAACAGGGGTTTGAAAATGTTCATTGAAAATATTAATGAGAGTGGAAGGGGTATCTAATAATTTAGCAGTTATAGGGAAATTTAGTAGGATATATAATAACATATACCAAATTTAGTAATTGGATAAAATGGAATAAGATGATGTAAAACATTAATAAAGATGAAAAATAAAAGAACCCTTACTAAATTTCGGTATGGTAATTAATGTACATAAAGGAAAATGGGGGGATTAATGAGAGTAAAATGGTTATCTAAAACTTTATACATAGAATATATAGTAAGGAGGATATGGGAGAACATATACCATTATGAGGAAATGGAAATTAAGAGGAAATACATAAATGATGTGCTTGAATGGAAATGAGAAAAGAGAAACCTCTTACCTTAGGAGGGTGATTCCAAAAGTTTTGGAGAATATTATTTGATATATTGGGGTACCTTAGGATGAATCTGGAGAGGTAAGGTCAGATTAAGGTTTTTCTTCGAAGGGTTTTTAGTAAAGAGAAATTAGATCTTTGGGGATATATTTAGGAAAGAGTAAGGGGTTTTTTTTATTTCCCAAACATGGGTTTTGAACTATATACAATTAAATAATCAAAATCAGAAGCCTTACTAAGGGTTTATGCCTTTTTTCACTCAATGATAGGTGGTTCTCATTATTTTATAATTCCAAGGACCAAACATAGTAAAATAATAGCCTTTAGGATATTGTCTTGAGTCATGTCCTTAAAGATATTATTTTAAAACATTAAAATATAATATATGTTTTGGGGGATGTATAAAGGATTTATTAAACAAAAAAATTAAATTTAAATCATTTTATTATGAATGTTAAAAATTCATTTTTTCATTTAATCCTTCTATACCATTTATTAAATAACTTTTGGGTCATTACAATATCATAATGCACATCGTATATTTGTACCAGAGATAATTTTTACCCAAAAAAATTATTCTCTACGAAAATGAGGAAAAATTCACCATTACATAATTTCAATGTTCTGATTAAAAAAATAGTATTAATTTTATCCAAATATTTTTATTAATATATTTCATTTCACTTTTAAAATATAATTTATATTTATTGAGAATTGGGGGTTTTTTCACAATAATAGTCTTCAAACCAATATCGAAATTAAATTTGAAAACATAAAAACTACATTATCAATTACATTTATAAATAAGTTTAATAATAATTTTTTATTAAAATATCATTCATTAAAAAATAGATTAATTCATTAAAATTAATTTCTTAATTTATAATCCATATTAATTAAATGTACAATTTTTGATTTAGCATATCAAAATATAATTTTTATCAAACCAATTACTTAATCATTTATAAATTAAAAAATTATAAGAATGATATATAATCATAATTTTAATTAAGTAGGAATATAAATATTCATACTCATAGGGTTCATTTGTTTCTTGTATTTTTTAATTTTTTTACCCTTTATTAACAAATTTTCTATTTAATGTGGTAATAAATATTTGCTACAGTATTGTTCATATTACTCAAAAATTAAGTTGACCATATTTGTTAATATTTATTATGATGATTCCAAGTATGGAATCCATTTTATAAATATCAATTCATATAGGTGGATGAATCTAATATAATATAAAATATACTATCATCATGGAAATAAGTTTTCTAAAAAAAAATTTAACGATAAGATTATTTCACTTTAACTATATAACTAGTAATCTACATTATATGAATTTAAATTGATTAAGAGAGATTTATAAAATAAAAATTAATTAAAATAATTTTTAAATTTGGGATAATTTATTTAATTATAATGCAGATTCATTATGCACTGTTAAATGATTTTTAGAAAAATCTGTTTTTAATACTATAAGTAAACATATACATAAATTCTTTACAAAATAGATTTAAATATAATAATTGAATTAAATAAAATTAAATAATACTTATGATTCCTTGAAATAAAATTAATATAATAATTTTACATTTAAATAAATAAATATATAAAAATAAATAACAATTTTAAAATGAAATGTTATTTCTCACCATTCATTGAAAAATCTATATTTTTTAAGAAACCGAAATTTTCACATTCTTATAATATTGATATGTCGATACCAAATAAGGTTTTTTTTATCAAAAAAATTCCAAAATTTTCCAAAAATAAATATTATGATATTTTTTCATAAAATAATATAAAAAATCATTTCTAGAGAAAATATATTTTAAAGATCAAAAATACATTACCAAAAATTGATTGATTATATATTAAGAATTTATAAATATAATTTGGATATATATAAATATATATATTTGATTAATAATAATTATACATTAAAATTTAATGTAAACACTTTATTATTCATATTAATATAATCATTGTATTTTGGGTTCGATGTTGTGTATCGTATATTCCACCGAACAACGTTTTATCTTTTAAAACTGGGGGTGTTACATTCTTCCCCCATTAAAAAACTTTTTCCTCAAATTTAAAATTGAACTCGGAAAGTAATTTTTTGACACCTAAAAATATATTTATTTAAAATGCTCACCATAAAACGGGTTAATAAAACTTCCACATCAAAAGAGATAAAGGGAAGTGTGAAGGTCATTATATAACTAGGTTTTTTAATAGGTGAACATTAGTGGAAAGGGAAAACATATTAATGGAATAACAAGTTGATACTAAATAACGAATAGAGTGTGATAGAGAACATGGTTAGGAGAATGTAAATGACTACAAAACCATAAATATTTGATGAATAAAATGACTTTCGATTCAGTAGAAATGATCATAATATGAATACAGTTTTTATTCATGATTATTTTCCTACAGTAAACTAATTTATTTACATATAGACTAGAAACAGAAATAAATATACATTATTAAAAAATATAATTTCATAATTTAATCAATTTAAACTATAATACCACCTTTTATATGAATGATTACTAATTCTAATCTATTAAATACAAACATGAGAAACCAAATAATATTAAAGGGGTGAATTGTGAAGCTACATGTTTTTCTGTAACTTATAAATTTATAGGATTTAATATAAGTTTTAAATTATATATTTCCTAATATAGATGATTATTATAGTTATTTTTACATTAATAATTGTTCGTAATGTGACATTCAATTACAAAATCATATCCCCTTGGAGTGTCAATCCAGGTGTTCAGAAAGGCCTATTGTAATGCAGAAGTTCCTAGTTAATTTCTGTGTTTCTTGTGTTTTACCTCTATTTACATATATTCCAGATGAACATCTACTTGTATTATTTATACATGGAACTATTTATTTGATAAACCACCTTCCCTATACGTTACCTAATTTTAGGGATGTATTATTATGTTTAGTCTTATCATTAAGGCTTTCTTTATTGTTTTATAAACCTAATACCCAAAAATAACAATACCTTCCTTTGATTACACATAGAAAACTCATGTCTTTATTACATATTAATATTTTATTTATTATATAAATGTACACATAATACAACATGTAATATTTATTGTCTATTTTATTTTGTAATTAGGTAAATTACATAACATATTAAAATGGAGAATACATCATATTTATAGAAATTTTCTTTTACATTCTCATATTATTCCTTCATACTTAAAACTACATGGGATAACCTGGGTATATAGATAATAAAGGGGTGATATTTAAATCATAGTAATGGTATAAACATTGTATAACGTTAAGAATTCTATGCATGTTATAGAATAGGAACATCAATGTGGTATAATAGGACTGTGAATTATAAACATGAAAAATAAGGCAAGATATTGCATGATAACATAAAGACTATATGGGAAATATGGAAACAATGTAAAATATTGTATTATAAACAAAGGTAAAGGATAAATTCCAAGCAATTTTTATAGAAAATGTCCTATGATAGATTATGTTCACTCTATAATCCCATGAATGATGTCACGAGATACTAAAATATTTCCCAGTGTATTAGAGGGCTATATAATTTCAGGCACACACATTACATTCCCTTCATTCTCATTCTTATATGTCCCACATAGATCATAAAACATGTATTAATTCATCATAATGTTTTTTCAATCCTATAATATTGTGGAATAAAAAAATTTAAGTACCAAATAAAAAACTATATGTGTATAAAGTTCAAAACTATTGATAGGAATTGGGTATGGGTATTCTCTACACTTTCGTTTAGCTTGGAAAATCACAGTGAAATTTCATAAACTAAATATGGGGTATAAATGTTCATGGAGAGGATAAGTAAGAGTGGAAGGGGTGTCTCGTCATTAAATAATCAAAGGGGATTTTATAGGGATATTTAAGAACATATCTCAACATTAGGAATTGGATAAAAATTTCATAAGATAATGTTGAAACTTGAATATAGAGGAGAAAAAAAAGAACACTTACTAAATTATATCTTGGGATATGGTGTATATAAAGGTTTATGGGAGGGACTATTGACAGTGAAAGGGTCATTTAATCATTTAGGAATAAGATAGATACTATGTGGGATATGTAAGGACATATCCCAACATGAAAAAATGTAAATTAAGAGTTAATACATAACAAAGTTGCTTGAATGGAAATGAGAATAGATAAATCACTTACCTTAATATAATGATTCCAAAATATTCTAGAAGCTTCTTGAGAAAATTAGGCAACCTTGGGAGGAATATAAAGAGGTGAGGGAAAATTATTGACATGTTCAAATATTTTTTATTGAAGATAAATGGGTTCTTTGGTGGGTTTATTTTGTAAAAAAGAGTGTCGTTATTTATTATTTCTCAAATATAGGTTTTGGACACTATATAATAAAATAATCAAAACCAATAACTATCCCATGATTTTCCCATTATTTCATCCAAATATTATTTTTTTCATTATGTTATATGTTCAAGGGAGAAAATTATAAAAAATATACTACCATTGCTGATTTGGAAGTGATTCATGTCCATAACGTAATGATTTTAAAACCTTAAAATATAATTTTGGTTTTGGAGGTTTCATAATGGATTTATATAATTAATAAAATAAAGGTAAAATTATATTATTTTTAATGGTAAATAATTATTTGTTCTTTTATCCCATTTATAATATTTATTACATCACTTTTGGATCATTATGATTTCATAATATTAATCGTATATTTATACCATATTAAAATTTTACCCTAAAATTAGGCTATAGTATAAAATTATGAAAAATTAACCATTGGAAAATTTCAACATTATATTTCGGAAAATATTAGGTAATTTATCTAAATATTTTATAATTATATTAATTTTCACTTTTAAAATAGATTTTACATTTATTGAGAAATTTTGGGTTTTGGACAACAATATTTTTTGAACTAATATAAAAATTACATTTGACAAAGTAAAAATTATATTATAAATTTAATTTATAAATAATATTTTAATAATAATATTTTATTAGAATATAATTTCATTAAAAATCCATTAATTCATCAAAATAAATTTTTTAATTCATATTTCATATTACTTGAATATGAAATTGAGTTTTATCATATCTAATTTAATTTTTAATTAACTGATTACTTAATCATTTATAAAGTAAAAAAAAAATCATAGTTCTAATGAAATTGGAATTTCAATATTCCTACAATTATGTTTATTTTTTCTAGTATTTTATAAATTAATTTTACTCTTAATTAACCAATTTACATTTAATCATTATGATATATATTTACTACAGTGTTGATGATATTTTTAAGAAATTAAGTTGACCTTATTACCTAATATTAATTATGATGATTCCAAGTATGTAAAAAATTTAATAAAAATCAATTCTTATCGATGGAGGAATTTATTTTCATATAAAACCCAGTAGCATGATAGAATGTATTTTTCGAAAAACTATATCTTTTCAAGAAAAAGATGATTCCACTTTTACTATATAAATAGTAATCAAGATTACTTGAATTAATATTCGTAAATATAGATATATAATCTAGAAAATCATTTAAATAATTTCTATTTAGGGGTTATTTTAATTAATTATAACTTGGAATCATTAGGAATTTTAAAATATTATTATGAAAACTGTTTTTTAATCCTAAAAATACGCAGACACTAAAATCTAGTAACAAGTTCATTTAATTGTAATTAATTAAATTATATATAACTAAATCATACTTATGATAACTTTAAATTATTTTATATTAATAATTGGACTTATAAATTAACTATTTTATCAAAATAAATGAAAATACTAAAAAATAGCTATTAATTTAAAATCAATACTTTCTAAAAATCCCAAAATTTAACCATAATTTAGTTTTGATACGCTGATTCCAAAAAATAATTTGTTTTTTTGTCAAATAAATTTTCTAAATTTTCAAGAAACTAATTAAAATATATTTTTTTATAAAAATAAATAAAAAATCATTTCTAAAGAAAACATATTTTGATAACCAAAAAGAAAAAACCAAAAATTGATTGTATATTTTCTAATAATTTATCAAAATAATTATGATATACATTTATTTCATAAGGTAGTTGTTCCTAATTATATCTGAAAATTTAATGGAAACACAAAAAAAATTATATTTAAATAATCAATATTATTTCGTTCGTTTTTTCGTATCACATATGATATCGAATATAGTTTTATGTTATAAAAACTCAGGATGTTACAAATGAAGTCTCCCTTCCTTTCATGTCTTGAAAAGAACTTGCAAAAGCATTATATGACAACCATTCTCTTTATTAAACAATAATACGTGATTTATTAAATAATATTACACTTATTAAATACTAAATTATTTATAAGTCTGGTCCCTTTTGAAATTACGTACATCATATAACAACTTAAAAATAGAAAAAACATCATCTTTATTCAAAACATCCCAAACATACTTGCACCTTAATATACAAAGGATAACCACGGACATGCATAAAAAAGGGGTGAGCTATAAATCCCGGTAAGAGAATAATCATTGAATAACATGAAGAGATTAATATATGTTAGACAATACACATATCAATAGGTAAAAAATGGTGAAGGAATCATAAATGTGAATAATAAGACATGATATAGAATTACCATATAATGGAAACATGAGAAATGTGAAAACAACATAAAATACTTCATTATAGACATAGATCAAGGAAAACTTCAAGGAAATCATAATTTACACATATATATAATTGAATTATCTTTACTCACTATCTCAAGATGATGTACCATGAGACTAAACATTACCTGATGCATTGGAGAGATATATAATTATGGGTGCACATGTCACTTTCATTTATTTCTCGTGCTTAAGTGTTCCCCATGGATCATTAAACTTGAAATAATTTATCCTTTAATATTATTTCATGATCAATGAGTGAGGAAAAAAATCAATTAATTCCATAATAAATTAGTATAAGTGCATAAAGGTGAACACCATTAAGAAGAAATGGTTACGGTATTCACAACATAATTGTTTTCGCATGGGAAATCATGTAGAAATTTGTATAAAATAATGAGATTACTTAATGATAAATAAACTGGGTTGATGAGATAAAAAGGGGAATATAATGATTTTTACATCAAATGTAATGTAATAGGGACATATATAAACATTTTCCAACAATAGGAATTGGAAATATAAGGCATAAGATAATGAATAAGCTTTAATAAATATGAGAAAGAAAGAGACCTTAATTGAGTGTGTTAATCCACAGGCTTCGTAGGTGATTCATAATAGCTTTGGGAACCATGGGAGGAATATATGGTGGTTAGTGTACTGTAATTTAATTATCTATGATTTTTAGTGAAGATAAATGGGATCTGATGTGGGTTTATATAAGAAATGAGTGGGGAATTATTTTTTATTTCCCAAGCATAGGATTTGGGCTCTATGTAATAAAATAACCAAACCACAAACCTTTTCATTATTTTTTACCGATGTTTCTTTCAATAGGGAATTTTTTTCAATATTATATAAGGCCAGATTCTTAAAATAATAAAATAATACCCTTGCTAATGAGGAACTGATTCATACTTTTACTCAAATAATATTGAAACATTGAAAAATTATAATGGTTTTGGAGGATTCATAAAAAATTTATAAAATTGATAAAATAAATATAAAACACTATATTTTAAAAGTAAAAGATATATTGAATCTTTTATACCATTTATAAAAGTTATTACACCTCTTTTGGGTCATTATGGTGTGATAATACCCACCGTGTATTTATACGGTATTTAGTTTTTACCTGGAAATTCCACAATCTAGAAAAATTATGAAAAATTCACCATTGGATGATTTAGAAATTATATTTCCAAAAATAATATTAATTTTAGGAAATTAATTGTATAAATATATTAATAATCACTTTTAATATATGAATACACATTTATTGAGAAATACAGGGTTTTTTGTCAATAATAGTTTTCGAACCCGTATAAAAATTACATTTAAATTAATAAAAAAATCTTATCATTTATATTTTATAGTAATTATTTAATAATAATATTTTATTTATATATATTTTATTTAAAAAATACATTAAATTATCAAAATAAACTTATTAATTGAAATTGAATTCTAATTAAAAATAGAATTTTTTATTTATTGTATAAAAAATAAAAAATTTATAAAGTAAGGATAAGATGATAATTTGAATATTATTATATTAAAAATACAATATACATGTACATATTTTTATGTTTTGGATACATATCCTTTAAATACATTGGCAAACACCATATGGGTAAGGTGCACGAAGATGAGACTTTCAGGAGGTGGTTCGGCATACATGGTTTGGATCCTAATATCATTGAGTTTTAACATCTACTATAAATGGTTTTTCAAATTCTTTTGTTTTTTTAACTCAACATTAAATTTTTCAATGTAAATTCATAGTGATATTTTCTCCCTCACAAGATCTGATAAATGGTTTTAATAGGGAATTATTCAACTGGTTAGGCAATCATATAATATTCTTGTGTCAACAAGATTTATCAAAACCTGATATTTATATTAATCACGTGACAACAATTAAATGAAAATATTATCAAAAATAATGGTTATTAACTTCCTTTTATGTCATATAGGATATAATAAAACAAAATAATTTCATGTGATATCTATAACCAAAATATAAAACAATATAATTAATTAAAAAAATAAGTGAATTTTTCTCTATAATGGTTTGGGTTGTTAAAATCCTCCCCCATTTAGAAATTTAGAATTTTAAATTTTAAAGTTCCCACAATATAAAAATTTATTGTATTTTTGTTGCAACACCTCCTCAAACACCCACATTACTTCTCTAAACACTTGTTTTATCTACAGCACTTTCATTAGTTTCATTGTCATATTTCATATAATTGTTTCTATATAATCTAATATTTTTATCGGCAACTCTTCATAAAAAATATCATTATCCAATGGTACAAACTATAGATTGAGTACATGGAAAGGGTATATTATGTTCATAATCAAGGGGGTATTGGTAATACATCATTTACTTTGTATTTGTTAGGTGGTAGAGTTAGTCTATATGCCACCTCTTTAATGCAATCAAGGATCTCAATCAGACTAATATATATTGGACTAATATTCCCTTATTACCAAATATCATATCCATATTATGTGGAAATATGTATAGTGATACCATGTATCCAACATCAACTCTATGTCTCATTGATGGTTTTAAATAAATTATTCTATCGACTCTATACATCCTTGATGTTCCACTAATTGGTCTTAACCATTTCCACTATTTCATTGACCATTTCAAGGCCAAGCCGTTTGTGTTCCCCAACTTTATCCTAACATGTAGTTGATCTCCAACTATTTTTAAAATGATATTAATAGGGATATATTTTGATTACTTATTAGAAAATTTAATTATATGATTCCTCGACTAGAGGAATATGTTGATTGCATCCTCATTTGAATTCAATCGATCATGCTCTCAACATGGCCTCTAGTTCTTAGATAGTCTACTCAGATTGGCCATCAGTTTGTGGTAGGTAAATTTTTATGAAATTCAACTCAATATATAGATCATGTTGGAGTCTCATCCAAATTATGGAGGTTATTCTAGGATCATGATTAGATGAAATTTATAGTGGTGTTCTATGTAGTCACACCACCTATCTAATTTATATCCTTTCATGGTGATGTAGTTAGAAGAATTATCAAATCTCAATTAATTGTTCAATCATTGTAAAATGATCCAACAAAACCTAGATAGCATTATTTTCTCTTGATATATTTGGATGACCAGTGAGAATGTATGTGGTGATGTTTTCCCATTTCCATGTCGGTATGGATTATGGTTTCATCATCACCTTGTATTTTTTCATTTCTTCCTTAAGTTACTAACATACAATTCATCCTGATGTATATTCCACAATAACCATCTAAATTTTTTCCTACCAATAGTGATCTTAGAGAACACAATATATCTTTGTTCTTTTTAGATGGATAGATAAATTCGAACTATTTTCATCATCCAATGACTCCTTTTTCAACTCTAGATTTGATGGTACACTTATCTATAAACCAAATCTTACCACTCCTTCTTCATTAACATTACACTCTGAGTATTTTTCTCTTCTTATAGAATCCTATTTTTTTTGAATTCCCATAAAATCTCTTTGATCATCCATTATCCTCTCCATAAGGGATGGTTGAGAACAAAGTTGTGAAAGGACTGATTATTTGTCATCCATTATGATTCTCATGTCTGTAATTTTCAAATCTAAGAAAATCAGATTCCTATAAATTCTGATAAATGATAGAATAGTTGGATCCTTTCAATTTATGTTGTATGACACTTTACTCTCTATCCAAGGATGGGAATGAATTGACTAGTCATAGTCTTTAATCATTTCTAACCATATTTTTTGGTGTATATTCATCTCTCTCTATGTGAATATATACTTGAGGGTTTTGTGATCTATATATATTTCCCACTTCTCCCCAAAGTGATAATGACAACATAATTTCTAAGAAAATATTACTACATCTAACTCCAGATCTTGAGTTGGTTAGTTTGGTTCCTGAACACTCAACTTACTAAAAGCATAGAATATCACATTGTCATTTTACATGAACACACTACCTAATCCCTTCTTTGAAACATCTCCGAATACCAAAAAAATTTCTCAACTTATGTGTAGTGTTATTATAGGTGTAGTTGTAATATTCCATTTAAACCCATTGAAGATCTCTTCACATTAATCATTCTATTAAATCTTACCTCCTATACGAGTAAGCTTTCTAAAATGTTTTAACAATAATAATAAATTTCACTCAAATTAATGATTGTACCCATCTAATCTAAGGAAACTATGGATATATGTCACATGTGTTGGACTCATCCATCCATAAATTTCTTCTACCCTTGAAGGCCACATATATATCCCATTACTTATGAATATATTCCCATAGAATGAGACTTCATTTGACTAGAAGTCACAATTGATATACTTTCCATAAATATTAAAATTTTATAGGTCTTTATCATAGTTCATAGTTCATCTTCATGCTCGTCCATTCTTTTAGAGTATATTGTACAATAATATATAAATACTACCAAAAAATGTTGTGGTGATCTCTAGAGACTCTATATATTAAGCCCATAAAAATTTTGGGGGTATTAGTGAGTCCAAATGACATTACTATGAACACATAATTTTTGTACAATTTATGAAAATCCATCATGGGGATATCCCCCTTCTTCACCCAAAATTGGTAATATCATGACCATAGATCCACCTTAGAGAATCATTGTGATCCACATAGATGATCAGAAAATTATTCAATCTATGGTAGGGGATAGGTTTTCATTATTGTGATCTTGTTGAGATCATGATAATTAATGAAAAGGAACATTGAACCATCATCCTTCTTGACAAAGAGGATTGGTGCACTCCAAGTTGAAGCACTTGGGTATATGAACCCATTAACTAGATTATCCTATAGTTTTTTATTCTTATCCTCTTGTACCACAACATCCATTCTATAAAAATTTTGTGATAATGGTAATTCCCTAAGTATAAGCTCAGTTTAAAATTTAACCTCTTAGTTAGGGGAATGACGAGGAAATTATTAAATAAACACATAATTGTGTTCCCTCTTATTGGGAATGAATTTGAGGATGATCATTTCTATATACTCAATAATTTGAGTTACATACACTTTATCTTATGACAATAACATCCATGGATGAGTTGTTTTTATACATTAGATTCATCCTCATATGTTCACTTGAACAAAATCAGGAGAGATTCACAATGTGGGGTGTGATTTTATTCTCATAGAAATTTATGTTAGTGTTATATAGGGAATTCTAATTTATACCAAAAATTGAATTTATTTCCACAAAATAGAGTATAAAAAGTTTCACTAGAAATCTCAACCAACATCTTTTGAAAGGGCAAAAGTTATATAATTGTGATGCAATAATTTCCCATTTACAATTTTCACTAACATATCTACTTCAATGATTTTTGGTGGAGTTGGAATATTTCAACTAAACATTCATGATATCATGGAATGTATATAACAAGAATAAAAAAATAAATTTTCAATTATTTAATGAATAACAAGCTTATCTTTCACCACTTCATTTTTGTGATCCACCTCCATGGTTGTGATGGAAAAATCACTCTATTGTTACCTTGGAGGTTCTTAGTTGTCTCCAAATACCATCATCTTACTACATTGGTTTGAAAAATTCCTCAGTTTCTATCAGTTATAAAAATGAACAATAAATTGAGTTCTGACTTGATAATTCCACTCCTCCATCACATTAGTGGGTTTATCATATCAATAATATATGGCTATGATATCTTCATTCCTGCACATAAAGCATTTCATCATCCCCCGTAGGAATTTTCTAGTGAGATTTTTGTGTACCTTTAATAAGTGGTATGTTGAAATTTCTTGGAACCATTATATTTCTCCAAAAAAATGAAAGAATGAAACTCCAATTTCTCATATTTTTTGTATTTTCTCTTGAGGTTAAGGAAATACATTACAATTTTAATTCATAACGTGTGATGAAAATATTTTTCATAAATCGTTTATAGAATAAATTCCACCCCAAAACATCAACATATTCATCTTGATTAATATTCTTGATCAATTTCTAATATTAATCAACTTCTCCCTCTATGTGATAAATAACTAGTAGAACCTTCTCTTTCTCAACATATTTATGGGCGGAGAATATCTTCAAAATAAAGTTGATCCCATTGTTTTTTGATTAAGGGATTATATGATCCATGGAATGTTAGGGACCTTCTTCTAATAATGATATTGATTGTAGATTTTACTTTGAGAGAGAGATTCAGGCACTTCCTGATCGATGTTTCTATTCAAAACCTGGGTATAGTAAGAGAGTATATCCAAAAATTTCATGATTTCCGCTCTCATCAGGATGGGAATCTTGTTTGGGAATTTATCAAATTTCCTATCACATTGGTTGTTTACCTAATTTATCCCATTTATTTCAAATTTATAGAATAAAGGGATAATTATGGATGAGAATATTAAAATTATTAAACACAGAAATGGGAATCCAATGAAAATAAATTGATAACTTATAAATTACATGCTTTTCCATAACATATGAATTTCTGGGCTTCAATCTATGTTATCCACGATGAATTTCCAAACATATATTCTTATAGGTATTTATTGTTCCCTTAATAATGGTTTGTAATGAGATTATGAATTTAAAAAATCATATCCCCTTAGAGTGTCAAATGATGTGTCAAGTAAAGACCATTTTCATGCACCAATTCCTAATCGAGTCTAGCTCAATGTGGTGTTATAAGTTTTTACCCCTATATACATTTATGTTAGAGTTGCATATACATGTAGTATCAAGATAGGTATGTATTTTTATCATAATCCACCTAATCTAAAATTACCAAAATTTAGGGATACTTTCTTATACATAGTCTTATCCATAATACTTTCTCAAGGGATTTCTAATCCTATCCCCAAAAAAAATAAACTTTTCCTTTGATACCAACTATGACAACCTTCACATTATTAAATATTAATATATTAGTTTTTATATAGGAATATATTCAATACTACCCAAAAGATGTATAATATTGGTTTATTTGGGAATTAGGTCTATTTCATAACAACATAAAATAATAATAAAATATCATTTTTTTAACGTCTCTTTATGCTCACCATTAATACTTCATGGCGTAACCAGAGACATTCATATCAAAGGGGTGAGCTATAAATCCATGTATGGGAATAAACATGAAATAACATGTATAGAATAATTCATTTTATAATGTAGTAATATCAATGGGGAATAATAGTGTTTATAATCATTAAAATGAATAATAATACATGATATAACAAGATAACATAAAGGCAGCATGGGAAATGTGGGAACATTTTAAAACACTACATAATTAATATAGGTTATTTCTAACATTCAAGACATCATGATGGAATATGTATCAAAAAGAAATCAGTTTTACTCCACGTCCTTACATAACTTGTTATGACACTAAACATTTCCCAATGTACTACTGCACTATATTGTTCTGGGTGCAGCCTTCACTTTCATTTCTTTCTTAAGCTTATGAGTTCCAAATAGATCATAAAAATGGGATCATTTATCATTAAATTTTATTATATGCTAAAATAATGTGTAAAAAATACATGTGTTTTCCCAATTAAGAATTATAAGTTCATAATGGTGAACATCCTTAATAGGAAATAGGAATGTCATTCACTACATAATTTTTTCCCATGGAAAATCATGCTAAATTTTATGAATCATAAGGATATCAATTAATGATTCACAAAATGTTTTGATGAGAGATAAAGGCATATCTTATAATTTTCACATCAAATTTATATTAATTGGGACATGGGAAAACTTGTTCCAAAATAGGAATGGGAAACATAAGGCATAATATAATGAATAATCTTTAATAAAGATGAGATGAAAAAGAACCCTTACATTAGTGTGTGACTCGAAAGGCTTGGGATGGGATTATTTACAGATTTTGGGCACCAAGGCAGAAATATATAGGGTATAAGGAAGAGTAACGATGATATCGGAGGGTTTTGAGTGATGTGAAATGGGATCTGTGGTTTGTTTATGTAGGAAATTCATGGGTAAGTTTTCATTACTTCTCAAAAAACGGTTTTAAACTCTATATAATAAAATTACCAAAACCAAAAAATTACCATGGTTTTTTTCCATTTTTTCTACCAATGGTGAGTTTTTTTCATTACTTTTAAATCCTGAACCAAAATTAAGAATATAATATCCATGATGATGTGGAATTAAATCATTCTCTAAAATAAATGATTTTAAAACCATAAAATATATTTATGGTTTTGAAGGATTCATAATGGATTTATAAAATTAATCAAATAACCATTATATAAAATTATTTTATATTTAAAACATATAATTATTCATGGACACCCATAATATAATTTATTAAATCACTTTTGGTTCATTTTAATGGCATAATAAAAACCATATATTTATCTGTTTGTTAGTTTTTACTTGAAAATTCAACTGTCACAAAAATATTATGAAGAAACCACTATTGGATAATTTAGAAATTATGATTCCAAAAATAATTATCAATTTTCCAAACTAATTTAATTAATTATTGAATATGAACTTTTAAAAAAAGAATTTACATTTACTGAGAAATGTGTGGTTTTTAAAAATAATATTTTTCAAACACTTATAAAAAATTAAATTTGAATTCCTAAAAATTATTTGATCAATTATACAAAATAAACATTATTTAATAATAAAATATTATTAAAATATTATTTATCTCAAATATATTTTAATTAATCACAATAAAAATCTTAATTGAAATTGAATATAAATTAAAAATATTTTTTTTTATTATATAGAAAATAAAAAAAATTTAAAGTTATAATATAAATAAAATATTATCATTATTCTATTTTAAATAACATATATATATATATATATTAATATTATTATGGTCTTCATACATATACCTTTAATAAACCAAAAAACACCCTACGGGTAAGGTGTATGATGGTGAGGCATTCATGGGGAGGTTTGTTGTACATGGTTTTAGTCTTGATCTCAATGAGCTTGAACTTATCGAATAAATGGTTTCTCTCATGATTAATTTTTTTATTATCATCATGGGCATGGTTAAGGTAAAATCCATGTGATAATATATCCCTCATTTGATCTGATAAATGGGATTCATAGGGCATCATCCTACTGGTTGAGGCTATCATTTCCTTTGTATATGTTAATTGGTTTTATCAAAAATTAATATTTATACTAATCATGCGATAATTATTCAATGGATATATTATCAATATTGATGAATCATAATGGTCTTTTAAATCTAATTGTATATAATTATTCCAATTAAATGAATATATTTTCTATAATCATAATACATAATAATACAATTAATTTAACACAAAAAGATGGTTTTAATTATAAATGCATGGGTTATTATACATCAGGACAAACAAACGTAGCATCATTCTTCCCCAACGCATAAATCAGTGATGTCATATGGAATAAATCATGGATAAAGCATTTATAATAACCTATTAAATATAAAATGTTCCAAATATCAGATACATTCTTAGGTTTTTACCAACAAACCACTGATGTGACTTATATGGGTCCATGAACCCTGCTACCTGTAATATGACATGTCCAAATAAGTTCACTTTATAAATCCAAAAACCCCAATTGGTTATGTTGGCATAAATATGGTTCTCTTAATGTACCCAAGATGATTTCAAAAAGTTTGTCATTATCATTTGGTGAATGGGAGTACACTAAGATATCATCAAAAAACAACCACAAACTAGTCTTGAAAACAATTAAAGATCATGTTTATTAAAACTAGGAATACCATTGGTGTGCTTGTCAACCCAAATAGCATTACTAAAAATTCATAAATTCCATTTTTAATCTTAAAATAATTATATGGAATATATCATTGTATAACTCTCAAATTATGATAAAATTATCTAAAAAAAATATAAAATATTATGTTAGAAACTATCAAATGATCAAAAATATCATCAATGTGTAAAAGAGGATATCAGTTCTTGAATGTCATCTGGTTTAACCTCTGATAATCTCAACATAAGCACAATGTCCCATTGACCTTTTATAGAAGAGTACTGAATAACCCCCATGAGATAAACTATGTTTTATGATTCCTTTATATTCTAGATATTTCATCTAATCTTTGAACTCCGGGTGCTCTACTAGTGTCATTATTTAAGATCGAATATAAATTGGCACTACTCCCGACACAAAATCGATCATGAACATGATCTATCACTTGTGTGGTAATCTATAGAACCTTCTAGAAAATACATCATTAAAATAATCTACCACTTGATTAAAAAAATCCTTTTAAATTCATCCATTATCTGTAGCATGACTAGATATATGAGAAAAATGAAAATCTAATCTGCATTAAATGGGCCATACACAACCAGCTTGATGATCCCACTCACCATGGAGAAAATAAATACCTCCTACTATATATATAAATGTATCTATCCTCTTTTATTAGTATATATGATATTGGTATTAAAAAAAATAATCCATTACTACAATCAATTCAAATCCTATATTTTCTAATAAAAATGGTTCCAAAAAAAATAGTAAGCCCTAATCTTTATTCAAAATACTTTTTAATGTTTGACATTCTCTGAAAAAACTCCAAATGGTGTTTTAATGGTCAAATAACCATCCAATCCTTCCACAGTCATGCCAAAACTATTTTAAAATATAGAATATATAAAATATTGGTATCCAACTATATAAAACCAAAAAAGATAATATAGATGATAAAATAATCATACAACTAATGGTAGATGGTCCTACATCCTTGATAGTTGGAGCAGTCTATATAAAATTCAGCTGGTATGTCCTTCTGTCATGAGCCTCAGTCAAAATACCCTTGTAAATTTCACTTTCCTGTTAATACTACTCATTCACTAGGGTACTGTGTCCCCTTACTCAACCTAAACAGATTGTGGAACTCCAGTTGTGAACATGTTTAGAGATTTCTGATACCCTTCCTGACTCAGGTTACTATCCAGATCCATAGCCACTGGTCAATGGTGGAAAGATCACAAAAAACCTTTGATGATATTCCAGTCATCCATAGATATAACCCTCGACTGTGGGGTAATGAAACTTTATGTGATTTTGGTTATACATTATACACTAACAATACTAGAACAGAACACAGTCTTGATATTATTTTCCACTACCATGACTTCTCTTCCCACTACAACCTGGGAGAAAACTATCTTAGTGATAATTCTTATCACGTAAATAAGAAATCCTAAATCTCATTGTCGTAATAGTACGGTCACAGCTCGGTTCCTCTCTTAGATTCCCTTCTATGATGAATTCAAGGATCATCACGTCCTTAAAGCATCTCAATAAGAAAAAATTTACTTGCAATCTGATCCCATAGATAAAATCATCAAGAAGAAGACTTTCCATGGAGATATCATTAGCTCCCAAATACTATGAAAATAATTGTAGGTCAATAAATTGTCAACATAGTCCAAAAATGACATTCCATATTTCTTAAGATAAATAAACTCATGATATTTTTTAACCCTCAACATCTTGGGATAGGAATAGCTCAGTAAATTCATCTCAATTTCCTTCCAATAAATCTCATCCTATAACCCAACATCCATTAAAATATCTGAAAAATTCTTGGTAGGTACACGAATCATAATTATAAAATGCTTCACCCTCATATTTGTGGGTGTCTCAAGATCTTTAAAATTCATCTAGATTTACTTGGTCTAAAAAATGGCTACCTAGTGTTCTATTCCCCATTAATCATTGGTAGATGTTATAGGTAAAATTCTATTTTTATATCAGACCTCAAAAGAATGGTATGAACAATATCACATTTCATAGTTTACACGACTCTCAATAATCAATCATGAAGCTGAATATCCCTCAACTCTTTAGGAACTAAAGGAATATCCAATTTCTCTATGTTTGTAGTGTGTTGAATCACACTATCTAAACGCTCATGTTGAAGATGAAGGTGGTGCATTTGTTTCTCCAAGACAAATGAAAACCATTGAGAACTAGATAAAAACAATTCAAATCTCAACATGTGAATAAAAAAGAGAACCACAGAATCCTAGTCTCCCTAAACATGTATTATATGTTTTTTAGAATTCCACATCAATTAATTTTATTTATTTTATTTAACATGGAAAATAGATTTCTAAAATCACATTTAAAGAAGTAAGTTTATAACACAAGAAAACTAAATATTCCATGGTATGAAAAATGTATTTAAGTATATCCCTATGTGTATATTATGATTCATGTATTCTCATCTCATTCTATACCATGTAATGAACATAAATATCAATAATTAGTAACATCATAATATAATAACCTCACAAAACAGGTGAATCACCCAAGGTCACATAAAGCACATAGAAAAAACAACAATCTCATCCTAAGGAAATAGGTTCCCCCCTAAATGGGTAATCTAAATCCCATGAAAAAGATCATTACCAAGCCTCGACACACCCTATAATCCTTAATAACATTCCCAAATAGTAATGTAGATGAATATAAATCTTTATTCCCTTGATAATGCTCTGTAACGTCCCCCAATATGGGACTCTCTCACACGGACAAAAATTGTTTGTTACGATACCTCAAGTGTGCCACCCCATATGCTAAATTATTATAACATGTAGTGAGGGTGTAAAATTTATAGTGGGGTGACTATAACCCCTGGTATGAAGAATAATGTAATTATAAAGTAAAACACATAATAACAAAATAAATAAAAGTACAAATATCGTAGAAGATAACAATAAGATTCAACTAAATAATCTAATAAATAATGAAGGAATAATGTAATGAAATGTAGGAATGTAAATAAATTTTATGACAAAAAATTAAAATACTAGAAGACTCAAGTGAAGATTCAAAATATTCTAGTCCTAAACCTTACATTAGTAACATCTCTGAACTCCATCCCATCCAGAAAGCAAGCAATCAACAACAATGTCATTTTTCCTTGCCCAGAACAGCATCCATGTAATCTGATCAAATACCAAATGGTGACCTAAATAGGGTGTGAGTATTACTCAGTAGGTTGAAACCATCGTGTCTAGACTAACCAACATGAAATAAAGTGTATGCAATAAATAGATAAAATATTATACTAACTAATTTATCAATTAACAAAATACAACGACAACATCCTTCAGTAATAATCCAGAATATCTTTGAGAATTTCTTAAAACCATGCCACCACAACCACATAACCATGGTGAAATAACATGATTTGATACCATTCTATAATATCTTGCATCATTTATTCTGACCATGCCAACCAACATAGTATAACCATGCTAATGTCACAACAATCCAAGTCAAATTCCTATGATCATTAGAGTATGGGACTGGAAAAATCCTACTCTCTGTAAGCATTACAGTAAGGGATTTGGCTGAGTGAGCTTCATATCAACATTACAACATATAAGTGTGCATGTTCCAAAGTCATGCCTAATATATAATCATTTCATCATGTAAACCAAGCCTTTTCATAAAACATGGATATCACAATTTCAGATCATAAATATCCATGGTTAATTATGTGAATTACCATTTATCTTTCATATAAAGCATTCAATTAAATCACAGTTCATTAAGAGTCCTAACAATATGAAATAATCTGTATCATAAAGATTCTATATCAACTAATAACCTAAGGTCTCGTGTCATGATAAAAATAAATTAATCCATTTTCGAATTCAATTATATTTATTCTTCAATCACCCCAAGGGTATCTATAATCCATTCCTAAATACAATTGAAACCAAATGACTTCATTGAATAATCGCATTCATTATTTAATCGATTTGATTGAATTTTACATTGTCCCAATAACAATATTGAATAAAAATGGAAATTATCAAATGATAAGGTTAATATTTAGACACCCTACCTTTAACTAGCAATTCAATAATGCTTCTGATGGAGAACACCCATGAAAAAGAAGGTGTGGCTGAATGCGAAGATAATCCCAGATCAAAACTTACCAGGATCACAACCAACAATGCACACAGTTAATGGATTTCACCATAATGGATGGATAACCAAATTATAGAAGAAACAATAGGACCAAAACCACTAACTAAGGATCAAAGGAGTTATCAAGAAGTCCATAAGGAAATTTGATACTCCAAATTCACCTGGAAGGTTCCCTATGGCCGAGAGAAGTAGGTTGTAGTGATTTGAAATGAAAAATAAATTTTAGTGCCTATGTTAAAGTATCCAGTCATGGAATTAAACGGTGTGCAATGGTCTTACATTTCATGTACATGTTTTTAATTGATTCCTACGAAAACCTATAACATGGAGTTTGAATTATTAAAACACCCAAACAATTACATGGAGTGTAATCCATTTTCATGGACTTAAAATGTATTGTATATGGTTTATCATCCCATTTTCACTTTAAATAGATTGAAACTCCTTTAAATCTTCTCAACATACCAGAAAACTATGACACAATTAACCCATTTATATTCTGACTCCATTAACTCAAACTAAGATGCATCCCTAAAAATTATTTCATTTCCCCCCAAAAATGGTCTCCTTGTGGGTCCTCTCCAATTTTCCTCAAATTTGGATTAAATACGGTGAATAAATAGCCTAAAATAAAATTTAATGAAAATTTCTGAAAGAGACATACCTGAAAAATGGTTGGATAATACATAATTGTTTTTTTAAAATTATTTAAATAAAAATATTTCTTTATAATGTTATATAAATCATTTAAAATACTATAGTGAAATAAAATTCTTGTGTTTAATGTTTTGAAAAAATTAGTAATATTTTACTCCATCAATTATTTTATTTATATATTTTAAAAAAAATTAAAAAACTATGGAATTTATATCTATAAAAATTGAATTCAACATTTTATAACATCATTTTTTATCAATAAATATGTTTTAATATCAGTTATTGTTATAAAATTATGATTACCATGATTAGTTATTGTAACAAAAATAATAGTGAAAGGATTATTTTAAAATAATTTTTCTATTATTATTTATTAAATTTTATCTAGTAATTTATTATTATATATTTTATATAATAAATTTGATACTATATTTACCCATATATAAAAAAATATTATCACTTATCTAATTAGAGATTAATTTTATATAAGATTATGATAATTTAATGGTTAAAACATTATTACTCAATAAAAACTATTTTTCTATATATATATGTTTAAATTTTAAAATATAATTATCCCATATTTAGAAATTAATGTAGATTAATAATTGGAAAATTTTATGTTCATCACATGCAAACATGGTGTGATGATTTGTATTTTATTTTTAGTAAAACCTAAAATTCATAGTTAGAAACATGGTACAAAGGTAAAATCAAAATTGTAATTTCTAATAATATAATGTTAAATGAATCATATCATGGTTAAAACACATGTTATAATTATTGGGTGAGGATTTATTAACCCACACCCATTTATAATCAATTAAAATCCACGTTTAGGGGAATTTACTAGAGATCCCCAAGAAAAATAAACACATCCATTTCATTATTTTATATTAAAACTCATTATATCTAACCAGTAGTGAAAAAAGAATTATAACCAGAGGTTTAGTGTGTTAGATGTTTAGATAAAGAAAAAACACATTTTACAAAAGAAGAATACATTTACTAAACTCATTAAAACTCTAAATAGTATTCCCATCATCTCCCACATAATACTAATATTCATATAATTGGGAAAATAATAAGAATATATTTAGCTAAAATTTTTAGTAAGGGTAATAAATGAAATAACAGTCAATTTTAAGTGACTATAAGATAAGAATATGGATATAATTGTTATAATTAATATACTCTAACCCAATAATTATTATATCATAAAACGTAATTCATGGCATCCGACATGGAAATACATATAAAATGAACCAAGATAATGTTGAAAAATGATTCAATATACATGAGAAATATGAGCATAATATATGAATGAAGAGAACATATCAAATATTGAAATAAATTAATATAGGGAAATTACATTTATGAGTCTTACTATAAGGATTCCCACTTATGGGAAACTAAAACCTGCTTATAGATTCGGTTCTTAGGAGATATAAATCCTTAAATTGAGCATTGGGGGTGGTATAATACACCACCTAACATTCTTCAACACTTATGTGTTCCACTTGAAATTAATCATTAATGGAATTCTAAATAACCCATGTGAGGTAAAATATGATTAATTACTCACATCATAATGTACCCACATAAAAAATGTGGTTCATTCCCCTTTTTGATGGGTTCTAAAAAGGAAATAATTTATAATTCCATCAATAATAATAATATTTAAACCCAATCAAATATAATTTTCAATCCACTGATATTATTTTATAATGGTGATGATGGATAATATATTTGAAAGAAAATAACATTTTCTTAATTCATCATGTGATAAATGGTTGATGGTAAAATTTGATAAATATCTGCAATCAATAATAATATATTTCAAAGGATATTAAAGTAGAAGAAAATCATATTTCAAGAGTTAATAATAAATCACATTATAAATAAGAAATTTCATTATCCTCTTCAAATAATTTTATAATATATAAACTATAAATCTAGGAGAAAAATTATTTCTTTTATAAACAATGAAATCATTGATACTTATAATCATATAAAGTTTTATAGGTTAAAATAAAAGTGTCGACATGATAAACCATAAAATATGTTAATCTCAAACATTTATGTAAACATATCATATGAAAAATGACGATTTTTTTAACCCATTAATTTTTTTCATGTGGAATAAAATTAACATAATAAATTATTGATTCACATCTATAGAAATTTTTAATGGAATTAAATGAATTTGGACATGGATAAAAATGAGTTTCCTGGCTAAGGGGAGACATGAGATCAATTTCAG
The DNA here is from genome assembly GCA_963277665.1 of Viscum album. Classification (NCBI taxonomy): domain Eukaryota; kingdom Viridiplantae; phylum Streptophyta; class Magnoliopsida; order Santalales; family Viscaceae; genus Viscum; species Viscum album. The sequence continues at coordinate 1,590,126,494 of OY728161.1, read as the reverse complement.
ATTAATGAAACACTAAGCATAAAATGTGATTCATGGTGAAATAATATTTATATTTAAAATGTAAAAAACCACTAATATCCAAATAAAATTATGAATAATTTTAGAAATAATATTAATTCACCAAATGTATTATCTCTTATAAAATCATTAGTTTAATATTTGATTTACAATGAAACCCTTTCTGCTTAAGTAATATTTCTATTAAAGAATATATTGAGGAGGTATATTGAAATTTTAAATAAATTACCCAGAATAAAATGTAAATCCTTAAATAACATCTAAAATTGTAAATGTGTAAAACATATCAAAATACAATGTTTTGAAATATCAAACATGTATCAAATATTTTAGAATTATACAATAAATTATTTTTAATAAATTATATCCTCTAAAGTACGTGAGATTTCTGTATAAAAGAATAAAAATCATAATCACAATTTTAAAACATTAATATTATGTATTAAATTTTTTAAACTTCATTTATAATTATATTCTAAATGTATGTTAGTATGATATTATATATCTTCAATATAGAATGTGTGAAATCTCAATTTTTTTGAATTTATTGTGTATTATCGATGTTTTTATGTGTTCATAACTTAATGTTAATAATTTCTATATGATAAAATTTTGTTTTATTTATTAATTATACTTATTTATAATGATGTAATCTTATTTAATAGAATATTTGGTTATGTTTATTATAGAAAATATTAGTGAAAATCATGTTCCAGTAATTTTTATAAAACGGATGGTGGTATATTAAATTATACGTTAATATTAATGTTACCATTCCAAGAACAATATCAAATTATTATGTTCTTATAAATATCTTATACTAGTATTAATTATGTTATCACATTCATCCATGATATTATCTTATGACATTGTTCTTCTTGATGGTCAGACCGATCCAAACATGAATATACCTTAATTAGTGGATGATTATGATAATGAATGTACTTTAATTGGATTAATTTATTATTACAGAATCATAATGATATTATTTATATTATATTATTTTTCTGAATCATATTTTAAAGTATATTAGTATGCATGATTGAAACAAGATTAAAAATATATATATGATACTTCGTGTAAGTATTAGTACGTGCCATGCACAATTAAGGTTTTTGTTTCTTATAAAATGAGAGGGAAGGAATGTGGGTTATAATTTTATTTAAATAATAATATTATTATTATTATATATGTAGCTTTTTTTTAAATCAGATATATATGTTGTTTGTAAAAAGTTTGTTCTAAAAAATAAAAATGACTCTTTTTTGAGGTGGTAGTCTGTATAACGTACAAATAAATATTTTTTTCATAAAGAAAAAGGAGAAAGGTGGTTAATTATTATTACCATAGAATAATAATATTTATTAAAATATAAATTTTTATGTAATTATATAGTAATTTTTGTATTATATTTTGGAAATTAATAAATTAATGGAGATAATTTATGCAAAAAACCATGGATGTTCAAGACTTGGGTTTTCCATTGAATAACACCTTTAAAATGGATGTCTAATGCCAATTTATTTTGACTGGAAGATCAAGGATAAAGGATATGATTTTATGGGAAGGATAAATGGGAATATATTTATTAGTAATAAAAATTTTAATGTTTTTCTTGATGGTTTGGTGAGAGGAATCTTTAAAATGTGTCGAGAAAGGTTGTTTTTGAAAACACTTAAATATAATATTAAGAGATAACATGATTAAAGTGTTCAAGAATCTAAAAATGGATTATAAAGTATTAGTGTATGATAAAAGATTTATTATACCACATCCATTAATATTTTCACATTTCTAAAAAAATATGTACTTTACTCTTTTATTTTACATTTCTACCATTTTGATAAGTAATAAATAATAGTTTCCTCAAAAAATTGCTTTTATTGACATAATATAAAATTTAATGAATTACATAATTAATAACTAAAGATTATAGATCATAAAATCATTTACCACATAAAAATTATATACTTAAGAAACAATAATTTTAGTAGTGGTCCATGAGATGAGTAAAAAATTCAGTTTTAGAAAAATTGTGTATTTGTGCTTAATATATGAGTGTGGGATAAAATTATCATCGAATTTGTTATCAGGATATAAAATAAATTTTTTATGAAAACAATTTAATTTTTTGTCTTTAAAAAAAATCCAAAACCATATTTCTTAATAAATAACATTTATTGAAAATAAAAATTTATAGATAATTTGTATTATAAAATATTTTTTATGTTCATAAAATGTTAACAAAAGGTGTTAAAATTATTTCTAGCCATATATAATGTATATTTTTACTCATCATATATATATTTTATTTATTATGATGTTTTCTCAACTTTTAGGAATTTATTATGCAATTATGATGTTCTAAAAGTTACATTATGGTTGAAAACTATATTTTCATTATTCCTCTAAAAATCTACCATTTCAAAAAAAATCCAAAAAATTCCCAATATAATTTAAAATTTTAATATAAAAATGTAATTAACTTTTATAAATTATCATTTTAAAATTTATAACATTAGTTATTTAAGGTAAAATAAAAAATATAATGCAAAACAGTTTTTATGTAAAAATGCCTTTTTAAATATCAAGTGTCATTATTCTTAATATTGGTTAATTATTAATAAATAAATATTAACATATTAGTTCATAAATCACAATATTATCTTTTATAATAAACTGTTAGTATTGATAAAAATGTTTTATTAAGTACAAATTATTATTTTTTTGAAGTGGATCTTCTGAAGGAAAACATTATAAAATTTTAATCAGAGAATAAAAATATGTAACTATATTAATTGACTTTTATAATTTCAACTTATAATTATTAAATTATTCAAGTAATTTTAATATCTCATGGTTTACTTGAGTCAGATTCTTTTCTGATTCATGTGATATATGATATTAAAGATATTATTGATTTAAAGGGTCCAAATCTCTAGTCGTGATATTCTAACTCCTTAAAAAATTCTTCAATAAAAATATTCATTATTACTCACTAATGAAAATAAGAGAGTGTATTATTAACTCATTTATCATTTAACATATAACATCTAATATTCCTTTTACATTATACCTTTTTGATATATTTTGTTTCATACCTTACTTTGAACAACATTAATTTATCATACAATCATATACCCATTTATGTATATACATTAATCATAGAAACTCAAAAAGATATGTTTCCCAAAAAAATATAAATCCATTGTACATTAAACCATATATAATCCAAATATTTATCCAAAATATTAATCTATATTTAACTATAAAATTTAATCAATCTTTATGTCATAAAATAAAAAATTATATAGTATATATAATAAAAAAATGTGATGATGGTAACTAAAAATATCAAGATACAATTATCAATCATTAGGGTACTAGTTTTGTCCATATTTCATTATCAAATTTAATTAACCATTTATTATCTAAATGACTAGAATATATTATGCCTAAGAGTTATTCATTTCTCAGTCAACTATTCATTAATACTTATCCTAGAAAAAATAACATTTTCATTGAGTCATATTCTATATTGTTGATTAATTTAATATGTGATTCCAAACCAATAAAGAAACATACATGAAGAATAATGCTTTTATGTTTCCAATAATTTAATTAAATTTGGAACATTACAGAATATGATGAGTTAATATAACTAACTAATGTAAATATATAAAAGTATCAATATTTAATTTCTATTAGGATATCAACCTCGATACATAGATTAATTCTTTGAAACACGCAACTATTAATATAATAGGAATATAATAATATTCACAAATATTTAAGTATTATACCTGATATGGTTCAGAGAGATAGTTATTTCTAGATATATAACTTTATCATCTTCATTTCTATGATCCGGTTTCAAAAAAAGTAATATGATATAAAATATTTATCACTAAAATTATGGAAACTAACCATAAATATATTAATACACGGTCATAAGAACTCTTATCTAATGATAGCTTCATTTAAACCTTTGATAATTTCTGGTCAATACACTTTGAATAAAGTTAGGGTAAAATATACATTACACTAAAATTAAAAAATGAATTGTTTTAAAATTTTCTTGATCTTACTTTCATGATTTTATGCCAAAAAAAAATTAAAACATACACATTAAAATATTGACAAAATATTTATATGAAAAAATATAATATAATTTAATGTGTGTCGTATCTATGAAATCCATGTGTTTTCATTTGTGTTAATAATATCCACTATTTATAAGGTTTTCTAAAATAATATTTTGAAATTGTTCATAATGATTAGTAAAGAGTGTGAATTAACTAAATAAAACACATAGGAGTATCAAACTATCTATGAAGTTTGGATTATTTTTTATGCACCATGTTACAATATTATTAAGATTCATTACATTATTTTGAATTTGTTATCCCTATCTACATATTTTTTAGATTTAGTATCAATATATTATATCAAAAAGAAGGTAATTTCTAAGAGAAACACACAATCACAACTTTACCAAATGATCTGGTCATTATTCTATAATTGTACATATACCATAGACTTGCCCCAAATGTTTTCACAAATTTTCATTAAACAAACCCCCAAAACAAATAATCCTTATTTTCATAAAAAATATATCAAACCAAAAAAATAAGCACATTTATTTCATAATTTTACGTGAATGGTCATTACATTTTACAAATAGTCTCAAAAAATGTAGAACCAAAGTAGTAGTTTCATGGAGGATTTTTTATATAATCAACCTATTTAAAAACATGTCAACATTTTATATTAACTAGTTTACTCTAAACCCCATTTTAGTCCTCTCACATGTAGTACCCACCATAATATCATGTGTAAAAATATAATAAAGAGATGACCAAAGATACTTATTTAGGGTAAACATATGTTTTAACAATAAATGATCAAAATTGATTATAAGATAAGAATGTAGGTACAATCCTAATATATAAGAAAATTGTACCAAGTAAACATCAAATCATAAGTCATGATTTATTGATTGTGATAGATAATTATAGAATAAATACACTAAGGGAGTGAGGTAACAGGACTAAATAAACATTATCCAAGGGAGAATAATATATTAACGCAAAACAGCAATCTAAGATAACACAAAGATTGGTACATGGAAGACTTTTTTCATGAGCCAACCCATTTGTTCCCACTCTTAGATTAAACTAAATTGTAATTTTAAATACTTTTATTATGAGATATAGTGACTTAACTATGTAATTGTAGGAAAATATAGGACCCCACCGATAATTAATCCATACATACATGTTCCATTTAAAATAAATCATCAATCACGTTATAAATAACCCATGGGAATAAAAATTGGTTTCATTCGAACATAAAAAACTATCCATGGATGGGAAATGGGTTTCATATTTTTTTCATATTTAATCACATCAAGAAATAATTCAAAATGCAACCATTAATTATATCCTAAAACCACTTTGAGAAATGGGTATCCAATTATATTCAATAACAATATATGTAAATAACATTAAATCGAGATAATAATGCATATAATATTTATAGCATAAAAATAATGGGTATATGGATAGGTAAATAATTTCATCCATAAATTGATTTATAGAATCCATGTGGATGCCCTTGAATTATAGAAATTATAAATAAGGTTGTCATAAATTATCTGTATTACAATAAGATTTATTCCTATTCATATTAGACAATTTCACAAGAATACTATAGTGATGGATTATATCTATGATATAAATTAACATTATATAATCCATAAAAAGATTGTATATTGATGGTATCATTTGAATAAATCTTCTGTCATGACAAATATTCTTTGAAGGACAATCTAATATAAGAAAAAAAATTAGAATTTTAGAAATATCCCTTTTGATAAAATGTATATCCTTTTTCATTTTAGGATATAAAATATATTTAATCATTAAAAATTATTTTAAAACAAATAGTATATAAATATATGATAATAAAAATATATAAGAAAATATGAAATTGTATATAATAATATTATTATAAAATGAAAATGATGAAAAAATGGATTTTTTACATGGGAAACATTAAAATAGTCAATTTTCACACATTGATTAAAACAAGCATACTAAAATAATAATAAAAATTGATACATATAATGAATTAATCATAGTATAAAATGAACAAATTAAATTATTCTTTCAATAATAATAAAATTCTCAAAATAATCTAATAAATATTTTCATTTCCCTGAGGACCCATCCTTCTATGCTCTGAAATAGATTTTCGAATGATCTTAATGGTGTACCCAGTCCCAAGTGATATACATGAGTAACCGAGCATCCAAAAATGACTAGAGGTAATGATTTTCCCATATTAAAAAAAATATACATGGTGTACCAAGAGAAATATAATGACGAAGATATATTCCAGAAACAAAGTGTAAAAATTATAGTGATATAGAAATATATAGAATAATAAACTCAAAGACTGCATCCAAAAATATCCAAAAAGGGAAACTAATTTAATCAAAAACTACGCCATGTGATAAGTGGAAATCATCCCTTTATCTCACCACCAGCTACCAATACCATGCTAACAAAAAGCTCATGACCTTACTATGGTGTATTTCTATTTTATAAATTGTTGAAAATAATGGATAAAAACCCCTTATGTGAGTGTGTAAGGTGTGAGATAAATATGATTAGTATCACCTAGTCATCTAAAAACCCATATTGAATGATTTTCCAATCATGGAACAAGATACAAGTTGTACCAATGGAAAGATATTGAAGATGAAATATGGCTTAATCAAAATATTGATAGTCGTAGCAATAAAACCAATATTACTATGATAGAAAATATATGTATGTGTCAGAAAAATTAAAAAATGAAAACAAAGATAGAAAATAACTACCCTATGTGATACATATGATATTTTCTAGTATCTCAAAAATAACAACCAATACCCATCTGACAAAAACCATTCCTCCTCACTATACTTCCATTCCATTTCCTTCATCAGACATAACAATGGCTACACAACACAATGGGAGTTCTCAAGGATAAAGATAAATAGAATTTATATGATCATAACTATTCACACCTAATATATATGTATAAGAATTCCCAATATGATGAATTTTAATAAAAAAAATTCATAATAAGTACTTTTCATATTTATATAAAAAATATTGGTAAAGGATTTTCCATTATTCGCAGTTCTAAATCAATGCCAAATGTAAATTTTCTCATGAAAATTTTAATAATCCATTTATATATATATCATTTCATGTATAATATCATATCATATTCAAACGATTGAGAAGCCATGTACAATAGGGATAACCTAAAAGATACCATTGATTGAGCTTTCATGGTCAATCATACCCTAATATGAATGATGAATATTGTACACTATACAAGTTCCCTAGAGAAATAAGGAATAGTGAAAAGAATACCACCAATTGAGTAAGTTACCTATGATATAAATATAAAGTTCGTATATCTAGTATATATATGTTCTAGGAGCATAGGAACACCCAAGATTGTAAATCCCCTTTGGTCCTAATATATATAGCACAATAAAAAACCATCCACCTATGTACCCAATAATCTCGTATAATAAATTCATCAAATCATTTAGATGGCCATTTCAAATTTCACAACATTGTTTCAAACTGCCCATTTCTCCCAAAATAGTCTTTTAAAACCATTTTATAAACCATTTCATTATTCCTTGAAAAAAATATTTCATAATTAAAAATGAGTGGAAAACCCATCATTTATCTACAACTCAGTACACATGATCATAAAAAAATTCAACTATGTTTCCAAATATCATTTAAAAAACACATATAAAACCAATAAAATCAATGTTTTTTCAAATATAGGATAGATATGGAATCACCAACCTCACACTCGAATCACACAACAACTATATTGGGATCAAAACACTAGAATGAAATGCAATAGAAGAATAATAGGGAGGATGACCTAAAAATGATTCAAAAAAACTATAGTTTTCTCCATAATAAAAATATTTGGTAAAGTAGATATTTCAACACATACCTCAAGGATCACATGAAACACACTAAACTCACAATGATATATAACCTCCATGATATGATAAAATTAATTATATATAAGAAATTTAGAATTAATTACTAAAATATCAATAGACATGTCCGAAGAATCATAGAATGATGGTCAAAATCCATGTAGAGTGGAATAAATAAGAAGGAAAATGTGATATTTGATCATACATTCCAAAAGTGACCAAAGGTATCATCTAGAACCTTAATCCATGATGAAACAAGGATTGAAGATCCAAATTCTTTTTTTAAATCCTTTAATTTCCAATTGAATGAATTAGATTTTAATATGAGGAGTTTGGATTTAAAACCATAGGATCTACAATTATATTAAGAAAATGAATAAATTAAATTACTATTTCACTGTTTGGATGCATGTTTTTTCATAATATGCACCATACATGTGCTAATTTTTGTGTTATTTGAATAGTTGCACATTTTTCCTATATGCTCTGAAAAAACAAAAGCAAATCATGCATGACCTCAAAAACCTGTACTATATAGTTTGAGGGGTAATCCCCATGGGGTTTTCTAAAAAAATCATAATCATGGACCATCATCTATAATTCAAATATATTTCTAATGGTTTTTATAGAAAAGATGCAAAATTGTAATAATAATACACTAACCATTTATAGGTCTATAAGCCTTAAAAATTCTATGAGTTACCCAAAATAACCATTGCAATTATAAAAACAAGATATTATAGAAAACATTAGGATGTAAATGACTAAAATTTTGTGTAAATATGTTCTAATTATCCCCACTATTTAACTTTTAATCATTAGATAGATGCACAAAATAAGTAATCTATAGAGATTGGTGTTGTCACTACTCACTCATTCACAATTCACAGTCCCATGTCTCAAGAGAATCTAATTTAACCATCACAACACTTTGATAAATAGAGTATACTTCTCATGAATGACAATCACATGAGGAAAAACAGTCTCCACTGGTTCCCTATATCTTAAATCTTATACAATGTATAATCAATTACAATCAACCCCTATAAGATTAGCATATCCCACCATTGAAAAATAAATAAGTTACCTAGAAACCATAAAAATACTCAAATAGAGCAATTATGATTGAGTAAAATTATTTTTTATTTAAAAAAAATACAAACATCCATATATGGTTATCCAAAGGACCACCAAAATCCAATATGAAGGTATATAGAATATAATCTAGGATCTAATTATTGTTCTCTATCGGGAAATTGTTCTATGTGTGGAATGATATAATCAATATGACATGATTCCAAATCATGTTTTGGAGAAATTTCAAATAATGGGATTTTAACATGGAATTCATATCAGAGAGAATGGCCAATTGGACCCCATGTAACCATGCAATCACCCATAATTACATATCAACCAGATCATCAAACATGGTGATGTCCCATATTATAATTAAATATTGTGATCTATACAATTGATAAATCACTACCCAGATGAAATTCACTCCTCTATGTGTCTATTTATAACTAATGATGTAGTCTGGGAACACCTCATCTCATATCAATAATTGAACCAGAAGAGGATAGTGCATACATGACATATTCATGTTCCCTACTATAATATTTTGGAAGGTGTAATAGTGGGAAAAATATTAACAATTTCATGATTCATACTCAACCATTATATATACTATCTCATGTCATATTACATTATCATAGATCCAGTGTGAACAACCCATGAAGAAATATTAAAATCATATAACCCATAATTCATGATATATAAAGGGTTGATGTGTTTACTTAGAAAATAAATAATTTCATTAGATGGTAGATACCAACTAGGAATCGTCACAATAGTATATAAGGATTACCTTAATACAATAAACTCATCAAACTACTTCTACACTTGAAAAATTGAATCATGGAGAGATGGTGGGAACTGAACTCATGTCAAAACCATTACTAAATCATCATCATGCACATCCAAAAGAAATTGATCAGAATTCGCCAAAAGGATCCATACCACATTTGATTATAAGACAACATGTGAAGGTAATTTCTTATCATGAGCCTCAATAATAATATTCTTCTTCCATACGTTGTAGGTTATGATGATATCAAATGTCAATATGTACTCTACCCATTTACTCTTCTTGATGATTAGTAATTTCTAAAAAAATATGCATCTTATAATATTATTATAAAAATATTAGATAATCCTATCCTCTAAATTAAATTGACCATATCATATAAGATTATAAAAATAGAGGTGATCTATATGTCATTAGTGGGGTAATACTACTAATGTGTCCGAAGCTGTTTTGATAAATATTCCACAACATGGACATCTTTTATAAGGGAGTATTCCAGAAAATCACTAGATGAATTATAGTATACTATATAAATTGTATTGGGTATAACTTGATAAAGATATGTGTAGATGTCAGACCCCATTAAAACTCATCCATGGAGTCCATAGACTTATAATCATAAAAATGTTCACCCCCTTTCAGGTATTAGATGAAAAAAGTGATTATTGGTTTCCAAAATACCTAAAAATCGCTATTATTATCCATATATAAAAAGGAATCTTCTTATATCAATGTTTTTTAGTATATGTAATCATAAAAAGATATACTTAAACTTTTCATGGTTAACAAATATGACTGGTTTTAAAATCACCTAACAAATAAAAATTACCTCTTGAATCCAAAAATTTCACTTTTATAGCTCCCTATAATGGTAGTAACTCCTCATGAAAAAATGGAAAACATTTATACAGATATCATACTCAAACTAAGGTCCAAAATAAACAACGATATAAAAAGAACTACCATAACAAAGGTATTGGGATATAGTTGCAACATCAAATACATCAAATCTATAATCACTACATCAGAGATAGTTATTCCAAATAATAATCACAAGTTATTCATATTTTCTATACCTACTCCAAAAAACAATCTTTGTGATGTTAGAATTCCCAATAATTAGATGATGACAAACTGACTGAAGATTGATCTTTGAAAACTACATTCCCCCTTTAAGTAATCAATCCAGTTATCAATACGAGTAAGGGGGTTCTTCTTTTTAAAAATTTATAGATTCATTTTATTATATTATATATAGAGGTGTAATTAAGCATCGTTATTCTTGAAAAAGGACATGGTACACCCATGTAAAAACACTAGGACTAGTAGTTAACTTCTCTAAATGTTCGATCAATTGAACCTGAAGATATTTTATCTTAGAGAATTCCGTATATAATATGGTCTCTAGATCAGTTTGGTACCGTACATTAGGACAATTGATGAATCTACCTACCTCTCATGACGAATACCAATGAATTATTTTTAGAAAGCACGATGGAAATCTGGATCAACCAATGAAGGACCAACATGATAGGAAATATCATTTGTATTATCTACAATATTATGCAATAGAATACCAAGATCATAGTAGGATGGAATTAAAGAACTAGAACTAATGTCCTACTCCATATAAAACAATTGGGATATTGCATTAGTATGAGAGAAAAAATCATGCCAATTATAGAAATCAATATCGACTCGGTGAGAGAATATCCAGTCCATTCCCATGATGACATAAATAATATCTAGATCAAGAAAAATTACATCCCAAACTAACTCTGTATTAGTTACAAAAAGATATCAAAAGGTAAAATGAAACCTCAACTATTTTCTATTTTTAATAGGATTTGTTAGTTCCATAATAATGTACCTGAGTTCCATTATATGTTTCAATATATCCATGAAATATGAAGATATATAAGAGTTTCAGGTACTTGAATCAAATAATGATTTTAAATATATTATCTAGTAAAAATATTACGTAACAATTTTGTCATTCCCTCATAAATTTATGTAAGAAGATCAAGAACTACATGATGACACATCACACCTAAGGAATATGCCTGATCTTGATAAATATTGAATCGTCTAAACATTCTAAAATGGCCAATCTATATGAATAAATTTGACCATAATAGTGTGTATAATGATACAAATATAATCTTTACATATGAACTTTGTATCCATACACACTATAGTTTTTCAATAGTTTAGGGAATGATTATCAAGTTTATTCAACCATTCCACATTAGTAGAAATCAACGTTATAGTGCTAGTTTTCACTAATGGGGTTGAAAATATAGATTACTGAGAACCACCACCACCACTCTTATGATTATATTTCTATTAACTCTGGGTCACATGTCTTCCACTATAAATACCACCAGGTCGAAGGGAAATCCTAGGAAATCCTATTTTACCTACCATGTCTATCTTTAACATTATAAACCAATATTCCATTTTTGTATAGGTAGTGAGATTAAACATATATACCTATAATCAGATATTAGGATGCAACCCTTGTAGTTATTTCTATGAATTCAGATAGTCATTCATCAACCCCATTAGAGAAAAAGACACCATCTATTCAAAAATCTTGGTTTATTCTGTAACTGAACACTATCCTTAATATAAAGATATGAACTCTAGAGACTTTTCCATAGTCAAGTATTCATGGATGAAATACAGAAAGAAGTTGGTCTTAAATCCTTTCCTGTAGAATACCATATATCTATTCACCTATACCAATGAATCCCACAAAATATTTCTAGTGCCCTTAGTCATAACAATTGTTCACTTTAGTTTAATAGTCTCAATTGTCTCTAGGAAATAAATGAACAGATTAATCTTGTATAACTAGTACCCTACATCATGAGGGTCATTATTACCATTAAAATATAGGTAATCCTTATATAGGAACTCATAAAATTATCCTTGTCTTATTTAGGTCATGTTAGTATATCCACATGACTGTTCTAAACTAGTGCAACATTCTGGTCCATGATAAGGACTCTAATAAAGATAACTTCAAGGATATTTTGATTAAGATGGTGACTCTCTTGAGAAGAAATATCTATTGAACCTTCCTAAAGAACCATCGGAATATGTCTTAGAATAAAAACAAAAAACATATTTGAATGATTAAAAAATTATTAAACCTCAGTATAATGTCATGATAAAATAATAAAAATAGATTTAGGTTAATACATAACATCATAGATTCACAAACCAATATCTATGGTGTGTTGAGACACCATGTGTTATGAAATTTCTAGGAACTAAACACAACCTATCACTATTGTCCATAAAATATTATCACCTATCAAAAAACATCAGACGACATAGATTATTTAGGATACAACCTCTATCTATTTCAGAATTTTCACCTCCCATCATAGAAAACTTATACTTCTTGGTGCCTAACCAGACCTTGAAAATACCTGAATCATGTTCACATTCCACATAATATAGTTACAAGTACACATGTATCAATAAAATACAAGTAATTATTTTCCCAAACTGAAATAATATACAAGTCATATTAATAGAAAGATCACAATGATTAAATATGAGTTTAAAAACTATTACATTGGAAGAGATATGACCAAAATTATGATGATAAAAACCAAAATTACGTGTCCAAAAAATATAAAGATAATAAAAACCAAGAAAATAAATAGTTACTCGATGTGATATATGGGAAACATCCTATCATCCAACCACCCATGAGCCATACAAAGCTAACAAAAACCTCATTTCCTCATAACTTCATGTTCTCCTTTCTAACATAAAAATAATAATATCATCACAACTCCTACATAATATGAACTCTTTTACCTTGTAATTTTCAGTATGATACCCCCAAGGCATTTAATAATAAATTTCGCTCATAAAATCCAAATATTATCATTTTAAACAAGAAATAAAATGATATTAAGTTTTCATATTTATAACAAAAGTATATCATAATAGTTAAAATATTTCATAGTTCTAAAACAAACCAATATATCAAAAATTTGTTGCATATTTATATTATCCATTGTTATTTATCAAATCATGTATCATATCAAATCAAATCCAATTTATTACAAATCCAAACACAATAAAGATCACCCTAAGGGTAAAAAAAGTTCTATCTAGAAATGTTAGTCGTACTCCCATTATAAATCAAAACTAATTCACAATATATATATTCCATAGAACAGAATGGAATAGTGAATAGGGGAAGACTCCATGTGTGAATCCCCTGTGATTTCAATATCATGTTCCAAGTGTTAATGGATATGAAATCAAAAAATTGGGGATCTTCATAGAAAGTTAAAACCCTATGGTGTTGAGAGATAATTACCAATACTAAAACCACCACCTAGGTTCCCAAGGCTTCCATGTGATGAATTTTTAAAATCATTATGAAATAATTATTATATTTCAAAACATAATTACACACCACCCTTTTCAATACATTCATTCTTCGAAAACCATTTCAAAAACCATTTCATTATTCCTTAAAAACAATTTTTAATTTATAAAAAAAATGGGAAACCTTACTTCATCAAAAAACAAATACACATGCATATAAGACCATTCACGGAGCATGGAAATGAATGTTTCAAAAAATTAGAAAAATATGAACATCAATGGATCTTCAATCATAGGTTATATGTTGAAAAACCTACCAAAAACATGGGTAGCACAAAAAAATTATATAATTCAAAAATTTGATTGAAATTTAAGAAAATGTGTAATTTATAAGAGGTACTAAAAAACATTTCAAAAAACATAGTATAATTTTTCAATGTGAAGACATATTTTTAGGATAAGATATATCAAACAATACCTCAAGGATCACATGAGCTTAACCACTACCAATATAATATCTGCCCTCAGGGAGATGAAAAAATGGTTGATATATAATAAATAGAGAAGTAATTATAAAATAGTAGATAGATCTAGAAAATGAATCAATAGAACAACATTCAATTCTAGGGAGGACATAGTAACTATGTAAGAGTGATAGTGATTTTATCATACCAACTAAAAGAGATCAAACAAATCAATTGGTGCCACGATCTATGAAGAAAATGGTTCAAAAAAACCAAATTAACATCTAGAGAGACACACTTGAAAAATTGATAGAATTTTGTTTCAATAAAAAGAGTTTTTATTAAAATTGTTGGTTAGGAAAATTAAATTAATAAAATGTGGGATTTAAAATCATTTCTAAATATTTAGACACACGGTTTTACAATCCACACTCTAACTAAGCACCTCATTCTAGGTTTCTTAAAATAGCTACACTATTTGGCTGCAATCTTTGAAAATATATGCACCACCCATGAATGAAAATTCTATAACATGTCATGTTTTTGAAGTGGTTGGATGAATAATTTTTACTAACTCAGTGCCTAACCATTCACTCTCCTCTAGAACTAGAACATAATGGGCATAGTTTCCTGTGAAAATTATCATGGTTTTTTATAACCATGAACCAACCATGAATAAGACCATAATCCATAAAAAACTCCAAGATTCTCCGATTATAAATATATAATTTGTCCAAAAATAATATATGATAAAATAAAAGTGATATAAATATCTATACACAGACATTGAGATATTAAAAACATGGAAACAAGGGAGGATCCAAATAGAAGAGAAGAGTTGTGGTAGATTTCACTTATGAAAAAATATTATGATAAAATATGAATCATGGGAAAATCAAATTTTTATAGAACTTTTAAAACCCCATTAATATCATCATTAAATTTTTAATTTTTTTTAAATGAATACAATTCCCCTAATTGATTAGATTTCATAAATATCATTCATAATTATTCTCTAAATGTATGTTACATGTGTATTATGTATCTTTAATTTCAGGTGTCGCTAATATTTATTTTTTAAATATATTCATTATTAAGGTGATTGAATAATTTTCAACCTAAAAATAATCACTCCAGTATGGTACAAGGTAATATAATTAATTATTTATAATTATTTTTTTTATTTTATAATTGCATTCCATTACATTGTTTGTTACAGTTCTTGAAGATAAAATTATAATAAACATTATTAAGTGATATTTAGGAAACCATATGTAGTATCTTAATTATTTAATTGATATTAATGTTACCAATATAGAAAAGAAATAGTTTTTTTATTTATATCATTCAGTAAGAGTAATTATATTGTCATAGTTATTTGTTATATTATTTTATCGTATTTTTCTTGTATGTTTTTAAACTAACACAAACATGAATATACCATAAATAAATTATAATTATGATTATGAAAGTGGTTTGTTTTAAAATAATATCATTAGTAAAAATTTAAATAATATTATAGATATAATTTTATGGTTTTGAGTCATATTTTTTTAATTCATATTAAATTATAATGTAACCATATTAAAATGTTATATGTAAATTCATAAAGGCAGTAGTCCACACAAAACATTGTTAACATCTTTCTTCTTGATGAATGTATTGAAGATAATGTCTTATATAATTTAATAATTCATAATATAAATTATATTAAATATTCATATTTTTCTCCAATTACATTATTATAACCAATGAAGATGGGCGGTGATGAAAAAAATAAGATTCCAGTTTATGGATGTGATAACCTCCACAATACAAAAAAACCATATTTATGAATGGAAAAGTAAAATGGTAGTTAATATTTATTTCAATAGAAGAAAAAATTTATGTATACAAATTAATTCTTTTATTATAATGTATTTATAATATTTTTTGAAATTAATAAAGAAAATGACAGATGTTATTTAGAAAAACTCATGTTGAGGACTTGATCTATCCCCAGATTACTCCTTAGATATATAGTTCTTAGGTCAATATATTTTATCCACTGTTTTAATTAAATAGAATATGATTCAACATTATTGATACATTTACATGTTTTCAATAGGAATATTTATTTTTTGGGTAGCCTTGATTGGTTGGTGGTGGGTCACTTTTATAAGTTTGGAGAACGGAATTTTTTAAAATATTTCGACTTAATATAAAGAGTGAAGATTCTTCACATGTCAAAAAGACCTATTAATGTATAATATTATATTTGGGGATGATATAATGTGGTAAATAACTCATCCATTAATTTATAAACATGTTTCAAAGTAATTTTTAAGCCTTCTACCCTTTAAAATTACACTTTTACAAATTTTGGTTTTGTCATGGTGACAAATTATTACCTATGTAATTTACTTTTAATTCCAAAATATAAAATGTACCTTATTAAATAACATAAACACACAAATTAAAAATATTACAACTATTTTATAATAATAATTTTATATCTTTAATGAATTTTAATTTATCATTATTACATTTGACATCAAAAAAATTATTTTTTTAAAATTATTTTTTAGATTAAAATTTCTATATTTGATTAAATTGTCAATGTCCTTGATTTTTATGATTTAAATTAGTTTATTGTAAATACAATAATTTCATGTTGATTTAAAATAAATCCAAAACAATTTTTTATCAAAATAATATATATGTAAAATAAAAAAAATCATTTTCATTAAAAAAATTAATTATGTTCACAAAATGATATAGATAGGCTTTATAAACTAAGATTGGTATGTATATATATATATACTTATTATATACATATTTTATCTATTAAAATGATTTATAAAATTATAGTTCATCATTATATAATTATAATGTCATGAAATTTAATATTTGGCTAAAAACTATATTTTAACTGTTCGCCTAAAAATCATATATTATAGGGAAATTAAATAAAATATCCATAATCTGTTTTTTATATTCTAAATTAAAATATGATGTTATTTTTTTATTAAATTAAACTTATTTAATTTATTTGTTATTTTTTTAAATTAAAATACAAAACTTAAATAATTTGTTTATTAATAATTTATTTTTTAATGTTCAAGTGTAATTATTTATATTTAATATACTTATAAAAATAGTTGAATGTTCCAATATTTGTTTATAAATATTGATATTAACAATTATAAATAAATTTTAAAAATTATAACCTTAATTTATTATTGTTAAAAACAATAACGTTTTTTAAAGTAATTCTTCAAATTGCCACCATTAAAAATATTAATCAAGGAATAAAAATATAAAACTATTTTTTTAATTATTATCATTTTATATACTGATTATTATATTTTTGATGTTATTTTAATAATTCATGTTTAATTTTAGTTGGTTGTTGTACCAGTTCAATATTATGTATTACAAAAGATATTTATGATGGTTTTAATTTAAAGGGACTATATTCATTATATTGAACCTTGAATAGTTTCTTGGCATTATTGAGATGTAATGTGTACATATAAAAATAAAAATTACTCCTTTAATAAAATTTATTCCCACCACCCATTAAAGATCACTCTAAAATTTAGTTAATTCTTGAAACACAACATAATTTTTCTCTCATATATGTCTCTTGGACATCAATAATCCCATGATTTATAGATGTTAACACAATATCTTCATTTAAAATAAGAGTTTCAATAGAATTTTGAATCTCTCTAAGTAAATAATGCATACACATTAAAATTTTGTTCATAGAATTAAAAATGCATAAAATTTATATCCGTGATATTGCAATAACCTAAGTATTATGAACATTATCATCATTCAAATTATGCACACTCATATAATGATATATCACATAAGGTAACATTTTTTTACATTAATTTTTTTCAATGGAGATAAGATTCATATTCAATTAATGTTTAATTTTTTGTTGTGTTTATATTGGAAATGTATTGTTTTGTCATCAATTTATGATATATAATGGATTTAGAAATCTATCTATTATTATAAAATCCATTCATTTTAAATTGAAATAACTAATATGTGGTAATGGTATATTTTGTTTACTCAAAACCCCTTTAATTTAGTTGTAATATTAAATCATTAATTTTTTACCTTTATAATTTTTTCCTTCAAAAATAAGATTTTATGTTGAATTTTTTATTTATATTTGGGTAATTATAATTTTTATTCATTTTTTCCTTCTTGATTAATTTTACTCCAATAAAAGAGTGAAAATGTTATTAATAATTGAAATTCTCTTTAATTATGAATTTTCAACCCTATCAATATTTTCTATTCTAACCAATGTTATACTTTATATTTGGAAATATACTTTTGGGTTGTCTCATGTTACGTTATTAGTTACCTTATCCTCTTGTAATGATTAATATTTTTTAACCACTTTTATGGTGAATGATATCAATAAAAATGGAATTTTAGAATATAAAAAGGGGTCTTCTATACCACCCTTATTATTTTATTTTATGTTTTATATTTCATTTTATTCCTCTCCCTATTTATTCAGATCATTTATTTGATCCAGTTTTCATATATTTTTACCACATATATAAATATATTAATTTTCCTTCCATTTTTAGGGACTATGCAAGTTTTGTCTTCTCTTCACAATTATAAATTTTAGGTAAATGTGATTTCAATGAACTACTTTATTTCTTATTTCACATAATTAAAAACTCAGATAAATTAATTTAAAAAATTAATATCCTCTATAAACAAGTATTATTTTATTGACAACCCTCTGTGAAATATTCTAATTCAATGTAAAATAATAACGACCTTCCTTCATAAAAGATGATTTGATACTTTAAAAAACAATCACCTATTAGATTCATTTTTATTATTACTTTCCTTTATTATTCTCTTCAATTAACCAAATTTTTAACTCAATGTTCAATAACTATTCTATGTTAATAAAATATGAACAAACAATATGATTTAACTCTTTCTATATAGAAAATTTATCATATATCCTTCGGTTATGTGTTTGGGAATGATTATAAACACAACTTCATTATCATTGGTTTTATCATGATTATGATTTATAAATTGTATCAATTATTTAATATCTAGACATTATGATGAGGTACATTACTATTTATATTAATATTTAACTACCTCTAAATTCTATAAATCAATTATTTTTCAATTTAGAGAAGTTTTTAGGCTTTACGATAGGTTCAGGACATGAAAATCGGGGAACGTAAACCATCATGTGCATGGAGTATAGTTGGTTCATGATTAGGACTATCCACGAAACATAAACATGTGACCAAGTAGAAGACAGATCAGGGTTTAAAACCCAATTTAGGGGATCCTATGATTCATCTCATCTTTATAACATTGAATGGAGGAAATCAAAAAACTATCGAACTATTTTTCAAATCATACGGGTGGCTAGGAAAAACATAGAAATTGATTTCTTCTTGGACTGCGGGAACCACACAGTTAGTGTAGATATGAAAAATCATGGAAAAATTGTGTTACTCTTTATAAATAATTATTTTATTATTTTACCCCCATTATTAAAGGATTCCTACCTAATTCTCTTCCATATTATTCCTTTTTTGGTAGGGTTTTGAACATAGACCTCTCAAAAACTCTAAGGGCGATTCTCCATTAATATAATTTTTTTAAATCACCATTGGTTTTGAATAGATAAACTATGTAGGTAAAATATTCCTCACTATTAAATATTATTCAAAATTCATGGTTGAATGTTTTATCTCCCTTCAAATCCCTAAACCCATGCTTTCCATGGAATTATTAAATTGGGAAAGTCTGTTTTTTTAGATTGAATCTCGGGGCAAGGACGAGCATGAAACTTTCATCAAGATTGAGACTTGTGGTTTACTATTTATTTCCCATTTGCTGATATTTATTCATGTGTTTGTAGCTCTTTCATTGGATTAATTTAATTTTCGAATTGGTTCTTTGTTTGGTAATGATAAATTGGATGTCAAAATGGTGTATTGGACCCTTTATAGACCCTATTAGATATGTTGATGATGTGTAAATTGTGCCTATGTTTACCCAAGTGGTGTGGAACTCCATTGAATGTTGGAATTGAGTTTTTCATGGATGAATTAAAGTTTTTATAAGTAAAAAATAATTAAATTTTTGTATTTAATGCTAAAAAGTCAAAATCGGTTTTTTATATTAACATGGAATGTAAAATTGGTTATTATATAATTAAGGAGAAATTTATTAAATGTATAAAGAAGGAAACTAATTATTTTTTAAATGGTTTTAAATTATGTTTAATGGTTATGGTTATTAATAATTGAAAAAATGGGTTAGTTATGGAATTGAGATAAATTCATTAAAAGTGAGGAACCATGGGAATATAGTTTAATGAAATTTTTCAACCTAATTGTAATTGTTGAAAAAAAAATCAATGATTTTGAACCATGAAAATATGGATTTATGGTAAGGTTTGATATTTGGATTGGGTATCCTCATCTTCAGGTTGGGCTAGATAATTTCTATAAGACCCACTGACTCATTGTATAGTTGGGATACCTAAATAATTATCTCTGATCACATGGTAAGAACATGATGTAGATTAATAGACTAAGGCTTTATGGTTCAATGATTTTAAATAATTGATTAATGAACTCCAATGTGATGTAATTGTTAAAAACCCTTATATAATATGGTTCAGACTTCCTGTTTGGTCCAATGAAGGTTTGGTGTGTTGGTTCCATAGTCGGATCCAATATAACATGGGTTAATTAATAATTATTTAATTGAAACATTGTTTACATTCACTATCTTTTTTTATTTCATACTTATACTTATTAATACACCGATATTAATCTTGTTATTACTTTAAAAACCATTTTTGGAATCCTACTATGTTGTACTCACACCCTTCTTGGTATGTCATTGGTACCTAAGTATTCTACATGTTTTTAGGGCCAAACAAGGGAAAGGGATCTATATTAGACGGTTAATTTGGTAAGATCATCAATGAAGGGACATGAAATGTGAGTTGGACCCATTGTGGTGGTCTATGCATAGTCTCTGGTTTTGGATTCTAATTGGATCTATATGCCATCATTATTTGACATACTTCATATTTTGGATGGTTTCACCTACTTATTTTTTTTAGTTGGTTACAAGATGATTGGTTATTTATTATTACTACATATCAAAGTTTATTGTGATATATATTTTTTATTTACTATGGTAAAGAGGTTAAATTATCTCCTTGTGTTTTTTAGAAAATCACTTATAGTCTATAGCCTCTGACATATAAGGAGGTGTTACTTAGTTCATGTATTGAACCAGCGTGGTGCACTACATTAGTGGAACTTGGGATAGGGTGTTATAAATTTGTCTTAAATCCTTTTTCATTTGTATTTATAAACTATTCAGATAATTTTATACAATACACTATGATATGTGGTGACTTGGTTAGGGGGTTTTGAATTGAATTAGTTAATTAATGTACCTGGGAAAACACATATTCCCCTATTGGGATTATTGTTTTTGATATTCTTTGTTATGGTTGAATATTTTATTTACTTTGGTTATACACATGTTTTTTGATGTTATGGTTGTTATTATTTTATATATGGTCTGATATAGAATTATGTTTGTAGGAATGAATAATTTTAGGTACTCAATAATTTAACTAACATGAATCATATTAGGAACACACAGAAAACTTATTGGTTGTGGGAAGTATTGGTATTGTATGTTTCTTTATGGTTTTAAGAAATTTGTTCCTAATAAAGTGAATTAAACTATTTTAAATTGATTGATGAAAATTGATGTTGTTAAAATGGTTCCTTTAATGTAAGTTACAACTATTTAATCATTTAAAGATGTTAAAATGGTATTAAATGTATGATTTGAAAGAAAAATATATGGATGTTGGTTTACTTAGTGTATATTATGGACCCATATGGGGATAGTTATGTAATGGTTTCATACTATGGTTATGGACATCAGGATAGTATATAGGATGTTCCATGGAATTTGGTCATGAACAAGGAAATAGAATTATGCATATCTCATGATATCCCTCTTGTAGGGGTGTAAAAGGATTCCTCTATTCTCCACAGGTCCATCATAGAATAAATCGCAGTACCTTGGGCTCTCACCAATCATGTACATAAATGTAGAAATCTACATTCCATTAACATGCATATTACCCACACATAGAGAGAAGGTAATATGGGAGAATAATTTCAGGCCTCCTAAGACACCCTAATAAACTCATGTGTTATCATTAACACTAGTGGGTCCCTTCCACAATATTGTGTAAATATTGCGATACCTGATTCTCTTGGGCTTTATTATTTTAGGCCCTCATGACTTTTACGTGATTTTCCCGCATATCAAAAAAATTAATGTTGGATTCTATGAGAGGCTCTAGGTTATGTATAGTATTAATACATGTTGTATAAATCTAAAAATATTATTATGTTGCCTAAAAATGAATTTGGAATTCGAAAAAATGATACCATAATGGATTTTATAAATATGGTGATAGGTGGGAATTTCTGAGAATGCATCTCTAGTAGAGGGAAAAGAAACCCCATTGGTTCTAGGTGAGAGGGTACAAGATCTATTTCATGATAATTTAACCCATTTTATATAGTTTATTGAGAGAGTCTCAAGGGTTGAAAAAATTAGTATGTTTGAGTTAATAAGATATATTCGGCTACAGCACCCTACATCATTTGTAGGAGATGGTGGAACTGATGTAGTAGAGTTTTAGATTGAGTCTAGCTAGATTATTCTAAATCAATTTCAAAAAATACAAGATAAATGGTTTAACATGGTGGTATATATGTTTTTAAGGATAGTGATGTGGTGGTGGGATATTAAATCCCAGTAACAACATATGAATAGTATTTCATAGAAGGATATCCATGATAAAATCATTGAGAACATTTATTCATATATCTGGGTACTTGAGAGAGATTCTGAGTTTATGTATCTGAATGAGTGAAACATTTTGGGGTTGGGTTACAATAGATTATTAACTTATTTGTAATGAAATTTAAAAAACTAGTAAGAGATGGGGATGAAATGGAAAATCATGTACAAGATGTGATTAAATGAGATATTATATCCCATGTTATTATCTTATATTTTAGTAAGTACTCTGTTGAAGTGAATGAGGTTCCCATATAACAGGGTAACCTGAATAGGGATTTTGATTGTGGAAAAATAGTTCTTCCTAGGATATTTTTTTAGTAGAACCTAATATGGTAGGAATAATCATTATGACAACATTCACTAGATTGGTGGTGGGTAGAATATATGGGGGACAGGATCAGCCTCTCAAGGTAGAGATACAGTGATCCATTATTATTTTGTTATATGTAGTTAAATTTATTTCTAGTTTCCTCAAAAAATAGTGGAGCTCCGATCTTATTGTAGGATAAGTAAGGAACAAAGTTCATATAGGAGCCATCTATATACATGTGGTGATGTTGGAGCTAGGCTGATATAGAGAACATTGAGGGGGTATTATACCCTTTATTATCTTGGAATTTGGATATCTACTTGACATTACAATATTGATGGGGGATAAGGTATATCATGAAGAGATAATTTGTATCAGTAGGAGGGTGATGTTCAAATGACTCAGAAAGGAACCCATGGAGGGGAATAGGATATGGGAATGATACTCATCCTACTCCTAATAGTAGTAAAGATATTCCATTGATAGTAAATGTTATGGTTCTAGTAGTTTCTAAAAATAAAACTTATTTGTCTGATACATCCATTTCTCACACTTTTAAATCAATTGGTCTTGAAAATCATTTATTTCTAGTGGTTGGATCTATGTTTGGGTTTATTTTGATCGATGCATTATTAGGGGAACAATTAGAGGGTATCCTAAAATGTATGGAGTACCTAAGAGACTAGTGGGTACCATCTCCTTTTTTATTATTTCATGATAGATATTTTATTTTTAGACCAAATATTTGGAATGTACTAGTTATTTTCATTCTAGGTTTACAATGATTATTTCTATATAAGAGTGGGTTTCACATCCCTTAAGGGTGTTGTTTATATTCATTTTGAAGAATTGAATATCTAGATGGGATGGGTAGGGTATATCCATCCAAAGTTTTGTGATCTCAAATCGTAGGTGGAAGGTATTATGATTAATGATGGGGGAATGGAGCAAGGAATATTTTCTCTTAATGTGGGTATGTTCTAAGAATATTTTCATGACGATCTTTCAGTACTTCCACCCAATATTGATGATTAATTCAAGACTTAGCTGATTAAAGGATTGCTCCTTATTTTTTCATTATTATAGAATATAGGAAGAAGACATTTAAGATCTCAATACTAGATTGGGGGTGTTAAAGGAAATGGATTTATCCATCTGGGAATATAACCTTTGGGATCTCAAGTTTTTTTCCATGAAATTTGATGAGATATTACGCTTGTTTTTTCATTTAATGTTAGTTGAATTAAATATTGATTACGAAATTGTATCTTCTTTGGCACATCGAGGACCTTTTATACTAGCTAATGGGAACCTATGTGTTCATTATGACTGATTTTATATTGATGTATCATTATTTTAAGGGGATATGTCTAAATATACCATAGTTTTCTTTTAGGAGTTGGTGTGGTTTATATGAGTTCATTGTGATGTCATTTGGGATAATGAACACTGAAGATGTGTTTATGGATCTGATGAACTAATTATTTCTCCAATATCTGGATAAATATTTGGTTGTTTTCAATGATGGAATAGCAGTGTACCCCCAAACTCGTGAAAATCATGCCAAACATCTTGAGATCATCATGAGTACACTGAGAGAGTA
The DNA here is from genome assembly GCA_963277665.1 of Viscum album. Classification (NCBI taxonomy): domain Eukaryota; kingdom Viridiplantae; phylum Streptophyta; class Magnoliopsida; order Santalales; family Viscaceae; genus Viscum; species Viscum album. Next base: position 1,590,100,928 of record OY728161.1, on the reverse strand, counting down.
TCAGATATAATAAAATCTATCTACATGTGATTTCATAATCATCATGTATTATTTAACTAGTCACATCATATTAATGAATGTTATTTAAGTTAACCATGATAATGGAAAAGAATTTGTTTATTAGGAGTATCCAATGAATCGTTTTGATATCTAATTATTTTTGGGTCTTCTAGGTTATTACTAAAGGTTAATCCTGGATTTTTTACACATGGTGGTTCCTCCATAATTCCTAATAAATATGGTTTTACAAATTGAATTTTTATGAATAGTAAGGATTCCTTCTCCGTGTTCAAGATGAATTTGAAAACAATAATAATTTTGATCTTAATCCAACCATGTGAAGAGTAAACTCAATTTTTTAGCCATATGGTATAAAAATGGGATAGTTTTGATGTAGGGATACTGATTCATGGAATTAGAATAATTGAATTCGAGTCTTCATGAATAGAATTTCCTACATATGATCTTATGTAACATGTAGTGATGTAGGAATTAATGTTTTAGCCACACTATATGTTGTATAAAAGATTACAGTTTTTACTAGTAATAGTATTCCCAAATATATATTTTCCTAGTGTTATTTGAATCTTCAATAATGAATGTTGGTGGATTATATGAAGTTCATTGATTTTGTTCTTGCATTTATTATATTAATAGAAAATAGTGTCTCCAATGAATTTATTTAGAAGACACAAACTCATATAATCAAGGAGTGTTGTACAATGTGGAAAGTGAGGGCCTTGTATACTATGATTCATGTTGATAATTAGAAGGAAGGGAAATATATGACCCATGTATCCTTATCCATAAATCCAACTATTTTGAGATATATCAAGATGAGACAGTTTGAGGATTCATAGTGTTTGGATTTAAGGGATAACCTTGATGGTGGGGAGATAAATCTTGAATGGGAAATTGATGATGATGATGATGTGATACAGATTCATGGATATTTTGATGTGCCTACATGTATACGAGTGGATATGTTGCATGAGTTTCAGGACTCAAATATTGTGGTTCATCCTGGTTCAACAATAATTTATTATTATATCCATTGACAGTATTGGTGGATGATAATGAAAAAGGTGATCAAAGGTTTTTCGATACGGTGTTACACATTTCAGTATTTCAAAGTTAATCTCCAGCAACCTATTGATCTACTACATCCATTTCCTATTTTGGAATATAAATGTGATGATTTTATAATTTATTTATTTTTTGGTATTACCGAGGAACTTTTATATGTATGATGTGATATAGGTAATAGTGTATCAATTGACAAAATTCACCCATTTCATACTAATATGGGATAATTTTACTCTTTTTTAGTTGGGATACTTGTACTTTTTGAAGGTAATGGTTTTTTTGTGGTTCTAATGAGAATTATTTAAGATTGGGACCCTCGTTTTCATAGTGTTTCTAGATTGGTTTATAGATGAAATATTCATTTGTTTTTTAGAATAACTATTTACATGTAGATGAATTTACAACAAGAACACAGTATACATGTGTTAGAGGACATTCTAGGGGCATGCATATTTAACTTTGATATATCATATGTGAGGAAATCATTTTTTTGTTGAATTATTTTATAACAATAGTCATCTGGTGATAATTTAGATAGAACTATGCGAGGTACCATAGGATATTATTGGAAGATCATTATTGTGTTGGATTGAAGAAAATTAATCAAATATATTGTGGTTAAGTCTCAAGCATGAAACATCAAAGGAAGAATAGTTGAACAGGTAGTTTTTAGATATGGAATATAGTATAAAAATTCATATGATGATTGAAAAAATTTAACCCTTGAGTTTATTTAGGGTGGTCGTGTGATCATTTTGGTATAACTGATATTTGGTCACCATCAAATTTCGAAATAGGGGAACTTGATGCCCATGTATGTTGAGATATTAGAGGTTGTCGGTAGTATTAGACTCTTGGAATACCTGATGGATCACCCACAATAGTATACTTGTATGAATAATTTTTTCACATGTCAAACATTCAGTAGTTCCATCCCAACACTTCTCATATAATAGATATTTATGATGTTCATCTTGAGGTAGATGCTTTCTTCGAGGATCATCAAATTTATATTGTAGAACTTATCGAAAATGTTTTCTGAGGTAAGACCATATCTTTGGACTGAATATTGTTGTAGTGTTGATTTGTTCAAGAGGAAACATAGGAGTGTGAAGTCGATATTTTTTCCTAGTTTACTAACCTTTATATAATAAGGATTAGTGATTTTTTGGAGATGAGCTAGAGGATGCGATGTTTTAAGGTGGGGGTGGTTATGGTATACCAAAAATTAGAGGAGTTATGTTCTTGTTTAAATTGTGATAAATCTACAAATAAATTGGTTAATGGAATTTCTCTTAGATATAGGGAAGTTGTTGATGGATTCTATGGGTTTGATGACATGAAAATATGATAAATAAACCCATCTATTGCATAATGAATAGTTGGAACAAGGTTATTGTTAACCATGTTCCAAAATCATGTTACTTTTTTTAGGGTGTTTCATGGTTTAAAAACCACGCCAGGTGTTCCTACGATGCCTTCAAGCTTGAACAACTTTGATAGAGTCATATTCTAATCCAATACATGTTTTTTCAAACTATATGTGTGGATGAGAAGACCATTTAGCTCAGTTGAATATTTTATAGAGGGAACTACATTTTTTCCCATAGTATGGAAAATTCCCGAGACAAAATATGCATCTATTTAAAATTGATATATTTTTCCCTCCCATAATTAACAGGTTCTTACCTAATTTTATTCAAAATTCCTCTTTAAGAAGCTATGAGTTTAAACCAAGATCTCCCATACTCTCGAAGGATGATTATCCATCTATCATTTCATGTTTAAAGGGTCATTGGATGATAATTGAATATCCATGTATGTATTAGAGTCTAATTTCTTCTATTTTATTAAAGAATCATGGATGAATGTTTTATATCCATCTAAATACCTAAACCCTTATTTTCTAGGTAATTATTAAATTTTATTCTAAGGGTAGTTTGGGCCTCAATCATGGGAAACTTTTGAGCGAGAAAATGTCTATGAGCTTGAGGTAGGTTTCATATGTGTTATTTATCATCATCATAATGTGTATTCATGTGTATATGGTTTTTAATTTGTGTCATTTAATATTCTGATTGTTCTATTATTGGGAAATGATATATTGGGTGTCTAAATGGTGCGTTGGAACCTTCGTGGACCCTGTTGGATCTGTTGATGATGATTCTATTGTCCCTATGTCCACCCATGGTGTGTACTAATCCATTGAATATTGTAATTCAGCTGATGATGCTTAAATTAAAGGGACTATAATATTGAGGTAATTTTCATTGTTTTTTGGCATGTTAACATGGAATAAAGGGATGTTTTTATTGACATGTAATGTTTAATGAGTTGTGTGATAATTAATGGAAAAAATGATAAATTGATAAAGGGGGATTTCCTTTTTATAAAATAGTTATGACGTATGCATAATGATTTTGGTTTTGAATAAATGGTAAAATTGGATAGCTACAGAATTTAGTGAAATGAATTGAAAGTGATAAACAGTTAAAATATTGTTAAATAAAATTTTCACCCTTGGTATAAGTTTTTGATAAAGGATCAACAATTATGATCACTAAAAGTCATGGTAGATGGTAAGGTTAGGATTTTGGAATTATGATTCTCATCTTTGGGTTGGGTTTGGCTGATCATATATCCCTAATAATGCATGGGGTGGTTGGGATGTCATATTGATGCTCTCGGATCCTGAAGTATGGACAAGAAGTGTTTACCTAGACTAACTATCAACGATACAATTATTTATTAATTTTCATTTAAAAACACCAATGTGATGTAATTTTTGAAACCCCTTAGAATATATAGTGCATACATTCGGCGTGGGTCGTAGTTGGTTTAGTGTGAAAGAGATATAGTGGGATCTGAGATACCTTGGGGATGATTGATAATATTTTAATTGAAAACAAGTTTAAATTAATGGTCTTGTTTATTAAATGACATCACTTTTGAAAAAAACATGATTTTGGAATGGATATTTTTGTTCAAAATAGTTTTTGTTGGCCTACTGGATTATACTCACACACTTTTTGAGCCATTTCTTATACCTCAGAAGAAATCATGTTTGTATTACTGAACAAGGGAATGGGAAATATGATAAGATGGTTTATTTTTTATGGAGAATGGATTAGAGGATGGTACATGTGACGAAGAACTATTTTTCAGTTTTTTCCTTTGGTGTCTAATTTTGGGTTCTATATAGAACATTAGACCTTAATAACATGAAATAGTAATTATTTTGTATGGTTTTACATACCCAGTTTTTTGGAGTGGATTATGAGATTCATGGTTATTTTTTATTATTCCATTTTTCTTTTTATTAATATTTATTTTATTGCTTTACTCCAGTAATGTGGGTATTTCATCCTCACATATTTCATTATACTCTTGCTTCTAGTTGGAAACCTTTGACTTATGGGGAGGTGTGTTTGAGGTTATATGGTAAACCACCTCAATATAATGGTTTAGTGTCACTCAATTCATGATATTATATTTTTATTCATGTTTAATTGGTATTAATTTACATATTATGATTTAATTATGTAATTGGTGGTGTAATGACCTAACCCTAGAAATACCATACCTAGTGTTTGCAATCAATTACATTGGCATGATTACAAGGAATAAAATCCCAATGGAATAAATAATTCGAAAGACTGGGTAAAACAAATATATATATAAATATTGTATTAAAAAAATACATTAATTGTAACATTTTTTCCTCTGTCTAAATAAATATCTTTGAGTATAACTTTATTTCATATAGTAAATCCATGCACATCTTTCGTTGTGTGGTTCTTGTATTCCTAGTGAAGAAACATAATATGGGTGGGCTCGAATTCTTAGTAAGGGAAATAATATAGTGGAAACAATCATGTATCAATGAGAATAGTCAATATAGAAAGGTAAATAATTTAATACACATTCCATTCAAATAACTACAAAGGAAAAATAAATATGGAAAGGTAAGAAACTAAAGCACATTATATTTAATCAATGAAATAAAAAAGTAATATATCCATAGATATTTTAAGGGAAAATATCATAGATAAATAATAAATAAAACTAAATGAGGGAAATTAATTATTATTTTATGCAATTTTTCAGGGGTATATTGAACCAGTACTATTAAGATCTTTTATAAGATGGTTTAGCTATTAGGAAAAAACCAATATAAAACAGCTATCCAAATACATCATCTCAGGATACTATCGATGCATCGATGGGATATCTATAACTAAACCCTACCAAGATCAAAAATATCCAAAACATTACTCATATATTGAATAAACATTGTGCCGTATCAAAATGTATCTATATGGAATAGAAGATTAGAATTTATCAATAATTCCCGAGTTGATTAAATAACTATCATAGTGAACACCATGGGTAAAATGTTATATGGTTTAGGAAATAATAATATCCATTGTGAATGAATTTAGATATTCAAGGTAATTTCAATAAAAAAAATTTACAATAAAGTGATTGTTTAAAAAAATATAAGCAATCACAAAAGGAATTAATAATTCAAAGACAATAAGAAAGATCATTTTTGAGGAAAATAATCTTTAAACATCCCAAAGTCTCCCATACCACTTGAAACATTAAAATAATAATTCCTTTTAATGAATGTTTTTCATATAATGAATAAAAAGTATTAATTATTTAATTTATCATAAGCGGAAATAGATACACTACACAAATAAATTAATTGGTGAACATGATAATTATCTCATATAACTAAAACGTGAGATGAAAATCCTTTACATTGTTTTCCTTTCAGGTGAACATCTTTTGAATAAAAGTTTAATAAACATATATTAATTTTCTATTTTCTTGAGAAAATTTTAAATTTTTATAATTACTTTTTATGTCACTTATTACTATTTCATATACAACAAATTATACAATTATGTTTACATCAGGTGTTTAAACCAAATTTAGATTATGTGTCAAAAACAATATTGGTAGGTTAATTATAGTTAAAGGTGTAATTATATAACACATAAAGAATAATAATAATGAAATAATTATCATATTTATTCATAAATTATACATTTAAAACAAATCATTAAATATAGTTATGAAAAATGAATCAATGTTATAATCATGTAGATGATAGGTCATACATACGAATGAGTAACATTCTATTTTTTCAATGATCATTATGGAAGGAATGTAACTAACACTATATCATTATATAATGATACTTATATAATAAATACCATTTTATTAAATAATATATACTTATATATAAAATTATTGTGATGAAAAAGTAATCACATCATGTTGAGGATGCGGTAGTCCACATGTACACGAATGACATTACCGTTTTTTAAGTGTGTAAAAGAGTAATATAGATTAAAATATATATATAGTATATTTAAAGAAATTTATTTATGAAATGAATATAATATAGATATTTATTTCACATATGATTAATTTAAACTGTCATTTATATGTTCCTTGTATAGTGTGAATGAATCACATCGCTTCAAGGGGAGGTAGTCCAAACATCCTCAAACGATTTTATCATATTAAGGTAAAATGAAAAATATTAATTTTATATGTAATAAATGGAATAAATAATTATAAATAAATATAAAAATTATAATTATCCGTTATAAACAGGGTGTCCATCATATTATCTATCATGATATATAGAAAAAGGAAAAATAATGAATCAACATTTCGTGATATAGTAGTTCAATGTACATAGAAACAATATGTTCATTACCCTTTTATGGAATTATGTTTTCATTAAGGTAATAATATTAACATAAAAACATCCTAATATATTTAAGATACTGGTTTTCTTATGTAATCATATAATAATAGGACAATAGGGAGTGGATAATGGAAATTAAATAATAGTTATTTATAGAAGATGTTACCACTTAATCTGGTATCTTCTTTTAGTATAGACCAAAAAGCATCCAAGGAAGGATTTTTTCCAAGGTTTGGATTATAGGATGAGTTTAAGGATATTTATAATCTATTTGGGTAGATGTTATCTTATCCCAAGTTTTTTATATGCATGAAAAAACGGGATAGGTGGTGGCCTTTTATAGGCAAGGAAAATGACTCACTTTGAAGTTTAGGAAACAAGTTTGGTGTACACATGTTGTTACTTAACAAAATTCATAACAAACCAACCAAACTATATAATGGACGGAATATTGATTAATTATGGTCATACATTTATATTTGGACAAGTGGATAGGTCATTTGGTCCCTTAATTTAAAGGTTTAGTAATTTATTAAGCTTAATTTTTCCTTAATAATTTTAATGAATTTTAATTAATTTCATTAATATTTTTGGTGGAAAACTATGTTGAAATTGTTATACTTTATAAATATTTATAATTATAATTATGGAATAAATTATGAATTCAAATCATATAGGTGGTAGAAATTAAATTAAATTTCATCCTGCCAATAGGATGATAATGTGGGTTTTCAAATAACAAACGCCTGAAAGTTTGTTATGTTTTTACAATAAAATTAAAAGGGAAATTGATTAAAATTAAATTTCATAATTAATTGATAAAAATATTTTATAATTAAAGATTACAACCAATTAAAATTATAATTTATCCATATAATAAATTAGATGAAAACCCAGTGTTGAACAAAAATTCAGTATTTTTAACTATTCATGAAATATTTGAAATGATTCAAAAAATATAAAAAATTCACCCTAAAATAAATATTAATTTTTTAATTCAAATAGGATGTTTAAATTTAAATATTATATTATTTAATGTGTTAAAATTAAAATTTTAAATTGGTTCTCTATTAAAAGGTGGTAAATTTTCTTTTAGTAAAATATAGGTTTTTATGTGTAATATATTGTTTGTTCTTATTATATGTCTATCAAACCTAATGGATGAATATAAAAAATATTTTATTGAATATAGAACATTTATATTTCATTAAAATCATTCACTAACTATAATTAACTATGTATATTAAGAGAAAACTACTTTGGAAGAATAAAAATAATAATATTTATTTTTATATCCAATTGGTTCTTATTTTCATTCCTCATTAGTTGGTAACCAATGACTTCATTTTTAATTTATATAAACCATAAATTTTCATAATTTAATTAATAATATCCATAATCTCTAACATGACAGATATTTTATATCATATTATATTAAAAAATAATATTTTAATAATACATTGTTCATTGGTGGAACTCGGTTTTGTGTGTATCACAAACTATCAAGGAAGGTCTCTCTTGCATGTAACACACACTAACTCGGTATTGAATGCATTGAAATATATAGAATCTATTTTAAATTGTAAATATATTATAAATTATCCATATATTATATAACCTTACTCACATGGTGTCACATGTCATACAGGCTATCAAATACATGGTTCTTACTTTAGATTTTCTTGGCATCACATTCTCCCACATTATTGAAATTGTGTCCTCTCAATTTAAATTTGATATTGGTAATATATTGTTTGATATGACATATGTTTTAAATTCCACATTATGATAAAGTTTAACAAGTCTTCCTCTATAAAAGGGATAATGGAAAGTGCAATGGTCACATGGACTACTATGTAACTAGGTCTCTAAGTATGAGAACATTAGTGGAAAGTGAAAATACATACTTAGGGAAAAGTTCTAAATACTTATAGGGAGTAAATTATGCCACTAATAGAAAAACATTGAATAATAAATATAAAATTTAGTGTCTCATATCCATAACTCATTGATAAATTAGAAGACCATCAGTTCAATGAAAATTAAGGTATTATCACAACATTTTATTTCTATGTCATTTTCTATTATTGAGTATTTATTTTTCTACCTAAGAATATTAAACAAATTGTTACTTCATCAGATTGAATTTTATATTAACAATCATAACATTAGTTATTATTTGATCAAGTTATAATTCAATACTTTACTACCAGAAATTAATTACCAATAATTAATTTTTTATTCCTAATCCACACAAATAAAATTTTAACAGATCATAAGGCCTATAAAAGGGTGGAAAGACTTACTATTTTTCTTAAAAAATCACATAAAACTTATATTGTTAAATTATTAATCTATAATCCTCTAATGTGATATTATTGGTTCATCATTTTGATTCATTCATCAAATTTTTTTCTTGAAATAATACAAAATTTTCCAAGCCATTATGTAGGTTAGTGGTTGGCATGAAGCACTTATTGTCGTTAGAGCATGGGTTCAAGACCTGTGGCCTTGATGAATTTTATTGGTTGTCACCCTACTTATAGTTTGTCCTTTTCTAAAAACCAAATTAATTTAATTTCTAAAATAAATAAAATATACATCCATTAAATTAGGTTAATCACTAAATATCCTTTTAACTAAAATTTCAAATACAACACTAATACATAAATACTTCATCCATTTATCTCCACATATGTACTTCCTTTGTCTACGGTTTATCCATAATTTCATTTATTGGATTTCTAAATCACAAAAAATGTATCTTCAATATAAACCACCTTAGGTTTAACCTAGGATATTTATTTTCATTTTCTATTCAAATAATTCATAATGGTTTGTAAATAAAATATGAATTTTCCTAATCATATTGGCCAGGAGTGTCAAACAAGTTACGCAGTAAAGACCATTTTCATGTACTAGGTTACCTCGAGTTAGGCTTAAAAGACCATTTTAGATTTATTAATCCTAGTTATATCTGCACATGAACCACAACTACTTGTAGTATACAAATAGGGATGTATTATTAAGAATACCAACATTATTTATACATTTACAAAAATATTGGGTTTTTTATATACATATCCTCAAATTATACCTTAGATATATGTTCTATGATATATGTTATTTGAAATATAAGTCCCATGGTTTCAACAAAACATCCTATAATACCAACTGTAGAAACTCAACCCTAGAAAACATCAATCTGGTGTCCAATATCAATTAAATTCACATGATTACAAGGAATGAAATACTAATTGTGCAAAGATTTTAGTAGTCTTGGTAAACATGATACATACATAAATCATGCATTTGAAATAAATAATCTAATTAAAAAATAATTTTTTCTTGTTTATAATTAAATAACATCGAGGATAACTCTAATACATCTAGTAAATTCATTAATGTCTTTCATAGTGTGCTTATTTAATTCATGTGGAAAGAACATAATGCGGTTGAGCTCAAATGATCAGTGAGATAAAAGTATAATGGAAGGAATAATTAATTAATGAGAATAGTCAATATGGAATGGTAAATAAATAAGAACAAATTCCATTCAATTAACTAGAATAGGTAAATTAATTATGGGAAGGTAAGAAACTAAAACTCATTCCATTTAATCAATGAACTGAAAATATAATGTATCAATATAAATTTCAATGAAAATTTCATGGATGAATAATAGTATAAACAAAATGAAGGAAATTCTATATTATTGGATGCCATGTTTCATAGGTACAAGGAACATGTATTGTCCAGATTATTCATAATATGGTTTAGTTGTCACGTAAATACCCACCTAGAGCATCTAGCCAAATATTTTGTATCGTGAGTATATTTATGCATATAGGGGGTGTCTATAACCAGACCCAACCCATGTCATATTAGTCCAAACCATTCCTCATAATTCGAATAAAAAATTTTATTTATTAAAATGTATCTATAATGAATAGAATATACATATTTATCAATAATTCTCTAGTAAATTAAATAACAGTCAAAATGAACATCATGTGAAAAATGATATACAATTTATGAAATAATATTTTCCATAATGTTAGAATATGTATGTTCAAGGTAATTTAAATAAAAATTATTATAGTAATGTGATTTTTTCTAAGAAAAATTTATCATTCGCAAAAGGAATTTACATTTCATTGATGATCATTTAGAACATTTTTTAAAGAAATCATCATTAAACATCCCAAAGTGTCATATTCCACTTTAAAATTTTAAAACATAATTAAAATAAAGGAAAGTTTTTTATACCATTAATAAAAAGGATTCATGATTTAAAGTATCTAAAGGGTCAATAAATAGACTACAGAAAATAATTAAGCGGTGAACCTGACATTTATCTCCGAGATGTAAAAAACTCAATTGAAAATCCTTTACCTTGAGTTTCATTTTCGGTGAACGTCTATTAAATTCAGGTAAAATTAACATATGATAATTTTATACATTATTTACAACCTTTTAAATGTTTATAATTACTTTAATTTCACTTATTAATATATTGTATACAAATACTTAAAAAATTAAGTTCACATCGGGTGTCTTGACCAAATTCAGATTCTGTGTAAAAAACAACATTGGTAGGTCAAATATGGTCAAACGGGTCATTGTATAACATCTAATGAATAATAATAAGTAAATAATTATAATATATATACATCAATTATACTTTTAAAAAAATCATTAAATATGGTTATGTAAAATGAATCAACAAGACAATCATGGTGACGGTAGGCCATACGTACACATGAGTAACATTCTAATTTTTCAATGATCGTTATGGAACGAATTTAAGTAAAACTATATCATTCCATAATTATAATTATATTATAAATACCATTTAATTTAATAAATATAATTATATATAAATATATAATTCTGGTGATGAAAATGGTATCACATCATGTAGAGGAGGTGGCAGTTCATAGGTCCAAGAATAACGTTATCACTTTTTAAGTGTGCGAAAGGGTAATAAAGAATATGATATATATATATATGGTACATTTTGATAACTAAAATTATTTAATAAGGATAATATAGAGGTTTTTATGTCACATATGTCTAATTGAAATCATCCTTTATATATTCCATGTATAATGTGAAAGAATCACATCACTTCTAGGGGTGGTAGTCCACACTTCCACATATGATGTAATTTTATTCATGTAAAATGGAATGTATTAGTGGTGATTGTAGTAAATGGATATAATAAGTATAATAAAGTAATAGATATAACATATATCAAATATAAATATTTTTTATATTGTAATGCCCATTATGATATGTGTTAAAGGGAAAATGAACAGTCATCATTTCGTGAGGCAATAGTTCACCGTAAATAAAAACATTGTCTTTATTACCCATTAGATGGAAGTCTGTGTTAGTTTTGGTAAAAATGATAACATAGAAACATACTAGTATATATAGGATATTGGTTTTCTATTTAATCATTGAATAAGAAGAGTATATGGGGTGGATAATTGAAGTGAAACTAAAATGATTGAGAGAAGACGTTACCTCTTAATCGGGTAACTTCTTTTGGTTTCTACCAAAAGTCTTCCATGGAAGGATTTATACCCATGGGAAGGATTATAGGATTTGGGTATATGTTTTTATAATATATTTGGTCATAACATGGAGGAACCCACGCATTTTGAGAGGTGTGAAGAAGCGGGAGATGTGGTGGCCTTTTATAGGGAATGAAACGGACTCACTTGGAATTTTTTAGAACAAGTTAGGTGTCCACATGTTATTACCTAATAAAGTTCATAAAACACCAAAAATAATAATTAATGGGACGCTATTGGGAGAATTATGTCCATACAATGGTATTTTTACAATAGGATAGGCCATTTTGGAACTTAAATTAAAGGTTTAGTCCTTTATTAGGCTTACTTTTTCATTAAAAACTATAATTAAATTTAATTACATTAACTGATATTTTTTTGTGAAAAACTATTTTTACCTTATTATACATTATAAATTATGTTGATTAAAAAAATTTAATCCATTTTTCAAAATTCCAAAAACATAAGTGGTAGAAATTAATTTAAAAATCATCGTTCATATGGGACAATAAAGTGGGGATTTAAAGTAAAAATGTTGGAAAGTCGTCTATGTTTTTATAATCAATTTCAAAGTGAAATTTATTCAAATGATATATATTTTATTAATTTATAAAAATATTATATAATTAATCATTAATACCAATTTTATTTATAATTTAACATCACATATAAATTATACGAAAAAACATTTTGGAAAAAAAATCCAGTATTTTTCACTATTCATTAAAAATTGAAATGTTTCAGAAATATATAAAAAAATTCACACTAACATATTTATTATATTTTTATTTCAAATATGAACTTTATTTTGAATAATTAGATTAATTAAAATTTCAAATTTCTTATTCAATTTGTGTTCTCCATTAAATGGTAGTAAAATTGCCTTCATAAAATTATTGGATTTTACGTGTTAAATTGAGCTTCTTCTTATCTTGTGTCTACCAAACCTAATGGATGAACATAAAAATATTTTATTAAATATATAACATTTATTTTTCATTAAAATCATTCAATAATTATATTTAACCACATTTATTAATACATAACTCCCTTGGAAGCATATAAATAATAGTATTTTTTTTATATCCATTTGGTTTATATTTTCATTACTCATTAGTTAGTAACAAATAAATTCATTTTATATTAATATAAATAATAAATTTTAATAATATAGTAAATAATATTTCGAACTTATATTAGAATGGATAGGTTATATAATAGTATATTAAATAATAAGTTTTAAATAATACATTGTTATTTCATGAAATTCAGTCTTCTCTATAACAAAAGATATTGAGTAAGGCCGCCCTTTCGTGTAACACACTATACCTCATTGTTTTATGCAATTAAATACATAAAATATATTTTAATTTGTAAATATATTATAATTTATATGGATATTATATTACCTTATGTTCATGGTGTCGTGTTTCAGACAAATTATCGAATAAAATGTTCGTAATTTAGATTTCCAAGGAATCACATGTATAAAATGAATTATATACCCCTATAGTGTATTCTATAAATCTTAAAATATAAAGGCACAATATAAAACTAAATGGTGATTTAACCCAATATACCATTGGAATCTATCTATAGTTATATGAGGGTATTTATTAGAAATATAAAGGATTGATGTTAGATTTGTTATCAATAGGGATTCAAAAGGTATTGATGTTTTATTTTTTATAAATATCGATTGTCATGGTTTATGGTCAAGTTTTTTTTGTAATCTCAATGAATAATTTTATATTTGTTAAATCATCATTGGTGATAATTTATATTGAATACTTTTAAATCATGGAAGTTATGTTATGGTGTTTTTTAATCATAATGTGATGGATAAGGATGTGTTTTAAATCAAGATATATAGTTGTACATGTTGGAGTTATTGAATGGGTTTTTATTGGTCATGTAAAATATATCTAGAGGATTTATATTTGTGATGTTTGTGGAGTGTCTTGATCCCATTTACACCATATCCCTGAAAAGGATGCTATTTCCATATTTAATTACATTTTGATATGAATATATCTAAAAACGTTGTTAAAGTTCCAATGGTTAATGGAATGGTTGAGATGGAGAAGTGGCCAAGATGTGGATTCACATAGTATATTAGGAATATTGAGATATTATAGACCAAAATTTTAAATCTGAATACGGAGAATTACCTGGTGATCCGCATAGTGGATTATAATTATATCTGGTTAAAATGGACAAGGAATCTAGACTAATCCTATAGTGACATTGGAGTTGATCAATAGTGGATGGTGCTATAAAAAAAATCCATCCTTCCTAGGGTTCATGTGGTGGTGTACAATGTTTTAAATACATAACAACCAATGTTTATAAAACACAATATAGTGTAGAATCCATGGTAATGCTCGTGTTTAACATTAAGGACGTGTATTGTAATAGATTCTGAAAATGGATATCCTACAGCTATAGTGAATTTCATTGTGGTTAATAGGTGGATCCAAAATTTGAACTAGCTTGTAGTTTGGGACCACTCCCTTGGTGGTTTCTTTATTAGATACCCAAATTATTTTTATATTGTTCCAGGTTGTGGTGTGGGATGTGTAACACCCCTATATTTTTTAAATTTTTATGAATTAATATAATATTTACGATATTTTCCAACAAATAAAATATCAATTATTATTTAAAAAAAATTATGTTTGGATAGAGTTATAAAAAACCTAGTTAATATTACACTACACGCAAAACTTAGAGTATATTATTGTACACACAATACTATGTTTGTTTTGTGTTGCACACATTAATCATTCCCTTAAATATATTGTTTTACATGCAAGAAAAAGTTTTACAAAACAAAAATATAGTATTAATATGATTATTAAAATATTTTTATAATTATCACCTAATCATTATAATAGAAGATATGGATGAGGTTTAATGATTTATAAAACTAATTTTTACACATATATATAAAATATATCGTTTGGTCATAAATTAGTTATAAATTAATGAAATAATTATTTTGAGAATGATGAAATAATATTACTAAGAAAACTCTTTTTCTACGTACAAACACAATTTTATCCCAATAAAATAAAAAACCACATTTGATGATTGTTTTTAATAAAATTTATATATATTATTTATTTAATCAATACTTTATATACTCATGTAATTTATTTCATTGTCATAAGAGAAGAACAAATAAAATTATATTAATGATGTATTTTTATAAAATGTAATTTGACCTCCATTTTTGACAGACATACATTAAATAAAATTTATAAAATTTATATTTTTAGACATAAATGTTATTTTTTAAACTATAACATCAATATTTTCTTTGGGTTAGTTTTTTTAATTCCTTGAAAAGTTTCTTTTTTTACTCAATAGTGAAAA
This sequence comes from Viscum album, assembly GCA_963277665.1. Taxonomy (NCBI): domain Eukaryota; kingdom Viridiplantae; phylum Streptophyta; class Magnoliopsida; order Santalales; family Viscaceae; genus Viscum; species Viscum album. Next base: position 1,590,085,154 of record OY728161.1, on the reverse strand, counting down.
ACACTAGATTTGAATTCAAAATTTCTTTTTAATCTAATTTATTTAAATAGTTATATTATATTTTAATTTGGTTTTAAATAGTAATTATCCCAATAATATATAAATTAATCAAAATTATTTCATTAGAACCAATTTCATATTGAAATTGGATATAAAAATATTTCATACATTTTTGCAATTTCACTTTAAAAACATGTAACCCCATCCTATCTGTATGATTATTTTTCATTTAATTTATTCCAATTATATGATTATAATTAAATAAAATAGATTCCAAATTTGGAATCATAATAATTTACAATTTATAATAAGGTCAACCAAATTTTTTTAGAAATATTAGTGAAGGTAATTATAATTAGTTACATTGATTAAGGTAAAAAACGGGATAAATTATTGACTAAACATTGAAAAAAAATTGTAACAATTATCCTACACATTTATAAAAATACATTATGTCCATATTTAATATATAAAAGCCTATAATGATCTAAACAAGTCAATTTTTAATCATTTGGGACAATTAAATCTTGGGGAACATAGAATTCTTTTCAAGAATACCCAATGTGTCATTTTCCCACATATAAAATGCCTCAGCTCCTCCCCCTATCTTTAAATATCTCAATCCCTTTTGGTCATACAGAACCTAAAAAAATATTCTCAGAACATACCTACCTTTATACTAGAGTCCACCATTTGGGATTAAAACTAACCATGGAATCCCCTTGGCAGAAAACAAGAGGAGTTACCCAAAAAAGAGCTAACATACTTCCACATGCTCTTTTGTTTTATTTTCATTATACTGTACCTCAAATATTCATATTACAAAAATAAAGAATAATTTTTTTTTACAAAAATATAATGATATGTTTTTATTATATGTTTTCTAACTACACTCACACACACTTCCATTATATGGGTTATGAACTTACTCTTTGTGTATGACGAAATACCACATTGTGAAACGATGTCGTTCATTTTTTCTAGTACCTCCTATCATGGTTAGGCATTTATGATAGAAACAATATTAATATTATAAATATATATATGATATTTATGTTTTTCAACAGTTTTATTGTCACGACCCGTCCCCCGGGGCCCTTGCCGTGACTACCCTCAAGCCCGCCTTCCACAGACCAGGGGTTGGAAACTAGCACTAAAGGTGTAAATCCCTAAAACTGGGAAGGAATTGCCTTTATAAACTAAAAACACACACAACTAGGTACAAGCTTGAAGTAAATACTAAGTAAAGTTGTATACAAAAGAAGTGCTGGAAAGTAATAAGAGCCAGAAATACAAGACCAACAAGAAAGTACAGGTACAGCTGAAAAGTAAGTACAACTGAAAAAAAAAAGCAAAGAAGATACTGGGTCATCCTCTGGGGTTCCTACCTGAAGGGTAGGTACAGATGGCCTCCTCAGAACTCCATGTTCGTCAGTCTCTTCCATGTACCGACTCATCGTAAGGTCCACCTCCAGGTTCTGTACAGTCCTTCTAATCTTATCCTCTATCAGCATTGTCTATCGTCTAAAACCAACACAATTAGGTGCGGGCATAACCCGTGTAGGGGTGAGTATAACGATACTCAATAGGGACCCTGAGACCCTCATGGTCTCACAAATCCAACAAGGATAAATCACAATGTATGAAATCAACAGATAACCCCAATTTGGTATATGCCCATATATATACCTAAGTTATCAAGTAATCTGTCTCAATCATTAGGTAAACTCAAAAGTCATTGACTCAAATCAAACTAGGATTTTTATTCACATTGTCGAAACCATGGCTTATGGAGAACTCCTCCTTTGTCGAGTACAGTGGGTCTGCCACCACAAACAGGTGCTTCCCAATATCCTTAGACTGCTGAGGTACTCCTCCAATCGAGTACAGTGGGTTTTCTACGCCACATAGAGGCGCTCCCCGCCATAGGTCTACAGCTATAACCAGGCTCTCGCCCTCATAGAAATCAGAGGTTCTCCTTCTATTGAGTACCACGGGTCTTCTGCCACAACCCGGAGCCCCTCCATCGTGGGTCTTCCTCCACAACCTGGCGCTACCCACTGGTCCATCTGAATCACTCTAAGTCGATCGGTCAGCAGTCGTCAAGTCTCAGCCGTCTACTAGGTCTCTGCACTTTGTCTGTATGCCTCTAGAAGGATCCTCTACACGAGCTATTTGTAGATACTCCAACTATCATGAATTCCCATGTATAAGTATCTAAATGGTCCTCTATGTCATAGAGATCTCAATACAACTAACGGCGCATCAGTCGGACGCTCGGTCTATTATATATTAGCCTATTAGACCCAAGGGCCCGGTTGGATTCATGTATGATCCATCCCGGCCATATCTCAAATATACCCCGAACTCCAATGGGGTATTTTCAATGGGACCATTACGTTCCAAGAATACCAACACCACTGACGGTTCATCAAACAGATGTCCGGTGCCAAAAAAATGGCCAAAGGAAGTAATGGTTCAGTAGTGGGCCCAGGTCCGGTCCGACCAGGTCTGGCTCGACCCGGTCAGCCCGCTAGGTTCTTCCCGGTCTGCTGGGCCCGGCCCAGTGGGCTGCGGGGGCGGTTTGGACCAAAGGTCACCGTGTAGGCGGCTCGGCCAGGAGGTCGGGGTCAGTGTGTCCAGCGTCGCGAGGGGCGCGACTCGGATGGCTCGGACCGGGAGGTCAGTAGGGTGCCAGGTAGGTTGTCGGGGGGCCGCGTGGGACATAGGCAGGCCAGCGGGACGCCGGGCAGGGCACCGGGAGGCTGGGTGGGGGCGGGCAGGCCGGCGGGGCGCCGGGCAAGGCGCCAGGAGGTCGGGCGGGGAGCGGGTAGGCCGGCGGGAGGCCGCACGGGGCACAGGCAGGGCACTGGGAGGCCGCAGGGGTCCTCGGAAGGCCGGTGGGGCGCGGTAAGGTCGCCGGGTAGGCCGCATGGGGCGTGGGAAGCACGGCGGGATTTCGCGCGGGGCGCGAGTAGGGCGTCGGGTAGGCGCGCGGGGTGCAGGCAAGGCGGTGGGTAGGCCGCGTGGGGCAAGTGCAGGGCGCCGGGAGGCCGTGCAAGGTGCAGGTAGGCCAGCGAAGGGCCAGGCAGGCCACGGGCAGGCCGCACCGGAGGCCACAGGTAGGTGGGCCGACGGCTGGGTGGCTGACAGGCAGGCTGGTTTGGCGCGGCTCGGGCCGGCGCGGGTCGGTAGTGTTCGGCCGGGAACACTGGGGAGCTGTGGGGGCGGCGTGGTTCACCGAGGCCGTGGGTAGCGCGGTCTTTTTCGTTTTCCCCATTTGCTGCCGTGTTGCCGCTTTTAAGAACACCACAAGAAAGAAAAATTGATGGAGGATGTCGGGCCATGTAAGGTTGTCCCGCATCTTCCGTGTTTAAGGTGGTATCCATTGGTTCATCAAGAAAAGATGATGAACAACAATTAATTACATCACTTTTCATCGATTCCTATCATTCTATGATGAGAATAAGAAAAGAAAAACATCAACATGCCATAACCCTAAACCTAGATTGTCGGGTGTGGACGGTGATGTCATGGGAAGAAGACGTAGTGATTCATTGTTCGTCACATCCTCCAAGCACTTCTAAACACAAGTTGCGTCGGCTCATTGACGACGCTCCACGTCGGTAGGTGTCCAGAGAAGAAGTCTGAAGAAGATCGTTTTTCATTAGTGGAGTGTTCTTCATTAGAAGAGGAGGTTCTTCATTAGAGAACTTCATTCCTCCCAAGATCTCCTCAAAAAATGAATAGGTGTGCCAACCAAAAAGAAGTAACAGTTTTCCTGTTATTTTAATTGTTGGAACGAATTCAAATGAAGAATTAATTTAAGAGGCTCCCCCTAGTTAATTCATGAGAGTTGGCACAAATTAGTTAGGAGAGTTTGGCAGAAAAAAAAAGTTAGGGGAGTTCGCTCTATAATGGGTGGGGTGGTGGTCAAGGAGTTTCTCCCCATTTAATGGGGAGTTGAAGAATCAAGAGGCTATCTCTTATTAATGGGGGAGAGTTGATAGGTTTTCCTCTCCTCCCATTAATAGGGGGTTCAGCCCCGTGTGGTCCCCACCCCATTAATCCTCTCATGGGAGGCTGAGTTCAGGTGGGACCCACCTCCATAACCTCTCATGGGAGGTTAAGGTGCGGTGGACCCACCTCCAACTCCCTTGAAGAAGTTTTAACCACCCAACCTCCATTTGGCGTCTAAAATAAAATAATGTGTTAGCTCACATTATTTTATTAATCTTTTCATAAAATCCTAAAAATTAACTTCTATTATCGACTCACTACCATTGAAGTGAAAGTCTTCTTAAAATAATATCGGCGCTGCGAGTTCAACGGTGCCCTCAGATTTCAATTCCTAGCACCGGTTCAAAATTTATTAAAACTACCTCATACATTTAATGAATGTACCCAAAAAAACATCAGAAATTGATTCAGGGCACACCGGGCCTCAGAATCACGCGCCGTCATTTTTTACGGGCTCGTAAAATTCCCATGTATTTATGAAAAAAGTTTCCACGGAATTTTCAGGTCTTTACATTCTCTCCACCTCAGGGATTTATGTCCCCGTAAACTACAACTCAATCTAAGGGAACAAGTGGGGGTACTGAGCACGCATATGTGCCTCCAACTCCAATGTGCTCTCCTGAAGGTTCATGTGCTTCCATCGTAAACGCACCATAGGTATCGACCATCCACGTAGGACCCGCTCCTATAGATACTCAATCTCCACTGGATACTCGGTGAAATTCACCTCATCATCGACGTCCAGATCTCCATGGTCGATGATGTGAGAATGGTATTGCACGTATCTCCTCAATTGGGATACGTGGAAGACGTTGTGCACCCGGCGCAACTAAGGTGGAAGAGCCAGGTGGTAATCCCCCTCGCATACTCTACTGAGGACCTAGAATGGTCTGATAAATCTCGGAGATAACTTCCCGCCTAAGCCAAATCTTCGTACACCTCTTCGAGGTGAGACTCATAGAAAGACGAGGTCACCATCCTCGAACTCCAGAGGTCTCTGTCTCCTGTCAGCACACGACTTCTTCCTGCTCTGTGCAGTCTTCTTCCTCTCCTGGATGATCTGCACCTTCTCTGTGGTTGCACGTACCATCTCTGGTCCCTCTACTGCAAACTCCCCTGGGTCTGTCTAGCCCAAGGGTGATTTTCAAGGTCGTCGTATAATGTCTCGAAAGGTGTCATCCCACTACGGGAAAAATGGCTTTTTGCGATGGGTCTTTTGCAATGGGAATAAATCCCTTCGCAAAAGGTCCATCCAAGAGGTTATTTGCAACGGTGGTAAAGGCCCGTCGCAAATAACCAACTATTTACGACAAGAATTCGTCTCCCGTCGCAAATAGTTTGGGGCGAATAGCGTGCCAACCCGTGTGAAGCGCGCGCTAAGCCGCGCGAAGGTTATTTATGATGGGCCATGTCGCAAATAACCGGAGGCGGTTTATAGCTTTTTGTGACGTGGGTAACGACCCGTCGCAAATAACCAACTGTTTGCGATGGGATTTCGTCTCCCGTCGCAAATAGTTTGGCACGGATAGTGTGCAAACCACGCGGAGGTTATTTGAGACGGGCCCTTCACAAATAATCGGCAGCGGTTTATAGCTTTTTGCGACGGGATGTTGTCCCGTCGCAAAAGGTGTGTCGGTAGGGACTATTTGCGACGGATACCTTGGCAAATAACTTTTTGACTGCCGACAGTAATTAAAACGAGCATAGGTATTTGCGACGGATCCCGTCGCAAATACTCTAACCTATATATACCACATCTGTTTTCCTCTCATTGCTCTCAAATTTTAGATCATGTTTCTCTCTACACTCAGATTTTAGAGAGAGAATTTTTCAAAGGTAATTTTTTTGTTCACGAAGAAGTTGTGAAGCTGTATGCATCAATAGAAAATCAATCTTAAAATGTATTTATGTTTTTTTAATTTATTATTTATTTTATTTTATTATATTAATTTTTTTATTGTTGATTAGTTGTAATTAAATTAAATTTTAATTGTTTTGTAATTAGTATTTATTTGTACTAATAAATTAAAATTTTATTATTACTTTTTAATAATTACTAGTAATTATTAATTATTAATGATAATTAGTAATGTATATAATTAATTTGTAGTAATTAATAATAACTGGTAAAAAATATCAATAAATAGGAATAATTAGTAATTGTTAGGAATAATTTCAAATAATTAAAAATAAATATTAATAATTATTAATAATTAGAAATAGTTAGAAATAATTAGTAATAATTATAAATAATTAGTAATAATTTGAAATAATTAGTAATAATTAGAAATAACTAGTTATAATTAGAAATAATTATTAATAAATAAAATTAATTGGAATAATTAGTAATAAATAGCAATAAATTGCAATAATTAATAATAATTAGTAATAAATTGTTATAAATAGCAATAAATTGTAATAATTAGTAATAATTTCTAATAATTACTAATAATTACTAATAAATACTAATAATTAGCAGTAAATACTAATAATTAGGAATAATTAGCAATAATTAGAAATAATTAGCAATAATTAGCAATAATTAGCAATAATTAGCAAAAATTAGCAAAAATTAACAATAATTAGCAATAAATAGCAATAAATAGTAATAAATAATAATAAATTGTTAAAAATAGGAATAAATAGTAATAATTAGAAATAATTTGTAATAATTAGTAATAATTAGTAATAATTAGTAATAAATTTTATTAATTGGTAATAAATTGTTATAATTAGTAATAAATACTAATAACTACTAATAATTACTAATAAATACTAATAATTAGAAATAATTAGCAATAATTAGAAATGATTAGCAATAAATTGCAATAAATAACAATAAATAGAAATAAATAGCAATAATTAAAAATAATTAGCAATAAATAGCAATAAATATAAATAAGTAGAAATAATTTGTAATAAATACCAATAAATATTAATAAATATGAATAATTAGTAATAATTAGGAATAATTAGGAATAGTTAAGAATAATTAGTATTAAATATGAATACTTATTAATAATTAAGAATAGTTACTAATAATTAGTAAGGAATACTAATAATTTGGACTAAATACTAATAATTATAAATAATTAGCAATAATTAGGAATAATTTTCAATAATTAGTAATAATTACAAATAAATACTTATAATTATTAATAATTACTAATAAATACTAATAATTATGAATAGTTAGTAATGATTAGCAATAATTAGGAATAATTAGTAATAATTAGAAATAATTAGCAATAATTAGCAATAATTAGCAATAATTAGTAATAATGAGCAATAAATTGGAATAAATTGTAATAATTAGCAATAAGTAGGAATAATTAAGAATTATTAGAACTAATTAGCAATAATTAGAAATAAATAGAAATAATTAGCGATAATTAGGAATAAATAGCAATAATTAGAAATAATTAGGAATAATTAGGAATAATTAGTAATAAATAGGAATAAATTGTAATAAATAGGAATAAATTATAATAATTAGTAATAAATTGTAGTAATTTGTAATAATTATTAATAAATAGTAATAAATAGTAATAAATAGTAATAAATAGTAATAAATAGTAATACATAGTAATAATTAGTAATACTTAGTAATAATTATATATAATTAGATATAATTAGTAATAATTAGTAATAATTAGTAATAACTAGTGATAATTAGATATAATTAGATATAATTAGTTATAATTAGTAATAATTAGATATAATTAGTAATAATTAGATACAATTAGACATAATTAGAATTAATTAGTAATAATTAGTAATATTTAGTAATATTTAGTAATAATTAGATATAATTAGATTTAATTAGATATAATTAGTAATAATTAGTAATAATTAGTAATACTTGATAATAATTTGTAATAATTTGTAATAATTTGTAATAATTTGTAATAATTTGTAATAATTTGTAATAATTTGTAATAATTTGTAATAATTTGTAATAATTAGATATAATTATTAGTAATTAGTAATAATTAGTAATAATTAGTAATAATTTGTAATAATTAGATATAATTAGATATAATTAGATATAATTTGATATAATTTGATATAATTAGATATAATTAGTAATAATTAGTAATAATTAGATATAATTAGATATAATTTTCTTTGCTTGGTTGATCACCTTGCAAGTAGCGTTGCAATACGACAACCCAACTCATGCCCTTCTCATCTATAGGATTTATCTCACTTGACCCTTTACAAAGACCATTCTTCCTTGAAAATTTAAGGGAAATATAATGATGCCCCCTCAAATTTTTAAGGAAAAATGATCTATATAAAGGGAGCGAGATGATTCTTAGAGACGAGAACGACATTACATTGGTCATCATATTTCAACACTACTTGCGAGGTGATCAAGCATGCAAGGATGATTATGGAGTTTACATGGGACATTACTTCAGCGTCCAGCTCGAGAGGAGCTCATGGAGAGGCATCATCTTCTAGCTCACAGTATCAGGAGTAGTTCCGAGCTCAGAATGACCTTATAGAGAGTTTGTAGAAGTAGCTAGAAGAGATGCGTCAGTAGTAGCAGCAGCACGAGGAGGAGATGCGTCGAGGGCAGAAGCGGCAATAATAGCTCCACGAGGAGGATATGCATCGATGGCAACAGCAGCATCACGAGAAGATGGAGCACATGCGTCGTCTGACTCGTAGTTTAGGGATGGAGTTTCCTCCCACATCTCATTCATCTCCTCCACCTCCTACAGAAGAAGACCCCCTCCCGTGATTTTTTTATATCATAAACATTTGAATTTAAATTTGTTGTAATATGAACTGTTTACAGTTTCTGTCTATTATATCGGTGATATTATTACATAATTTAATTTTTAATATTTTTTTTTTTGTGAATATTGAGAATTTTAATGTTTTTTTATTTTATTTATTATTTTAATAATATTAATATTATTGTTTCATTAATTATAATTTAATTAAATATATTTTTTCAGTATTATATTTTTTAATATTTGTTTATTTTAATAATAATAATAATAATAATTTATGATTTTTTTAATTTTTTTTGTGAATATTGAGAATTTTTATATTTTTTTATTATTTTAATAACATTAATATTAAATTTTCAATCATCCTAATAATATGTTATGTTTTTTATTATTTTAATAATATTAAAAATAATTTTTCAATAATCATAATAATATTTACGATTTTTTTATATTTTTTGTAAATATTGAAAATTTTAATATTTTTTTTTATTATTTTAATAATATTAAAATTAATTTTTCAATAATCATAATTTTATAAAATTTAATTTTTTTAAATAAATTTATTATTTGCGATGGGATCTGTTACAACGGGATCCCATCGCAAATAGTCTAAATAATTTTTTCTTAAAAAAGGTATTTGCGACGGGATTTTGGACCCGTCGCAAATTGTCTAAAAAATTAATTTCAAAGAAACATTTGTGATGGGATTACGATCCCATCACAAAAAGGTATTTGCAACAGGCCCGTCGCAAAAGAGTATATATATATATATATAAGTATATAATCAGAGACTTATTTGTGACGGTGAGGTTTCCCGTCTCAAAAAATATTATTAGTGACGGGCCCGTCGCAAATAATATTTTTTTCCATGATGTTTTCTGCAAAGGGATATTTGCGATGGGCCCCTATTCCTTAAAGATTATTTGCGACGGGATCCCGTTGCAAATACCTTTAATTATAGTAGTGTCCTTATGGTGGAGTGATAGTTTTTGTTGTAGGAAAACTCCTCCAAAGGTAAGTGATCCTCCCAGCTATGACCTAAGTCAAGGATGCATGCACGAAGCATGTCCTCGAGAGTCTGAATGGTCCTCTCTGTATGGCCATCCGTCTGAGGATGGAAGGCAGTGCTCAGACGTAGTTCCATCTTGAAAGCCTCCCATAGCCCCTTTAAAATCCAGGAAGTAAACCATGCATCACAATCAGATACAATAGATGAAGGTACTCCATGTAGTCGCATAATATCATGCACATAGAGGCGTCCCATGTACTCAATTAAACCCTACTCTCTGATCGGCAGGATGTGGGCCTACTTGCTGAGTCGGTCAACGATCACCCAAATCGAGTTGTGTCCCCTAGATGTACGTGGAAGAGTAGTCATGAAGTCCATGTATATCTCATCTCATTTCCACTCTGGGATCTCAAAAGTCTGAACCAAGACTACTAGTACCTGGTGCTCCACCTTCACTTGGTGACACGTGATGCATCAAGAGATCCTTCTTCATACCCGACCACCAGTGCTATCATCGAAGGTCCTCGTACATCTTTGCCACTCCTTGATGTACCTCTAGAGGGGATGTGTGGAACTCCCTCAACACTTCCTCCTGAAGTTACACAGGTACCATTGTACATCCTCTGAAGAGAATGACGTGCTCCCTACCTTCATAAAATCCATTAGGTGCCTCCCCTATGGAAATCTGAGCACAACGCGTCTCGCAGTCAGCGTCCCCATGCTGTGCTTCCCAGACTCACTGATGAAGTGGTGGAGTGACTGTAAGAGACTGAAGATAAGCTTCTCCATCTCCATCCACAAATTATATCTATAAAGCAGCCAACTACTCAGTCGCCTCTCCTAGCAGTTGTATACCATATCTCCTGCTGAGGGCATCTGCTACAACGTTCCCCTTCTTAGGAGTATAGACTATATCAAAATCATAGTCCTGGAGGAACTCAAGACATCACCGTTGGCTCATGTTCAGGTCCTTTTGAGGGAAGATATAACTGAGACTCTTGTGATCAGAGTACATGAAAAAATGCTCACCCATAAGACAGTGTCACCACATCTTCAAGGTGAAGACCACTGCTTCTAACTCTAGGTCATTGGTAGCTTAGTTCTACTCATGTTGTCTCAGATTTCAAAAACCATATGCAATCACTGCTCGCTTCTGCATCAGGACACACCTGAGTCCAGTCCCTGATGCAAAGTAGAAAAATATGTACCCTACACCTTCCATTGGAAGTCTCAATATGGGGTCACTAGTCAACCTCTACCTCAGCTATTGAAAACTCTACTGGCATATCTCCGACCATACAAAGGGTTTCCCCTTCTTCGTTAAGGCAGACAGTGGGGCTGAAACTCTGGAGAAGTCTGGAACGAATCTCCAGTAGTATCCAGCCAATCCCATGAAACTCAGTACTTCTGTCACACTCTTAGGTGGATCCCAAGAAATTACCCCCTCAATATTAACTAGATCTACTGTATCTCTATCCTCTTACATGACATGTCCCAAGAAGTGAACATCTCGAATCATAAAATAGCACTTTGAGAGCTTACCATAAAGTCGGTGCTCTCGGAGTGTGTCCTGTACTACCTGCAAATGGTAGGCATGCTCCTCCTCAGTAGTCGAGTAGATCAAAATGTCGTTGATGAATACTATGACATTGAAATCAAGTTATTAATGGAAGATCCGGTTCATGAGCCTCGTTAACACTGATGGAGTTTCGGTTACGCCTAGAGGCCTTACCAAGAACTCGTAGTCGTCGTACCGATACATGAATGTCATCTTCTTCACATCCTTGTCTCGAACTCTGAGATGATGATAGACTAATATGAGGTATGTTTTCGAGAACCACCTGCTCCATTCAGCTAATCAAAGAGGTCATCAATTCTTCTAAGTGGGTACTTGTTCTTCACGGTCACCTAGTTTAGGCAACGGTAGTTGACAAAAAACCTCAAACCTCCATTCGCCTTCTTGGATAACAGAATCGGGGCTACCTAGGGGGAAACATTGGGCTAGATGAATCCCTTCCCCTACAATTCCTCTAGCTATAACCAGGGCTAGTGAAGCTCTGTGGGAGCCATTCGATACGTTGGTGTAGATATCGGTGTCGTCTCGAGGTACAAGTCAATGTAGAATTACACCTCTCTATGGGGAGGTAGACCTAGGACATCATTAGGGAAAACATCCGTGTACTGATTGACCACTATAGGATAGCTCAGACTCTCCACAAATACTGCTCAAGGGTAAGGTAGACCAACTGATGAGTGATTGGTTGCACCCTCCTCCGAGTAAGTCTATCTAGTGCTGTAATGTCTCTCTTCTTGCCATTGAAGGTGAACCTGGTCCAATCCGTGCGGACACACCACACTTTGCACCTAATAGAGTCAATCTAAGCATCGACTGTAGATAAACAGTTCATACCCAAGAAGACGTCGTAAGGCCTCGACATCGCTACAAGGAGATCCCAACAAAAGCTCTAGCCTGCTAGAGTAAGCTCACACTACCAGCACCAGTGCGTAATCGTCGAGTCTTCTCCCATAGGTGTCTCTAGCCATAAGGATCGAGCCAACGACTCCATCGGAATCTCTGAGCTCTGAACGAGGATAGTGGAAATGAAAGAGTGACTAGAACCTGTGTCTATACAAACCACATCTATAGTGGACTAGACACATATCATACCTAAAATTTTCTTTGGAGTGACATGAACGTAAGCCTCATCTTCCTGTAGTGGAGCTCTCACCTGTCCACCAGCTCCCTAAGGTCAGGGTGGACCTTCACATGGTGCTGGTTGTAACACCACGTAACGTCATCCACAGCCAGCTGCACGACCAGCTCCTATGCCACGTCCACCTCCTCAAGACAGTCCTCAGTCGCCTTTGTGTCGGGCTTGCCTCGGAACATGAGTGGCCTCTGATGCTGAAACATGTGTAAGGAACTAAGACTACAAGTGTCATCTACTGGTATCGTCGATTGCAACTGCTGACCAACGGGTACTGATATAGCATGGCACTCTACCCGAAGGTACTATCTCAGGAAACGGTCAATGTACTAAGGCCCCATCACAATGTGGATTATCCTCATGGTAACTCACTAAATAAGTCTAGTGTCTAAGATCACCATCTTCCCTACTGGTGTCTCAACTAGGCAAGTAAAATCTTGCAATCGCCACCAGCCATCCCTTGGCTGCGTGGGAATCTGTCTTGCATCAAAACCTCAGAGGCCTATACGGCTGGAACTCATACAACGCACTCAGTCGGCGTGCACTGTCCAGCAGTGTGGCTGGTGGTATCTAGTCCCCAACTAGTGGTGTTGCTGTTGGTACACCACCCGAAGGTTCCAACATAGTAAGAGGGCCCTCAACCAGATCCTCGTCGCTCGGTGGGCTATCAATATGAACAAGTCTTGGAACTCTTACTGGTTGTCTGTGTGGTGGCATCCTGAACAGATTCGACACGGTCAAAACTTATACCTGGTGAGCTAACCTGGTTGAGCAGACATAAAGAAAACATTTGAAAACACACATGCAATCAGTGTTTTTTTCACTAAGTCGGAAATCAAAAGTCAGGGTCCTGGTGTATGGATACGTCGGCCTCCGAACCAACGCAGGACTCCCTGATCTGAAAACCTCACTTAGTACCCTTAAGAATATTGCAGAGAAAAAGATCAGAGTCCTAAGTTCTTTGGTAGAATCGAATACTCTGATACCATTTTGTCATGACTCGTCCCTTGGGGCTCGTGCCTTGATTACCCCATGTCCACCTCCCATAGGCTAGGGTCTAGTGACTAGTACCAAATCCGTAAATCTCTAAAACTGGGAAGGCATTTCCTTTATAAACTAAAAACACACACAATAGAATATGAACTGTAATTAAACACAAAGTAAAGATGTATACAAAAGAAGTGATGGAAAGTAAAATGGGCTGGAAATACAATCCCAACAGGAAAGTACAGGTACAACTGAAAAGAAAGTACAACTGAAGAAAATTAAAGCAGCTATTGGGTCATCCTTGGGGGTTCCTACCGGAAGGGTAGGTACAGATGGGCTCGTCAGCACTCCATGTCCGTCAGTCTCCTCCGTGTACCGACTCATCATATGATCCATCTCCGGGTTGCATCTTGTCCTGCAACGATGATCCTCAGTTAGCATTGTCCATCATTTGCAACCAATACAATGAGGTGCATGCATGGAATGTGCAGGGGTGAGTATAATGATACTCAGTAGGGACCTCGAGACCCTAAATGTCTCACAAATCCAATAAGGATAAATCACGAAGTATGAAATCAATAGATAACCCCACTTAGGTATATTCCCATACAAATACCTAAGTTATCATATAATCTGTCTCAATCTTGAGGTAAACTCAAATGTCACTGACTGAGCTCAAACCAGGATTTTTATTCACATTTTCAAAACCACTGTTGCTACAGAACTCCCCCTCTATCGAGTACAGTGGGCATGCCGCCACAACCAGGTGCATCCCACTAACCTTGGATTGGTGAGGTACTCCTACTATCAAGTACTATGGGTCTGATGTTTCACATAGAGACTCTCCACACAATATGTATGACGCCACAACCAGGCGTTCCCCCTCATAGCCTGAAGAGGTACTCCTTCTATTGAGTATCACGGGTCTACTGCCACAACCAGGTGCTCCTCCACCATGGGTCTACCTCCACAAACTTGCGCTCCCCACCGGGCCATCCAAATCACTCTGAGTCGATCGGTCAGTAGTAATCAAGTCTCTACCAGCTACTAGGTCTCTGCACTCAGTTCGCTTGCCTCTGGAAGGATACTCTCCATGAGCTATTGTTCGATACTCCAACTGTCATGAAGTCCCACTTAGAAGTTTCTCAAAGGTCAGCATTGTCTTATAGGTATCAACGCAACAGACAGAACTTCAATCAGACACCTGGTCTGTTAGTTATTAGCCTATTAGTCTCGAGGGCACAGTTGAATTCATGAACGATCCAACCTGACCATATCTCAAATACAACCCAATCTCTTATGGGGTATTCTCAAGGGACTGTTGCATTCCAAGAATACCAGCGCCACTGACGGTTCATCAAACAGAAATCTAGTGCCAAATAAATGTCCAAAGGAAGTAAAGGTTTGGTAGTGGTCCCAGGTCCGGTCCGACCATGTCATACCGACTCGGCCCAACTCGGTCTGGGACGACCCTGTTTAGGTCGACCTGGTCAGACCCATTGGGTTTGACCTGACCCGTTTGCCGAGTCATCCCGCTAGGTTCGGCACGGTCCACTAGGCCTGGCTCAGTGGACTGCGGGGGCGGTTCGGTCTGAAGGTCACCGCGTAGGCAGCTCGGCCTGGAGGCTGGGGTCGGTTCGACCAATGCCGCGAGAGAGTGAGGCTTAGGCTGATCGTCCCGGGTGGTTGGCAGGGTGCCGAGAGGCAGTGTGGGGAGCGAATAGGTCGGAAAGGCACTGCTCATGTCACCAGGAGGCCACTCGATGAACATGCCGACCGTCGAGAGGCCGTGCAGGGCCTGGACAGGCCCGCAGGGTTCCAGGCAGGGTGCAGGGAGGCCGCGCGTGGCGCGGGCAGGGTGCCGAGTAGGTTTCGCAGGGCGTGGTAAGGGCTTTGGGTGGTCATTCGGGGCATGGGAAGGGCGCATGGTGGCTACGTGGGGTGAGGGAAGGGCGCCGAGTAGGCCGCGCAGGGCATAGGCAGGGTTCCGGGAGGCCGCGCGGGGTGCGGCAGGCCATCGGGGCACCATGCAGGCCACAGGCAGGCCGCGCGGTAGGCCGCGGGTATGCAAGCCGGTGTCCAGGTGGCGGCCGAGCAGGTCGTTTCGACACGACTCAGGCCGGTGGTGTTCATCCAGGAACACCGGTGTTCCGCGGGAGCGGCGCGGTACGCATAGGCCGTGAGTAGCGTAGCCTTCGTCGTTTCCACCTTCATCACCTCGTCGCTGCTTTGAAGAACCCCACAAGAAAGAAAAATCGATGGAGGATATCATACCATGTTAGGTTGGCCCACATCATCCTGGTTTAAAGTGGTATCAATTGGTTCATCATGAAGAGAAGATGAAAAAAAATTAATTACAACACTTTGCATCAATTCCATTCATTCGATGATGAGGATAAGAAAAGAAAAGCATCAACATGCAATAACCCCTACCTTGATTGTTAGGCATCGACGGTGAAGTTGTGGATAGAAGACGTAGAGAATCGTCATTCTTCGTGTTCTCCAAGAACTTCCAATCCCGAGTTGTGTCGTCTCATTGACAGCACTCTACATCAGTAGGTGTCAGGCGAAGAAGTCCGAGGAAGATCGTTCTTCGTCGGTAGAGCGTTCTTCGTTGGAAGAGGAGGTTCTTAGTTGGAGAACTTCTTTCCTCCCAATATCTCCTCCAAAGATGAATAGGTGTGCCAACCAAAAATAAATAATAGTTTACCTATTATTTTAATTGTTGGCATGAATTCAAATGGAGAATTAATTTAATAGGCTCCCCCTAATTAATTCACGAGAGTGTGCATGAATTAATTAGGGGAGTTTGGCATAAACTAAAAGATGATGGAGTTGGCTCCATTAAGGTGGGAGAGGTGGTCAAGGAGTTTCTCCCCATTTAATGGGGAGTTGAGGAATCAAGAGGCTCTCCATTATTAATGAGGGAGAGTTAAGAGGTAGTCCTCTCCTCCCATTAATAGGGGGATAAGTCCCGTGTGGTCCCCACCACATTAATCCTCTCCTAGGAGGTTGAGTTCGCGTGGTCCCCACCACCATAACCTCTCATGGGAGGTTAAAGAGCGGTGGCCCCACCTCCAACTCCCTTGAGAAGGTTTTAACGACCCAACCTCTACATGGTTTCTAAAATAATATAGATTGTTAACTCACTTTATTTTATTAATTTTTTTATAAAAACCAAAAAACTAACTTCTATTCTCGACTCAAAGCCATTGAAATGAAAGTATCCTTAAGCGAATACCGGCGCTTTGAGTTCAACGGTGCCCTCGGATTTGAATTTCGAGCATCAGTTCAAAAGTTATTAAAACTCGCTCATACAATTACTGAACATACCTGAACAAAATGTCAGAAATTGATTCCGGGAACACCGGGCCTCAGAATCACACGCCGTTAGTTTTTGCGGACTCGTAAAATTCCCATGTATTTAAGAAAACAATTTCCACATAATATATGGGTCATTACATCTATAATTTTCATATAACACATAACTTCATGATTTTCAATTTGTGTAAATATGATAACTTTGATTGTGGATGTGTGGACTACCACCTCCACAAAGCGATGTGATTCATTAACACATTACATAAAATGTATTAAGTATAAGTTCAGTAAACATATATGATATATATGAAATAATAATTATACTATAATTTATATATATGTGTGTGTGTGTGTGAGTCTGTGTGTCATTTACTTTATTTCATTCAAATATGATGATAAAATAGAAATAATGTTCATGCGTACATACAACCAATTGTCTCCATGAAAGGTTTTTTCAATTTCATATTTCTATATTTTATGTCTTTTTAAAAGACATTATATGATGAATATATATTATATTTATATAATGTTTTTTATTCTATAAAAATATAAATAATTATCTATGTAAGAGGACTAATAATTGTATGTAAAAATATATTCAAAAAACAAAGAAGATATTACAAAAAACATAACATTAAGATTCAATAATAAAAGGTTAATAAAGTCATAATCAAATAATATAGGGTATTAAATATGCTAATATGGTTCTATGGTAGATTTATCATAAACTTATACGTGTTATACATGACTTTTTAACATGTATTAATAATGCCAAGACTTAATGAAAGTGTCTTCTCGTCTCACTTTTTATATCTATGAGATACATGTCATGTTCACCACTTTTTTATTTCTTGTGGTGTATATACATCCTATGAATTTATTATATGATAATTATCCTTATATTTAAGGGTATTTAAATATCCATTTTATATATATCTCTCATTGGGTTTACGGTTCAAAAATTTCACAACAGGTAGGGTAATTTGGTGTCAAGTTGTGTTCTTTGAGACACATGTTATTCCATGAACCTATATGCTTATATGAGGTGTTTATACTACCATTTGAAATTTTATATAATTAATATTATTACTTTAATGATAATATATGCTTAATTTAATTTTATTTTATCTATGTTATTATTATTTAATGTAAAAAATTGTTAAGTGTTTTTTCTAAAATCTTGTCATTTATCAGGATTCTTTACAATAATTCATACAATGATGGAATATTAGGATAAATATCACAGTATATCTCATGATCTATATTATTATATTATTTTTAATTTTTTATCCATGTAATGGGAACATTTTCCACTCTTTGGTAAATAAGATAATTCATAATAAAATTTATGAACATCCGGTTTTACTTCTCCTTTCGATAAAAAATCATTGTTCTTTCAAAACCATGTATCATAAATATATTTTAAATATATTTTAATATTATAATATTATATTTAAAATAAATTTTTAAACATGTAATACCTTTAAAAAAATAGTTTAAAATAAATATTCCTATCATTTCCTGATAAAGGGGATTTTTAAACTTTTTTACACGAAAAAGGGATTATTGATCATATGCGATCATACCAATCATCATGACCACCATTTCCCTTAATATTCAATTTTATGTTTATAAGTTTGTTTTTTAAGATAATTTTTTACTAATATTCATTCAATCATTTATTTTTAAAGTGTTTTTCAAAGGAAAAAGCTTTCAATTTTTTTATTAATGTGATTTAAATGATTTTCAAAGCTTCATTTATATGTTTTCAAAAGATTATATTCAATGAAATGTATTTCAATAATTTCCTTATTTCATTATATTTTTACAAATAATTTTTAGATATAATGGTTTTCGAAATTATTTCAATACTTCATTCTAAAATTTTAAAGTATTTTCAATGAAAATGGTTACCAAAATATATATAAGAATATTTTATATGTTTTCAGAGATATTTTATAAGAAAAATGATATCAAAATGATTGATGTTTAAAAAGTATTTTTTTAAGAGAAAAAGATATATTCCCTAAGAAATGTTTTAAATAAAATTTTCAATCGTTCATTATAAGAAGTATATTTTTGAACAGTTTTTATGAAAGTTATTTTCCAAGAACGAATATTGTTCTCTATGAAATGTTCCATGTGATCTTTAAAAATCATTATCCATCTAAGATGAAATACTTTGTTTTAGTTTATTATTTAACTGGGATATGATCCAATAATACCATTAATTATATTTATTGAATGTTTTATGTTTTGATTTAATAAAATATCTCACTTCCACATCTTATATGATTTTGAAACCCACTTATTTTCAAGGGTGATAATGTTATTAAATGATTATGAGACCTTTATCTTTTCAATAGGTAATGATATGATCAAATGTTTATGATTACCATTTAATTTCATGTTTTATTATATGATGTTTCTGAAACACATATTTTTTAGGATTCACGATAAAGTTATTGTTTTATTATCTTAGGGAACATGTACGTATGATTTTATTGTATAATTAGTGGGACCTATATCTCTCTCCAATGCATTGGTTAACGATGTATATCTCATGAGATAATTATGGGAATCATGTTGATATGCTTGATCCACAGTGAAACATGGTTGTTCCCTAATCAAAATTGTGAAACATGTGTTTCCTGATCTGCTATGTGAAGATGGGGAAACCCGATCCACTATGGGAAAATGGGGAAACCAAATCCACTATATAGAGAAGGGGAAAATAAATCCCTTATATGGAAGGTATTATGACTAGGGATGGTATAGAACCATTCTTAGTGGGTGCAGACCCCATGATTTCCCTAATAAATTTTTGAAATGATACTTCAATTTTATAGAATGATTTTTATTATTGGATATGATTAAATGTTCACAATGTTATCAGTGGACCTGGATGCCTACCCATAAGTTTGTATGGGGGATTAATTTATTATCCTTAAAAAAATGATTATACCTTATTATTTTTACACATGTTAAAAATGTTATAAGATTATGTTATTTTCCACAATTCTATGTCTTATGCCTTGGTTTTATAGTCACGACATATTCTCTTTGACTTCCTAATTATTCAGGGCTTCTGAAATACCAATCATTATTCCAAGAATCATGATTATGATAGTTGATATGTATGATATGATGTTATAATATTATTATTATGTTCTCATAGACTTATCCTCATGTAATTCATATATATATATATCCCTTGATTACCCTTAATGGAAATTTAAGCTCACTCCTTTATCATGTTTCATATTCCCAGGTTATAAAGAATGGTTTTAAGTAGGATTACAAAATGTGGAGGATAATTATGGGATATGTTTAAGATATTTTACAAAATTAGAATAATGTGTTCCTAGTTTAAAATGAAGCTTAATTGTTATGTTCATATGAAATTTATTTATTTAATGTGATGAGTATTCATAAATAATGATGTAATATCCATGCATGTTAATCCTCAGTCACTATATTTGGTATCATAGGGATGTTTTAGTCAAATTTTGGAAACACTGATGAGAAAAATTTAGTAATATCCCTCGGGTTATATCTAAGGATATTTATCAGGACGTCTCTAAAGATATGTTTAAGGATAAGATAATGTTTAGAAAAATGTCCTAGATTTTTAGTAAAGGATGGAGAAAGTGGTTTCCTGTGAATACATTCTTAACTAGATACTACAAGTGGATGTGGATATAGAACATATATACATATGGGTAACAACCACAAAAACACCTTATTAATCTAGAATCAATCGGGAACGAGTGGATAATAATGTTCCTTTCTGCACACCTGGTATGAATCTTCTAGGGGATATGATATGGTAATTCACAAACTCTTTACAAACCATCAAGAAGGATTTAAATAAAATATTACTATGAATGACCTTAGATAAACCCAAGGTATCGTAGATTAAATAACTTTTCATGATTTATACAACCTATTATTGATTTTCCATGATTATGCAGTTTTTTCACCATGATAAGTATTGCCCACACTATGCTTTTTTTTATTCAATGGAAGGGACAAGATGAAACTGAGTTAACATTTAATAATTCAAATATGAAATGTTCAGGATTTATGAAAATATTTTTCTTGTGTGGGAATATCTTGAAGATAATAAGGAAGATGGTATGATTATTTGTTATACTGGTAAAGATAAAGAGGCCTCAAATTCCATTTGAAAGGTATGGAATGTTCCAACATTTTTTACTACTTTAATCATAAGAATAATGAATAAATTGAGGATGAGAAACCATAATACATTATTCATATTTAATATTTTATAAAAGTGGTATTAATGAATAATATGATGAAGCTCAATTGCTTGTTTGATGAGGAAGTGGCATGAATGAATAATTTATGTATTTTAATTCAAATATTGTATTTTATGAATAAAAAAATATAATTATTTTCAGTATAATTTTTTAATTAGGATTGAAAATAATATTTTGAATGGTGATGAAGACTTAGAAAAGTGGTTTAATAGAAATGTGGTATTTTTAAGTATAGAAAGGTAACCCTTATAATGTTCATAAGGATGAGAAAATGAAATTTTGTGTGGATAAAGAGATGATTATATGGAAAAAGTTAATCAAAAAGTATTTATGACCTCAAAACTGATAAAAAATTAATAAAAATTCTATGTTATGATGGATGATTTTAACAACTTTTTTGGATTTATGGAATATATCCAATAATCATTAGAATAATAAATAATTATTATTTCCAATAATTTTTTATTTTAATTAAGGTTATTACAATTTTTTAAGAGAAAAATGATAAAGTAATTGACATGTTTGGTATGTGAAAATGAATAGAATATTTACAATATACGGGGGATAAATGCTAAGATGTTTTTTAGATATTTAGTAACCTTTTTGAAAATGATAGTATATTAATCTTTCAAAGGGATTATAATGTTATCCATTTCTAGAAATTATAAGTTAATCATTGTATGATGTGTAGAGATTAATGTATAATATCACCATATGATGATTTTTGAATATCGGATAACTTCTTCTATCCATTTAAGTATGATAATAACTAAAGATAGATGAATTGAATTATTATCCGTTATAGATCTTATGATCTATTAGTGCTTCAATCATAACAAATTCATCGTTATTTTACATAATAATATATGAAGTGTAAATTTGTCAAAACACTAACAAAGAGTAAGATTGTGATAAAATCAAGTAATTATATCTTCTTGTGAATTTTCCTCAATTTCAGAAAAATGGTCTTTAAATAAAAATTTGACCTATTAGCATAATTTTTTATGATATCAATGGCCTTTTTCACACTTATTCAGTTTATAGTTTTTTGATTGTTAAATTTCTATGGATCACCCACTTTCATGTGACTAGTGATCTTTATCAATCACTATGATAATTTATGATCTTCTTCCATGTCCACTTTTTCACTTCCCACGTATGTTCTCCTTTGTGGAAACCTAGTTATGAGTTACATTGGGTAACCATTACGGTTATATCTTTCCCTATTTAAATGATGTATTATTATTTATTTTTTTGATGTGGGTTTATAAAAAAGGAACCATAAAGTATTACACCTTTGATAACACGTATGAATTTAGAGGTATAAAATCATTTTAATGGGTGTAGAATGTAACAACATGAGATGTTGTGAATTTTTTCATATTAATTTAATATTTTTGAAATTTTTCAACCCTAACTATAGCTTCTATTATATAAAAACACTATGTTTATCATAGGTTATACACAGTACCATGTTAATATTTTACTACATGAAACACTTAGATTATATTGTGTTATAAAAAAACTATGTTTGGATAGTGTTACTCACAATATTGAGACCCCTTGATAGATTTTGTTATAAATAAGACAAGGTTTTACTGAACTAAAATTTAATAATATTATTATTAAAATATTATTATAATTATGAACTTTTCATTAAAATAAAATATAAGAATCATATTTATTGAAATATTAAACTATGGCTTAGACAAAAATATATAAAATTATTACTTTAGTCATTAATTACATAGATATTAATGTATAAACTATTTGAGAATAATGAAATTTCTTTTCTAAAAACAACTACTTTTCTACGTAAAAACACAATTTAATATCAATAAAATTAAATAAAATACTTTTTATTAGTATTTAAATAAAATTTAC
Source organism: Viscum album (assembly GCA_963277665.1). Lineage (NCBI taxonomy): Eukaryota > Viridiplantae > Streptophyta > Magnoliopsida > Santalales > Viscaceae > Viscum > Viscum album. Next base: position 1,590,062,197 of record OY728161.1, on the reverse strand, counting down.
ATATTTTATATTAAATATATTTTTTTAAAATCATCCAATATATTTGATACACTTAAAATAAGAATAAATCCAATTATACGAATAAATATAGGTGTTTTTATAAAAGGTACTTCTACTACAATTTTAATAGATACCCTATTTATAATCAAATTTTTGACACATTTATAATTTTTATTTGAAAAAATAAACTCAATTTTTCAATTATGAGTATCAAAATTTACTTTGCGTGAATGTTTCGTATCTTTCTGAGAATTTTCATTTTTTGATGAATAATGAAAAACCCTGAATCTTAATTCATAACTTCTTTTTTTTCTAATCTATTTATATAGTTAAATTATATTTTAATTGGGTTTTAAAATATAATTAGACCAATTATACATAAATTAATCCATTTTTTGTCATTGGAACCAATTTCACATTGAAATTGGATATGAAAATGTTTAATCCTTTTGGACATTTTCACAATAAAAACTCGTCACCTAATCCCATCTATGAGAATAATTTTAAATTAATTCATGATAATTTAGTGATTAAAATTTGGAAAAATGGATTATATTTTTAGAAACATTATAATTTATAATTTATAATTTATAATTATTTCAAATTAGTTTTTTACAAAAACAATATTACTTAATGTAATTAAAAATAATTACAATGATTAAGGTAACGAAGAAATTAATTAATGACTAAACATAGAAACTAATGTGTAAAAATGTCCCTATAATTGTATGAAAATTATTTTCAATCCATATTGATACCCTTAAACATCTAATTATATATAATGGTCCATTTTAAACCCTTTGGGGACATGTAAAACATGGGGAACACAATTCTTTTTAAGAATACCCAATCTGTCCTTTTCACCACTTATAAAAGGCCACTTCTCCTCCCCATCTATATAAACCTCTCATGAAATTTTTTCAGCCAAAACCTACCCAAACATACTACCTAAATCCCTTCATTAATCCTTTAAGCCTCAATTTTGGAAAAAATCAAACCAAGTATCCCTATGGTGGAAACCAAAAGGAGTTTCCCAAAAATGAGGTAACATCCTTTCATATGCTCTTTTTTTTATTTTCATTTTCCACCATCTTAAATATTATTATTGCATTATTATATAATAACCTAGGTATCATAAATATAGTAATATTTTTATATTATATTCTTTATACCTACACTCACACACAAATCCAAAAAATGGATATTGAACTTTCCAATCGTTTATGGAGAACTACCGCCTCACGAAATGATGTCGTTCGATTTTTAATTACCACCTCCCATGGTTGGGCACTAAGATGGATAATATATTTTTATATGATATATAACTAATATTTATGTTTTATTAATACTTATTTAATTTTAATAAAACACCTAATGTCATACTTTCTATTTTTAAATATGATAACTTTGTTCGTGGATGTGTTGACTATCACCTCCCCAAAGTGATGTGATTCATCCACACATTACATGGAATGTATCTGGATGAGTTTAATAAATTTATATAATACATATTAATTAAAAAGTATATTTTAATGATTATATATATACATATATTTCATTTACTTTTTTCTTTGAAATATGTTGATAAAACTGAAATAATGATATTGCGTATGTACGTCATACCTTGTCTTTGAACGATGTATTCCCTTTAATACTTCTATATTTGTTATATAAATATAAATAATTATATGATAAATATATATTATATTTGAATCAAATTTTACATTCTATAAATATTGAAAAAATCATTTATTTAATATGATCAAGAATAAAAGATAAAAACATATATACAAAACAAAGCAGATATTACTTGAAATGTAACATTAACATGGTGTTACATTTAAAAGTGTAATATAAAGTCATAATAAAATAATATATTGTATTATATAGGATAATATGTTTTTTTATTATATTTATAATAAAATTTTACTTATTATGTATTTTTTTGAGCATTTACAACGAAAGTCAAGACCTAAGGTAATGGTTTTCTCATACAACTTTTTATATCTATCAAATACATGGAATTTTAAAAAAAATTATTTCTTTATGTGGTGTATTGACTGGTTTACCAGGACTGTTTAATATTATGCTTCCATTGATGGAATATTATGCTACATATCTCAAGATATATCATGAAATATCATATCATCTGATTATTTATGTTATATCCAAGTAGTGGTAAAATTTTCTCATGATTTTTAATTAAGATAATTTATAAATAAATTATGAAAATTTGATTTTATTTCTAATTTCAGTCAAGAATATATTTTCTATCAAAACCATGTTTTCTAAAAAAAATAAATTTTTTTAATATTATACTATGATATTTAAAATAAATAATTAACCATTTTTTACTTTATTACAAAATTAATTTAAAAGTAATATTCTTGTCCTTTTCCAATTAAGGTACTTTTCTATAGTTTTTAGGTGAAAAAATAATGTTTGACATGCACAGACATACTCGTGGTCGTGACCTTATTTCATTGAAGATTAATTTGTATTTTTAAAAGATTATTTTTATTGAAATTTTTCCCAAATATTATAAATAATATTAATTATTTTTCAATGAAAATGTTCTTCACCTTTTTTTAAATAATTTCACATGATTTTAAAAGTATCATTTATATATTTTTTGAAGGATATTTTCAAAGAAAATAATTTCAATGATTTAAATATTTCATTATAGGTTTTAAAATATATTTTATAAAAAAATGATTTCCAAATTAATTCAAGAATTCTTTCTGATTTTTCAAATTATTTTCAATGAAAATAGATTTCAAAATATCATCAAGCTTACATTATAATTTTAAAAATATTTTTATATGAATTTTTTTTTCAAAATTATTGATGTTTTGAAAAAAAAATTATTTGAAAAATATATATTCCTCATGAAATGTATTAAATGAAATGTTTTATTTTTATTTAAAAAAAAATTTTAAAATTTTTTTATGAATGGTATTTTCAAAGAAGGGATATTTTCCATAAGAAATGTCCCATCTAATCTTTAATAATTCTTATCCATTTAAGTTGAAATAATTTGTTAAATTTTATTGTTTAATGGGGATATGATCCAAAAATACCATTTATATTATTCCATGGATGGTTTATATTTTTATGGATTGATGTTTATGACACCCATTTCTCTTTCACAGGTTATGTACATTTGAATCCCACATATATACATGTGTTATGCTTTGATAAAATTATTATGAGACCTATCTATTTTTCATAGGTAATAATATGATGAAATTTTTATGATACCCATTTAATTTCATAGGTTATGTTATGATGTTTTTGAAAACCTAATCTTTTTATGGGTCAATATATGATGAAATTTTTATTATCTTGTGGCAAATGTATGTATAGTTTTTTTATGTGATAGGTGGGACCTATATCTCCCTCTAATACATTGTGTTCGGATTTATATCTCATGATATAATGAATGGAAACAAGTTGAAGAGATTGATTCACAATAAGAAATATGTGGGTCATGATCTAAAATGGGAAGCATTTGTCTTAAGATCCATTATAGGAAGATGGGGAAACCCAATTCCCTATGGGAAGAGGGGAAAACTTGATCCACTATCAGATGAAGAGAAAATACAATCCCTTGTAGGGAAATGACTATGACTATGTGTGGTTGTGTGTCCCACCTAGTAGATTTAGTCCCCATGATGTTCCCTTGAAAATTAGAATTTACTTTTAGGGAATAATTATTATGCAAAAACCTAATTACACATTCAAACTTTTGTATATAGACCTGGTTTCCTATTGATAAATTTATTTGAGGGCCTGATTTCATGACCTTAACTAAATGTGTGGTCCTATTTCTATTTTCACATCTTCACAATGTTATAATCTAATTTTTGGGCTATAATTATATGACTTATGCATATGTTATTTTTTAATTACATATGGTATTTTACCTATTTATTATTAATGTCTTGTGAACTTCAAATATTTATTCCATGAATCAGGGTTATGATCTTTGATATCCATGGTTTGGTCTTCTAATGTTATAATCATGTTCTTATACCATTATGCTCATGTTATGCATACATATCTCCCTTTATTACTCCTACTGAGCATCAGGGATCAAACTTTTCTTATGTTTACTTTCCTATGGTTATGAAGAAATGTTTTATGTTGCAGTACAAAAAGGGGAAGGTCTCTATGGATGATTTTGAATATCCTTCAGAAAACTAGACTAATTCATTATGAGTTACAAGTACACAAAACTATAATGGTACTTGGGTATGAACTATTATAATTTGATGAATATTCATAAAAAATTATGTCATATAGAGGTATCTTTATACGTGGTCACTATAGGATGTGTCAGAAGTATGCATAGTAAATATATAGGAATTTTCCATAAATATGGATGAACAAATCGACAATGAAATATACATAATGTTACTCTATTTTACACTATGATACTATCAAGTATAAAAGAAATTTTTGTTTTAGTGAATTAATATGAAATTTATTCATGCTTAAAGTAGTAACAGTAGGTCCAAAAGTTTTTTATGATAGTTGTTAAAGAAGAATTTGTAGAATTTGTTAATTAAAATTTGTGTGTTATTGTGTTAGACCATAATGGTGATATATGTTACATATTTATTGTCTCTCAAACTCCTTTTAAAATCATGATTTAGATAATGTGAAAAGGAAAAGATGAACATTTTTTATTAACATACCTGAATTTTAGACTCCAAAACACGAAGAGCTCAAATTTAGGGGATGTAATATTTATGATTTGGAATCATTTAAGATCCTACAAAAATATAACATTGTTTTTTACCTATATCAGAGTGATGTATAAAATATAGGTATTCTGCAAAGTATAGAGGTTGCTGACTTAAATCGTTTTAAAAAAAAGAAGAAATAACAAAACTAGGAAACATTATATCATCTATCTACATTTTATAATGTATTATATATTTCAAACTAATAGACCTATGTGTACATTAATTTTGTGTGTATCCCTCCCCGGTGTAGTGAGGAAAGAAGAAGGTCAAATTGGGAATGAGAAGGTGGTGGTTCTTAGGATATAGTGAGTCTCCCATAAACATTAAAAGGTAGAGGTCCAGAAAAAAGTAGTGACCTAGCTAAACCCATTTGAAGGAGAGTGACCCAAAACTCATTATTCTCTACGAGTAACTTGTTTCATGAAAAAATGTTTTTTTTTATTCTCCATGGACATAGCCAAGTGAGGTTGAAATAAGTAAATAATCATGTCAATATTTAATTTATGAATACACGCACAAAATAGATCAAGGAACCTAAATAATATCCAATAAATGGTAATAACAAGTAACCTTATATGTTTATTGTTCAAGGTCTTAATGTGGAAAAGTTATTTTTAAGGTAATGTGTATTAATTATCAAGGATATTTCATACCTGGATTCAGCCCCCCTCTCAGGGTCATATCATGATAATCCCATTTTTAAAGGCTAAAATTGGTATAAAATTGAAATGGTTTATTTTGTAATAAAATTTTTAATTATATAAAAATAATAATTTTCATGAATTATATATTTATATACATTAAAAAAATATTATGTAATTTCTATATCAAAAAAAGAAATACTTTAAACTAAACTTTTTCTTTAAAGATTTATATTTGAAATATTAATTTCCAGATTTTATATTTTTAATTAGTGATAATTAATTCAATTTTTTAAATAATAAATTAAAACATATCATAGGGTGAAATTTCAGTATTTTTGAAAAAATATTTTTTTTTCATTAAATAGTGAAATAAAATTATTTTTGTAAATCTGTCATTTATTTTCAATAAATTGAGTAATTTAAAAGTATCATTGTAATTTTAATATTATTAAAATTTAGAATAATATTATTTATTTATATTTAATCACTTTAATTAATTTTTAATTGACATTATATTATATTTTAATATAAGTTTATTTTTGGGTAAAAAAAAGTTTTTATGAAAACTATATTAATGTTAATAATGGTTATCCAATTTAATTATTGAATATAATGCATAATTGGGAATGTTTTAAATAAAATTGTTAATTATATAATAATATATATTAAATTTAATTCCTAAAATTAATAATATTAATCATAGAGATACCCAAAAATCATTTTTTTTCTTGAAAAATACACTTCTTCAAAACCCTTTTTTCATCAACAATGCATTGTTAATTTTAAATTAAAATTTTCATCTTATATGAATTTAATTTTATTAAAATGGATTTAAAAAATTATACATAAAAATTTATATTATAAAATATGGTAAATACAATTTATTTCCATAATGAATTGTGATAATTGGAAACAATAATTACCATGGTTGTGGTAAAAATGGGATTACTGGGGGTTTACATTAAAATTATAAGGTTTAAAATGACTTAATAACTTTCCTAAAAATTATTTTATTGGAATATTTAAACCATTAAATTTATAATTTTCTAGAATTATTTATTTTGGAGCCTTTTGTAATGATAAAAACATGGGTACACTTTTTCTTTTAAAAAATTACAAGGGTGTCGCTCACCTCACTTATAAAAGTACACTCACTCTCTACTATTCATAACACCTTAAAATAAAATTTCATCATCTAATAAATGACCAAATATCTTTCTAAAATCCATTACCATGAAATGAAGACATTATTTTTATATTAAATCTATCATAAAAATTCATTTGGTGATTACCTAAGGAGGTTTTCTGAAGAAGGTGTATCATGATTAACTAAGCATTTCTATATTATTTCTTCTTCATCCTCCTAAACTATTATTCAATTGATCATATGTTACAACACTATTATATACCAAATAATTCTATTTTTATTATGTTAATGTAATAATCTAAATTCATATCCTCTTCCATCAAATGTAATTCGAAATCATCATCTATGTGTGTGGTACATGACCACCTCGTGATCTGATGTCATGCATTTTCCATCATCACCTCTCACATATTTTAATAATGATGGATTTAAAGTATATATTATATATTTTAAACATATTTATTCTTTTTTATCTATTATATAACATATAAATTATTACGTTCCATTCCATATGGGATATGATAATGTCACTCATGTGTATAGAGGACACACCACCTCACTTAATGATGTGATTAATTTTTTACTATCTCTTATATAGAAGTTAATAATTATATAATTCATGAATATATGTGATATAAATAACATAATTATTATATTCATGAAATATTTATCATTATAAAAATATAACATAAAATTTTCCTTCTTACACTAAAGAATTATATCATCGTTTGACGTAATTGTGGACTGCCGCCTCCACGAAGTGAGGTCACTAATTTTTCATCACTAATTAACATAGATGATATATATATTTATATTTAAATAAATAATATTTTATTTATTATATTATGATCATTATTTATAGATAAATATTAGTTACCTTCTTTCTATAATAATCATTGTAAAATTAAAATTATAATCACTCTTATATACAGTCTACTATCTTCATGATCATAACGTAGTTAATTTTCTATAACCATCAATAATCATTGGTAATAAAAATATAATTTATGAATAAAAATAATAGTTACTTCATGATTATTGTTGTCGATTTTTTTATATAATAAACCCTTTGACCATTTTCATCTTACCCGTGTAATTTTTTTGACATATAATCCAAATATCATCAAAATATACCATGTGAAATTAATTGAATAAGTAATTGTATATAACATGGTAATGAGTAAAACTAAATAAATAATATTGTGGAAAAATGTTCTTCTGGTTTTAAATAGGTTAAATAAGTTCATTATTCATGATAATAAAGAAATAAAGTTATCAATTGAACTCGTATTAGTGGACTTTTGGTCAATTTCCATTAATTGAGGCACATTTTGATGTTATAAACCTATATAATATTAGGAGGAATATGCATTTAAATATTATATAATTAATTCATCTATTATCATGATATTTTTAAAATTTCACATTATTCTTTCATGAGGCTTACGATTCATATGTTTCCAAAGAGGTAAGGGACATTTCATTAAAAAAATACCCTTATAATGATTTTCCTAAAACACTATTTTCCTTCTGTAAATATGTTTTTTGAAAGGTTTAATGATTTTAATTACATGGAAATGATAATTTTATAAATTTATATTTTTCTCAATAACTATTTTCATAAAAATGATTATTTTTTTAGAATTTGTTACTATTATTACAGATGAAAAAATGAATGTTCTATTTTAAAATGTATAGTGGCGATGCATTTACACACCACCATTACAATTATTTGAAGTTTGGAATCCTTTAAAATATTTACTTTTTTATTCAAATAAAAAACCTATTTTCAATTTTATGAGTATTTTGTTTTGATGTTTTATTAAATAAATTTATATTTTAATATATAAAAGATTCACTAATTCGGGATAAATAGTGTTTAAAGGCGTATTGATGAAAATGTAATCATCCATGGTTAATTATTATATTATAGTTCTTGGGAATTTTTTATTATGATTTTTGCCTCCGTAATAAACTAAGGATGGGTGGTTAGGTTATTAACCAATTATGGTGGGTTCTATTATAAACCATGGACAGGTGGTTATGTTATTGACCAATAATTGATGGTTCCATTATAAACTAAAGAAAGGTGGTAATGTTATAAACCATGGGTTTGAGGTTTTGTGATAAACCAAAGATAGGTGGTTCTATGATAAATCAATGATGGTTTTGTCTATGATTAATCATGGATAAGTGGTTCCACCATATCCCCCTAATGCATTGTGTAAGAACTTGGATATTCATTTCAGGTTTGGATCTTGATTTCAGGTGTTTTTGGGAAAAGGGGAGAATATGAAAATTTAAGTAGTACATGTATTGTACTTGAGAGTACACTCCATATACTTGGTTTTCAGGGGTATCCATGTCCTGACCATCTAATGGTTGAGTACATGCCTATGCGGGGTGACCAGGATATTTTCTAAAGCAAGGGATAGGTAAGGCATGTACACAGCGTGTACATTAAAATAAAATACTGTGTACTTTTATTTTTATTTATTAAATCGGACCAGGACCGCATCTCATTTACATAAATGACTAATTATGAACCCAAAGTATCTAGGAGTGACATGAATCACCAAAAGTTCACAGAGCCACCGATCGGTCATCTGGTCTCTGAATTGAACATCGTCGATTGCATTGGAATCACCTCGGTGAGTTCTTCCTTCTTATAGAGCATATCCTATTGATTTTTCAACCTTCATGAGTTATTCAAGGTTGAATGTTTTTGAAATTTTTGTACATATATGACATTCTAAGTCGAATAAAAGGATGAGATTCACCCATATCGATCGTATAATGGTAAGGTATGTGTTTTTTGCGTTTCAGTAGTTGTCTTTGGATTATATATGAAAAAAGTTTAAAATAACCTATTTTAGGGTATTGCGTTTTTTGGACATTAAACCCTATTTGATACATGCAATTTTTATTGCTAAAGAAATGATTTTGGTTATGATTTTCATTTATTGCCTTGTTTATGGAGGTGTTTTCCCATGATTGTTTTCTATTAGATTTTTTGGGTCCAGAACTGCTTCTTAGGATTTTTTTTAATACATTCCTAGGGTTGTTATGATGGAGTTTATATTATATGATATTCTTGTGGTATTCATTGTAGTTGTTTATACAAGTAATATTTTTTGAGATTTACTTGGTTGATGGATATCATTTATGCACAATTATATTACACAGGGTTGTGGGAACCTAGTGTAGTGACACTATAGGGGGAATGGATGTTGAGGACTTCCCTAGAGTGTATATTACCTTTGAAGTTACGAGACCATAGGGTGGGACATACATTGATTACTCCCTTAGAGTGTCAATAGTATACCATTGTGAGACAACATGCGGAATTTTATGTTGAGTGATTCCTATTAGAATTTATAGTTACCGTTAAAATACCATAGGAGTAATTAATGGAGAGTGCTTCCAAAAATATTATTTTTATAAACATAAAAATAGGGTTTATACAATGATAACTTCTCAAAGGGTTTCTTGTGATTTATTAGTTGAATAATTGTTAACTGTAAATAATTGCAGTTGAAACTATAGGATTGTTTACATTGAGTACTTCCTTGTTTATTACATCTTTTTTCATATTTTACTACTATATATATTCAATGACCGTTAGGCATAGGTCTTCTCGTGGTTTCTTATTGGGTTTCGCCTCACACCAGTTTGGGTCATGATTTTGGGCCCAAACAGATTATATTGTTGTAGGTATAGATAAGGGAAAGAGCCATTATACTTTAGCTACTTGATTACTGTCATGCTGGAAATAATGGGACCAAGATAAGGCTTACGATGTTTTTAGAGTTTTTTTGTTTTCTTGTACATTGTTTTAGTAATGTATTCCAAAATTTTAATTTTTTGGCTACATTCCATGACACATGTGACATGAATAATTTATAAATGTGCTCCAGTTGTTTATTTTCTTTCAGTATTCAACATATGGCCCTATTCTCTGAGATGAATTTGGAGGTGCACAAATGACAGGGGAAGACATTTCATTCTTCTATAGTATTTACCTCTACTCTACTTGATCGGATTCTAATGAGGCAGCTCTCAGATTCTAAAGGCCTAGTTCTATGGGAGAGTATGTCAGGAGAGGACCCTATACCTGGTTGTACATTAGGAGAGGATGAGATCTTGCATCTTTATGGATTGTATGGGTGTTAGTAGACATACACAAGGAGATGATATGAGATATTCAATCTTCGGATTGGGCATTTGATCCTAGTGTCACAATGATGTATAGAGATCTACACCATCAGAATTGGTGTCCTGGTATGAAGATAGAAGATTCTGGTTTTGTGATGAGGTGTTCCACCTTTCAGTAGGTGAAGGATGAGTATCAGTGACTGGTATGGCTTTTACAGCAGTTACCCATTCCTTAATGGAAGTGGTATGATGTTGCGATGGATTTCATGATAGGTTTAACAAGATAGCCTCATTGAAATGGTGCATTTTCTGTTGTCATTTACTGGATCATAAAGGTTGCACACTTCTTAGTGATCAAATAGACCTTTAGTGTTGATGAGTTGGGAAGGTTGTATATCCCTGGGATTGTATGTTTACATGGGGTTCCATACTCCATCCTCTTAGACATAGTAGCCCGCTTTACTTCTTTCTTTTTTTTGTAAAAATATAGGACTTTGGGTAAATAGGTACTTCTTAGTAAAACTTACCATCCCCAAATAGATGTCTAGTCTGAGCACATGATTAAAGTGGTGGAGGACATGCATCCCAGATTTTGGAGGTTCTTGGGAGAAGTACATACCTTTTGTGGACTTTTCCAAAAAATAATAGTTTTCATGGGACAAATTATATGGATCTTTATGAGGATTTGTATGATAGGACATTCTAATCTCCCCTATGTTGGAAATAAGTAGGAGAGATATCTATGTTGGGACCTCTTCTTGTCTAGGTGACCAAAACGATGGTGGAGTTGATTTGGAAGAGGATGGCTACTGCACATTCAAGTAATAATGTCTTATGATGATCATCGGAGTCGACCTCTATAGTTTGAGGTCGGATATATGGTTTCCTATGTGTCACACTGAGGTTGGGACATATGAGGATTATGAGACAGGGTAATCTTTCATCAATATACATTTGGTCATTTGAGGTTTTAAATATAGTCGGTATATTTTCATATCGATTGTAGTTACCTCAGAGGTATTAGGATACACGTGACGTCTTCTATGTTTCTCAACTGCGGTGTTACTTATTATACCCATCTAATGTTTTCCAGCCTAAGGAGGTTGTGTTATAGGTAGACACCTCAGTCTAGGAGAATCCTATCCAGATTATTGATCGTAGTGTGAAGGTTCTCCTTAGACAGTATGTCCCTCTGGTATAGGTTTTGGGGCCTCATGTGCGAGTACAGGATGAGACATGGGAGAGAGAGGATGATGTGCGATCATAGTGGGCATAGTTGTTTGAGGATTCTTATTTTTTTCCTCCTTTTCGGGGAAATTTGGGGACAAATTTCTTATTGGGGGATTTTTGTAAGATCTCAGATCTTCATTTCAGATATAGTTCTTGATTTTGACTATTAGTTGGGAAAAGGGGGAGAATCAAGAAATTTATGTAGTACACACCGTGTAAATAAGAGTACACACTGTGTACCTAGCTTCCACAGGTATCCATGTCCTAGCCATATAATGGATGATTACATGGCTATGTGGGATGACCTAGATACCGCCTAAAGCAGAGGATGGGTAAGGCATGTACACAACATGTACATTAAAATAACACACCATTTATTTTTCTTTTTATTTGTTTATTCCAAACCAGACTGCATATCGTTTATAGAAATGAATTCTTCTAAACCAATGTATTTAAGGAGAAATGGAAATCTCTAAACTTTCATCGAGCCACCGATTTGTCGTATGTTCTCTTAATCAAACATCATCGATTGCATTAGAATCGCCTCAGTGATATCTTCCTTCTTCTAGAGCCTCTCCTCTTGTTTTCTCCTCCTTCGTGACTTATTCAGGGTTGAATTTTTTTTTACATTTTTGTAGATCTACAATGTTCTATATTGAATCAAAGGCTAAGATTCAACTATATATATCGTACAACATCGAGGTAGGTGGTTTGTGCCTTTTCATATTTGTATTTGGATTATATATGCAAAAAGGGTCGAATGAAATAGTTTAGGGTATTGCGTGTTTTTTATATTTAACCTTGTTTTATGCCTACTATGTTTTGTTTTCTTGAGAAAGGGTTTTGGTTATGATTTAGGTTTATTTCCTTTTTTATAGAGGTAATTTCCCATGCATGTTTGATATTTTATTTTTGGGTCTAGAACTAATTCTTAGGCTATTATGATTTCCATTCATAGTGTTGTTAAGATGGAATTAATATTATATGACATGATTGTGATATTCATTATAGTTTTTATATCCAAGTATTATTTTTTGAGATTTACAATGGCTGCTGGATATTGTTTGTGGAGAATTGAATTACATAGGCTGTAGAATCATGGTCTAGTGAGACCACAGGGGGAATAGACATTGGGGGCTTCCCCAGAGTGTCTGTTACCTTTCACGTTGTGAGACCATAGAGAGGATGGATGTTGAGTGCTCCCTCATAGTGTCTGTAGTATACTAGTTTGAGAGCACATGGGTAACTGGACGTTGAGTGCTTCCTCGGAGAGGCTATAGTTACAGTTGGAAGACCATAAGAGCAATTGACAGTGAGTGATTACTTAGAGAGTCTTTGTCTAAGATAAACTAGAGGGGTTAGACTGTGAGAACTTCCCAGAGGGTTTCTTGTGTTTGATTTGTTGAATAATTGGTCAATTTAAATGAATGTAGTTGAAAATATAGGATTGTTTACTTTGATAGGTTACGTGTTTATTACATCATTTTGCATATTTTCCTGTATATATATTCACTGACATGTAGGCACATTTCTTTTGGTGGATCCCTATTGCGATTTTTCCCACACCTATTTGGGTCATGCTTTTAGGCCCAAATAGATTATATTGTTATAGGTATAGATAAGCTCAAGAGACCTTCTGCTTTAGGTACATGATTTATGTGTACAAGGAGAGTATGGTAACAAGCTATGGTTTGAGATGCTATTCTAGTTTATTTGTTTTCTTGTACATTGGTTTAGTACTATATTCTAACATTGTGACTTGAATAGATGATTTCCTTGACACATGTGACATGAATCATTTATATATTTGCTCCATGTGTTTATTTACTTTAATTCATCTATTTTTTCTTATTGTGTGGTATTACTACTTCTTCTACTATTATCTGTTTTTTTTTCATTTTGTTACTCTTACAATGAGGTTATAGTTTCCCCACTATCACACCCAAGTACCTTGCTTCTAGTTGGTAGCTTCTGGCATTTGGGGAAATGTGCTTGAGTCCATGTGACCAACCAAGTATGGGGAACCTTTGGGAGGCACCCGAAACCAGGACATTACACATTGGATAATGAAATTTTGAAATTTTATCATATATGTTATTCCATTTTTAAGAGTGACATCAATGATGTTGTACTGAGATACAAAAATGATTTATATGCTATTTCTATTGGTTTTAATTTATTCACTTTTCAAAAAATGTGTGTCATTTAATGTGAAAATTAATTATTGAATTTCTCTCAAATATGTTTTAGATATAGGTATTAATTTATTAGGTTTTCATGTCTTTCACTAGACTAAAAAATTTCTTTTTTCTTCTAACAACGATTTTCCTTCTCATACCATGTTTTAAAATGTTTTTCACTGGGTATACGGATGGGTAACGTAATGGAAGATTTCAAGTTTAATGATTAAAGGAATTATTATTAAAATAAATCATTACTTATTACAAAAGATTTATGTTATAGAAAAAATGTATAATGATTGGATGTATCCACTTTTTATATAAATATATGTTTTTGTAATAAATTTTTTATGACATAATTCTCCAAAATTATAAATAAGAAAATATCCTCCATTGTAAGATAATTTATTCATGAAATAAATCTCTAGATTAGTTACTGTTTATAGATGGGTCTATATAGTTGGTATCAATGGTTGTTTTAGAATAAATTAGGGTTTAGGATAATTATAATAACATACCCATGATATATTTTAATTTATTATAATTTTAAATGATATATAATTTAAAAATTACCATGTTGATTCATCTAAAATATATATATTAAGAAATATATTAAGTATAGGAATGTGAGAGTCTATACTTAGAATGATATAAGAGTAAAATATTTATTCAAATGATCTTCAATAGATTATTGGAATTGGAATAGACTAGTTTATTATAGTGATGGATTAGATGACAAAATCCATAAAGGTTGAGGTATCCATGAGAGAGTGGAGTTAGATATACGATGAAGGAACATGTCAATATTATATCATTTTAGGATGCAACATCCCCATTATTCATTGGATCATCAGACATTATAGTAGCATAAGGATTGATAAATTATCTACAGAAGATGCTTGATGTCATGTGTTGTCTGGGGAATCAAAAAGAAACTCTTATTATTTATCAATTTTAAGGTGAATCTCATAGATGGGTTTATATGATCATTAATAATATTGGGAAATATGATCGTGGATCCATGTAGTGGTAAATATTTATGGGTGGTTTCCATGAGATATATTCTCTCATGGTTGTTCAGTTTCATATGGGAAAACAAATCAATGAATTTAAGTTAAAATATGACATTTATGTTGCTATTTATGAAAAACAATTTTGAGACTATCCAATTACATACTATATTTTCTGTTGAACATTGATAGTAAAATTAACTTATTTTACACAAGGTTAATACCATTTTTATGAAAATAGTTTTCCAAATGATAATTTAAATGAAATGGGAATGTTTTCATTGTGTTGATAGAATGGAGATGGAGTTTTTCAACACTTATAGTCATTTGGATGATATGAGTATGTAATGGTCTAGATTGAGGGAAATGGAGAAGAAACCATCAAAAAATATGGATAATGAATTATTATAACAATAATGATTTATAGTAATCTCCCAATTGTTATTAGTGGGATGGTTTTTCCTAAAAATATTATTGAACAAGTCATAATAGAGTTATGTATCATTCATGTTAGGGATTGGGTTTTATTTTATCATGATAAGATAGATTTTAGTGATAATAATGTTATATTATATGATTTCATGCATTTTATAACGTACTAGTAAGCTGAGAAGATTATTATTGGTGGTAGTAAAGTATACTGAGATCATTCTGTTTAAAATAAATAATATTTTCAAATTAATAATATGTCAATATTATGATAATACATTGATATATTTCCATATGATTTTTCTAGTTTTATTCCTAATTGAGATGTGTATATTGTTTTCTATATATTTCTTGATGAAAATTTATTTCTAAAAACCCATATAAAATGCCACAAGGGGAACATTTATAATTTAAAAAGAAATTGCAGGAGTTTTTATATAAAGGATTAATTATCCCTCACACTTCACTATCATGTGCTACTATTTTTCTCGATCAAAAGAAAAATAGTTCAAATAGGATTTTCATTGACTATACAGAATTTAATAAAATCACTATTAATAATAAGTATCCTTTTCGACATATTGATGATTTGCTTTATCAGTTTAAGGGAGCATAGTATTATTCAAGGGTTGATCTACGTTTTAGGTACCATCAACTGGAAGTAAATGAGTTTGAAATTCTAGAGACAAAATTTTAGACTATATATGGTCATTATGAGTTTGAGGTTATTCCCTTTTTAGTTCCTAATGCATCAATTTTATTTATAGGGCTTATGAATATTTTTTTCCAGGAAATTTTTCATATATTTGTGGTTTTGTTTATTGATATTTTTTTATATTATAAATTTTATGAGGAATAAGGAATCCACCTTTTTCGAACTCTAGGAGAAAATAAAATGAATGAAAATTTTATTTAGTGTTAATTGTAGTGGTAAAATATTTCATTCCTTGGTTATATTACTTCTAAAGATCAAATACCTATTGACCTTAGTAAAAAATAATTTAATAATTAAAAAACCCACAAATATTATTGAGATTCAAGGTTTTCATTATTTAAGGTTTTACTGCTAGAAGTTTGTGGAAAATATTAATCGGTTTTCTATCCTAGTGACTAAGCTAACTCAAAAAATGGATAAATTCATCTAGAAAGAAAAACTATGATGAAACTTTTACATAACTAAAACCAAGAATGCTAAAATTTTCAGATTACGTCATAGGTTCTATAAATGGGGATCTTTTCATCTACAGTGGTACTTCATTAAAAGCACTTGGTTTTTCCCCAATATAGAATTATCAAGTAATTTCTAATGCTTTAATTTTTTGAAACCCCATGAGTTAATTTAATATACACATGATTTGGAATTAGCTATTGGGGTTTTTGATTTAAAAATTTGGAGGCATCAATTGAGTATAGTAACGCGTCAAAAATATTATGATCATGACATATTAAAGTATATATTCTCTAAAAATAACTAAACATGAGACTATAGATCAATAATTATTATTACATATTCAATAAAATCCTTTAAAATTAATGAAATTAGCAAATAATTTGAGTTGTTAAAAAAAAGATGCATTAATTATTTTATATTTTCATCAATACACTTTGGTTAATGAATTAATTATTTTTTCAAGGAATTTCTGGATATAGGGAGATCCTCAGATTTGTTTCATGTTTCAGTATAGTCACCAATTTTATAATGAATTATGAAATCTCAAAAAGAGAATCATCAATTCTAGGAAAAGGTGCAATCTGTTAATATGTTTAAGTTTATTTATTTTAATATTGGTGAATAATGTGATTTTAGATTGGGAAAATGATTATGTGTTTCTTATTATTCCCATTTAAACTCAGTGATGTTGAGTGAAGCTCATAGTTATCCATTTTCTATTCATTCGGGCAGAAATATGATGCATAGAGTCTATTGGGAGTATTACTACTGTGATATAATGAAAATTTATATTATTGTATTTACCATAAAGTGATTTAATGATATGTAGGTTAAAGAAGAGTGAAGAAATCATCAGGTAACAAAGCGATTTTGATGATTTTTGATAAATTAACAAAATCTTTGAATTTCCTTCCAATTAATGGTAATTACCTCTGGATAATATTTATCAACTAAGTATAAAAGAAATTTTTTGGTTTCATGGAGTTTTTATCTCCATTATATCATACCATGATCATAGATTCACATCTTAATTTTGGTAAGGACATTAGAATTCATTCGGTACTACATTGAATTTCATTAAAAATAGTTATCCTGAAATTAATTTTCAATTTAAAAAATTATTCAAACCATATATGATATTATTTGTTCTACTTTAATGGATTAAAATTAATTTTGGGATCACCATATTTCTTTGTATTAGTTTTATAATAACAATTTCATGAGGGTATATATATGGAAAGGATTGAGTAATTATGTGGAAACTACTTTAGAACGCAATTGTTTTTGGTTGATTTTAGATAAATTAGGTGGATGGGACAAGATTTGGTAGTGTATAGGGATGATAAGGTGTAATTAATTTTGAAAAAAGTGATTATGGCTTAGAGTTGGAAGGAAATTTGTACAAATAACTAGAGGAAATATCGTTATTTTGAGGTAGGTGGTAATGTTTTTAATATGGTATCTCCATAGAATAGTGTTTTGAATATTGGTAAAAAGGAAAATATATGTCAATGATTAACTAGAACATAGT
Source organism: Viscum album (assembly GCA_963277665.1). Lineage (NCBI taxonomy): Eukaryota > Viridiplantae > Streptophyta > Magnoliopsida > Santalales > Viscaceae > Viscum > Viscum album. Next base: position 1,590,043,949 of record OY728161.1, on the reverse strand, counting down.
AAATCTTTGGAAAATTTTCAATAGATTCCTACCAAGTGGATTTTCCCCTAAGTATATCCGAGGTACCCAACATATTTCATGTTTCAATGTTATGGAAATATGTGCAGTATTCAAATCATAATTTTATTATTAAAGTAATTTAGTTGGAATAGAATGTTACACATATAGAAAAAAACTTCTCATATTCTTTTCCATATAGAGAATTTGTTTTGGAAAAAATTGATTCATGATATTAAAGTTTTATGGAAAACCCTATGGTTGAAGAAGAAACATGGGAATCTGAAAATGATATGAGGGAATGAAATACCAGATTGTTTAATATCTGAACAAAATAGGTGGGATGAAATTTCAAAAATGTAAGAATAATTTAACAACCTAGTTAATTATATAACAAATCGTTTTGTGGAATTAGATATCTATATTCATTATAAAAATATTAAGTAATTTATTATCAAAAAATAATAACAAAAACTAAACACTTTTCTTAGAATGATTTAATTGAAATGAATTATTTCTAAATATTATAATTTTAAATATAATTTTTTTTAGAATTTATAGAATCATCATATTAATATTATAAAAGGCTGATTTTTTATTTTTTTTAAAAAGTAATGATTTTTAGTAAATAGTAAAAAATACATATTTTTGTAAAACAATCATTTATTTTCTATAAATTTTTGTTAATTAAAATAAAAATTATTATTTTAATAGAACATAATGTAAAATAAATATTATTTCATAATTTTTAATCTAGATAGTTAATTTTGAATCAACATTATATTTTACTTTTATATAAGTTTATTTTTGGGTATAAAAATAGGTTTGTCAGAAAATTGTTTTAAAGAGAATAGTTTTTATTAATTTTAATTAATTATAATAAAAAATAATAATTGATGTTTTAAATGAAATATATATTAAATATCAATTAATGTTAATTTATATTCATATTTTTATAATTATCAGTCATATTTTTTATAAAAAAACATCATTTTCATGAAAATTACACTTTTTGAGAAACCTGATCTCTCATCGCATTTACATGTGTAATATTAATTTAAAACATTACTATTATGTGAATTGAATTTATAAAATGTAATAAATTTTGGAAAAATAATAATTTAAATTATCTAATATGGTCAACTTAACTTTTTACCATAATGAATTTTGAAAATGGTAAAATTTAATTATCACAGTTATGGTAAAAATGGGTATACGTGGGGTTGAACCAAAAATATATGGATTAAAATGACCTTAAAACATGTCAAAAATATATTTTATTTAAATATTTAGACTTTATAATGTCTAATTCTTTATAATGACATATTTTAGATCCTTGTGGCATATGAAACCCTTTGAAAACTTTTTTGTTTTCAAAAATTACAGATATAAAAATCACATCACTTATAAAAGTCACACACTCCCTTATCATATTCACAGCTTTAATAAAATTATAATCATAAAAGAAATACTAAAATATCATTCTAACTACCATAAAAACTACATAAATCCATTAAATTGATCATAAATCTAAACCAAAAAAGGATATATATGTGCATACTTAATGAGGTTGTCCGAAGAGGAGGTATCTAGCTTCACCAAGCATTTTTATTATATTTTTTCTTCATCCTCCTAAAAATATTATTAATTTTTTCATATATAAGATCAAATATATATCCCAAATACTTATATGTTATTTTGTTTAAGTAATAACCTAAATTAATCCCCTTATCTATCAAATGTGATTCCAAATCGTCATTCGTGTGTATAATGGAAAACCACCTCACAAACTGATATCATTCATTTCCAATAATTGTATATCAAATCATTCTATAATGATGTATTTAAAGTATATATATATATATATTGTGTTTTGAATATATTAATACTTATATATTTATTATATCATTTATAAATCTTAATTCTCAATCCATGGGGGATATTAAAATAACACTCGAGTCTACAATAGAAAACTACCACATGAAGTGATTTGATACATTTTTCTATAAATATGTATATGTAACATAATAAGGATAAGGTTAATTAATATATTTTATTTACATAAATTAATTATTATATTCCTTAAATATTTATTGTTTTGAATGGATAATATTTTTTATTTCATACACTAAAAAATGATAATGTTATTCATGTGTATGTGTAGACTATCACCTCAATGAAGTGATGTCACTCATTTTTCATCACTAAATCACATGGAATATATATATATATATATATGTATGTATACATAATTAAATACTTTTGTATTTATTATATTATTATCATTATAGAATTTTAAAATATTATATATCTTTTTTCCATTATGATTGCTGTAAAATGGAATTGTTACTCATTTGTATGTATGACCTACATTCTCATTGATCGTAACATAGTTCATTTTAAATAAACATAATTCATAATTGTTTCAAAATTATAATTCATGGATAAATATTATAGATATTTCCAAATTTTTATTCTGGAAATGTTTAAATAAGGACCACTTTGACCATATTCAACCAACAAAAGTATTTTTGGACATATAAGCATAATATTGATAAAATAAATCGTGTGAACATAATTGATTATGTAATTTTATATAACATGTAAAAAAATTAAAATAAAATGAATAATAAATATGAAAATTTTTTTATGAAATTGAATGATTTATATAAATTTCTTATTTACGATTATAAAGAATGAGCATGAAAAACTAAACTAGATGTTAGGGACTTCATCGAAGCTTCCATTCCTTGAAGTAAATTTCAATGTTAAACACCTATAATATATTATTAGGTGTATATACAGACCCTTTTACCTGATATATGATCAATTTATATATTCAAATTATATTTACTATTTTGTTTTATGTTATTATTTCTTAGAGATGATGAATAATATTTCTCCCTAGTGGTGAGGTACATTTCATTTAAATGAATCCAATTATAATTTTTTTTCATAAAAATTCATATCTATTTGATGTCCATGTTTTTGAAATTATTTTATGAGTTTAAAAAAATGTAAATTAAAGTTTTGTATAATAATTTTTTTCATTAATTCTTGATTAAAAAGGATGATTTTTTGAAATGTTTTACTTTCATTACAAATGACAAAAGAAATGTTATGGTTTAACATATACATAGACTAAAAACATTCCCACAACAATATCCATTATTTTATGCTTGGATTCCATTATAAGAATTTCCATTTTATTCAAATAAAAACCATCTTTCTTGTAACGCCCCGACCGTAGTTACCCAGATCCAGTTCATTATTTTAATACATTGGCATGATTACAAGGAAACAAGTCCCGAAGGACCGATCAATTTAGCAGTCTTGGAAAATAGATTACGTACATTAACATTACAATAAAATTTCACACATAAAACATAGAATAGATTTTTCTTTGAGAACCCCATTATTCCCTTTATCTTAACCCTTCGTATCAATTATAATACACTTCTTGGAATCCTGGGAAAATAAAACATAAGAAATGGGTGAGCTCAAATGCTCAGTAAGGTTAAATAAATTAGCGGAAGCTATAAACTTCTAAGGAAAGTTTTATAATAAAATAAATCTTTTAAACATAAACTTGAACATAATATGGAAAAAATAAATCAAACATTGCCATATTAACATGCATGTGGATATTCTACTAGTCGAATAACTAATGTAATAACTAATTTCATAATGAGGGAATGCCTAACGCCGGATATAATTACCACATAGTCAAGGACTTATGCCGAGACTACAAATAAATTTTTTTTCAAGCCCTTGTGCCATGACACTAGTTTGTATCATCAGACCTACTGATGCATTGAGGAGCTATAGCAGGCTCCACCCGTCAGTTACTAAGTCCATTGCATTCCTCATATGAAAATTTTGAAACAAAACATAAACATTCGTATTAAAACTTGCATAATAAATGTAATTAAATTAAAAATAAACCATTAATGGTATTAAAATAGAATAACCACAGTCAAACATATCATAACTCATTCAATACAAAATGGAAGATTGTATTATAATAAATCAACCTCAATCAAAAATAATATTCAGAAAAGGAAGCTGGCATAATTGAAAATGATGCGTAAAACATTTTGAGAGAAATACCATTTTTGTAAAATAATTTAAATGTCACACATTTATAAAGGAAGTAATTTAAAAGAGATTTTTGAATCAAAGTGTCTCATACCATGTTGAGTCTTCTAAAAAGAATTATCATTTCAAAACATTCATGTTCATATAAATAAATCCTTAAAATCATTTTGAAAACATGGGCATTAATTAAAAATATTTAGAAACATAAAACTTTAAAACATTTAAAATTATGATATTGATAAAGAGTACCTTTAAAAATTGCTTAAAATATTCATTTTCTAGTCATTTTTTTGAAAAATGTACATGGATGATAAAAATTTCCCAGTAAATACTTACATATAAAAAATCTCGGATAATAATGAGATTCAGAAATTAACCCCTACCTTGCAATTTCCTTTAGTTGAGAGTACGTTTAACCTCTTGTATGAATATCTTAGTATGTTATTAAATTATACCAGAACCATGTTAATATTTATTATATCATACATGAATAATTTATGACTTCATACTACCCATTTAATTATAATTTCCATGGTAAATTAACATTTTGGGTAATAATCGCTTTCTTTATCGTACGTGTTTTAACTTGTTACTCGTGATTTTATCACTTAGATCAAGATTTAAATAATTCCAGAATATAAAAATTGATTTATATGTCATATATATATAGAATATAAATATGTATAACAGACATACATATGAAATGAAAAACACTGTTTATGGAGACGCTAGTCCGTACGTACGCATAAATGTTGTTTTGGTTTTCATATCATATTTAATGGAACTAAGTGAATAAGATATATGTAAGTACATATATATATATATAGTATAATTATTATGTCTTATATTACATACTAATTAGTAATATATATTTTTATAATCACCGATGAATGTTGAACGTGGAAATGAATCTCATCGTGTTGTGGGGACGGTAATCCGTACGCACGCACGAGCGACAATATCATATCCTTAAAAGTGTGGAATTGGATGGTATAGTAATTTTACGTAGACATAATCATGTTATTTTAATTATTTATATACATAGTACTAATCATTATTTCTAGCCAAATAACATAGTGTTGAATAACAAATTACACCATGGCGTGGAGACGGTAAGTCGTTCGTACGCACGCATGGTTACATTATCATTCATAAGATGGATAGAATAATTAATATAGTTGTGAAAAATTTATAATAAAATCATATTATATATAATATACTGAAGTTATTATATTATTATGGAAACAACAAAGAAATATTATGTGGAAGAATAAGAGAACTTGAAAGAGGGTGGTGAAATCATTACCTTTTCTTCAGGTTCTTCCTTTTGATTTGATCAAAAGGGCTCCTTAGGTTGGTTTTCTGACAAAATAAATTCCTCTAGAATGAAGGTAGGATATTTGGGAGGATATTTCGTCAGGGTTTGGCCGAGCCAAATGGCTTTGGAGGTTTTAATTTGAGAGAAGGGAAAGTGCCCTTTTATAAGAGGGGTGAGGATCACTTTACGAAAAGATTAAAGTATTAATTTATTATAAAATCATATTCAGTTTATAATGGTTAAAAATGAATTTATTTTGAGTATTAGGTGGTAATGGGTCTAAATCCACTCAACCAATAGGTTTTATACAAGTTTAGGATACAATTTTGACCTTATCTTTTAGATTTAAATCTTAGTTAAATAGTTTAACTTTTACCGTGTCTTCTTGTATTCTTACTCTATATGGTTAATAAACATACTATAAACTTCCAAGAGAACCTCAAGTGGCTCATTAATGACATATATAATATTATTTAATCCCTTTCCCCAATCCTTACATTTTTAGGAATATTATATCAACCAATAATATAGTATTTGTTTTAAATATTAATTTATGTCAATTTTGACACTATTTGGTATTTTTTTGTGAAAGTCATCACAACTTGATTACATCTAAAAAGATGCATTTAATCATCCCTAACATGTCATATTATCCTATAAAATTTGTGGATTTCATAAAATCTTTGAAATTATATTTATTTTAATATTTATAATACCATTTATTTGATTCTTTCATTAATAAGGTAATTACTGCATCATCATTGTGTCATTAATAAATTTAATTATTTAATCTCTAAAAATAATAAATAAAATACCATTATGTATTAAATATTTGTATCTTTATAATGAATATTTATAGTCTAATTTATCTTATGTATAACCCAATATTAAAAATGGTTTATTTATTAAACTTTGATTTTAACTCTTTTAACTCTTCTTTAAATTAAATAATAATAAATGTCTTAGTCTAATCCAGGTGGACCTAAAGGGTCATATTTTATTCCTAAGGTTTTTTTTGGTCGATTTAAACTTATCCAATAGAATTAGGACATGTGATAGTGTAATAATAATATCATTTTTACCCTTAATTTATCTATTTACTTTTAACCGTGGTAAATAAAAGTAAAAAAGTTACGATTCACCAAAAATTATTTTTATCTTATTGAACCAAATTTTACTCCTTGATATTAACCGTGTCTCTTGGATTTTAAAAATTATACTCAAAGAAGTGGTAAAATTAATTGTTATGTGAATTCACAAATTCTCTTAGGAGGTGGGTAATAGACGGTGAAAAATTCAATAAAATTTTTATATATCTAAATTTATTATAAACTGACTCTAATGAATTAAATTGAACATATATAGATATTATTTGTCTATTTTGACCTAAAATAAATTTAAATAAAATAAAAAATTATTTAAACAAAAATTCGTTTTTAAACTATAACTCAGTTTTTTTCACTATTCATCAAAAATTAAAAGTTTTTCGAAAAATACCAAAAATTCACCGTAAAGTAATTTTGATATTCAGAATTCAATAATGAAGTCTATTTTACCAAATTCAAAACATAGAAGCTGCATTTATTAATTTAAAATTAATTCTCGCTGTCAAAACCATAAGGCATATTTTTAAGAAATAATAACTATCAAAAGCTTGACACTTGTTTATGTCCAATTTCAAAGTGAAATTACTTACATTAACCAGAATTGAATTAACTGGTAAAAATATAATATATTTATACTTCAAAACCATTAAAATCAATAATTTGTCACAATAAAATATTTTGATTAAAAAAGTTTTTTTCGGTTAAAATATAGTATTTTTTACTATTCACCCAAATATGAAAGTTATCAGAAAACACCAAATATTTATTAAAACTAAATTCTTATGTCCCAATTATAAAGAAGAAGTTTATTTTGTCAAATTGAATATGTAAAAGTTTCAAATATTGGATTTAGAAAGGGTTCACCATTAAAAGGCGGTAAAAATATATTTTTTGAAAAATACTTCTTTTATCTGAAAAAGATGAATTAGATCTTAAATTTTGTCTTAGAAACTCATAATATGGATTCTAAAATCATAAGGATTATATATAGTTCAAAATTCAGTTAATACAATTCATAACCTCTTTTGAACGACTAGTTTAGTAAGTCTTGGTGCGCTTAAACTCGATGTGGCGTGTAGTGAAAGTTATTGAATTACATTGAAGAACTAACATAATATGAAATCTTGGGGTGTTACATTCTTCCCTCCTACAATAAATTGTGTCCTTGCAATTTGGATTTTTTTGAAAATAAAATGTTGAAAATAGAAATTATTTTTGTGGGAATACCCACATCAGAAATTGGGTTAATAAAATTTAGTCATAATAAGAGGAAAAATATTATATGTATATATATATGACAAGAATAGTTTCATCCTTCAACTAATTCCTACCACAACTCATCTTTCACTCCATAAGATTTCAAAAAAACTTATTTGTCCTTATCATATAGGGTTCCAAAAATAATGAATTTATAATGAATTTATCAGACTATTTAAAAAAAGATAAATTATACAAACCAGTACATCACGTAATATAGTCATAGGTTATGAACCCTTGTCTCTCTTCAGTTGCGGGTTCTAGTCTCGCAGCCTTGCCGGACGCGACTAGTAGTCCCCCGACCTGTAGGTTGTTCTTTTTATAACAATCAAAAAATAACAGTAACAATATCATCCAATTTCAAACTTAATCCATTCCATCCTTTAGTCTTATCTAAAATACTTATATCCAAACTCTCTCTCCAAAATTTATAAGGAAGTTAAACAAAATGAAGATCCTTTTTTCCATGTAATAACATGTGAACACCTTCATCATGTATTCTTTTAAAACACCACAACATCCTGAATTACCATAAAACCTTATTGATTATATTCATGTTCCTTTATTACTTATAGAATATTGGATGTACTCCTTCTATCCAAAAATATTGTAAACTCCAACAATGATGGAATATATAAATCATTAATCATTTTCAAGTAAGTCAAGAGTATCCAATATAATTTATCCAAATCAACCATCTCTAATTCCAAAATCACTACCTCATTATCAAAACCATATTAAGGATTACCTTCCTTTCAACAATTAATTTTCCAAAAAGTATAGCTTACTATTAAATCACTTTTCATAGAACCATATAATCTCAAATCCCCAATAAAATAGTATTGCAGTATAATCCTTATTTATCTTGATAATTCATATAACCAGTATATTGGCGATACAACACTCAAATGAAATAATTCTATATTAACAACATAAGAACACTAGTCATTCCTCTTTACATGAGGTTGTATCATAACATGATTATTATCCAATATCATCATCTAAGTTATACTCTGATGACTGAGTCATTGATTCACATAGTATCCCAATGCCTTTCAGATGAAGCATTATACATTTTAAATTTTTTCTTACCCTTGAAATCACGTACTTGGTGTCCTTTTTCTCCACACTCCCATTCCCTTCAAGCATATTACCATGGTTATTCTTTCCACAATTATCACAAATGTGGAAATCCTTCTTTTCTACAATTTCCACAATTACCATAGGACTCAGTGAATTATTTACTAATAATATTACCACATGATACTATTTCTTCATATGTTGAGAATACATCAGAGACTATTTCCCTTCTAAATGTTGGCTTAATACTATGAAAGATATGTTCCTCCTTACTATTTGGATCATATGTATAGTTGGAGTTCAAATTCCTTCTATTGGGCACCATTTATATACAATGGAATACACTAGGTCAGTTTATGAATCGCGATTCTTAACTCCAGACATGTAAAATACCTAACGTAAATTGAAAATTTTATGGATATAATCCATAATCACAAAAAAAAAATCTTTTAGAAGGTATATACTTATAATCCCTTCATAGTGGTTTGTAAAGAAATTGAGAATTATCCTAAGCATATCCCCCGGGAGTGTCGTAACCAAGAGTGCAGCAAAGCCCGTTGTCATGCACTTGTCCACATTCGAGTCTAGCTCAAAGTGATGTTTTTGAGTTTTACCCCTAGGTACATTTGTGCCTGATCCACATCTACCTACTCATATCCATACAGGTATGTATTTTCTAGGGAAAACTCACAAAATAATTATATTACCAAAATTATAGGAAGTTCTTCTACACTAATCTTCAAAGTCTATCTTATGGTAATTTTCTCTAATATGAGTTTATCTTAATCTAGTTCCAAGGTTATTGAAAAACTTCCTCTGATACCAACTGTAATTCCCCGACCCCAGTTACCCAGAGTCAGTTCATTATTTTAATACATTGGCATGATTATAAGGAATCAAGTCCAGAAGGACCGATCTGTTTAGCATTCATGGAAAATAGATTACATACATTAACTTTACATTACAATTTCAAACATAAAACACAGTATAAATTGTTCTTTGAGAACCCCATTATTCCCTTTATCTTAACCCTCCGTAACAATCATAATTCACTTCTTGGAATCTTTGGAAATAAAACATAAGAAAGGGGTGATCTCAGATGCTTATTAAGGGTAAATAAATTAGCGGAAGCTATAAAATGTTATGGTAAGATGTGTAATCAAATTAAGCCTTTAAACATTAACTTGAACCTAATATGGAAAAAATAAATCATACATTACCATATTAACATGAACATGGATATTCTACTAGTTGAATAACTAATGTAATAACAAATTTTATAATGAGGGAATGCCTAACGTCGGACATCATTACCATATAGTCAAGGCCTTGTGCCAAGACTACAAATAAAATTTTTGTCAAGACCTTGTTCCAAGACACTAGTTTGTCTCATGAGACCTATCGAGGCATCAAGGAGCTATAGCGGGCTCCACCTATCACTTACTAAGTCCACTGCATTCCTCATATGAAAACTTCGAAACATAACATAAACATTCGTATTAAAACTAGCATACGAAATGTCATTACATTAACCATAAAACATGAATGGTATACAAATAGAACATCTACAGACAAACATATCATAACTCATTCAATACTGTCATGACCCGTCCTCAGGGCCCATGCCATGACTAACCCAAACCCTCCTTCCAAAGGCCAGGGGCTGGCGACTAGCACCAAAGGAATAAATCCCAATAACTGGGAAGGCATTGCATTTATAAAAGTAAAAAAACACCACAGAGTACAAGAAGAAGTAAAACACTAAGTACCAAAGAAGTTCTGAAAAGTAAATGGGCCAAAATACAAACCCAACTGAAAGTACAACTACAAATGAACAAAAGTACAATAGAAAAAGGCAATAGCTAGAAGAAATTAAGAAGCTCATGGGTCGTCCTCCTCGTATCCTACCTGAAGGGTAGGTACAGATAGCCTCTACAATGCTCTTTCCCGTCAACCTCCTCCGAGTATCGTCTCACCTTGAAGTCCACCTCCTGATACTGACTCGTCGTGAGGTCCACCTCCGGGTATCATCCAGTCTTCAAACACTCGGCCTCCGTCAGCACTGCCCTTCGTCTGCAACCAACACAATGAGGTGCGGGTATAGCCCGTGCAGGGGTGAGTATAACAATACTTAGTAGGGACCCCGAGACCCTCAAGGTCTCACTAAAACCAACAAGGATAACCACAAAAATATCTCAACAGATAACCTCTACTTAGGTATATGCCCATACATATACCTAAGTTATTAAATAACCCATATCCATCATGAGGAAATACAAGGGTATGAAATCAACGGATAACCACTACTTAGATATATTCCCATACATATACCTATGTTATCAAGTGACCCATCTCAATCATGAGGTTACCACAATGGTCATAGACTCAACTCAAACAAGTATTTTCATTATCGAAACCGTAACTGCTGAAGAGACCCATCTCTGGACTGTACAGTGATCCTGTCACAACTCTGAGGTACTTCTCACTAACCTAATACTGCTGAGGTACTCCTCATGTTGAGTACCGCCGGTCAGCCACCCAAACACAGTAGTGCTTCCCGCCGGGGTGTGCCACCCAAACACAGTAGTGCATCCCCCCTAATAGCCTGTAGAGGTACTCTCCGGACGAGTACCGCAGTTCTGCACCCAAACGTTGTAGTGCTTCGTCTGCCATGGTTCTGCACCCAAAAAAAGTAGTGCTCCGTCCACTAGGCTAGTCGACTCACTCCAAGTCGAGTCGGTCAAGCAGTCGTCAGGTCTCAGCCGGCTACACGGTCTCTGTACTCCGCACGCTCGTCTCCGGGGGGGTCCGTTCCACGAGCTACTGGTCGATACTCCAAGTATCAAAATGTCCCACGAAGAAGTATCTCGATGGACCTCCTCGTCTTAGGGGTCTCAACGCAACAGACGGCTCATCAATCGGACTCCCGGTCTGTGACTTACTATCCTTTTCGTCCTAGGGGCCCGGTTGGTTTCGTGTGCGAACCAACCCGGCTGTATCTCAACTGTACCCCGAACTCTCATAGGTTATGCTCATAGGGACCGTTTCGAAACATGTAATAAAATATTTTAATCTGATCAATGGTATTCAATTCTTCTCATAATGAACTTACCATTTAGTACTCTTAAAATAAATACCAAACAGAAAACCTTTATTCATAAGATGGGTAGATGGAAAATATAAAAGGTTGATCTCAGATACATAGTAAGGGTAAAGTTAAGAGATATTAATCTATGATCATATGAAATAATAAGATAATCATAAGGTTTTATGATAATGAACATAACATACGAAGTTAATACCCAACCTATCATAAATCATAAACATGATTCATGGAATAAAGATGGGTAGTTCATAAGACATAAATAATAAGGGAATCAAATAACAATATCCATGGGAGCATAATATTTTCACAAGAAATAACAGTTTGGGATACAAATAATCATAGAAAATAATTTCCTTAGTAGTCTAGGATGATTTCCAAAACACATAAGGTCGCTCTATGGGAATATACACATCATAGGTGTTACAAACCACTATCCTCAATGGTATACCATCCTTTTTTGAGGAATGGGTTCACTCTGTAAACCATCATAGCGGTCAAGAATCTCTACCAAGACCATAATATCAGAGAAATTTCCTTACTAAACTGAGTTCACTACTATTTGTAGACTTATCTTAATGAACTGGGATCACTCCATAATTCATCCATGTCTTATTAAACTGGTTTCACTCACCTTTCCATCCCTTTCTTACTGAACTATGTTCACTCTTCATTTCATCCCTATCTTCCTAGACTGGGTTCACACACTATTCTAATCATGTCTACATAATGATATATAAATCATTACGCAATGCATTGTTGGTAGATATAGGTTCCACTCATCATTGGATATAATATATCCACCTTCCTTCATTATATATTAATCAATGTCACATAATGAATATCATATATATGTATAACATAAGATCATAAAAAATTACTCATATAAAAAAATATTAAATTAAATGGTTTTTATAAACATTTAATCACAATATTACCTATTGAAAATAAAAAATTTCAGAATCGTTTCATCATTTTATCAAAGCATAACCCATGGAAAAGGAGTGGTTTTCATTATTATTTTATCATGGTATAATCCATTGAAGTGAAAAGGGTTTCATAAACATATTTTCATAAAAAACATAACCCATTAAGATATATAATAACAATGGAATCCTTGGATCAAATCCCTCTTAATGTATTAGAAACCCCATATAGTGTAATCATAGATGAAAATTAAATTTTAAAAGTCTATTTTAGAAATTCATTGAGAAAAATAAGTTGTTATTTGAAAATAAATTTATAAATAATAAAACATCATTAAAATAATTGTAATTGAAAATAAACTGAAAACATGTAAAGTAATTTTTTAAAATAAATTTATAACATTTATTGAGGAGAATATATTTTCCTTTTTGAAAAAAAAATTAAGACATAACCAATATTAAAACCACTCATCACTTTGAAATCATTTATATGAAGTCTATATTTTACACAATATTAATGAAATAATTTCCTTTTAAAATAATATTTATAACATTTAATGAATCTTGAAGTCATTGAGTTTTCATTACAGCAATAAATATTATTCATTCCATGCAAGTTATAAACAAATATTCTTTTCACATTTCCTGTATAATCTAAATGAGCATTGTTTGGAAAATGACATTACTATTACATTAAATAGATTTTTAAAAAAATTAAAATGGGTAGAAATTTATAGTTAAAAATAATAATATATTGATGAAACATTTTCTAAAAAAATTATAAAATTTAGTTTTGGAAGAAAATAGAATTCTGATCAAAAATTGAAATATAGAAATGTTTTCTTAAAAACATTTTATTAATTATTTTAAGTACCAATTGTTGATAACAATTGATATATTACTTGAAATTGTCATGAATAAAAATTTTAGAATAATTGTCTGGATAATTATGGAGGGGTGGATTATAATATTTTATCATTTCAAATATAAGCATAAATAATCATGATAAACGATTGGATTATAATAGTAATTCTTTATCACTTTGGTGATATTGATTAATAATCACCGTGAAGGAATAACATATGATGAAACATAAAATATCATGAGTATGAATATATTCAATATATTCCATATCAAATTGGTTGTATATACACTTTATTAAAGAATAAAGGTGTAAAACATAACATTGTCTCCAAGAAGGAAAATTATGTTCGAAATCCATTACCGGTTTGGTAGCATTTTAGCTGTAAAACCAAAGGAATATAGATCATAAAATATAATTTTAAGTAAAAAAATTATCATTATAGTAATCATAAAATAAATTAATGGTTGGCATAGACACCACATTGATGAAATAAGTGGTGAACATGGATGGTGTCTCAATAAAGTAAAAAGTGAGATAGAAATCCCTTTCCATACATCTTGAATTCTATCGTACTCATTTAAACCACTTGTATAACAAATATAATTTTATTATTAATATATATATATAATAGAACCATATTCATATATATCATAACATAAATGATTTTATTATGATATTTTATTTCCTATTTATTGTCCCTTCTATGCTATTGATATGTTTTGGGTAATAACATCTTTGTTTTTCATATATAATTTAATATGTTATAAGTTTAGTCATCTTAAATTGATCAGGGGTACATAATATATAAAATTATAACCATAATATAAATATTTTATATATTTAGTATATATGTATTTACTTTAATCCATATTATTTAGTGATAGAACACAAAATACATTGTTCAGGGAGATGGTTGGTCAAACATATAAATGAATGTTATCTACTCATTTTCTTGTTGGTTTAAAAGAAATAAAATTAAATGATATATATCATCACTATAGAAATATTTTTATTTAAAAAATATATCATATATATCATAAAAACCATAATTAAAGGATTCCATATAAATTTTGAATGAATCACATCGCTTCGAGAAGTGATAGTCCCCCGTACACACGAGCGACGCTGTCATATTTCCACAAAATGGGAAGCATTAAGGTATGTGTGAAATAAAAATTGTTAAATAATAATAATATAATATATATAATATATATATTAATTAAATAATAAATCCATCATTATGAAAAACCTTTATATGTGGTAATTGAAAAATGAATGACATCAGTTTCTGTGGCGGTAGTCTTCCGTACAAAGGAATGATGATTCCCTAACACATTTCATTGAAGAGAAGTTAGTTGTATATACTTCCATTAAAAAAACAACACCCCAGTATAAATATTATTTTCATGTTATTATATTAACCTTTTATAATAATAATTTAAAAAGGTGTTGAAAGAAATAAAATAACTATTCTCATTGAATAACATTTCTTCCTCTTTGGGTATTCTCATTATGATTCCTCTAAATCCAACCTAGGATGGATTAATAATAGAAATAAGGTTTCTATTATGAGGTGATTAAAGTTGGGAAGTTCTTTGGGTAGTTATTTACTAAACCAATGATGCGTGAAGCTGTGAATAAGGAAGGGGAGAGGGTTTCCTTCTATAAGTGGTGGAGAGGACACACTTGGTATTTCTAAAAAATATTGTTCTTTGACATTTTTCATAATTAAAAAGGGCTTAAAATGAACCATAATTCTAATTTATAGTTTTAAGTGTACATATACCACCAATAAGAAGTTTTTATTCAATTTTATAGGTTATTTGTAACCATAAATTTTTAAGTTTACCCATGCTAAGCCCATTTTTACCATATACGCGATAATTAACTTTTAATAAATCCATTATTATTTTTTGGGTAAAAGTACACTTTTACTTATAAGAAATTATAAATTATATTGGTTTCATATTTTAATGCTATTTTTTCAATTTCAAATAAAATATTTGAAAATAATTAATTTAGAATCATTCCGACATACTTGAGAAGAAAGATGGTTTTTAAATTGAAAATCCTAAAATAATTACATTGTTCTTATATCTAATTTAAATATTAAATTGATTCCAATGATCTATATTGGATTAATATTTGTATAATTGAACTATTTATACTTTAAAATAGACATAAAATTTAATTTATTGTTATAAATAAATAAATAAACAGGTATTTTTATATTAATATTTAGTATTTTTCTCTATACATAAAAAATTAAACTTTTCCAAAAAATCACGAACATTATTTATAATATAATTTTGAAATAATTACTTCAAATTTTAATTTATTTTATAAAATCAATTTTCAAAAGTTTTAAATTTTATATTTAATATGGGTGTGCAGAAATAGGGGACAAATAAATTATTTAGAAAAATATTGTTCTTAAGTGTTAAATGTTATTTATTTTTATATAATGTCTATAAAACAAATATGGGGAATGTGTTATTTTTTATTGAATATATATAATATATAAATTTCATTAAAATAATTCTTATAAATTAGTTTGTTTATTTTATTGAGGAAGAACACATTTTTTTTAAAAAGGATTTTAGAGAAAAATTGTCTTTTAATATCAAATAGTTTTTATTTCTATTTATAATTTATTGATCACCAAATATGTCATTATATATATGTGTGTGTGTGTGTAAATCATATTTTCATAATTTATTTAATCCTGGTCTTACTCATCATTCCAATTTCTATGTGATAACTATCATGTTGAATAATAATATTTTAATCATATGACATGTTTGGTTTAAACATGATGTTGTGTGTAGTGTAAGATAGACTTTGTATACTTTTTAACATAATAAAAACATATTATTAGTCATAAAATAAGATAATTTCAAGGTTACATATAACATAAGATGAAATTATTTTTTCATTTCACACAAAATATAGAAAATATAAAATCTATTTGAATGGAAATTCATATTATATAAGTGTGTTACATACTAGTTGCGAGGAAATAACATTACAATTTTATCTCACCCACAGACATACAAAAAGTATGTTTTCATGAAAATATGAAGGGCTTATGAATGACCTAAAGATATATCTAAATAATTACAAAATAATGGTTCCCTTTATTCCCTAATTTAATTAGTAGATCGACCCTTATATAATGTTTTATATCCCTCATCGGCCATATACCCAATACATGAGGATAGAAAGAACTATAATAGTAATGATTATTTACTTTCATCACTCTATTTTTAATGTTGACATATGATGTGACTCCATCATGTAATTTTGTTTTACTATAGACCAACCTTTTAAAGGTAGGTGTTCAAAGATATTTTTATAAAGAAACCTCAAAATTCATTTCGGTCGGTAGGATTATAGATAATGATTATCTTCTCATTTTAAGGGGGGAACTATTCCCAACTACGTAAATCCCTATGTTTTTAGAATATTGTTCTATTTTATTATTTTAGTATGTTCAATAGATTTTTATGCATGAAATTATGAACAAAAATGAATAATTATCTATTAAACTAAAAAAATTAAAAAAATTATATGAAAATTAAATGAAGAATAATTAATAAACTCCATTAAGTAATTATATGAAGTACTTTATTAATTATTCATGTATACTAAAAAAAATTTTATTTAATAAATTATTATTGTAGTATATTATATGTGATTCATTTAAAATATAAATTTATAAATATTTTTTATTTAAATTTAATAAAATGAACATAAGTTTTTTAATTTCCTAAAAAAATATATCTAACATGAAATTTTTGGTTTTTTAGAAAAGTATTTTTTTTGGTTAGTTTTAAAAAATACACATAAAAAATATCATGTATTTTATATAATCATTTGGATATATGAATAACATAATATTCATTAAAAACATTGAGATAAAAATTTGGTTTATAAGTAAAAGTATATATTTAAAAATGTTATGTTTTATTTAAAAACATAAATTTCAATTTTAAGAACATAAGTTATATTTTTTCTAAAACTGTTTTCTTCAGTTATTCATTTAATTATTGAAAAATATTTTTAAAAACGTTTATGAATTAAAATATATTAAAATATTATTTTTATTTGGAATCATAAAATCCAAATTATCTTAATATAGTATTTTTTTTAAATATATTACCTAGATTAATAAATGAGTTAATATTATAAAAGAAAAATTGAGGTATAAGTTTCAAATATTCATAAAACTATTAAAATATTCCAAAATTATCTACAAATATGAGGTCAATTATTGATTTACCAAAACTCATTCTATCCACATTTTTTCAACTTTGAGATCTATATTCATTAAATAGTGCATATATTTTTACAAACAAATGCCACCCATCTCTCTTATAAAAGATATCATCACCACCACACTTATGCATAAACCAAAATACCTTTATATTGACAAAATCATACCAAAATACATCTAATAGACATCTAGAAACATTCTATATCATTTTTCTCCAAAAATTTCCACTCCTCAAATCCTTAATATAATTCGTAGAGGATTCATTCCAATGAGTTATGTAAAAATTCACAAATCACTCATTTTCATTTCTATTTATTTATGTATTCAAATTATATTACTTTTAAATGAAATTATAAATTCGGTATTTTGACCATTATTAATTTTAACTATATTTATGTAACAATCATTGTTTATTCCCCACTGATCCATTAAAAAAATGAAAATGTCATTTCTGTTACATATAGACTACTACATCCACGAGCAATGTGTTATATTTTTAAAAATTACCAAAACATTGATATTTAAATTGGGTTATATAATTTATAAATATAAAATTTATAAAATTATTAATATTATGAAAATATTAATTTATTTCATCTTCTCCTTCATTCATTAGAAAATGAATGTATGTCGGTGTGTATGTGAAACTACCGCATCCATGGAGTAATGGATTCCTTTTTTCATTACCACCATACAAAACTAGTTATAAATTATATTTTTTTAATATTCATGATCATTTTGAGTATCATATGAAATTAATATGGGTTTTCATGGATAACACAAAAGTATTGAAAATTATAATCTAATTCATTATTAATGATAAATTGCCCAAAATATGTCTATCATGTATCATGTTTTAATGGTTGACGCCTATATATAATATCAAGTGGATGCGTGGATGAATAAATCATTAAAATAAAAATATTTACACGTATTTTATAATACTTTAATGTTGATATTAGTATCATGTAATTAGTATATATGTCTATATTACAAAACTAACAAGAAATAATCGAAATTACTAAAACATAATGATAAAAATAATGATTATCTTAAAAATACATGTGTACAAAATGATTATCTCTAAAACTCAAATAATTTTATTCTAATTCAGTTATTATTAAGTTATTTCATGTTATATTTCAATTTAGTTTCCCTTGATAAATAATTTTTGTGAGTGATTATATTATGTGAATCTAACCCTAGCACTTTTTTTATAATAATATTCATCCTATGTGTCCACTATTTTTTAATGGATGCCAATATTAATTCTTCAATAAATAATTATGATTTTGTAACTTATTTTTTATTTATTTATTACAATTTCATAAATAATTATTAATTTATTTTCAAAAGTTTCTTTTTTATAAAATCACCCATTTATTACATTTTCTATATTGGAACATTCTTACATAATTTTTAGAATTATTAATTATGAATATTTCTTTAAATTTTTTAAAATGTGTTTAAAAAATATTTTAAGTAAACATAACTTTTAAATGTAAAGGGTAAATTATTTTTATTTTCAATGACATTTACTAAATAATAACAAAGGATTCTTTTATCATTTTCAGTAACATAATATGATCTTGATGTTAAAAAATGGATATGTTGGAATTCAATACTCAACCTTCTTTATTTGATTAGCTTTAAAATTTCATATGAAAATTTTCATGAAACCCATCAGTTTTCTAGGGGTTACTTATGTGACAATGATATATAAATTTTTTGTATTTTCTTTTGTCAAACTAATATAAGGTTTTAATTATGTTGCGGACTATCATAGAATTATTTATACCTCTAACAAATTGGGTAAATATTAATATCTTATGGGATAATATTAAATTTAATTGGGAGTAAACCACTCAACTATTTGAATTTATCCACTATTATTATTGGGGTTTGGAGATAACTCAATCAACTATGTGACTCTATCCACTATGATGATCTTAGAAAGTTATCCATGAATAAGGAAATAATTTTATATGCTTTTAGTTATCCCACATTTTTATTTAATATTGGTAGGATCATTATATACTCTCATGGATCGTGATGGATTTATGAGGATCTCAAACTCATATGAATCATATAACCTGTTATGAAAAAACAACATTAATGATTCCAGAGTTGTGATCTATAACATATTTTGAAATATTTTCAAATGTTATAATCATGTCTCTGGTCACCATAGTTGTATTATGTTCACTTATGATCCTCAATTTATATTTCTAATTTTTACCGATATTTTGAATCTAATCCCACCAATTCATTTGTTCACTTTTTACCTTGTTGTCATAAAGGTATTAAGTTTGATATGTGTATAAATTTCCCTTGTGAGGAGAATTGTTTGTTAGAAATGATGAATATTTTCTTAAATAAGTTTACAATTTATCTAGTCACCAAAAAAACTAAACCTTTATATATAATAGGTATGTTTTTTGTGATATGTATTTTCAATTCTTATAATAAGTTTTAATTTTTTCATAATTTATCGTCAAGTAACTAAAATTATTATTAATGAAGTTATTAGTAATATTTTTTTATTCTGAGTAAAAAACATTATGAAACCCATTGGGGAAAGTAAAAATATATCAAATATCCAAATAATTTTTAAAATATAGATTTTTTGGATTTCTAACAGTGAAATCTCACCTTATATATAATCAAGTGAAATCTATCTCATTTATAAATTCACTTACGGTTAACAAAAATAATAAGTAATGTCATGTATTAACTTCAACTTCACCACCTACATGAAAACATTTCATAACAACATAGCTATTTTAAAAATCTAGATTCATAATAATTTTTTAATTCCCATTTAGATTATAAAACCATATTAGGGATATGAAAATATTTTTGATTAAAACAAAATAATTTAATTGGTTAAGAATAAGGTGTTATTATTTAGTAACTTATAGGAATTATTTTAAACACCTTATTATTGGTCATTCAAATGTCTAGTTCTTGAATAAAAAACTTGCATTATTCTTTTTAGTCAATATTTTGAAACAATATAAACTGATTGAACACTATATATAAATTAGAATAAAGTGATTATACCTATTATAATCTAAATTGGATAGAAGGATGGGGTGAAAACCCTCATGAAAATTCTCCCTAACATTCTTGTGATATTAATGATAATGTAATACTTGTCGTGCTCACAAAAACACCAAGGATAAAAAAACATGGTATCATGTCCTCAATACAATAAAATTTCCATCCTTTAGTGATTCCTCAATGAATCAATGATATATATAATATATTTTTATTTATATATTAATTTTGACCTGGAATATGTTCTTTTAGTTATTTATCATTTATAAGGTGAAAATGGCCAATGTGAGTCTCTTATCAATAATAAAGGGAAATTTGATTAAAATAAAATGATGAAATGGGAAAAGTTTAAATAAGTAGTATTCAATAAGTATTTTCTTAAAAACATTAAATTAAAATAAAGAGGTCATTCCTGGAATATAATCTAAAAATTTTATGAATCTATTTGTACATAAGATTTAGATTTCACTAGACATGGATGTCATGATTTTGTTATTATCATCAACCCTGAAATTAAATTTAGATGATTCTTATATGGATTAACATTAAGTTTCCAAAAATAATTGGACATAAGGGACATATATTACAAAGTTGAATTCATTTTACTTTATCTTAATGGATTAATAGAGATCATAGAGTCTAATTTTTCACATGATTTTTTGGTAAAATTAGAGGAAAAAAATATTTTAAATATAATTAAAATATATATATCCTTTAAGTTGAATAATTATAATATCCTGTTATAAAAGCAATGTTAATAAAATAATGGAGGAAATTTCATTGAGGGAATATATAAATAATTAAATTTTGGGAAATAAGGTCATCTTGAAAATGAATGTCAACAAGGCATTGAAAAATTCGATCAAGGGTGAGATGAAAGATAATGATAAGGTACTCCTAAAACTCCAATGAAGAAAAATCATTGTGAATAGACTATAATTAAATTAGTAAATGAATCAATGGATTAACAATAAAAATCAGAGTCAAAAACCTCTAATTCCAAATGGTAGAGTAAAGTCTTATACAATCAGAGTTGTTGATGTGGGTTATTAGAATGATGTCTAGAAATATACAGTTATCTTAATCTAGAAATGTAAAAGACTTATTTGATTCATTTTTTTTGTAGATTATTTATTGTAGAATAATTGTTTGTTATTAAATCTCTAAATACATTATTTTATATTGAACTGTAGGTAAAAAATAAATGGTGTAAGGATTTAATCTCTAGTATATTACAATTATTTTATTGACGTTGTTGGAAATGTTCATCTTTAAAATCATATAATTTTCCATATAGTAATATTTTCTTTAATTTTTGGAATTTATTGGATCTCTATATTGATCCCATATCAATTTTTTAGAAATTATATCCACAATTTCTATCCTAAAACAACCAATGATTTTTTATCAATATGAAGGTGATTGTGAAATTATAATATAATTAACTTGAATTATATGTGACTTACTAAGTATTCATGAGGGGTTTTTATATTAAAATTTTAAGGATAAACTCCAAATTTAATATATTCTTGTTGATTGAGAATATGATTATGTATTTCTTAAATAGTAAGCTAGTCTTCCCCTGATTAATTAAGTTTAATATTCAATATATTTCATACATGGAGATATATATATTTTTTAAATAATCCGAATAAAATTAGCCTAACTGAGTTATAGGAATTAAAAATTCAAATCCCTAGGAATATAGAAAAGAGAATCATATTCCCTTGTACATTTTTAATGGGTTAACCTGTCCTTGATGGTAAATATGTGAGGGAAGGATATAATTTTACATTAAAACTCACATAATTATAATATTATTAAAAATTAATTTTTTAGACTTTATTTTATATTCCTAATGGTAAATATTCTTTGTAATAATGGTAAATAAAAATAATATATCTTTGGAGAGAATATAAATAATACATATATATGGGATGTAACCTAAGAGTTGGTTGTGAATTATCATGTGTTATTGCACTAAATTATTTTACACAAACATAGTATCATCAAATGATTTCATACATGAACCGTTTTTAGTTAAATGTAAAAATTATTTTCATTATTATTTTAATTACATTCATTAATATTAGAATACAGAAAGTATTATTTTTGGATGATTCTAAATTAATATTTTTTAAATTATTATTATTCACTTTGTTATTTTTTAAGGATTATACATAATATAATAAAAATTGAATGAAATAGGAAATTTACATACATTTTGATTTCTTATAAATGTGAATATTTAAATAAACAAGTATTAATTTACTAAACTTATTGAATAAAAAAATCACGCTTTCGATGTTCACATATGTCGTTATATTATTTGTAAATACACTCCAAATTTTTTAATAAACATGATTCTTTCAACCGAGAAACAGTGCGTCATTAATAACATCATATTGGAGGATAATCCTGATAGGTGTATTTTCACTATGAAAAAGCCTAGTATTTTCCGCACTAAAGCCTTCTAGGCATTGGAGTATGAGGATTAAACATTTAATGTATGGTCTATCAAGACTTATTGTAAGGAAATACAATCTAAAATGAATTTTTTTTGTCGAGTGGGTGACTCATCATGAACTCCCCACTGATGAAAATATTCATTAAAGAGGTGATGTTTTAGCATCGAAAATTTTGTGTTACATAAACTTCATTTACGACTCTTTATAAAATCTGTTTTTAGGAGTGGAGGGAGATATATATATAGGATTTTATTGGAAAAAAGAATGGGGACATATTTTTAGGGGGATATTTTGATAACGTCACTACATCTTGGTTCCTTTGTATGAATGGGAGAGGTTTGGTTAGTAAAGCTTATGGTTTGGTCATTATGGTGGTGTGTTGGGTACTCTAGGAAGAAATAAATAATGTCAGAGAGGGTTTTCATGCATTCTTACTCAGCATTCAGTGGAAGAAATGGGGAGGTGGTTTCATTCAGGGTGGAAGGGGTTTGATGCTTCTTGGATTTAGCACCTTCTATGTCTTAGGGAACTCTCTGGAGGACAAGGTCAGAGTTCTTCTTAGTGTCATTTACTAGTGAAGGTTGTACAATATTAGGCCAACTATTTTCGAATCTAACTCTATGGTCCTAGTAGAGGCATTCAAAAATTATATAAATATCCAATGGCATATGATTTATTTGATTAGAAAATAAAGATATATCATTGAGCAAGACATTAAGATCCCTGACACTTGGAGAGAAGGTAACTTCACAGCTGATTGTCTGGCTGGAAAAAGAGACCCTAGTGAAAGTCTTGTCATTTACCTTATCCCTGGGTCTCTTCCCTATGATTTCTTGTCTATAATTTTTTGTTATGATCTTTTACTCCATAATTACTAACCTCCTTGACTCTGGTTGAGTAATAAAATAGTTAATCTTTAGGATGCTGATGGTATTCAATGGTTGAAAACATACTTTGTTGCTTTAGTTAATAATGGTAAACCACAAATAATATACCTCAACACCCTTATTTTGATTATTTATATTTATTTAATCAAGAAACTGTAATTATTATAAATTCATAAATGAAATATTGTTTTACATTATATATATATAAATTATTTAAATTATTTATAAAGTGGTCAAAAGAGTATTAATGTCTTTATAATTAAAAAATTGATGTTCGTAAAAGGAAAATTATAACTATAATGAATGTAGAGAAATAATATATTATTTCATTAAATATTGATATCTGATATGTTTTAAATTTTTTTATTATGTACATATATGACTTATAATTTTAATAGTTTTCTTTAAAGGATCTCAATGATAATGAAGATGAATGTTATAAACTAGATAAATATTTTTGATATGTTTTTGATTAAGATATCCATGGGATAGTTCAATATCAACATAAAAATACAATTCATGTTTTTATGTATTGGTTTTCTCATGAAATTTAATGTCTATTATTATAACGAAAAATAGTTTAATAAAATAATTACACAACTAATAAAAGAAAAGAAAGTCTTTTTTAAGAGATTCAAATAACCTAAAAGATTAAGTATCAACTTAGGAATTATATGATGACTATTTATTCATAGATTTTAATAGAGAGTAAAATATATATTTATAATTTGATGAATATTATTCATTTATATTTTTATCTATTATTCAATTTCTATGAAGTTCCATGTGATGGAAAAAATAATGTTGTCATTTTAGGTGTTGGTTATCAAAGAGATAATTTCCTCGGTGATTCTGGTCCTCATGATAATACATTCTGTTTAAATACATCTCGTAATGATGTTATTGGTGATAAGGATGATTATACTTTCATTTTTTACATCAATCAAGTAAATTTAATATTTTATTATTTACATTATTATATTACCTTAATTTTAGTTTTTGAATTATTGTAAAATCATTGATAGTATATGTAAATCATCAAATGAATGTTATTTTGATTTTAATCAACTTGAATGTAAATAAATATTTCTGTTATTATAGAAATATATTATCATGAATATTATGATTGGTTAATTTTTGAATGTATTTTCTAATTTTATTATTGTGTTATTATTATTTTCAATTCTTGTTTGTGTTGGATGCGATGGAGGTAAAATAATTTTTAACACATATGGACCTTATATCCCTGGTTTAAAAATTGTGGCTATATTCCAATATCTATGTATTTATTTTCCTTGTTTATATAATCTCTTGATATACAATTTATCCATTATTTTAGAGGTTATAATCATGATTCAATACCCTGGGTATCAGCCACATTTCTATTAGTATTATGTAGTTATCTCATATGACAAATACATTTTTGACTTACTAGAAATATTTGGAATATGACATTCAAATGAGTTGTATAATATAAATTTTTTAACAAAAAACTAAAAATTGATTATTATATGATGTTTATTAATAAAATATAACCTTTATGGTTTTTTATTAGTTTTTTAAAATAATAGTTTCATAATATGATATCTTGTTTGCATTGATATTGCACGAATCATTATAAAGATATCATGATAAATATAATCTAATAGAAGATAATATATTAATTTAATATTTGAGGTGTGCAATTTATTATAGTCTCACTTATAATATAAATATATTTAAAAGTATGGATAAACCAAGAATATTTTTCTTGTAATATTGATAAATTTACATCCACTTCACATGGTGATTGCATTATTAAATGATGTTTTACTTCATTGAATTGAAAAACAATTACATTTAAAACAATTTAGAACAATTATATGGATGCATCACAAGACTCCCTACAAATTAATTTCATGATTAATAAAATTATGTTAAGTGAATTAGTGTGGAATTTTTATTTTTTATTGTATGTGAAATTAATTTTTCTATAAATTCATCAAAATAATTCATTTTCAAATTGTATCTTAAAACATGTTAGCACTAAATAAAAATTATTTAAATAAAATATGGAAAAATGAGTGAAAAATAAGATATATTTCTATAAAAGACAGTGTAAAGAATTCTAATAGTGTTTTTTTCAATAATCATTACATCATTTGTGGATGATATTGGGATTTACCTCCAAAATAGTCTCTCTGATCATTTATCAACAAATTTTACCCTACTATTTAATGCTCTTATATGTTTATCTATTTTATATCAAAATGATTATGAAGTATCTAGATAAACCATAAATGAGTAGGATAATTACATTAAGAGAGATATTATTCTTCAATCGAATGGATAGAGAAATCTATTACTCAATTAAATTTTAATATTATATTTAAATTTTCTCTAATTTAAAACATTTTATGTATGAAACCATGTTGTAGATAAATTCATAGTTTAGAGGCTAATTTAACTTGAAGTTATATTTTCTTGGAATTATAATGGTGGGATAACATTAATATCTAAATATTAATTAATTTCATAAAAAATGGAAAAAAACCTTGTTATATTTTAACAATAGTTTATATTTTTATGTCTTTATTATCCCTTAAAAATAATAGAAAACTTAATTTCAAAGATAAAAATTTCTTGAAAATTTTTATACAAAGATACCATCTTTCAGAAAACATCACAATGTTAAGGTAAATAATACCACCCACAAGGGGGAGGCCTGGCCTATAAGGGGGGTGGGGGGTGGCCCGGCTGTATAGGGCACAACCTGTAATGGGGGTGGCCCGACCGCAAAGAGCGCGGCCCACAAGGGGCAGCCCGACCGTTGTCCACCCGAGCTGGCGGGGGGGGCAGTGTTTCCCCTTGGTATCCTGAATGGCCCGGTGGCTGTTCGGTTTTGTGAAACGGTTGTGCCACATGGGCGCCTCTTAGTATCCGCAAAACCCACGTAGTGGGTTCCTCCACCGGCGTGCTTTTGGTCGTGGCCTATGCTCTTCAGCGGCACACTAGTCGCGCCACCTCCACTTCAGTAGTCGGCTGATGTGTTGGCCTCCTTCTCCAATCACCATGGCTGATGAGCCACGACCCTCTGCTCACCGGCAGTTTGTGACTATTCTCCACACTTCCTCCATGGTCGGCCAGTGCCGGGTTCTTCGATGACCATTGTGACTTTGTGATGTTGCATCCTCTGGCGACGTGTGTGGATGAACTTCCTTCTTCATAGTCAGTATGTGCCGCCACGATGGAGGTCTTCCCTGGAGGCACAAGGGTAGTAAATTAGTGGATGGTTCAAGCCAGGTGTATTAGGCCCACTCCCTCTACATTAGCTCGTAAAAATGAGGGAGTATAAATGTGGTTTAAAAAATTCACTTCAAATAAACAAGAATTAATCCCCTACCTTATAAATTTGATGGAGAACGTCTGCGCTTGAAGGTGGTTCGTGTTATTCATTCCCACAAAAGGTTCCCAAGGATTCCGCTCATACATCATCTTTCATTTCATGGTTCAATATCACCCATCACTTCCAACTGGGATCAACTCCATCCTCTAAGTGTACCGCATCATGACACTCCATCAACACTTCGTTTCTTGGTGAAGTTGTGTCATCACCTCTCCCCAAAATCCATATAAATAGGAGAAGGGGAGGGTAAGTAATGACACGAGGAATTAATGGGGGCTCATTAGGTAGGAACCCTTCTAATTCCCCTTTGATGTCACTACTTAATATTGACAGGTCAATCCATTTATTGTCTTGACACATCGTGGGTCCCACACTCCTCTTGTCCATTAGTGGAGAAGAAAGAAAATAAAATAATAAAATTATTGCTTTTCTTTTCTTTTAAAATGTCACAAAACATAACTTTTTCTCTGGACCTACTATAGTCAACATAAATTATCCTTTAAGAGAATCCTGATATTGTGGATTCAACGGTTCCCTATTATTTTTAATCCGATCACCGGTTCAAAAATTAGAAAATGCCGCTCACGCATTTACTGAATGTAACTTAAAAAAGTTTCGAAATTCAATGAAGGCACACTAAGACCTAGAATCATGCACCATAAATTTTTGAAGACTCATAATAATTCCATAAAATTAAAATAAATTGCATGGAAAATCTGGGTCATTACACATAGCCACCACAAAGGAACATGATGATAGTGGAACATTTAATGAGGAAACACCCTCTTGATTTTAGTATATATTCTAACCTTGTGGTGGCTAGAGGGTGGATTAAGATGCTTGAAAATATATTCTATGTCATGGGTTGATCATATAATCAATATTTTTGTCTTGATATTTACCATTTTGAAGATAAATCTAGCTGGCGGTGGTTAATAGTCAAGAATATTAGAGATAGCGACGAGATTGATGCCTTGTAATGAGATGGATTTAAGAATCTTTTCCTTGAAAAATAATTTCCTAACATGGTTTTACTTAGGATGGAAAATAAATTCATTGAATTAAAATAAAATGATTAATATTTAGTGGTCGTGTTTGATGAAAAAATCACCTGATTAGCAAGATATGCTCTAAATTTTTTTGGGGTCTTGACAGTAAAATCATTGGTTATTATTCAGGATTGAAGCCAATATACCAAATTTTGTTGGCCTCCTAATAATTCAAAAGTTAGGAGAAACGTTTTCTATATTCTGAGAGGGTAGAAATAAAATATGATTATGACCAAGTGTACATTTACAACAAGAATAAGAAGAGGTCCAGATAGAAAGAAATGTGTAAGAAACAATCAAATAAATCTGAAGGTAACAAAGCACAGTTTCTATTTGTTGGGAAGTGTGGTAAAAAGCACACAGGGGAATGCCTAAAAAATCTAAGAAGTTTTTTTATGTGGTCGGTTTGTACATATAGATTAATAATGCAATGTAAATTATCTTAGTGTTTTCATTTTTAATTATGATGTGAAAAGTATAATGTGTCTTAAATATGGAGAAATGGGGAATTATAAAAATATCTTCCAATATAATGATCGAAAATTTTTAAAGGATCCATATTATAAGACCAAAGGTGTAATGAAATCCTTTTCAACTACATTTGTAGATTTTGGTCCTTTTAATGATGTGGTATTAGTTAAATTTTTTAATGATATTTTCTAATTTCTTGTTTGATATAGGGTTTAAACAATCCATTATTTATAATAAATTTTATTATAAATTATAAATTTTACCTCTAGAAATAAAATTGAATCTTATTGTTAAAACACCAAGAGAAATGTTTAGGGAAAAAGGCATTATCAGAATCTTGCTGCTATTTTTTGTGGAAAGACTTTACATGAAAACCTTGTTATTTTTTCCTTAGTGGAGTTTGATGTTATTTTGTGTAAGGATTGAATTATATTTATTATTCTAAGAATGATTATATGTATAAAGAAGTTGTTATTTTATAAATAGTTTTATTTTGTATACAATATTGTACCCATAACATTGATAATATATCAAGAATCTGGTAAACTGTTAATATATAGAAATGAATGTTATCTTTCACATATAACTGAAAATAATAGAAATATTCAAATTAATGTTGGGTAAATGGTAAAATAATACCAAGATTTATTTTATGATGAGTTATCTGGTGTAATACCAGATCAAGAAGTTGAATTTATTATTGATCTAGTTCTTGATGCTAAGCTAATTTCAAAACCCCCTTATCGAATGGCTCATATAATACTTCTATAATTAAAAAATCATTAGTAAGAGTTTCTTGATAATGGTTTCACTAATCCTAGAACTTCACCATGTGGTGGTCCCATTTTTTAATTAAATTTAAGAATGGTTTCCTGAGACTTTTCATTGAATATATATATTTTAATAACATTAATGTTAAGAATTAATATTAATTGCCTCATATCTTCGACTTGTTTCATTAGCTATGGGGAGCTCTGTATTTTTTCAAGACTGACTTGAGATTCAGGTACCATTAGCTTAAAATGTAGGAGGAATAAATCATTAAAAAATCTTTTAATAGTAGATGTGGGCACTATGATTTGGTCATTATTCCATTTATTTTGAAAATTTCCACTATTGTATTGATGGATCTTATGAATTGAATATTCCGTGATTATATAGATATGTTTTTTTTTTGTTTTTTTTCATGTTATATTGGTTTATTTAAAAAATTTATGAGGATCATGAAAAACATCAACTGATTATCATACACACCATTAAAGAAAATATTTTATATGGTGAATTTAGAAAATTGCATTTTCTATAACAAAAGATTAATTTTCTTGGGAACATTATAAATAAGTATGCCATAATAGTTGATCCCTCTAAAATAATTTTTTTTGATGATTGTCCAAGTCTTATAAATGTTTCTTAGATTCGCATTTTTCTTGGATTAGTAAGCTATTACTGACTATTTATTAGAAACATTGCATATTTATATAGCCCACTAACTAAGTTAACAAAAAAATGGCTTAACATTATATAGATAGAAGAGGATACTGTTTGTTTTTATAAACTAAAAATAAGATTAGTGAATTATCTATTTTATCCCTACCATCCAAAATTGTGATTTTATAATCTATATGGATGCTTCATTAAGGGGACTTTTTTTCTGAAGCATAATGCTTAGGTAATTCGTTATGCATCAAAAAAACTAAAACCTCATGAATTATATTTTCCCACACGTTATTTGGAATTATACGTTGTGATTTTATCTTTAAAAATTTGGAGGAAACATTTATATGGAGACATATATTAAATATATATTGACCATAAAATATTTAATTATATATTTTTTTTAAAATTAATTAATAAAGATGTAAATAAAATGGATGGAATTGATAAAGGATTAAGATTTGACGATCAATTACGATCCAAGAAAAGAAAAAAAAAGTGGTGGATGCTTTGAGTCGAAAATATCATGAATCATTAACCATGTTACATTTGGAACATTATCCCTTGGTTTATGATTTTTTGAATATTGACATGGAATTTTTTGGTGCATAAAATTCTTCTCTTTTGAATCGAGTATCAGTGTTGTCGCCTCTCTCTGACAGAATTAAGAAAGCTTAGAAGGAAGACCATGAGTTATATAAAAAAGTTTGAATTGGTTATGAAAGGTAAATTTGTTGAATTTAATGCTAATAAGGATTATTTCTTCATATTTGGAAATATATTATGCATGACTTATGATTCCAAACTGAAAAAATAATTTCTATGTAAAGATTATATTTCTCTATTTTCAGTTCATCCTGAAAGAACTAAGAAGTATAGATCCCTTCAGAAGTATTACTGGTAGGATGGAATGAAAATATATATTGCTAATTTTTCAATGAAATGTTTTACTTGTCAACATGTTAAAGCAGAGTGACAATGTAAAGACATGGATTTTTTCATGTAAATATTTTTTATTTATATTAGAATATTTTGATTCTGTGAAAATTTATGGCACTTGATTCTGAGGCACGGTGTGCCTGGAATGAATTTCTGAACTTTTTTTAGGTACATTCAGTGAACGCGTGAGTGGAATTTCGTAACTTTTGATTCGGTTCTTGGAATTGGAATATGAGGACACTGTTGAACTCACATCATTGATATTCTCTTAAAGAGACCTTCACCATGACTGCAGTATGTTGAGGGTGGAAGTTAGTTTTTTAGATTTTCGTGGGAGAATAAAACAAAATAATTACCATTTTCTTTTTCTTTTTGAAACCTCATTTTTGAATTATGGATGTGGGGACCACCCTAGATTGAAACCTCCTCATTTAATATGAGTTAGCCTTTATAATTCTACCAAAATAATGAGCCAAATTATTTGATTTAATGTGACAAATTTAATTGAATTAATTAAAGTTGGCTCCTCACTTCTTTGTTGGGGAATCGTCTCTAAAGAAGAGATTGGGGGATCCTTTGGAGAAATATTCTCCAACTAAGAACAACCCTTCGAATCAAGAATGTTGACATTGGAGAATGGTTTGGAAATGAGTTGTGGGAGTGAAGAACACTGACATCCCCTTCATCGACTTCATCTCCTTCCTCAGGACGTCTCCAATGAGCCAACAAGGTAGGGAAATTGTTCTTAAATTTTTTTCTTTATGATGAACCTTTTTTTCAATCTTTGAACCACCTACTACTGACTTAACGAGGAGGTTGCAAGCTGAATGAACACGACCTGATTCCTCCAAAACATTATTATCAGCGTGTTCTTCACGGTCTATGAAGACGACAGTGTCGCAACTGCACCACCGGAGGAGACCGTGACACGTCGGCTGTGGCGGTGAGAAGACAGCGGCCGGCATTCCGGCTGACTGCGAGAAGGTGGGGTAGCATGCATCTAGGCCACTGGTGGAGTATGAGGCTATGTCCCATCATCCATAGTGGATCAGGGGGTTGTCAGAATCCGATTGGTCGCGTGGAGGAGCGGCGGCACACATCCGCGATGCCAGAGCTAGAGTCTACGGCTGCTTGGCCACAGCAGAGTGAGGAGGGGTCTGAGACCCAGCCTGCCACAGGTGGAGGAGCGGCGTGTGACCGCACCTCTGGGAGGAGAACTAGTCGGTAAACCGGTCAGCCTCATCACGTAGAGCGGGACCGCCGAGCAGTCCCACATGCTAGTAGGGAAACGGAACGACCATCTAGCCGTTCGGAATATTAGGGGGGGGCATCCCCCGGGTTGAGGCTAGGGAGGACCCCACTACGATGGGTCACCCAACCATGAGATGCACTGCGGGTTACGCCATTGGGCCGCACCAACGTTCCGCCACCTTCACGGGCTGAGTCGTGCCCGCCACGGCCCATCCCAACTGGTTCGGACCCAGACTGAGTCGATGTGACCCGAACGAGGTTGGGTCGGCCCTGGCCAGGTCAGGCCGGGTCGGTCTGACTAGGTCGGACCGGACTCGGGCCCATCTAGACCCAAAAACGCCATTTTGGCCATATCATGAGAATCGGGTATCCATTTGACGATCCGTTAAAGGAACCAGAATCCTTGGATCAAGGTGGTCCTTTTGGTATACTCCACTTTAATTTTGGATACAATCGGAGTATAGTTGGTTTGGATAAATCCTGAATCCAACCCAGCCCTCAGAGTAGAAACACTAATAACTTACAAACCGAGCATTCGATTGACACGCCATCTGATGCGTTGGTTCCCTTATAAAGGGACAATCATTTGGGATACTTCTTCTTCGACCATAATTTAAGTTGAGGTACGACCAATTAATGGAGGATAGAATCTCCCAAACATTCTATTAGTGGAAATCCAGTGGCTGGGAGTGAGGCGGAAGTTGGAGACATATCATACGGAGGTTAGAAACGATCGATCATGTGTGGGTCAGCACTGATCCTATGTGGGTCAGCGCATAGAAATCTTGTGTGGGTCAATGCATACATATCATATGTGGGTCAGATCCTATGTGGGTCCGCACTTAGCGATCCTGTGTGGTTCAGTGCATACAGATCATTTGTCAGTCAGATCCTGGGTGGGTCATTTTGGGGGTTAATAACTATTGATCTTATGTGGGTCAGACTCAAAATGATCAGTTGTAGTTCCTCTTGATAGAATACAATGATCTAGCTTCATGACTAATCATTTTTACTTCTATAATTTACTAATACCTATGTGAGATGATTCTGTTTCCTTTGTGGTGTTACCTATGTGGTACTTTTACCTTTTTCGTGTTACCTATGTGGTACCTCTACCTTCGTGGTGTTACTTGTGTGGTACTTCTACCTTCATGGTGTTACCTTTGTTGTATTATTCGCTCTTGTGTGAGATGAGTATATCTTGATATCATAGCTATATTTATGGGCATATACCTAAGTAGAGTTTATGTCTATTGCTTAATGCTTTGTGGTTTTTCTTTTGTAGAAATCTAGGAGACTTATGAGGATCTCGGGGTCCCTACTGGGTATCATTATACTCACCCCTATATGGGCTACAACAGCACATTCTTATGTCTTGTGCAGATGACGAAAATCGCTGATTGAGGTTGAGGGCACTAGACTGGAGGCTGATCAAAGGTGAAAATATACGATCTGATACCTAGGGATGACCGTTCGAGATTTGTACATACACTTCAGGTATGGTCCATGGAAGGTGATCACATGAGATGTTCTTTTTCAGTTTTACTTTTACTTTTCAGTTGGTCTTGTACTCAGGCCCCTTTGCTTACTATACACAACTTATTTCCTTTATAGTTTATCATATGCTTGTATCTTGTTGTGTGCGTGGTTTGGGTGAGTTTACATGTTTAGAGGAAATTCCTTCCAGGTTTCAGGGATATGTCTTTCTAGTGCTAGTCGCTAGCCCCTAGCCTATGGAAGGTGGGATTGGGGTAGTCACAATACGAGCCCTGGGGGACAGGTCGTGACAAATTGGTATAATAGGATTTGGTTCAACCAAAGAACTCGGGCTTTGATATTTTCTTTGTGGAGAAATAGTGTTAACTGTTTTGAGTGTGGTTTTCCATTCAGGGAGTCTAGTGTTGGTGCGGCGGCCGACGTATCCAAACACCAGGACCCTGAAATCTGATTTCGGACTCGGTGCACAAAAATACTGATTGTGTGTGTTTTTGATAAGTTTTCTTTGTTATCTCTTTGAGTAATCTCACCATGTATAACTTAATGACTGTGGTGCACCTATTTTTTTAGGATGCCTCCATGTAGACATCCATCCAAGGTTCCAGGTAGAGTACGTGATGCGAGCCCACCAAGCAACGAGGCTTTGGTAAAGGGCCCCCATACGGCAGTTGTACCATCGAGTGGTTTACCATAAACGCCACTACCCATTGGGTAGCCGATTCCAGCATCCCCAACAGTAGAGGATGCATGATTCTTGAGTGTGTTGCACGAGTTCCATCTCCAGAGGCCACTGAGGTTCTGGGGTGAGACGGATCCACAGGCGGGTCAGGACTTGCTAGTAGCTATGTTTATAGTTGTTTGACTGGTAGGGAAAACATCTGATCTCATGGTGATCCTTGTTGCCAGTTTTCTTCAGGTAACAAAACTCAGATGGTGGATCTTGATGCTCTAGGTTCAAGAGGAGATGACTCTCATCTGGGCAGACTTCGAGATCCTTTTCATGGAAGTTTTCATCCCAGTGACCCTACGCTCAGTGTGTATATTGGTGATTCTACACTTGCAGCATGGAATCATGATTGTGGCTCATTATTTAGTGAAGTTCACCGATCTATTGTGCTACTCCACTAGAATGATGTGGAACCCTTTCCTTAGGTCCTGGTCCTTTCATCAGGGGCTCAGATGGGAGATTAGAGCTTCGATTGTTTATCTCATCATTTTGACGCAGTAGGGGGTGTTAGAGAGAGAAATATTAGTGGAGATCTTCCTTGTAGAACAGTCACTAGAAGTGAGACCCAACACCAGACGACAAGTAGCAGAGTAACGACAGCTAGCAGCAGACAGATGACCCAGAGGTCCAAGAGGACAAGACCTAAAGTTGGATGACAGCAATATATAGGGTCGGTGGTGCGGGGATCTCAAGATAGAGCAGGATAGGTGAGGGACAGTTAGTGTTACTCATGTGGCAGGTAGGATCACATGGCTCGTGACTGTCTGACCTGCTATACAGACGACTAGAATATAGTAGAAGGACCACCTGCGCAGAGGCGAATATTTGATCGGGGAGGTCTGCAGGTAGGAGGTGGATGTGGAATATGAGTAGTATGTGAAACAGGAAGTGGGTAGTGATTCGGGGTTCTACCGCCACCACCACTAGGTGGTCCACCCCGACCACAGGAAGCAGGTGGACAGGTGCAAGCACAGCTCTAAGAAGCTGAGGCTTATGACCACGGTGCTCTGGAAATGATTCGATGTCTGATCTGTGTCTACTCCACCATAGCTACAGTACTTATAGACACAGGTTCTAGTCACTCATTTATATCCACGACTCTCTTTCCGAGCTGGGAGATTCCGATAGAGTCGTTGGCTCGATCCTTATGGCTAGAGACTCTAATGGGAGCAGATTAGACAATTACAAATTGGTGTCGGCAGTGTGAGATTATTTTATGAGGTGAGACCTTTGGCTGGGATCATCTAATACCGGCATCGAGGCATTACGATTCCATCTTGGGTATGGAATAGTTATCAATTATCCATGAGTAGGTCTACTATATTAGGTGCAAAGTGAGGCGTATCCACATGGATGGTACCATGTTTTCCTTCACCGAAGATTAGGGAAACTTCTCAGCACAGGATGGACTTACTCGAAGGAGGGTGAAGCAGATCACCCATCATTTGTCTTTCCTTACCCTTGAAGTGGTTGATGTTGAGAGTCTGAGATATCCTATAGTGGTGTACCATTCCACTGATGTTTTCCTAGATGATGTTCCCGGTATACCTCCTCATAGAGAGGTGGAATTTTACATCGACTTGTACCCCAGGACAGCACGGATATCTACACCAGCATATCGGATGGCTCCTGCGGAGCTTCAAGAGCTATAGGTACAATTAGAGGTCTTGCAGAGGAAGGGGTTCATTAGGTCCAATGTTTCTCCTTGGGTAGCCCCGATTTTGTTCACCAAGAAGGCAGATTGGAGTTTGAGACTCTATGTGGACTACCGATGCCTGAACCAGGTGACCGTGAAGAACAAGTACCCACTCCTGAGGATTGATGTTCTCTTTGATCATTAGAAGAGAGAACATTGGTTTTCAAAGATAGACCTCAGATCAGGATATCACCAACTCAGGGTACAAGATGAGGATGTGTATAAGATAGCCTTCATATGTTGGTATGGCCATTATGAGTTCTTGGTTATTCCATTCAGCATGGAATATGCTTCATCAGTTTTCATGGAACTCATGAACAGGATATTCCAGCCATACATTGATCACATTGTAATAATCTTCATCGATGGCATCCTGATATACTCACTGATGGAGGATGAGCATGTCTTTCATCAATAGGTAGTTATGGACACACTCCGAGAGAATCTACTTTATGGTAAGCTCTCTAAGTGCAAGTTGTAGATCTGAGAGGTTCAATTCTTGGGAAACACCATCTTGGAGGCTAGAGTTGTAGTGGATCTAGAGAACATTGACATTGTACTTGTTTTGGAGACACCCAAGAGTGTGAAGGAAGTGAAGAGTTTCCAAGGTTTGGCCGGTTACTACTGGAGGTTTGTGCGTGAATTTTCCAGATTTGCAGCACCCTTATCATTGTTGAAGAAAAAGGTGAAACCCTTCGTGTGGTCAGAGAGATGTCAGAGGAGTGTACAGGAGAAGAGGCAGAGACTGACGAGTGCCCCCATATTGAGGTTACCGAAGTAGGGATTTTGGTATGTAGTCTACTGTGACGCATCAGGGATCGAGATTGGATTTGTTCTGATGGAAGGAGAAAGCAGTGATCACTTATGGTTCTAGACTGCTGAGGAAATATGATTATAAATATGCTACCCTTGACCTAGAGTTGACAGCAGTGGTCTTCTCCATAAATTTGTGGTGACATTACATGATGGTTGAACATTATATAGTCTAATCTAATAACAAGAGTCTCATTTATATCTTCTCTCAGAAGGACCTGAACTAGAGATAAAGGCATTGTCTTGAGATCCTCTAGGACTATGACTTCGAGATAGTCTATACTCGTGGTAATGGGAATGTATTAGAAGATGCAATCAGAAGGACATCTTGTATACACTTACTGAGTGAGGAGACAGAGAAGCTATCCATTTTGTAGATATCCTATGTAGATCAAGATGGATCGGTTTGTCTTCTGTCTCTAATAGTTAGTTCCCCCCCCCCCTCCTTCAGCAAGTCAGGAAGGTGCAGCTTGGGGAAACTGACTGCAAGGCTCAACGTGATCAGATATCCATAGGACAGGTACTTGATGTATTTTATGAAGGTGGGAATCACGTCATCCTTTTCAGAGGGTGTACTATGGTACCAGTGGCACTTAGGGAGGAATTGTTGATTGATTTCCATACATCCCCTCTTGAGGTACATCCAGTAGTGGTGAATATGTACTCGGACCATCGGCATCAGCACTGGTGGTCAGGAATGAATAAAGCAGTAGCAGAGTTTGTCTCTTGGTGCCCCACATGTCAGCAAGTGAAGGAAGATCATTAGGTTCCAATGGGCTTAGTTCAGCCACTTGATGTGCCATAGTGGATGTGGGATGGAATTTCCCTGGACTTTGTGAAAGGACTTCCATGCATGTACATGAGTCATCATTCTATCTGGTTCATCATTGACTGACTCACCAAGTAGGCCCACTTCCTACCTATCAAAGAGCGGGGAATAGTAGAGAATTTGGGACACCTCTACGTGTACGAGATTGTGCAGATTCATGGATTCTAATCTATGATTTTCTTTGATCATGGCGCACATTTCACTTCCCATCTATTGAAGGGGTTTTAGGAGGCGTTCGGGACACAGCTTCAGTTGAGAACGACCTTCCATCCTTTGAAATATGTCCAATAGAGTAGACCCTTTAGACCCTTGAGGACATGATGCATGGCTGTGTCCTATATTTCAGCCACGGCTGGGAGGATCACTTTCATTTGGCGGAGTTCACTTACAACAATAGCTATCATTCCACTATTGGAATGGCACCATTCGAGGCATTTTATCGTCCACCTTACAGATCACCTCTATGTTGGACTTACCCGTGAGAGTCACCACTCATGGGACCATAGATGGTACGGTCTACCAAATAGAAGGTGTAGATCATCTTGGAGCAGATGAAGACTGCACAGACCAGGCAGAAGTCTTTTGCTGATAAGAGATGGAGACATCTTGAGTTCGAGGATAGTGACCATGTCTTTCTACGGGTCTCACCTCAATGAGGTTTGTGAAGATTTGGTCGGGGCGGAAATTTATCTTCAAGGTTCATCAGACCCTTTCACGTCCTCAATAGAGTTGTATAGGTGTCTTACCACTTAGCTCCTCACCCTCAGATGAACCGGGTTCATGAAGTTTACCACGTATCCTAGCTGAGGAGATTTGTACATGATCATTCACACATCATTGAATGGGGGGATCTAGATATTGATGATGGGGCGACGTTTTCTGAGGATCCAGTAGATATTGAATATCTACGAGAGTGGGTACTTCATGGGTGGAAAATACCTCTGGTTTCCATTCAATGGAAGCACAAGAACCACTAGGAGAGCACATGGGAGAAGGAGTTTCAGATTTGTGCACAGTACCCTCACTTGTTTCCCTAGTTTGTGTTGTGGATTTCTGGGACGCAGAGCCCTGATGTGGGTAGAATATAAAGACCCTGATTTTTACATGTAATTTTTTTATTTATATGGGAATATTGAGAGTCTGTGAAAATTGACGATGCATGATTTCGAGGCCCGGTGTGCGCAGAATAAATTTCTGGACATTATTCGGGTACGTTCTGTAAACGCACGAGCAGAGTTTTGTAACTTTTGAACTGGTGCTCGGAATTAAAATTTGATGACATTTTTGAAATCTCAGCATCGATATTAACTTAAGGAGACCTTTACCTCGACTACAGTAGGTTGATGGAGGAATTTAGTTTTTTTGTTTTTTGTGGGAGAAGAAAAATAAAATAATTATCATTTATTTTCTTTTCGAAACCTCCTTTTTCAATTATGGAGGTGGGGAACCCTTGAGATTGAAACCTCCTCATCTAATATACTTTAGCTTTGGGAATTCTCCAAAATTAGTGATCCAACTTATCAGATTTAATCTACTAACTTTTATTAAATTAATTAAAGTTGGCTCCTCGATTTTTTGTTGGGGAATTGTTGGCAGAGGAGAGATTGGGGGAACCTTTGGAGAAATATTCTCCAATGAAGAACAACCCTTCGGATCAAGAATTTTAATGTTAGAACATGGTTTGGAAGCGATTTGTGGGAGCGATGAATGTCATAATTTCCTTCATTGACTTCATCTCTTCCCTCACGATGTCTCCAACGAGCAATCCAAGGTAGGAAAAGTGTTGTTTAAATTTATTCTTCGTGATGAATCATTGTTTTAATCTTTGAACCACCTACTACCGACTTAACACGGAGGGTGCAGGATGAATGAAAACGTCTTGATTCTTCCGAAACATTATTATCTGTGTGTTCTTCAGGGGATGCGGCGATGGCGGAGTCACAACCACGTCGCCAAAAGAGACCATGACTCGTCGGTCGCATCAGTGAGAATACAACGGTTGGCACATCGGTTGGCTGCGAGGAGGGGGGTGGCACACGTCCACGCCACCGGTTGAGCAGGAGACCGCAGTCTATCTACCGGGGTGGATCAGAGGGCGGCCAGCTTATGGCCGGCTGAGTGGTGGAGCGTCGGTACACGCCCATGCTTCCAGAGCTAGAGTATGTGGCCTCTTGGACACTGTTGAGATCGGAGGGCCTCTGGAACCCGACCGGCCGCGGGTGCAGTAGCGGCGTTTGACTGTGCCATAGGGAGAAGAATCATCTGGGAAATGGCTGGCCTCGTCATGCCAAGTGGTTCTGCATACCAGTAGGGCGACCGAACGACCATTGGTCCATTCAGAATATCGGGGGATGCCTCCCCCCCGGGTTGTGGCAAGGCCGTACCCCACCACGGTGGGCCACCCAACAGCGGTATGCACCACGGGCCATGCCCAGTGGGCTGGGTAGGGCCTGAACATGGACCAGTGGGCTGACCCTGCCACGGCCCAGCCCAATTGGGTCAGACCTGGACTGGGTCGGGGTGACCCGAACCAGGTCGGATCAACCCAGACCTGGTCGGATAGACTGGGTTGGACCGGACCCATGCCTATTTCATCCCATATACTCCTTTTTGGACATATCTTGAGAACTAAGCGTCTGTTTGAAGAACCGTATATGGCACCAGAATCCTTAGATCGAGATGGTCCTTTTTGGTATACTCCACTTGAGTTTGGGGTAAATTTGGAGTATGGTAGGGTTGAATAGAACCTGAATCCAACTGAGCCCTCAGAGAAGATACACTAAGAACATACCAACCAGGTGTCCGGGTGACGTGTCTTCTGATGCATTGTGTCTCTTATGAAGTGACAGATCTTTGAGATACTTCTTCATGGAACATCGTGGTGGTTGAGGTACGACTAATGACATGATGAGAGGATCTCCCAACCATGCTATTAGAAGGAATCCAGTGGCTGGTAGTGAGGAGGAGGTTGGAGACAGATCATATAGAGGTTAGTACCGAGCAATCCAATGTGGGTCAGCAACGATCCTGTGTGGGTCAGATCCTGTGTGGGTTAGCGCTCAGCGATCTTGTGTGGTTCAGTGAATACTAATCTTGTGTGGGTCAGATCCTATGTGGGTTAGTACTTATCAATCCTATGAGGGTCCACGCATAACGATACTGTGTGGGTCAGATCATGTGAGGGTCATTGTGGGGGTTAGTACCTATCTATCCTGCTTGGGTCAGACTCTGTATGGTCTGCAGTAGTGCCTCTTGATAAAATATGATGACCTAGCTTCATGAATAATCATATATACTTATATACTTCACTAATACATGTGTGATCTGGGTCTTTTGCCTTCGTGGTGTTACCTGTGTGGTACTTATACCTTCATGGTTTTACATGTGTGGTACTTGTATGTTCGTGGTGTTACCTGTGTGGTACTTCTACCTTCATGGTGTTACCATTGTGGTATTCTTCCCTCTTGTGTGAGACGAGTATATATTGATAACTTAGGTGTATGTATGGGAATATACCTAAGTAGATTTTATGTCTATTTCTTGGTGCTTTTTGGAACTCTAGGAGACCTATGAGGTTATCAGCGTCTCTAATGGATATCATTATACTCACCCATGCACATGCTATTCCTGCACCTTCCTGTGTCTTGTGTAGACAACAGATAACGCTGATCGAGGTCGAGGTCACTAGACTAGAGGCCGATCGGAGGTGGATATTAGAAAAGACGATCCACAGGGACGACCGTTCGAGAGCTGTACCTACCCTACTAGTAGGGTCCTTTTCGGGTGATCATAGGAGCTGTTCGTTTTCAGTTTTACTTGTACTTTCTAGTTGGGATTGTATTCTGGACCCTTTTCTTACTGTACACACCCTATTTTCATTATAGTTTATCTGGTTCTTGTATCAAGTTGTGTGATTGGATTGGGTGAGTTTTCAGGTTTAGAAGCCATGCCTTCCTGGTTTCAGGAATATTACTTTCTGGTGCTAGTCGTCAGCCTCAGGCCTATGGAAGGCGGGCTTGGGGTAGTCACAGCATGTGCCCTGGGGGACTGGTCATGACAGATAAATACCAAAGTGGACACTTCATCCTTTTCCAGTGCCGAATTATAAATGGGAAAATATATCCATGGACTTTGTGGATAGACTACCAAAGACATCTTGAGGTTTCAATGTGATTTGGATTATTTATGATTTACTGACTAAATCTAGACGTTTATTTCCTCTTAGAGGACCTCTTTCTCTAGATCAAAATTTTTGAATATACATCAAATATATTTTCAGGTTTTATTGAGTTGTTCAATCCATTGTCTCTGACTTAGATCACAGTTTCACTTCTAACTTTTGGAAAGGCCATTTGAAATCATTCAGAACTAACTTAAATTTCGTTACATCATTTCATCCTCATCCTTATAGGTAGACTAATAAAACAATTCAGACATTGTAAGACAAGTTACATGAAAATCCAATTCATTACAAGGTAATTTTATATCAACATTTTCATTAGATGAGTTTTTTATAATACAAAACTTCATTCCAATATACAAATGGAACCTTTTAATGAATTCTAAAGAAAGTGTTGTCGAACTCCAGCATCATGGGATGAAGTTAGGGAAGGGATGTTTATGGGACAATAATTAGTAGGGGAATTGATTTATAAACCGAAGATTATCCATAAAAACATGATAAAAGATCAGTGTACACAGATAAATTATACAGATAACCAAAGGAAAAAAACATTTATTTTAAGGTAGGTGATCATATTTTCCATAGAATACCTCCTTGGAATAGTTTTATTCATTTTTTTATGAAATTATAGCTATGTCCACTGTTTATTAGACCATATAAAATCTTGGAGAAATTTGTACTAGTTTCCTAATGAGTATATCTGCCTCTGAATTTATCTCAGGTACACAATGTTTTCCACATTTCACTGTTGAGAAGGTATATGAAAAATTCATCTCAACTTTTGATCTGAGAATTATTTGAACTAGAATATCATGTTTCATATAAAGAAAAGACTTGTCATATTCTTAACTGTAGAGAGCAAGTATTGTGTAATAAGATAATCCACCAGGTTAATGATTAGTGGAGAAACCACATAGATAAAGAAGGAACATGGGAATCTGAAAATTCTATGAGTGAAAGGTATCACTTGTTTCATAAGTGAATTAAAGTTGCATGAATGAAATTTTCATATAGTGTGGAGAATGTAATGATTCATGTACTTAAAGAATAATTTTTTTTCATTCTAGAATGAAATAGTTAAATTTGTTATAAATGTTTAAGTAAATAAATGGTATTTATGGAAATTATGGGATATATAATAAAATAATAGTAACCTCATATATGAGAGTAAAAAATTATATTTATAATATAAGTGAAAATTTGATATTTTAATATCATGGATTAATTAAATATATGTTTTGAAAATAATAAATTATGTGTTGGTATATTTCTAAGTCATACACATTTATTTATAATTTTATAATTAATATAATGATTTAAAAGAAAATATATTTTACTAAAATATATTCATAAATTAATGTTTTGATGTCTTGTGATTATAATATAATTTTATGAGACCTTAATTATAATTTCAAAGTATCATAATAGTTGTTATAATTTTAATATTTGATTTTTTTTAATATAATGCTTTTCATTAAAAAAATAAATTTCTCATTTTTAGAAAATTATTTTCATAAAATGAATCCCATTTTTTAATTGTACACATAAAAAATAGGTTAGAGTTAATTTTTGGGATTTTTTTCAAATCGATGAATTTTTCTAAATAGTGAAATATATTAATTTACGATATATATATATACTATATAGGTTAAATAAATTATTCCTTGAGTAATCACATTTTTAGTCACTATAATTTCAAAATACACTAAATTATTTTAATATATTTAATAATAATTCTCAAACTATTGAAATTAATGAACCATAATAATAAATTAATGAATATAATAATGAGAAAACACCCCTTGAATCCACTATAAATACCACCCCTCACCACCTCTTCTCCTCACAACTCAAAGCCTTAAAGATTATTTAATTTCTTCCCAATTCCATTCTTTACCCTTTTCCCCACTTTCAAGCCTTGATGGTCTCACAAAATTTCTAAAACTAGGGACCTTAATGATGTTCTCAAGGAGGAGAATTCCAGAGGTAAAACCCTCTTTCATTTTCATTTATTTTATTTTCAATTTCTTTTCTTTTCTTATTCTCCCCTCACCTACCCTTATCCAAGTATCATTAAAACTATATTATATATATATACTATAATTTTATCATGTTTATAGAAATATCATTCATTAAACTCCTTCTCCTCACCCTTTTATTCTAAAAATGAGAACATCATCTATGATATGTGGATTTACCACCATCATGGATGATGCACTTTCATTTCTCATTAC
This sequence comes from Viscum album, assembly GCA_963277665.1. NCBI lineage: Eukaryota > Viridiplantae > Streptophyta > Magnoliopsida > Santalales > Viscaceae > Viscum > Viscum album. The sequence continues at coordinate 1,589,999,000 of OY728161.1, read as the reverse complement.
AACCTTCAAGGCTAGTCATAAATCTATTATTATTGTCATATGATATTTTATTATATTTATTATATATTATATAATTTTCTTAAACCAAAATATAAATATGGTATTAAATAAAATTATATGAGTTCCTAATTTTTGTAAAAACACCAAAATAAATTAAACCATATTCATTAGTATTTTATCTAGTGAAACATAATAATATCATAAAAAAATTGATATATGGTATCATTTAAAATTATAGAAACATATTAATACCATTTCATTCCACTTTTGAAATTTTGTTTCCATTTGAAAAAAAAATCAATAATGAACAACCATGGAAACCATAAAATAAATACACTTAAAACAATAAAAACAACAAAATATTATCAATAAATGGGTGGATATATGTTATAAAATGATCATATAAGGTATTATAAATGTGATGTTTTTTATTTTATATATTAATAGCACTATTAAACCTTTATACATTAGTTTAGAATTTGTTTTATTTAATAATAACCCTTAGTAGGGGACATTTTTTTTTAAAAAATCCCCATTTAAATTTCTATTTTTAAAACCATCTGAAGGAATGTTTATATGATGCAAGTATTCATGTTTTATGATTATGTTATGGTTCTTGGAAAAAGTTTATGATGAGGGGTGGGACCTATATCTCCCTCTAATTAATTGTTTATGTTTATGTTGGTGGTTGACCATATGGTTACATTGAGTGTTATTGTGATGGTAACACCATAAGGTTTCCATGAGGGTTACATCATAAGGTAGTTGTAAGGGTTACATTGTAAGGTGGTCATGAGGGTTACAAATCATATGGCAGTTGTGAGGGTTAAAATCTTAAGAAATTAATTCCCCAATTTACCTTAATGGTATTTTTTATATGTTTTATGTTTTATGTAAATCTCATGTTTCTACAAAGAATATGATACTTTAATGGTGAGAAGTGTATATTTGTGAAATGATTTAATATGTTTATAAGTATTGATGAAGTAATAATTTAATTACTTATTTTTATATCCCATACTGAGTTCATTTCAATCGTACCAATATTTAAAATGTTTTTCATATGGTTTAAGGATGGGTACGATAAAACAAGAAGCCAAACTAAATTTTGTGAATATTTTTTTCATGAAAGGATTTCATGTTTTATTAAAAATATTTATATGATGTAAGAAATGGATACTTTTATAGAAATATATAGTTTTTATTCTTGTGGGTTGGTATGTGTTAATTATGTCCTAATTATCTACAACTCTAAACAGAAAATATCTTTATTACCGTAAGAAAAGTAATTAAAAGATAATTTACTAGATTATGCAATGTTTATGGCCATGTAAATGTTGTTTTGTTGAGAAAGATTAATAAAAATAGAAATGAGTTAACTAGTTTGTTTGTATAGGGTATATTTAGTTGAGGAGAAAAAAAAATATAACAAAAGTATTAATAATTATAATCACCATGAAATATCATGACTGGATTTTAATATAATTATATATTTACTTGATATGTGTTATTATATAGATGTATTATTGTGTTCTGAGTTGAGATTTTCCTAAAAAATAGTGGAGAATATTCTGGAAGCTATAGAATGATGAAAATCCATGTTTTATGATCAGATTTTAATGTTAGTAAGATAGTCAAAGTCACACTATGTTTAAGAAGGTATAATCATTTTTGGGAGAAGGTAAATCCATAAAAAACATGTTGAAAAGCTCTAAGAGGTGGAATGAATAACTTATTACCAATTATTGAAGGCCATTTTAAAGACATTGAGATGTGGTATAAGGATCAAATCAATTTTGTTATATTGTATAGGATTTTTACACATGAATTATATTGTGATCTACTCAACTATGTTGTATAATAAGATACTAGGTTTTGATAACAACATCAATATTCCACTTGTAATTTATGAAAAAATAATTATAAAAAAATTGTGAATCAGATAACATCTATAAAAATAGGGAGTAGGTTCACTACGCCTTTAAAAAACTGCATGTTCATTACATTAGAGATTCACATTCTTGTATGTGTTTAATTTGATATTGGTAAAAAATTAGGATTATGTTGTTCCTAACAAACAATAGAGGTTTAAATGAGAAAATAGTTTTAGGAATTAAAATATGATTTGGAATATTGTAAAAGATTCGACACACTTTATTCACCCCTATGTGTGTTTGCATGATACACTAAGTCTCTCAATTAGTGTCATAGTGAGGTTCTATCTAATTAGATCTGTAAGTTAATTACCATGTTTTATTACATGAAATATGTGAAGTGAATATTCAAAGATATTTTGGATGTTCCATAGATGAATAATTTGTTGTCTTCCTCTATAAAAGCATAATTTATATTTTCTTCTAAGACCACACAAATCATGATGACAAAAGAGGGACATAATCCAACATATAATTTAATAAAGTCATAGTAATCTCACCTAGAAGTTTATTTGTAATAACCTAGGTATTTATAGAATAATACATTTTCATGTCTATTAATAATTATTAATAAGATATTATTTTTACATTAAAGGGGATGCTTTTTCTGATAGTATACTCAACTTGCCACAATGATTTTCTCCAAAATCATATCTTGCACACAACATTTAGTTATACTGAAAAATAATACAATAATAATATTATTATTATATTTTTAATTGTATTTGATGAAAAGAAATTGTATTGGATGAAATGAACAGAACTAACTACAATATTATTACACATTCTTGTGATGATTTTTTACATTTATCCAATAAATTTTGGAGGCTTAAAATTATAATCAATCCAATTTTAAACATAAATTACTCTAATATTTTTAAATGGACATTTTATCACCTTTTAATGGAGAACCCTTTTTAAATATTGTTTTTTTTCACTTTTATATGTTACATTTGAAAAACTAAACTTCTTTTTCGAAGTGGGAAATCAAAATTTAACTTGGTTGAATTTTTTCGTATTTTTCTGACAAAATTCATATTTTGATGAACAGTGAAAATACTACATTTTAATTCAAAATTGTATTTTCATCTAATTTATTTATATAGGTAGATTTCACCTTTAATTGGGTTTAAAGTGTAATTGGATTTTTATTTTATCATTTAATAATTTTTTCATTGTTATCAGTAATTTCACATTTAAATTGTACATAAACACATGTCAATCTTTTGATAGTTTTTACTTCTTAGAAATTCACTTTCTGGTTTTGACTACGGTTATTATTTTTTAATTAATTATTAACATTTCTGTGTTTTAAATTTTAAAAAATGGATTCCAAATTTGGAATCATAATTCCAAAATTATGTAAATACGTACCCTTTATTTTTGGACATTATGAATAGTAACTTCAGTAATTATTTTTCTTTACTATGGTTTAAGGGTAAATCGTGTAAATAAGAGTAAAAATAATATTTTAAAAATATAAAACTACCATAACATATTTGCTAATATTATTGGATGATATATGGCCAACCATGATCATACTTGGTTCAAAGTTAGGACCCCATGGAGCCACTTGGTTTTGATAATGGCCTTTTATAGTATTTAATTTAATGAAAAGGAAAATATTACAGAAACATGTATCTTCAAACTAAAAAAACATTAATTTTGTTTATATTAATGATATATTAGACTATAAAGAGTCATTATAAATATAAAAATATTTCCTACATGATGGTATTTTATTTTTCATTTTTATATATTAAATAAATAAATTTATTTATGACATAATGATGATGCAGTGATTACCTTATTAATTAAATATTAAAATAAATGATATTTTAAATATTAAAATTAATGTAATTGGATTTTTTTTATAAACAAATTTTTTTTAATGACATTGACATGTGAGTGATGTGTTAATGTATTTTTTTATGAAATAATGTTTTTATGAGTTTAAAAAAATCAATTAATAAATAGTGACAAATTTGACATAAATTAGTTTTAAAGAAATTATATTTTACTAAATGATATAATTGTCTTCAAAATAAAAAATTCTAAAAAATTAATTATATAATGTAAAAAAATTCAATAAGGACCCACTTATGGTTCTCTTGGCATTTTGTAGTACCTATAGTGACCATATATTATGAAGATACGAGAAGACATGGTAAGAGTTAATGTTTTTAACTAAGGGTTAAAGATAAAATATGAGGTTAAATTTGTAACCTCAAATTCTCTGAAAACTATTGGTAGAGAGTATTTCTACCCATACTCACTTATCCTATAAATATATCACTTTGTAACTATTATAATTCTAAAATCAATTTTTCATAAAATAATATTTCATGTCTTTCCTAAAGTGCCACTCCTCCCTCTGATAAAAGGCCTCCACCTCTAACAACTTAATCACACCTCTCAACCCCCTTGTCTCTCCAAAATTATAATCAAATAATCTCTAAAATCCATCCATTCCACCTATAATACTAAACATCAGCATAAGGAAACTCGAGGAAGCCTTTTAGATCCAATCAAAATGAGTTACCCGATTTAAAGGTAACATCTTCTCTCAAACTCCTTTCATTTATTTTACTTCTCCAACCCTCTATCCATTAATTATTACAATATTTTATCATAAAAAAATATTATAAATATAATGGGATATTAATATTCTAATTTTTCAACCTACACTTACACACACATCCATCTAGTGGATATAGAGCATACAGTTTTGGTGTATGGAAAACTATTGCCTCACGGGATGATGATTGTTCAATTTTCTCCTACCACCTATCATGTTGGAAATTATGAAATCATGGTATTTATATATGATATATATTATATGTATATTCTCTCTATGATTCATTAATTTTTATTTAGAATATACCTTTATGCTTTCCATGTTGTGTAAATGTGATAATTTAGTTTGAGGAAGTGTGGACTAATGCCCCCTCAAAGCGATTTTAATCGTTCCCACTATAAATGGAATGTATAAAGGGTGGTTTTATTAAAATATGAAACATAAATGAAATTAATATAATATTGGTATTATAATATTCATTTAATATTTTTATTATTATTCTTTTAATATGATGAATATATTACATTAGTTTTCATGTGTACGTACGACCTACCATCTCCATGAATTATGCATTTTAGTTATTATCTCCAAATATTATTGATATTATAAATACATATATAATCGATATATATGATATTTAAATCATTAATAATATTATGGATATGAGGGAATTTTGACTACATGGACAATTTACATAAAAACAAGTTCATTTTTGACTTAGGTACAGAATATCAACAAAATGTCTAATATGAACTTATATATTAATGTAATTTTAATAACATTGTAATAAGAGATATAAAAGGAAAAATAAACATGAAGGAGGTTCTAAATATGTTTTAAATTAACCACAATTTATTATTCACGAACATAACAATTGTACGAGATGAGTCAGACTCAAGGTAAGAGAAATTATAACTCGATCTCATTTCATTATTTTAAATATCAATGTCATTGGTTTTGTTTTTCCAATAACATGTGTGAATGATATATTATTTCAGTACACTGATTATCTACTAATATTTAGTGTATTTATATTTTTCATACATATTTTTTCCATTGATTTATCCTTAATCTAAGGATACAATCTTTGTAAGGGATATCATCTCAATCTTTTTTACCTGAGTGATATTTGGATGTTATACACCACCTTAATTTATAAGGTGTATAAAATCCCCCTTTGACTTTTAATTTTATTGCAAGGTATATCTTTTCTATGAGTAATTTTACTAAATGAAACAAAGGAATTTTTTAATGTATGCGGTGAGAATGACTCATCCACCGCTGTAATTGTTACTTGAAATTTTTATTCCTCTATAAGCCGTAATTATTTTAAAAGGAATAGAAATCCCTTTTTTCCTTATTCGGTTTTTTAGTATTGAAAATGATTTTGATTGTGGATTTTCTATTTTACTATCTTGAAATTATATCTTGTGATTGGAAATTAAATTTTATTAGTGAAATCTTGATAATTGAAATATTTTATGTGTAATGATTATATAATGGAAATTGGACATTTGACGGGTGGTTATGTGATCAACCAATGACGGGTGGTTCTGTGATAAACCAAATATGGGTTGTTCTTTGATAAACCATGGATTTGTGGTTACTTTATAACATCTAGTTCATTGGGTATGGAATTGGCTCGTATGACTATTCCATTTAGTGATACGTTAAGAAGTCGATCGTATAGTAATTCCATTTAAGTGTGTTTATTTCCCAAGTAACCTTTATATGTTATATATTGCTTCCTATGGGATTTAAAGTAATATTTTGGTTACAAATGGGTAATAAATGAGCTTATATTCAGTGAAGTATATTTACTACTTCTTATAGGTGATAAGTATAACATAATAGTAGATTATTCATAGTTTACATGTTTTTTAAAAACTAATAGTTTTTATGTATCCCTTAATGAAATTTTTATGCTCATCCCATGTTTTGGAAAGGTTTTTATAGGACCTAAATAGGAATAGAGTCACGGATAGGATAAAGAAAAATTCATGTTGTTTAAACATGAAACGAACTGTGTTTCTTTTTTTAAAAAAATTGGTTTTATGAAAATTTTGGATAGTGAGTAGAATTGTCTACATGTAAAATTTAAGAAGTTATGTATGAGTCATGACATAATTCAATAAATCTCTAAACTTTAAAATATACTCAAAGTGAATTAAAGTCAAATAGTTGACTTGTCTCAAGATTATGTAATGTTTATGGTTGGGGCCTTCTATTTGGTATCAGAGGCCAGTTTAGATAACTTTAGTGGTTTGGGTGTTATTTAAGTATAAATGAAAATAAGTGTATAAACATAATGGTTATCATATTATAAATATTAATAGTTATTTTAAAAAAAAATTAATTAGTTTTGAGATAACATGGATGAGTATATCATAGTTGTTATATTCCTCATATGTTAGTATACGATGATTTTACTGATATACTCACACTAACATTTTTTGTTTTAGTAAATGGATGGATCTAACTAGCCACAAAGTAACAATGAATGTGAAAGAAACTTTTGTGGCTTTTTGAATAAGTAACTGAATTAAATGGGAGATACAATGATAAATCTTTTTGTTATTCTAAAACAACAATCTAGAGTCATGATTTACCACTTCAACCTGAGTGATTTTTCTAAGGTATCATATATACGAGAAACGAATCCCAATGGATGTTCAGGTAGTAATTATAAAGGTAATTATATTAAAAAACATATGATTCAAGGATGTGGAAGGAAAAACCAAGGATAATATTTCAAATGTACAGGAAGACGTTATAGATGTGGTAATGAAGGTTATAAAGTAATAACCTTCTAGGAAAAAGGAATCGTTCAGTTAGCTCTAAAAAAGGGAAATAAGTTCATTTTATGGATCAATTAAATGTTTTAAATGTGGTGTACATAATCATTATTCAAATATATGTCCTATAAAAAAAGGTTTAGGAATGAGAACATTAGAACCGTATAAATATATGTTTACCAATAAATAATGCCATTCCAATTGAAGATGATGAAACAGAAAATGTCTTATGAAAGGTATGGATTATTTCTCATCATGTGTTTGAAATTATTTAATATTATGAAATTATGCATGAATTTTTTGTTGGAAATAATTATCAAATAATAATATGGATGATCATGGATAAAAGATCATGAAGAAGGTTTGATGATTATAATGTATATAGTTTCAGAATTGATGAGTTGTATTTGGTATATGGATGATGATATGATTAAATATATTAATGATTGGATTTCTTTGGAAGATTTATATTATGTGAAACCCTTATGTTTGGTATGTAAAAGTATTAATTTAGGAAGAATTATCTTTTATTTTTTTTATTATAATGATAAATAACCTTTAAGGTTTATATAATCCTTGAATTTGAGGAAATTATGAGTTACTACATTTTGGGATGAAAAATGAAATACATTAGATAAACATGAGATTAAAATATGGTATGGTTATTTTGATGATTTTATATCATGTCGGTAATGTTATAAGAATTATATAGTTTTGAAAAAAGAAAAAATTACAGGATGGGTGAAAACCCGTCATGCACGACAAGGCTGTGGGAATCGAACCCACAACTGAAGTCCATGGTTAGTATGACTTATTCTCTTTAGTTAAATTATATTATAGATTATGAATAGGTTGATTTTCAGAACTTATTTTTTATCAAATGGATATCATTATTATAAGAAAATGATTTGGGGAATATAGGATAAATTTTATTTTGGAAGATGTTCACTATTTTGGAAACACTATATTTTTAAAGAAAATAGAATTCTATGGGATATAGTTTGAATATTAATGGTTGAATTTTATTTTGGTTGAATATATTATTTAATTATAGACTTATAGTTATTCAGGTTATTTATTGAAATGATTAACCTATCATGGGGAATATGTGATATGGTTAATTCCTATTTAGTATGGGACATTAAGAGTAGTCGATGTTATCGGTAGATAAGTGTTAGGAAATATTTTGGAAGACAATGATATCAAATCCTTCTCAATTTTGGGTTTAAAATGTAGTTTGGAATATTTTTTAGAAATTATATAGAAACATATTTTTTTAATAGTCTATATTGTTCTTTGGGTATTACTATTGAATTTTGGAGATTAAAAGTTTTATTTCTTATAAATGATTATTATTTTTAAGGAATTATCTTATCATGTCATAACAATTTCGGTTATGGTTAATGTTTCATGATAGGATGGATAGATATATAATCTTTTTGGATTATGTTATTTTCTAGAAGTTGATTCTAGTGCTTCATGTGTGACCCAGTCATCTTGAATACTCATTGTTTAGTGAAAAGATGAGTTTGCAGTAGAAATTTATAAAAAGATAAAATTATACATGACAAGTAAGTATGTTTCCTTATGTTCTTATTCAAGCTCATAAATAAATTCCTCAACATTATGAAAAGTGCCATAAAAACATTTTCTGTTTAATTTTCCTACTACAAAATGAAATACCCCTTAACCCATTACAAATTTTTGGTTTTATGATTATTATCTTTCTCCTGATTATGTTTTCTATCACTCTCCATCATAACAATATGTTTATTTTTTCTTCAATATCCATGTTTTCCTTCATGGAATCCTAGTATGTGGTATCTCAGGTTATCTTGGTAATACTATTTCATTATTTTAAAGTGTAGTTTTATTGACTCTTATTCTGATGTGGGATTTTCAATGAGGTTACTGAGCCAAATTTTAAAATTTTAAGGATGCAATTTCAAAGGGTTGAAGGATGTAACATCCCAGATATTTGTGGAATCATAAATTTTCCTATTTATTAATATTTATGAATAAAAAATTTATTTTACATTAAAGGGGATGATTAGTCTAATGGAGTACTCGACACGCAACAATGTGTTTCTATGAAATATTACATTGCAAACAACATTGAGTTATACCAAAAGATAATATAATAATAATATTATTATTTTATTTTAAATGGTAGTTAACGCCTATCATTTTTAGTGGTGGGAATGAAAATAACTAACTATAATATTAGTACACATTATTATTAATTTTTTTACGTTTATCTAATACATTTTAGAGGCATAAAATGAGAATGAATACAATTTTATGCATAAAATACTCTAATATTTCAAAAAGGTCATTTTTCTGCCTTTTGATAAAGAAATTTAAATATATTTTTTGACACTTGTATTTTCTATTTGATAAAATAAAATTCCTTTTTAGAATCGGGATATCAAAATTTAGTTTTTTTGAAAATTTAGTATTACTCTGATAAAATTAATATTTTAATTAATAGTGAAAAATACTGCATTTTAATTCAAAATTACATCTTTATCTAATTTATTTATATAGTAATATTTTCCGTTTAATCGGTTTTATAGTGTAAATGGATTATTTTTTATCATCTAATCAATTTTTTTCATTCTAATTAATTTTATATTTCAATTAGATATAAAAACATGTCAACTGTTTGATAGTTTTTACTTCTTAAAAACATGTTTTCTGGTATTGACAACAGGAATTAAATATAAATTAATTACAAAAATTTATATGTTTTGAATTTTTAAAAATTGATTAAATATTTGGAATCCTAAGGCCCAATTAATCTAAACAGGTCCAATTTATTTTTGGGCATTTTAGATAGTAACATCAGTAATTATTTTTATTTACCATGGTTAAAGGGTGAATCCGGTAAATAATAGTAAAATATAATATTATAATAATAAAAAACTACCCTAACACATGTCATAATCCTATTTTATGGGATATGGCTGACCATCAAAATACTTGGGTCGAATTTTGGATGCTATAGAGCCACTTGGTGTGATAATGATGTTTTATAATATTTAATTTAATGAAATGGAAACATAACATAAACATGAATCTACTAAATAAAAAATAATAATTTGGATTATATAAATTATATATTTGGAAATAAATTATATTTATAAGTCAAGAAGTATTACCTATGTCATGGTATTTTATTTATAATTTTAATAAATTAAGTAAATATATTTATTTATGACATAATGACAATGTTGTGATTACCATATTAATGAGATATTCACATAAATAACATTATAAATACTAAAATAAATGTAATTTTAAAATTTTTTCCTATCCATGAATTTTTTTGGATTACATTGACATTTGAGGGATGCTTTAATGAATTTGTTTAGATGTAATCATTTTGTTATGACTTTACCAAAAATCAATTACTAAATAGTGTCAAATTTTACATAAATGAGTTTTTAAAGAAAATACTATTTTATTAAATGATATAATTGTCCTAAAAATCTACTATTAGGCCAACTAACTTATAAAAAGTCACAAATGTCATTAAAGATACACTTTTTGGTTCTCTTATCATTTTATAGTAAATACAATAACCATATATTATGAAAATACAAGAGGACATGGTAAGAGTTAATGTTTTCATCTAAGGTCTAATGCTAAAAGATAAGGTTAACTTTGTGACCATAACATGTATAGAACCTATTTATTAAGAGTATTTAGACCAATAATCATATTATCCTTAAAATATATCATGTTTTTACTATTATAATTCTAAAATAAATTTTTAATCAATAATATTTCAGGACTCTCTTAAATTTCCCCTCCTCCCTCTATTAAAAATCCACCACCTATACTCACCTACTCACACCTCTCAAGCCCATTTTCTCACCCGAATTCTTCTAAAATAAGTTTCCAACATCCCTAAATTCCTCCTAAAATACATACCTTGTGCAAAAGGAAACTCAAGGAATCCTTTTGGCTCAAATTGAAATGAGTTAACCGATTTAGGGGTAACGTCTTCTCTTAAGCTGCTTTAATTTATTTTCCTTCTCAAACCCCATACACTCTCTATATTATATTAATTTATAAAAAACAGTATCTTCAATATAATATTATTATTTTATTTTAAGGTTTCAACCTACACTTTCACACACCTCCATCTAATTGATATAGAACATACAGTTTCTGTGTTTGGTGAACTACTGTCTCACAAAATGATGAGTGTTCAATTTTCTCTTACCACCTATCATGGTGGCCATTATGATGGAACTATATTTATATATGACATATATTATGTTTATATTATCTCTATAATTCTTTAATTTTTATTTATAACATACCTTTATGCTTTCCATGTTGTGTAAATATGATAATTTCATTTGAGGAAGTGTGGACTACCACCCCTAAAAGTGATGTGACTCGTTCCCACTATACTTATAACATATAAAGAATAGTTTTATTAGACCAAACATACATAAATGAAATTAATATAATTCTGGTATTATAATATATATTTATATCATTTTATTATTATTCATTTAATATGATTAATAGATGAAAGTTGTCTTCTTGCGTACGTACGACCTACCGTCTCCATGGACGGTGCATTTCATTTATTATCTCCAAATATTATGGATATTATAAGTAAATATATACTTGGTATATATGATATTTAAACTATTAATAATGTTATGTAGATAATAAAATTTTGACTACATGGACAATTTACATAAAAATAATTTCCTTTTCGACTCAAGTACCGAATATCGACGAATAATCTGATATGAACTTAAATAATTATGTAATTTTTAGAACATTGTAATAAGTGATAAAAAAGGAATAATAAAATTGCATAAGGTTCTCAAGAGATTAAAAATTAACCTATGATTATTATTCAGGAACATAATGATTGTACGTGACGATTCAGACTCATGGTAAGGTAAATCATAAATCAATATCATTTAATTAAGTTAAATATCCATGTCATATCTTTTGTTTTTTGATGAATTTTTTTGAATTACCTACGATTCTTTTACAATTAATATCCACTTATATTTGGTGTATTTATATTATTTACACATAGTTGTGTCATTGATTTATCCTTAATCTAAGGATACGAACTTTGTAAGTGACATCATCTCAATCTCTTTTCATTGAAGGATATTTTGAGGTTATACAGCACCAATTTTTATACAGTGTATAATAAACCTCTTTGACTATTAATTTCATACAAAGTAAATCCATTTTCTAAGAATCATTTTAGTAAAAGAAAAAAATAATATTTTTAATGAATGTAGAGACAATGACTCCTCTCCTGCTATAACCATTACTTAATATTTGGCTTCCTATATAACTCTTAATGTTTTTAGATGGAAATTTAATCATGTATTCACTTTTTGGGTGTTTTTTTATTGAAAATGATTTTGAAATTGGATTTACTATTTCAATATCTAGAAATGTTCTCTTGTGATTGAAAATAAAATTTTATGAGTGAATGGTTGATAATTGATATCTTTTGTATGTTATGATTATATAATAGTACATGGACATTTGATGGGTGATTATGTGATAAACCAGTGATGGGTGGTTACATGATAAACAACGGATGGGTGGTTTAGTGATAAACCATGGATGGGTGGTTATGTTATAAACTCCAATGCATTGGATATGAAGTCGTATGGGTATTCCATTTAGTGATATGTGTGGAAGTCGGATGTATGGTTATTCCATTTATGAATGTTTATGTCCCATGTTACCTTTATATGTTAGATGTTGCTTTCTATGGGCTTTATGGTAGTCTTTTGGTTATAAAATTGGGTAAGCAGTGATCTTATATTCAGTGAAGTATATTTACTACTTCTTAAAGGTTATAAGTATTAATTTATGATAAATTATTCATTCTTAACCTTTTTTAAAATACTAATAGTTTTATTATATACCATACTGATCTTGTTATGTTCATCCCATGTTTTGGAATATTTTTTACAAGGCGTAATGAAGATTGTAGTCAAGGATGGAATCAAGGAAAAGTTATGTTGTTTGAATATGAAACGAACCATGTTTATTTAAAAAAAAATTATGAAAAAATTTTGTAGTGAGTATTAGTGTCTACTTTTAATATTTAAGATTTTATATATGATTTATGACCTAATTCTCTAAAGTTCTATACTTGAGAATTTCCTTGAAGTGAATTAAAATTAAATTGTTGACTTATCTCAAGATTAGGTAACATTTATGGCTGGGGCCTTATAGTATTTTTATTTTTTTTAATGTACTGAAATATAATTTTGTAATTATTACTCTTGTGATACAAGCTCAATCATTGATGTTTATGGTTGGAATAAGTTACTTATTTAATTTTATTCTGAAGTGAAGGAATGCTTCAAAACATATACCATCTAGTTATTCACATACTTATTTTCACATATAATTTGGTTTCAAAAAGAAAATTCATACCTAGAATAATAGGTTGATTCAATGGTGAAATAAATAGAAACTAAACTGATTCATTATAACATACTCAAAAAGATAGTGAATGTAAAGTAATAAATTATCACCATTTGTAACGAAATGTATTATCTAGTTGATGATGAAATGAAAATTTATTTTACATTCTAAAATAAGTGTTTTAAAATGATGTTAAATTAGTGTTCCATTCATTGGATATGCTTTATAAAATCTATATGGATCTTATGTCATCCTAAACCAAAGTAAAGGAAAAATGGATACAGGTGATAGAAAAAACTTTGTTAGAACACATAAAAGTCTATAAGCATTGGCTAAAAAGGATGGGAATTTTTTTTAAAAATTGGGTGATGTCACATTATGAAAGTCATAAAAAAGTTAGTTTAAAATTATATTATACTCAATACATTTCTAAACACGCAATATCGAGCTTAAGCGAGCTATATTATAGTATAAAAATATTATTATGTGACATTTGTAACCAAGATGTAAAATTAATAGTATAAATAGGAGTAAAAGTAATATAGAAAATATTTATCAGGGTTTTATAATAAATATTAATTTATTAATAAATAATAGATGAGTAGTTATTTTTCATTAAAGTCATTTTATTCTTTAAAAATATGTTTTCTTCAAAATATTTGATTTCGTTAAATTTTATGCATCAACATTATAAATAATTTCAAAAATTGATTAGAAATTTAATATAATGGTGTAAATATCAATTTGTAAAATCATAATGTAAATATTAAATTAGGTTGAATTTTTTATATTTTTCTAGAAGGAATTATTTTTCAATGTAGGGAGAACAATTCAATCTTTGGAATAATAGTCAATTATTTTCATTAAATAAATTAACTTAAAATATCCATTATGTTTTTAAATTTAAAATATAGTAACATAAGACTCTTTCATTGGGAAATTATCTAATCAATAATATAGTATTCTTTGTTTTACATTTTTTTGTATAAGTACATTTTTAGGCTTCAAAACACATTTTCATACAAACTAATTTTCATCATGTTTTAAAATTTTCTATTCAAATTTTTTTCAAAAAATTATAGATATATAATATTGAAAAATCAGTTCCATATTTTCTATAATTATTTCATGTTTGGTAAATAGGTTCCTTAAATTTTTAGTCATTATGAATAGTAATCTTGGTAAATAATATTCACATCGATTGCTGTAAAAAGGTTAAAACGAGCTTTAGACTAGGGGAAAGGCCAAGAAAACATAAAAAACGAAATTATTTCATTGGAGAGGTTAATTTCTACCATAATAATCTCCTCTTAAAATTTTTGAAAATATAATTCTATTTTTCATTGATAATGACCATGATATAAATTTTTGTAACAAATAATTACAAAGTGTCACATTTTATTTAAATATATCCAAATATTTAAAAAAGGAATAAAATTTGATATGTTCAATTATTAATGTTTGATTAAAATATGGATTATTTTTTTATATTGGAAAACTATTTTTAATTTTTAGTTATATAGTAATTAAACTCGATGCTTATTCATTATTGATATAAAATAATAGTAATATTAATGATGACTAAAATAGTAAAATTGATTAAACATGGATGAATTATACTATGGAAATAATTATTTATAAATTTAAAATTTATTTTTTGGTAAAACCAAATCCTTGATTTATATTTATATATGATATCTCTAAATTAAAACTATTTGAATAGCCCAGAAAATGATTTCGACAATATATTATGTTAAATAATATTTTACTAAATGATTTAAAATTTAAAAAAATCATATACTTGGAAGATGGAAAAGGATACAGTCTATCATATGAACTATTTTTCCACTTATAGATCTTGGACACTTTTATATAATCATTCATGACCCCAAATGTGTAAAAAAAACCTTTTTATCATGGTGATCATCAAAATGGTTAATATGGGGATAAAACTACGATATGCAGTTAAAAACATCACTTAGTATTATCTATATTTTATTATATTAAATTATTTTGAATAATACTCTTCATAGATTCTAAATATATCAATTTTTTGACACGTCAACATTAAAATGTATTTATTTTAACTTTATACATATGTTATTTCCAAGGGAGCCCCTCCCCTAAATTATAAAAGAGGACCTACACTTATCCATTATTCACAATGTTTGAGAGCTCTAAATCATCCAAGAACTGTCATAATACAATAATAAGTTCATTTCCCACATCCTAGATATTTGATTCCTTCCAACCATCTTCCTTTCACATATTAAGGTGATTGTTAAACGATGCTTCTCAACAAAGTGGTATAACTCTTAACATAATACATTGAGTTTTATTTCATCATCTACCTCATCTAAATGTATGGTATCCATTATTAAATGACTATTTAAGTATCTAGAATATATTTAGTTATTATTTTGTTGATGTTACAACCATTAACCACATCATACTCATCCTATGAAAAAAAAGAAAAAATCGCTCATGCGTACATGTGGGTTACCACCTCTACAAAGCAATGCATTTTTTCATCACCACTTTAAATGGATAGTTATAATTATTTATTTAATAAATATATATGATAATAATTATATAAATATTTTTCTAAAAATATATATTGTTATTTAATTTAATTTTTTTAATGTATTATATTTTGGAAACATTACATGTGTGTACATAAGGACAACCATCTCCAGAAAGTGATGTAATTCATTTTTTCATCGTTTTACTATATAAATTATAATATAATTTTTTATAATTATTTAACACCATACTCATGAAATGATTAAAAATTTATGGATTATATAACAATGATAAAATAATTAGATCAGTACTGGTGAACTAAAACACGCATGAATAATGAAGAAGTTAACACCTAGAACTGTGATTTTGATAAATAATTTTAAATAAGTTGGTGATGTGTTTTTTTAAGAAAATAATATATGGTATTATAAATATTTTTACGGTTATTTGATATATTTATATTAATTCCAAGTTTATTATACAACATTTATGAATGAGTACGATGAATGTTATACTTGACATTAGGGGGCATGTTACAATATAATTTCATTTAAGGATTATCTATCTAAATTCATGTTGAGTAACATTTTCTTAATAGTATAAATTAAATTACAACTATTTTATTCTCCAACGGTTATTTCATAATGATTCATGTAATAGTTCACTTTTTATCATCTTTTTACATAAATATATTTGGAAAGTAATTTTATGAAAAACCAACTTTATTTCCTATTTATTTGGGAATTGTTTTCATCCATGTATATATTTTAATAAAAAAATCTAAAAAATATTGTTACTACTATCCAGATATTTAATAAATTCATTTTTTTCCAAAATATACATTCAATATAAATGTTTAAAAAGAATGTACTTTGTTTTTTTACTACTGAATTACTTTTCACCAATGGTTTCAACAAAATCTTTGTCTTAATGGATACTACATGAATGAATTTTCCCACCATTATGGATACTAATTCCTTTAAATCTTACATTAAAATACTACATGGCTATTTAAAGTAAAAAAAATTCTTAATATTATGGAATTTTTTGGATTTTAGATGAGTGATTTCAAATGATAAGGTTATATTCTTTAAGAGATATTTCAGTGATCTTTTAAAGTTATTTTCATTTTGAAATGCATTCAATTATGTTGCTTATTTTTCCCTAGGGATGTGAGAGAATGATACCATTCAGTTATTTTTTTCAATATGGTTCTTTATGGAGAATAGTTATATATGATTATATCAAACATTTTTTTTATATGGGTTAACTAATTTAATATGAAGTCATTGTAAAATTGGTTTCATTTTCATTGGTCATATGATGATTAGATGATGAAAGTTTATATGATCATGTGACAAATTTATGGTTTAACATTATATTTTCGATGGACCCATTATATATCTCCAAAGAATATTGTAAATTTTAAAAAATCATGATTTATTTATCTTTTTGTTATACTAATACTCATCCATATGTTTATGTCTGGAATTTCTTTTATATGCATAGGTTTATTCATTGACATGGTTCAATGTCAACATGATTATGTGAGGAAATTTTTTTCATTTCATTTACATAATGATTGAAAGTATTAATATTTATATTTTTTATTAATGTTATAATCATATGATTCTTCTACATTCTTATTTTTATGATATTCCCTCATGGATCCAGAATGTATATTATGATTCTTCCCTATTATAACTTTTTTATTTTTTAATAAAAAAATTTATTATCAAAATTAATGATAATTAATTTATTAGGAATGTATTTCTTATGTTATGATAATTTAATTATAATTTTATTATCAATTAGGTCATTTTTTGATATCACTGATGTTTACCCTAACTGAATGACTAAGATTATGGCTTTTTATTTTTTCCATCCCTGTGTTTTGATGGATGATTGTAATAACACTATATCTAGAAGTTTACCCACTTTTATTTTACCAATTTCTTTATCCATTATTCAAAAATTCATTATGTTTTTTACACATTTTTTTCTTTAAAATAATCGAAAGAATCTTTTAATGTTTTCTTCCTAAATATCATTTTAAAAATAATGTTCATTTTAATTTTTTTCATGTGAAAACATTCATTTATAATTATGATAATTATTATATATGATTATTACATTAAATTATTTATTATTTTCTTCCAAATTATTTTTATATTAAATGTTTTCTAAAATAAATGGGGTATTTCATCCTATTTTTAAAATATATTCATTCAGTAAAAAATATTTTTTGATCGACTTTAATAACTTTTGATGTTAAATATTTTACATTGTAGATATGTACATACTCAATAATAAACCTCATTTATTAGTATTGATTATTTAGTTATATATGTAACGTCCCGGATCCGGGTGCCACTCAACGGGTGCCCGAACCCAGTTGGTCACATAACCTCAAGTGCATTTCCCCAAATGACAGAGGATTCCAACTAGCAGTGAGGGCCAATGTCTGATAGTGGGTAAACTATACCCTCACATGTGAAACTATTGTGTAGCGGAAAAATATAAATGTACTCAAAAGAGGAAGTAGTAAACAATACAAAGTTTAAAGGACAGTGGAACTAAATCAAAAGATAACCAACCGTCACAGATATATGATGATGCATTATGTCTCTAAGTCTATAAAATCAGCCAAAACAGGATACACTATAATCTAGAATAATCCAATACAATGTACAAGTATGGAAAAGGAAAAACAAAACAATGCAGTCGGAACTCAGCTGCATCACGAGCCCATGCTCGGTCAACTGATCTCCCACTCCTCTACAATAATCAAGTACCTATATAGTGAATCTTTCCGTTATCGACACCCACTATAATATAATCTATTTGTGCCCAAGACATGAACCAAATAGGGTTTGATAATTGAATCCCAGTTTGAAACCACAAATGGCTCATTCCCAACTATCAGTGAAAATGTTCAACAGTAGTGTGCAATAATGAAATGAAGTAAACCATGAAGTACTAAAACGTAAAAATTCCTACCAGTTTCATTTCCATTTTATTATTATTTAGCAATTCAATATAAAAGAATTATAAGTTTCCAAGACTCTGCTTCAGCAAAAAATCTCCTAAACGGTGCCGCAGCCCAAACAACAATAAGCTATCTAACAGGTAGAAGGTAAAACAATTACCAAGCCTATGATTTATATTGTCAGGTAGAACAAGTGATCTCACCATAGTGAATATACAAATAAAAAATTTCCTCAGACATGAAAAACCTTACCCTCAAGTAATCAGAATCAAAACCCACATGTGACTGTCCATAAGAAAAATGAATATTTCCCTCAAGCATACAAGATATTTCCCTCAGGCATGGAAGTCATTGTCCTCAGACGTAAGAAATATTTCCCTCCGGATGAATAGAACAATGCCCTCAAGCAAAACATAACACTGCCCCCAGGAATGAGAAACACTTCCCTCTGGCTAAACAAGAAACCAGTCCGATCCCATCACATAAATAAGAAAATATATACATTTTCTCTAAAGAAAACTCAAAGCATGATAAATCACAGCATACCATCGGGTAGCCTATCCAAATGGATAAACAATGGAACGCACCCATGGGGTGGCCCTAGATCCAAGAAATGATAACAAATAGCAGTTGTACATGTTCATTAAATTGCCTATACAAATCTAGGTATTTAATTAATGAAGGCATCTTCCATACGACACCCTAGCATGGGCACATAGCACAATGGTACAAAAAACAACATGATAGTTGGAATTAAACATCAGACCACCTACCTTGATCTCCTCTGATCAATATACACAAACGAATCCCTTAGAAACGTCCAAAAACAATGTAGATCTAGGATAAACATTCACCCATTCAACCTCAAATAACTTCCCCTCAGGAAATAATTGGAAGGAACCACACAAGAAGAGTGAAGGACTCACCCGCGCGATTCAATCGAGACCATCAACAAAGGAAACTGAGTTCTGGTCGACGATTGGGAGTTCCTCCAAGCTTCTTCCATCTCTCTCATGTTCTTCCGATGCATCCACTACCTCCTCTGCCGAATGAGAAGGATACTTCCCTTTTTAAGAAAAAAACAAACTACATGACGTGTACTCTCAAGTACATGACGTTCAATTTTCATTTTTTAAATGATCCTCTGGCGGCTACTTTTCACCACAACACTGTTCATTTGTCAACACGAGTACACGGTGTGTAGTCCTTAATACATGGTGTGTACTGTCGCTCTACTGGTGGCTACTTCCACCACCTTACTATTCACATGCCGACTGATTACACGGCGTGTAAATACCCAGTATATGGCTTATAGTCAGTTTTTACACACTTCATCATCGACAAGCCTACACACCCTGTGTACTCATCCCACAAGGCCAAAGTACAGGGTGTGTGGAAAAGGACATGGCGTGTACCCAAAAAAATTGGGATTTTCCCCCATTTTCCTTATTTTTTCAAAAACACTTAAGGAAAGAGGAAAATAAGAAACTCATACCACTAGAATAAGAACTGGGTTTTTAAAAACTCCCCCATTAAAAAAATTCATCCCTGAATTTTCCTTCTAAGGGTGGTGAAGATAAAGATCAGAACAAATCTGGCCACTGAGTACGTACGTCTGTCTCCCGCTCCCAAGTTTCTTCCTACACTCATCCGTGCTTCCATAACACCCGTATGAGAGGCACTATCTAGTCTCGGAGAACCTTTTTTCGCATATCAAAAATACGAATCGGATTCCCCTCAAAGGATTCATCGACCTGAAGCTCAACCTATTCTATATGAAATATGTGAGATGAGTCTTAGTGATAATGGTGCAGTTTAGATACATGGATGATGTCGTGCATGGCCCAGTACCTCTGTGGTAACTATAACCAATAGGCAACCGGCTTGACTCTCTCCAGAATCTCAAACTGACCTACACACCTCGTTGAATGTTTAACCTGTCTCCTGATCCATCTATGTCCCATCCTCGGTGAAACACGTAAGAACAGCTGATTCTCGACCACGAACTACAAGGGTCGTCTTCGGTGATCAGCATAAGATTTTTGACGAGACTGTGTAGTATCCATACACTTCTATATCAACTAGACCTTCTCTATAGTCTCCTCCATGAGATGAGGTCCTAGTAAAGCTACCTCACTTTCCTCTAACCCACACAAAGGCGATCAGCATGGACTACCATATAACGAATCATAAGGTGTCATCATAATAGTTGCCTAAAAACTATTATTATAGGAAAACTCGATCAGGGGTATGTTCTTCTCCCAAGATTTCCCAAAGTCTAGGACACATGCACACAACATGTCCTCTAGCACCTGTATCATACCCTCTGACTAGCCATCAGTCTGAGGGTGGTAAGCTGTGCTCAGAAGCACCTGTGTACCCAGTTTCCTCTAAAAGCTGTTCCATAAACGAGATGTTAAACGGTCGTCCCTATCTAAAATGATAGAACGAGGGATCCCATGAATGCGTACTACTAATCGGATATAAAACCTCTCAAGCACGTTAAAACCATATGTCTCCTTGATCAGAAAGAAGTGAGTTACCTTTGTAAGTCTATCCACACCAACCCACACGGCATCACTTCCTCGAGGTGACCTCAGCAACCCGGTCACGAATTCCATTGCGACATCATCCCATTTCCACTCCAGAATGGGTAACTGTTGTAACATTCCAGCTGGCCTCTGATGTTGCGCCTTCACCTACTGACAGGTGGAACATCTCGCAACATAACCAGCTATTTCCCATTTCATACCTGGCCACCAGTACTGATGTCTCAAGTTAGGGTACATCTTGGTAACTCCAGGATGCACTGGCCAAGTTGAAGCATGAAACACCCGCATTAACTCCTCGTGTATATCCCTTAGAACCCACAGTCATCCACGGATACGCACTACCTCATCATCGCATATCATCCAACTAGGCGGAGGGTCCTCACTTTCCACCGACTCCTATAAAACTAGGCCTTCTGAATCTGATAGATGTCTAACTCTCACTCTATCCAGGAGGGTAGAAGTCACAGCTAATGATGAAATCTAGGCTTTCCCCTAACTATGATGAAAATCCAAATAAATCTTAGAGAACAAATCCATGGGCTCCCACTCACCACTGGCCTCCTACACTGCATGTATCTGAGTCCTCTTACTTAATGAATTAGCTACTACATTACCGTTACCATGTGTATAGGCAAGCTCAAAGTCGAAGGACTGAAGGTATTAAACCCACCTTCACTATCTTAGATTCAAGTAACACTGGGTAAATATTTATTTCAGAATATTTTGGTCCATAAACAACAAAAAATGTTCTCCCAAGAGATAATTTCTCCAACAACATAACACATAAACAACTTCAGCCTACTCGAGATCATGTGTCGGGTAATTCTTCTTATGTTCCCTCAACTATCTAGACATGTACGCAACTACTTGATCACCCTACATCAATTCTTCTCCCATCCCAATACCTGATGCATCACAATAAACTATATAGCTCTTCACTTTCTCTAGATGTATCCGGACTTGTGCTAATTTCAACCTTCCCATTAGTTCATGAAAGGTTGTCGCACAAGATTCTGACCAAACGAAACTCATACCATTCTTAGTCAAACCCATAAATGGTGCTTCTAAGAAGGAGAATTCCTATATAAAGAACATGTGGTAACCAGCCATCCCCAAGAAACTTTGTATCTCAACCACATTCTTAGGCTTCTCCCAGGAAACTACTACTCTCACCTTACCTTGGTCCACTGCAACCCCTACCTCTGAGATAATCTGACCTAAGAAGTGTATGTGGTCCATCCAAAAGTGGCACTTTGAGAGCATAGCATATAAGTGGTCCTCTCTCATTGTACTCAATATGATATCAAGATGGGTAGCTTGGTCCTATAGAGTGTGAGAGTACACCAAGATATCATCCACGAATACTACCACAAAAGAATCCAGATATCAATGATTGACATGGTTCATCAGTTCCATGAAAATTGATGGTGCATTTGTGAGTCTGAACAGCATTACCAATTACTCGTATAGACCATATCTGCTCCGAAAAGCTGTAAGTGGTATATCCGATGGTCTAACACATAACTGATGATATCTAAATCTCAAGTCAATCATCGAGAACACTCGTTCCCTTGTATATTGATCAAAAAGATCATCAATTATTGGAAAGATATATCGGTTATTGACCTTCAACTAGTTCAGATTTCGATAATTCATACATAGTCTGAGGGTACCGTCTGCCTTCTTTGTAAACAGGACAGGCGAACCCCAAGGAGAAGTACTGGGTTGGATGAAATCAGTTGCATGTAACTCCTCCAAATGCCTCTTTATCTCCATCAACTCTGGTGTAGCCATCCTATAAGGAGTAATGGACACCAGTGCTCCTCCTTGCACAATATCAATAGATAAATCTACCTCTCACTCCATTGGAAGACCTGAAAATAGTCAGGGAAGACATCCCTGAAACAATCAACTACTGGAGAGAAATCCTTCTGACACATTCCCCAGTCATCTAGATATTAGTTCTCAATCTGGGCTATCACTCCACCACGTCCATGATGCTCAGGTCTAGATCGGCTCTCCTAGATATCCCATTATCCCTTGTATAGAAACTCTCTGCCCTTTGGTGAAGTGAAACTCACCTTTTGACGATAGCAATCTAAAAATGATTGAAAGGGTACCAACCAGTCCACGCCGAGAATGACATCATAGCCTATCATCTCTAAGAAATAGAGGTCTCATATAAAGTGACACCCGCCAACCTCAAGGGGGCACTCCTTGCACTGACACACACCTTCCTTTATAGTCTCCAATGGAGTTTCTATCATCATAATATCAAAAAAAGAAGAAACACTGAGCCCAAGGCTCTCCGCAATGGGTACTGAAATAAAGCTATTTGTAGCACCCGTATCAAAAAGTATTGAAGACAAAATAAGAGCAACTAGAATAGTAACTCTGATAGTGGAAGGTCTTAGATCCTTCTCATGTTGGGTCTGTTATACTACATATGTCTGCCTAGTGTCACAACCCTACGACATAGCCTAGATACCATGAGTTGACCCGCCCTACTGCTTCTGAGATACTAGTGTCTGGAAACCATGGTCACGACCACCACTCAGCCTGAACATCCCGATGTATTCCAATTCCCTGACTGGTAAGAAGATGATGGCCCTACTCCCTCACACAGAGTCTACAAAAAACCCCTCTCACAAGCCACTGGTAAAAACTCCCTGCAAAAGCACTACAGGTGACCCATATTGCCACAATCTCGACACTCCACTAGGTCCCACGGACACTGAGGTCTCTTATACCGCTCTTTACCGCACTGGTAGCACATCACCTGGAAACCTGAAGAGTTCATCTATCTAGTACTTCCACTATGATATAAATGCATCTTCCTCTTCCTCTTACTGGTAGAAATAGTGCCAGAGACTAGTGTCGAACCACCCTGGTTCGCACAACTAGATTCCTGCAGGTTCCGCTCAATAATCAGTGCCTAGTTTTCAATAGCATGCACTGTCGGTAACCTGAAAACATTCACCAGTGAAAGGATGTCATATCGAAGACCATCCTCAATGTGTCTAGCTTTCAGCATCTCATCACCCACCAGAATAGGTGAAAATTTTGTAGCTCGGTGATGCTGGCAGAATAATCCATCACTGACATGGTGCTATACTGTAGATTCATGAACTCTCAAGATCGATCATTCCTCAGTGTCTCTAGAAAGACAAATTCATAAAAGACTGCCTGAAAATATTCCCACACCATGTCCCGTTGATGCTCGGTCTGGGTGGTAACATCCCATTATCTCTTGGCGGAATCTCACAGTATGTATGTAGCGAGCATGACCCTCCGCCTAGGAGGCATCTGCAGATGCTCGAAAATAGTCTTCATAGAACCCAGCCAAGACTCCATAGCATGTGGTCCGCCATTCCCTGAAAACGTAGGCGGATGATGCTACTGGAATATACGAGTTAGCTCTTCCATAGATGTGGCAACCGGCGGTGCTCCCTGGAAGGTCTGCATAAACTGTATGAAGCCTTCACGGAACTGCACATATGCGTCTACATCTGGTATAACGGCTAGTGCCACATCTGACTCTGCTAGAGGATCCACTGGTAGCCCATGGCATACCATCTCTGGAGTATACTCATTGTCGCTCTCCTGGTGAGCAACTTGAGGTTGTCTAAGCGGTATGACTCTAAAAGGTCAAACATGCCTTAGATTAAGATCCTCAAGGACCATGAACTAGACACGTAAGAAGGGAACAGGAGAAAAATAAATTCAAGATTTACAAAATAAGAATGCATGGCGTGTAAAATAAGTACACAGTGTGTTACCATAAGTCTTTCACATGGGATTGTACTCTTCCAAGACTGGTCATGTAACACCGCAAACACACGGCATGTTGTCCACACACACGGCATGTATTTAAATTTTTCCTTCACTACCCGAGTCCTTCAATATGGCTTATCCACACGACTCTCCTTTAAACGAGACTACACAGTATGTATAATAACTACACAACATGTACTACTTATATTCCAGCTGCCTCTGTTGTTAGTGACATGGCCAGCTACTTGGCTGACACTACACGGGGTGTTACACCCGCACACGACATGTACACTACCCCATTTTCTCAGCCACATGGCCAAGTATACATGGTCTCTCACTGGTCAAGAATACACGGTGTGTCCCATAGGTATACGGCGTGTCCAAGAAGAGGTAACACCAACCCATGTTTGTTAGTTACACGATCGGATTTCCATGTTATACTACACAGCGTGTACGTTATTGACACGACGTGTACCAGCTCAGATTTCTCTGTTGGTGTTGTTAGTCACACCGCAAACACAGGGTTAACATAACACAGTGTGTACAATCAATACATGGTGTGTGCTTTCAAAGTTTCCTTACCCTTTTTTTCTACCCACATGTCCTATGAAATGGGTAACAACTACATGGAATGTGCATACGGTACACGACGTGTACTAGTTTTATTTCTCCTTATCTTCCCAAACAGAAGATTAAATGGTGTTTAATCAAAACTTCACAGCGTATATTCTTGGTTTTTCGGACAGTAAGCCTTAGAAACTACTATGAAGCCAAAAAAAACCCTGAAACCAACACCTAAGAGCCAAATTCTGATCCGTGAGGACCCATACTCCCCATGGATCAAAGATTGGCATCTTATGTAAGTTATTACATGGTAAAAAATTGATGATCCACCAAATTCCAGTTGATGAGGGACCATACTTCACAAAAACCAATGTTTTATGTTCATTCCCAAAACCATACATAACAATACCATATCAAATAGAAAGTATTTTATCAAGGAATCTCTCACAATAGCATGCTCATGATTTTACTAGCACAACCTCTATCACAACAGCATGCAATTTCTAAGGCACCTATATGGCTTGGAAACTATACATGGCATGTGATTCTAACATGTTCCTAAATGATGCATGTGATGGCATACCCTCATCTCATCAGGTTATGAATAAATAGAACCCAAATATAGAAATATAAATATCGCACCATAAGTATGTCACCCAATGGTGAAAATAAAATCAACGGTAAAATTGCAAAATCAGTAAAATTGCTACACGAGGTAAATTGATTTTCCCTATACACGGGTTAGCTACTCCCAGGCACATCTTATTACTAAGTACAAATTCAATCTTATCCCAGACTATAGGTTCCAAACAGTATGTCAACAAAAAGAAACCCCTTTGATAACACTTTGTAACGTCCCGGATCCGGGTGCCACTCAACGGGTGCCTGAACCCGGTTGGTCACATGACCTCAAGCGCATTTCCCCAAATACCAGAGGCTGCCGACTAGCAGCGAGGGCCTAGGTCTGATATTGGGGAAACTATGCCCCCATTTGTCAAAGTGTAGCATATCGGAAAAATATAAACGTAATCAAAAGTGGAAGCAATAAAAAATACAAAGCTGAAAGGACAGTAGTGCTAAATTAAAAGATAACCAACAGTCACACATATATGATGAAGCATTATGTCTCTAAGTCTAGGAAAGCAGCCAAAATAGGATACACAACAATCTATAATATTCTAATACAAAGTAAAAGTATGGAAAAGGAAAAACAAAACAATGTATTCAGAACTCAAATGCATCACGAGCTTATGCTCGATCCCCTAGTCTCCTACTCCTCTAAAATAAGAACATACCTATATAGGGACTCTTTCCCTTATCGAAATTTGCAGCAATATAATATGATTGGTCCCAAGACATGACCCAAACAGGGTGTGAGAAATGAATCCTAGTTGGTAACCACCAAAGTCTCATGCCCAACTATCAGTGAAAATGTGCAACAGCAGTGTGCAGTAAACTAGATAGTACTAAAAAGTAAACATTCCTACCAGTTTCATTTCCATTTAATTATTATTTAACAATTCAATATAATTGAATTATAAGTTTCCAAGAGTCAGCCTCATCTGACAATCTCATAAATGGTTTCTCAGCCAAAACTACAACAATCTATCTAACAGGTAGAAGGTAAAAACATTACCAAGCCTGTGCTTTAGCTTGGCAGGTAGAACAAGTGAAAGCACCACAGTGAATATACTAATAAACAATGTCCTAAGACATGAAATACCTTAACCTCAGGTAATCAGAATCAAAACCTATAGGTGACTACCCATAGGAAAAATGAATATTTCCCTCAGGCATACAATAATATTTCCCTCAGGCATAGAAGTCACTTTCCTTAGACATAAGAAACGTTGCCCTCAGGCTGAATAGGACAATGCCCTCAGGCTAACCTTAACACTGCCCTTAGGCATGATAAACAATTCCCTCATGCTAAACAAGCAACCAAGCCAATCCCAACACATAATCAATCAATTATATACATTTTCTCTCAAGAAAACTCTAAGCATGCTAAATCACGGCATACCCTCGGGTAGCCTGGCCAAACGGCTAAATAAGGGAACGCACCCACGGGGTGGCCCTGGATCCATGAAATGATCACAAAAAGTAATTTTATATGTTAATTAAATTTCCTACACAATTATAGGTATTTAATTAATCAATTCCTCATCCATATGAAACCCCATCATGGGTGCGTAGCATAATGGTACACAAAAACAACATGACAATTGGAATTAAACATCAGACCACCTACCTTGATCTACTCTGATCAATATACATGAATGAGACCATTTGAAACTTCGAAGAACAACGTAGATCTAGGATAAACGTTCACCCATTAAACCTAAAATAACTTCCCCTTAGGAAATAATTGGAAGGAAATACACAATAAGAGTGAAGAACTCACCCATGTGGTTCAGTCGAGACCGTCAGCGAAGGAAACCGAGTTCCAGTAGACGATCAGGAGCTCCTCCAAGCTCTGTCTATCTCTCTCATGTTCTTCTGATGCTTCCACTGCCTCCTCTTCCAAATGAGAAGGCTACTTCCCATTTTAAGAGAAAAAACAAACAAACTACACGGCGTGTGCTCTCATGTACATGGAGTGTACTCTCAAGTACATAGAATGTACTTTTCATTTTTTTAACTATTCTTCTAGCAGCCACTTTTCACCGTCACACATTTCATTTGTTAAACTGAGTACATGTCATGTATTCCTTAATACATGGTGGGTACTGTCACTCCACCAGCGGCTACTTCCACCGCATTACTATTCACCTACCGACTGATTACACGGCATGTAAATACCCAGTACATGACGTGTAGTCAATTTTTACACCCTTTATCCCCGATAAGCCTACATGCCCTATGTACTCGACCCACATGGCAAAAGTACATGGTCTATGGAATTGTACATGGCGTGTACCCACAAAATTTAGGATTTCCCCCCATTTTCCTTATTTTATCAAAAACACTTAAGGAAAGAGGAATAGAAGAAACCCGTACCTCAAGAATAAGGACCGGGTTATTACAATATATATATTTTCATGAAACACATCACATTCCCATTACATAATTATATGATTTATAAATATAAATATTTTCTAGTTCTTATGCCACATAAATATATAGTTTAAATTTTTTGATTATTGGTCCTTGAATTATATAGACGTCTAATAAACTAGGTAATGAATTATATCTAATGATATAACATGAAAATGAATATATTTTTAATATTATCCACTATGTGAATATATATATTGTGTTTATCAGAATGGGTTGTGAACTCAACCAACCATTTTAATCTATCCACTATGATAGTCTTGGAATGTTTTCCCTAAATAAGTAAATAATCTTATATATATATATATATATGAAAACCTTTTCTATCATAATCATATACTTATGATATTTTTGCATGTATAAGGATGGATTAATGAGGATTCCAAAATCTTATGATATAAGTACATGACCATAAAAGTTACATAATTTTATGTTTTAAGGTTGTAATTCATTCTCTTACATTTTTGGATCTATTTAGGTTTAGAGTATCAAATAATTAGGTCATAAATCATACATAGAAAACCATAGTATTACAAATTGGACACCTCCCATAAGTATAAATTTTTTCAATAATAAAATTTTATTTAAAATAACACATGATTTAATTTCATAACAAATATTCACAACCTTCAAATTAAATAAGTCCTTTCTGTTACACATCATTAAACATAGTAAAAAAAATTTAAAAATGTGAGTTGATAAAAAAAATGATAGAAAGTTAGATAAAAACACATAAATCCATTATTCATGTGAAAATATGAAAACTATTTTATATTTTACCTTTGTAATCATTGTTTATTGAATTTATGAAATAAAAACATTTCCACATGAAAAACAAAAATAATTCTTTCAAAAGGGATGCCTTTAAAAATATTATCAAAAAATAAAAAACTATTTTATTTATATTAGATAATATTATTCCCAAAACCCTCTAAATTTTCTTTTTATTGGAATAATCATATGGGGGACATCAAATTTAATCATTACCCAATTTATTGGGGAGATATAATGGGTCTCACCCTTCATATAAGCTATATCAGGCTAATCCATTATTCATGAGCTATAATCAAAATCAATAATCATAGAAGATATATATAATGCTCACCTGTGATATATAATAGGGATAAACCAATTTTATAATCTATATTGGCTACACATGTGAGCTATAATGGGGCTTAACCCTTCATAAAAGTTATTTTTATCTCATCCATTTTTCTTGATCTATAATGGGGATCAACCGTACATATAAGATATATCATTCTCATCTAAGAGATATAATTAAGATTAACACTTCATATAAGATCTATTGAGAAAAATAATTTTTCATATAATGATGAAGTACCATTTCATTAAAAAAAATATTTTTTGTACTTTTTCATCCTAAAACCCTTTTTAAAAACTCTTCTAAACGCATATTAAAAATATTATTGGATATTGAAATACCAATTAATTTAACAAAACCAATAATAAAATAACTGGAAAATGGAAAACAATTATTGAATAAATAAATAAAGGTTTAATTGGAATATAGAAATAAAATAACATTCATGGTGGTAGGAAAGGTCTTTATTGTCATATGTGATAAAAAAGAGAATTCCTTTTGCCCTTTGTCAAAATGTTCCATGTAAAACATTTAAAAATAATCCATTTTAAAAACATTTAAATATAGTATAAATAGAAATAAAATTTAAAATATAAAAATTTTATATCTATATAAAGACATATATATAATCATTTTAGAAACATGGATATAAAAGAGAAGTAGTTGGAAGGAAAACTTTAAAACATGATTTTTTTAAAAGAATGTACCTTACAACATTAACAATAGTTGAATCATAAACTCAATGAATGATCAATATGAAAAACATTATTAGTGATATTACATGTCAAAGGGTCAATATACACATCATATAGAAGGATATGAGTCCATAACATCAAAATTTTCTTCAATGAAATGAAATTGAGATGAAGACCCTTACCTTCAGTCTGACTTGTCATGTACATTTTTTATCTAGCGAAATAACACAATTTTGTTAAATATTTAATTACTTGATATAATTATTTACATTTATAATTCCTTTTATTTAACTTATTACCATTTTATATAAAATGATTTAATCAATTAAGTTTATCTCAATTTTTTCGATGATATTTGGTTTATGAGTCAAAATTGCTTCGATAGGTTTACTATTGGTCAAAGAGTTAATTATTAAATACTTATAGAATAATAATCATTATATAATTATAATTTTTATAAATTATTAATACTTTTCAAAACAAATCAGGAAATATGGATGTGAAAAATGATTTATATTACAATCATGGAGATTGTAAGTCATACGTACGCATTAGTAACATTTCCATTTTTCAATGATGATTATTGAAAAAATGTAATAAATATTTTATATTTAAATTATAATCATCATATCAAAAATAAAATATTATTTTGTTAAATATTCTTATATATATCATCCATGTTTTTTGGTGATTAAGAAACAATCATTTTGTATCATCGAGGCAGTAGTCCACAAGTACACAAATGACGTTTTCATTTTTCAATGTATGAAATAAAATGATATATTATCTTCTAAAAATGATAATTATGTCAGGAATATAATTATTTTTTCATTTATATCACATATATTACTTAATGTTGTCTGTATTACCCTATATGTAAAGAATTAGTCAAAAATTAATAAGATCACTTTGTGAGGCGGTAATCTGTTGTACAAATGAGAGACGTTATCGTATCCCCCATAGAAAGAAAATAAATAAGGTATATGTTATAAAATAACTCCATAATTATAAATATTGTTTATATATATAATATATACTTTAAATACATCATTTTATCAAGCATTGAGAGGTGATGATGGAAAACAAATAACATCGGTTCACATGCGGTAGTCCTCCACACACATGATTAATTATTTCACATCCCATTTGATGGAAGAGGAGATGGATATTAACATAATATAATATAAGAATTTTTGAGAAACTGGTTTTATTATATATGACTAATCCTATATTATTTTTTGGATTTGGATGAATAAATAAAATAAAAAACTTAGTTAAGCTTGATACCTCTTCTTTAGGAAACCTCCTTAGTTAAGCACCAAAAGCCTTCATAGGTTGGAATTTTTATCAAAATAAGAGTTCTAGAATATAGGAATGTAATTAAGTAAGGTATATTCGATGTTATTTTTTTATCCAAAATCATTTTACGGTGTACATGGGAGATGATAGTGGGTGGCCTTCTATTAGTGGGGTGGGTGGCACCTTTGTAATCTTTGAAATTAAAAAGTTGAACAAAAGTTATTTACAAGACATAAGGCACAAAAATAGACCTTTATTGATCCTTATACCTGATAACATATATATATGTCCATTAAATAAATTTTAGAAAAGTCTATAGGTCATTTTAACCCTTATATTTTTAGTTTAACAACCTCATAAATCATTTTTTACCTTAACTACGATAATTAATTTTTACTATTTATATTATTCATTATGGTAAATAATTAATTTTACATAATTATATAATATAAATTATTATTAATAATAATATGGAATCAACTATAACAAATTATATCCATAGGAATGGTATCATTTATATTAAAAGAGAACCCACCCACGTGGTGAAAAAACAGGTTTACAATTAGTGAATTTTTTGAGAAAAATATGATTTTATATTAACTCTATGAAAAATATGAATAATTTTATGAATTTAAATTAATATTTATTGATATATAATTTAAAAATATCATTTATTAAAATCCTCATTATATGTTATATTAATTACTTCAAAATGAGGAACATTATACACTTTAAAATCGTTTTCCAATAAATATGTTTTTTCCCAAAATAAACATATAATGAAATCAAATAAAAATGTGTCTATAAATTAATATATATTATTAAATATAACTAAATTATACATATATTTTCATGAAATATTATTCAAAACATAGTGGTACTTATAAATTACTAAATTTTATGAAATGAAATAACATTTTTACAAAAAAACGGTTTTTTATTAGCCACTGAAAAATCAATCTTTAATGGAAAATTACATAAAATAAAGTATATTTTGAAATTAAGATTTAATAAATGATTTAAATTTTGTAAAATACATTTTTAAAACGTTCTAAAAATTATTTATAATATTTTATTATAGAAATCAATAAAAATTATTTCTGATGAACACTTATTTTGGAAGAATAAAATTACATTACTTAAAATTGGTTGATTATTTATTTAAAATTAATAAGTTATTTATTTTTAGTATAAATATATATATATATATATCATCATTTTATTATTAATATTTATACACACCAATTTAACGATTATGTTAAAATGATTATATATTTCACGTGTCATTTATTCTTGGTGCTACGTGTCGAACATGCAATGGAACATAGTTTAAATTTATAAAATAGTAAGGTGTAAAATCCTCCCCCATTAACAAATTTACACTTTTTAAATCGTAATATATCTCAATAATAAATTATTATACATTTTAACGTACCTTATATGGGATCTAAAAATGTAAAAATGATCAAGAAAACGTCTTTTATATAAGAGATAAAAGGTAGTATGGTGGACATTTAAATAATGAAAAACATGGTTCACATGTAAGAGAAAATGGGTGGTAAGTGAATATTTCGACATGGAATAAATGTGTAATGTCCAAAAAATTATGCAGAATTATAGAGATCATTGATCCCAAAAAATTTATTAATAAATAGAACGTTAAAGGCCTAAAAACATAAATCTATGATGAAGTAAAGTTCTATTTGGTTCATCAAAAATGAGAATAATAAGATAATTTTTTCATTTAAAGGATATTATTATTGTATTTTAGGAATTTTTTTATTTTATTGACTATAATAATAAGGAAATATAGTTATTTGTCTAGTATAATTTCCTCAATTAATCAATTTATAGCAAACTCTTATCTTTTGTCCAAGGATGAGTTTCAAAGAAAAAAGTTTCATGTATGAATCACTTAAATCAACTTATAACAGATCTCATAATCCCTAATATTATTACTTGGTAGTCCTAAAATATGTATACACTAAAAATAAATAAAATATTTATCATATGGTAAGATATTTCCAAAAATTATAGGGATCCCCTTTCAAAAAAAATAATCACATAATCACCCAATCACATTTAAATCACATGGTTATAAATATGATAAAAAAATATTCTAGAAATAAAACATATAACATTTATTCAATAAATTTAATTTAAATTATTTATTTCATAATGAATAGGGAATTGGATATTCTAGTTCTTGGTGTTGTACACTTTTCATTATTTAGTTGTGGGTTCAAGCCCCATGGTCTTTCCATTTGCAATGGTTTGTCACTCAACCTTAAAGATATCTTTCTTATAAAATTGTATCCTTATAGAATTACTAGAATTATGATTAACGTCATTCAAAATAACCTTAATCAATATAGATATTATAAACACAAATTTTTATTAGTACCTTAATACTCATATCCAAACAAGGTGATGAAATAATTCAAATTAAACCAAAGAGTTAATTATACATAAATCTACCAAAACATTGACAAAAATAACAATATAAACATCAAGATATCATAAATTATAACCAAAAAAAGAGTTTTTTAAAACATTGAACATATTATTAACCTTAAGAAAATACCAAGATCCATAGAGCTACCACTACATCACAAGATGGTACAACATCAACTGTAGTAGTTGAAGAGGATTTTCCACAACCTGTGTTCTCATCATGATGATTTCCACTCTATGTAAGATGCATCAAAAACTGAGTAGCATAATTTCATGACTCATTGTAGTAAAAAAATCATCATTGACTAGATATCTATTTTCTCATGTATTTATTGTTCGATACTATTTTATTTGTAGTCAAAACCCTATAACCAAACATAACACACTCTTAACACTTCCCATATCATTAAAATATTAACTAAAATTTATCTTAATTTACATGGAACATGTTTTTGGGTTTACCTATTGACATATTGGTTTGTTACAAACCTATTTCATTCCACGTTTACCATTGTTTACTCTTTTTATCCTGTGGAACATAAGTGTTAGAAAACTCCAAATCAAAATTCTCATCATCGTGAATTACATTATCATAAAATCTAAATTCTCATGTGTATAAATCTATAAATAAACTTTGTTTCAAACATCATTAAAATATATTAATTTTACCATCAGTGTATCATGTAAAATATGGAACATTCCTATCAAATCTTGTGATTTTTTCTTCATATATTTCCAATGACTCTACATAATTCATCATCAATTTCATCGATTGTTTATCCAGCATAAACCGAACATCCTTAGGGAAATATATATCAAGAAATATATTCATAAATTTTTCGCATTCCTAGAAATAAAGGTCATATTTATCACTATTATTCATAAACAAATACCACCACAGATCACCTTGAAGTCAAGAGTGATAAATTTAATGTGTTAAAATTTGATATTTAGAACATCCCATGACATAAAATATCATATCTAGGGTATTGATCTATCTTTTCTCTTCCACTAGTTTAGATGATCCACTGAATGGTAGGGTTTGTTTCCTCATGATAAGCTTAACTTCTAATATGTTACTTCATGTTCGATCGGGTTCCTCCCTAGAACGGATATCACCTCCATTAATTGCTTGTGTAAATTTATATATCAATGAAAGAAAATTTCTAGTTCCAATTCCAACCATATCGGGAAACTAATTAGGAATGATACTTTCCTATTTATATATTCTAATTATAGATTCCTAATTTCCTCTATTTAATACCATTCTAAACAATAATTTTTTAGATTAACCCATAGAGTAATATTTAAATTCTATATAATTTTAACTGAACCATAAGGTAAAATATTTAAATGAAATGTTATTGTCATTACCAAGAACTATAAGTTTATCTAAAAAATAATCATAACTATACTATAAGGATTCAATAATAAATATTAAATAATCTTGAGATTTAATTTAATAGTTCATTGTATTCAAATTAATGATCTTTTTTTGTTTAATGTTTTAAATAATTACTTCATCATTTATAAAAAAACCATAATAATAAAAATAATACATATTTGATCATTATTCATTTTTCTCAAAATGAATTTTTTTTAAAATAAAACAAGATTAAATTTCATAACTAATCCAAACACATTTCTACATGATTTCTTCATTTCCATTAACAATTCATAAAACATATAAAAAAAATTTAAATAAAAATTAATGAGAAAAAAATAACTCATTAAGGAACATAAAAATAATGAAAACCATTGTCCATTTAGATAATATTAAATATCAAGTAATGTTTACCATTATATTAAATGTTTTTTGACCATACGATATAAAACAATTTTACAAGAATTACTAACAAAAAAAATCAGAAAGGAAGCCTTTAAAACTTATATAACGAAATTGAATATCAATTTTGTTAACATAGAAGATAATATTCATGAAACCCTTTCATAATAATATTATTGGAATAACCATATAGCTGACATCAAATATAATCATTACCCAATGGATTAGGGGGGAACAATGGGGATCACCCTTCTTATAAGTTATATCAGGCTCACCCATTTTTTATGAGCTATAATGGGGCTCAAACCTTAATATAATATTTATATAGGGATAAATCGTGAGATATAATGGGGATAAACCATTAATATAATATATATTGAGAATACTTGTGAGACATAATATGGCTCAACACTTCACATGAGCTATATCAAGAATACCAATTTTTCATGAGCTATAATGGGGCTCAATACTTTGTATAATATATATCAGGCTCAGTCGTGTGATTTAATGGGGATCAACACTTTGTATAAGCTATATTAGTCTCATATTTTATTTATAATTCTCTAGAACCATATCATTCATAAAAAACTTTATTATTTCAACTTTCCATCGTAAACCCCTTTTAAAAAGCTTTTTAAATCCAGTTGAGAAACATTTTTAGATATTGAAATAACATTCAATTTTTTAAAAAATCAATATAAAAATATTAAAAAATTTCAAATTGGAATTTTTTGAAGAAAACATGAATTAGTCAAAAGGAATAATGAAATTAAAAAACATTCATAATGGAAATAAACTTTTTTGTCACCATATACATTAAAAGTAAAACATTGCTTTTTCGTTTGTCAAAACATTCCTTATAAAACACCTAAAAAGTTTTCCTTCTAAAAAAATTCTTATAAAGTTAAAAAGATACACCAAATTTAATTTATAAAATTTGATAAAATAATTTAACAACATAGAAATGGAAGAGAGGAATGTTAAAGGTAAACTTAAAAGAATATTTTTTAAATTAAATTCCATTACCGTATTAAAAAAATATTTATTGTAAACCCCATGAAAGAATAAATTTTTAAAACATAGAAATATTATAATAAAATTTTAATTCATGATATAACATGTAAAACTATATTTATATACACCTCATGAAATGATATATGTTCATAACATCAAAAATTACTCTACAAAAGTAAATTTAGATGAAACCTCGTACATTAAGATTGATATTCCATATACATTCTTTATATTCCTGAATAATTAACATATGTTAATTATTTATTAGTTTGGTTCCATTTTTCATATTTATTAGTCAATTTAATTATATTATTATCTTTCAATATATAATTAATTAATAAATTCAGTTTATCTAGTGTGTTTTAATGATATTTGTGTTATCTATCAAAAATTACACATGTAGGTTAAAAATTGTTAAAAGATTTAATTTTTCAAAATATACACAAAAATAATCATGAAATAATTACCCTATTTATTTTTCATTTATAATTTTAAGACCTATTAGGACTAATGGATACAAAAAATGAACTACATTACAATCATGGAGATGGTATGTCATACATTTGCTTTAGTAATGTTTCTATTTTTCAGTGACCATTATGGAAAGAAGGAATGAATTATTTAATCATTAAATTGTTATAATAATGTCATAAATACCTTATAATTTCATTAAATATACATATTTATATCATTCTTATGTTTTGGTTATGAAAAAAATAATCATAATGATTCATGGATGTGGTCATCCACATGTAAACGAACAACATAAACATTTTTCAAGGTAAGAAATAAAATGATATGTTATTATTTAACAGTGATAAATATGTCATTATTATAAATATTATGTCATATATATCTCATATATTCAGTAAATGTATCCTTATTAAATTTCTTGAAATCTATCAGTGTCAAACAAATCACACCGCCTTGAGGGCGGTAGTCTACCGTACACATAAGTGACATTATCATATCCCCCATGGAATGGAAAGAAAAAAATCAAATTTGATGTCATAACTAAAGTGGAATAATTATGGTAAAAATATAATATATATTATTTAAATAAATCACTTTATCGTGCCATGATAGGGGGTGATGGAAAATGAATTACATCAGTTTGTGAGGCGGCAGTCCGTTGTACACATGAATGATGATTTCATATCCCATTTGATGTAAGGGGATATAGATTTAAGATATTACATTAGTATAATAACATTTTTGTGTATATAATATAATTTTTTTATTATATAATCATAATTGAAAAATATTTTCAGGATATGAAAGAAGAAATAAAATAAAGACCCCCAATTAAGCATGGTACTTCTTTTTAAGGAAACCACCAAAATCCTTCATAGGATGGATTTATGATAAAAATAAGGATTATTGGATGAGAGTGTGGGATTAAAGAATCTATAATATTAAGTATTCTACAAATGAAATGTATTTTATGGTTTGAATAAAAGATGATATGGAATTAAAGAATCTATTTTTGTTTAACCCCCGGTAAATCCATTTTTACCTTAAAAGCATCAATTTATTTTTATTCTTTTCAATATTCATTATTGTAAAAAGTTATTTTGAAATTAATATTTAATATAAATTATTTTTATTTAAAATAGATATAAATTTTACCTAAATCAATTAATATAATTAGAAAATTTAAATTTAAATTCAAACTCACAAATGCGATGAATAAGCAGGTTTCCAAAAAATGTTTTTTCAAGAAAAATATAATTTTATAATAACTCAAATATTAATAATAATTACATAAAATTATAAATTAATATTTAATGATATATAATCTAAAATTTTTATTTATAATATTCTTTATTAGGGTGTATTTTAATTAATTTAAAAGGAATAAAATTATTCACATTAAAATGTTTTAAAAAAATTCATTTTTTGTAACCTAATATCCAAAATATACTAAAATAATTTATAGATTTCATTAAAAGTAATTAATTGGATTAAATATAACTAATTTATACTTATATTTAATTAAATAATATTAAAAACTTATTTTTACTTTTAAATTAAATAATTTATTGAAAAAAATTGCATTATAACAAAAATATGCATTCTTTACTACTCGCTAAAAAAATATTCTTTGAAATTTTTCAAATTTTTATCCCAATTATTTTGTGATATTATGATTTAAATTATTAATTTAATTTTACAAATTACAATTGATTTTTTTTTTGGAATTTATTTATAATATTTCCTTACAAATAAATAATAAAAATCATTTTTGAATAAATCCATTTTTTGAATAAAAAAATTTCTTCACTA
This sequence comes from Viscum album, assembly GCA_963277665.1. Taxonomy (NCBI): domain Eukaryota; kingdom Viridiplantae; phylum Streptophyta; class Magnoliopsida; order Santalales; family Viscaceae; genus Viscum; species Viscum album. Next base: position 1,589,959,160 of record OY728161.1, on the reverse strand, counting down.
AAAATTGAATAAATATTTACTAAGAATTTATCACTAATTTATATTGATCATGATATTTATATATATATATATATATTTAGTATAAAATAGTTATTATGATTCATATATTCAAATTTAATTAATTTGTTATAATGGTTATATATTTCATCTTCCATTTTAACTTAGTGTTATATGTCAAAAAAGCTATCGAACATAATAATATTTTCTAAAATATCATGGTGTTACAAATGACTCATTCCTTTTTTATGAAAAACTTTATTCTATGACTAGTGATTTTTTGTCTATTAATTATTGGGTTTTATTTCCATATTATATTATCATTTATCTCAAACCCCCTATGATTATCTTATTCTCAATTATGATATCTTATTTTTATCCCACATATTTACACTAATTAGGAATATATTATCAACATTTATAATCTTTCCTTTTCCATATGTAATATAGAATTATATTAAGTATAATATTTCTAGAATAGTAAATTTTTAGAATAATGTTTATAGGAAATGTGGAATATTTTTCCTAAACAAGATGACTGTGTTTTTAGACACTAAATACACAACTCCTTTATAGTTCTTAGGTGTGTATTATTCTATGAAGTAGTTACTACCCTTGTAAGATATTGTAATATTAATATATGTGATTCTAGTTTTACCACATTATATATGTTTCTCATATAAATTTAGGATAAATTTCATGATATCTTAACAAATCCTAATGCGGGAATTGTAACACATGTAATAGTAATGAATCAAATCAATGAATTCATTTGAATAATTATTACCAATAAAATGTCATCTATCACTATGAAAATCTATATATATCATAGTTTATCTATCAATTTTAACATAATTTTGTATTAATGTTTCCCTTTATTGATTATATTATGAATTTAATCATTGTTCTATGGTACTATAGTCTAATTCCATAGAGTTGTAAACACTATAGTTTATTACCATCAAGAATGGTTGTACATGTTTCTGGATCCAGGATCAAGTTATTAAAAGTGGTTTCTTTTATATCACTGTGAAGTGAATTGAAAACCTAATATTTAAGCACTAATTAACAGGGTACTTCATACCTATTATGGTCCAATAATAAGGAATAAGTTGACAAATTTTAATTTCATCCATAATAGAAAAATATGAAATAGTTTCATTGTAATGATTCTCATGGGATTTATTTATGAATAGATCGTTATATTTTATTTAAGTATAAATATGGACCTATGTAGAGGTATTTTCCTATTATGAAAAGTACATATGGAATTTTGGGTAAAGGAAATATTTCATCTAGAATATGGAACAATGAGATGGGTGAATTGAATCACAAGGATATGGTAAATTAACTATGTTTGACCACCTCAAGGATACTACCTTAAGAGGATGATTTTGGGGGGAATATAGACCTGGTGAGAGGGTGTGAAATATTTTGGGCAGTATAGCCAAACAAGGATGGATGTAATAGGTTTATAAGGAATATTGACCCAGGACTGTGGATAGGGAGGAATTATAATGATGGGTTTTAATGATGGGGATGCATCCAATGTTTTTGAATCAGGATTTATCATGAGAATACCGAGATAGGATTCATGATTAGCATACTATGTTGGGAAAATCCACACTTGTTTACTCATGATAGGGACTTTAGATATCAATAGAATAAGTGATTGTGATCACGTGAGGGTTATACCTATAAATAATGATAATTACTAGGAATCCATTTTATAAAGTTAATATATGATTTAATGGGTGTATATTGGTTTTAATTCTTTTATTGTGTACTTTAGGTGGTTTTCAAAGAGGTCTTTATGTAGTATTTTCCATATTTTTACCTTGGAGAATAGGATGCATGAAGTTCATTGTAACACCCGAGACTTTTATGTTATATAAATCATCAAAGGAATCTTTTTCTACACAACACTTGCTTGGCTTGCTTTACACGCAATCGCGACCTTCGTCGATAGCTTGCGTCGTACGCAATACCGAGTTTCACTAAACAACAATATGCTTTTAAAACTAGCCGTTATGAATAGTAATAACCACTTTTTGAAATTTTATAAATTTTATTTTTCAAAATTGACTTCATTTTTGGACTCAGAATATCGAAATTATCCTAGGGTGAAATTTTGGTATTTTTCTGAAAACTTTCAATTTTTGATGAATAGTGAAACCACTAAGTGGTAGGTTAAAAACTGAATTTTGCATAAAACTTAATTTTACCGCTTCTGTGAATGGAATTTCAAAAATCCGACAGACACGGTTGATATCAGTAAGTAAAATGTGGTTCAATGAGATAAAAATAATTTTTTGGTGAATAGTAACTTTTTACTATTTTTACCGCGGTTAATAGTAAATAGTGTAACTAAGGGTAAATATGATATTAATATTACCCTAACACATGTCCTAATTCTATTGTACAAGTGTAATTCGACCAAAAACAAACTTAGGAATAAAATATGACCATTTAGGCCCACTTGGATTAGATTAGGACATTTATTATTAATTTATTTAAAGAAGGGTTAAAATAGTTAAAATCAAAGTTTAATAAGTAAATCATTTTTAATATGGGGTTATACATAAGATATATTCGATTGTAAATATTCATTAGAAATCTAAAAAGATTTCCTACATGATGGTATTTTATTTGTAATTTTTAGACATCAAATAATATAATTTATTTATGACACAAAGATGATGCAGTAATTATCTTATTAATGAAATATTGACATAATTGATAATATAAATACCAAAATAAATGTAATTTAAGACTTTTTATGAATTCCACTAATTTTCTAGGTTACTATGATATATTAGTGTTTATTTAATCAACTTGGTTCGAACATATAACTCTGTTATGACTTTCACAAAAATCATATATCAAATAGTGTCAAAATTGACACAAAATAGTTTTTAAATCAAATATTATATTATTAATTGTTATTTTATTCCTAAAAATATAAGGTTCGGCCCAATGACTTAGATACGGATATATATATTAATAATAAACAATTTGGGGTTCGTTTGGCATGTTATAGTAAGTGTATTAACCATATAGTGAAAGAAAACAAAAAGACACGGTAAAAGTTAAATTAATTAACTTAGAGTTAAATCTAATTGATAAGGTTAAAATAATACCCTAAACTTGTCTAAATCCTATTGGTTGATAGGATTTCGACCCCTCCCCACTTTAGCTTCGAAATAAGACCCTTTGGAACCATTATAAACCGATTTTGACTTTAATATAAAATAATATTTTGAGATATTCCTAAGGTGCCCCTCTCCTCCCTTATAAAAGGGCACCTCCTTCCCCTCCTCCTCACACCAATTTGAGCACTCAAGCTCGGCCAACCCCTGACATTTTCTCCTCTCCACTTCCCTAGAATAATCCTAGAGGTCCTGGTCTTCTCCAAATACCAATCTTAGTTCCTTAAGTGGATGATTCAAAGAGGCGTTCCAAAGAAGAGGTAATATCCATTACCGATCTTTTCAATTTATTTCTTCTTCAACTTCTTCTTCTTTAGTTGTTTCATGATAAAGTAATAACATCAGTATTAATTACATACTGATATGTTATTATAAATATGAAACAACCCTAATTCACCTTCTATCCATCCTACGGAAAAATGAAATCACCGCGCGTGCGTACGTACGGAATACCGTCTCCACGCCGTGGTGTAATCTATTTTCCACCATCACCTTACAAGGATGGGTATAATGGTGTAATGAGTTACTATATATTATTATTATTAAGTAATATTGATACTGAAATAATATATATATATACTCCAATACAATTCCATGATCATAGGAACGATATCATCACTCGTGCGTACGTACGGAATACCGTCTCCACGATGTGATGCGACTCGTTCTACATGATCTTCATTTCATAATGATTATATAAATGAATTGAATGAATGAATATGGTATATACTACACTAATACCATTCTGGAAATGAATTATCTATAACCTAAAGATAAGAATAAGAATTTATTCAACAAAACACGCATAAGAACAAAAAGTTATAAAGACCCGAGTAACAAGTAACAACGAAATATTACTAACAAGAAGCTAATAATATGACCATATATGATATCATATCAATATGTATGATTCTGGAATAAGTCAATAACATTATTTAAACCATTATACAGGAGCTTCGGACACGAACAAAGCAAATCGGACCTAAGGTAAGGGAAATATCACAATCTCATTTTTATCCGAGATTGTTTATTCGTAAGTATTTACTGGGGTGTATTTTATCATCCACATCCATGTTTCATCAAAATGTAATATTATTTCCATCCACCTACAATTGTTTAAATCCATTTTTACCCGTTGGTGAGTTTTTAGTAATATGTATGAAAGGAATCTTTTGTCGTACGAGGTACTTTTTGACTTTTCCGACAAAAGTACGAAGAATGTTTTTTTTAACTTATACGGTATGAATAGATTTTTAAAACATTATTTCCAAGAAGCTTCCTTTACAAGTTCTCAAGTTTATTTTTAATCAAATTCTTTTATTTTAAAGTTATATGACATGTTATGAAAGGAAAAATGTTTTTGAAGAAGAAAGGATATTTTCCTCAAGAATGGAGTTCAAGTGTTTTATCAAAATTATTTTCCATCTAAGATAATAAAGGGTTCTGTTTTTATCCCTATTATTACATTGATTTGATCATGTTGTGATGGAATTATTTTTATGAATTCCTTTATCTTATATTAATTGATTTATGATGTCATGATGTTTCAAGAATCCCATTTTTGTTACATGTGTTATGAGATGGTGTATGTTTTATGATTATGTGGCACACATAAGAAAGGATTCATTATAAGATGGGTGGGACCTATATCTCCCTCCAATGCATTGGGTAATGATTTTATATCTCATGAGATAGACATGGCTGGAACGGAAGGTTATTTCGGTTCAGTGATACAGGACTGAAACGAGGAGTGAACTCGGTTCAGAAAGGGACTTTTTCCACTAAGATAGTCTTGGAAATGAGTCATGACTAACAAGAAATGATTTTCCATGATTATGTGTGCATGCCACAAAGTTTCAAGTTTTATGTTATGATTATGGGGATCTCATTTTCACTTCTATGAATTATTCCATGATAAGATATTATGATCTCTTTTGCAGGTTTTGATTTTCAAAAAGATATGATATGATTTTTATTTCCTTTATTTGCCCTTGCTGAGCATTTGAGCTCACCCTTTTATGTTTTCTTTTCCCCAGGTCAGGAAGATGGATATTAAGTATAATATGCTAAAAGGTACCCTAGATATGATGAAATAAATGGGAGACACTGTAGAAGATTTATGAACCAGTTGTTTATGTTTCCCAGTTTCTAAAGACACTATACCTATACGGTCCTTTGTGGTTTTGTCATATGTTGTAATAAGTGTGCTTCAATTTTGAAGTAGTAACAATGTATGTAAAGTATGGGTCGTTATAGTTGGTATCAGAGGAATGGTATAGTCAACCTTTGGAAACTAGGATGTGAAAGCCTTAGTAAGAACCCTAAGGATAAGTCTAAGCATAGAACACAATCTTAGAAATGGCCATGAATAACCTAGGATAAGACCATAAGCATGAAAAAAAATTTTCTTGAATTATGTGGTTTCCTATTATAATTAGTGTTGCTCACACTATTCTTCTTGGTTTTAGTCAATGGCTGGAACCCGAAGGAACCGTGTTAATGCGGAATGCGATGGGCAATGCAATGATTGTCCCCCTGAGCAACCAAACGATATGGGAGCTGGAATGCAAAATCTTGTAGCCATGCTCACACAACTTTCTCAAGCTATGAATCATGCAGGATTTCCAAACAAGCAAAGGAGGGAGCAACATTCTGTTGAATCCTTCATGAGGCAGCGTCCACCTTCTTTCAGCGGGTCTACTGATCCATTAGTTGCTGAACAATGGATTAGTACTACTGAAAAGATATTTTCAGTTCTTCAATGTTCTGAGCATGATAAAGTCATCCTAGCAGTGTATCGTTTGGAAGGAGATGCGGATCAATGGTGGAATCTTGTTAAGAATACGAGGAAAAGGGATGAAATTGAGTCTATGGAATGGGACGAGTTCAAGAACTTATTTTTCAATAAGTACTTCCCTCGTATTCTCCGAACAAAGATGGAGAAAGAGTTTCTTGAACTGAAGCAAAGGGATGATGAATCTGTTGGTACTTATGAAGAAAATTTTACAAGACTTTCAAGGTACGCTTCTGGTATTATTATCCTACCTGAGAGTAAGATCGATCGATTCTTTAGTGGCTTAAAACCAAGTCTTCGAAGGGCGTTAGCCATAAGGGACTTCAATAGCTACGAGGAAATCGTTCGATGTGCTCTCAAAGTCGAGATGGAGATTGGAGTAACCCATCAGTCACATGGGTTTGATAAGAAGAGGAAGATGGAATTCAAAGAAAAATCTAAAGAGCACACGGAAAAGAAGATGAACTTTCCCTTATGCTCAAAGTGTGGAAAGAAACATGGAGGGAGTTGTCTTAAAGGGACAAGTGAATGTTTTAAATGTGGAAAGGAAGGTCATCGGGCATTTGAATGCCGTGATAATGGGAAGAAGATTTCTAATGATGCAAACAAAGGAAGGGATACACAGAATGAACCTACTACACTTCAATGTTTCAAGTGCAAGGAGATGGGGCATTATGCCAATCAATGCCCAAATCCAAGGGTTGATGATGATGGTCGACGTCAACAAACTCTTAAGGCTAAAGACAAAGGAAAGTCACATGCAATTTCTATCAGCGATGTGGAGTACGATAACGAAGTGGTGAAAGGTACACTTACCATCCACTCTAAAGTAGAAAATGGTTTATTTGATTCTGGATCCATCCACTCTTTTATTTCTAAAGAATTTTCTAAGGGTATCACCGTATTACCTCAACAATTAGATGTTGAGTTAGCTGTGACAACACCTAATGGCACATCAATCGCATCAAAAGTTTATAATTCTTCTCCGATCGAAGTTTGTGGGAAAGTGCTTCCTGCAAATCTTGTGATCCTTCCTTTAGTGGAATTTGATGTGATTATTGGCATGGATTGGCTTTCTCTACATGGAGCTCATATCAATTGCCAAAGAAGGGAAGTCACATTTCATATTCCAGATCAATCTACGATCGTCTATCAATGCAAGGATGAACATAACCTTCCAGTGGAAATTTCTTCCATCTTATGGGTATTGATTCCACTAAATGAAGGTTATTTATCTCAAATGGTTGGTGAGAAACTCACGATTAAGAATATGCCCATTGTACGGGAGTTTGATGATGTCTTTCCGGAGGAATTACCGGGTCTTCCACCAAATCGTGAAGTTGAGTTTTCAATAGAACTCGTACCGGGTGCTTTGCCTATTTCAAAGACACCTTATAGAATGGCCCCAATTGAGTTGCAGGAATTGAAGAAGCAACTCCAAGAGAATCTTGATAAGGGATTCATACGCCCTAGTGCGTCACCTTGGGGAGCACCTGTTCTATTTGTTAAGAAGAAAGATGGATCAATGAGACTTTGCATTGATTATCGAGAACTTAACAAGATCACTATCAAGAACAAATATCCTCTCCCACGCATTGATGACTTATTTGACCAACTACGCGGAGCTCAATACTTTTCCAAGATTGATCTTCGTTCAGGGTATCATCAATTAAGGGTAAAAAGGGAGGATATACCAAAGACGGCTTTCCGTACAAGGTATGGACACTATGAATTTATAGTGATTCCATTTGGTCTTACTAATGCCCCTGCTATCTTCATGGATCTAATGAATAGAGTCTTTAGAGACTATCTTGATCAATTTGTGGTAGTCTTTATAGACGATATTCTTGTCTATTCAAAGAGCAAGGAAGATCATGAAGATCACTTGAGAATTATATTGAAGACCCTGAGAAAGGAGAAGCTTTATGCCAAATTTACCAAGTGTGAATTTTGGCTTCAAAAAGTTGCATTTTTGGGTCACATAATCTCAAAAGAGGGGATATCTGTGGATCCAGCAAAAACAGAGGTTATCGAAAGATGGTCAAGACCAACAACAGTAACTGAGATCCGAAGTTTTCTTGGTTTGGCTGGATATTATCGACGTTTTGTAAAAGATTTTTCATGATTATCTAATCCACTCACCAAGTTGACTCGGAAAGGAGTTAAGTTTGTCTAGACAGAGGAATGTGAAGAGAATTTCAAGGAGTTGAAAAGAAGGTTATCCAGTGCACCTGTGCTCACACTGCCTTGTAGTGGAGAAAGGTTTGTGATCTACAGTGATGCATCCAAAGAAGGGATTGGGGTGTGTTCTTATGCAAAATGATATGGTGATAGCTTATGCCTCACGACAGTTGAAAATCCATGAGCAAAATTACCCAACACATGATTTGGAGTTGGCTGCGGTAATCTTTGCATTAAAGATTTGGAGGCATTACCTTTATGGTGAAAGGTGTGATATTTATACTGATCATAAAAGTTTAAAGTATATTTTCACACAAAAGGAGTCTAATATGCGTCAAAGAAGATGGTTGGAGCTGATTAAGGATTATGACTGCTCAATCCATTACCACCCTGGGAAAGCAAACAAGGTGGCAGATGCATTAAGTCGACAAGACCATGCTAGTTTATCCATGATGAGGATCACAAAAGATCCAATATTTATGGATTTACAAAGGATGGATCTTGGAATTATAATGGAAGGGGAAAAATCTTATCTTTCTCAAATGAATGTTCAACCATCTATACATGTGAAGATTAAAGAGGCACAGAAAGAAGATGTCGAGTTACAAAAGAAGGTGAGAAATGTTCCTGAATTCAACCTTGATTGTGATGGGATAATAAAGTTCAGGAATCGGGTTTGCGTTCCTCCCATCCCCGAATTAAAGAATGAGCTGCTGGATGAGGCTCATAGATCATCATTCTCTATTCATCCTGGATGCACGAAGATGTATAGGGACCTGAAAGAGTACTTCTGGTGGGATGGCATGAAAAGAGATGTTGCTGAATATGTCTCTCGATGCTTGGTTTGTCAACAAGTTAAAGCTGAGAGACAGAAGTCTAAGGGGATGTTACAACCATTACCCATACCCGAATGGAAATGGGAAAACATCACTATGGGCTTTGTCACAGGACTTCCTAAAACATCCAAAGGCAATAATGCTATCTGGGTCATAGTTGATCGTCTTACAAAGTCTGCACACTTCATTCCTATTAGAGAGGATTTCTCTCTAGATCAGCTTGCCAGGATATATGTAAAGCAAGTGGTAAGATTACATGGAGTACCACTTTCTATTATATCTGATCGGGATCCGAGATTTACCTCGAAGTTCTGGCGAAGTCTTCAGCATACTCTGGATACAGAGTTGAGTTTCAGCACTGCTTATCATCCCCAGACAGACGGTCAGTCTGAGAGAACAATTCAAACCCTAGAAGATATGTTGAGAGCTTGCTCTATGGATTTCAAAGGAGGTTGGGATCAACACCTACCTTTGGTAGAATTTTCTTATAATAATAGCTTTCACTCCAGTATTCAGATGGCTCCTTATGAAGCTCTCTATGGAAAGAAATGCAGGACTCCAACTTGCTGGGATGAAGTTGGGGAAAGAAAGCTATTAGGACCTGATCTCGTTGATGAAATGGCAGAAAAGGTCAGATCTATTCAACAACACATAAGAGCAGCTCAGAGTCGACAGAAAAGTTATGCCGACAACCGAAGAAAAGACCTAGAGTTTGAAGTGGGTGATAAAGTGTTCTTACGAATATCTCCCTGGAAGAGGGTTATGAGATTTGGAAAGAAGGGGAAGTTGAGCCCTAGATATATCGGTCCTTTTGAAATACTGGATCGTGTTGGGAAGGTAGCTTACCGATTGGCGCTTCCACCGAATCTCTCTCAAGTTCACGATGTGTTCCACGTATCTCTCCTGAGAAAGTACATACCAGATCCTTCACATGTACTCAGCTCAGAAGTTGTACCGCTAGAGCAAGATCTTTCTTATGAAGAACAGCCGATAGAGATTCTGGATCGTAGCGAAAAAGTCCTACGAAACAAGACCACTCGCTTGGTGAAAGTTTTATGGAGGAACCACCAACTTGAAGAAGCTACATGGGAGCTTGAGGATATGATGAAGGAGAAGTATCCTCATCTGTTTGTTACAAAGTGACGAATTTCGAGGGCGAAATTCTTTTTAAGGGGGGTAGAATGTAACACCCGAGACTTTTATGTTATATAAATCATCAAAGGAATCTTTTTCTACACAACACTTGCTTGGCTTGCTTTACACGCAATCGCGACCTTCGTCGATAGCTTGCGTCGTACGCAATACCGAGTTTCACTAAACAACAATATGCTATTAAAACTAGCCGTTATGAATAGTAATAACCACTTTTTGAAATTTTATAAATTTTATTTTTCAAAATGGACTTCATTTTTGGACTCAGAATATCGAAATTAGCCTAGGGTGAAATTTTGGTATTTTTCTGAAAACTTTCAATTTTTGATGAATAGTGAAACCACTAAGTGGTAGGTTAAAAACTGAATTTTGCATAAAACTTAATTTTACCGCTTCTGTGAATGGAATTTCAAAAATCCGACAGACACGGTTGATATCATTAAGTAAAATGTGGTTCAATGAGATAAAAATAATTTTTTGGTGAATAGTAACTTTTTACTATTTTTACCGCGGTTAATAGTAAATAGGGTAACTAAGGGTAAATATGATATTAATATTACCCTAACACATGTCCTAATTCTATTGGACAAGTGTAATTCGACCAAAAACAAACTTAGGAATAAAATATGACCATTTAGGCCCACTTGGATTAGATTAGGACATTTATTATTAATTTATTTAAAGAAGGGTTAAAATAGTTAAAATCAATGTTTAATAAGTAAATCATTTTTAATATGGGGTTATACATAAGATATATTCGATTGTAAATATTCATTAGAAAGCTAAAAAGATTTCCTACATGATGGTATTTTATTTGTAATTTTTAGACATCAAATAATATAATTTATTTATGACACAAAGATGATGCAGTAATTATCTTATTAATGAAATATTGACATAATTGATAATATAAATACCAAAATAAATGTAATTTAAGACTTTTTATGAATTCCACTAATTTTCTATGTTACTATGATATATTAGTGTTGATTTAATTAACTTGGTTCGAACATATAATTCTGTTATGACTTTCACAAAAATCATATATCAAATAGTGTCAAAATTGACACAAAATAGTTTTTAAATCAAATATTATATTATTAATTGTTATTTTATTCCTAAAAATCTAAGGTTCGGCCCAATGACTTAGATAAGGATATATATATTAATAATAAACAATTTGGGGTTCGTTTGGCATGTTATAGTAAGTGTATTAACCATATAGTGAAAGAAAACAAAAAGACACGGTAAAAGTTAAATTAATTAACTTAGAGTTAAATCTAATTGATAAGGTTAAAATAATACCCTAAACTTGTCTAAATCCTATTGGTTGATAGGATTTCGACCCATCCCCACTTTATCTTCTAAATAAGACCCTTTGGAACCATTATAAACCGATTTTGACTTTAATATAAAATAATATTTTGAGATATTCCTAAGGTGCCCCTCTCCTCCCTTATAAAAGGGCACCTCCTTCCCCTCCTCCTCACACCAATTTGAGCACTCAAGATCGGCCAACCCCTGCCATTTTCTCCTCTCCACTTCCCTAGAATAATCCTAGAGGTCCTGGTTTTCTCCAAAGACCAATCTTAGTTCCTTAAGTGGAGGATTCAAAGAGGCGTTCCAAAGAAGAGGTAATATCCATTACCAATCTTTTCAATTTCTTTCTTCTTCAACTTCTTCTTCTTTAGTTGTTTCATGATAAAGTAATAACATCAGTATTAATTACATACTGATATGTTATTATAAATATGAAACAAACCTAATTCACCTTCTATCCATCCTACGGAAAAATGAAATCACTGCGCGTGCGTACGTACGGAATACCGTCTCCACGCCGTGGTGTAATCTATTTTCCACCATCACCTTACAAGGATGGGTATAATGGTGTAATGAGTTACTATATATGATTATTATTAAGTAATATTGATACTGAAATAATATATATATATATACTCCGATACAATTCCATGATCATAGGAACGATATCATCACTCGTGCGTACGTACGGAATACCGTCTCCACGATGTGATGCGACTCGTTCTACATGATCTTCATTTCATAATGATTATATAAATGAATTGAATGAATGAATATGGTATATAATACACTAATACCATTCTGGAAATGAATTATCTATAACCTAAAGATAAGAATAAGAATTTATTCAACAAAACACGCATAAGAACAAAAAGTTATAAAGACCCGAGTAACAAGTAACAATGAAATATTACTAACAAGAAGCTAATAATATGACCATATATGAGATCAGATCAATATGTATGATTCTGGAATAAGTCAATAACATTATTTAAACCATTATACAGGAGCTTCGGACACGAACAAAGCAAATCGGACCTAAGGTAAGGGAAATATCACAATCTCATTTTTATCCGAGATTGTTTATTCGTAAGTATTTACTGGGGTGTATTTTATCATCCACATCCATGTTTCATCAAAATGTAATATTATTTCCATCCACCTACAATTGTTTAAATCCATTTTTACCCTTTGGTGAGTTTTTAGTAATATGTATGAAAGGAATCTTTTGTCGTACGAGGTACTTTTTGACTTTTCCGACAAAAGTACGAAGAATGTTTTTTTTTAACTTATACGGCATGAATAGATTTTTAAAACATTATTTCCAAGAAGCTTCCTTTACAAGTTCTCAAGTTTATTTTTAATCAACTTCATTTATTTTAAAGTTATATGACATGTTATGAAAGGAAAAATGTTTTTGAAGAAGAAAGGATATTTTCCTCAAGAATGGAGTTCAAGTGTTTTATCAAAATTATTTTCCATCTAAGATAATAAAGGGTTCTGTTTTTATCCCTATTATTACATTGATTTGATCATGTTGTGATGGAATTATTTTTATGAATTCCTTTATCTTATATGAATTGATTTATGATGTCATGATGTTTCAAGAATCCCATTTTTGTTACATGTGTTATGCGATGGTGTATGTTTTATGATTATGTGGCACACATAAGAAAGGATTCATTATAAGATGGGTGGGACCTATATCTCCCTACAATGCATTGGGTAAAGATTTTATATCTCATGAGATAGACATGGCTGGAACGGAAGGTTATTTCGGTTCAGTGATACAGGACTGAAACGAGGAGTGAACTCGGTTCAGAAAGGGACTTTGTCCACTAAGATAGTCTTGGCAATGAGTCATGACTAATAAGAAATGATTTTCCATGATTATGTGTGCATGCCACAAAGTTTCAAGTTTTATGTTATGATTATGGGGATCTCATTTTCACTTCTATGAATTATTCCATGATAAGATATTATGATCTCTTTTGCAGGTTTTGATTTTCAAAAAGATATGATATGATTTTTATTTCCTTTATTTGCCCTTGCTGAGCATTTGAGCTCACCCTTTTATGTTTTCTTTTCCCCAGGTCAGGAAGATGGATATTAAGTAGAATATGCTAAAAGGGACCCTAGATATGATGAAATAAATGGGAGACACTGTAGAAGATTTATGAACCAGTTGTTTATGTTTCCCAGTTTCTAAAGACACTATACCTATACGGTCCTTTGTGGTTTTGTCATATGTTGTAATAAGTGTGCTTCAATTTTGAAGTAGTAACAATGTATATAAAGTATGGGTCGTTATATTCATTTTGGTTTATATGGTATATGTGGATGAAATTATTAAATAAAGAACCTAAGGAAAATCTATCTACCAATCATTTAAATACTATGAAATTTCTTTTAAGAGGTTCATGTATTATGATGGAGGATGGAAATGGAAATAGATTGATGGATTCATTGGGGTCCAATGATTTCAATTAGAGGAATTATATGTGAAATAATAGTAAATATACCTAGGGAATAGTTTTAAGGTTTCATCAAAAAACATATTATGCTGTGATTTCATATATAAAATTATTCTTAAATTATTTATCATAAATAAACCTCATAAAGGATCCTTATCATGGTGAATATTTTATAGGGTTCTTCAGGAAGCACATACATCATTTCCTTCAATTATTCCCTATTACATTACCTATGAGGTATTCCTATGAATCTTTTTTTTCTAATGAGTAAATCACCCTTATTGGCTTCATAAAATGGTAAAGGTCTTATTAGAGGACTTCTCCATCTCCTATTTTATGTAGATTTTTTTTGATTTTATAGGTTATTTATTGGAAGACAAAGAATATAATTTTCTTTAATTGGGTTTCCACATGTAATTTCAGGATTGGGATTCATAGAAAAAAGTTCCATCATAATTTTTTATAAGAGATATTAAAATATGAATCCTCTTGGATATAATTGAATATTATTTAAGGTAGTTTATAGAAGGATACCCATGATTTTAAAAAGTTATGTTATGATGGAGGTCATAAAAATATTTCTTCAAACATTGAATGAATCAAATACATGGGATATATGATTCAAGAACATTTAAGGTGCATCAAGAATCATTTTCTTACAATGGAACCATTATTTTTAAAGTATAAATTTTTTTCCATGAATCTCATAACTTTTCAAATTTCTAAAATCATATTTACTTTCCTTGATATGGTTTCATATTTTTTCATATATTTCTCATTTTCTATTATCTTTGTTCATTTTCAAGACCTCAAAAATTACCCCTGAAAATGAGGACTGATTTTCCTGAAATAGAGCTAATTCCATTGAAGAAAATTCACAATTATAGTTACATTGTTGAAACCCTATAGGAATCCACCACTATATATTTCATTTATTGTCTACACATCTTTCACTGCCAATTTTCAAGTCATTCATGAATTAATGTGATTTGTAACCCTATTTCCTTATGCATAGGAGTTCATCTTATAAATGGACCTTCAAAACCTATGCAGTCATCTATATACATGGACAGCATACACTCATTCTGACTAATTAATTCATATTCCAACATTGAAATATCACATAACACATAGTGTGTATCTGGTTCTCATACTACATATTTGATTCAAATTTGGGCTTTATAAATTGGTACATCGATGGTTTTTTAAAAAAATTACCTAAAACCTATGCTTTTTATTTTTTTATAGAAAATGATTCCTACAAATTTAATTCATGCTTATAAAGTGGGGAGTGCCAATATGATTGATAAAATCATGGTTGACCAAAGAATTCATATCTGGATAACACACCACATAAAATCAGATATTATTTAGGATATATTTAGGATTATCATGTATCATATATACTTCAAAATTATCAATTAGGAGCATTGACCAGTTTCTTTATCCTTGAAAAACATTATGTGACCCATGTTGTCACCTATATTGGTCTCTAATGGGAGACCTTCTGAGAAAACATCTCATCAAAGGGACCTTTATTAGTGAATATTATTTTTGAAGGGTATATGATAAGATATAATCCATTAATGTTAAGGGAAGAATGGTGTCTGTTGTAGCCACATATTCAAAACTATAGGTCCATCAGGAAGATAAATACCATAAATCATAAGAAAGGATGGTTATTGATCTAGGTTAAAAGATACAAGTTTACATTTGGTTTTGGACTATATTTTTTCATTTTCAATGCACCAATGTTGTGAATAATTCATGTAAGAGATGAAACTAGTTTGGATATATGTGGTTATCTATGTCTCATTTTCATTTTAATGGAAATTTATATATCCCTATAATTGTTATTTTCTATTTTATCCTAGACACTAAAACATTTTATGTAGTTTACATTGAGGCTGGTATCAACCAATATGATATAGACCTGATCACAAGTGAACCAATAATTTTTGAAATTTATGATGATTCTATTCCTCCATTGTAATTATTTTAACATTACGAGAGGACTCCCCCACATGTGATGGAATTTTTTTTGATGGACATAATTTTTTAGATGTAGAGAATCACCCAATGAATTACATTCTGTTATGTAATTGGATTCATGACTCTTTCACACCTGGTGGTTGAGAGACTAATGTTAAGAGGTTAGGGGCCTACACCAATCAAATTTTTTGTGGAATCCAATATGTAACATGTATGTTGTTAGTAGAGGGGGTCTAGAATAGATGATCCAGAATATTTCCTAAAAATATCAATGATTTTAATGACTGGAATCATTTTTGGATATGATCATTATCATATATTTTATTCCACTGTGTGTGTCCAACACTAGAGGTAGGGAC
Organism: Viscum album; assembly: GCA_963277665.1. Taxonomy (NCBI): domain Eukaryota; kingdom Viridiplantae; phylum Streptophyta; class Magnoliopsida; order Santalales; family Viscaceae; genus Viscum; species Viscum album. The sequence goes on along the minus strand of OY728161.1, from coordinate 1,589,942,846 downwards.
ATGACACTAATTATGTAATCCATTTGGAGAAGCTTAAAGTTTATTAATTTTTTTATTTAAGTCCTCGAGATTATTTATCATTTCATAGTACATATTAATAAGGGGAAGGTCCCTTTAATGAATTCTTTTCTATTCCAGTTCCTAAAGGTATTGGTTCGTAATCACACAGTGATCAATGAATTTATAAAAAAACCAATATACCCCATAGTATTTCTTCTAGTTATACCTCAAATGTATTATTGTATTAAAATCATCAATGTATGAAGAGTGGTATTTTAAGAACAAGTTAAACTATCTTGCTCATTTCATATTCACACTATACTATGAACAAAAAAGGGATGTTACATATAATTCTACCAAGGTACATCTATAAAGAGAGTAACTAATATCCCATAGGGAAGGAATCATGGATTCTAGAATTGTGGAATGATAATATTTTAGGGATATTCCAATTTTGGATTCAGATGAAATTTTAGGCATACCTAAAATTATTGTAACACTCCTCTATAAAGTGTTCTTATAGAGAAGAATTTGACGTTGGCGTGGTAATTTCATTTAATTCTTGTGTGAGGGGATACTAGAATCAAGTTAGTTCTTTTTTTCCTCCCATGCTTCACATGTACATTCCAAAAACTTTTTAATGGTCTAGATTCAGTAGTACCATAACCTATAGTCAATGGATATAGTTCGTTAAAAAAATGCCTTATATAGAAAAATATTAAGGAGGTGGTGGATCCACCCATAGATTCAATAAGGCCCCATCAATGGCTTTCTCTAAGGAAACCTACAATATCTTAGATACTATAAAAAGGTGTGTGGCATTGGGACATAACTCCACGAATAAAAATCATGATACCATTAATAGTATCGACATCACTATATTATTTACAAATACCTTAATGTAATGGGATAATAAGAGGGTGATATTATCTGTTAACGATTACTCAAAGATTATTTTATTGGTATAACATTTCTGGAGTGATATTAGGTATGTGATCAATCCTACCAAAATTTACTTCTAGAAACAACCATTATATTTGAGAGTTTATCTCAGATACATCTACACCTTGATTCATTATTTCATGGATATAATTATATATATATATATATTGTATTTGAGATTAAAGTATATAGTGATTGTGTGATTGATTATGAATATGCTTCTTAATGATAGGTAAAGAATACACATTTTTATTCTCTCGCACTATTCAAAAGTTTTATTTTAGATAACCATATTACTTAATTATATTGTTTTTTATAGGTAATATGGAATGGGTTAACATTTAATTTCCAATTTATATTTCTCTCAATGGGTGACATCCAACATGAGAGCTTCTGTATAAGAACATATTGAAAATGAAGGATGTCTTTCTGTGGTGGAGTATATACACTCTATATATGAAAATACTAAGGGAATTATATATCCAATGTCATCAAAAAAATTTATTTATAGGTAAAAATCCCTTGGATAATTCATAATAGTAAAATATTTATGTGTTAGATGATTCATATTCTCTAGGGAGCACCAAAATATTTAAAACTACCAAGAATTGAATTAAACTTGGCAGTCCTAGAGTAAATAATTATGAAGGGGTGGTGATACTCTTCTAATTGGGTTCCCATATAATATTATAGTTAAAAGAAATTTTCTAGGATAAAACACCAATTTTCGGAACCATCCTAGTGAATAGCCCATTAAAGGCCTTGGTATTAGGATCATCATCTTTCTAAGTACATATACAACATAATATTTATGGTGGGCCTTTATGGGAGAAATTATAGGAAAATTATAACAGAACATCTCTTTATTACACATTAATAAATGATTACATTACAAAAAATTACACTTAATACAACTTGAAATATAGACAGGTATAGTTTCTTTGGGATTTAGGTACACTTAATTATAACATTAAACATGAATTGCAATATCATTGTTGAAAACTTCTCTAGAATGCTTGATCTTAAAACTGAATTGGATATCCTGGGGGAAAATACATAAGAAATAGGTGAGCTATAAAGCCTAGTAAGGGAATAAAATTTTATAAAATTAAGAGAATAATAAATTTTATACAATATACATAACAATGGGTATAAAATAATAGTAATCATAAAGCATGATATAACATGATAATCATAATATGAGTAATGTGGTAACAAATTAAAACAATGAATCATTGGTCAAGGATAAACTTCCATGATATAATGGTGGAAAAGTTCCCATAAAGGAATCAAGTACCCCCTATCACAACATGATGTATCATAATACTAAGCATTGCCCAATGCATTTGGGAATTATATAATTCTTGTCACACCCGTCACTTTCATTTAATTCTCACACTTATGTGTCACATAGATCATAAAACATAGATTCATTCATCATAATAATTTGTTATATGATAATGGGGGTGGAATAAATACATTCATATCCACAATAAATATTTATATATTCATAAATGTGAACACCCTTTATATAAAAAGGGTGCGGTATTCACTACAATATTAGGTTTTCTTGGAAAATAGTGGTGAAACTTTAGCAGCATAATAGCATCACACAAAAAAATCAGAAAATGGATTTCTAATAGATAGTGGGTCTCTAATAATTTCTTAATGATGTTTATATTAATAGGGAAATTTAATTTCATCTCTAAACAAACATAATTAGAAAAAAAAAGTCAAACAATAATAAATAATCTTGAATAAAAAGAGAAAGGAAAGGATGCTCATGAAATTTCAGCATGGTAACGGGTGTACATGGGAGGGAATAGTTAGAATGAAAGATGTATATAATAATTTATACATACTAAAGGTAGTATGGGGAAGTTCCAAAAAATACCCAATAACTAGTAATTGAAAATTAAATGGAATAACAAGATAAAGAAACTTGGATAAAAATCCGAAATGAAGGAACCCTTGCTTGAATGTGTGGCTCCAAAAGCATGAAAATGGGATTATTGAGAGATTGGGGAACCTTGGAAGGACTCTATATAGGATAAGGAAGATAAATTATGGACTATAAGGAATTTTAGTGAAGTTAATTAGTATATTTGGTGGGTTTATATAGGAAATTATTGGGCAATTCTTTAATTTTTCACAAAAATAGGTTTTGAACTCTATATAATAAAATATTAAAAACCAAAATATTTACCATGGTTTTTGCCCATGATTTAAAAAAAGTGTATTTTTTGCATTATTTTGTTTAAAAATGCTCCAAAAACGTTACAATATCTCCCTTTCTTATGTGGATGTGATTCTCACTTTTAATTAAATGAATTTAAAATCATAAAATATATTATATAATTAAAATTATTCATAAAGAAATTATAAAAATATTAAAATAAACATAAAATAAACTTATTTATGGTTAAATCATATATTTGTCTAAGGATAACCATTATATTAATTTTTGAATTATTTTTGGGTCATTATGATTTGATAAAACACCTAGTATATTTATATGGTATTTAATTTTTACCCGAAAATTTGATTATCTCATAAAATTATGAAAAATTAACCTTTAGATAATTTCAACATTATGATTCCAAAAATAATATTTATTTAACATAATTAAATTTCTAAATAATTTCATTTTATCTTTTAAAATAATATTCTACATTTATTGAAAAATGTTGGGTTTCTGGACTATAACAGTTTTTTAACCCTTATAAAATGTACATTTCACTTTATGAAAACTATATGATCATTTATAATTAATAAAAATTATTTAACAGTAAAATTTTATGAAAAATACTATTTATTTTAAAAATACATTAATTCATCAAAATAAAAACCTTAATTTAATTTGAATATTTCCCAAAAATACAATTTTTGTTTAATTGAATCAAAATAAAAATCATTTATAAATTAAAAATAATAAATGAAAATAAATTAATTACTCTATATAATAAAAATATTCATATTATTAATTTATTGACACATATCACATCATTACACTGGTATATTCCCTAACAGTAAGGTGTGTGATGGTTATACATTCAAGGGGTCATTTGGCACACATGGTTTGGGTCGTGATATTGATGAGCTTGAAATTCTTTTGTAAATGGTTTTTCTCATGATTAATTTGTTTGATCTAAACATGATTTTGGTTAGTGGAAAATCCCATAGATTATATATCACTATAAAACTCTGATAAATGGGATTCATAGGGAAGGATTGTACTAGTTCGGGCCATCACTTCCTTACTAAGAGCCAATTGGATTTGTTAAAATCCATATATTTGTAAAAATCATGTGATCACTGTACAACATCTATATTCAAAATGGTAAATATTACTATCTTTAAATTATAATAATATAAAACCGAGTAGGTGCATTTTTTTCTCAAAACATGTTACATAATAATACATTTAATTAAATCACAAGGGGAAACATCATTTAATTTAGTTTGGGTCATTACAATCTTCCACTTAAAAAAATTCACCCTCTAAATTTTCATTTCCCACATTAAAAAAGATGAGGGTAAATATGTTTCACCACCTCTTCTAGTTCACATTATTCTTCTTCAAACTTGTGGTTTCTCCATAACCCTTTGACAAAGTACATTGTTTTATATTTTAGAACATTGTCCTTAAGATCTAACATCTTCACTACATGATCCTCATAGGAAATATCATTCTCCAATGGTACAACCTATGGATTGACTACATGTGAGGATTATGGTATGTAATACCTTAAGTTTGATACATTAAATACAACATAAACTCGATATAGTATAGGTGGGAGTACAAGTCGATAGTCCACCGATATGATATGATCAAGGATCTCAAAGGGGTCAGGGAATCTTGGAATAATATTTCCCTTATTACCAAATACAATCACTTTTTTACATGGAGATATGTATAGGAATACCATATCTCCAACATCAAACTCTTGGTCTCATCGATGATGTTTAGAATAACTCTTTTGTTGACTCTGGGAAACCCTGATGTTATAATAAATGTTCTTAACCCTTTTCCACTATTTCCTCAACCAATTTATGACATATAATTTTTTGTTTACAAACATCATCTCATCATGAAAGTGTCCTAAACCTCATACCATAAAGGTCTTCATAAAGAACCACTTGGATTCTCAAATGAAAACATTAGTTTTAAGTGAACTCAACTAAAGGAATATGTTGAAACAATCCTCCTTTCAAGTCAATTGAGCATTCTCTCAACATTTCCTCAAGTGTCTAGATAGTCTGATCTAATTTCCAATCAGTTTGATGGTGATAATCCATGAGTAGTTTTATCCCAGTATTCATAGCATACTAGAGCCTCTTCCAAAACATAGATGTGAATCTTGGGTCTCAATCAGATACAGTCGATAGTGGTACTCCATGAAACCTAACAACTTCTCTAATGTATATCCATGAATGTAAATTTATTGAGAATTCCTATCATATAACAATGACGGGTTTAGTCTTTATAAGAGGATCCACCACAACCATTATAGAATTATTCACTGTTGAGGTATTATGAATATTAGTGAAAAATTCCATGGTTATTTTTTCCCATTTCCAAGTAGGTATGATTAATGGTTGCATCATCCCCTTTTATTTTTTCCTTTATATTTTCATTTATTGATATAAAATACACTTTTATGTATATTATATAATCTGTTTCTCCATATTGTCCCACCAATAGGGTTCTCAGATATCTCAATACATCTTTGTACTTCCTGGGTGGATGGAGAAGGTTGATCTTTGTGATTCATCCATCATCTCCTTCTTTAACTCAGTATTTGATGGTACACCTAGTCTTGAACTAAATCTCATAATGCCTTCATCACTAACATTGTACTCTATGGATTTCCTTTTCTTTATAGCCTCCACTATCTTTTGAATTCCCACATAAACTATTTGAGATTCCTTTAACCTATCCAGAAGATACAGTTGATAATTAATTTTTGAATGGATTGAACATGATCCTTACTTTATGATTCCCATTACCATCCTCCTTATGTATAATAATATTGGATCCTTCTTGATTATAATGAAAGAAAAAAATTATTGGATCATTTATACTTAGAGAATATGTCACTTTACTTGCATTCCAAGGATGGTAGTGGATTGAGTAGTCATAGTCTTTGATCAGCTCTAACCATATTAATTGGTTCATACTCAACTCCTTATATGTGAATATATATTTTAGAATTTTGTGATATGTATATATTTCAACCTTCTACCCAAAGAGATAATGTTGCAAAATTTATAATTTAAAAATCACTACAGCCAAATCTAGATCACGTGTTGGGTAGTTCTGTTCATAAACTTTAAACTACTGTTAATCATAAGAAATGAATTTATCATTTTGTGTCCAAACACATCCTATTCTCTTCTTTGAAGCATCACTATATACCATGAAAGTATCTCCACTTATGGGTAGTGTGAGAATAGGTCAAGTGATAAGCCTCTTTTTTAACTCCTTTAATCCCTCTTCACATTCATCATTCCAATAAAACTATACTCCCTTCAATGTAATCTTGGTTAGAGGGTTTGAAAATCATGATACATTTCTCAAAAATCGACATTAATACCTAGATAAGCCAAGAAAACTATGTATATATGTCACATATGTTTTCATATGTCATACTTCAATTGCACCAATCATTTAAGGGTCTATATATAAACAATTTCTTTTTATGATATTCTCCAATAGTTATACTTACCTCAACCATAACTCACATTTTCTGTACGTGGAATAATGATTTTCATTCACAAGATCTTTAGCACCGTACATAAATGATCCTCATGATCCTTCTTCATTTTGGAGTATATTATAATATCATCTATAAATAATAACAAAAATTTGTTGAGGTAATCTCTAAAGACTATATTCATCAAGTCTATGTAGATTACTAGAGCATTAGTGGGTCTGAACATCATTACTATGAATTCAAAGTTCCCATACCTTGTACGAAAAGAAATCATGGGGATATCCTCCTTATTCACCCTAACTTGGTAATATTTAAATTGCATATCCACCTTGTAGAATTATTATAATCTACGTATCAGATCAAACAAGTCTTCAATTTGTGGTAGAGGATACTTGTTATTTATCGTGATCATTTTGATCTCATGATAATCAATGAAAAGGCGCATTGACCCATCTTTCTTCTTGATGAAGAGGACTAGTTCACCAGATGGTGAAGTACTTGGGCATATGAAACCTTCATCCAAATTCTCCTGTAGTTGTTTATTTGGATCCTTATGTTCCAAAATAGAAATTCTATATGGAGTCTTGGATAATGGTAACACCCCATATATAAGCTCGGTTGAAAATACAATCTCTCATCTAGGAGGAATAACATTAAATTCCTTGGGAAACACATTTATGTATTCCCTCACAATGGGCACATATTTAAGGGTTATTCTATCCTTATACTCAATGATTTTTAATAGATACACTTACTCATATGTCAATAAATTCCACAAATGAGATAATGGTGCTAAACAAGATTTATCCACCACCATGAACTTATACAGAATCGGGTTCTATCAGCAATATATGTTGTATCTATATAGTGAAATCAAATCCATTTATAGAATTGAATCAAAATCCTCCAAATAAATTATTAGAAGGTTCTTTGTGATGTTCACTCTATAAATTATGAAATTTTAGGAGTTATGTACTTGGGATGTAATAATTTCCCCGTTTTTTGTTTTCACTGATAACTAAACTTCATTGATTTGTAATGGTGTTTTAATAGTTATTTTAAAATTTCATTATATTAAAGAATTTGTATAACTATAAAAAACAATTATGTAAACAATTCAAGAATTAATATCTAGTGTACCTATCACCACCTCATTTTCATGATCCACTTTAGAAATTGTTATTGTAAAATATTCCTTACTACCATGGAGTTTTTGGGTTATCTTTTAAAACCCATGGCTTAGTTCATTGGTTTGATAAATTCCTAGTTCCTTGTAGTTTTATCAATGAACAAATCATTGAGGTTTTACCATTGCATTCCTTTCCTCCATTTCAATAGCAGGTTTACCATATTAGAAATCGATGGATAAGTTCCCTTGTTTCATGCACCAAAATCATTTGTTCATCCCCTTGATAAAATTTTTAGGGATCGTCTTTATAAACCTTTGTCAATTAGGATGTTGTAATTTCTTACCACTGTTATATCTTTATATCATACTGCCAAAGTTGTTCTCAACTTTCTATTTCTCAACCCTGTGATACCCCTGAGATTTTCAAATCACTATTTCGACATTAAGGGCACATTGAATAATTTCATCATAGCTATCACAGTCACGGATCACTATGGATTTCAATAGTATACATTTTATCCCACCAAATAAGTATGCAACCTTACATTAGATTCTAATGAAAACCTAGAGGCATATAATTCAAGGCTTGTGAAGTTTTCTTCATACTCCCTGATAGATTTTTCATCTTTTTCTTGATGGTAAAGAAATCCCTTTACATTTTAAGATGGATAGTGTGGGAAAAATATTTATCAAAACATATTTTCTATAAATCATTCCATCCCATTACCTCATTCTCTTAACTAGGATTCATAATTTTATTCAATTTCCACTATTGATCATTTTTACCCTCTAAATGACAAATAGATAAAATAAACTCTCTTGTTCAAATCATTGAATGATAGAGAAGATATTCTTAATAGAGTTGATCCCTTGTTCAGTGATTATGGGATCAGTTAATCCATTGAAATAATAAGGTCGTTAATGAATGAAGCTCTTGATTATGGATTTTTCTTTCTTAATGGGGTTTGGATTCTCCTCTTGGTCCAGTTTTCTATTTATAACCTAACTCAAATGAGAGAGTATCATCATGATGGGTGAAATTATTACTCCCATCAGGTTGGTTATCTCGTTGGGGAAGTCATCACATTTCCCTTTATAAGGATTTTTTCCCTGATTCATCATATTTCTATCTATTGGAATGAATATAAGTAAAATTATGGGTGATTATTTTCAAACCATTATGCACGTGAAGGGTAATCCAATGACAACAATGGTACAACTTATAAATTACATGTATTATCTTAACTTCTGAATTTATAGGATTAAATTTATGTTATCTATGATCTATTTCATAACATATATTAATATGGGAATTTTTTTGTTCCCCTAATTATGGTACATACTGATATAATAAATTTACCAAAGGTTATCCCCCATAAGTTTCAAACTAGGTGCACAGTAAGGCTCATTGTTGTGTACCAGGTTACCCTGAGTCTGGCCTGGGACACATTGTCTGAGTTGCTACCCCTAGGTACATATAATACAAAACCATGTCAACTTATATTATCTAATCAATGATTTATTTTCTTTATAAACCACTTAATCTCTAAAAACCAAAATTTTAGGGATGTTCTTTTATACTAAGTCTTATCCCTAAGGTTTTTTCTAGATTTTTCTAATCACAATCCCAAAAATAACTAAACTTTTCCCTTGATACCAACTATAACAACCCTTAAATTTTTTAAAAATTAATACATGATTTAATTAAATAAAATTACACATAATATAAAAAATAAATACAAAAGTATAGTATATTTCTGTACTAGGTATATTTCATTACAACTTTAAATGTTAATTATAGCATATTTAATGAAAACTTCTTTAAAATTCTTGAGCATAAAACTGCATTGGATATGCTGGGGAAAAATACATAATAAAGGGTTGATCTATAAATCCCAATAAGGGGATAAACACATAATAACATAATGATAGTAATATTTTTTATACAATATACATAAAAATGGGAATAAACAAAACTGAATCCTAAATCTTGATATAACATGATAATCATACCATGTGAAATATGGAAATAACATAAAACACTGCATCATAGGTCAAGGATAAAACACCAAGACTTTATGGTGGAAAATAACCATAAAGGGATCAGGTAAACGATTTTCCTAACATGAAATGTCATGATACTAAACATTACCCAATGCATTAGAGCGCTTTATAATTTCAGGCGCACTCATCACCTTAATGTCATTCTCATGCTTAAGTGTGCTAGATAGATCACAAAACATGGATTGATTCATCGTCACAATTTATTATAAGATATAGGAGTGTATAATACATACATTTATCTCCAAAATAAAAAGTAATATGTGCATATTAGTAAACACTCTTTATAGTAAATGGGTAGAGTATTCACTACACAACTGGTGTGGCATGGAAAATCATGGTGAAAATTTGGCAGCATAACAACATCACTAAAAAATTTAATAAAATGGATTGATTAGAGAGAAATGGGTCTATAATAATTTTTACATGATGTGGGAAGTAATAAGTACATTTAATGACATGTCTACATATACATAATGAGAAAAATAACGCATATGATAATAAATAAGATTGAATAAAACGATAAATGAAAAGATGCTCACGAAATTTTGGCATGGTAATGGGTGTACATATCAGGGATTAATGATAGTGAAATGGGTCTCTCATAATTTGGATAGAATAATTTCAGTTTGGGGGAGGTGAAAAACATATCCCATTATTATTAATTGAAAATAAAAGTACATAACAATATAAATAAACTTGGATAAAAATGTGAAAGGAAATAACCCTTACTTGAATGTGTGGATAAAAAATCTTGAAAAGGGGATTCTTAAGAGCTTGGGGAACTTTGGTAGGATTATATAGAGAACAGGGAAGAGTAATTAAGTTCTAAAAGTATTTATAGTGAAGATAATTGGGATATTTTGTGGGTTTATATTGGATATTTGAGGGGAACTCTTTAATATTTCACGATGTTAGGTTTTTAACTATGTATAATAAAATATTCAAAACCAAAAACCTTACCATGGATTTTCAAATGGTTTATACCTAATTGGAGTGTTTTTAATTACTTTATTAGTAAATTGTCCTAGATTATTAAAATAATTCCCTTTCTTATGTTGAGTTGACTGACACTTTTAAATAAATGCATTTAAAATCATTAAATGTATATTATAATTTGAAGGATTCATAAAGGCATTATAAAATTAATTAAATTAAATTAAAATCAAATTTTTTAGAGGGAAAAAATATTTTTCCTATTATACACATTATAGTATTTATTACATAATTTATGGGTCATTTTGTGGTCATAAAATACATAGTATATCTATATGGTATTTAATTTTTACCCGAAAAAATGGTTGTCTCAATAATTTATGAAAAAATATCCATTGGATATTTTAGACATTATTATTCCAAAACTAATATTTATTTTATCTAAATAATTTTCTATGTATGTGCATTTTCACTTTTAAAATTATATTCGACATTTATTGAAAAATACTGGATTTTTTAACAATAGCAGTTTTTGAACCCTTATAAAAATTAAATTTCAATTCATAAAAATTATATCACCGTTTATAATAAATAAATATTATTAATAATAAAATTTTATTGAAATAATATTTATTTTAATAATCCATTAATTCATCAAAATGAATCCCTTAATTGAATATTAATATTACCCAAAAATACAATTTTTGGTTAATTGAATCGAAATCAAAATACTTTAAGAAGTAATAATATAGAATGAAAAAGAAATTAATTATTGTATAACATATAAATATTATTATTATTAATTTTTTGATACATATCCCTTCACTACACTAGCATACACGCTAAGAGTATGGTGTGTTATGGTGATACTTTCATGGGGTTCTTTGGAGAACGTGGTTTGGGTCATGATCTCAATGAGCTTGAACTTCTCCCATAAATGGTTACTCTCATATATAAGTTATTGGATTTCAGATTTTTCATGATAAATGGGAAATTACATAGATTCTATCTCCCTCGGAAACATAAAAAAATTGGATTCATAGGGATCGATTCTACTGCTTGAGGCCATCACTTCATTTATCTGAGTCAATTGGATTTTTTAAAATCCCTATATTTATAATAATCATGTGATAACTATTTATTGTCAATATTAACAATTATAAATATTACTAATATTATTTTAATTCAAATAATATATAACCAAGTAAGTGCATGTGCTTTCTATAACCATATTACATAATAAATTATTTAATTAAATCACAAAACCAAACTTAATTTAATATAGTTCGAGTCATTACAAAAAGTATGAGAGGGTTTTTTACAAATTTTCTAAACCCCACTTCTATTAAGAAAATACTGGTAGAATATTTTATAAAGGATTTATATTCATGATCACTATATTCATTATTTCATACTTCATAAATCTTTCAAGAAGTGTCATCATATAAAAAATTAACAATCAATGAAGAAGAAATAAATAATTATCATAGAGATTCAAAATCTCAATCCTATCCAAACACATAATTCATCTATATTAATTATCTTTTTTTGGATGTCAGTATCATTAAAGTATTAATGATGTCTTATTAATCATTTACCAATCAATATGTTGTTCATGTATCTATGAAAAAAAGTTCAGTGACCTTGAGATTTGTCAATTTCTTCTATAATTGTATTGAACAATATTAATATTATAATGCATATATTTATGGTGGTAGATAAACATGGTTTGGGTGAGAGGTTAATTCTATGTTTTCTTCTAAATCAGGTAATATTATACTCATTTCAATAGAGGTTACATATGTGGATTTTGATCAATAATTTCAATGAGAGGGAGAACCTAGTATTCCCTCCAATGGGGATACAATAGTTGTTGTTGGTATTTATTCAAATGTTGAACATAAGAAATAATTTCTCAAGGATTTTTTTCCTTACCTACAAAAAATATACCCTTGGGTTCAATTTTTGTGATGCATAAAAATCCTATAGATGTAACTTATTACAATATAGAAATATCATCCAATGGAAATTATTGGGGTGCCAATTATTATAGGCTAAGACCATTTCAGATTTCATTGTACTAATTCCTCACTTAATGAGTTATTAAATTAATAACAACTTCCATATAATAAATATTATAACCCCATAATTGAAATTAGTTATATCTTAATTTTCACTTATAAAATTAAATATAGATACATAGAGAATAATATATCTTATATGACCCCCAAAAACTACCGGGGACATTCAACAATAAACATTATATGTTCTTGGAAGTTGTGTATAGAGGGATTGATTATGATGAAATTCATGAAAAAAAATGTTTTGATTAATTATTAGAAGGAAATGATAAATTTATAATAAAATATCATTGATACGGAATCTATGGACCTTTATTGAGATAAAAAAATCTATACTTAATAAATTACCTTAACATTGTATTAGATATTGGAAGGGTGTATGGGTCATACAATTGTGTATTTTTCTATAGTGGAGTGGAAATTTCAAGAGTGGGGTCAACATTGTACTCAAATATATTTTATCTATCATCAATTTCCCAATACTTTGAATGTTTCTGATGAAGACATGTGACCAGTTACGAATCATAGAAGGAATGAATTCATTATGTTTCATGGTATGATGTATTGTTGACAGATTCATGAGTCAAATATATAGTGTTGCTTCGGATATATAAAAACATATAGGATTTATACTAATAAATGATTCAATTTTGGGTGTATATGGAGATTGAAAAGTAATAGTATAATAATATACATTGTTTAATGAAATTAATGATAGATAATTTAGATATTGGATGTTACTTATTGTTTTTTATCAATGAATGAAAAAACGTATATCACTCAATTGAATATCCATTTTTAAATTTCAATAATTATTTCATAAAAGCATTAAAACCATTATAATGAAATATCAAGATAACATAAAATCAATGGATAATTGAATTTAGAATTTAAATAATAATTCATAGTTCCCAAACACTTTAATTAGTGAGTTTCTATCCTTGGAATGACTCACATATGGGTATAGGAATAAATATCATCATCGTCCATTATAGTTTTTCTATTTGGATATGGAAATGGTTTCCTCTTTAGTGAGGCTCCCATATGGGTATAGATGTAAATACAATCACTATACACTATATTATTTCTATTTGGTTATGAAAAGTTTTTTCCATTATATGTGGCTCACTAAGGAGTATATGTTGAAATATTATAACTATAAACTATATTAGGTTCATTTTAATTAGGATGATATCACTCAACATGATGAAGATCAATAAGGGGGAATTTAGAATGTGGATTCTAATGTTCAAGTGGGTTTGATCACCCTAACCATATATATTTATGTATTTTTAGGTATCCTTTAGACTAATATTATAGGTAACATGGGGATAATTAATTTTTTCCTAGTCCAATATGCCTATTAATAAAATCATAAATTTTTTTATAATTGTATAGTTGACCCCATGATTTTGGAATATTAATTTTATATTCTATTGACTGTTACTTCTGTCTATGAATTATAAGGGGGAGTATTAGTAGGTATAAGGATTGATTTTAATTTTTTTTCCCACTATGAGTCTTTATCATCATAAATTCTTCTCATATTGATTTGTTTACGAATTATCAATTTATCTTCGGTTATATGAGAGTCCTCCCCAGTGAATAAACGCATTAATGTTTCTTAATCTGTCATTTTCATGTTTTCAATTAAGTTGGTTATTTTTTCTATAGGGATTATTTAGTCCTGAAATTTGGACTAAGGTGGCTAATTTTTTTGGTCCAAAAAAATTGACCAAAAAAGGTGATATTGTTTACAAAATAACTCATGAAAAATATACTTGATATAAACAGAGAGTTAATTTCTAGTACATCAAGCCACATGATTAGTGGAATTCCGTTTATAGTTAGGAATTTCAAAATATCATATCATATGGTTTTGGATTACATTTAAAGTATAAATCAAAATATCTACGATTATATTTTTTATCTCATCTTTGATGGTCAGCATCATGCATGATGGTGTAACATTGAAAATATAAAATCCTATTGAATAAGATTAATATGAGTTTTGAAAATCATAACATACGGATTTTTAATGTGGGATGATGAGATGTGATAAATATTCTAGGGATAATTAATTATCAAATTAAAATATTAAGGTTCACTAGTATTTTTTTGAATAATCATAGATGTTATAGGACCATTTTCTTTGGATGGAGACCTACCACTGGTTGGTGGTCCATATTAAGGAAGTGTATACAGTTCTGTATTAGGTTAATATAAAAAAAAATCCAATAATGTCCCTCAAAACTAGTAGTAATAAATACTGATTGTCTTAGAAAAGAGATAAAGATTCAAAAACTTTTTAAATGAAGTACGATAGTGGATAATGGGTATTCAAGGTCTTTTTTATCCTAAATTATATTTTTTTGTGAATTGAATACATTTAATAAAGAAATGGATATCATAATCCAATAATATAAATTTTTCATAAACTAGTATGTATATTCAGAATATCTCAGCTTCTTCTATATTTATATGGTGGTCCCTATATTCTGTGTAACATTTCCAATTTTTGCCTCAAATTTTGATATTATCCTTGACAGGTAATTTCATAGTGAGAGGAGACTTGAATTTTTCTCAAGCATTCCATGATGGGGTTTATTCCAGAATAATTTTGTGTCTCTTATAATATATGTTTAGTGTCTTCTTATTTGGACCAATTATGGATATATTTTTAGGTAATATATCATTTACTAAAAGGGTTGGTGTTTGGGGTCATACAAGATTGACTAGAATTCATCGAGATAGTAAATCTAGTGGCTAAGGAAATTTTAAACCAATATAATTGACATGTTGCTTTTAGTTTCATAGACTATATCATTGGGGTATATATAAATAGTTTAAGGTAATGAAGTTTCAACCATTTTTTGAAGATAAACTACAACACAATATCACAATTATGATTAAAGGGATATTATCATCCCAAAAAAATTAGATAAAGAATACTGATGTGAAAAATCATTACTCGAGGTTTAGATCATGAATAATGAAACTAGATAGGTATGCAAGGGAGTCTAGCTTCCCATATTCAAATGATAGGGTTTTTTAATATTTGAATGGAATGTATGTATTTAAGGTCATATATCATTGTAAAAACCATTCCTCTATTTGGTAGGACATGTTGGGTACACATATGTGGAGATGTATCATGGGAATGTATGCATAAAAAATGTTTCCTTTGTGTCCAGATCCATTATTCATTGATCTATATGGAAAGTTTATGGTGATTAGAGACACTTGAGAAGAAATATTTAATGGTTGAAATAAATATCAAAATGAGGTATGGGGTGTTTCATACTAGTTTAAATTGTAGGTATTTTGTTTTGATCATTTGTAAATTAAGGGAATGGGTTATCTTATCTATATAAGTACATAATATATAGGTTATAACTTTCAATGTAATTTCAAAAAATTAACCTCAAGAAACATCTATTTCATAACCAAATACTATAAAAATATAAATTTATTATGGGATAAGGGTGCAATAATTTTCTATAAGATAAAAACAATGGAATTTTATATGGATACATCTCAAAAAAGATTATATATTATACCTTAATCCTGAATATAGGATGTCAAGAATATGGAATTTCAAGAATATAAATAAATTTTATAGAAATTAATGATTCCTTGTGTTAGGAACTCCTCCAATGATATGGATTTAAAATATGATATTTTTGTTGTATGGAACAGATTAATAATTATAATTTATTCTCATATAGGATGGACACCATGTCATATAGTTTGACATCATTTGATAATGACTTAGGAATCATGTAGATTAATGTCATGAAATACGGACTTTTTTTCCATAACATTTAACAAAATGGAAAAGGGAATTAGAGTTTATAGAGCATAACATCAGGTGAAAAGGGACTATTTGTAGGAAACTTCTTGAAGATATGAATTAGGAATAAAACACTATAGTATCATTGATTTGTTGTTTCCAAAGGGATTCATAATAGGATTAAAAATCATAAGATTGGGGTATTTTATCTTTTTTTAAGTTTTTGTTAAACATCCACATACATGAATCATTTTTTGATTGGTATATAAAAAACAATGAATGAATACATAAATATCAATTAATGTGAGATGTTTTTGTCTTATTGGATCATGTGGATGGAAATATGATAGAGGATCCAAGTGTCACTACATATCCTTCAACAATACAAATCAACAAAAACATTATTCTAGATAGGGGGAACCATTATCATAGGACCATCAATGAGGAATTATATGTTGAAGGATCCTATATAGATATAGGTTATATATAGTTGGAGAGAATTTCGATAAAATAAATTAACATAGAAATTTGATCATAGATCCAGAAGTCAATACATATCATATAATAATAAGAATTTAAACACATATTTTTTTAAAAGGTTAATTTTTATATAATTTAGATAAATTATCTATGATTATCTTATAGGGATCTGACTCTAGTGTAATGGAAATAGTCAAAATAATAATCCACCTCTATTGTTCTAAGTAGTCTTATATGGTGTATCTTATATCATGTAGTTTATTGTCATGTGGATTGCACTAAATTCTATATAGTTTATTATTTTTCATATCATTCATACCCATTATAGTAATTATTCTAGGTCTTTAAACTGAAATGTGTAATGATTGGTGTGATAAATAATGCATAACCTGGTGATCATCTAAATAACATGATAATTCGTGATACTATCATATTGATAAATCAAAGGAAACTCAATATATATATTTCTCTCATGTAAGGAGAAGAGTTTAAATGTGATGAAATTTCATGGTTGGTACTGACATTTGGGATTTAGTTGTCACTATTTATCTGAATATAATAATAATCAAGACACGTATAGTTCTTATAATATGAGGAATATTTACTTCATGGTATAATTGTATTTGTTGTATTCTACAAACTATGTATTCAAATAATGATCAAGTTATCATCTAAGTGAGTAGATCTATTCAGGATGGCCTCTATATATAATTTATAGTGTCTCAAGGTTGGAACCCTTGTTTTCTAGTTTAATGTCATATGACTAGGATGAATAAATGGAGTAAACGATTCCATTTTTGTCAGTTGAAAATGGGGGAAATAATTCTTCAATAATCTAATAAGGATATGGATCTCATGTGAGGATAATAAGAATTAAATTAATAGAGATTTATATCTTGACCGAGGGAAGAATACTCGAGAATCCCTGCATATATTTAATTATTAAGAATCATGCTGGGAGAAATTCTTACCATATGGGATCCATAAATGGATTTATCTATCAAGAAGGGAAATGGAGTATTTTATTATTGTATTTCATTGAAATAGAATAATTATTAACCAAATATCCCAACACTAGTCAAACCACTAGGTTGGGAACAAGTCTAGAAAGATGGGCTACTCTATCTATATTAAATTCATATTGGGTGGACTTAGCTAAGCAGTATAATATTTTCTAGTGAAAATGAAATTAACTTATGAGGGTTATATAGTGTATTTCTTGATAAATATTGCATTAGTGGGGGAGTTATAAAATTCCCAGTTACAGTGGCTAAATAGTAATCTCTATTAATGTATACCTTGTGTATGATATAAGGTCCTTCCAATTTTGGTTAATGTTTCAATTGATTATTTTAAGTAATAATGGGATATATAGGATCCATAACCATATCTCATTAAAGGAAGGAATGTATATAAAATATTTTATTTAATCCTTGCAAAACATTATTCTGATAGAAATGTCTACATTTTTCATAGTGTGCACCCTTTTCACATCAGGTCACATTAACTCAACTTGTCTCTTTTGGGGATAGTCATCATCATACATCTAGTTTCATATAGTCACCTAAAGAGATGGTATTTTTACCTTAATTTGTGAATCCACATTTTTCATATAGATAAGGGAATGAGGGGTTTCATGTGTTTTAGTGTGGTTTATGGTGTAATAGTCTCACATGGTATAAAAAATAATTTCAATACAAGACTTCAATTACTTTTCAATCATCATCTGAATAATATCTGACTTAGTCTTAATGAATTCCTCCATATTCCAATTTGATGCTTCATGATATAAATACTAGTGGTTAGAAAGGATATTTTATTCTTGATATAGTCGTTAAAACTTATATTTAAAAACATTATTGTTATCATCCATCAATATTGTATAAGTTTCACCAAATCAAGTATTTATATTCAACTTCAAAATGTTGATAACGGAAAATGGCCTAACTAATATGAGTGGTATAGTCTCATCCCAATTAGAGAAGATGTTGGTGTAAATATGGAATTAATTCATGTGTCTAGAATTAGTTGGGGGATATGTCCCTCTTATATATTTTCCATAGGTGTAAAATGACCATGAATATCTTTAAATATGTCACAATTATGATGGTTGATAAATGATGCTGAATTTTTTAGTAGTCATATCACCTTTGGGTGAACTCCATGAAGTTATTCATGTTTTATGGAAAAAAGTTCCGCATTATCATGATTTCATTAGAATGATTAGTTCCAAAATTATAGGTTCCACATAAATTTTTTTGTACATCCTATATAATAGATATGGTATCTTCTTATTTAATTAACCCGAGGTAAATCACATCAAAGACAATTTTATAGAGGACTTTCTTTGAATTTTTTCCATCAGTTATAATGAATTTTATTTCCCAATGCCAAATTTACCCCATAATTACTTTATTACTTGGAAGTGTTACATTTTTGAGATAGTTCATTATTGGTCACATTAATCAAATTATAGAATATATAAATGGTCTTATGATCACAACTTTTTCTTAGGTTGTATTGATTTTATTGATTCCCCTAATGGAATATCTTCAATTTGGAATGCCACCATATGATGAGCATTACTCATAATCGGATCATTCATGGATGTAACTATCAGGGTTGTGGAAAAAATTTACAAAGTTTCTATGCTGGAATCCAGTGAATGTGAAATATTAGATAGTTTTGGTTTTGATGGGAACTAATTCATTAGATGTCGTAAATAGTCAAGAAAAATAATAAGTTCTTACTTTATCATGTTATATTCATTAGTGATATTAGTAATAACTAATTATGATTCACCATTTATTATAATGTGGCCCTAAATTATTTTAAGATATTACTCTAAACCTATAATGTGGGGATGATATTCATTATTTTCATTGGTTCTTCATTTTGAAAATTTAAATGAAAAGGACAAAAAATATATTTTTTCTGAGGGATGAGAACAATTCCCATTACAACATAATTGTTATTGGGATTTAAAATTCCTCTATAAATTAAGATATTATAGACTCCATCAAAATACTTCTCTCATATCGTGGTAGTTTCATTGATGGAGTATATTTCTTCATTGGGGAACAATAATTTTACCAAGGTAGTTTTTGTGGAAGGTTGTTCTATGATAAAATATGGTAGTGCCTGTACTTTGACATCCTTTATAGTAATAAACCTAATTTAAGAAAATTATAGGATAAAAACACATCATGTTATAAATATAGTTAGTATAGGATTTTAGAAGAAATAATTTAGCAGTTGAATAAAAGGAAAAATGTTAACTCATGATTCTAAATGTGGTTCCTCAAGCACTATATGATAATGATTAATATAAAGAAATTTATTTCAATGTTGGCGTAACTAGTTTCCTAATATAAAATAATCTTGTGAAGATAGTCTATTTTTCTTACCTATGTCCTTTTATTAAGGAAAAAGAGAAATAATAGATCAATCTATGGTTTACACATATAAAAAAGTGATATTAATTTAACTAGTAGAATCAATACTAATGGGATCAAGTGGTATTTATTGAGATTTCTAAAATATTCCATCCAATATTTATCCAAACAATGGTAAAATCCAATTTTAATCAATTTTTTAAAGTATATAAACTTACCTGTATGGTTTTATATGAATAATTTGATATAATGAATTCACCCATTGATACCTCTAAACTCTTTGAGATTACAATGAGGTTATATTGAAAGGATCACATTAAATAACTCTAGTTTGATACCAATTACATATATAACACTAAAATTCATATAATATTCCTAATGTAACCCTAGAATCACAATTCAAGGGAATTATTTTCAATTTTTTCTTTTATAGTTTGTTGAAAAAACCTACATGTTCAGCTATATAATCACAAAAAAATTGGATTTGACTTCCATATCATCATAATAACATTTTATGATCACTCATATAATGGGATTAAATACTTAATATAATGAATGTTAATATATGGTTTATGCATTACTCCTGAAAAAAAGAATTTATAACAAAACACTACTTGAGGTCTATAGAAATTAGAGTCTTCTTCTTAATTATAGGCCATTTAGATCTAGTGGTACCCCAAATACCCATCCAAAGAGGAATAAGTATGCAAAACTATTATTTTATCAATTTTATATTATCTTATGGCAATGAAAAATCATACTTAGGGCTATATCAGTAGAGATCCACGATGTTGATTTTAACATGAATATTTTCATTATTCATCTTAATGGTTACAATGTTGGGAATCTATGTTGGATTATAGAAATCCCAATTGAGGTTATCATTAATTCTATTTTCATCTTCATACACAATAATAGCAGAACTAGTAGTTTTTATTATCATGGGGGACATTTTTTTGAAAATGGTGGTCCCTCAATAGATCCAGATGATGAGGTGAAACATGATGACATGTGCCATAAATAATTGAGAAGTTCCATGTAATGAAATATCTATGTTTTTTTGGTATGGATATGTATATATATTTAGAATATTGATTCATGTCTACAATAGTTAATATATAAACTGGGTCATCATTTATTCCTAGAATTATTTCTTGGATCCTGTCATTAGTTGTTAATACACCTTCAAAAAATTCTATAGAATAATATTAAACATCTTATATTATCTCTTCTACAATATCTACTTTGTTGGTCAGAGTAGATTACTAGATGGGTGGGGTGAATTGAGTGACTATAAAAATTTCTGTTAAAAATTATGTCTAAAATGGTTTCCCCCAAATTAAATAAAGCCTAGTTAATCAAGGTTATACTGTTATAAGAGTTTTACTGTTTGAATAACTTCTTCGAAGATTGATTAGTTCTCAGTAATCTTAATATCAATTATTAATACTACTTTTGAAGTTATTCTAATAATACAAGGCAATTATAACTTCTTTCCAAGACTAACTATCAATGTGAATTTAGTGATTACTAAGTTATAAATAAAAGCAGTAAAATAGAGAAGAATAAATTAATCAGCACAACAGATATGAAACAAGTGGTTCAGTCTCAAGCCAGGACATAATCCACTCCACTTGCTGATCACCTACCACCAAGCAGTTTATATATATAAACATGATTCACACCCTGGATCATGGTTAAACAATAGTACAAAAGATTTTCCAGGCCACCCAGGGACCTCTTCCAAAGTTCTTTGTAGGTAAAAATAACAAGGCCACCTAGGGACCTCTTCCACACTTATCTGTGTGTATACACGAATGTAAAAAGATGTTTGAGTAAGGATATCTTGTATCATTTAGTTTGATGCAGGAGACATAGGGGCTTATTGTATATAAACACACACTGATCTAAAGTTAATGAAAATGATACACAATAGAGAATTAGTATTTATATAGGTTTAGAAATACTCTGAGTGTTAGTCTTTGCATATCTGGACTTCTGAGATGAGACAGACGTAAAGCTCAAGTCCTCGTCTAGAAAATAGAGTATCATAAGATAGAAAAAATGGCGTATGTTCTTTGTGATTTTTGACATTGCAAAAATTTTCTTGATTCCGGGATTCAAGTATGCTTAATGTGTTCTTCATCAGTGTCAATTTTCATTCAATAGTCCTTTTTCAAAAGAATTCTCTAAGTTTGTTCTTCATTAAGGTGATCATGTCCGCTTGGTTTTCTTTCTCATGCGTGTATTGTTTCTAGCCAGCACTTTTCTTTTTATCTTGGAGTGCATGTGTTGGAGCCTACAGGTTGCATGGATTCTTCACCTCGAACATTGTACTGTTAGATGATATGTCAATAAATAAATATTAATTATGTCAGTGCATTAAAATCTTCAAATATACACATTAGAGATTAAATTGAAAAACGAAAAAACATATTAGGAAACAGTGTCACAGTATGTCATGGAAACGGTGTCTCCATTACGGTGTCTGGATTGGTCATGGTGTCTCCTTCACACGGTGTATGGATTGGTCATAGAGTCTCTTTCACACATTGTTTGGATTGGTCATTGTGTCTCGTGGTTACATTGTTTGGATGTTTAAGATGTCTCAAGGTTACAGTGTCTTGTTTACAGTGTCTGCTTCACTGTCTCTTCTTCACAGTGTCTGCTTCACGGTGTCTTCTTGTCATGGTGTCTACTTCACAGTGACTTCTTTTCCTGGTTTTTGGTTTACTTTTCCATAAAGACATAATGAGTGGTAGACTCATTGTGTCTTAGACTTAGATAAATATCTATATTCAGACTTAAGCAGTGATATTCATGAAATGAATTAAACTTAACCATTTGTCAGAGAAATCATTATAAATATAATTCAAGGATAGTATAAAGAAATTAAAATGAGTGTAGAGAAACTTAGATCTTGAATGTCTCTTCTTAAAGCATGAGAATACTTAAATGATAATACACGTGATTTGAAATAATTTACAGGATTTAACGAGGTTGATTGGAAATTGTGATCATTAAAACATGATTAGTACATGAGGAGTCCAACAATATCCCCCTTTTTTATGATCACAAATCATGTATATTTAAATTGAATATTTTATTCTTCAAATTATATAGATTTATCCCCCTTTTGGGATTATCCAAAAGATGGAATAATAGAAGTCATGAAAAGTGCACATTTCATTAATCATGGTAAGGTCTGGTAGAAGAAGAAGGAGCAAAACAAATGAAATATAATTCCTATCAAAAAGGATTAATCACTATGCTTATTCATGGGATGGATTCTCTTTGCCTTTAGCACTAGTAGCAGAAGAGAAATCTATAGGAGAAGAGGTCAAGGTAGAAGAGGGGAGTGAGGTGGTTGATAGAGAAGGTAAAGGAAGGTCTTTTAAGACAGATGGAGCTAGAGTAGGAGAATTAGAAGATCGAGGCGGTTGTTGATCAAGGATCACAAGACTAATCGGAATCAGTTCATGGCTAACAGACATAGTGGTGGAGGCTAGGGAAGAGGAGAAGGTAAGAAGACCAGGTCTCAGAAGTCCAGCCGCAGAAGCAACAATAGATGTACTCTAGAAATAAACATAGGGCCTCAGAAGCTTGATAAAATTTGTAATGATCTCTCCAACATACTGCAAGGATTTTTCAAAATCATCCTTGTTCTCTATAAACCTATCCAACAATCGAGTAAACTCTGTGAGATTTTTTAATAGGGCCTTAAAAACTTTAGTACTAGAAGGAATCTTCATATTTTCCAAAAGATACTTGAAATGATTAGTCAAATCTGTCTTTGATATGATTCTATTGAATTAGAAATCCACTTCCTTGGAAATATCTTTCTGAGCATCATTAGAAATCTTTGAGTGGATTGGAAAAAGGTCAAGAACTCTATCACTGTTCTTGATAACTTCATTTAGAGAATCCATATTAAAACCTCTATGTTTAGTCTGAAGAAATTATTTGACCACTATTCTACGAATGTCACTATCTACAGAAGATTTAGATGAGTTCCTGGATGCCTTAGAACCATTGACAGCTGAGGTCATAGATTTCAGTTGGATTATTACTTTTTGAAGACACGCAATATATTCATCAGTGAGCTTGTTTATATTTAAAACATGGATGTGCATATCCTTTATAATCTGTTTTTTACTTTCAGAAAATCTGTCATCTAAGTAAGATAAATACGGTTTAATCTGAGACACCACAACCTGTGGGGTTTGAGGAACAACTGGTGCTACAGGAGGAGAAACAAGATCTGATATTTTATGAATCTATTTTTTCATTTCTTCAATCATACCTTTCAGAGTCTTCACTTCATCACTAAGTAGCATGTTTTCAACTCTGACTTCTTGAAAATCTTGAATCATTTTAGGTTGAATCTACTAGATTATCTTTTCCAACAATAGTGAGGCATCTCTCTCAAATAAAGTTTTCACATGAAGAGGTTGGGTATTCAAGAGTTTCTCAACTCCAGAAAAGAGAGTGTCTCCAAAATCTTTTAGATTATCCGGACTCACCATGGATAATTGTTCCGGTTAAGTATTAGAGACAGATTTCAATTTTAACATAGTAGAAATGTCAAGACCTTTTACTGAGACTCATCCACATCATAGAAACTGGGAAACTTATACCGAGTGGCTATAGGACTTAAAACAAATGGATTTGGTACTTCAGTAGATTCCAGACTTGGGGGTTACTCCCCCTCCTCTGTTGCATCCTTCTCAGGACTGAGAGACTTAGGGTCTTGATCAAGTTCAACAAAATCAGATCGTAGTTCCTCACCCATTTCCTATCTATCCAACTAAAAAGCTAGCTCCATCCCCTCTTCAGCCGAAGGGCTGATTTCAGGAACAGATTGTTCCACAGGGAGTTCCTTAAGATTAGATTCTTGCATAATAGGTAGCTCTTACACCACAGGTTCTTCCATGGAATTATTTTCAGTTTCTTTGGTAGTAGATTTTGTTTACAGATCGGGTTGATCTTCTAGATTAATAACATCTTTAGGTGCAGGGACTTCTTCTTCAAGAACTTCATGAGGAATAGGAATACTATCTTCCTCAACAGAAACAGATTCTATGGGAGGCACAACAACCTCTTCTTCTTCTTCAGAAGAGTACTCAACAACATCATCTGGTTCCAAAACATGATCCGAAATATCTCTTGGTCTTGAGCGATGTTCCACTGGATTTAATTTCTCATAAATTCTATAATTGTCTTCCACCCATTTTTTTCCCAAGTATTCAAATTAATCATAATTTTTATGTTAGTGTATTTTAAAAGTCATAACTCACAATCCTTAATTACATCCTCATTAGGTCCAACAATACCTTTGACAAGAATCATGGATGAGATAAGCTGAGAGTAAAATAAGGAAGTTTACTTGGATGTGGCTTTGATCAAATCACACATATGGTGAATGATATACCTTCAATGGTTTATATTATTCCCATTTTTCATAAGATGAATTAGAAACACATTCTGATATTTTAGTACAGAAAAGTCAACTTTTCTTGGGCTACTCAAATCATGTATAAACATGAACAAAATACTTGATTCTTCATTTAGTTTTGCAGTAATGGCTCTCCTCTTGGTGTCATTTATAGTTTAGGCTTTCAAAGCATCCCCCAAATCAAATAATTCGGTTAAAGGTGGGGGTCCTCTATGATAATACTCATAGATTCCTTCATGAGGTATCTTAAGGCATTCAAACCATAACCTCAAATTGAATGAGTATCTATGACCACTGATCCAGCTTCTCACGTCATAACTATTACCATAATCAAAAGAGAACTGAACATATTGATAGAACTTAGCCACTAACTTAGGATAGATTGGTCTATCTTCCTTTGAAAACCACTCTAACCAGCCTTGTTGTTCTAACACTTTCAAAACCAAGGAATTACTAGATAGAATACACTTGGGGAAAACCACTTTCTCATTTACTACAACTCAGTTTATGAGATTTGGATTTAGAGGTCCTTCAGGTGCTAGCATAGGTGCAATCTTATTCTTATTTGAGTTGCGATTCTCAGGAGTCTACGATTAAGGGCACTTCATCCTGGGCATCTATAGAAGGTTTGATAGAGAGAAAAGAATTACACGGTTGAACAAGGATTCGAAAAGAGTGAAATAGAAGAAATCATGAGTGAAAAACTGAGTGATACTTTATTTTTTATCATTTAGGAATAACAAACATCGCAAAAATAAAAACGCAGGATAGTAAAGAGGTAAAAAGAGTAATTACTGCGATTTAGGTTTTTACATTGTAAATAAAAATCATAAATAATTTTTATAGTGAGATAGAAACTATGAACATTATAGTCAGACAGTAACTGTCGGACAGTAATCATGAAACACTAACTCTAAGACAGTAAACATGAAACAGTAAAGTATAAAATAGTAAGACACAAAACAATAATATATGAAGCATTGAGACATGAAACAGTAAGATATTTATTTGATTTTTATCATTCCTAGTTCATGTATGTTGTATTCTATTCTCTCAGAATTTAGTGGTTTGGTAAAAATATCAGCAGGCTGATACTCAGAAAAAATGAATTCAAAGTGATATCACCTTTTTGATAATGATCTCTCAAAAAGTTATGTCATACATCAATATTCTTTGTCTTAGAATGTGAAACATGATTTTTAGATATGTTAATAGCACTTGTGTTTCACAGTTTATAGGTACATGCCTGAATTGATATCCATAATCCAGTAATGTTCGTTTCATCTATAAGATTTGTGCACAAAAACTACCAGCTCCTATATATTCAGCTTCTGTAGTAGATAATGCAACAGAATTATGTTTCTTAATACACCATGATACTAGTGACTTGCCTAAAAAGTGACATGTTCCAGAGGTGATTTTTCTATCTTACTTATAGCCACCAAATTCAGCATCAGAATAACTCACTGATTAAAATGAATGTCTTCTAGGATAGAACTGTCCTATATTGGGTGTATGGTTGAGGAATTTTGAAATTCTATTTATAGAATTTAGATGATATTCATTACGATTTTATTGAAATCTAGCACACATACATACACTAAACATAATGCCAGGTCAACTAGCAGTTAATTAGAGTAAACTTCCAATCATTCCTCTATAAGTGGTTTGATCAACATATTTTCTATCATCATCAAGTTCCAACTTACATGTGGTAGTCATGGGAGTGTCACTACTTTTAGTGTTATCCAATTGAAAATGTTTTAGAAGATCTCTAGTATATTTACATTGAGTTAAAAAAAATCCATCATTATTTTGAAAGATTCCAAATCCAAGAAAGAATTTCAGTTCACCCATTAAACTCATTTCAAATTCATTTTGAATCATTTTAGATAAATAAACACAAAAATAATTTTTTGAAGGTCCAAAGATAATTTCATCTAGAGATATTTTAATAACTAAAAAATCAAAATAAATTCGTTCTATAAAAAGTGAATGATCAGTTATTCATTTTGTAAAACCTTTGGAAATAATAAAAGTACTCAACATATCATACCTAACTCTTGGAGCTTTCTTTAAACCATATAAATAATTTGATAATTTAAAAATATGATTTGGAAAATGGGGGTTTGTAAAACTAGGGGTTGTTATAAAAATACATCCTCAGCAATATACCCATTTAAGAATGCACTCTTAACATCCATTTGATATAGTTTGAACTTCATATGTGCAGTATAGGCATCCAGGATTCTGATGGCTTCATGTCTAGCTATAGGTGCAAAAGTCTCCTCATAGTCAATTCCTTATTCTCGACTATAGCCTTGAGAAACCAATCTATCCTTGTTTCTAACTATGTTACCTTCCTCTCTAACTTATTTCTAAACAGCCATTTATTGCCAATGGAAAATGTGTCCTTAGGTCTTTCAATAAGTTTCCAAAAAATAATTCTTTCAAACTTATTATGTTATTCTTGTATAGACATCACACAAAATTCATCATTGTTAGCATCATTAATGCTTTTAGGTTCCAGTTGTGACAACAAGTCTTGATGTTCAACATGATTTCTAAGAGAATATCTAATTTTAGTTTCATTATCTAGGTCTCCTACAACAGCATCTATGGGATGGTTCTTAAGAGTTCTAAAAGAGCTATAAAAAGAGGGACTAGTGATTTTATGTTCATCAACAGATTCAGGTTCGTTGTGACATGATTCTAATGAATTTCAAGAATTGGATGTTTTCACAGAATGGTTTAAGGATTTTGGATTAATGTTCAAATTTGATACATCATCCTCAAAGTTCTCTAGAATGGTTTTAGGATCATGTTGTTATGTTTCATCAAATTTGACATGAACAAATTCTTCCACACATTTAGTTCTTTTATTGAACACTATATAGGCTTTACTAAACATTGAATATCCTAAAAAAGATACCTTAATCACTCTTGGATGAAATTTTGTAAATATTTTCTTTAGTATAAAAATATAGACATTGCAACCAAAGAATTTGAAGTAGTTAACCTTGGGTATTAAACTGTTCCATAACTCATAAGGATTCCTTTTAAGAATAGGTCAGATCAATACTCTATTGATTATGTAGCATGTTGTGTTGACAGCTTCATCCCAAAAATAAACAGGAAGGTTAAATTCATTGATCATTGTTCTAGTAATCTTCTTTAGCATTTTTTTCTTCACTCTATAACTCTATTTTGTTGAGGTGTTCTAGGGGCATAGAAATTGTGACTATAACCATTTTGTGAGAAAAATAATTCAAACTCTTGATTTTGAAATTCACGGCCATGATCACTTCTTAAGGATTTAGTTCTAATTCCACTATGATTTTCTACAGACATGGCATATTTCATAAAATAAGAGTAGGCTTCACTTTTTTGAGCTAGAAATAAAGTCCATGTATATCTAGAAAATTCATCTACAATAACATAAACATAATACTCCCCATTTAAACTAGAAACTCTAGATGGTCCAAAAAAATCCATGTGATCCAATTCAAGAGGTCGAAAAGTTGACACTTCATTATTTTATATGAAGGAAACTTTGTGTTGTTTTCCATTTTGATAGGGATTACACACATTGTGATTTGGAAACTCCAGTTTGGGTAACTCTTTAACTAGGAATTTTTAAGTTATCTTCCTGAGGGAGTGAACAATACAGTGTTCTAGACTCCCATTCCATATCCAATACACTTTATGAAATACACCTAGGTATGAATCTTTTTGAGAAGCTAAGGATTCTAAGTCAACAGAGTAAACATTTTCATTTCATAATGAAGAAAATATTAATTATTATTTAGAATTAAATACATTGTAAGCATCATTTTAAAATATAACATGAAATCCCTCATCACATAATTGTGATATACTAATAAGATTATATTTTAATCCATCAAAAAATAGTACTTTATAAATTAAAACTAAGTTAGAGTTACAAATTTGGCCAAGGAAAATAATATTTACTTTGGAATTATCACTAAATGAGACACGTCCTCCATATATTTTGATTAGGTTCATGAATCATGGGTAGTCTCATGTCATGTTTCTTGAACATCCACTGTCCAAGTACCATAAACTTTTATAATAACTCTTTAAGTTGCTTTCCTACAAAATGATCAAGAAACAACAGATTTTGTTATCTATACTTGTTTGGGTCTAGTAATATTAGTAATAAGTGCTTTAGGAACCCATATATGTCTCATAGGTTTCCTATAAAAATTATGTAAAGTAGTTTAAAATTAACTCTATTTGGTCTGCAAAAACATGAAATAGAAGAAAGTGTATCATAACTTGAACTAGTTGATTTGTGAACAAGAGTAAAACTGTATGTCCTAGATTTAGAGACAAATTTTATATTACCAAGATTTCTTTTTCCAGGTTGATAACCAATGCCAGTGATGTATTTATGGGAAATTTTTTTTCCTAGAATTTGAGTAAGGGTATTTTTTCATTAATAAACCATTCTTGGACATTTTTCAATTCCTAATTAATAATTCTTAATTCATTGTTTTCTTTGAGCAGTTGAGCATTTTTCTACTTTTCAGTTGTGAGTTAACTTTTAATGGTCACTATAAGAGCACGCTATTATTCAATGATTTATATTTGTCTTTTAGTTCATTTCATGTTTTCTCAAGAATGTTACAATATTCAAACATTTCTTCATTATTCATATTTTCAGAGTCACTGTCATCTCCAGAATAGTATGAATTATGTACAGAGGAATCCAGTTTTACCTCCAATGTGTTTCTCATAAAACACATATTGGATTTATTTTTCATCATTTTATGTTTCTGAGTCACTTGAACTATTCTTAGAATCACTCCAGGTGGCTTTTATTGAATTTTTATAATTCCTGTCCTTGTCCTTATATCTTTTCTTGTACCTAAGCTTTGGAAAGTCATCATTGATATGGCCTTTGTGCTTACACTCATAGTAGAAACTTTCATCAGTCTTGTTACTTCTTTTCCAGTCCTTCTTCCGACTTCCTTTTTGGTCATATTTTCCCTTAAGGTTAGGCTTTCTGAAAAATTTCTTCTTCTTGTATAATCTTTTGAATCTTATGTAAAATTGATCCATCTCCTCATCACTATCAGGTTATGATTGTTCACCAGTGAAGATTTCTACAGAAGATTCATGTTTCCCTTTGTCTTTGTGTTTAGAGGTGGTGGTCTTAAATGCAACAGATTTCCTCTTTGGCTCATCCTTCTCTTCCTTATTGACTTTCAACTCTTCCTCATACATCATCAATTTCCCAATGAGTTATTTTTCAGGTAGTTTTTTGATGTAGCATGATTCTCTAATACATACAAGGGTTCCCCTCCATCTGTCGAGTAGACATCTAAGAATTCTAAGGATCTGTTCCTTGGCAGTGACTAATCTTCCAAGAGAAATATTTGTGTTGATAATATCATTGAACCTCAGATACATGTCAGAAATAGGATAATCAGGTTTCATTTTCAAATTATCATATTTGATAGTATATGTATTATGTCTCATTTATTTTACATTAGATGTTCTTTCATGTGAGATAGATAGGGTATCCCATATTTCATGGGTAGTTTTACAAGAAGAAATTCGATTGAACTCTTAATATCCTAAGGGGCAGTATAAAGCATTCATAGATTTTCAATTGTTATTATAGGGAATTTTGGTAGGTTCATCCCATGTGATTCTATCAGTAGTAGGACTCTTATATTCATCTATAATGGAAGACCAAATTCCAAAACTCATACTCTCTAAATACATTTTCATTTTAATTTTCCATTGATCATAGTTGGTTCCATTAAATAATGGTTGTTTGTTGGTTGTAGCACCTTCCAATATATTATCTATAATGAATAATGACTTTAATTGAGCTATACATTTAGAATTAACAAAAATTTACACATCTTTAAAGTAGAACTACAATCAAAGTTAAATAATATTAAATAGAGTCTTAATAAACAGCATTTGATACCAGATGATGGTCGGAGTAGAATACTCAAGAGGGGAGGGGTGAATTGAGTAACTATAAAAAAATTTGTGAAAAATTATATCTAAAAGCGTTTAACCAAAATTAAATAAAGCACAATTAATAAAGCTTATACTATTATAAGAGTTTGACTATTTGAATAACTTCTTAGAACATTGATTAGTTCTCATTAATCTTACTATCAGTTATTAATGCTACTTTTGAAATTATTCTACTAATACAAGACAGTTATAACTTCATCCCAAGACTAACTATAAAAATGAATTTAGTAATTTCTAAGTTATAAAGAAAAGTGGTAAAACATATAAGACTAAATAAATCGGCACCGAGGATATGAAACAAGTGTTTTAGTCCCAATCTGAGACCTAATCCACTCTACTTGGTGATCACCAGCCACCAAGAAGTTTATATATATAAACTTGATCCACAACCTGGATTGGGGTTAAACAATAGTACACAGGACTTTCTAGGCCACACAGGGACCTCTTCCACACTTATCTATGGGTATACACAAGTGTAAAAAGTTGTTTGAGTAATAATATCTTGTATCCTTTAGTTTGATGTAGGATAAAGAGTGTGTTATTGTATATAAAAACACACTTCTCTAAAGTTATTGAAAATGATACACAATAGAGAAAAATTATTGAGATATGTTTAGAAATGCTATGAGTGTTAGTCTTTGCGGCCCTGGACTTCTGAGATGAGACAGATGCAGAGCTCAAGTCCTCGTCAGGAAAACAGAGTATCGCAAGACAGCAAAAATAGTGTATGTTATTCATGATTTTTAATAGTTTGAAGATGTACTCGACTCTGGGATTCAAGTATGCTTCTTGTTTTCTTCAAAAGTTTCTAGTTTCATGTAACAGACCTTTTTAAAAAAAATCTCTATGTGTGTTCATCGTTAAGGTGCTCATGCCATCTTGGTTTTCTTTCTAATGTGTGTATTGTTTCGGGGCAGCACTTTTATTTTTTATCTTAGAGTGCATGTCTTTGTGCCAAAAGGTTTCATGTATTCTGCACCTTATACCTCTTACTGTCAGATGAAATGTCTACAAAGAAACTTTAATTATGTCAGGGCATTAAAATCTTCAAAGATGACGGTTAGAATTTAAATTGAAAAATGACAAAACATATTAGGAAACAGTGTCACAGTATGTCAGGGAAATAATGTCTCCTTCACGGTGTCTGGATTGGTCACAAAGTCTCGGGGTTACGGTGTCTGGATTTTTACGGTTTCTCAAGGTTATGGTGTCTTATTTATGGTGTATGCTTCATGGGGTCTTCTTCGCAGTGTCTTCTTCACGGTGTCTACTTTTCAAGGTGTCTGCTTCACGGTGGCTTCATGTTACGGTGTCTGGTTTACTTTTCCAGAAATACATAACCAGTGGCAGATTCACATTGTCTTAGACTTAGACAAATATCTGTATTCAGACTTATGCTGTGATATTAATGAAATGAATTAATCATAACCATTTTCAGAGAAATAATTTTAAAGGTAAGTCAAGGATAGTATAATGAAATTAAACTAAATGTAGATAAATTTAGATCTTTAATGTCTCTTCTAAAAGCATTAGAAAACTTTAAAGATAATACACATGATTTGATATAATTTACAGGATTTAACTAAGTTGAATGGAATTTGTGATCATTAAAACGTGATTAGTACATGAGGATTCCAATATATTTCAACATCATAGGATATGATAGATTTTGGGGGATTTACAGATTTATAAAATTAAATTGTAACATTATTATCTTTTATTAACATTAAGGGGATGTTTCAAAATCATAAAGGTGGTGTCATAGGGGCATCATTATCTGAGGAATTCTAGAAATTCAACCCTTTTATAAACAATAATTAGTGGAATATAATGTCCTAATATCATGATACATGAGATATTCTATTGGGTAATATCAAGATACTATGTAACAATA
Source organism: Viscum album (assembly GCA_963277665.1). Classification (NCBI taxonomy): domain Eukaryota; kingdom Viridiplantae; phylum Streptophyta; class Magnoliopsida; order Santalales; family Viscaceae; genus Viscum; species Viscum album. The sequence continues at coordinate 1,589,908,942 of OY728161.1, read as the reverse complement.
TATTTTTTGAGGATTTTAAATCCTTATAGGATTTTCGAGAAGATAAGTGATTATTTTCTTCTGGTGCCCCATTGATTGAAAAAACTCATATAATGATAATGGTTGTTACGTTGTCTGAAACTTCTACTTCCCTACTCTCTTTTTGTTTGAGTTTCACTTGGATAGAGAGAATATGTTTAATGGTATGAGTGACAGTCATACCAGTCCTTGGGTAGAGGCACATTTGGAAAAATGATTGATGATCATCCAAACTAGGAGAAATTATCACAACTTGGTTAATGGGAACCATATGCACTTTACTGAGTTGATCATATGGATTGATGGATGTAATAATGAATCTATAGGGGGTCTATATTCAGTTATAGTAATCCTACATTGGTTGGTTTCTTCCCATGTCTCTTGTAAAATACTTCATCTATATTCTGGGATTTAAAGGCTTTGAAGGGTGTATTATAAACAAAAAATACTCTATCTATCCAATTAATAATGTATACATGGAACTAATGGTATGATTTGGTATCATCCATATGAATATGAAACCATGTGATTCCCAATATATTATTGAATTTTTTTAAGGACGATAACCCTAATTTTTGCGTCAGATATGAGTTTTGTTTTAATTGTTATCTAAGATTAATCATTCCAAGAGCATTCAAGTAAATCTTGTAATTCCCATAAATATTTTTATTAAATGGTAAAAAAAATTCATAATGAAATATTCATTATATATATTATATAGAACTAAGATATTTTAGAATATATTTTGTTTTAATAAATTAATTATGTTCCATAGATTATGAAGCACACCAACCCGAAGGTAATTGAACAATGCATTTTTAGAAATATAAATGATTATAAAATAATATTGAGTTAAATTTAATTAAAAAATATAAGTAATAATACCCTGTAATTATATTAATTAAGTAGTTGATAAATGGTAAGGAACGTTTGTCTAAAAAGTCTTTGCTAAAAAAAATGTTTTTTTTACAAACATTGTTTTTGTTTAATATATTCTTTCAAAGTTAATTTTATTTAATTTAACTATTAAACATATGTAATGGAATTGTTTTTATATTTTGAATGATCAATGTTTATTCATAAAATAATAATAAAATTTTCAAAAATGATTATTAAATAATTTAATGGAAAAGGGTTATTTTTTCAAAAAAAGTATTATATACATGATATGTGTTTTAATGTATATTAATTAAATTTATCACCATTTATAAATTATTTTAATTAAATATGTAGATAATATATTAATTAAAAAATCATTCATATAATTTTTTACTAGGAAATTAATGTTAACAAATTCATTTTTTAGTTTAAAAAATTACAATAATGGGTTTTTTATTTCATTAACTATTGTTATATTAATTTAGATCATCTCTAATAATTCAATATTAAAATGAATTAAAAACTTTTTATTGAAAATAAAAATACATTTTATTAAGTTCCAACTAAATTTTGTCCTTAATGAATTTTTACCATGGTAAAGATCTTTTTCAGCTTATTGAAGGTAAAAATTGTTTATTGGGTAAAAATAAAGTTACCATGATTCAATATATCACTAAAAATTATAATTAATTAAAAATATTGATATGGTTTCAATCCTAATTTTCCATATATTTTTATTATTTTTAATTTATTTTTATTTTTCACTAATAATGTATTTAAATTATTTTAAATTTCTTTATACATACATGGGTGCCACTCCCCTCACTTATAAAAGTTATATTTATCTTCTCACTTATTAAAACATATTTATCACCCTATAAAGTCCAATAAATAAAAAAATCACATCCCAATATTTATACCCATATCTTAAAGGTCTTGGTCTCACCAAAATACAATCTTAATAATGATTTATTTGTAATCCAATGGAATATATTCAAAAAAGAGGTAATTATCCTTACCAAACTATTTCAAGATTCATTGATATTCTATCTGATCATAGTATTCAATTCCCATGTTTATATAATTAAAGTAATAAAATTTATATAATGATATAGTTATTTTAAAATTTTACAAACATTTTATTTATCATTTCTATATAATGGAAAATAAATCACTTCTCATGTGTTTGTATAAAAAACCACCTCCATGAAGAGACATGTATCATTTTTCATCACCTCTTGTAATACTGTTGGTGTCATTGTGTTTTTATTTAGGATTATTTTATCTCTTTATAAAGAAGATTTGTGCTTCGACAGTTGGGAGGATGAAAATTTAAATTTTGGAGTCTTTTAGTTAATACATTGTTATCCCGAACAGTTAATAGTAACAATAGGGTTCCCTTGAGGGTGCAGAGGTGAGTCTGAGGTGTGGTGCATGGCTTGTGCATGGTCAATCAAACTATAGGGAAACTAGGCGGTTTGGATCTGTATGTGGATAGTGTCGAGTGGAATGGTTTGAGCATAGTTCTCTCAACCATGAATCATCCTATAGAAAACCATGTGAGGTGGTGCCTAACCATTTCAGTGGCTAGAAAATGTTTAGCGTATAGTAGGTAAACCATGTTCAAACCATGTAGTTTCCCAATATTTTAAAAGGATTATTTTAGGTTATTATTTTTTGTTTCTTTTATTATTTTCTTTTTCTTCCTTCTCCCCTTATCCTCTCTAGCATTGTGTGAGCCCCACCCCTTACTCAACATCCGCGTCCCTCCCTCCCTCTTTATAACACCTTTGAATGATAAATAGTTAGATGACTAAATTATATGACTGATGTCAACAAGGTACACCTTCCTTTTTAGGAGTCTACCTAATTATAACTCCATAGTTAAGAGTGTTAGGTCTGTAGTAGTGATCAATATGGGTGACCCTCTGGGAAGTTACCTCTTGTGTAAGTGTGTCATTGAGGACAAATAAAACTGGAAAGGAAGTGTATTGTCTTATGAAGATAGTCATTAGTCAAATGACCCGTTCGGGCATGTGGGTGGGCCCCATGGTGGGGACCACATGTCTGCGGGGAAACCGGTGGTACCTGGTGGGCCAGGACCCGATGGTCATGTTAAGGTAGGGTGTCTTTACGGTCACTGGGACCCAGTTGTAACATTTGGTATCCTATGAGGAACTTATCTTTAAGTGCGGTGCACTGCCTTGGTTGAGATTTAGGACCCACAATGAGGTCATTGTGCTTTAAAAGTGGGAGAATGTAATGTACCCAATTGATATAGGGTTAAATGAATAAATGATATGACTCATGTCAATAATGTGAAGCTTCCTTTTCAAGAGCCTACTGTATTAGAACTCCACAGTTAAGCATGTTTAGCCAAGAGTAGTGATTAGGATGGGTGACCTTTTGGGATATTACCCAGGGTGTGTGTGAGTGAGGGAAAAGCACATTGTAAATGACATTTCTTGGACCATGGGGACAGTCATTAATCAGATGACCTGTTAGATAATGTGGGTAAGACCTAGGGTGGGGACCACTTATCTGCATGGAAACTGGTGGTACTTGGTGGGCCAGCACCCGACGGCCAAGTTAAGGCGGGGTGTTTGTACTGTCACTGGGACCCATTTGTTACAATCTTGTCCCTCTCTTCTTCTAGAAATACCACCATATTTCTTCTGGTTTCTTTTTTATTTCTTCTAGGTAATCCCTTATCTCCCTCTTCTCCATTTATTTGTCCAATTTTCCCTCTCCTCGTCACCCAATTTTATTCATCTAAATCCTTAGTCAAGGGTTAATATAACTTTTGGTTCCTTCTTCTATTACTAGGCTATTAAGTGGATATCTCGGGTTGGCCTTGTTTTTATTCATCCATCTTCCATTAATGTCAAACTAATTTGGTTCATTTCAGTTTTTCTTTGCCTCTTGAGATAGTTTTCCGTCCACTATATAGTTTATCCCAGTTTTATTTGGGGTTGTTTGGTGATTTTTAGTCTATATTATTATTAGTCTATTTTGGTCATCATTGAGGTAGGTTATAGTCCCCAAAGGAAAAGGACACTTACCTATGTACGCATTGGTGGGCATATATTTATGTAACATCCCCCAATATATATATATATATATATATATATCCAATCATTGTGGTATGAATATATATATATATATACATATTGGGGTTCTGTGTTATTATGTATATATATAAAAAATGCATATGTGTGTATGTGTAAATGGGTATATGTATATATCTGTATATTTGTAAGGATCCAATTGTGCATATTTATTGTGATGTGAATATGTACATAGAGGCTAGGTGTCCTTATGTATATGAGAAGGTGAATATCCTCAAAGGTGGGGAAGAGCATCTTCGAGTGGTTTCCAATGAAAGAATCATGTGTCAAGTGTTTCTCATTGACCCTATTTTCCATGATGTTTGTGTTATTATGAAATTCATTTCTTTTTTCAATTAAAATAATCTTCTGCCTTTTTACACTCCATTATTTTCAATTTTAGATATATGGATAGCCTTATGATGTTTAGAAACCATTTTGGTGTGTTTTGTACTTGGCATAGTTGGTTTTTCATGTGCAATTTCTATTCATGTTTTTAAATGCCATGTTTAGTTATACAATGATTTTTTAAAATAACTTTGGGCTTTTTTTAAAGTGTTTTGAGAACTAGGTGATGGTTTTAAAATGGTTTTTATACCATTTATTATTTTCACTAATTGAAATTAAGGTTTTAAGGGTAATTTGGCCTTAAAATTATGTTTTGACATCAAATGACATAAAAGGGGGAGGTTTTGTTTTATTTCTAATGGATATTTGAAATATTTGGGTGGATTATCTTTTGTCTAAAATCCTGATTAGATTATTTAAAGGTGGTTTAATGTAAATAAAAAGTGTGTGTTCCATGTTTTTGTTTTTCAAAGAATTGATTGAAATGTTTTGTGAAATAAATAATTTTTCTGAACCAATAAAAACGTTTAAGTGGTGTCTTAAGGAAAGGGTGATGGGAAAAAGGCATTTTCCCATGTTTTTAATTTTCAAAGAAGACATCCATTGTGGGGTAGAGACATTTACATGCATTAAAGGATTGGGTTCTTCAATTAAAAAAAAATTGGTTGATTTCTTGGTGAAATGGAATGGGCTTTAAATGTGGGTTCCTTTTTTATGTTTGATGGGGTTCTTTATCTTAAAAAAGTTTTTTGCTTTTATAAACTGAAAATGGAGTTCCCCTTGAAAAATGTGGGTGTTCTTGTAAGTGTTGATAATTACCTTTAGAGTTGTGGATAAATTTAATATTATTTTAGAAATCTATTTTTGAATGCTTATGATATGAGTGAAGGCCAGATTGTAACTTCTCATGTGATATTGATTTGTATATATTCAAGTTTTGATATTGGTCTCTTATTGTTGTGATTTTGGGTTAACATGGTGTAAAATGATAGGTGTATTGATTAAATTATAAATTTAAACCATCCTGATCCTTGTGGGATGCATGTATGATGTTGGTTTTGGGATTAAGGCTACCCATGGGGTGTGTCTTTTTCATGAACTTGTTTTCTGGTTGTAAAATATGAAAATGGGGTCACTTAAGGGGTTTAACATGGGGTTTTTATGTTTAAAATGTTAATATAATTTTATGAAATGAAAATTTTAAAATTGGGTTTAATTGGTTAACATGGTTTGTAAATGAAATTGTTGTTAATTATGCATACTTGATACCATGGAATAAGGTAGTTTTTGGTATAATGTTAACCGGTTAATGAGAAGTTATTTTCAAATGCCAACTTGTTTATTGTTTATGGAATGAGAATGATTTATGCATTGATGAATTCTAAATTTTCAATGTTATGTTAGGGTTTGGGTATGGTTTTGAAATGGTATATGTGGTAAATGGTTAAATAAGAATGTGCACATGCCTTGGTTGTGTCGGATAAAGGAATGAGGCTCCTCACATGGGCTGGGTTAGATTAAGGATCTAAAATCCACCCCCAGAATTCATGAGTTAGGGAGTTGGGATACAACTCTATAGACCTAACTGATGTATTGTATGAGACTAACTGGAATGATTCTCTATGGTAAGTGTGATAGACTACCTGGACTGGTGTTCCAATGTAATTGGGATAGACTACCTAGCCTAATGCTCCATGGAAAGTGAGATATAACTGTTTGGAAATTTTTCCCCTACTGAGATATGGAACTTGAAAAACCCCTTTATGCGTAGTATTTTAGTTTATAGTGTAATGGATGGAAATTTAAAACTATAGAACAAATAAAGAAAATTATTAAAAAGAATACTGTTAGCTAATGGAACCATGTTTATTCTTATTTACCTTTTCATTGTTTTAACACCTTCTCTATGTTTTCTGACTTATGACTTAGAGGTTTGGATGACCATACATGGAATTCTGGATCCCTCTAGATGTTTTCTACTGTATTAGGATTGTTTTTTCTTCATTTATTTTATTAGTGTTTTGTCTGATATAGTGTAATGAGGTATGTTATGTCCATTTTTTTGTTAATTTAGTATATGTTGATGATTATGTCCTCCTTTTTCTACACCTTTTGGATAATTTATCATGTTATTCCTAAGTGGCCTTAGGAGTTTATTTTAACCTTGTTGGAAAACTTTTATAAGTTATAATTTTCTTAAACAAATAAAGTGGGTTGTATTTTAGAAATGATAATGGTGTGTGTGTTTTATGACAAGGAATAGGCCAATGGATTTAATATCAAACGTTTATTTTTGGGTTTTTTTAATAAAACGAAATTTTTTTGAATGTTTTCTACATATTTTATAGGTTTTTTATAGATTATTATGTTTGTAAAGACAACTTTATAGGTTCATTTTTAAAAATTCATTGATTTTTAACGTTAGTAAACCTATTTCTTAGTTTCAGCACGTTTTGGTGGCCCCCTGGGCTTTTGGATCAAACCTATATATTTCTAGGCTATCAGTTGTATTCCTTTTGTCCTTCATGGTCAGTGTGGGGGAGAGTTGGGTGGAGATGTTTTGGGTATAATCTAGAGTCGGTTAGTTTTTCTACTTTCTTGTAGTTTTTTTGTTTAGTTATATTATTTCTCTGTATCCTACTTGCCAAAATATTTATTTATTTTGGTCATTTCATTTATATCATTTGATTTTTTTTTTACTATTATTTGGGTGAAATCATTCCAGAATGATTTTTTTGTGATTCCTAGGAACAATTCATCATCCCTTGGGGGTCAGGAACACCCAATAGGCCTTACGGTGAATCAGGTTGTGTTTCAGGTGGGATGTCATCTCATGAATGTTTGTTACAAAGTGGTATGAGAGACAAAGTTCCCAATGTGCCTTATGTTTAGTATATCCCATCTTCTTTTGGGATGTTCTGGTAGAAGTGAGACTAAGTTTGTTGGAGCTTGATAGATAAGGGAAGGGAGTGTCCTGTTATCTCATTCATGTACTGAGCCTCATGATTTCCGAGTAATATGGGTTTCAAATCATAGATTCGAGTTTTTTTATTATTGATTTTATTGTTTTTATGTGATTTATGTTTTTATCCCCATCGATAATTTTCATGATATTGGGGGGTCACTCTTGGTCTCGCGGTGGTAGGGAAGGAGAACATGAGCTTTATGGTTGGCATGTATGGCTTGGGAAACCATGTCGGGCCCATACAGTCAATTCATCCACTTATAAAGATTGTGTTTCAAATTTGGATTACAGTCCCCAAACTGTGGGACCAAGGCATGAAACACACTATTCCTTATACTGTTGGAATATTTTGGACTTCGCGTGATTTTTGATTTCTCCAAAGGATGTTTCTAAACATTGGAAGTAGACTGAGGATTGTTTTGGGATGTGGGAATTTTTAATTCTAACGAGGGTTCTTGTGTATTACTTATGGGTTCTTGGTTTTGTAAATCACTGATTGAGCAATAAAAATGGTTTTGAGGAAACAAATTATTTTCAAATTTGGTTTTGTGGAAAATAAGGAAGGTTTAATTGCCTTGGTTTTATGAAGTGGCTTATAAAAATGGTTGTCTCATGGTGAAATGGTGTTTTCAAAAAGAAAGTTTAACACCCCAAGGATTTAAAAAATAGTAAATGAAATGCATGAAACTTTTTTTATGTATACATTTATAACTATCCTTTAAACATAATTTGGTATCTTTTATGTCTTGAATTTTCAAAAATAGTCATCTACAATTGTGTTCAATAAGTTATTTGGAGTCTGATGGAACCATCTTGTTTTTTTAATAGTAATATGACCATATGAATAGTAATATTTATATTAATATGACCCTAATTAATATTAAATTGAATAATTATTTTATTTTTTTAATGCTTTAAGATAATGACATCTTGGTTAATTTTTCAATGTGATAAAAAAAGAATTTGTAGTTTTAGAATTGTTAATTTAAGAATTAAGTATGATTTTATCTAAAAGTTAAATTAATAATATTTAGAAACTTATTTTCAAAAAATGTAAGTAATTTTTTTATTCTACACATCGCAGACTGGTTAGGGTGAATTTTTGGTATTTTTCTGAAACAGTTTACTTTCTGATGAGTAGTAAAAATATAGTTTTGAGTTTCGGTGTATTAATGACATCATTAATGATGTAATAATGATGTAATAAATCTGGTCATCTTGTGTACAGTAACATAATATGTGACACTTTCCAAGTGGCTAATAACTTGGGAAAATACCATGGGCAAGTCCATGGTTTTTCAAATACCACTAATGAGGTGTCCCATCGAAATTATTAAAATATTCCCTCACTTTAGTTATAAATACCATCCCATTACTTAATTAAATTCATTTAAAATCTTTTATCAAGGAATATCTGGCCTCCCTACCTCCCTATTGGTCCTCCCAAGGTTTCCTCAAGCCCCCAAGGTCCCAACCTTCATGTTCTAGGAGTTACTCTACAAGGTAAGAAAAATGTCAAATTCTTTCTTTTTCCATTCATGTTCTCTTTTATGTGGTATAGAATTCAAGAATCCATAAACTATTCTTCTTTTAATATTATTATTTCTCTATTATGTTTTATGATTTATTTCTGGATCGTTTACCTTTTTCCCCTCTCTTATTAATGTTTTCTAAAAATCTGTTGTGTTGTCGTTTGTCTGCCGAATTTTTGGAAGGGATTTCTCAACTATTCTTTTATTTTGAGTTCCTTTCCTTTCATTCCTCAAATCCTCTTACCCAAGAGGCATGAATGCTTCAGAAATCATGTATATTCTAGATTTTCTCATGGTCATGGAAAATTCATCATCATTCATCTTCTCCTCTCCCACTTATTCTTGGAATACAAATCTTGTATTTGATGTGCCGAATTACCGACATCATGGGCGATCTGATTTCAATTTATATTTATTCTTTCAATTCTAGTAATGATACCATTTTTACGATAGAACCAGGTTATAATATATTAATTATGTATCATACACAGTTATTTATTTATATTTCACACATAGTTTTAATTTATAAAACAAGATGATGTCGTTATAATCAAAGAACCACTAAAATGATCTAAATGAACATCATTAATGTTTTTTCTTATGAATCATCCTCATATAAAACTTCATAATGATAAATGGTATAATTTAGGGTTTTGGAAATATTTAAATACCTTTCCATTAAAATTCTGGATTTTCACTTCCAATCGACAATAATATTCATCATTAATCAATCGTGTAAATTATGTAAAGAAACGCACCCAAAACAATAAAGGGAACAAAACACTAACAACTAAAGGGTGAAATGATGTAATGAAATGATCATATAGGATATTATAAAGATGGATATGTTTATGTTAGATACTAATAACACACTTTTAACCATTATACAATAGGTTTAAACATGTTTGATGTAAGACAAACCCAAGGTAAGGGAATTCTTAACCCAATTTCAATTCTTTGGGTTGACCTTATTATTTATTCATTGTGTGGTATTAAGATTATTGGTGTGAAGAATTTTTTATTATATTATGTTTTATTATGTGTATTTATAGTCTATACACATATCCTATCCATTATATTAATTCACATTCCAATTATATTTTTAAGGGACTTTCCTTTTCAAATCCTCTTGAAACACTCTTTAATAAATTTCAAAAGGATTGTTTTTTATGTGTATAGAATGAGTGGTTTCTCATGATTTCAAGATAATTTATTATCATTATATGTTCCATGGACATTATTTATGTTGGATTTGTCCCATTATATCTCAAGATATGTTGGTTTGAGCCCATTATAGCTTAATATATGTTGGGTTGAGCCCATTATAGCTCAAGGTATATTGGGTTGAGCCCATTATAGCTCAAGATATTATGGATGAGCCCTATTATACCTCTCCAATGCATTGGGTTCTCCAGATATGGAAGCTTACCAAAAGGTTATTCCATTATTAAGGGTGAATGTAAGAGTGAAATGGTAAATATGTCCTAAGGCAACAACATGAGTATTCTATGCATATGAGTTTTTATGATTATGGGTTTTATTGGTTTTTTATGTTATCACATAACTAACGATTTCTATATTTATATCCCTTGCTGATATTTATACTCATCCCATTTTTTTAAAAAAATCACATGATATAAGGAATGGTAAGAGAAATAATGGATTCATGATGTTTGATATGGATTGTTGTCAAAGAAATCATGATTTATGTTTTAATGTTTTATATTTTCAACAAATGGAAACTTTTTTTTAATATTATTATATTTGTATGAATATGGTATGTTTTGTATGTGTGTTATCCTAATTTTTTAAAACTCTATAACTGAAAAGATCCTCAATGTGTAATAATATATGTTCTTGTTTAAAATTCAATATTATGCAACATTTTAATATCAGGTCTGTATAGTTGGTATCAAAGGATAGTTTAGATAACTTTAGGGGTTGGGATGATATTTAAAGAAAACCATAACTGATTTTTACACCATAATAATTTTAAATGTTTTTGAATTTAATGGTTACCAAGTTGCTTCAACTATGTAATGTTTGTATATAATGGTTTTCCATAGATGAAACATGGATGTTGAAGTATGGAGGAACAAAGAGGTTGATGTCTGTCTAAATCTACAGCCTGAAATGGTGGGAATCGAAACTGAACATTTTTTGATAGCAATGGATTAGTTGAATGAAGAAATAAATGGGGGTGGTATCCATCCTTAATAAGAACAAGATCTACAATGAAGAAACGTGTCTTTTGTGGATCATATTCTGAGGCAACATCTAACAGCATTTAGTGGAACCATTAATCCAGTGATATCTGAAGGATGGATCAGTGCTCTAGAAAAGATATTTGATGTCATGGGATATTTGGAACATAAAAAGGTAATAATACCCATTTATCATTTGGAAGGTGAAGTCTATTATTGGTAGTCTCTGGTTAAGAATATGAGATAAAGAGATGATCTTGATAGTTTGTAATGGGGAGATTTTAATCATCTTTTTCTGGAAAAATATTTTCCCAAAAACGTTCGACTCAGAATGGAGAAACAATTCTTGGAACTAAATCAGAAAGATGATGATTTTATGGTAGCATATGAATTAAATTTTACAAGACATCCAGGTGTGTACTAGATTTTACATGGGATTTTGAAAGTAAAATTAATAGATTTGACTCTGGTTTGTAACCATTTTTGAAAAGTTTTGGTCTTATAAGAGTTTAAAAGAAATGAGAAGCTTGTTCATTGTGATGAAAAAGTTGACATGGAGTTTTCTGACACTTATATGCCACATGATGACAAAAATAAGAAGCTTTCAGGTTGGAATGAAATGGGGAAGAACTCGTCAAGGAAGTCTGGGGGTAAGAGAATGAATTTCCCTTCTTGTGAAAAGTGTGGTAAAAGGAATCCTAGTGAATGCATTGTAAATTCTATGAAATGCGGCCGATGTGGAATGTTTGAACACATGTCTCGTGAGTGAAAGGAAAATTAGGAAAAAATTAATGAGAACCTGATGGTGAGATGCTTTAACTATAAGGAATTTGTTCATTTTTCTAATGTTTGTCCGAAGATAGTTACTCAAGCACAGAATCAGTAATATTTGAAACAGAAAGGTTTGGAGTTTTCAACCACTTCATAATATATTGATTCATTAAATGAGGTGGTCTCGGGTAAATTTCTTGTTTTTACCGATTTTGAAAATATCTTCTTTGATTCGGGGTCTACGCATTCCTTCATTTTTGAGAAATTTTCAAAAAAAATTGGGAATTCAACCTAATGAAATGAAACTAGATGTCATGGTAAAAACACCTGAAGGAAATATTATGAAAAAAATAAATTATAAGAATCTGAATATCCTAATCTTTGGAAATATTTTACCTATAAAACTTATTTCTTTACCTCTAGTATAGTTTAATGTTATTCTGGGTATAGATTGGCTTTCTTTTTATCATAATAAGTTATATTGCAGTGAAAAAAAATTTAGAATGAATTTATGTTTTTATACCAGAAAGAACCTATACCATTAGTAACATATTAAGAAGCTAAGAAACTGATAAAGGATAGAAATGAAAGTTATTTTGATCATATTTTTTTAAGATAAGGGAACTATTAATATTAATGATGTACCGGTGGTAAATGAATACCTGTATTTTTTTTCCCTGATGATTTTCCTGGTGTTATTCCTAATTGAGAATTTGAGTATACTATTGACTTAGTTCCCGATGCTAAGAATATTTCTAAACCTCTATCAAATGGAACCAATGGAACTTATAGAATTAAAAAATCTGTTGCAATAATTATTAGATAAAGGCTTCATACGACCCAACACTACTCCATGGGGCACTCATGTCTTTTTTGTTAAGAAAAAAGATGGTTCAATGAGACTTTGCATAAATTTTAGAGATTAAATAACATTAATATTAAAAATAAGTATACTTTAACTCATATCAGTGATTTTTATATTTATCTCTAGGGAGCACATTATTTTTCGAAGGTTAACCTGTGGTCGGGGTACCATCAGTTGAAGTAAAGGATGAATACACCCCGAATACTAAGTTCTAAACTACATATGGTCATTATGATTTTACAGTTATTACTATTTGGTTAACTAATGACCCTATTGTATTCATGGATCTTATGAATAGAATATTTTTTTAGTTCATGTATATGTTTGTGGTTGTATTTATTGATGACATTGTGGTATATTCTAGAAGTAAATAAGAGAGTGAAAAACATCTATGGGTTGTTTTTCAAACCTTAAAAGAAAATAAAAATTAAGGAAAATTCAGAAAGAGTAATTTTTTGTTGTAGAATATTTCTTTTCATGGGAACATTTTAAATATGGATGGAATAACAACTATTCCTTCCAAAAAAGTGGTTGCTGAATGGCCAAGACCTACAAATGTTAGAAAGATTCGTAGTTTTCTTGGATGAGTAAATTATTACCGATGAGTTCTAAAAACTTTTCACGGTTGTGTAGCCCGCAAACTAAGTTTACACGAAAAAGGGGTCAAATTTATGTGGACAGAAGAATGTGATGTTTGTTTTCAGGAAATGAAGAAGAGATTGGTGAATTCTTCAGTTTTGGCCTTGCCTTCCAGAAATGGTGAGTTTTTTATCTATAGTGATGCTTCGTTGAAGGGAATTGGTTGTGTTTTGATGGAGAATGATCAAGTAATCACTTATGCTTCATGAAAACTAAATCCTCATGAGTTAAGTTATCCCACACATGATTTGTAATTCTCAACTGTGGTTTTAGAATTGAAAATTTGGAGGCACCATTTATACAATGGAAAATGTCAAATTTATACTGACCATAAAAGTCTGAAATATATTCACTCTGAAGGAATTAAACATGAGGCAGAGAAGACGGATTGAACTGATAAAGGATTATTATTGCACGATTATTTATCATCTAGGAAAATAAAAAAAAAGTGGAAGATGTCTTGAGTCAAAAACATCATTCATCATTTACCATGTTACATTTGGAACATAATCCCTTGAATAATTATTTTTTGAATTTTGGATTTGACATTGTTATAGGGAATACATCTGTTTGGATTCTATTTTTAGTGTAGTCATCTTTATCAGATATAATTAAGTGACCACATAAAGAAGACCGTGAGGTACAGAAAATGGTAAAATTGGTTAAAATGGGAAATTTTCGAGAATTTAACCTAGATAAATATTGTTTTTCAAGATTTAGAAAAAGGTTGTGTGTTCCTTGTGATTCCCAGTTGAAGAAAGATTTGTTGTTTCAAGGTCATAGTTCTCCATTTTCAGTTCATCCTGGAATAACTAGGATTTACAGAGGCCTTCGGTAGTATTATTGGTGGGATGGAATGAAAAGAGATATTGTTGATTTTGTTGTGAAATGTTTTACATGTAAATAGGTTAATGTATAGTGAGAGTTACTGAAGTGGATGCTTCATCCTTTTCCAGTATAATAGTGGAAGTGGTAGAATATATCCTTGGACTTCGTGGTGGGACTACCTATGAATTCTCAAGGTAAGAATGTGATTTGGTTTATTATTGATCGGCAGACGAAATATGCACAATTTCTTTCTATTCAAGATACAATGTCATTGGATAAGATTTCTTGACTATACCTGAAAGATGTTGTAAGGTTACATGGAGTTCCTCTTTCCATTGTATCTGATCGGTATCCCAGGTTCACTTCAAACTTCTTGAAGGGGCTTCAAAATTCGTTGGGAACAGACATAAATTTCAGTACCAATTTTCTTCCTCAATCAGATGAGTTGTCAGAAGGAATGGTTCAGACTTTAGAGGATATGATTTGATCTTGTTCGATAGACTACCAGGGAAGTTGGGATCAACAAATTTCTTTATTTGAGGTTTCTTATAATAACATTTTTCATTCCATTATTCAGAGTACACATTTTGAGGCATTGTATGGGAAGTGTTGTCAGACTCCAGCTTTTTTGGATGAAGTCAGGGAAAGGATGTTGATGGGACCAAAATTAGTAGAGGAAGTGGCTGAGAAAGTAAATCTTATCCGGCAGCACGTGAGGAAAGATCAGAGAAGGGAGAAAAGTTATGTAGATAATAAAAGGAAAGACTTCTCTTTCGAGGTAAGTGACCATGTTTTCCTTAAAATCTCTCATAAAACTGTGATGCATTATGGAAAGAAAGTAAATCTATGTCTGAGAGTCATCGTTCCTTTTGAAATCCTAGTGAAATTTGTACCACATGAATACTGAGTATCTCTTCCTCTGAGTTCATCTCAGATACACAATATTTTTCATGTTTCGATGTTGAGAAAGTATGTTCCAGATTCATCACATGCCTTGAGCCCCGAATCAATTTAGCTAGAAGAGAACCTTTCTTATGAAGAGAAACCAATTTAGATTCTTGATCGATGGGAACAAGTATTGTTGAATAAGGTAATCCACCAGGTAAAGTTTTTTTTTGGAGAAACCTCATAGTTGAATAAGAAACATGGGAATATTAAAATTCTATGAGGGAAATTTACCCTCACTTTTTTAATGAGAAAATAAAATTTCTAGGACTCAATTTCTAGAAGGTGGTGATAATGTAACACCCCACGTTTTTAAAAAAGTAAATTAAATGCATGAAACTTTTTTTAAGTAGATATTTATAACTATCCTTTAAACAAAATTTTGCAGCTTCTATATTTTGAATTTTGAAAAATAGTCATCTATAATTGTGTTCAATAAGTTATTCGGAGTCTGATAGAACCAACTTGTTTTTCTTCGTGAATAGTAACATGCCCATATGAATAGTAATATGACTCTAATGAATAGTAAATTGTATTATTATTTTATTTTGTTAAGGATTTTATATAATTACATATTTGTTAATTTTTCAATGTGATATAAAATTTGTAATTGTTTTAAAATTGTTAAATTTAGAATTAATAATAATTTTATAAATAAATTAAATTAATAATATATTAAAAATGATTTTCAAAAAAATGTAGTTCATTTTTAAATTCTACGCGTCGAATAATGGTTTGGGTGGTTTTTTGGGACTTTTCTGAAATAGTAGATTTTTTGGTGAATAGTAAAAATACAATTTTGAGTTTTACTGTGTTAATGAAATAATTAATGATGTATTAATTATGTAATAAATCTGGTATACTTTTTTATTGTAAACTAATATGTGAGCTGTCCCAAGTGGCTAATACATTGGTCAAATATCGTGGGAAAACCCATGGTTTCACAAATACCACTAATGAGGTGTCCCTTATAAATTATTAAAATACTCCCTCACTTTTTCTATAAATACCAACCCATTCCTTCATTAAATTCATTACAAATCCCTAATCAACTATAATCTGGAATAATTACCTTCCTAGTAGTCATACCAATGTATCCTCAAGCCCCAAAGGTCCAAACCTCCATGTTCTAGGAGTTACTCTACAATGTAAGAAAATTATCAACTTCTTTCTTTTTCCATTCAAGTTCTCTTTTATGTGGTATAGAATTCAAGAATCCATACCATGTTATTAATTTCATATTATTGTTTCTCTATTCCATTTTATGATTCATTTCTATATGGGTGACCCTTGTACCCCTTCTTTTTAATGTTTTCTAAAACCATGTTGCATAGTTTTTAGGCTGCCAAATTTTTGTAAGGGATTTCTATACTATTTTTTTATTTTATGTTCCTTTTTTTTCGTTACTCAAATCCCCTTACCGAAGAGGAATAAATCTCCATAAATCATTTATATTCTATTTTTTCTCATGTTCATGGGAAATCAGTCATCATTATTATTCTCATATACAACATATTCTTGGAATAAAAACATTCTGTGTGATGTGTCAAATTACCGACATCGTGGACGATGTGATTTCAATTTACATTAATTATTTCATTTCTGGTCATGAAACCATTTTTATGGTTAAACTAGGCTATAATATATTAATTATGTCTCATAAATGGTTCTGAAATTATTTTTTACACATGGTATTAATTTATAAAACAAAATGAGATCATTATTATCAAAGAACCACTAAAATGATCTAAACGAACTCCATTAATGTTTTAACTTAAGAATTATCCTCATATAAATATTCAAAAGTAAAAATAGTATAATTTATGGTTCTGGAAATATTTAAATACCTTTCCATTCTAATTATGTATTTTCACTTCCAATCGACAAGAATATCTATCATTAACCAATCAGGGAAATCATGTAATGAAACACACCCAAAACAATGCAGGGAACAAAATACTAACAATTAATGGGTGAAATAATGTAATGAAATGATCATATAAGATATGATAATGATGTATATGTTTCTATAAGATATTAATAACACTGTTTTAACCGTTATATTGTAGGTTTGTACAAGTTTTAAGTAAGAAAAATCTGAGGTAAGGTAATTCTTAACCCAATTTCCATTCTTTGGGTTGACCTTCTTATGTATTCTTTATGTGGTATTAAGATTATTGGTGTGATGAAATTTTGTTTATATAATGTTGTATTATGTGAATTTACAGTGTATACACATATCTAATCCATTCATTTAATTCAAATTCCAATTATATTTTTAAGTGAATTCCCTTTTAAATTGCTTTTAAAACTCTTTTTAATAAATTTCAAAAGGATTGTTTTTTTCAGTGTATGGGATGAGAGGTTTATCCTGATTTCAAAAAACATTATTACCATGATATGTTTATTAGAAATTATTTATTTTTGTTTTATCCCATTATATCTCAAGATATGTTGTGGTGGTCCCATTATAGCTCAAATATATGTTGGGTTGAGCCTATTATAGCTCAATGTATGTTGGGTTGAGCCCATTATAGCTCAAGATATGACGGGTGAGCCCCATTATTGCTCTCCAATGCATTGGGTACTCCGGATATCGAAGTTGACATAAATGATATTCCATATGTAAGGGTGAATGTAAGTGTGATATGGTAAATATTTCCCAAGGCAACAACATGAGTATTCTATGCATCTGAGTTTTTATGATTGTGGGTTTTATTGATTTTTATGTTATCACATGACTAACGCTTTCTATCTTTATATCCCTTACTGAGTTTTATACTCATCCCATGTTTTTTAAAAAATTCATAGAATATAAGGATGGGTATGAGAAATAAAGGATTTGTGATGTTTGATATGGAGTGTTTTCAAAGAAATCACGTTTTATGTTTTAATGTTTTATATTTTAAAAAAAATAGAAACTATTTTTAATAGTGTCCTATTTTTATGAATGTGGTATGTTATGTATGTAAGTTATAATAATTTTTTGAAACTCTAAACCCAAAAATATCCTCAATGTGTTATAATATATGTTCTTGTTTAAAATTCAATATTAAGTGACATTTTAAGGTCTGGTCCTTATAGAAAGTGAGTTTTTAGGGGGCATCCTAGGGTGCATCTTTTTGTAAATAAAATATATTTTTTAATGTGATTTAATGTGTTTTTCTTCATTTAAGAAATTTTTAGGTTCCACCAAGGTTTTTTGGTTTCAAATAATGATTTCTTGGTTTTTATAAAATAAATTAGTAGTGGGTGATTTTAAAAAAAATTATTGGTTGATTTTATTTTTTCAAATTAAAATTTATTTCATAGTATTTGTGTGTTCCTCTTTTGAGGGTTTTATTGTGTCATTTTATGTATTTAGGTTTGTTGTTGTTCCTTGATATAGAAGGAATAATTTAGATTGTTTTAAGAGTCTTGGATTTCTGAGCTCCATGTCTAGTTCCATTGTTTCTTATCCTCTAAAATGGTAGAAAGATTTTCTTCGAATCTGGTGCCTACCCTAACTCCAAGTGGAGTTGTTGATGTGATATCTTCCTTGTTAGAGAGATTGAGTTATGTATTTTTAGTTCTAGATTCTTTTTACATGGTGATTTTCTTTGGTAATCCTTTGTTTTTGTGGTTGGGTCTCAGTTTTAAAGATTTTGTCATGGTTTTTTAGATATTTTATATGTTTCACCCATTTTATCATCGATCTGTAGAGGTTCTTGTTTCTTTGTACATGATATAGGTGTTGGTTTCACAATCGGGTAACTAGGGTGTTTTCATCATAAGGTGAAGTAATATATCAATATTAAAAAACACATCCAAATTTCAACATTAACCATTCCAAAAATGGTTTACTATTCCAAAATATTATTATCCAACACATTATAATGAATGTTATTGGGATTAAAAATTAAATTATCATTAATCCAAACAATATGAAGTATATATCTAATCATCACATACCAAACATGTGAACACCCACATCATATATTTTCTTGAAACAAGGTAATATCTTGAATTACCATAAAACATTATTAGAAACATGAATTCTTCCTTATTCCTTAAGAAAGACACTATTTATTGGATATTTTCTTTAAATAAAAAAGTGTTTTAAACACCATCAATGAAGGTATAAATATATTATTCAAAAAAACCCTTAGTTAGTTCCATGGTAGTCGATAATATCCAATTTTATTTATCCAAATAAATCATCTCTATATTCCAACTTCATTATCTCAATATCAGGAATATATTAAGTGTTATAATTCCCATAAACATTTTTTTAAATTAACTTTCTACCAAATCAATTTTCTCAGTACAATTCTACATATGATATAAAATACATAACAAAAAATTACTTTAGTAGAATCATTATATGTTCCATAATTCGTATAACTAGTACATCATTGATGAAATAATAAAATTTCGTAATTATTGAATCCAGATATATGAAAATTAATCATTCTTATTCATCTGTGGAAGTAGTATAATATTGACCATGATCTATTATTCTATTTTGGGGTATATTCCATTGGAAATTGAGACATTGATTTTTGTAGTATCCTATCTCCTTATAGTTGAAACACTGCACATTGGGAATTTTTTCTTATCCCTGAAATCATAAGAATATGGGACTTTTTTCCAAAATTGTGTGAAACTCCCATTCCAATTAAACAAGTACCAATGTGATTATTTCTAAAATTATTACATAAGAAAAAATACTTCATTAACTTCTTCTCATTATCCTTATTTTTTCCTACTTTCCTCGTGTTCTTGTTCTTCCCTCCTAATCCATGATACTTAGAGAATTATTTATCTATCTTGTTATCACATGATATTATGTCCTCATATAGTGATAATTATTGATATAATAGTTACATTCAATATATTTTTTTATGAACATAATGGAAATGATCATTATTTATCTTTGGATCATGTGATTTGGTGAGGATCACATTACTTCTGGTATGTTCCATTTCTAAAAGATAATATAGACTTGATTGGATATTATCATACATACTCACTAAACTAATGAAATACATAAAATAAATTTTATATTTTATGCATAGATGATCTCATAATCATAAACATGATTAATCTGGGATTTTCTTCTGTAATTATCCTTAAATTCCATAATAGAGTTTTGTTCCATGATCTATGCTTTCTAAATCTAGTTTCCAAGGATGCTACTAAACTCCTATTTATACAAATTGTAACATCCAGACCTGAATATACCAAAGTGAATTCATTAAATTATTAAATTGGTATGATTACAAGGAATTAAGTCATGGAGGTCTGATCAGTTTAGTAGTTTTGGAAAAACCAAATTACATACATGATACACATATTACATCTGGAAATAGAAAATAAAACATGTTACATAGTAAAATTAAATTTACTACATCCTTGAAAGTTCATTAAAATATTTATTCTTAATAAATTGATTAATGGAAACAAAATAAGAGTGATCTCAAATGATAAATAATGGTAAGTTCAATGGTATAGAAAATGAATCAATGAAAATAATCATAATTACAATGTAAATAACTAAGCACACATTCCATATAATAAATAAAATGAGAATGAATTGATTCCATAGAAATTTAAAAGAAAAAATCTCATGGATAGTAATAATAACTATATTATAAATGATGTAAATGATTAATTATTAGACTTTATGTTTCCTAGAAACTTGATACCATTACTATCAAGATTTATTCTTAATATAGTTTAAACTATTCTGATTTCGCCATTTGATTCATCTCATGAGACTATCGATGCATTATGGGGGTTCATTAAAAAGTCCCAAAACCATAGTTATTTAATTAAACAATCCCCAAACTAATTATTTCATGTCCAATTCATTCCTTTTATATCAATGAATCGAATTAATTAATGAACAATGTGACTTGTAAAATATTTGTATTTAATAAAAGATACGAATTTATCAATAATTTTATATTTAATCAAATAAATATTAAATTGAACATCATATTTAAAAACATTATACGGTTTAGGAAATAATAATATCCATTGCATGAGAATTTTTATATTTAAGAAAAATTTAATGTGCATTAAAATGATCTTAAGTAAGTGATTAATTCAATAAGAAGTTAGAATTCACAAAATAAAGAGATAATGTAAAGATAACAGTGACCACGTAGTAATTTTCCATTCAAAACACCTTGAATGAGATAATATAACATAAACCATTAATAAAATTAATATATAAGGATTCATGATATAATATATCAAAAGGGCAGTAGATACACCACCTAAAAATTAGTAAGTTTTGAATGTGACATTTATCTCACTAATGTAAAAAGGTGAGATGAAAATCATGTACCTTTAGTCTGACATATCATATATGTATGTATCTTATTGGATAATAAACTTACGTTAATTATTTACATTATTAATATCTTTTTTAAATTTTATTATTATTTTTACTTCATCTATTACAATTTTTTGTACAATTACTTACACAATTAAGTTTACGTTAGGTGTTTTGACAAAATTTAGCTCTTGTGTCCAAAAAAAAATTAGTAGGTTGACTATGGTCAAGGGGTTAATTATATAAAAATCTCCATAATAATAATAATTTCATAATTATCATATTTATACATAATTTTTATTTTAAAACCAATCATGAATTATGGTTATGAAAAATGAACCAACATTCCAATCATGGAGACAGTAGGTCGTATGTGCGCATGAGTACTATTCCCATTTTTCAATGATGATTTTTAATAGAAGATAAGTACAAATATATATTTCAATAATTATTATTATATCATAAATACCTTGTTATTTAATAAAATATACTTTTATATATAAATATTTTTATGTAAAAGTAATCACATCACGTCGAGGAGGCAGTAGTCTACACATCCACAAATGACTTTTTCACCTTTTTAGTGTGTGAAATGTGTAATAATGAAAATAAAATATTATATTTCTAAAAAGGTAACTATGTATTGAATATAATATAGATTTAATTTATTTAAATTATTTTTAATCAAACTTATCCTTAATACATTTCATTTAATATGTGGACATATTGCATTGCTTTGAGGAAGAGGTATTTCTTCGTACACAAATGGTGATTTTGTTACACATTTGATGGAACTGTGTTTAGGTGTAGAGAAAACTCTTAAAATAACAACATCTCAGTGAATTTTTGACACTTATGTTACTATATATTCAAAATATAATAAAAATTTAATATTTGGTGAAATAAATACAACACAAACGAATGTTTGAAAAATGTAACCTTTTTTGGGTAACTCCTTTTGGATTGCAACAAAGGGATTACTTGGTAAATTTTATTCCCAAAGTTAGGAATATTTTTTGATGGTAGGTATTTTTGGATATTATTTGGTTATATTTTTTATTATTCAATGTGTCTTGAGAGGTGTGGAAATGGGAAGAGTGAGTGCATTTTTATTGTGGCGGAGAAGTGGCATTCTTTTAAATACCAAAAGGTAAACACTATTGTGAGGTATCTCTTACATCACAAGCTTAAAATATGTACATATAATGGATTAAATTTTAAATTAGGACATGAATAACTCACACCAAACAAAAATAAATTAATTTTTATAATTTCTTTCCTTAGTCTTTAAGTTTTATTATTTTTATTATTTTAGTTTTTATTAAACATACTAGTTTTCTATTCAAAGTAATTTAACTGTTAAGAGTAAATTAAAGTTATATTTATTATAAAAAATAAACCCACTTAATTATAAAAAATTTAAAAAATTTAAAAATATAAATATAATGTTTTTTGTAATTAATTTTAACACAAGAACATATAATATGAAAAAACCCCACTTCAACCCGAACTATGCTACCAATATTTTTACTATCTGTGGGTTAATATGATCATTATAAAAGATAAATTGATCCATGAATGGACCATAATTTATATTTAATAACACATACAAATCACTTGGTATATGGCATTATTTTAATTAATTTTAAATCATTTAATAAAAAACCTTTTTGTTAAATAAAAATATTGTCAATTTTAAAATTATTTATTAAATTTTAATTTAATGATATCAAAAAAAATTATTTAAAATATTTTAAGATAGTATATATGAAAAATTATATATTCATCTAAAAAATAGTATAACATAATAATTTATTAAATTTACTTCTGGTGGCGGCTTCTCCTCCATGGGCTTGAACGTCTCAGAGGATCTCATCATTTGCTGCCTTTTGTTTTAGACAAGGCTTTTCTGGTGGCATGGTGAGTCCATTGTTTGAGTTTCCTGCTGCTACGGTGAGGTTTTCATAATGTTTCTGCATTGTCTAGATGAATTGGGTGGATCTGTTCACCGTGTATGGGATTGAAGGAGGCGGAGGGTTTACGGTCCTACTTTGGTACGGGTTTGCTTCTTTCCCTGGTTTGCGTTTTTCATTCTTGGATATGTGTTTTTGTTGTGATGTTGGTTCGAGGTTGGATCTGGATACATTTTTTGGTTGGTCTTCTTTGGCGGTGTTGTTATAATGTGGTGTCCATGATGGTTTTGAGGTTTTTTGTGGTGACTTTGACAATTGTGTTGCACGATGATCGATTATGTGAGGATGTGGACCTACAAATGGTTTGGGCATGTTACTAGTGTGATCTGGTTTCACCGAATGACAATGGTGGATTACTGCAACTGAGATTTCTACACTGTTTGATGTTTTTTTTTTGACTTTTTTGGTGGTTTTTCCGATTTTGGGTGGAAATTGGACAAGGTTGGTCTTCTGGAGTGATGTTAATCTTGATTTGGAGAGGAGTTTGAATGTTTTATTGGTCTGAGGTTGCGCTGCGGTTTCCTACAAAGTAGGGTGCAGCATCTGGATGGCTTGGTCTTCCTCGCTCTGGCCTGTTCATCGCCCTTTGTGGATGCGCTCTTTTGAGGGCCCATCTCACTTCACTGGAGGACTGGGCGGAATCTGACTAGAGTCTGTCGCGGGTTTGTGGATTTGGGCTGGTGTCGACAGTCGCATCGCTGGGTGTTTGAGGAGACCAGGTCTGAGGTTTGTCCAGCTCTCCTGATGTTTTTTCCCATATTTCGTGGTTCCTCGGCCATTTCCTGGTGTTTTCGTCTTCAATTGTGATGGTTTGTCTGTTTCAAGTCTTGAATATATTTCATCCATTGTGCTTGGATGATTTTTAGTTGTGAAGTTGTGAATTTGTGATGTGGTAATGTCATGTATGGTTTCTCACTTTTTCCTTAAAAGTGTTTTCATAATAATAAAAAACAATTTTCAGTCAGTAATCAATAAAAATTATATTTAAATTATCATGTTTTAAAAATCATTTATATTTAAAAATAATGTTTATAACTAAAACTACGTAGCTTCATACATACTCTAAATCTTTATAAATGATAAAGGAAAGGAAGGATTCTTTTTTGAATTTTTCATTAGTTAACTTATTATATAAGTCACTTTCATGGAATAGTATCCCAATAACTCATAAATTTTGAATTAATTGGGGATATGGTCAAACTATTGGGATACAATGGATTCTAGAAAAGTTTTTAGGTCATTTTGGCTCTTAATATTAAGGTTTAGTACCTTCTTAGTCTTAATTTTACCTTAATCACTATAATTATTTTTAATTACTTTCTCTATTATTTTTGGTAGAAAACTAAGTTGACCTTATTAGATATTATAAATTATTATGAATCCAAATACTGATTCCATTTTTCTAAACTCTAATCATATAATTGGAGGAAAGTAATTTAAAATTAATCTCGTAAATGAGATGACAATACTGGGTTTTAAAGTAAAAAATGTTCAAAAGATTTGTAAGTTTTTATATCCATTTTCAAATTGAAACTGATTATAATGAACTAAATTAGATTAAATGATATATAAATAATATAATATGACATTAAAACCAATTTAAAATACAATTTAACACTATAAATTATTTTTTTGAATAAAAGCATTTTTCAATTAAAATGATGTATTTTTCACTATTAGTCAAAAATAAAAATTCAAAGAAAAATACAAAAAATTAACTGTACCGACCCACTTATTCACATTATTTTTAGAGGGTGGTGAATCATTACTTGAAATTAATTGACATCCCCAAGATATCAAAGGCTTGCACTAAATTTCTAAGGGTTTCTATATATGTGGGGGATGATTTACCCTATATGAATAAAACCACAACCAACAACCATAACCAAACAACCATCATATGATGCATGAATAATTAAAGGCCAACTCAACAACATCCTTTATAACAAAACAAACAGAAATTTGCAATATTGGAAGACAAACTAATCATCAAAGTAAATAGTAGAAAAATAACTACAAACTCCTAGATGACCATAAGACTCCATGATCTAAAATATCCATTGTCCAACATCACCAAACAAACCAAGTATCATGAGTTGGTTCTAAAAACATGTTACACATTACCTTAACACATGTCCTATAACATAGAATATAAAAATTCACTAAAGTACCAAAGAAGGGGTGACTATAAAATTCATTAGGTTTCCCCCAATGACTTCCCTACTCATTCCACAATGATAGAAAATTTAGCGACATATATATAAATAAAATTATATAAAATAATTATGAAAAATAGTTTATAACTAAATATAAAAAAGTTCCAAAAACCATTTAAAACCAAGGGTAAACAACTTCTATTTTAAAACATTTTCCTGCAAGTCACATTTTTAGTAAAACATCAAAACAAGGCTTTAAAACTATTTATAAATATCATTTTGGAATAAACATTTCACTTAACCACACTTCAAACTACGAATGCAACATGTACCTCCATATACTTGTGAGCGGTGAGATATCCTTCCACTAATCTATCACTTAGTTGACCACTTTGACGGGGGTACTTCAAGCTCATATATGTCCCAACCTTTTTATGGGGGTCCTTCAAGACCATATCCATCCCAATTAATAATAACACACACCACAACCAATGATAAACCCATTCCAAAAAAATTGTGCTCAACCAATTCGATAAACTCGTTCTTTTATTGAAAAATCATTAACCAATCCAATTCAAAAAAACCATTTTATTTCAATAAAAACATTTCTTTTATTAAAAAAATCTCAATCAAACCCATTTACCATAATTTTAGAAAATAAACATTTTAAAATTTACATTTTAAAATCGAGAACCAAAGTGACTTTTTAAGAACTCCCACTTTTCTAAATTTCCACAATTCACCAAACCGTCACTAAAGAGGGATTCCAAAAGTTTTCAAATAGAAAATTCACAATCCATTTAAAATGAAATAATAAATTTTTAATAATTCCAATATGTTAAACAGAGGGGAGTCGATAGTGAATCCACCTTCCTTGAGGGTTTTGATAAAAACTGAAAACGAGTGAAGAACTCTCGTGAAACCGGGTAAGAATCCCACAAAACTGCTTTAGATCCCTTCCCATAAGCTAATCAGAACCAAATATCATCTTATTTAGCATCCATAATCTTATATATAACCACAAAGGGTGTATATATAAGAATCCAAGAATAAGGGTGAAGAATATATATGAAAACATTAGAAGAACAATGAAGAACAAGCACTTACCTCAAGAATCTGGCTTCTAAACACTAAGTAAATGCTAGATCAATTCTGATTTTTGTGGTAGAGGTTCTCTAACCTTCAAAAGGGAATAATCCCATGTTAGGGATGCATAATAATAAAAATGAGGTATTTGAAGTCAAAAATGTGTGAGATACAGTTTTTTAGTATCTCTCTTTGACCCCGTGCATTATTTAGTCGCACAAATAGAAAAACTATGTGTTAATCGTCTGTTAGATAATACCTAGATATACCCTCACATAGACTCCTCAAATGGTCCCCATAACCATGTGAAAACCATGTTAAACCCTCTTCCACAAAATTCCCAAAACCACTTTTTCAAAGCACACGGTTTGTACTAGGGTTTGGCATTGTTTGGACACCTATGTGTAGCCCGTGAACCTACCCTTTAGCCCCCAAAACCGTCCAAATGTTCTAAAAAATATCCCAACCTTTACCCTTAAACATTATATAAATGAAAATAATAAATAAAATGTTACATTCCAGAAACCATGGGTGCTAAATTCTCCCCACTATTGGTCTTTCCATCCCCAGACAGCAGAATATTATCCTTACCCTGAAAGAGTTATGGCTGCTGCTCTCTCATTTCCATCTCATGTTCCCAATTCTCTTCCTAAATATAGCCATGTTTCCATAAAACATATACTAGGGTCATTATTTTTCAATGAAATTCTTTATCCATCCTACCCACAATCTTCATTAGGATATGTACCAATGATGCATCTGGATCATGGTCAACAAGATCTCATCTGATCACATGGTCAGGATCAGGATGATACTTTTTCAAAAGAGATATGTGGAACACATTTTAAACCAAACTAAACCATGGTGGAAATTCCAACTGATATTCCACCTCACCAACCCATTCCAGGATCTCTAAAGGGCCTATTTATCAAGGATATAACTTTCCCTACATCCCAAAATGATGATGTCCAAGCCTTGGAGTGATCCTTAAGAACACGTGATCACTCACTGTGAATGAAAAAGGTCTTCGGTGATGATCCACATATGATTTATGAAAACTCTGAGACATATTCATTCTCTATCTAATTAATTGAATCTTATTTGTAGTTTCTTGGACAAGGCTTGGCCCAACTGATAAATTATCAGTTGTTTCCACCCAATAAAGTGGATAACGAAAAGGACTCACATACTCATCCTCCTCCAATGGCCCGAAGGCCTTCATTTTTTATTGAATCCTGAAATCTGTTATTATACGATAACTCCACTAATGGAACATTCTCTTCCCATTAGAAAAAAACTATTACACAATCCTTTTGCATATCATTCAACGTTTTTGTCATCCTTTTAGATTAGCCATTCTTTTTAGGGTGATACGCCATACTCATAGTCAATTAGGTCCCAATGGATTTTTTAGGTATTTCCAGAAATGAGACATGAACAAAAAATATATGTATTATAGGATCAAAACTGGTATTCTATGTCTCTTCACCACTTATTAGATATATATATCAGATAAATTGTACACCGTATGAGCCTCATGAATATGGATGAAATGAGCTGACATGGTGAATCGATCCACCATTACCCATATAGAATCGTGTTTCCAAACCATTCATGGGATACCTATAATAAAATCCATTTTTATCTGCTACCATTTCCACACTGGAATAGGTAAGTAATGTAACATACAACATGGTCATTGATGTTCTACCTTAACTTACTGAAAAGTTAAGCACTTTGAAACAAACTGAACCACCTTTTATTTCATGACATTCCACCAAAACTACAAATTCAACACCTTATACATATTCTGTATTCCATGATGTAAATCCCATTTTGATTGGTGGTATGCATGAGTAAATTTTCCCTAACAAGAATCGGGTACAACCATTTGATTTACAAACCACAACACTAAACTCCCATCATGTTTCCAACCATCAATTATCTCCCCACCATTGAGTTTTGAACTAATGACCAGGCATTCCAAATAAGATGTTTGTGCTTGTTTAACCATGTTTACCAAATCAAGAATCATAGAAACCAAAAAGAAAATCACAACATCACATCAGTCTTTAAATTCCAAATGCATATCATCTTGGACCGACATCAAATACTACTCATCTGAACATTATTTTTTTAACAGAGCATATTCATTTCTTCTTAATGCATCAGCCACCGAATTACCATTTCTTAGTGTATACATTAAGTCAAATTCAAAAATATAGAGATACTCCATCAATATAAATTGCCTCATATTCAAATCCCAATGTGATAAAATATGTTTCAAGCTCTTATGATCTATGAAGTCAGTGAATTTTTTACCAATGATATAGTGACACAAATTCTTTAAATCATGGATGACAGAAACAAAATACAAATCATGTGTTGGGTAATTCTTCTCATGCACTCTCAACTTCCTTGATTCATAAGCATCTAAGTGGTCTCATTATATGAGGACACATCCAAACCTAGATCCTAAGGCATCACAATACATGAAATACCCTTGTCTTGACTCTGGGTAAATAAATATAGGTGCTGATGTAAAAAAAATTAGCTCTTAAAAAGACTTCTGGAATTCTTCACTCCTTTTAAATTGAACATTCTTCTTTTTCAAAGTTATCATTTTTTATGCTCATCAAGATAAGTCATGAACAAATCATTGTTAATAACTTTCTAGACCAAGAATGTTTCGTATCATTTGGCAGTTTCTAAGAGAAAAAAGATTATATCTTCTATAGATCTACTGAAAACCCTTTTCCAGAAATTAAATGTCCATGAAATCATACCTCTTGTATCCAAAAACACACTGAAAATTTTGGATACAATCAATGATCTCTCATTATTCCTAACATTGTCACCAATTGTTTCTCATTCTCAACCCTTGTCCTTGAGTACACCAATATGCCATTCCCAAACACTAAAACAAAAGAATCCATATATCTCTAAAATATATTATTTATAAATTCCATAAAGATCATTAGTGAATTCGTATGACCAAAAATAATGATTATGTATTCATAATGTCTAGATATGATTCTGAACACGGTTTTCAAAATATCCACTTTCTGAACATGTAATTGTTGATATCCTGATCAAATGTAAATTTTAGAGAACCACTAATCTCCCATGAATTAATCGAATAGGTCATAAATTCATGGAAGTGAATATCAATTCGTTATCATAACATGGTTAAGATTTTGATAATACACATAGCCTTAGAGTTCCATCTTCTTCCTTGGCGAACAAGACTAGTGCTGCCCACGGAGATGTGATCGACCAAATGAAACCTTTTATTTCTAGATATTACAAATTCACTTTCAATTCCCTTAACTACATTGGTTCTATCCTATAAGAATTAAGGGAAATAGAACTAGTATCTCAGAGGATATCAATCAAAAACTCTACTTCTCTTATTGGTGGTAACCTTGAGAAGTTCTTGGGAATGGAATCTGAAAGTAGATTCAAAACATCTAGAAAACTAATATCCCTAGTAACATCAATTTATGACATGGTAAATGCCACATATTGGTAATAATTTATTCCCACTTCTATTTCCAACAAGCTCATTTCACATGTCTTTACAACCCTTGGTCCTCTGAAGATATTCTTGACACCATCCTCAGTTATAAAACTAATTGTTTTACTATAATAGTTGATGTGAGCCTTAAACATTGTAAACCAATCCATAACTTGTATTAGATCAAAGAAATAAATGTACAACACAGAAAAATACCATTTCTACTCAACTCCATCTATAGTTATAGAACATACTCTACAAAAAAATGCTCAACATTCTCTTTTACTAAGAGGATTTTTATGTTTTATCGCAAAAGTTAGCATCTTGAGTTTTTAACTTATAAGATCAAGAGCATGTGAAGAAATGAAGGGATAAAAATCACCAGTATCAAGTGTCACTTGAATAAGGGTGGAAATTAAAACAATCATACCCCTTACCATAAATCATCCATCATAATCATTCACAATTATCTACTCAAATCCAAACAATTTATTCGGTGTTGGAATTTTCTCCTCCCAAAGTCACTGAGATATCACGTTCATCCATTGTTTCTTTGTTCACTAGAATTGCATAATCTATAATACAGAGAACCATAATCTTCAATCTAATATCCTACCTTAGCCCTGATTCAGAGATATGGGCTTTCAAATCCGCAGTCTCCACAACTTCAGGTTAATTGTGCACTAAATTCATGAATTTATCAGTATATTCTACGATAGATAGATTTTCATGCTTCATGCTAAATAATTCAATCATTATGTGGATCCTGGATCCAAGCAGCGATCCCAAACAGCATTTTAATATCACATTTAATTACCTATACAATTCTAGGTATTTCAAATAGCCACGACCTCAGCCACATGACACCCCAAATATGGGTTTGTAGCTCAAAAACACACAAAACTCACAATTGTTGGAAATAAACACCAAGCCACCTACCTTTAACACCAACGAATGATATACGCAAACGTCGACTCCAAAAATTCCCAAAGATGACATAGATCTGGGTTAGAAGAAAAATCATTCAAACTTAAATAACTTCCCTTGAAGTAAAAAAAATATAAGGCCCCAGCCTTAAACCTTACTTAATCTTGAGTTATTACAAGATTACACATTGAGGATCTTTTCGGGTTTAGAGTTTCAGAGAATTAGATCATAAAACTTTCATCACATTCCACATGTAAACAAAGTTGTTACATAAAAGATAGTATTCTTTTTCCCATCAATGGAATCACATTTAAAATATAACATGGATTCATTATTGACACTTACTTGGAACTATCATCATATCATGTACCATTCCCTTGACCTGTGAAAAACATTTCAAAAAAACTTGGGATGAGCATAAAAAGCTCAGTATGGGTTATAAAAATATGGAAAGGAAACATGAGTTCATATATACATAAGAATGAAATCATGTTTTACCCATAAAACATAAGCACTTTACAATACCTCATCAAATCATGAATAAATCATATAAATCATAAGACATAAAGGTAACTTGAGGCATTCATAACATTCTTACATAGGGAGTAACCCTCTTGGTTACGTTTGGAATACCCACCACAGTATATTCCCTAAATCACTTCATAGAAACCTTAACGTTTCACTCCTCTGCGTTACCCAATGCATTGGAGAGCTATATCGGGCTCACCCACCCTTATTTTATCACGGAACCACCCGTCTTCATAATAATTCCCAAGAACCTCAACATAATCGTATCACATAAAACATGCATAAAGGAAACATAACATTTCCTCCTTTCAATCACAAGATATCAATACAACACATTGATATAAAAACATTATGAAAACCATTTTCAATACCAAAATAAAAGAAAAGTAAAACATGGTATTTATTTTTCTTTTAAAAAAAGGTATGGCTTGTAGAGGAATCCGAAACTCAAATAATGGTCACGGCGGTGGAGAAGTCGTTGTCGCCGCATACGTACAACAAAAACATTCCCTTTTGTCATTTAGTAAAATGCTTCATATAAAAAATATTCCTTTTGGATAAATGTAAAAGTCAAAGGGGTTTATACACCGTATAAAAGAAGGTTGTGTATAAAACAAAATATGCCTCAATGAAAGGAGATTGAGACGAAGTCCCATACCTCGGGTCCGACATGACTTGGTCGTTCTTTAATCTCCTGAATAATAAACATGAGTTAATTTATACTTGTTTAAGAACCTTTTTTAAGTTCATTATTCCTTTTATATCACTTATTTCCATGTCATGAACACTATGTAATTATTTAAGTTAATAACGGTCGTTTTAACGATCATTGGTACTTGAGTCAAAAATAAACCCTTTATTATTACAAGTTGTTCATGTATCCATTATATCCAGAATTATAATCATGATGTATATATCATATATATCCAGTATATATATGCATTTATAATATTACATAATCATTTAGAGGTAAGAAATGAAATGCATCATTCATTGAGACGGTAAGCCGTACGTACGCATGAACGCTACTTTCATTTCTATTTCGTATTTTATAGAATGGAATCATAATGATATAAAGTTATATTAGAATTACAGTATAATATCATATATATTATCATAGTTCCATCCTTTATACGTCCCACATATGGTATTTAACGAATCAAATCACTTTGCGGGGGCCGTAGTCCGCACTTCCTTAAATGAAGATATCGCGTTTACCCATAATGGAAACCATAAAGGTATGCCCAAAATAAAAAATACAGAAGCTTAACGAAAACATAAACATATTATATATCATATATAAATATAGTGACATCTTAATGGCCTCCTTTTAATGTGTTAAAAGAATGTTTAACAATCATCGTTTCGGGAGGCATAAATTCTCCATCCACGGAAACAGTATGTTCTTTAACCATTAGATGTAGGTGTGTGTAAGTGTAGCTCGAATCCTTCTTATAACAACATCCTAGTATATTGAAGATACCGGATTGGTTACAAAAGAGATTAATAAAATGAGTTTAGGGGGTTGGAGAAGCAAAATAAAACAAAAGGACTCAAGTGAAGACATTACCTTAAAATCGGGTAACTCCCTTTGGTTTGAGCTCAAAGGCTTCCTTGGGAAGACTTCTGCCCAAAGTGAGGGTTCAAGGAGTAAGAGAGGGAAGTGTAGAGACAAAATGAGCAGGTTTTGGCCGAGAAAAAGGCTTTGGAAGTGTGGGTAAGGAGGTAGAGGTGGGGGCCTTTTATAAGAGGAGAGGAGGGGCACTCTTGGAAAGTAAAAAAATGTTACTTTATTTTAAAATGATTTTAGAATTAAAAAGGTCCCACATTGATATAATTAGAGAGTAGGGTGATAAGGGTTATAAATACACCCATCCAATAGGTTTTGGACATGTTTAGGTCTTAGATGTTACATTATCTTTACATTTTATTTAAATCCTTTGTTAATGAGGTAATCACTACATCATCATGATGTCATATATAATTTAATAAATTTAATGCCTAAAAATTATAAAAAAATATCATTATATAGGAAATCTTTTTATATTTCTAATGAGTATTTATAGTCCAAGAGATCATTTATGTAGACAAAATTAAAAATATTTTACTTAGGTGATACATTCTTTGTCACATTTAACATTCTTTAAAAATAAAAATATAAAAAGTCACTTTCTCACAAAAGTGATTCCATGGGGCCCCCAAGTTTGGCACAAGGCATCCCCTGGTCGGCAATGAGACAACCAGTAGCCTTAGGACACATTTTGGTGTCATTTTCTATTATTATGATATTATTTTTTTATCCTTAA
The DNA here is from genome assembly GCA_963277665.1 of Viscum album. NCBI lineage: Eukaryota > Viridiplantae > Streptophyta > Magnoliopsida > Santalales > Viscaceae > Viscum > Viscum album. Next base: position 1,589,875,026 of record OY728161.1, on the reverse strand, counting down.
CTACCCAATTACTCATTAATCAAGATAATTAAAGATAATTACCGTCGTTACTATTCATAATTTCCAAAAACAAAAGAGTCTTGATTACATAATTTGGACCTTATTATTCCAAATATGTAATCCATTTTACCAAATTCCAAACACATAAATTGCAATAATTGATTTAATAATAATTCTCGTTGTCAAAATAAATAGTGGGATTTTTTGAAACAATATCTATGAAAAGTTTGGCATTAGTTTATGACCAATTAAAAAGTGAAATTAATCCTAATTACCACCATTAGATTAAATGGTAAATATATATTCATATTAGACTTTAATACCAGTTAAAAAGATAATATAACCATATAGTTAAATTAAATGAAAAAGCAGTTTTGATGTAAAATGCAGTATTTTTCACTATTCATTTAAAAATGAACATTGTCTGAAAAATACCAAAAATTTATCCAATGTAAATTTCAATGTCCCAATAATAATGAATATTTTTATTTTGACAAATATATATTATAAAATAGTCAAAAGTTTGTTTTAAAAAGGGTTTTCCATTAAAAGGCAGTAAAACAATCTTTTAAGAATATTAGTGTATTCCATGCATAAGATTGTATTTATTTTCATTTTAAGCCTCTAAAACACTATATTAATCATTAATAGACATAGATAAAAATATCTATTATTCATTACTTACTTGGGATGTTACATACTTTTCCCCTTTAGAAAATTGCGTCCCTGCAATTTATTTACTTATCAAATAAATGGGGGTACTTATCCCTCATTGCATTTTCAGATTCCCTTGTTGCCTCTTAAATCATGTGGTTTTTCAACAAAAACTTTACCTGATTAATCACCTTATTCTGTAACACTTCCACCCTGTGGTCAAGAATCTGGACTGGTTGTTCCTCATAAGATAGGTTCTCTTCCAGTTGAACTACCTCTGGACTCAAAACATGAGATGGATCTGGCATATATTTTCTCAACATCGAAACATGAAAAACATTGTGTACCTGAGATAAACTCAGAGGTAAAGCCACTCGGTAAGAAACTGATCCAAATATCTCCAGAATTTCATATGGTCCAATGAAACTTGGACTCAGCTTTCCTTTCTTACCAAATCGCATCACACTTTTCCATGGTGAGACTTTGAAAAAAATATGATCACCTACCTCAAAAGATAGATCCTTCCTCCTGTTGCCCGTATAACTCTTCTGCCTGCTATGAGTTGTTCTCATGTGTTTCTGTATCAGATGAACTTTTTCTGCCAACTCATCTACCAATTATGGTCCCATCAGCTTCCTTTCACCTACTTCATCCAAAAGTTCTAGAGTTCGACACCGCTTCCCATATAATGCCTCAAATGGTGCCATCTGTATACTGGAATGAAACCTGTTATTATATGAAAATTCAACGAAAGAAAGATGTTGGTCCCAACTTCCTTGATAATCCATCGAACAAGCTCGTAGCATATCCTCCAAGGTCTGAATTGTTCTTTCCGACTGCCCATCTGATTGAGGATGAAAAGCTGTACTAAAATTTAATTCAGTACCCAACGACTTCTGAAGGCCATTCCAAAAGTTAGAAGTGAACCTGGGATCACGGTCAGATACAATGGAGAGGGGAAATCCATGTAACCTGACTATCTTTTTAAGATACAAATGGGAAAGTTGATCTAGGGAAAAAGTATCTCATATAGCAAGGAAATGAGCAGACTTGGTCAAGCGATCAACAATAACCCAGATTGCATTATTACCTCGAGGGGTCTTCGGCAATCCCACAACTAAGTCCATGGATATATTATCCCATTTCCACTCTATAACTAGTAAAGGCTGAAGCATCCTTTTTGGTAACTGCCTCTCTGCTTTAACCTGTTGACATGTCAAACACTTCATAGTAAAATCAACAATATCTCTTTTCATTCCATCCCACTAGTAATACTCCCAAAGATCCCTATACATCTTAGTACTGCCAGGATGAACTGAAAACGGAGAACTATGAGCTTCACATAACAACTCTCTCTTCAACTGTGAAACACAAGGCATACACAATCTCTCCCCAAATCTCAAAACACAATCATTATCAATGTTGAATTCAAGAAACATACCTTTCCAAACCAGCTCTACCTTTTTCTGCAACTCACTGTCTTGCTTCTATGCTTGCTTGATTATATCTGATAGAGATGATCTCACTGATACCTGATACAAAACAGAAGAACTTCCTGCACCAACAACTTCTATGCCAAAGTTCATTAAATCCTTAAACAAAGGATCATGCTCCAAACGCAACATTTCTAATGAAGCATTACTTTTTCGACTCAAAGCATCAGCCACTTTATTTGCTTTTCCTGGATGGTAATTAATTGTATAATCATAATCCTTGATTAATTCTACCCATATCCTCTGTCTCATGTTCAATTCTTTCTGAGTGAATATATACTTTAAACTTTTGTGATCAGTATATATTTCACACTTTACTCCATACAAATGATGCCTCCAAATTTTTAAAGCGAAAACAACAGCAGCTAATTCCATATCATGTGTAGGGTAATTTACCTCATGAGTTTTCAACTGTTGTGAAGCATAAGCAATTACCTGATCATTATGCATTAGGACACAACCAAGTCCTTTCAATGAAGCATCACTATATATAACAAACTCACCATTCCTGGAAGGAAGTTCCAAAACTGGAGCATTCACCAATCTTCTTTTCAACTCCTGAAAACAATCATCACATTCTTTTGTCCAGATAAACTTAACACCCTTTCGAGTTAGCTTAGTCATTGGACTAGATAACCATGAAATATTTCTAACAAAACATCGGTAATAGCCTGCCAAACCAAGGAAACTACGAATCTCTGTTACATTTGTGGGTCTTGGCCATTCTTCAACAACCTTTGTTTTTGCAGGATCAACAGTTATCCCATCTTTAGAAACAATATGACCAACGAAAGACATTTGTTTCAACAAAAACTCACACTTTCTGAATTTACCATACAATTTCATTTCGTTCAAGGTTTTCAAAATGACCCTTAAATGTCTTTCATGTTCTTCTTTACTTTTAGAAAATACCAAAATATCATCAATGAAAACCACCACAAACTTATCCAAGAACTCATGGAAAATTCTGTTCATTAAGTCCATGAATACAGCAGGTGCATTGGTTAGCCCAAAAGGAATTACTACAAATTCATAATGGCCATATCTTATACGAAACGTAGTCTTTGGAACATCTTCTTCCTTTACCTTCAACTGATGGTACCCCGATCTCAAGTCAATCTTTGAAAAATACTGAGCTTCCTGGAGCTGATCAAACAAATCATCGATATGAGGAAAAGGATATTTTTTCTTTATAGTGATGTTATTCAAGGCTATATAATCAATGCAAATTCTCATAGAACCATCTTTCTTTTTAACAAATAAAACAGGAGCACCCCATGGTGACGTACTAGGTTGAATGAAACCTTTCTCTAATAAATCTTGCAATTGCTCCTTCAACTCTAAAAGATCAATTTGAGCCATTCGATAAGGGGGTTTTGAAATTGGCTTAGCATCAGGAACTAAGTCAATAGTAAACTCAACTTCTCAATCTGGTATTATTCCAGGCAACTCATCATGAAAAACATCAGGATACTCATTTACCACTGACACATCATTAATCTGAACAGTTCCTTTATTTTCAACGATGTGTGCAAGGTAACATTCATTTCCATCGTTTACAAGTTTCTCGACCTCTTGATATGTTATCAACAGTAAGGGTACATTCTTGTACACAAACTGAAAGTCTTTCTGAAAAGAAAATTCTTTATCTCTACAGTCAATCCTAGCATGGTAAATAGAGAGCCAATCCATACCCAAGATAACATAAAACTCTACTAAAGGTAAAACAATAAGGTTTGCAAGTAGGTTCTTTCCACAGATAAGGATAGGAAGATTCTTATAAATTATTTTTGCCTCAACATTTCCCCCAGGTGTTTTTATAATAATTTCAGGAGTCATTTCTTGAGATGGTATTCCCATTTTACTAGAAAAGGTTTCAGAGATGAAAGAATGTGTAGACCCCGAATCAAACAACACACTGGCATAATCTGAAAAAACAAACAAAGTACCTGATACAACTTCATTTGATGGCCCGACATCTAATGAAGTAGTTGCAAAGGATTTCACCACCCCTTTCTACTTGTTGTCTAACTGCTTCCCATCACTCAAGCTCTTTATAGGACACTCATTTGCATAGTGACTCATCTCATTGCACTTAAAAAATTTCAATAACTATAAATCAAATTTGGTCTTACCTTCACCTTGATATTTTTCAGTGTAATAACGAGCCTTATGTCCCATCTTACCGCATCGGTAGCACTTTCCAGAATTCATAAGACATTACCCAGCATGCCGTTTCCCACATTTATCACAAACTGGAAACTTATTTTTCTTACCATCAGACCTTTTTGAAGAATTCTTCCCTTTCTCCTGCCACCTCGGTCTCTTCTTCTGCTGGTTGTTATAGAACACTTGATCATCGACAAACTCTATTTCCACCTTCTCAGCACATCGAAAAAGCTTTTCATAACTTTTAAACTCACGAGAATCCAATGCCCTTCGATATTTTGGCTTTAATCCTGAGTAAAAATGATTGATTTTACTATCAAGGTCTCGGATAAAATTTGGAGCATACCTTGCCAATCGAGTGAACCTTTCTTCATAGGCAGCCACTGAGTCTTCCTCTTGCCTCAATTCCAAGAATTGTTTTTCCATCCTAAGTCAAATAGCCTTAGGAAAATACTTCTCAAGAAACATACCTTTGAATTCATCCCATTCGAGAGCATCAATCTCATCAGCATGCCTGATATTTTTAACCATCGACCACCACTGATCTTCTCACCCTCCAAACGGTAAATAGCAAGACTAACCTTTTGATTTTCTGAACTCCCCATGACATCGAAAATCTTCTCTAGCGCTTTAATCCACCCTTCAGCTAGCACAGGGTCAGATGATCCTCTGAATGATGGGGGATGTTGCCTCATGAAATGTTCCACCACTGACATGTTCCTCTGCGGTTGATCTGGCTGATCTCGTGCATGGATACCACCACCATTTATCACTTGAGTCAACTGCGCCATTACTGCAACAAACTGTTCAGTTCCAATTCCAACCATCTCAGGATGCTGATTCGGAAGGTTATTTCCTTCGGTATGCCTTCCTATCACAGCTTCCCTGTTTCCTCTGCGGAAAACCATTCTGAACAAACATGTCTTAGATGAAGCAACATAGTAATCTTCAAATGCTATATCATTTCAATTTTACCGTAAAAAAAATATTTTTGGATAATCATTTAATAGAATTATAACTCCTAAAGTTATCTAAACTGACCTCTGATACCAACTATAAGGCCCCAGCCTTAAACCTTAGTTAATCTTGAGTTATTAAAAGATTACACATTGAGGATTTTTTGGGATTAGAGTTTTAGAGAATTAGATCATAAAACTTTCATTACATTCCATATGTAAACAAAGTTTTTACATAAAGATAGTATTCTTTTTTCCCATCAATGGAAACACATTTAAAATAAAACATGGATTCATTCTTGACACTTCCTTGAAACTATCATCATATCATGTACCTTTCCCTTGACCTGTGAAAAACATTTCAATAAAACTTGGGATGAGCATAAAAAGCTCAGTATGGGTTATAAAAATATGGAAAGGAAACATGAGTTAATATATACATAAGAATGAAATCAAACTTTACCCATAAAACATAATCACTTTAACATACCTCATCAAATCATGAATAAATCATAGAAATCATAAGACATAAAGGTAACTTGAGGCATTCATAACATTTTTACGTAGGGAGTAACCCTCTTGGTTACGTTTAGAATACCCACCACAGTATATTCCCTAAATCTCTTCGGAGAAACCTTAACGTTTGACTCCTTCACGTTACACAATGCATTGGAGAGCTATATCGGGCTCACCCACCCTTAGTTTATCAAGGAACCACCCGTCTTCATAATAATTCCCAAGACCCTCAACATAATCGTATCACATAAAACATGGATAAAGGAAACATAACATTTCCACCTTTCAATCACAAGATATCAATGCAACACATTGATATAAAAACATTATGAAAACCTTTTTCAATACCAAAATAAAAGAAAAGTAAAACATGGTATTTATTTTTCTTTTAAAAAAAGGTATGGCTTGTAGAGGAAGTCGAAACTCAAATAATGATCACGGCGGCGGAGAAGTCGTTGTTGCCACATACGTACGACAAAAACATTCCCTTTTGTTGTTTAGTAAAACGCTTCGTATAAAAAATATTCCTTTTGGATAAACGTAAAAGTAAAAGGGGTTTATACACCGTATAAAAGAAGGTTGTGTATAAAACAAAATATGCCTCAATGAAAGGAGATTGAGACGAAGTCCCATACCTCGGGTCCAACTTGACTCGGTCGTTCTTTAATCTCCTGAATAATAAACTTGAGTTATTTTATACTTGTTTAAGAACCCTTTTCAAGTTCATTATTCCTTTTATATCACTTATTTCCATGTCGTGAACACTATGTAATTATTTAAGTTAATAACGGTCGTTTTAACGATCATTGGTACTTGAGTCAAAAATAAACCCTTTATAATTAAAAGTTTTTCATGTATCCATTATATCCAGAAATATAATCATGATGTATATATCATATATATCCAGTATATACATGCATTTATAATATTACATAATCATTTAGAGGTAAGAAATGAAATGCACCGTTCAAGGAAACAGTAAGCTGTACGTACGCATGAACGCTACTTTCATTTCTATTTCATATTTTATAGAATGGAATCATAATGATATAAGGGTATATTATAATTCCAGTATAATATCATATATAATATCATAGTTACATCCTGTATACATCCCACATATGGTATTTAACGAATCAAATCACTTTGAGGGGGCGGTAGTCTGCACTTCCTTAAATGAAGATATCGTGTTTACCCATAATGGAAACCATAAAGGTATGCCCAAAATGAAAAATTCAGAAGCTTAAGGAAAACATAAACATATTATATATCATATATAAATATATTGACATCTTAATGGCCACCTTTGAAGGTGTTAAAATAATGTTGAACAATCATCGTTTCGGGAGGCATAAATTCGCCATCTACGGAAATAGTATGTTCTTTAACCATTAGATATAGGTGTGTGTAAGTGTAGCTCGAATCATTTTAAAAAAATACTAGTATATTGAATATTCTGGAGTTGTTACAAAAGAATTGAATAAAAATAGTTTAGGGGGTTGTAGAAGAAAAATAAAACAAAAGGACTCAACCGAAGACATTACCTTAAAATCGGGTAACTCCCTTTGGTTTGAGCTCAAAGGCTTCCTTGGGAAGACTTCTGCCCAAAGTGAGGCTTCAAAGAGTAAGATAGGGAAGTGGAGAGACAAAATTAGCAGGGTTTGGCCAAGCCAAAGGCTTTGGAAGTGTGGGTAAAAAGGTAGAGGTGGGGCCTTTTATAAGAGGAGAGGAGGGGCACTCTTGGAAAGTAAAGAAATGTTACTTTATTTTAAAATGATTTTCGGATTCAAAATGTCCCACATTGATATAATTCGAGGGTAAGGTGATAAGGGTTCTAAATCCACCCATACAATAGGTTTTGGACATGTTTAGGTCTTACATTTTACATTATCTTTCCATTTTATTTAAATCCTTTATTAATGAGGTAATCGCTGCATTATCATGATGTCATAGATAATTTAATAAATTTAATGTCTAAAAATTATAAAAAAAATCATGATGTAGGAAATATTTTTAGATTTATAATGAATATTTATATTCCAAAATATCATTTATGTAGACAAGATTAAAAATATTTTACATAGGTGATACATTCTTTGTCACATTTAACATTCTTTAAAAATAAGAAGATAAAAAGTCAATTTCTCACAAAAGTGATTCCATGGGCCCCCCAAGTTTGGAACAAGGAATACCATGGTCGCCCATGATACAACCAGTATCCTTAGGACACATTTTGGTATCATTTTTTATTATTATGATATTATTTTATTATCCTTAACTACCCGAATACTGATTAATCAAGATAATTAAAAATAATTACCGTCGTTACTATTCATAATGTCCAAAAACAAAAGAGTCTTGACTACATAATTTGTACCCTCTTATTCCAAATATGTAATCCATTTTACCAAATTCCAAACACATAAATTGCAATAATTTATTTAAAAATAATTCCTGCTATCAAAACAAATAGCGGGTTTTTTTGAAACAATATCTATGAAAAGTTTGGCATTAGTTTATGACCAATTCCAAAGTGAAATTAATACTAATGACCACCATTATATTAAATGGTAAAAATATATTCATATTACACTTTAAGACCAATTAAAAATATAATATAACCATATAGTTAAATTAAATGAAAAGGTAGTTTTGATGTAAAATGCAGTATTTTTCACTATTCATTAAAAAATGAACATTGTCATAATAATACCAAAAATTTATCCAATGTCAATTTCAATGTCCCAATAATAATTAATATGTGTATTTTGACAAATATAGATTATAAAATAGTCAAAAGTTTGATTTAAAAAGGGTTTTCCATCAAAAGGCAGTAAAACAATCTTTTAAGAATATTAGTGTATTCCATGCATAAGATTGTATTTATTTTCATTTTAAGCCTCTAAAACACTATCTTAATAATTAATATACATAGATAAAAATATCTATTATTAATCACTTACTTGGGATGTTACAAAAAATTGGTAAGAACTACTCCAGGAGAAGAGATAACTTATCCGTGCGGTTCCAATGAGATCAACGGAGGCGGAATTGGATTCCCGGTTTTCGATCAACGAATCCTCAAAGATTCAGTCGTCCCTCCCAAGATATCGTTTGGTTATAAGCCTTCCATATGAACAGGGTAGGCTACTTCCATTTTTAAGCGAAAATAATAAAATAAACGGTGTGTATTTCCAAGTACAAGGCCTCAGCCACACAACACCCCAAATATGGGTTCGTAGCTCAAAAACACACAAAATGCACAATAGATGGAAATAAACACCAAGCCACCTACCATTAACACCAACGAATGATATACACAAACGTTAACTCCAGAAACGCCCAAGGATGACATAGATCTGGGTTTGAAGAAAAATCGTTCAATCTTAAATAACATCCCTTAGAGGAAGAATTGGTAAGAACTACTCCAGGAAAAGGGAGAGCTTACCCGTGTGGTTCCAACGAGATCGACGAAGGTGGAATCGGATTCCCAGTTTTTGATTGACGGATCCTCGAAGATTCAGTCGTCCCTCTTGAGGTCTCGTTTGGTTCTAGGTCTTCCTTATGAACAGGGGAGTCTACTACCCATTTTAAGCAAAAAAACAAAGTACACAGCGTGTATTTCTAAGTACACGGCATGTACTTACAATTTCTTTAACTGTTCCACTGACGGCTACCCGCCAGCATGGCACTGTTCACCTGCCGACATGACTACACGGCGTTTCATCATGAGTACATGGCGTGTGATGTCGCACAGCTAGCCACCGCCTTATTATTTGCATGCTGACAGACTACACGGTGTGTAAAGGACCAATACACGGCGTGTAGTCGGTTCTTACACCCTTCATCACTGACATGGATACACGCCCCATGTACTCATCCCACACAACCAAAAGTACACAGCGTGTGGAAAAGTACATGGCGTGTACTTACAAAATTTAGGATTTTTCCTCATTTTACTTATTTTCTGAAAAATACTTAAGGAAAAGAGAAATGAGGAATCATGTACCTCAAAACTAAGAACCGGGTTCTTACAGACTTCCCCCCCTTAAAGCAATTCGTCCCCAAATTTCCCTTCCAATGGTGGAGAAGATATAGCCATGAACAACTCTGGCCACAGAGCACGTACATCGGTTTTGTGCTCCAAAGTTTCGTCCTGCTCTCGGCCATAATGCCATAGCACCCGTACGAGAGGAACTGACAAGCCTCGGAGAACCTTCGTGCTTCTATAAATGATATGAATAAGATGCTCCTCAAAGGATGCATCGATCTGAAGCTCAAACTCCTCTAGATGAAAAACGTGAGATGGTTCTGGATGATAACGGTGAAACTGAGATACATGGAAGATGTCGTGCATGGCTTGGTACCTCTGAGGTAACTACAACTAATAGGAAACCAGCCCGACTCTCTCCAAAATCTCAATTGGCCCCACATACCTCGTTGAAAGTTTACCCTGTCTCCTGATCCGACTGTGTCCCAACCTCGGCGAAACACGCAAGAAAACCTAATCCCCGACCACAAACTCCAAAGGTCATCTATGGTGAACAGCATAAGACTTCTGACGAGACTGTGTGGTAGCCATCCACTTCTGAATCAACTAAACCTGCACAGAAGTCTCCTGTACGAGACGTGGTCCCAGTAAAGCTACCTCACTTTCCTCTAACCAACACAAGGGTGATCGGCATGACCTACCATATAAAGCCTCGTAGGGTTCCATCTCAATAGTTGCCTGAAAACTGTTATTGTAGGAAAACTCGACTAGGGGTATATGCTTCTCCCAAGAGCCCCCAAAGTCTAGGATACATGCACACATCATGTCCTCTAGCACCTGTATCGTACGCTCTGACTGGCCATCGGTCTGAGGGTGGTATGCTGTGCGCAGAAGCACCTGTGTACCCAACACCCTCTGAAAACTCTTCCAAAAACGAGATGTAAAACAGGTGTCCCTATCTAAAACAATAGAACGAGGGACCCCCTGAAGATGTACGATCTCTCGGATATATAGCCTTCCAAGATCGTCATCACCGAAGGTCTCCTTGATCAGGAAAAAGTGAGCTACTTTTGTGAGTCTGTCCAAAACAACCCACAGGGATCATTGCCTCGAGGTAACCTCGGCAACCTGGTCACGAAGTCCATCATGACATCATCCCATTTCCACTCTGAAATGGGTAACTATTGTAATAGTCCAACTGGCCTCTGATGCTCTGCGTTCACCTACTGATAGGTGGAACACCTCGTAATAAAACCAGCTACATCTCTCTTCATACCCGGCCACCAGTACTGACATCTCAAGTCACGGTACATCATGGTAACCCCGGGATGAATGGCCCAAGCTGAAGCATAAAACTCCTACATCAGCTCCTTGCGTATATCCCATGGAACCCATACTCATCCATGGAAACGTAGAACCTCATCACTTCCTATCATCCAACCAGGAGGAGGGTCCTCACTCTCCACCGACTCCCATAGAACTAGGCCTTCTGAGTCAGAAATTTGTCTCATCCTCACTCTATCCAGGAGGGTATAATTCACAAGTAAGGATAAAATATAGGTTTTCCCCTGACTGTCGTACACCTCCAAATGCATCTTAGAGAATAAATTCATAAGCTGCCACTCACCACTAGCCTCCTGCACTGCCTGTATCTGAGTCTTCCTGCTCAGTACATCAGCTACTGCATTACCTTTACCAGGTGTATAGGCAAGCTCAAAATCTAAGGAATGTAGGTACTCGACCCACCTTCACTGCCTCAGATTCAAGTCACGCTGAGCAAAGATATACTTGAGACTTTTTTGGTTGGTGAAAACCACAAAGAATTATCCCAATAGATAATGTCTACAACAGCGCAACACATGCACAACTGCAGCCAACTCAAGGTCATGCGTCGCGTAATTCCTCTCGTGTGGCCTCAACTGCCGAGACCCATACGCAACAACTCGATTTCCTGGCATCAACATTGCTCCTTGCCCAATAACTGATGCATCACAGTAAACTGTATAGCTCTTCCCTTGATCTGGAAGTATCATGACTGGTGCTGATTTCAACCTTCCTTTCAGGTCCTCAAAGTTTGTCTCGCAAGCTTCCGACCATACGAACTTCACACCCTTCTTAGTCAAACCCGTCAACGGCACTGCTAAGTAGGAGAAGTCATGTATGAAGCATCTGTAGTAACCAATCATCCCTAAGAAACTCTATATCTCAAACACGTTCCTAGGATACTCCTAGGAAACTACTGCTCTCATCTTCACTGGGTCTACTGCAACACATTCCTTCGAGATGATATGACCCAGGAAGTGAATCTGGTCCATCCAAAAGTGGCACTTTGAGATCTTAGAATATAGTCGATGCTCTCTCAGTATACTCAATACGATATCAAGATGGGTGGCATGGTCGTGTCGAGTGTGGGAGTACACCAAGATGTCATCCATAAATACTACCACAAAAGAATCCAGATAAGGATGGAACACATGATTCATCAGAGCCATGAAAACCGCCGGCGTGTTCGTGATTCCAAACGGCATAACCAAGTACTCGTACAACTATATCTGCTTCAAAAATATGTAAGCGGTATATTCGATGGTCTCACGCGCAGTTGATGATATCCTGACCTCAAGTCAATCTTCGAAAACACTCTTGCTCCATGAAGTTGATCAAAAAGATCATCAATCCTCAGCAAGGGATATTGGTTCTTAACCATCAACTGGTTCATCATCTGATAATCCACACAGATTTGGAGGGTAACATCCACTTTCTTCACAAAAAGAACTGGAGAACCCCATGGAGATGTACTGGGTTGGATAAAACCCGTTTCCTGTAACTCCTCTAACTGCTTCTTGAGCTCCTGCATCTCTGGTGTAGCCATCTTATAAGGAGGAATGGACGCTGGTGCTACTCCTAGAATAGGCTCAATGGAGATATCCACCTCTCGCTCTGGAGGTAGACCTGAAAAGTCGTCCGGGAAGACATCCCTGAAACGATCAACCACTAGAGGGAAATCTGTCTGATAATTCCCCTGATCATCCAGATATAAGCTATCAATTTGGGCTGTGACTCCACCTCACCCACGATGCTCTAGTCCATATTGACTCTCCTGAACATCCCATTCACCCTTCTATAGAAAATCTCCACCCTCTGGTGATGTGAAACGCACCCTACGACGATAGTAGTATACAAAGGCTCGAAAGGGAACCAACCAGTCCATCCTGAGAATGACGTCATAAGCTATCATCTCTAAGACATGGTGCCAAAAAATGTGACACCCACCAACCTCAAGGCTACACTCTCTACACTGACGCACACCAACCGTTCTAGTCCCCAATGGATTGTCCAGCGTCATGATATCAGAAGAAAAAGAAACACTAATCCCAAGGCTCTCCACAACTGGTACAGATATGAAACTATGAGTAACACCCATATCGAAAAGTAATGAAGATAAGACAGAATCTACTAGAACAGTACCTCTGAATGTAGAAGGTCCAGGATCCTGCTCATGCTGGGTCTGTTGCACTGCATATGCCTGCCCAGTGTCACGGCCCTGTGACACAACCTGGCTACCCTGAGTTGTCCCACCCTGCTGCCTTTGAGAACCTTGTGTCTGGCTACCACGACCATGACCACGATCTCTGCATGCACGCCCTAACGTATTCCAGTTCCCCAACTGGAAAGAAGCCACTGGTTCTGCTCCCGTATGAGGAGTCTGCACAGAACCCCTCTCACTGGTCATTGGTAGAAACACCCTACAGAAGCGCTGCAGATGAACCATCTAGCCACAAGCTTGGAACTCCACTGGGACTTGTGGACACTATGGTCTCTTGTACCCCTCTTTACCACACTGGTAGCACATGGCCGGCCCACTTGAAGCATTCTTTTTACTGGTACTGCCACCCTGAGAGAATTCCATCCATCTCTTCCTATTACGAGTAGAAATAGTACCAGAAACTGGTGCTAAACCACCCTGACCCACACCACTAGCTTCTCGCAGTCTCCTCTCTGTAATCAGCGCCTGATTCATAATATCATGTATTGAAGGCAACTAGAAAACATTCACCAGTGCTCGGATGTCATATCGAATCCCATCCTCAAAGTGTCTGGCCCTCAACATCTCATCACCCACCAGAATGGGTGCAAAATGCTGAAGCTCAGTAAATCGAGTAGAATAATCCATCACCGACATAGTTCCCTACTAAAGATTCATGAACTCTCGAGCTCTATCTTCCCTCAGCGTCTCTGGAAAGAAGAAGTCATAAAAGGCTTCTTGAAAATCTTCCCATGCCATGTCCCTGTGATGCTCTGACTGGGTGGTAACACCCCACCACCTCTTGGCGGAATCACGCAACATATATGTCGTGAGCTTGACCCTCCACCCTGGAGGCATCTCTAGAGGCTCGAAAATAGTCTACATCGATCCTAGCCAAGACTCCACAGCCTGTGGTCTTCCATCCTCTGAAAACATAGGAGGATGCTACTATTGTAAGATATGTGCCAGCTCGGCCATAGATGTGGTAGTCGGCGGTGCTCCCTGAAAGGTCTGCATGAACTGCATAAAGCCTTCACAGAACTGCACCTCCGCGCCTATGTCCGGTATAACAGTTGGCGCTGCATCTGGATCTACTAGAGGATCTACTGGTAGCCCATGGCCCACCATCTCTAGAGTGTACTCGTTTCCACTCTCCTGGCGAACAACATGCGGTCATCTAGGTGGAACGACACTACAAGGTCAAAAACACACCTTAGATTCAAGATTATCAAGACTGAATGTGAAGGAACCATAAAAGAAATAAGAGGAAGAGGGAATTTCACAATTTTCTAAACAAGACTGGATGGCATGTATAATAACTACACGGCGTGTACTTGACTTCTCTTCCCCTACCCGGTTCCTTCTACATGGCTAAGTCACACGACTCCCGTTGAACAAAAACTACATAGTGTGTATAATATCTACACGGTGTGTATGGTGAAATTTTCCAACTGCCTGTGTCGTTTGTAACATGGCCGAATACCCGTATTGAAACTACACGGTGTGTTACACCCGGACACGGTGTCTACACCACCATGTTTCCCAGCCACACGGCTATGTCCACATGGTATGTCCTCGGACAAGACTACACGACATGTCGCACAGGTACACGGAATGTACTAGACAAGCTTCACCGACCCATGTTGTTAGTACACGGTCGGATACACGTCTCACACTACACGACGTGTTCTATATATACACGGCGTGTATACGAGAGGATAACATGGGCCCGTGTTGTTTGTTACACGGCCGGGTCCCCAGGTCAGACTACACGGCATGTTCCATAGTGGACACGGCGTAAATGTCTTAGGGTCTCTTCCGTCCGTGTTGTTAGTTACATGGGCAGACTCCGGGTCAATGCTACTCGGCGTGTATATCAGGTACACGACATGTTTGACACAATCCTTTCCCTACCCCATGTCGCCGCCCACACGGTTTGTGACACAGGAAGAGACTACACGGCGTGTACTCAAAATGTTTATTTTTCTTCCTGAACAGACGACCATACATGATGTGTTGAAGGTACTAAACAGCGTGTATACAGGGTTTTCCGGACATTGTGCCTCAAAAACTTCCCCGGATCCCAGAAAATACTTAAAAACCACACCTAAGTGTCAAATTATGACCCGTGAAGGCCCATACTCCCCACGAATCAAAGTTTGACATCTTATCTGTGTTATAACTAATAAAAAGCTAATGATTCACCAAATTCCGGTCAGTGAGGGCCCATACTCCCCAAAACCCAAAGTTTGGCATCCATTCTTTCAACAAACCTATACAGAAACACCCTATCACATATCCGGTATTTATCAAAGCAGCTATTACAACAACATTCTTTTTTTATCATAACAACATGCAATTTCTAATGCACCTACATAGCATGGAAACTATGCATGGCATGTGATTTCTAGCATGTGCCTAAATGATGAATGAGATGGAATATCCTCATCTCATGGGGTTGAAACTAAATAGAACCCATAGATAAAATATAAACAACACACTCACAAGTGTGTCACCCAACGGTGAAAACAAATCAACTATAAAATTCGAAAATCAAAAGAAATGCAAAAGTACGAGGTAGACTGGCTTTTCCCTGTACACGGGTTAGCCACACCTGGGAACAGCTTATTACAGACTACCATTTCCATCCAATCCCTGAATAACTATAACAACCCGAGATTTTATAAGATACATTCTTTTTAATTTAATTAATATCTTCTGTTGTACGATACACCAAGATTATCTTGCGCTATACGCAACACCGTATTAGCTTGCAGTATACGCAACACTATTCTTGGCTCATGTTACACACAATTTCAAGTTCATTTGATAGAAGTTATTCTACACAACATTGAGTGTATATATATATTCAATGTATAAATAAAATATGGTGGGATTCTGTTATACGCAACAACAAAGGAGTCATGCACTACACGCAACCCTGACTTGGCTTGCATTACATGCAATCGTGACCTTCCCTAATAGCGTGTGTTGTACGCAATACCGGGTTTTACTAAACAACAATATATTATTATAATATTGTTATGAACTAGCCGTTATAAATATTATTAACTAAATTTTGAATTTTATAACATTATTATTCATCTTACACATTTTCTAGAACAAGTTAGATGAATAAAATAAATTTTTCGGGTAAAATAAGTATTTTTCAAAAAAAATACAGTTTTGCCGCCTTTTGATGGCGCACCCGCTTTAAATCTAATTTTTGAAATGTTTATAAGTTACATTTGACAAAATATAATTATTATTTGGAATCAAGAAATACAAATTTACTTTGGATAAATTTTTTATATTATTCTGGTAACTTTCATATTTTGATGAATAGTAAAAACACGCTATATTTTAATTAAAAACAACTTTTTTTCATCGCAATAATTTATATGGTTAAATTATAATTATGAATGGTTTTAAAGTATAAATATAATATATTTTTACCATTTAATATAATTTATTTCATTATCTATGATTTTACATTAAATTCGTAGGTTAAATCAATTCAATCTTTTGCAATGTTTTAAAGAAAAAAACTGTTTTCTTTTGACAACGGGATTAATTTTAATTTAATTTCTGCAACTTCTGTGTATTGAATTTGGAAAAATAGATTCCATATTTGGAATCAGTGGGTCCAAATTATGTTAATAAGTTACTATTTATTTTTGGGAATTATGAATAGTAACTACGGTAAATTTTATTCAGCATAGTTAAAGGTAAATCTGGTAATTAAGGGTAAATATAATATTATAAAATTACCCTAACACTTGGAAAAATCCTATTGGATGACTAAAGGTCGACCCATATCACCTAAGGGTCGGATTAGATTCATTTAATGGACTTTTTTCCATAAAAATAATTTAATTATTTTTAAAACCAAAGAAAGTGACAACATGTCACTCTCTTAAATACTATAAGTATAATAATTTTACATTAGTGATAAACTTCATGAAACTTATAAAATTAATATTCTACTGAAAGCTAACAAAAGTATCTACATCATGAGAATTTATTTAGAATTTTTTGGGATTAAATAATTATTATTAATTGTGACACAATAGTGATGCAGAAATTATTTATCTAGTGAAAAATCAAGAATATAGTTTTTATTAAACTAATAGTGACCCTAAAAGGCACAAAACCCTAACTAAAACTTATTGGTCATGTAAATTTAAACTATAATCATACAATGGTCGAATATTGGACCATTTTGAGTCTTATAAAAGAAATTATGACACTTATATTATTTTATTTTAAATGATGCCAAAGTTTTCACCTTCATAATTTAATAAATATAACAATTTACCTATTGTGATTTTAAGATGATAAATTCTAGTAAAAGTATTATTGTGAAAATTAATAGATATATCTTCATCATAGGATTTTACTTTTAATTTTTATGCAACATATAATCATATTAAATAATTATAAAAAAATGTTGTAGTAATTATTTTAATAAGAGATAAACCAAATAAATTGTTTTAAAAATAATAAAATAAATATTATATGAACTATTTAATGTTCTCCACTAATTCTATAGATACATATGGCCTGTTATGAAACTATTAATTCTTTTAGTTCGAACATATTTTATTTATATATTTTATTTAAATTCATATAAATGAATAGTGTCAAAATTGACACTATTGTTATTTTATAAAAATAACATATTATAAAATTGTTTAAAAATCACAAAAATATTTAAAAATTATAAATTTAAATTTATATGGTCTAAAATGTTATAAAGTATCAAATTATGGAAAATTCACAAAAAATAATTAATTTTTTGTTATAAGTTAAAATTTAGAATATTATTACCACAAATAAAATAAAATTGATTAAGTATGGATAAATCAAGTTGATAATGATTGAAATAATTCCCTAACATGTCTAAATTTAATTTTTTGATGTGATTACAACCCTATATCATCTTATATTCGAATATGAGTCATTTTTGGCGGTTTTTAATTGGGTTTAGATTTATTATAAATTAATATTTTTAAGATTTCCAAAGGTGCCCCTCTCCTCCCTTATAAAAGGGCACCTCCTCCCTCTCTTCATCACACCAATTTGAGCCTTCATGCTCGGCCAAACCCTGCCAAATTATAATCTCCACTTCCCTAGAAACATCATAGAGTCCCAGTCTTCTTCGAAGACCAATTGTAGTTCCCTAAGAGGAGGTCTCAAAGAGGCGCTTCAAAGAAGAGGTAATGTTCGTTACCGATTCTTTCAACTTTATTTATTCTTCCACTTCTTCTTCTTTATTTGTTTCATTATGAAGTAATAACATCAGTATCACTCATATAATGATATGTCATTATAAGTATGAAACAACCCTATTTCACAATTTATCCATCCTACGAAAAATAAAATCACCGCGCGTGCGTACGTATGGAATACCATCTCCAGGCCGTGGTGTAATCTATTTTCCACCACCACCTTACTTGGATGGGTATAATGGTGTAAATAATGACTATATATGATTATTTTAAAGTGATATTGATTCTTAAATATTATACATACGCTTGAATACAATTCCACGATCATGGTAATGATATCATCGCTCGTGCGTACGTACAGACTACCGTCTCCACGACGCTATGAGATTCATTCTCAATGATTAACCATTCATGAATGATTATAAAGTATATATAATAAGTAATCATGAAATATATTACATAATAATGATTCTAGATTTATGTATATATATATGTATGTCATCTACTTAATTCCATTCAATTCAATAAGGAAAAGAAAACAGCGTTCATGCGTACGTACGGCATACCGTCTCCATGAACGGTGTATTTATTTCCATTTATCGATATATTATATATATGTATATTCTGAATATATATTATATATAAATCATGTCTTAAATTCTGTATATAAGTAAACATGATCCAATTAATCATATTAATAATTACAAGTTAAAACACAAACCACAAATGAGACGATTTTACCCAAGACTCTACTTTAACATGAATTTACAAAAGAATGGGTAATATAACGTCATAAGTGGACCATATATGATATAATAACAATGAATATGATTCTGTAATAAGTCAATAACATTATTTAAATCATTATACAGGGGGTTCAGATACGTACGAAGTATATCGGACCTAAGGTAAGGGATAATTTAGCAAATCTCATTTTTATCTGATATTGCTTATTCGTAATTATTTACTGGGGTTATTGTTATCATCCAAGTCCATGTTTCATAAAAATGGTTTCATGTATGTTTAAAGTCCTTTTTACCCAATTTTGACTTTTACTACATGGTATGTAAGAAATATTTCTTTTGTTTACGTTACGAGGTACTTTTTTTACTTTTCCGACAAAAGTACGATAAGAATGTATTTTTTAACGTATACGGCATGAAAGGATTTTTATGGTTTTATAAAGCCTTATTTTCATGAATCTTACTTCAAATGATTTCATAACTATTTTCAACAAAAACCTTTTCTTCTAAAATTTCATGACATTTTGTGAAAAGAAAATGATTTTGAAGGAAAAAGGATATTTTCCTCAATAATTCATTTAAAGTGTTTTTATCAAAATCATTTTCATCTAAGATGAAATTATTTCACATGTTTATATTTCAAGTGTAATGTCTCTATGATTTACATGGTTTCACTTTTCTTATTATGAAATGATATCCATTTCTTTTATATGGATTATGTGATGATGGGATGATATTTATGAAACCCATTTTATTTATTGGGTTATTATGAATGATGTATGTTTGTTTTATGGCACAAGTAAGAATGATTTCATTATGAGATGGGTGGGACCTATATCTCCATCCAATGCGTTGGGTAAAGATTTATATCTCATGAGATAGACATGGCTGGAACGGTAAATTAATCCAGTTCAGTGTTACAGGACTGAAACGAGGAGTGAACTCAATTCAGAAAGGGACTTTGTCCACCAAGATAGTCTTGGCAGCAATGCCTTGGCTACTATGGAAATCATGACATGTGCTGAATGGTTTCCACAATTAAATGTTTTATTCCCATTCTATTTTATCATTCTTAATGTTTCTTTATGATCTATGACATACGTACTTCCATGTTTTATGTCATTGCTCAAGCTTTTGATGTTTAAAAATTATGTTCATGTTTTTAAGTTCAAATGTATATGGTATGTTTTATTTTATCCCTTATTACCCTTACTGAGCATTTGATCTCACCCTTTTTATGTTTTCTTTTCCCCAGGATAGAAAGAAAGGTTTTAGGTAAAAAAGGGGGAAGATCTTTAAGGGATATGTTGAAGATCTTTCACCACGATTTGAAGATTACCTTCCATGTTTCCAAAGACACTAAACTATTATGGTCCTTGTGTGTTTGTTTTTGTTATGTATTAAGTATTCACCAAAATTAATGTACTATCCATGTATGTCAGGCTTCGTGTCTCTATAGTTGGTATCAGAGGAAAGGTTTAGTCAACCTTTGGAAACTAGGATGCGAAAACGTTAGTGAGATCCCTAGAGATATTTCTAAGGTATGTCTAGGTATGTCTCTATTGTTAAGTATACGAATAGGTTATAGTCCTATAATTGAGCTATGGATATTATAATTTAACCTAAGATGTTCGATATTGAGGGTACTCCCCCTTTACTATGTTGTTTTCTCTAGCATGATTTTGTAACTCACAGAATTCTTTTTGTGTTTTAGTTAATGGAGGGAACCAGAAAGAATTAGGTTAACATTGAATCCAATGGACAAATTGGTGACTATGAGCAACAAAATTGTGTAATGCCTAGAGAGAAAGATATTGTGATTATGCCGAATCATTCATCGCGATATATGATTAACAAGGTGAAATTTAGTGGTATGCCTAATTCATCAAATAAGAGTAAGATAGACTATTATGCTTGTTCGCATGTTGAGGAGAATAAAAAAAGGAATATTGAGATTTCTAAAGAAGGGAATAAGAACCTTGAGGAATACCTCAAATGGAGGGACCGATGTTATCTGTGTGGAGAAAAGGGTCATAGAGTGATAGACTTTTATGGAGTTCAATGTATTTTTTGTGGAGAACATGGGCATTAACCAACTCAATGCCCTGACCTAAAAAGTTACTTCTAAATCAAGGAAGGACTTATTCTAGGAAAATCATTGAAGAGGATGGATTGAAGTTTTTATGTATTGGTATTAAAGAATAATGTTGTTGAGGTACTTTTATTGTGTATTGGAATATTTTTATATAAGTCTATTGTGGTTTTCAATAATTTTAAGGTACTGGTAACCATGAAAAGTGATTCAAATATTTTGGAAAGCAGATGATATGCGCATAATGAAGGGATAAGGAGAAAATGAAATGTTTGATAGTATTCATGAGCTCATGATTGATATAAGGACTAAGTGATATCATGGTTTGAGTATATAGAATTTTGAGGATTTTGGTATGTGTAAAGTGTTAACTTTTAACTGCATTCATGTTTTCACTATGGTTCAATGGGTATTCATTTTTCAATAGAATACATGATTAAGGTATTCACATGATTGGAATGTGAAAAACAAGATATATATGGGGATAAATGATGATATTTTCATGCTTGGTTGATGACATTTCAAGTAATCGTTTTCTTTATACTATGAGCTTGGACCGAAGTATTTTAGTTAAGCCTAAATATTGGAATGAATTATGTTGTACATAAGTTAGTATTGTTTAAGGATAGAACTTTTTTTTGATATTATTGATGGAATGTTATAGTAATGTAGTTTTAGAAAAAGGACAACCTGTAGGACGGGTGACAGCCCATCGCGTCGGACAAGGCTGTGGGAATCGAACCCACAACCAAAGTGCGACTGGCCTTTATCGCATACCACTGGCCTACAGGAAGTTCCTGTTTAGTAGAAACTAGTTTTATTATATTAAGAAGTATGATATATGAAGTATAAGTCCATTTTAGGAACCATATATGATTAATCTCACTATATATGGACTTATGTATTTTTTCTGATAACTTTTCTAACCTTTTGTTTGAGACAGATGGAATGACCTATCATTCTATCACATGATCTGCTAAAACATCATGAATGAAAAATTCAATATCATTTCTTTAAGAGATGAAGTTGAAATTGTCCAAAGAATGACCAATGGTGAGACTATACCAAAATCACGAATGTATTTCTTCTAATTCCAATTTCATCATCTTTAGGGAAATGATCTTGAGAACCAAAAATGTTGTCCTAGTGCATTTATATCCGATGAATCAGATGGTACCTTAGATCATCACAAATTTATGGCTTTGTGATTGTTGGATTTTTCATAGCCATGTTCTCTACCACTCTCTATCAGAACATGATGGTTAGATTTCTCTTCCATATCCATAGTTTCACAAATGCTATCCTATATGGAAACCCAGTGAAGAGTTAATTTGGGTAACCATTATATTTCATACTTTAGTTTTTAAACTTCAGTTTTGGTATTTCTTTTTACGATGTGGGTTTCTATGAATAGTAAACAATTTATAACCTCGACGAATTTCGAGGGTGAAATTCATTTTAAGGGGGTAGAATGTAACAACCCGAGATTTTATAAGATACATTATTTTTAATTTCATTCATATCTTATGTTTTACGATACACCAAGATTATCTTGCACTATACACAACACCGTATTAGCTTGCAGTATACGCAACACTATTCTTGGCTCGTGTTACACACAATTTTAAGTTCGTTTGATAGAAGTTATTCTACGCAACATTGAGTGTTTATATATATATATATTCAATGTATAAATAAAATATGGTTGGATTATGTTATACGCAACAACAAAGGAGTCATGTACTACACGCAACCCTGACTTGGCTTGCATTACACGCAATCGTGACCTTCCTTGATAGCGTGTGTTGTACGCAATACCGGGTTTTACTAAACAACAATATATTATTATAATATTGTTATGAACTAGACGCTATGAATATTATTAACTAAATTTTTAATTTTATAACATTATTATTCATCTTACACATTTTCTAGAACATGGTATAAGAACAAAATAAATTTTTTGGGTAAAATAAGTATTTTTCAAAAAATACAGTTTTACCGCCTTTTGATGGCGCACCCACTTTAAATATAGTTTTTGAAATGTTTATAAGTTCCATTTGACAAAATATAATTATTTTTTTGAATCAAGAAATAAAAATTTACTTTGGATAAATTTTTCATGTTATTCTGGTAACTTTCATATTTTGATGAATAGTAAAAACACGCTATATTTTAATTAAAAACAACTTTTTTTCATCGCAATAATTTATATGGTTAAATTATAATTTTGAATGGTTTTAAAGTATAAATAGAATATATTTTTACCATTTAATATAATTTATATCATTAGCTATGATTTTACATTAAATTTGTAGGTTAAATCAATTCAATCTTTTGCAATGTTTTAAAGAAAAACTCGTTTTCTTTCGACAACAGGATTAATTTTAATTGAATTTATGCAACTTTTGTGTATTGAATTTGGAAAAATGGATTCCATATTTGGAATCAGTGGGTCCAAATTATGTTAATAAGCTACTTTTTATTTTTGGGAATTATGAATAGTAACTACGGTAAATTTTATTTACCATAGTTAAAGGTAAATCGGGTAATTAAGGGAAAATATAATATTATAAAATTACCCTAACACTTGGAAAATCCTATTGGATGAATAAAAGTCGACCCATATCACCTAAGGGTCTGATTAGATTCATTTAATGTACTTTTTTCCATGAAAATAATTTAATTATTATTACAACCAAATAAAGTGGCAACATGTCACTCTCTTAAATACTATAAGTATAATAATTTTAAGTTAGTGATAAACTTCCTGAAACTTCGAAAATTAATTATCTACAGAAATATAAAAAAATTATCTACATCATGATAATTTATTTATAATTTTTTGGGATTAAATAATTATCATTAATTGTGACTCAATAGTGATGCAAAAATTATTTATCTAGTGAAAAATCAAGAATATAGTTTTTATTAAACTAATAGTGACCATAAAAGGCACAAAACCCTGACCAAAACTTATTGGTCATGTAAATTTAAACTATAATCATCCAATGGTCGAATATATGACTATTTGGAGTCTTATACAAGCAATTATGACACTTATATTGTTTTATTTTAAATGATGCCAAAGTTGTCACCTTCATAATTTAATAAATATAACAATTTAACTATTGTGATTTTAAGATGATAAATTCGAGTAAAAGTATTATTGTGAAATTAAATAGATTTATATTCATCATAGTATTTTATTTTTAATTTTTATGAAACATATAAGTATATTAAATAATTATACAAAAATGCTATAGTAATTATTTTATTAAGAGATAAACCAAATAAATGGTTTTAAAAAAAATAAAATAAATATTATATGAACTATTTAATGTTCTCAACTAATTTTATAGAAACATATGGCCTTTTATGAAACTATTAAATCGTTTATTTCAAACATATCTTCTGTATATATTTTATTTAAATTCATATAAATGAATTGTGTCAAAATTGACACTATTGTTATTTTATAAAAATAACATATTATAAAATTGTTTAAAAATCAAAAAAAAAATTTATAAATTTAAATTTATATGGTCTAAAATGTTATAAAGTATCCAATTATGCAAAATTCACAAAAAATAAGTAATTTTTTGTTATAAGTTAAAATTTAGAATGTTATTACCACAAATAAAATTAAATTGATTAAGTAAGGATAAATCAAGTTGATAATGTTTAAAATAATTTCCTAACATGTCTAAATTTTATTTTTTTGATGCGAGTACAACCCTATCTCATCTTATATTCGAATATGAGTCATTTTTGGAGGTTTTTAAGTGGGGTTAGATTTATTATAAATTAATATTGTTAAGATTTCCAAAGGTGCCCCTCTCCTCCCTTATAAAAGGGCACCTCGTCCCTCTCTTCCCCACACCAATTTGAGCCTTCAAGCTCGGACAACCCATGACAAATTATCTTCTTAAATTACATATAAGCATCATAGAGGTCCTGGTCTTTTTCCAAGACCAATTTTAGTGCCCTAAGAGGAGGTCTCAAAGAGGCGCTTCAAAGAAGAGGTAATGTTCATTACCGATTCTTTCAACTTTATTTCTTCTTCCACTTCTTCTTCTTTAGTTGTCTCATTAGGAAGTAATAACATCAGTATCACTCATATAATGATATATTATTATAAGTATTAAACAACCCTATTTCACAATTTATCCATCCTACGGAAAATGAAATCATCGCGCGTGCGTACGTACGGAATACCGTCTCCACGCCGTGGTGTAATCTATTTTCCACCACCACCATACTTGGATGGGTATAATGGTGTAAATAATGACTATATATGATTATTGTAAATTGATATTGATTCTTAAATATTATACATACACTTGAATACAATTCCACGATCATGGGAATGATATCATTGCTCGTGCGTACGTACGGACTACCGTCTCCACGACGCGATGAGATTCATTCTCAATGATTAACCATTCATGAATGATTATAAAGTATATATAATAAGTAATCGTGAAATATATGACATAATAATGATACTGGATTTATGTATATATATATGTATGTCATCTACTTAATTCCATTCAATTCAATAAGGAAACGAAAACAGCGTTCATGCGTACGTACGGCCTACCGTCTCCATGAACGGTGTATTTATTTCCATTTATCAATATATTATATATATGTATATTCTGAATATATGTTATATATAAATCATTTTTTACATTCTAGATATAATTAATCAAGATCCATGTAATCATATTAATAATTAAAAGTTAAAACACGAACGACAAATGAGACGATTTTACCCAAAACGCTACTTTAACATGAATTTACAAAAGAACGGGTAATATAAATTCATAATTGCACCATATATGATATAAAAACAATTAATATGATTCAATAATAAGTCAATAACATTATTTAAATCATTATACAGGGAGTTCAGATACGTACGAAGCATATCGGACCTAAGGTAAGGGATAATTTTGCAAATCTCATTTTTATCAGAGATTGCTTATTCGTAATTATTTACTGGGGTTATTGTTATCATCCATGTCCATGTATCATAAAAATGGTTTCATGTATGTTTCCTTTTTACCCACTTTTGACTTTTACTACATGGTATTAATGAATCTTTCTTTTTTTTACGTTACGAGGTACTTTTTTGACTTTTCCGACAAAAGTACAATAAGAATGTATTTTTTAATGTATACAGCATGAAAGGATTTTTACGGTTTTATAAAGCCTTATTTTCATGAAGATTCCTTCAAAAGATTTCATGACTATTTTCAACAAAAACCTTTTCTTCTAAAATAGCATGACATTTTGTTAAAAGAAAATGATTTTGAAGGGAAAAGTATATTTTCCTCAAGAATTCATTTAAAGTGTTTTATCAAAATCATTTTCTTCTAAGATGACATTATTTCACATGTTTATGTTTCAAGTGTAATGTCACTATGATTTACACGATTTCAATTTTCTTATTATGAAATGATATCCATTTCTTTTATAAGGATTATGTGATGATGGGATGATTTTTATGAAACCCATTTTATTTATTGGGTTATTACGAATGATGTATGATTATTTTTTGGCACAAGTAAGAATGATTTCATTATGAGATGGGTGGGACCTATATCTCCCTCCAATGAATTGGGTAAAGATTTATATCTCATGAGATAGACATGGCTGGAATGGTAAGTTAATCTGGTTCAGTGTTACAAGACTGAAACGAGGAGTGAACTCGATTCAGAAAGGGACTTTGTCCACCAAGATAGTCTTGAAAGCAATGCCTTGGCTACTATGGAAATCATGACATGTGTTGAATGGCTTCCTCAATTACATGTTTTATTCCAATGCTATTTTATCATTCTTAATGTTTCTTTATGATCTACATCATACGTACTTCCATGTTTTATGTCATTGCTCAAGCTTTTTATGTTTAAAAATTATGTTCATGTTTTTAAGTTGAAATGTATATGGTATGTTTTATTTTATCCATGCATACCCTTACTGAGCATTTGAGCTCACCATTTTTATGTTTTCTTTTCCCCAGGATAGAAAGAATGTTTTTAGGTAAAAAAAGGGGGAAGATATTTAAGGGAGATGTTGAAGATCTTTCACCATGATTAGAAGATTACCTTCCAAGTTTCCAAAGACACTAAACTATTACGGTCCTTGTGTGTCTGTTTTTGTTATGTATTAAGTATTCTGCAAATGTAATGTAATGTCCATGTACGTCAGGCTTCGGGTCTCTACACTAACACTCCATATATTAAGTCAAAGAAAAGAACTTCCTCTAATACCACTTGTAACGTCTCTGACCCAGGTTCCACTCAATGGGTGCCCCGAACCCGGTTCTCCACATGACCTCAAGCACATTTCCCCAAAGACCAGAGGCTACCGACTAGCAGCAAGGACCTAGGTCTGATAGTGGGAAAACTATGCCCTCATTTTTCAAAGTGTTGCGCAGCATAATGAAATAAAAAGTATACAACAATAGTGGAATCGTAACCATATATAACTGAAATAAACAACTGTGGTGGATATAACCAACCAGTATATAAATAACGATGAAACAAGCCTCAATTATATGAAAACAGCAAGAACATGTTATAAAAACAATACAATACAATTGAATTACAAGTACAGAAAGCAAAACAGAATAGCCCACAGCATCGCGAGCTAATTCTTGGTCCCATGATTTCCTACACCCCAGCAGCAATCAAGTACCTGTATAAGGGCCCTTTCCCTTATCAATACCTGTAGAAACGTAATCTGTTTGGGCCGAAAAGCATGACCCAAATATGGTGTGAGAAATATATCTCAGTAGGCACCCACCAAAGGCATGTTCCCAACTGGGTGTATACATGCAACAACAATGATCAAAATTAAATGCAATAAACTAAGAAGTACTCAAAGTAACTAACTTAACAGTTCTATTGCAATTTTAATATTCAATCTTTCCATTCAATATGAAGAAAACACCACAGTGCATTTCTAAGTAAACAGTCAGTGTCCAAAGACACTCAACAATTAACCTCAGGTAATCAGGAACGTAACCTGTAGGTAATTGCCCATAGGCAAAATAGATTTTTCCCTCAAATGTAGGTAGTGGCGCCCTAAGGCACGGAGTCTATGGCCCATAGGCATGGAAGAAGTTTCTCTAAGGCTAAGATAACAACTGACCTCAGGCTAAGAAAAACAACACCATCAGGATGAAGTAACTGGTCCATTCCCAAAATATCACAAGCAATTCAAATACAATTCCTCTCAAGGAAAAAGTAACGCAGAATATAAACAAGGCATACCCTCGGGTATCCTAGCCAAATGGCTAAATAGAGGAACGCACCCCCAGGGTGGTCCAGGATCCAAGAAGCGATCCCAAATAGCATTGTAATATCACATTTAATTACCTATAAAATTCTAGTTATTTCAAATAGCCACGACCTCAACCACACGACACCCCAAATATGGGTTCGTAGCTCAAAAAGAAACAAAATGCACAACAGTTGGAAATAAACACCAAGCCACCTACCTTTAACACCAAAGAATGATATATGCAAGGTATGACTCTAGAAACTCCCAAATAGAATGTAGATATGGGTTAGAATAAAACCCATTAAAATTTAAATAACTTCCCTTAAAGGAATAATTGGTAAGAACTACTCCTGGATAAGGGAGAGCTTACCCGTGCGGTTCTAACAAGATCGACGGAGGCAGAATCGGATTCCCAGTTTTCGATCGATGGATCCTCAAAGATTCAGTCATCCCTCCTGAGTTCCCATTCAGTTCTAAGCCTTCCATGTGAATAGGGGAGGCTACATTCCATTTTTTGTGAAAAAACAAAGTTCACGGCGTGTATTTCCAGGTACATGGCGTGTACTTCCCATATTTTTAACTGCTCCTCTGGCAGCTTCCCGCCAGCATGGAACTGTTCACCTGCCAACATGACTACATGGTGTGTCTTTATGAGTACACAGCGTGTGCTGTCGCACAGCTGGACACCGCCTTACTATTCTTCTGGTGACTGACTACACGGCGTGTAGTTGGTTTTTACACCCTTCATCACCAACATGGACACACGCCCCGTGTACTCATCCAACACGGCCAAAAGTACATAGCGTGTGGAAAATCACACAGTGTGTACTTCCAAAATTTAGGATTTTTACCCATTATCCTTATTTTCAGAAAAACACTTAAGTAAAAGAGAAATGAGGAAACCCGTACCTCAAAACTAAGAACCGGGTTCTTACACCAGTTCCACCAAAATGATATCGTGGTACTTGGATAAAGTGTCCATAAAGCATCTACACTTCCTGGAAATTTTACCTACAATCATTTTTTATTGTAATACACCATTATTTGTGCTTCACAATTCCAGGATTCTCGTATACGGGTGCCCCCACATTTCTTAATACTCGATCCTACTAAATAAGATAAAAGGGAATAATGAAAGAAGAATTATGTCATGGTACCATAGGAAAATAATGAAGTGATATAATTTCACATGGTTATAATAAAAAACCCTGATACAGGATACTCAATAGGCTTTGATGGATCCATGGGATGTCATGGATTAGTATCCTCTGAATGATGTGTTTGTTCAAATTCACACTCTTTGTGATTTCTATACACTTGAGTTGGAGATGATGGAATATAATCATCAGATCTTGGATGGATATAAGGAAATGTAGGTGACATAGACAATACATGATATGAGTAGTAGGGTCTGGGATACATCAATAGATATGGAAATGGTGTAGGTGGCACCATCCCCATAGGTGGTGTAGAAATGATATGGGGAGAAGATGCTAAATGAGATTATTGAGTCATGGGTATGAATATCCCTATAGGTGATATAAACATGATATGGGAAGAACATGATGTGTGAGACGATGATGGAGGAATGGGTTAGAGAATACCTATAAGTGGTGTAGACATGGTATGGGAAGAAGAGGTTAAATGAAATGATGTTACAGGAATGCATGGGAACACCCCTAGAGGCTCAAGAAGAGTATGTAATGGTGTGGTAGATGGGGTGTTATCTAGTGTTTCATTGTGGGAATTTATAAGATAGGTGATCCATCTTGGTCTAGGAGCATCTCCTCTCAGACCCATGCTGGTAGGATTGGGAGGAGTCAAATTTGGTGCAACTGAATTTCCATAAAAAATTGATAAAGAATATGAATATTATATTATATGTAATTAAGAAGAAAAATATTAAAATTATCACACTCATAAAGGGAACTAGTGGAGCTAACCCATACACATGCCTCTATTGATCAGCATCAAATAATCTCTTCCTTCAAACCTATTTCAAAATCTATATAAGGAAATTTTCAATTTTTAGAAATAGTTATTAGAAAGAATCCACACAAATTATAATTCAAGTATGTCATAAACAAAGTGACAATATATTTTAGTAAAAAAAATTAAACCAAGTTATGAATTTTTTTAAAACTCATTTTAAATCTGGTTTATTGAATTGAAATAAATATAATTTAATTTAATAAAACCAGACAATAATAAACCATACATATCATTCAAAAATTAAACTAAATTAAAGTAATTATAGTAATAAAAACCTGAGAAACTCATTTCAAGGTAAAATAAATGAACTATGAACATATTTTGATTCTTATATATATTACTCACCACAAATTCAGGTTCAACATCAACTCTCACAAAGGTATAATTTGATTCATCTAATGAAATATTTTTTTCCACACCAATTGGGTCATCAATGATGTCAATTTTATCCCTATCACCATGAAAACATTTCTTGTGATTACTTAATTAATGATATCATAATTAGGTCTTAGATGATATTTCACACAAAACACTTGTTTTTTCCATTGATGTCGAAATGTATGGATCATATGTACCTCAAAATAAACTCATTTCAATAACTCTAATTACACAATCATAAATAAATGTAATAGGTCGCATCATTTAGTAAAACCATTTACATTTCATCATTTCCACTCGAACTCAAGACTATTAATCCAATAAAAATATTTTCATGAGAAGGATATAATAATAAAAATCTTCATATTCGGGTTAACTATCTGATGCACAAGTATAATAATCTGTTGTAGTTGTAAACATAACTCCATCATGATGGGTTCTAGTTTTCACTACTCAATCTGTTCTAACAAATTTATACCCATTTATTATTAAATATTTTCATTCTTGAACCAAATAATTGGGATCGGAAGACAACACTCTTAATTATTAAAAAATGGAGTCAATTGGTAAACTCAATTACTAAAATATTAATGAAAAATATAATTAAATCGATATCTAAATATTAAGTTATTTTATGTAATGTTCATACCTTTTTTGTCAACCAAATAGGAAACTCTTGGCATCACAAATCCTTTCTTCTTCTCAAAGAAAAAGATAGATGAACTCTAATTATAATTTTTTTATGTTCCCTATATAAAATGATAAAAAAAATTATAATTTATATATTAAATGACAAAGTATGATATAAAATATAAATATTCAAATTGCTTTATTAATATAGTCATTGAAAAGACAACAATTAAACAAGGCTTTGTGATGTGCTATATCCCACTATTCAAGGCTCAATGTTATCAAGGAATATAACCCAGAAGTTACTCCTATTTGGGGTAGATATAAAAATGAGGGATTAATTTCTTCGTAATTCTCAACTTCATTTCTCATTGGCCAATCATGTCTTGTACTCACATCAGAAAAATTCATTGAAAAAAAATCCATACGTTCTTGACCCAGATAGCCTCTCACAATTGAACCTTCAAGATAATTCTTATTTTGGACATAAGATTTCATTGTGCACATATTTCTTTCAATAGGATACATCTATCAAAAATAAATGTTTCCCAAAATAAGTGTTTCAATTTGAATATGGATTGTTAAATGCAAAATTCATGCACAAAATGAGGGAGGAAAAAAAATTCCAACTCATACAAAATTAATGGATCCTCTTGCAGCATTTTTATCAATAATGAATTTTATAACCTTTTGGAACAAAGTTATCTCAAAAAATGGAACAATGAAACAACTATAACCCTTACATTATTAGATAGAAAATGATGAATTTTTATTGGAATCAATTCATGAAGAATGATGTGATAATCATGAGTTTTTAGGGATTTTATTTTCAAATCCATTCTCGTGACTCATTTATATATGTTTTTGGAATATCCATAAAGAACCTTTATATTCTCCAATTCTTCAAGAAATTGATTTTTCTCTAATCATTTCATCACATAAGAAGCAGAAGTCACTTTTCATTTGTTTTAATTGATAAACATAGGATGTTGTTCTGGTTGAATAACCATTTCCATCAATTACCAATGATATTGAAAGTCATATATGGTCTTCACCTTGATATATATTTAAAGAAACATTTCACATATATTTTTTTCAATGTTAATTACATATATACAATAATGTAATAAATTGGTAGACCAATATGGAAACTCAACAAAGATACTTCTATTTTTCCAATTGTAAGTGACTTCAATGTTAACATTATTTCTATTTTTATATTTCATCTAACCATTCACTAATGAAAAACTCAAATCTTTCAATTCATTACGAACATCAGTTTCTGGCATACATTGAGGTGGTTTTTTAGTGTCAGCTTTATTATCAAACATCATTCAATTCTTCATGTATTTGTGAACCATTGGAAAGAATCATTGATTCCCCATGAAACTAAAACTACAATGATATTTAAGAAATCTGTACTCTATATTCTTCATAAAAAAAGACATGATAGTTTTCCCTTCATTATCAAACTAGACATTATTGCATAAATAGGAAAATCATTTATATTCTATAGAATTTAATCACACATCTAAAATATATTTTTGGTAGAAGCCAAGACTGTGCACACACCCATATCCAAAATACACTTTAAATCTCTTATTAAATGTTGCAATTAGAAGTCTAAATTATTATTAGGATCATAAGGTAAATATATCAGTGTACTAAATAAATTGAAAGGATTTTTCACGCACATCCATAGAGGAATATTATAAACATGAATAAAAACTATCCATGTGCAATGAGCAGTATACATCTTACCAAATGGATTAAAACCATTACAGGATAGACCCAACCAGAAATTACACACCTCATCTACAACATTAGGATAGTGAGCATCAAATTCTTACCATTCTAATCCATCAACAGGATAAACCAACTCATCATTAACATTAATTTTATTAGCATCATTCCATTATATATTTGCTGATATTTTTACAGACATGAATAGATTTTGAAGCCTGATAATCAATGGAATGTGCCACATGACATTCCTTGGCACACGAGATGGTATTCCATCTAAAATTTTCTTCTATAGAGATGTTTTACATTCTTTATTATCATTAAAGATAATTTTTTCCTCCATAAATAAATTGAGATCTTTCATACAAGATTGAAATTTATTAGTATAAAATCCCAGATTCTTAATTAACTTTATTTCCTTATAATGATTTGATGTAATATATTCCCCATAATGAAGATAATCCATCAAAAATGTAATAATATAAACAATGGTGGTATTATAAATTTCCTACCTTATTTTTCCCTGACATAACCGTATTAAAAATTATAACTTGTTTATTTTATTACATTCCTAATATACTGGAGTTCTCGTATCATTAATTAAATTTTTAGTCAATCAACATGATCATATTCAATCTTTTCCTATTGTGTGTTGATATCATATCCTTCTTGAAGTGGTATACTATCTCTCTCATGATGATGCAAAAATGTAAACCGATCAAATATCAAATTCCCCATACCACTTATTTCTTTTCATTTATGAATAGTAGAATATTGTTCTATCTCTCCATGGTGGTACCAAACATAATAGTTTATTTGAAATCCGTTATTCTTTATATAGTAGCTAACATCTTCCCATATTAACCATGGTATTCAAACACTATTATAGAATGCACATTTTATACAACCACCATATGCATCATTTTTAAATGTAAAATCTAAAAAATCACATTATTTTGAAACTCATTTGAAATATGATGGGTATGATACATCAAGATTATATCTATTCTATTAAAATGGAAAATTTTATTTATCAATAAAAAATGTAAACCATATTTAAAAAAATCATTACAACCAATTTTAATATTAAAGTCATCAAATCATACTAGTATCTAGAAAAATGAAGAATATGAAAAATGACATACACTATAAGAAATGACTACAAATAATTAACCAATGTTGGTAACCCTGAGATTTAATAATTCAACATCATTTTCACTATCCAAAATCTACCATGGAACATCAATAGGTGAAAAAAAATAGAATTAAATGAAAAAATATATATTTTCTATATGGTTTTATGAAATCAAATGAAAAAACATCAAAATTGTGTTAAAAGAATTCTCTGGTATTTTCATTAAATAGTAAAAATCACTTGTAAAAACAATTTACCATCCAATACCTATTTTATAAACCACCATTTTAAGTTCCAGATTAAAATCACATCACAAACACCCCTTTTTAAAATAAAAAATTCTAACTCAAAAAAGGACTATAACATCCAAAAACATTGCCAAAAGATAATTAAAAACTATAATTTTCATAAAACATGGAACATTGGCCTAAAACTTTTTTAAAAAACCAATAGACACTCATAGTTTCACTAACAAAAAAACAAGATTTTCAATTAACGTTATTCATAAACTATTTTGGAAAAAACATTTTACACCTTAAAGAACACACCCTATAAAACTCATTTACAAAATAGTTTGAAAGAAATATATGATTACACATTCTCATTCCTTCTTGTAGAACTTATTTAAATCCCAATCCAAAACATAGGGATACAAAATCACACACAAATAGTAATGAATCGCAAGGGTAGGAACCAGTTTGTCAATCGACACAAAAATGGAAAACAATAAGAACATAGGTTCCCTAAAATAATATAAGAACAAGGGGATAAAATATATATACAAGATAAATTCCCTAAAGTGATTCTAAAATGGATCCTAGTTCCATGGAGATGACAAATGGCCTCTTAAAAATGGTTTCTACCATGTCTTATAATAACTCTAGCTCTCTGAATCAAAATTCATACCTATATAATTTAGAAGCTCACCCAGTCTCTATGGAGAATCTTCACTATATGGGATCCCTTGATCATAGTCAATGATCCTTGAAAACAAAATCCTTGTACATGGAATCAGTCTCCTAAGACACCTACTCCACCCCCCATATCTACCTTTAAAAGTAAAAGTAGTTGAGAATAATCAAGCAATTAGAAAGATTATGTTCAAGGAATTTTAAATTAAATAGGACTCGCCTCCCATATACTCACAAAGAAGACTCCTCGTTTATTTCAAAACACAAGTAGAATATAAAAATGTGTCAATAATAAACATCCCCTCATGATATCACAAGTGATCATGGACATACAAGATAGAAAATGGTCACACAAAGGTCTCACACCCTTTATAAAAACTGAGTCTTCATAAAATAACAAATAGCCCTTTAATTTAATGAATTTTTTTGGAATTTCATGTTAAATAAACCTTTAAAAAGAAATATTAATTTACTTTTGTGACAAATTTTATTAAAAAACTTATTAAAACTCAATGGTAAACCCAGTATCCCTTTAGAAATCCTTGGAAATAAAAACCATTTTCCAAGAAGTTTTTCAACAAGGGGTGACCTAGAATGTTAAGAAATTACTTTAATATAACCTAATGTAAATATTATAAATATGAAGGTTTTTATATCTAAATAAATTTAATACCATCCCACTTAAATTCTAATATAATACATGGATCGAATGATTCCATGATACGATCAGAAACATAAATACACCCCATAGACACATGATTCACCCTAGGTTCTTTCCATGCCGGAACAAACTAAAAAATGGTCTATGGTGCACACCTTATTAGTTAAAAATAATAATTAATCACATAAAATTTCTAATATAACCATTACTCAGAAGAAAAAAACAACGAGGTACCCAATAAATGAGTTGGATAGAATTCCCCAAGCCAAAACCACTCTAAACTCAGTGATTATAATCCCTAAAATGGGATTTCATCCAAAATAAGAAAAATACATAAAATAAAATATATAATAATGCCTCTTTAATGTAAAACACCTGAAAAATATTAAAAAAAATATACATAATAAATAATTTGATGGAATGAAATCTTACCTCCCAAATATTGAAACAAAAAAATCACCACAAATAGAGTAAGAACACCTTCTGATGGTTGTAATGTCACATGGGGTACTCCAAATTATCATGAGGAGGGTAGAGGCTACTGAAATCCCTAAGTAGGGGAAGGGTGATGCCAAATCCACATTAGGAGGGGTGGAGGTGGAAAAAATCACCTGAGGGGAGGGGGATGCACAAACTCACAGGATGAACTAGGGTTCAGATGAAGAGGATGGATGGAGGATCTTGAGTGGGACTCCCTATCTAAATATATATACCACTTTTTTTAAAACCCGTTGGTATAAGCTTGTCAAGAAACTCTATACCCATGGTTTTTCTAGAACATGGGTACAGATCCATTGGTATAGGTCACTTCCAATAGTGAAAACCCTGTATGGATACTATAAATGGATGTGGATACATAATAGAGGTACCTAGGGGTAATAACTCTGAAAATGGATCATTTTTCATACTCAGTAATCACTTGGTTCATGAAAATAGGCCTTTCAAAAAACCTATTTTTATATTCCTAGGGGATATGCTTTGGAAATCCACAAACTATTTACGAACCATCCTAAAGGATTCAAATATACGATAATAAAGGATGTAATATGTTAAATCGAAGTTGTAATAGATTTAGAATAATGTTCCTGAATTTTGATATCCTATAAGTGATTTTTCATAATTATGTGGTTTCCCACTATGATTAGTGTTTATCACACTCTTTTATTTGGTTTTAGTCAATGGAGGGAACAAGAAGGAACTAGGTTAACATTTAATGTGATGGATAATTTTCTAATGATAAAAAAATGGAATAATGAATTGATTGAAGGATATTGTGTTTATTCCTAATCTTTTATCATAAAATATGAACAACAACATAAACATTAACAAAATCTCAGACACCCAAAATAAGAGAAGGATATAGTTAATTGGTAGTTTTAGTATTGAAAACCATGATGTAAAGAATATTTGGTTTCCTATATATCATGAGTATGGGATTAAGTAATTAAATGAATGTCTCATAGGGATTAAAATATATTTTGGGTGTGTAAAATGACATAAAGAAACTAAAAAGGAAATAAATAAAAAGTTTATTTAACACCATGAATTTGAATAATGGTCTCCCTATTGTATCATCAACATTTGAATGTTTTAATTGTGTTATATATGGCAATTATTCAAATAAATGTCCTAAGTGGAAATATCATTAATAGAATCAGAAAGGTTTTATGAGTAATGGTTTTGATTTGGATTATGAAGAGACTGTGAATTACATAATAAATAAACAAGGTATTAAGTAATTATATGAATAAGTCTATTTAATGGATCAAGTATGAGGTGAAATAATTGAAGTGTTAATGAATTGTAATTTAAGAATAAAAATATATGAATCATAATAAGGATTGTTTCTATAGTTTTTTCAATAATTATTTTCAATAATATATTTAATGGTACTCATGACCTAGAAAAGATATTTAATGGAAATGTGATATTATGATTAGGGGAAAGATAACCCCTAATATGTTCTGGATGTAGTGATAATTATGTTGAGAAAAAAATATGTCGGATATGAATTAGTAAATTTGATAATTCAAATTACCTTGGAAATGATTAATGATTTGTTGAAAATGTTTTTTATACTATCATTGATGAAGTTTACATCATTTTTGGATTTAAGTAATATATCCAATAATCAATATTTTATGTAAGTAATGAGGAAGAATGTATGTTTTGAATAATTTTTTATTGTAACTTGGGTAATTACCATGTTTCAATAGAATACATGAATAATGTATTCACATGTTTGGTATGTTACAATCAATAAATAATTTATTTTATATAGTGGTTAATGTTATGTTGATTTTGAGAAATTTAGTGACCTTATTAATACTATTATATTTTTTTAAGGGTTATAAGGTTATCAGTTTATGGAATGTTTTACGTTTAAGTATAAATAAGGCTTTATTTATTAATGAATTATTTCATCATATAAATATTTATCATTATTAGATAACATACACTAACCATTTTTGTGGTGATAAATAATGATAAATGGAATGACTTTTCATTATTTCTATGAATCTTATGATCCATTAGAGGTTCTAGAAAACATAATTCATCTATTGGAGTAAGCGATGATGTGGAAATTGATCAAGGAACAACCAAAGTATGAAATTGTGCCTATAAATTAAAATTTTCAACTACGAACATTTTTAGTATACGATGGAAAAAAAATTCACCAATATTATGAAAAGGATCTTGAAACAAAAAAATTATCAAAGTACATCCATTTACCATTAATCAAATGGTACCTTAAATCATCATATATTTATGTTTTTTTGGTCATTAAGATCATCTATATTACCCACTATCTTGTAATAAGTGATCTATATCACTCTCTATAATTATTTTTTTTTTCTCATCGATGTCTAAATCTTTACTTCCCACCTATGTTTTCCTATGTGGAAACCTTATTATGAGATATATTTGGTAACCTTTATGTTTAAAACATTCTTTTTTTAAGTGGAGTTTAATTATTTATTTACACAATGTGGTTTTCTATGAGTTAATTTTAGAATGTTAAATCGTTGATGACCAAGATGAATATCGAGGGTGGAATTTATGTTATGGGGGGTTGAATGTTACACCCCGGTATTTTGAGAAATATTTTTTCAGATAAATTTTATACTTTCAATATTTTTATTCACAAGTAACACTATGTATATATTTTATTATATGAAACACAAATCTTATCTTGAATTACACACAATAATGAGTTTTTTCGATAGCATGCATGACATGTAAAATTGAGCTTTAGTGAACCATGATGTATTATATGTCCATTATAACACAAATTTTAAATAGGTGGGTATGAATAATATTTTTTTATTTATGAAATTTAAATATAATTTTTTCACTCAATATAAATTTATTTAATGTTCTTTGTAAATAATAAACCACTTTTTGATAAAGTTATTTTGTTCATCAAAAATATATTTTCTTTATAAAATATTTTTATTTATTTTTTCTGAAAATGATAAAAATAATTTACAGATATTTTAGAATATTTATTTTATAAAATTTAATTAATTTATGAAAACATCATATAAAAATTTTCTTATTTTGAAATTTCAGGATATTTTCTAAAAATATTGATTTTTTAGTGAATAGTGAGAAATACCGATTTCTGAAAAACTGTCATTTATTTTAAAAACCATTATGTAATTTAAATGGACCATTATGTTTTATAGTACCATGATTATAGTATATAAATATATAATCCACTTAATTACTTATTAATAAACTTGTATTTAATTTCAATACAAGTTTATATTTGGGTTCATGAAAATGGTTTTTTGAAAACTATTTTAAAGCACATAATGTTTCTCCATTTTAATTAATTAAAAGTTTCACTGAAGAGAAATGATATAAATGAAATTTATATACTATATATAAATAAATTTTTATATCTATTCATATAATGACGATTTTTATACATAGATTTAATATAAAATCACATTCTACATGAAAAATATACATCTTGAAAAATTGTTTTTCATCTTGCTTGTGAATTTTTATTTAAATTTAATTTTTACCAATTTTAGAAAATCTATTTTAAAAATGAAAATTAATTTTGGTAATCATATAATCAAAAAATTTGTAGGGTTAATTTATAATTATTTTTAGTAAATATTAATTTTTTGATGAATACTGAAAGCACTAAATTTTAATTAAAAACTGCATTTTCGTAGAAATTATTTTTAATGAAATATTATATTTGAAATTAGATTTAAGGTAAAATTTCTTCAATTATATAACTATTAATTCTATTTTTCATTGGAATCAATTTCATATTGACTTTAGATATGAAAACATTATAAACTTATTAATATTATCTATTTAAAAAGTTGATTTCTCATCACGTCTTCAAGATTTGTTTTTAAATTAAATTTTTACACTTCTGTGAATAGAATTTAGAAAAAATGGATTAAATATTATTAATTATCATAATTTATACTATATAATAAGTTCAACATATT
The DNA here is from genome assembly GCA_963277665.1 of Viscum album. NCBI lineage: Eukaryota > Viridiplantae > Streptophyta > Magnoliopsida > Santalales > Viscaceae > Viscum > Viscum album. Next base: position 1,589,834,437 of record OY728161.1, on the reverse strand, counting down.
TGTTACCAAAATGAATATTGATAACAGTATAAATCATTTATCATTTTTAAGATAAAAATGGATTTACCTTGGGTTAAACAAAAAATATAAGGTAAAAAATGACCTATACACTTCTATAAAATCTATTTTATAGCCATATTTCTACAATATCAGGCCTAATGTTTTAATTTGATACATTTTTTAACCATTTTTGTAATGGAAATATGTGGTTACATTGTTTCTTTCGATGAATTGAAAGTGTGCCGCTCACGTCACTTATAAAAGGCCACCCCCTCTCCTCTCTTATTTACAATTCAAACCCTTTTTCAAAAAAAATATTCCAAAATAAATTTTAAAAATACATCATACCATCCTAGAATACTTATTTTTTATTTAAATCCAATATACTAATACTTTTATTGTAAGCCTAAGGAGGATATCTGAAGAAAAGGTAATTTTCATCAATGAGCATGTTTTTTTATTCCTTGCTCCACCTAAATAAATTATTATTATACCATAATGATTTGATAAAAATTGTATATTAGATACACATAGAATTTTTTATGTTAAGTTAATAACCTACAGTTACCTCCACTTTCATCAAATGGTGTATGATATCATCGTACTTGTGTACGGCGAACTATCGCCCCGTGAACCGATACCATACTTTTTTTCCATTACAACCTCTCCCAGATGGAAATAATGACGGAATTATTAGTGATATATGATATTTTTTATATTATTATGCTTTATTAATTATTATATCAAACATAAATTCTTACTTTCTAGTTTTTTTGGAGTACAACAACATCCCTCATGTGTATAGAAGACTATTATCTCGCGAAATGATGTGATTTGTTCATGTGTTACATGGAAATTAATACATAGGGTTTTAATGAAAAAATGTTATAGATATTACTTAATAATTATTATATAATTATAATATATCAATTTAAATCCATTCTGTAAATATTTCTAGAAAATGGAAACAATTTTCCTTTGTATGTATAGCCAACCGTCTCCATGAATGGTGTATTTTGTTTCCTATATCTATCTTTTTCAAATTACTCTAAATACATATATATAAAGTTTATATTATATTTATATCATGGTTAAAATTATTTAGATTATGGAACCATGATCAAAGTAGGAGGACCGAAAATAACAAATCAAAACATCCATGAAAACAATGCAGTTATTGCGCAAAACATGACCTTAACATTGTATTGTTAATAAAAAGGTAATAAAAGGTCATAAGTAAATCGTATATGGTTATAGATATATATTTTTGTGTGTCTGTGTATTTATGGTTATGTAATATAATTATAAAAATTATATTTATTATACTGGAGGTTTTAACATGTATGAAGGAATTCAATACTTAATGTAGTGGATATCTAGTCTCTCTTTTACTTCTAGGATACATATGCATATTCACCACTCGTCTTTTTTTTTGGTGTATATACTTCCCCTTTGACATGTTATATCAAGAATACTATTATTTTCATGATATTTAATGTTTTCTTTATTGTTACTATTTACTATTCTTACAATTCAAGATATTACCAAAGAGGTGGGGGATTTTTGTCTTAATTTTCCTTCTCAGAGACATTAGTTATATCATTCACCTATATTCTATTATATGTTTTATATAATCCCCCTATGACATGTAATACCATGATTTTTTTATCATGATGATATTTTATTTTTACCTTAATTTTTTCCCCTTCATGGTCTTTATGTTTCAATGTTACCAAAGTGATAAATATTTTATGTTAAGATCTCATCTTTTATCAGGATTATTTATTTTTTTAAGAAAGTAGTGTTCTGGTCAATGATGAAAACACAAATGTTTTTGAAAAAACAAATTGTTACACAAGTATGAAATAAGGAATTTTGTTTACATCCCTAACATTAAGTGGGAGTAACTCAGGAGGAAGATCATACCTCTAATGAATATCATGAGCAACACCTATATTAGAAAGCCCATCTGTGATCATGATTTCTTCATTATACATATGAGTGAAGATGAAATTTATATCTGAAAGAGAGTTTAGGCTGTCCATCCAGTGAGTAGTGAGCGTCCAAGAAAGATGAATGGTACCATTCCAAAAGGCGTGGACAATAGTAGTGAATTCACTCTCAATCCAGATGTTGTTCCAATTGTGTAGCTTGGAAAACAAAATAGCATGGATAACACTCACCATATCGTCTTACAAAGAGGAAGCAAGACCGTAAGATCCATATAAGTAGCCGAGTGTCTCGTCAAGGTGATTTATAGAGTTGTCTCCACAACTCATTGGGCCAGGGTTTCCTTTAGAGGCACCATCCACTTTGACTTTAATCCAGCCTGGGGGAGGAGGTTTCTAAACAACATAAAAGCTAGATTTATGGTGAGGGTATTTCTCGTCAACCCCAATATGTCTAATAATCCCAAGGTCATGAACTGAGTTGTTTCAAAGATCTTTTTGAATCAAATATGCCTCCCGAATCACGATGCGGATTCTCATTTTACCTGCATTAATCTTGAAAGTGTTGTTAAAAAATGTAAAATAGTTTTTACCATACGATATCTCATGAATAAGCTCCACTACAGTTACAACAAAATGTTTCTTGATTTGTTCGGAGTCAAGCTGGTCCATACACTGTTGTAGCTGCGAGGTTATAGAACTACAAAATAACCATCTACACTCAAAAATGTGAAAAATATAATGCCAGAGAGAAGTTGTCGTATCACAAAAAAGAAAGAGGTGATTAATATCTTCTTGGTGTTGGTTACACATACGACATTTTGAACAAATATTATTCTCGAAAGTTTATAAGCAGGTATCTGTGGGGATTATACTATGGGTGATACAACAAACTAAGGTGAATCTCTGGATTGTTTATGATTATGATTCCAATGATGAAATATTATCATCTATATCTCAAAGACTCATTAATTAACTTCATTAATGGTTATTTACTAAGAATACATGTTTCCCTTATTTTTCCTACATATATGTACCAATGAGTTCAAATTACTTTTTTTAACAAATTTTTTCTGGCTTCTCTCTTTGGTCGAACGCCCATTTTTTAACCAAAACAACATTACTAAAAATATTTTATAAAATGTTTTAATATTTTACAATGATTATAAAAATAACTTTTTAACCATGAATTAAATTTTACAATTTTTTCTTAATAATTATTCTTCATGTGATCTAGAAAAAACAATGGGCCATTTGGATTTTAAATAAAATGGAAAACGAGTCTTTGTTTGTATCATGAATGAAATGAACATTATTTATTAGGGTCATGATCTCCCAATGATTTCATGGTTCCCATACATTTCTTCAATGTTATTTTCAAATAAAATTTTACCTTAATATTTGAGGAATATTTATATTTTAAACAAATGATTTCTATGTAAAAGTTTATTTTGAAAATGTTTTAATATGTCTTTTTCAAAGAAGAAAGTCTAATTTCCTGAAGAAATGTATTAAATTATTTCAAACATACATTATAAGTACTCGCGGTTATTTTCAATGTTATGGATTTTGAAAAAAATTATGTTTTAAAAATTACTTTTCATGGAAAATTTATTTTCCTCAGTAAGTGTTTTAAATGATATTTTTAACCCATTTTCTATATAATATGAACTCATTTGATGTATCTTATAATTTAATTAGGATATAAACCAAGGATACAATACTCATTATTTACTATAATGGTTTATGTTGAAAATATGTTTATGAAACCTATTTCTCTTACATGGATTATACCATGACAAGATTATTAGGGAACCCACTTCTTTTCCATGCGTTATGATTTGATGAATTGTTGAAATGATTATAAAACATGTCTCTTTTCCAAAGGTTATGATATGATAGAATTCTTATGAAACCCAAGATATTTAATGGTTTGTTATATGATTAATTTTTACGAAATTTTGTTTATCATTACGATATAGGTCTGAACTATATCTCCCTCCAATACATTGGGTAATGATAAATTTTATACGAGCTCTAAGGGTATGCAGGTAGTTATCAAAAGCCCAAAAGTTAGGGTACATGGGTTTTTTCCAATACCAAAAAATAGTGTATATAGGTGGTTATATATATATCTTTACAGGTACATGGTTGGTTATCCCATGCCTAACATTTTTTTAATTTTGGAGTTGGTATCCTTGACATAAGATTTTCTATGCTTATTTATATGCATGAATTTTATGTACTACATCATTGTTATTCTCTCATGGATCATGTTGTTAGTTTTTATTTTGATTCATGTCTATATACTACCAATCATTATGTTATGACTCAATATTATGATCTTTGATTTACATGGTATGGTTTTCAAATATTATGTTCATGTTACCATACCCTTAGTTTAATGTAATACTTACGTATCTATGTTGTTTACCCTTATTGAGCCTTTGAGCTCACCCTTTATTATTTTTCATTTCCCCTAGTTAATAAAAAAAGGTTTTAAGTAGTTTATGTCTATCAAGATTACTTATTAGGTAGATATTTGTGGATGAAATTGATGATATTTTAAGAATTATGTAGACTTTGTATATACTCTCTAAAAACACTAAACTATTATGGTTTTCATGCATGTATTTGTGGAATGTAATTAATATTCGTCTAAAAAGATCTAATGTATATGTATGAAAATACAGGTTTAGAATATATGTGGCCAGATAATCTTCCTTGGGGACATGATATAAGATCATTTACACAGTTTAGATTGGTTTGACCATGAATTCCACATTGATAGTAGAAAAACTGATGTTTTCCAGTTGAAGCCCCTAAAAGTGGTCTTAATGAAAGCCGACCACCCTTGTGATTCCTTTTTTGAAGAGAAGAAAAACCCTACCTAATATCTATATCAAATGAAGATCCATCCAAACTAGTCTTTCCATATTTTTCATCCTCATCCAAAGATTATTTGTTGACTACCTTCGCAATAGTAAACAAACATATCATAATCAAAATCAAATGATTATCAGACCATAGTCCCAACTCAAAACTCCAAGATTTAGGTACTCATTTTTAATTATATTTGGGTCCAGATTCACCAAATTAGAAAAACATGTGAAATTATCTAGAATGGTATGATTCCCTTTCTCTAAGGTCATAAACTCTTGGGTCTTCTCCGCATTTAATGTCTCATGGTAAAACTTCCAATTGAATATTGTATTCAAATAAGTCTGGTAATATCATCATGAAACATATCTCAAAAAATAGATTTTTACCATCTACATGACATAACATAATTTTAATACATAGATACTAAATATAAAAGAGATTAATATTCTTTAAATTACATAATAAATCCATGACAGAACTATATAGGATTAGAGTATTTGGAAACTGGGAGACATAAACACATGGTTCTTAAAACATCTATATCATCTCCTTCTTATTCAATCATAACTATAACCCTTTTCCAAACATATTAATTAATATATTTCTTTATATCATGGGGAAAATAAACATAAGAAAATGGTGATATCAAATGCCCAATAAGGTTAATCAAGGATGATAATATAAGAAAAACTAAATATGAACAAGAACATAAATTTTAAAAATTATATTCTTCATGTCAAGGGTCATGATAATGTGTTATGGAATAAATCATAGAAGTTAATAAAAATAAAAGAAAAATTTTCAAGAGAGAATACCATAAGACATAAAATTTTGGCATAGACATAAGCATATAAAATCCTTATTATACTATTAAATGCTCACTACCCATACCATTATAGAAGACAAAGTCTCTTACTGAACCAAGTTCACTCTTTATTATAGCCCTGTATTAATAAACCGAGTTTGTTATGTGTTCCAGACCTATCTATCTCATAAGATATAAATATTTACCCAATGAATTTTAGGGAGATAAAGGTATCACCCACCACATAATTAAAACCATACATATCTGTGCCACAATAACATAAATCATTCATTATATTATAACCCATGGAATGAAATCGGTTTCATAAAGATCATTCAATTATAACAAAACCCATGGAAAAGAAATGGGTTTATAAATATCATTCCAACATAAACATAAACAAACTATAGGAATAATAGGGATAATATACATGTAAAATATCCAAATTAAACCGTAAGTAACATCAAAGGATTTTATCATATATGGAAAATAATTTTGAGAGATCACTTAAAAACAATTTTTCATGAAAATATCTTTTATTCTTTGAAAAAGTTTTCTTTCTTAAAATACTGTTCAATTTTAAAAGAAAAAAAATTCTTTGAAAATAATCTTACTTGATTTTAAGGGAAGATTCAATGCATTAAGTCATCATGAAATTGTAAAATAAGTTCATGTTGTATAATTTGAAAACCAATCCTCTCATACTAATGTTGGAAAAGTCAAAATGTACCTCATTAGGAAAACTACAAAAAGATTCTTTTCAAACCGTTTAGTCAAAATTTACTCCTTGGTAAAAATGAATTTAAAGATTGTATAAGAATATAAAAAATGTTTTTAAAATATTTTTTATAAACATGGACATTGAAGATAAATATTCCCCAATAGATACTTATGTATAAACAATCCCAAATAATAATGAGATTGTGGAATTAACCCTTAACTTATGTCTGATTTCCTTTATATGTATCTAAAAATATTGTAAAATGGTTTAAAGAATATTATTAATTTATACCAGAACCATTTTCCTATTTATGATATTATATATGATCCTATTATATCATCTTATTTCCCATTTGTTAATAATATTTCATTATTACCCTTCTTTCAAGTGTTAGAAACTTCATTTTACTATGCATGTTTTCTTATATAAGTCTCAGTTCTTCTACATAGGATATGGTTACATAATTTATAGAATTATATTAACGTAATATATGTGATATTTATCCATTATACACAATTATATAATCATTATTTAATTGTGAATTTGAAAAATGAATCACATCGAGTCGTGGAGACAGTAGACCATATGTTCGCACGAGTGACGGTACCATTCCCTTGATGGTGAAATGGTATGAAAGTGTATGGTATATAAATTTTTCCAGAATAAATATCATGTCATAATAATTATTTATATCTATTATTTCCATAATTATACCCATACAATTAAAGTGGTGATGAAAAATAGAGTACACCATGGCGTAGAGACGGTAAGTCGTATGTACTCATAAGCGGGGATTTTCTTTTTCATATGATGTTTAAAAGGTGGAATAAGGTTGTTCCATAATCAAATTAAAATATTAGGATATAGGTGATGTTTTATTTATTACTTTATAATGGAGACAACATAGGAAGAGTAAGTATAATAGGGAATGATCTTGAAATATCCCGTAAAGACGATTGACTCTTCCTTGGTGAACTTCCTTTAGATCTCCTCTTAATGACACTAGGGTTGGTCTTTTGAGAATATATTCACCACTATAATGTGTATATGGAAGTTAAGAAGAGAAATTTTTTCATTATGGTTTAACTTTAAGTCTCAATTGGATGTGAAAAGTTGAGGTATGTGGTTCCCTTTTATAATTGAGGTGATGTCCACTTTTGAAATTTCTAAAAATATTAATTTAAAATAAATTCAATCTCAATCTGAATACATAAAAAAGATATATATTAAAATATAATATGATATAATGTTTTAATATAATAAATAATAAATTTTATTCCATTTTTTTTGTATTATTTTAAACCTTATAATTTTGATAAACACTTAGTTAACCTATTTTAATTTTAACTAATGTAGAAGTTTTTCAAAAATTATAAGGTTGTAATTTTTATTTATGTGATGTAAATTAGTACATAAATGTACAATTTATAATATTTTATACCATATTATAATTGTTATTTATTTTTAAATATTTTTTGTGATTTTTAAATATTTTAATTATCTATTATTTTGATAAAATATCATTAGTGTAAATTTTGACACTATTCATTATTTAGACATTTAAAAATATCAATATAATAGGTTATCTTATAAAAAATTATTTTATTATATCACTAAGTGGTAAATTTCATCTATAAAATTCAATTATTTCAATATGTATCTAAAATTATATTATTTTAATATTTTTAGTAACATTAAATTGATATTTCCATTAATAAAATAAATATTTCATTACCATTGTGTTATTATTTAATATGCTAATTTTTCCACTAAAATTCAAAAATAAAATGAAGTGATGAATATTAATATCCCATATTTCCAAATAATATTATATTATGATATATATTTTGGCTAACTATATATTAAAAATCATATAATAATTTAAACATGAATGCGACATATTTAATTTTTTATTAAATTAGACATTATAAATATCAAAATATCATCTAAGTGGCCTAAAAAGTTAGAAATAAATTAATATCACGAAAATGTGTTTATTAAGTTAAATATTTACATTAGTATTCATTCATAAAATCCATTTATCACTATGTGGTTACATAAGGGATATTTAGGATATAGAAAGTGACATTTTGTGTCTTTCATTGATTTAAATATTTTATAAGTCATTTTAATATAAAATGGTCCATAAAAATCATATTGAATAGAATCATATGTTAAGGTTCTAATTTACTTCCTAAAATAAACTTTTTCTATGTGTTAGAGTCATTTTATAGTCTTTATCATTTTATTTTTAACCTAAATTGCCCAATTTTCCATTTACCATTGTAACAAAATTTATCAAGCTTACTATTCATTTTTTACAAAAAAAAAGGAAAAATTAACTAAATTTGAAATTTATGAATCTAATTTTCTAATCCATTTTTAAAAATTAAAAACAGATAAACTTCAGATTTTAATTTAAAATAAAACTGATAAAATTCCATGAAAAATGGTTTTTTTTTTAAATGACCTTTTAAAGATAAAATGTTTATACAATAAATTAGTGTATAAAATAATTTTAAAAACTATAATAGGATTAATTTAAATTAAAATTAGAAATTAATAAAAAATAATAATTTTATCTTGCAACTAATTTAAAATAAAATACGATTTTCAATGAAAATCATTATTTTCATTATTCCTCATAAATAAACGTTTTCAAAAAATAATAATTTTAATAAAAATTTGACTTTCTAAATTTAAATTTTAAATTTATTTTTTCAAATTCGTTTTCTATAATTTCTAGGAATTTATAAATATAATAAAGACACATTTTTGGAGAAAACATATTTTTGAAGAATATAGTGATTTTACTAAAATTGTGTCATTGTTTTCTAAGAACATACTAATAAATTAATATGGAGTTGGAAGTTGATATTTATTTCATAGATTAGTAATTCATATTTACACCCAAAAATTTAATGGCTATGTTATTCTAACAGTTTCTTGTGATTTGTTTAAACTCACGATTAGGTGCAACAAAATCTATTGAAGAATTAAAATTATTTGAAGAGAAATATTTCTTAAAAATATCCTAGTGTTACATTCTACCCCCCATTAAAATGAATTTCTCCCTAAAAATTGATCATTTGGATACAAAAATATGAGGATTCATCTTCTTCATCACATCCTTAGGGCCCCACATAGCTTCCTCAAATTGGTGGTTCTACCATAAAACTTTAATCAAGTGAGTGGTCTTATTTTTTAGAATATTTTCTCTACAATCCCAAATCTCTATCAGTTGTTCTTCATAAGAAAGGTCTTTCTCTAATTATATGAACTATTAGTTTAGTTTATATGAAGTAAAATATATGTACTTTATCAAAATAGATACATGGAACACATCATGATCTTGAGAGATATTTAGTGGAAGCACTAATCGATAAGATACCTTCCCAACACGATCAATAATTTCAAAAGGAATGATATACATAAGGCTTAACAGTCCATTTATCAAAATATAATTAATCCCTTCGAGGGATATATTCATAGAAATATATTATCACCCACTTAAAACACTAGTTATTTTCACTGATTTTCATCATAACGTTTTCATCAACCATGAGCTACTATTATATGTTGTTGAATAGATATGACATTCTCTATCATTTCCATAACTAGATCAAGTCCCAATAGCTTTCTTTCCCTGACAACATTCCTGGATATTGAATTTATTAACATATTACCATATAGTCCTTCATAAGTATCCACCTCAATACTGGATTGAAGGCTATTGTTTTAGGAAAATTCTACCAAAGGTATGTGTTGATCCCAACCACCTTTGAAATACATAGAATATTCTCTCATCATGTCTTCTAGAGTTTAAATTATCCTCTCAAATAGACCATATGTCTGAGGATTGTAAGAAGTTTCGAAAAATAACTCCATATCTAGATCCTACTAAAGACTTCTCCAAAACATTGAGGTAAACATCGATTCCCAATTAGACATAATAGAAAGTGATACTCCATGAAATATCACAACTTCGTTAATATATATTCTGATAAGAAGACTGAGAGAGAAATATTCACTAATAGCAATGAAGTGTTCTGAATTAATAATGAGATCAACTATAACCCACATTGAATTATGGTTTTTAGATTTTGTAGGACGACTGACGATAGAATCCATGGTGATGGTTTCCCACTTCCATTATGGTGTGGGTAAAGGTTGTAACATCCCCTTAGATTTTTTTCTCTCATCTATAACATTCTAACTAACTAGGAACTGAGAAACAGATGTTGAAATATCATTTTTCATTCCATCCCACCATAAATACTCTATCAGTTCCCTATACAACTTTATTCTTCCTGGATGAATATATAATGATGGACTATGAGCCTCATCTAAAAACATCATTAATTCATGTATGGGGGGATAAAAACATGGTTCCTAAACCATTATTATTCCATCACAATCAAAGATAAACTTAGTAACATTTCTCACCTTCTTTTTTATATCTATATATTCCTTATGTGCCTCCTTAATCTTAAATAATATAGATAGTTGAACATTATTTTGTAAAAATTGGATTTATCTCCATCCTTTAAAATCATCAGATTAATCCTTTGAAAATCCAAAAATATTGGACATTTTTTATCCTTGTCAATGATAGTTTAACATGGTCCTTTTGACTCAAAGAATCTTCCACCTTACTCACTTTCCCGAGTTGGTAATGTATTGGGAAGTCGTAATATTTAATAAACTCCAACCATATTCTTTTGTTCATATTCATCTATTTTTGAGTGAAATTATACTGCAAGCTTTTATGATCAGTATATTTGTCACAGCTTTCTCTATAAAGATAGTGTCTCAATATCTTCAACGAAAAACTTTCTGTAGCTTACTCCAAATCATTAGTTGAGTGATTTTATTCATGGATTTTGAATTTTTGTGAGGAATAATCTATCACCATATCATTTTTCATGAGAACACATCCCATTACCTTATTTGATGCATCACTATAGATCAAAACCCTTTCTCTATTATAGGGTAGTGTGAGAACTAGTGCGTTGAATACCTTCTTTTTAGCTCTTTGGAATTCTCTTCACATTCATCAATCCATATTAAATTAACTACTTTCAAAGTCAATTTTTTGATTGGGTTAGATAATTGTGATAAATTATTTACAAAATATCGATAATATCCATCCAAACCCTGAAAACTAAATATCTCGGTTATAGTTGTTGTCCAAGTCCAGTGTTCAATAACTTCTATCTTTGCATGATCCATATATATCCCCTCTCTTGATATTATGTGACCCAAAAAATGATATTTTTTAAGCAAAAATTCACACTTGGTGAATTTTTCATGAATCATATCCTTTATCAGGTCCTTCAATACAATCATCAAGTGATCTTCATCTTATTACTTTCTCTCTGAATATATAAGAATATCCTCTATAAATACTACTAAAAACTAATGAATATAGTCTCTAATGACTCTATAAATTAAATCCATGAAGATAGTGGGGCATTAGTAAGACCAAAAGGTATAACTAAAAATTAATAATGTTCATACCATGTACGGAATACTCTCTTTGATATATCATCCTTCTTGACTCTTAATTGATGATATAAAAAATAAAGTTAAATATTAGAAAATTATTGAGGTCCACATAATTTATCAAATAATTCATCAATATGAGGAGAGGATATTTCTTCTTGATAGTGAAGTTGTTAAGTTCCAAATAATCAATTCAAAGTCTCATTGATCCAACCGAATAGTTTGACCCTAAGGTGACACACTAGGTCATATAAATCCCTTTTCATGATTCTCTAGGATTTTCGACTTCAATTCATATAACTCAGTTGGTTTTATTCTATAAGAAGAATTTGAAATAGGCATAACAGCCGGTATGAGTTCTATTGAAAACTCAACATCATGATTTTTGGGAAGACTGAGAAATTATTCTAGAAAAACATCAACAAACACCTGTACAGTAGGTGTATAATTAATTGTGAGTTTCTCCCCTACCATAAAATAAATATAACCTTCATTTATTGGAATTAACACCCCCAATATGGATGTAATTTCCATTGGAAGGTCATATTCATCCTTTCATTGATAGATGGTAATAGATTCATTCAGAATATGAAATGTGAATTCCCTTCCTTGGTAATTGAAATGAGATCTATATAGATAAATCTAATCCATGCTAATAATCAATTCAAATTAAACTAATTAAGGATCAAAAGATTTTGGGAAGCAATTAACTAAATCAATCCATTTTTTTACTGTAATAAACCAATTTTGGCTCAGTGATAACAAAAATATCCATTCACACTGCCAAATACAAAATTAAAAACACATCATCCATCATCAAAAAAAACTTCATCACCACCTTGAGTCCACATCCCATCTTGAGTCATGTACCCTAAGAATAAATTACCCATGACAAAAAACATTCACCATGTCACCATCTACTGGATAAAAATTATAAATTCCAAATAAGGTTTGAAAAAAAAATACAAAAACCAAATGCACCTTTATAGAAACCAAATCCCACAAATCAAACTACCTCTAGTAAACACACTGGCATCTTCATCATCACACACATTATTCATAATCATGGAATCACTATTCTTGCCAAACGTTGATCCATCACCTCTTGAGTCATTACCTCACCAGCGAGTTCAAATCACCATAACACAACCCCCTACCTCACACCTACTCTGTCATCTTAATACAAATATACCCTTGTAAAATTATTTATAAATTAAATAGTTTGTGGATCAAGAATCTAATAAAACATTAGATATTTTACAGTAGATTATAAGTGTACCTTTAACAACTTCATTGTCCTACTCCACTTTTCATGTAGTGATCACTTGTGATTTTCATTTTTTATTGGCCATAATCTATTACTAAATTTGATCATTATAAATAACTATTAGTTTTTTGGAATTGTTTTGAATAATTACCATTTTCCTTGCACTTAAGGAATGTACATGTGTGAGGTTTAATTTGTATTTCATTTTATTTATTCACATCAGTATACATCTTTTTACAATCAATTCGGAAGTCAATTTCTTGATGACCTCCTTTACCACACTTAAAACATTTACTAGTCCACTTAGGATATTTTTTACCATGTTTCTTTATACACTTTAAGGATGAAGGAAAGGTCATCTTCCTTTCACTATGGTTTTTATATTTCCCCTTTAATTCCATTTTTATCTTTATTGGAACCCACAATATTTATGGGTAACTCCAATATCCATGTCAACCGTGAGAGCACATCAAATAATTTACTCATAGCTAATGAAGTCCCTTATGGATAATGTACTTCAGATACTTGGTTTTAAACCACTAATGAATTGATCAACCTTACTCTTGGGTTGAATGATATTCCAAAATCATACCTCTCATGTCTTCAAAAATTTTCTTCTAAGGTGCCAACATATTTATCAAACTTTTTATTAAGTCTGAGTAAATCCTCCACTATCTTCATTTGAAGAATTTGGGGAAAGTAATTATTGAAATATAAGTTCTTGAACTCATTCCATTCCATATATTCAATTACTTCTTAATTCCTTGTATTCGTGATAATATTTCATCATTGATCCGCTTCACCTTCCAAATAATTGATAGAAAAAATAAATGTCTCATGTTTAAAACATTAAAGAACTGAAAATATCTTTTCAATGCTACTGAATAATTATTAATACACTAGTGTATCAGAAGACCAATTAAAATATTATTGATGCCACCTCATGAAGGACTCAAAATAAAATTATTCCCATCGTTTTTCATTTGTATGTCCAACATGATTCATATCTTGATTAATTTGTTTGATCATAGATTCATGTTTTTTTATTCTACCTCCCATAACATTCAGTTTATCATGAGTACAATCATTGTATTTCCCATTGCATTCAGCATTAATTTTTTTTCTTTTGGGTTTCATCCATTGACTAAAACCAAAAAGCATAATGTGACCAATACTAATCATAATGTAAAAAACAAATAATCAAGTAAATTTACATAAAAAATTTCAATTTAGGGAAATTTAGGTTTTATCCTATGTTATTGATGATAATTACCAAAACTATAGGATTGTATCTTATTAATAAACTTATACTAAGGGTTTTTACTATGTTTTTCTCATCCTAGTTTCTAGAGGTTAACTAAGAATTTCTTTAATACCAGCTATAATGGCCTAAATTTTTCATACATAGATACTACATCTAAAATAGAATAATATTCATTAAATAACCTAACAAAAAAGTTAAATAACCATATAGGTTTATTATATTTGGAAACTAGGAAACATAAACACATGATTCATAAAATAGTTGCATCGTCTCCCACTTATTACTTCATAACTAGAACCCTTTTTGACACATCATACATAATATCTTTCTTCATGTACTATGTAAAAGAAATGCAATAAAATTGTGATATCAAATACATGGTAAGGTTAATCAAGGGAGATAATATAAACATAAGCACAAAACAACATGAACATAACTTTTGTAAATTATATCTAGCATATCAATGGTCATCATAATGTTTTGTGGAATAAATTATAGAAGTTCATAAAAAATAAAAAAACATATTTCGTCAGAGAATAACATAAGACATGAAATTGTAAAATACAAAAAGTAATAGAAAATAATTTTTATATTAGTCAAGTATCACTACAAATATCATCACAATAGACAAATTCTCTCACTAAACTAAGTTCACTCCATGTTCTTTCCTTGTAATATTGAAATGAGTTTACAACATGTTCCAATCCACTTTATATCATGAGATAGAAATATTTATCCAATGAATTGGATGGAGATATTGGTATCACCAACCATATAATGAAAATTATACATATTTGTTCCAAAATAGTATATATAATTCATCATATCATAAGCCATGGAATGAAATGGGTTTCAAAAACATCATTCAATAATAACATAACACATGGAAATGAAACATTTTTTATAAATACAATTCCATCATAAACATAAACAAACCATTGGAAAAATAGGGATAGTATACTTGAAAAATATAACAATTAAAGAATATGTAACATCAAATAATGTTATCATAGATGGGAAATAATTTTTATAGATCACCTGAAAATAATTCTTGAGGAAAATATCCTTTCTTCTTTTACAATGTTTTATTTTATGAAAATTCCATGTAATTGGATAAAGAAAACATTTTCATTGGAAATAAACTTTTAATCTTGTGAGGTAAGATTCAAGGCATTAAGGAATCATGAAATAAGAAAAAAATTCATTCTGTGTAAGTTAAAAAACATTCCTCTCATACTTTTTTCTGAAAAATTAAACATATTATCTTATTAATATAATTACAAAACTTCTTTTAAAGCCACATAGTAATAATTTAAAAATGGGTAAAAATTAATTTAAAAATTATAAAAAATAGTAAACATATTTTGGAAAACATTTTTAATAAAGATGTACATGGAATATAAATATTCCCCAATAGATACTTATGTATAAACAAACCCAAATAATAATGATATTGTGAAATTAACCATTATCTTAGGTCTAATTTCATTTATACATATATGAATCTCTTGTATAATTGTCTAAATAATTCCAGTAATTTATAAAACCCCATATTTATATTTATGATATTATATATGATCCAATTGAATCATCATATCCCCCATTTGTTAATAATATATCATTATTACCCTTCTTTTAAATGTTAACTACTTCATTTTTCTATGCATGTTTTTTCATACAAGTCATGATTCTTGTTCATAGGATATAGTTTCATCAATCCTAGAATTATATTATAGTAATATATATCATATTCATTCATTATATACATTTATAGAATCGTTATTGAATGGTGAATATGGGAAATGAATCGCATTGGGTCGTAGAGACGGTAGGCCGTACGTACGCCTGAGCGACGGTGTCATTCCCATAATGGTGAAATGTTAAGGAAGTAGAAGGTATGCATATTTTTTCAGTATCAATATCATGTTATAACTAGTATGTATATATATTATTTCCATCATTATACCCATCCAAATAAATTGGTAATGAAAAATATATTACACCACGTCATGGAGATGCTAAGTTGTACATACGCAAGAGTGGTGATTCGGTTTTTCATAGGATGGATAGAAGGTAGAATATGGTTGTTCTATAATCAAAATAAAATATCAAAATATTTTTGATATTTTAGTTATATATTTATAATGTAAACAATACAAGAAGAGTAAATATAAGAATAAATAATCTTGAAAGAGTCGTTAACAATGATTACCTCTTCCTTGTAGAACTTCCCTTAGATCTCCTCTTAGGGACACATGGATTGGTATTTTCAAAAGACCACTTCCTCTAAAATAGGGATATTGAATTTTATAAAATAAATTTTTAGGGTACGGTTGAGATTGAAGGAATAATGGGATGTGAATAAATTGATGGAAGAGGTTCCCTTTTATAATTGAGGTGAGGGGTACTTTTAGAATTTCCAAAAATATTAATTTATAATAAATTCAATCTCAATAAAAAAAATATCCAAATGACTATAGATTAAAATATAATATGAGATAATTTTATAGTATCATAAAATAATATATTTTAGAAATTTTTTGGTATTACGTTAACTCTTATCATTTTGATTAACCCTTACTTAACCTATTTTAATTTTAACTAAGAAAATGTTTCAGTATTAAAAAATGTAATATTTAATTTTGTGATATAAATTTGATGATAAATGAAAAAATTATAAAATTTGTGACCATATTATAATTATTTTTTATTTTTAAATATGTTTTATGATTTTTAAATAATTTTAAAAAAATTATTTGGAAAAAAATTCATTATTGTCAATTTAAACACTATTAATTATTTAAAATTTTAAAATTATGAACATAAAAGGTTAGATTTGGATGGAAAAAAATTATTATGTCACTAGGAGGTTAAGGAAATATATAAAATTCATTGATCACTTTATTTATCTCCAATTATACTTATTTTAATATGTTTAGTAACATTTAGTTGATATTTCTCTTAATAAAATATATATTGCATCAGCGTTGTGTTATTATTTAATATAGATATTTTTTCACTGAAATTCAAAAATAAAATACCATGATGAATATAAATCTACCATATTTCATAATAATATTTATATTATAATATATATTTTAGGTAATCTTATATTAAAAATGATATAATATTTTAAACATGAATGTGAAATCTTTAGATTTTTATAAAATAAAATGTTATAAATATAATAATCCCATATAAGTGGACCAAGAGGTCAAAGATAAATTTGTATCATAAAAATACGTTTATTAAGTAATAAAGTTACATTAATATTCATTCATAATATATCTTTTTTCTAATGTGGACACATAATTGATATTTAAGACAAATAAATTGACATTTTGAGTCTTTATTTAATTTAAATATTATATAAGTTGTTTTCATGGAAAAGTGTCTATTAAAATCATATTTTCGATCATGATATGTTAACGGTCAAATTTACATCATAAAATAAAATTTTTGTATGTGTTAGAGTCATTTTATAGTTTTTTTATTTTATTTTTAACCTAAATTGCCCAATTTACAATTTACTATGGTAAAAAAATTTAGCAAGGTTACTATTCATATTTTTCAAAAAAAGAGACTAATTCACTAAATTTATAAATTTTTAATCAAAATTTTGAATCCATTTTTCAAAATGTAGTAAACAGAAGTTTCACATTTTAATTTAAAATAAAACCAGAAAAACGCAATGAAAAATAATTTTTCAGGAAAAAAAATCCCTTTTAAACCTAAAATGTCTAAATAATATATTATTTTATAAAATACTTTTCAAAAATCATAGTTGTATTATTTTAAAATATAATTTAAAACTAATCCAAAACATAATTTGAACTTATAAAGACTTTATAAGAAAATTTAATTTTCAATAAAAATTAGTATTTTCACTATTCCTTAGAAAACTATATGTTTTTAGAAGAAAAGAAATTAATATAACTTTTACATTATGAATTCAAAAATAAAATTCAGTTTTTAAAATTATTTTTATAAAGCTTCAAATAATTAAAAAAAGAAGAATCAAAACTCATTATTTAATAAAACTTATTTTTGAATAATAATTCGATTTTACAAATATTGTGTGATTATTTTCAAATAACTTATCAATAAATTCATATTGAGTTTGAGAATTTTATTTATTTCATAAATTAGTTATTCATATTTAATCCTTAAAATTTTATAACTAGGTTATCCCGGTAGTGGCTCGGGATCGATTAAACTCATGGTTGTGTGCAATGAACGGTAATGAAGAATTAAAATTATTTAAAGAGAAATAGTTCATAGAATTATCTCAGTGTTACATTATACACCCCTTAAAATGAATTTAACCCTCAAAATTCATCACTTGGAAACAAACAGATGAGGATACCTCTTCTTTATCTCATCATTAGTGTCCCACAAAGCTTCTTCAAATTGGTGATTCTGACATAAAACTTTAATCACATCAGTGGTCTTGTTTCGTAAAACATTTTCTCTATTATCTATTATCTATCTCAATTATTCTTTATAATAAATTTATTTCTCCAATGATATGACCCCTGAGTTTAGTAAATGTTATGGATCTTGTATGTACTTTTTTGTGAGAGATACATGGAACACATCATGATCTATATATATATTTATTGGAAGCACGGATAAATAAACTTACGTCCCAACATGATCAAAAATTTCAAAAGACTAATATACCTAGGTATTATCATAACCTTCTTTCCAAATATTATTACTCTCTTCTAGGGATATATTCATAGAAATACCTTCCCACCAACATCAAAATCTAGGTCTTTTCATCGATTATCAGTATAACTATTTTCACCTCTATGATGATCTTATGTGTCGTTGAATATATCAGACCTTATATGACATTTTATCAACTAGATCAGGTCCCAATATATTTGTTTCCCCAACTTCAATCCATCATGTTGGAGTTCTACACTTCTTGTCATAGAGTGATTCATTTAGAGCCATATGAATACTGGAGTGAAAGTTATTATTGTAGGGGAATTATACCAAAGGTAGGTGTTCATCCAACCCACATTTGAAATACCTATAGAAATATTTCATCAAGACTTATAGAGATTAATTTATAATCTCATACTGACCATTTATCTGAGTATTGTAAGCAGTGCTGAAACTTAATTCTGCAACTAGATCCTGCTGAAGAATTCTTCATAACATTGAGGTAAAACTTATATCCTAATCAAATATAATGGAAAGTGGTACTCCATACAATCGCACCACTTATTTAATATATAATTTGGAAATTATATCAATATATAAATCTTATCTGATTGAATTTTGGTGTGATAGATTCATAAGGTGACCAACTATAACCCCCATAGAATTATTATTTTTAGATTTTTTTGAAGCCCGACAAAAAATACATGGTGATGTTTTCCCATTTCTACTGTGGTATGGGTAATGGTTGTAACATCCCCTTATACATCAATCTCTCAGACTTAACATGCTGAAATCCCAATCACTGAGAAACATATTCTTAAATATCTTTCTTCATGTCATCCCACCCTAAATACTCATCCAGGTACTTATACATCATAGTGCTTCCATGATTAATAGATAATGATGAACTATGAGCCTCATCCTATATCTATTTCTTTAATTCTAGTATGGTAGGGATGAAAAAATGTTTCCAAAACATTATTATTCCATAAAAATCAAAGTTGAACTCAGAAACATTTTTCACCAACTTTTGTAGCTCAGCATCTTCCTTCTGTGCCTCTTTAGTATTCACTTGTTTATATGGTGGAACATTCTAATAAAAAATAAAGGATTTCTCTCCTCATAATTTTTTTTAGATCCCTCCTTTTAAAATCCATAAAAATTAGACCTTTTGTAATCCTTTTCAAATAGAAGCTATCATGGTCCTTTTGATTCAAAGCATATGACACCTTTTTCACTTTCCCAGGGTGGTAATGTATTGAGCAGTAGTAATCTTTAATAAACTCCAACCATATCATTTGGTGCATATTTATATCCTTTTGAGTGAAAAAATACTTAAAACTATTATGACCAGTATATATGTCACACAATTATTGATAAAGATAATTATTTTGTATCGTTAACGAAAAAATTATAGCAGCTGACTCCAAATCATGAGTTGGGTAATTTTACTTATGGATTATTAGTTGTGGTGAGGCATAATCTGTCACAATATCATTTCTCAGGAGAACTCATCTCAACCACTTATTTAATTCATCACTATATATAAAAAACCATTCTCCAATATAGGGTAGAGTGACCATATGTTCACTAACTATCCTTTTTATCTCCTTCAAATTTACTTCACATTACTCCATCCATATTAGCTAAACTCCTTTTCATTTGAACTTGGTGAGTTGATTTGATAATAATGATAAATATTTCACAAAACATTGATAATATCCATCCAAACCAAAGAACTACATATCTCAGTTACAATTTTTGTTTTAGGATAGTGTTCAATAACTTTCGTCTTTGTTATATCCATATATATCCCCTCTATTGATATTACGTGACCCAAGAAAAAAGCTTTTTGAAACATAAAATCGCACTTGGTTATTTATTAATAATGTTTCTACTTTATCAAGTTCTTTAGTACAATCGTCAACTGATATTCATCTGATTCCCTTTTCTTTGAATATAAAATAATATCATCTATAAAGACTACCATGAAGTGATCAATATAGTCTCTAGAGACTATATTCATTAAAGACATGAATATTGAAGTGGTATTAGTAAGACCAAAAGAAATCACTAAAAATTAATAGTGTTCATAGATGGTATGGAATGTTATCTTAGATATATCCACATTCTTCACCCTTAATTGATGATATCAATAATGAATATCAATATTATAAAAGTATTGAGCTCTATGTAGTTGATAAAATTAGTCATTAATATGGGGGAGAGGATATTTATTCTTCATAGTGGTCTTGTTAAGTTTTTTATAATCAATATAGAGTCTCTTTAATGAATATTTATTCTTAACAAATAGATAAGGTTCACCCCATAGTGACACACTAGGGTGCATGAATATCTTGTCAAGATTCACTGGGATTTTATTCTTCAATTTTTGCAACTCAATTGGGGTCATTCAATATGGATTATTTTAAATAGTCACATCACCCAGTATGAGTTCTATTGAAAACTCAAAATCATGATTTGGTGGAAGACAATGAAATTATACAAGAAAAACATCCAAAAACTCCTAAAAAAAGGTGTATCCTTAATAGTGAGTTTCTCCCCAACCATCTGAGATAGAAAACCTTCATTTATAGGAGTTAAGACCCAAAATATGATAGTAATTTTCACTAGAATTTCATATTCATCCTTGCATCTATAGTTGATCATAGATTCATTTGGAATTTTATATATTAATTCTTTTACATGGAAATGAAAATGACCTCCATATAGGGAAATCCAATACTTTTCAAGAATCAAGTAAAATTAAACTAAATCAAGGATCATAATATTTCCAGGAACGAATTTCTCGAAAACTTCTACTAGAGTAGAATTATAAACATGTTAGGTGATAATTATTCCATTAGTATGTTTCACAGCCAACTCAATATCTTATTATTGAGATAATGCAGAGATACCCTTTGTAAATTATTTATAAATAAAAGAGTGGGATGATCTAGCGTCAAATAAAACAATATCTATTTTAGAGTGGATAATAAGTGTACCTTTAACCACATCATTATTATACTCCACATTTCCAGTAGATACCACATGTGATTTGCCTTTGTATTTGTCCTTAATAGATTACCTACATCGATCATCATAAATAACTCTCAAATTTGGGAATTGTTTATCATAATGCCAATTTTCCTCGCACTTGAATCATTGAAGTATGGGGGTTCATTCTATGAATTCGTTTCTCTATTAACATAACTTTATATCTTTTTCCCATCACTTATGTAGTCAATTTCCTGATGACCTTCTATTCCACACTTAAAATATTTACTAGACCCCTTAATATAGATTCCTTTGTGTTTATTTCCACACATTGATCATAAATTAATGATCAACTTCTTTTCACTATAGTTTATATATTTTCCCTTGAATTCTATTTTTCTCCTTTAACAAACCCATAATATTGATGGGTAACTCTAATATCCTTCTCAACTTTGATAGAACATTGAAAAATTTCCTCATAGCTATTGTAGTACCTTATATATAATTCCCTTTACAGAATTGGTTTTAATCTACTGAAGATTTTATCAACCTTACTCTCAAGTTGTATAGAAATTAGAGAAGTCTACCTTGCATGTCATGTAAAATTTTCTTTGTAGGTACCAAAATATTCATCATCATTTTAATTAATATCTTTTAAATAATTCTTCATACGCATTTGAATAATACAAAGAAATTACTTATTTAAAACCTAAGTTCCTAAACAAATCGCATTCTATACAGTCAATATCATCTCATTACATCATATTCTTGATATGATTTCACCATTGGTATGCTTCACCTTCCAAATGATAGATATATAAAATTAATTTCTCATGTTCTAAAAATTTGAGAACTGGAAATATATTTTCATTGGTACTGATCCATTGATCATCCACTAATGGATTAGAAGACCAACTTAAAGAAGTTGGGAATTGCCTCATGAAGGACTCAATCAAATGCTAATCCCTTATTTTCTCATTTGGAAGTCCATTATGATTTGTAGCCTGAAACATTTGTGTGAGTATAAAAATAAGGTTTTTCATTCCAACTACTATAATATTCGGTTTCATAGGACGAAAACTATTTCACTGTCTGTTGCATTTAGTATTAATGTGGCTCCTTCGAGTTACATCCATTTATGAAAACCAAAATGAAAGTGTGACCAGCACTAATAATAATGGGAAAAATAGTAAAGGTAAATTTAATATAAAATATAAATTCTTGAAAACATAGGTTATATCCATTGTTATTCATGGCCGTTACCAAAAATCAAGGATTGTATCTTATATTGAGACTTATATTTATGGTTATCGCAATGCTTTTCTTATCCTAGTTTCTAGTGTTTTATTAAACCCTTCTCTGATAACAACCTATAATAGCACATAATTTTCATAAATATATAATACATCTAAAATAAAATAATATTAATTTTAATACATAACAAATCAATTCCATAAACATATTAGTTTAATGTCATTGGAAACTAGAAAACATAAACAATTGATTTATAAAACATTTGCATCATCGCCCTCTTATTCTTTCATAACTAGAACCCTTCTTGACACGCCTTAATTAATATCATTCTTCATATCATATGGAAAATAATCATAAGAAAATTTTTAGCTCGACACTCATTAAGGGTAATCAAGGGAGATAACATAAGCATAATGGAACAAAAACATGAACATAACTTTTAAAAACTATATCCAGAATATCAAGGATCATGATAATGTGTCGTGGAATAAATCATATAAGTTCATAAAAAATAAAAGAACATATTCCATGAGGGAATAAAATAAGATATAAACATTTTTCATGCACATGAGCATAGAAAATAATTTTCATATTAGTCATGCCTCAATACCAAGACCATTATAGTGGAAAATTTCCATTGATAAACGGATTTCTCTCCATATTCATTTCCCTGTATTTCTGAACTGAGTTTACTACCCATTTTAGTATTAAATATTTAATGAGATATAAATCATTATACAATGAATTGGATGGAGATATAGGTCTCACCAATAATGTAATTAAAACCATAAATATGTGTCATATGAGAACATAAATAATTCACTAAAATAGAACCCATGGAATGAAATGTTCTTTATAAACACCATTCTATCATAACATAACCCATTGAATAGAAATGGGTTTCATAAATATCATTCAATCATAAACATAAAACAAATTTGAAATAATATAGATAGTATACTTCAAAAATATCCTAGATGAATCATAATTAACATAAATTAATGTTATCATAGATGCAAGATAATTTTGAGAGATCACCTTAAAATAATTCTTGAGGAAAATATCCTTTGTTCATTGACAATGATTTATTTAATTAAAATGTCATGCGATTTAAAAAAATTCTATGAAAATATCCTTATAATATTTTAAGGGAATAATCAAGGCTTTATGGATTCATGAAATCTGAAAAATACATTAATTATATATAAGATAAAAAAATCCTCTCAAACTTTTGCTGGAAAATTCCAAAAGTAACTCATTAGGAAAATGAAAAATAAGATTCCATTAAAACCGTTTGGTAAAAATTAAAACATGGGTAATAATGACTTAAAAAAATTTAGAATAATATTAAAAATATTTTGGAAGACATTTTTAAGAAACATGGACATGGAATATAAATATCCCCTAGTAGATACTTATGTATAAACAATCCCGAATAAAAATGAGACTATTAAATTAACCCTTATATTAGGTTTTATTTCCTTCATATGTATCTCAATATTCTATAAAATGGTTTAGATAATGTTAATAATTTATAATATAACCATTTTAGTATTTATTATATTATATATTATCCTATTATATCATATTATGACCCATTTGTTAATAATATTTCATTATTACCCTTCATTTGGGTGTTAAATGCTTCATTTTCCTATGCATTTTATTCTTATAAGTCTCGGTTCTTGGGCATATGATATAGTTCAATCATTTATAGAATTATATTAAGTTAATATATATCATATTTATTCCTTATATTAATTTATATAATCATTATTTAATGGTTAATATGGAAAATTAATTGCATCACGTCATGGAGATGGAATGTTGTACGTATGCACAAGCAATGATATAATTCCTTTAATGGTGAAATGGTAAGGAATTGGATGGTATATTTTTTTTTAAATAAAGAAAAGTTTATAATTTTTATTTATATATTTTATTTCTATAATTATACCCATCCAAATAATGTTTTTATGAAAAACAGATTACACCACGGTGTGGAGATGGTACGTCGTACATACGCACATGCGGTGATTTTATTTTTAATAGGACGGATAAAAGGTAAAATATGGTAGTTCCATTATAATAATATAATATAATTATATATTTGATACTATATTTATTAATTTATAATGGAAACAACATCGGAAGATGAAATAGAAGAATAAATTGTCTTCAAAGAGTCGGTAAAGGCTATTACCACTTCCTTGGAGAACTTCCATTAGATCTCTTATTTGGGAGACTATGGTTAGTGTTTTAGAGAAACCCAGAAACTCTAGGATGTTGATAGATAAGTTGATAACATAGTTTTTTAAGAGATTATAATTCATAAAGTCTAAATGTAAAATAAATAATTACAGTTCGATGTGCCCTTTTATAATTGAGGTGAGGGGAACTTTTGTAATTTAAAAAAATATAAATTTATAATAAATTAAATCTCAATTAAAATTCATAAAAAAATTACAATAATTAAATTAGAATACTATATTATGTTGTAATATTATCATAAAATATATTTTAGATAAGTTTTGGTATTATTTTAATCTTTATCATTTAAATTAATCCTTACATAACCTATTTTAATTTTAAATAAGGTAACAAGATTTTTAACATTAAAAGTTTATACCTTTTACTTAAGTGAATCCAATTTTTCCATATTGAACAATTTATAACATTTTATACCATATTAATATTATTTTAAACTTTTATATATTATTTATGATTTTAAAATAAATTAAAAAAATATTATTTTGATAAAATATCATTAGTATCAATTTTGACACTATTCAATAATTAGAATTTTAAAAATATCAAGATAAAAAATTAACTTCAAAATAAATATTTAATTATATCCATAATAGGTAAATTTAATATTGAAAGAAAATTTATCACATTAGTTATCTAAAATTATAGTTATTTTAATATTTTTTGTAACATTTAATTGATATTTCCATTAATAAAATAACTACTGCATCATCATTTTGTAATTATTTAATATACATATTTTTTCTCTAAAAATTAAAAATATATTTTCATTATGAAAATAAGTATTATATATTTTAGAATAATATTTATAGTCAAATATAAATTTTGAGTAAACCTATATTTAAATTGATATAGTATTTAAAACATGAATTTGACATCTTTAAATTTTTATTAAATAAAATGATATAAATATCATAATCTCGACTAAGTGGCTCAAAAAGTACACAAATAAATTTATATAATGATTTTTTTTATTAATTTAAAATTTTAAATTATTTTTTTCTCATAGAATAACTTTATCCCCATGTGGATACATAAGGGATATTTAAGACAAAGAAAGTGGAATTTTGGGTCATTATTTGATTTAAATATTATATAAGTCATTTTCATGGAAAAGTGTCCATTTAAAAAACTTAATTTTGATCATTATTTCTTAAGGGTCGAAATATATTCATCAAATAAAATTTTTTCATGTGTTAGAGTCATTGTGTAGTCTTTATCATTTGGGGTTTAACTTAAATTACCCAATTTACCCTTTATCGTGGCAAAAAAATTTACCAATGTTACAATTAATATTGGAAAAAATAAAAGGGAACTATTCACTAAATTTTAACCTTTTTAATCCATTTTTTTCAAATTAAAAACCCAAAATTTACAGAATTTATTTTAAAATGAAACTGGTAAAATACTATGAAAAACAATGTTTCATAAAAATGCCCTTTCAAATATAAAATGTTTATATAATAAATTCATGTATAAAATACTTTTAGAAAACCTTAATTTTATTAATTTAAATTAAAATTTAAAACTAATCCAAAACATAATTTGATAGTGTTAAGACTTTAAATGAAAATACGACTATCAATAAAAATTATTATTTTCAGTATTCCTTAAAAATGAATGTTTTTAAGAAGATAATACAATTAATATAATTTTTTTGTGTTGAATTCAAAAAATAAATTCATTTTTTAAAATTGATTTTTTGGAGCTTCTAAAAATTATTAAAAATAATAAAAAATTATTTTTTTATAAAACATATTTTTTGAAGAATAATTTGATTTTACTAAAATTGTGTGATTCTTTTTGAAGCACTTACCAATAAATTCATGTTGGGTTGGAGATTTATATTTATGTCATTGAATAGTTATTAATATATAATCCCACCAATTTAAAGTATAGGTTATACTAATTTCATCTCTCGGTTCCTTTAAACTCACGGTTGCATCCAAATCAAGTTATTGAAGAATTAACATTATTGAAAGAGAAAATTTTCATAAAAATATTTGGGTGTTACATTATATTTCCTAGTCTGTCAATCATATATAAGGAAAAAACCAAATAAGATTCCCATAGAGTATAAAAGATATTAAATATCCACTCAATCCACTAAAGACAGTCCTCAGATTCTTGGGGTCCTATATATCCACGGAATATGGGTGGATTCTAAAAAGTGAATTCAAAGCCATGATCCACCACACATACTGAGTTCTAAGAATATACATGTCATAAAGTTTAAATTTTATGGATTACATCTTTATTAAAATAATGGTTCATATTCTGATTCTTTTATAGATCTTATCTCATATTTTTCTCTCTCTGATTTGAAATATCTTTTCTTGTAGAAATTTTCTATTAAGCACAAGACAATGACCAATCAACATTAGAGTATAAACCATGATCTTTGGAAAAACATCATGAAATCACTTAATGATTTAAAAATCAATATTTTAACGCAATACTAAATTCCAAGAATGAAAATAAATTCATTAAGATGGAAAAGGCCCTTTTAAATAGTCTTCACATCTTGTTCATTCAAATGACCTTAAACTCAAAGTCTCACACTTAGTAAAAAATTTCTGACCACCCATGGTAACTTGATTTGGAAAATAGAAGTGATCGGTCCAGGTACCCTCATACACAAACTATGTGAATTATTATTATTTTAAATCTTATATACCCAATACATTGAACCACACTAAGGCAGTGTTAACACACATCAAGCTAAGCATACCTTTGATACCATTCTGTAATGGACCAACCTGAGTCAACTTTAAAAGCCACCTGATCTATCCCATAAAGGTGGATAGTTGCAAAATGATATTGGAAAAATTATAGTATAAATAAAAATAAATCATAATACCGAAGTAAAACATGGAATAAAAAGATACATCCAAGATTCATGCAATCCAAGTAAAACTGGATAAACCATATAGTATAAAAAGATAATACCAAAAAGTCTCTATGAGACCAACCATCACCTCTAAACCATCATGATATTGTAGAAATAATTAAAAAATAAGTCAAAATACTAAATGATGTCCTTTAATTTACCTAGGTCTTTCAAAATAATTTCTACAACCACCAAAAGGATAATATAGGGTTTGATCCTAAATCCCACTAGGATTCCCCCATAGAGTCTATATAAAGAATAATATCAAGAATTTAGTAGTTTTAGCATTAAAAAATATAATTTTTCAAATAATTTTCATAAAACAAAACCATTTGTAATTAATCCATTAGTTTTTTTACAAAACCAGACTTGTTCTCAAAACAAGGAATATAGAATGTGATAAAACATTAAAGCATAATCAATAATATCCATGAGTACACCATAAGGTAAAAACATAATTAAATAACAGTTAAAAATCCATCATGAGAAAGAAAATGAGAAAATATACATGACCAATACATATTTTTAAAATATGTGAGAATGTAACCATGAATAAGACATTAATTGAAAATAACTGTGAAAATATACATGACCAATCCATCATGTCAAAATCTAATCATAAATAAAAAATATCACCATTTTGGATCTATCCAGTGGGTATGCATACTAGACATAACATGAAATCCCCAATCCATACCTATGGTGGATACAACATATATAAACTGTAGTGGAATTACACACACTAAATTAAAATAAAACCTCAAGTAGCAATACACACAATATGAGTTACATGCCTACTCCCAATAAAGACCAGATTAAAAATGTTCTATGTTTTTTAAATGAATTTATATTTCATGATAAAAATTTAAAAAAAAAATCAAATCCAATCCAATATACTTTAGTGTTTAAAAACTCCATTTTGAACCAAACCCACCATTTAATCATTTAATCAAATACTCAGTGTGTATAAAATGTTTTTAATGAACAAAAGTCCTTTTAAAAAAATATTTCATTACAAAAAACCATTTAAATAACAAAGAAATTAATTTAAATAAATAAAAAAAAAGAATTTACAAGAAAAATATGAAATTCATAGAATTATCCCATTCTATAAAAATTGTACCCTTAAGAATGGAGGTAGATCAAATAGCCTTTACAAATAAAGATTATAGAAGAGTAGATTTGGTCCTCATGATACTATATCCATACAAAACACCTAAATACTATATAAAACCCCATTTATCTTGCATACATATCCCCTTCAGGTTTCACAAGATTAGAGGAGAGGAGATCCAATGATGATCTAAGAAGAAAAGGAAAAATAGACCTGAAATGCAACATAACCTGAGCTGGTCTACTAAAAATGAGGGAAATAATCCTATAATCCCAAGAGAGAATCCTTTATACCACTAGTTAAGGATTATGTCAAGATAATATTAGGTTAGGGCTGATTATAGGTTAAATAGGGGTCATGGGGAATTTTAATTAAAAATTCTAAGAATTAATACCCCGCACACACGATTTGTTGTAGAGGTTCCATGGTTAGGAGAAACCATGTTCCATAACCTTATGACCTAAAAATGATTCTCTTTGGGTTTCATGTAAGGCCCTATCCATAAACATTACATAACCTTGAATTAAATTAAAATTTAACATTAAGGATATTTTCAAGTTTAGAGTTTTATAGAATTAGGTAATAACTATTACATTACATCTCAAATATTACAAAGTATACACTTCTACTCAGTATCCATTTTTTCATAAAATAAAAACTTTTAAAATAAAACAAGAATTCTTTTCATGATATAAATATTCTTAAATTCTTCCTTTCTCTTACCCTACCTTATACCCTTTGAAAAATATTTCAAAAACATGGTATGAGCATAAAAAGATCAGTAAGGGTTATAAAATAAATAAATAAATCATTAGTCCATCAATACATACAATACATAAGATATTTAACATGCCTCATTAAATCTTGATATTTATGAATAACACAAAGAAATCATGAACCATAAAGGTAACTTGTGGCATCCATAACATACATACGTTGTAGCTTTCGCAGCTATGTAGGAAGTTACATTTGGAATACCCATATCATATATTCCCTAAATCTATTAAAAGAAACATTAACTTTTACCTCTGTCACATTCCCAATGCATTGGAGAGCTATCTCGGACTCACCCGGCGTAGGTTTCTCATTTAACCACCTGTATACGTAAACAATACCCAAGAATCATAACATATTCATAACATATAAAACAAACATAAAGGAAAGTAACATTTCCACATTTCAGTCAAAATATATCATTTCTATATATTGAAATAATCAATCCATTCCTAAAACCATTTTCAATACCAAAATACATAAAAATATTATATGGTATTTATTTTACTTTTAAAAACAATGGGGCTTGTTAAGGAAGCCAAATATCAAATAATGCTCGTGACGGCAGAAAGTTCATTGTCACCACGTACATTAAAAAGAAACATTCTCATTTTATTTAAGTAAAACACTACGTAGAAAAAAGATTCACTTTGAATGAAATTTAAAGTAAAAGGGTTTCATACACTGTATAAAGGAAAGTCGTTTATAAATCAAAGTATGACTCAATGAAAGAAGATTGAGACGAAGTCCCTTACGAAGATCATTTTGTAAATAAAATAGATCTATTATGTGTATTCACTATAGGTAAACTTAATTAATGTAAAAATACAATATAGTAAATTAAAATTTATTTATCACATAAACATAGCACAATATAATCAAAATTATAAGACCAACCCAAAGAATGGAAATTGGGTTAAGAAGTTCCCTTACCTCGTGTCTGACTTTCCACATTAATTATTTAATCTCTTAAATAATAAACTAAAGTAAATTTAAAATTTATTAGGAACATTTTTCATGTTTATTATTCCTTTTATATTACTTATTTACATTTTAAAAAATTTACATAACCATTTAAGTTAATAATGGTCGTTTTGTCGATATTTGGTACTTGAGTCAAAAATAAACTTCTAATAATTACAAGTTGTCCATGTTGTCAGAAGTCCATTATCTCTTGAATTATATAACTGATTTAGATATCATATATATCTTTTATATATATTTATTTATAATAGTACATAACATTTGGAGATAATAAATGAAATGCACCGTTCATGGAGAAGGTAAGCCGTACGTACGCATGAATTCTACTTTCATTTCTATTTTGTATTTAATGGAATGAAAACATAATGATACATAGGTATATTATAATTCCAGTATAATATCATATATAATTTCAGACACTCCATCCTTTATATGTTCCACATATGGAATGAATGAGTCATATCACTTTGAGGAGGCGGTAGTCCTCACTTCCTCAATTGAAATTATCATATTTACCCATTATGGAAACCATAAAGGTATGATATAAATGAAAAATATAGAATCATAGAGATAGTATAAATATTATATATATCACATATAAATACAGTTCCATCATAATGGTCACCATGAGAGGAAGTAGGATATAATTGAACAATCATCATTTTGTGAGGCAGTAGTTCATCATCCACAGAAACAGTATGTTTATATCCATTATATGGATATGTGTGGAAATGTAGTTATAATCCTTCTCATAAAAATAACCTGGTATATTTATGATACTGTTTTGTTATTTAATTAATGAATAATAAGAGTATAGGTAGTGAATAAGTAAAATAAAAGAAGATAACTTGAGGGAAGACGTTACCTTTAAATCGGGTAACTCCCTCTGGTTTGAACCAAAAATGGTTTATTGAAGTGCATTTTGCCTAAGGTAAGGATTGTATGAGGAATATAAGGATTTTTGGAGCTTATTTGGGAAGAGTTTGGATGATCCAATGGTCTTTATAGGTGTGAGTAATGGGTTAGAGGAGATTTCTTTTTATAAGGGGAGGGGCGCTTTAGGAAAGTTTGAAAATATTATTTTATTATAAACTGAATTTCAATTTCAAAAGGCCACCAATAATTTAATTCTAATATAATGTGAATATTGTTATAAATAATCTCAAAAAATGGTATTTAGATAAGTTTAGGTCATAACATTAACCTTCTCATTTAGCTTTAACCTTTGGTTAATTAATATAACATTTACCATGTCATCTTGTATATTCATAAAATATGGTTAATATATTTACAAAAAAATTTCAAGATACCAAAAAATGGGTCATTAATCAAATTATTAACATCATATATGTCATTTGGCCGAATATTCGATTTTTAGGATTATTTTATCATTTAATAAAATGGTATTAATTTTAAACAATCATTTTTGTAAATTTATAAACTATTCATAACAAGGCTTTTAAAAAATCTATAAAAAATTTATTCTTTTGAAAAACCTACATTAATTAAATGATAACAAGTTATAATCATCTATAAAAATTTCTTATGGCATCATAAGTTTAAAAATAAATTTATTTTAATATTTAAAATCTCATTTATTTGAAACATCCATTAATGTGGTAATCAATACATCCTCATTGTGTCATAATTAAATTTATTTCTTTTATTTATAACATTTTTATATAAAATAACATGATATATAAAATCTTTTTAACTTTATAATTACTATTTATAGTTGAATAGATAACTTATATAACCCCATATACAATTGTTTTACTAAAAGATACATGTTTATGTTATTTTTGTCCTTACTTTAAATTAATTAATATAAAATGTCATTATCACTCCCAAGTGTTTCCATGGGGTCCCAAAATTGACCCAAGGATGAACATGGTTGGACATGTATCATACAATAGGATTCAGACGCATGTTAGGGTAATTTAATATTATTATAAAAATATTTTTTACCCTTGTTTACCAGATTTAGCCTTTAACCATGGTAAACAAAATATGTACTGAAGTTATTATTCATAATGTCTAAAAATAAAAGTTAACTATTTACACAATTTGGACCTCCTAAATCCAAATATTGAATCCATTTTTTCAAATTCAAAACACGGTAGTTACAGAAGTTAATTTAAAATTAATTCTCGTAGTCAAAATAAAAAGAGTGTTTTTTAGAAATATTAACTATCAAAAGATTGACACTTGTTTATGTTTAATTTGGAAGTTAAATTACATCCAATTACCTAAATTGGATTAAATTGTAAAAATATAATCTAATTACACTTTAAAACCAATTAAAAATATTTTCTATCTATATAAATAAATTAGATTAAAAGGCGGTTTTAAATTAAAATGCAGTATTTTTCACTATTCATTAAAAATGAAATTTATCAGAAAAATACCAAAATTTCATCCAAAGTAAATTTTGATGTCTCGGTTATAAAGAAGAATTTTATTTTATCAAATATAACATATAAAAGTGGCAAAAACTATATTTAAAAGCAGTTTTCCATCAAAAGGTGAATCGATCTTTTACAGAATATAAGAGTATTTATGTTTAAAATTGAATTCATTCACATTTTAAGCCTATAAATTTTATTAGATAAATGTAAAAACACTTAAAAAACATGTATAATCATATTGTTGTTAGTTCTGTTCAATCTCTCTAATACAACGACTAGGCGTTAACTACCATTTAAAATAATATTATATTATTATATTTTTTAGTATGACTCAGCATTGTTTGAAACATGATTTTTTAGAGAAACCCATTGTTGCGTGTCAGGTGCACCATCAAACATAGCATCACCGTTCAATTAAATTGATATTTATTTCATGAATATTAATAAATATGAAAATATCATATTCTTTATTTACTTGGGATGTTATATCCTTCCCCCTTTTGGAAATTGTGTCTCTTCAATTCTATTCACATATCAAATAAGTGGGGTTATTAATCCCTCATAGCATTTTAGATTCCCATGATGTCTCTTCAAACATATGGTTTTTCCAAAAATCCTTTACCTGATGAAATATATTATTCCGTAACACTTTCTCTCTACGGTCAAAAATCTAGACTTGTTGTTCTTCATAAGAGATATTCTCTTCCAAATGAATTGCCTCCAGACTTAAAACATTAGATAGATTTGGAATATACTTTCTCAACATTGAAATGTGAAAAACATTTTGTACTTGGGACAAACTTGGAGGTCAATCCACTCTCTAGGAAACTTATCCAACTTTCTCCATGATTTCATAGGGTTCAATGAACCTCAGACTCAAGTATCCCTTCTTTCCAAAATGCATCACACTTTTCCATGGAGAAACTTTGAGAAAGACATGATCACCTACCTCAAAAGAAAGATAATTCCTCTGGTTATCTGCATAATTTTTTTCTTGCTCTGATCTATTCTCATGTTCTTCTAAATCCACTAAACTTTTCCTTCCACCTCTTCTACCAATTGAGGTCCCATCAACTTCCTTTCACCTACTTCATCCCCAAAAGCTGGATTTTGATACTGCTTTCTCCAAATGCCTCAAATGGAACCATTTGTATTCTAGAATGAAAACTGTTATTATAAAAAAATTCAACAAAAATCATATGTTGGTCCCAAATTCCCTAGTAATCTATTGAGAAATAATGTTTCATATCTTTCAAAGTCTGAATTGTTCGTTCTAACTTCCCATATAATTTAGGATAAAAAGTTGTTCTAAAATTTAATTCAGTACCCAATGACTTCTGAAGGCCTTTCCAAAAGTTCGAAGTAATCCTGAGATCATGATTGGATACAATAGAGAGGGTAACTCCATGTAAATGGACTATCTCTTTAACATATAATTGAGAAAGTTTATCTAGAGATAGAGTATCTCGAATTGGAAGAAAATGAGAAGATTTAGTCAATTGATCAAAAATAACAATGATTACATTATTAAATATAGTTGTCTCTGATAATCCCACAATGAAGTCCATGGATAAATTTTCCCATTTCCATTCTACCACCAATAAATTATGAAGCATCCCTTTCAGTAACTTTCACTTTGCTTCAACCTGTTAACAAGTCAAACACATCACAGTAAAGTAAAAAATGCCTATTTTCATTCCATCCCACCATTAATACACCCAAATATCTCCATATATCTTCATACTTCCATGATGAATAGAAAATAGATAACTATGAGCTTCACATAATAAATCTTTATTCAACTGTGTATCACAAGGCACACATAATCTCCTCACAAACCTCAAAACACAATTTTTATCAAGGTTAAATTCAGGTAAGTTACCCTTCTGAACCAACTCTACCTTATCCTGCAACTCACAATCTTCTTTTGTCACTTTCTTAATTATGTCTTCTAGGGATGATTTCACTAACACCTGAAACAAAATACTGTAATCTCTTGCACCTACAACTTCTATTCCAAAGTTCATCAAATAATTAATCATAGTATCTTGTTCCAAATGTAACATAGTTAATGTACCATTACTATTTTGACTCAAAGCATCATCCACTTTATTTTCCTATAATGTATGTTAATTAATCGTGCAATCATAATACTTGATTAATTCTATCCATCTCTTCTGTCTCGTTTTTAATTCTTTCTTAGTGAATATATACTTCAAACTTTTATGATCAGTATATATTTCACACTTTACTCCATACAAATGATGCCTCAATATTTTTAAGTAAAGAACAACAGTAGTTAATTCTATATCATGTGTAGGGTTATTTAACTCCTAAGGTTTCAACTGACATAAAGCATAAGAAATTACCTGATCATTCTTCATTAGTACACAACCATGTCCTTTCAACTAAGCATCACTGTAGATAAAAAACTAACCATTTCTGGAAGGCAGTTCCAAAACTAGAGCATTCACCAATCATATTTTGAATTCCTGAAAAAAATCATCTCATTCTTTTGTCCAAATGAACTTAACACCTTTTCGAGTTAACTTGGTCAGTGGGCTAGATAGCCATGAAATATTTTCAACAACGCTCAGGTAATAACCATCTGAATCAAGAAAACTACATATTTTGGTAATATTTGCGGGACTTAGCCATTCTTCAACAACTGTTTTTTCGTAAAATCAATAGTTATGCCATTTTTTAAAAAAATGTGACCAAGAAATTAAATTTTTTGTAACCAGAATTCACACTTAATAAACGTTCAATATAGCTTCATTCCTTTTATGGTTTGAAAAAAATACTTAACTGAATTTCATGTTCATCTCATATTTTATAATATACCAAAATATCATCTATAAAAACAACCACCATTTATCACCTGAGCCTACTAATCCATCACTCTAACAAACTATTCAATACAGATTCTGACCATCTCAGGATGCGGATTTGGAAGGTCATTTCCCTCTGTATTCCTTCCCAGCATAGCCGCCCTATTTCTTCTATGAAATAAACATTTTGAACACTTAAATGTATTAGGAGAAGAAAAATGGTAATCTGTAAATGCTAAATCTTTTAAATGTTAACATAAATTAATTTATGGATATTAATTTAGCAATACTCTAACTTCTAAAGTTATCTGAACCGACCTCTAATACCAACTATAAGTCACCTTCCTTAAACATTACCTAATCTTGAATTAAGTTAACAATTCACATTGAGGATATTTTCAAGTTTAGTTTTATAGATAATTATCCCATAACTATTACATTACATCTCAAATATTAAAAAGTTGACACTTTCACTTAGTATCTGTTTTTTTCATAAAATAAAAACTCTAAAAAGGAAACAATAATTATTTTCTTGATATAAATCTTCTTGAATTTTTCCTTTCCCATACCCTTCCTTATACCCTGTGAATAACATTTCAAAAACCTTGGATGACCATAAAAAACTCAGTATGGGTTATAAAAGTAAGAAATAAATCATTATTCCATCAATACATACAATACATGAAATCTTTAACATACCTCATGAAATCATAAGAATTATGAATAACACATAGAAATCATAAATCATAAAGGTAACTTGCAGAATCCAGAACATACTTATGTTTTAGCTTTCACAGCTACTTAGGGAGTTACAGTTGGAATACTCATAAAATTATATTCCCTAAATCTCTGAGAAGAAATATTAACGTTTACCTCCGTCATGTTACTCAATTCAATGGAGAGCTATCTTGAGCTCACTCGACCAATGATTATCATGGAACCACCCATATATGTAAATAATTCCCAAGAACCATAACATATTCATAACACGTAAAACAAACATAAAGGAAAGATAAAATTTCCACATTTCAATAACAAAATATCATTTCAATATATTGAAATAATCAATCTATTTCCAAAACCATTTTCAATACTAAAATATGTAAAAATATTATATGGTATTTATTTTCCTTTTAAAAAAATTATGGCTTCTTATGGAATCCAAATATCAATTAATGCTCATGGAGGCGGAAAGGTCATTGTCACCACGCACGTTAAAAAGAAACATTCTCTTTTTTGTTTAGTAAGACTCTACGTTGAAAAAAGATTCCCTTTTAACGAAATTAAAAGTAAAAGGGTTTTATAAACTGTATAACAGAATGTTGTGTATAAATCAAAGTATGCCTCAATGAAAGGAGATTGAGATGACGTCCCTTACAAAGATCACTTTTTAAATAAAATAGATTGATTTTGTGTATTAAATATAGGTACAAATAACTAATGTACAAATACAAGATATAAAATTAAAATGTATTTATCAAATAATCATAGCATGACATAATCGAGAAGTATAATATCAACCTAAATAATGGAAATTGGGTTAACAAGTCCCCTTACCTTGTGTCTGACTTGACTCGTCCGTTCTTTAATCCCCTGAATAATAAACTAAAGTTAATTTCTACTTGCTTAATAACATTTTTCTAATTTATTATTCTTTTTATATTAATTATTACCACGTTATAAAATTTACATAGTCATTTAATTTAATAACTATCATTTTTTCGATATTTGGTACTTGATTCAAAAATAATCTTCTTATAATTGTAATTTGTCCATGTGGTAAAAATTAAATTATCTTCATAACGATATTCATCATTTAGATATCATATATATTCAGTATGTATATATATATATATATTTTTCATGAACCAGGTTGGGTCACCATCCGTCCTGGTGCCTGACTCGGCCCGCGACATGGCCCGAAGGGCGTTCCCGATCCCCACGGGCTGGCACAAGTGCTCAGGCATCAAAACTAACACATGGGAATGATTTACTCGAAAAAGAAAACACAAAATAGCTGGAAAGATAAATAAACTAAAACTCAACACAAACAACCAAATAAGACCTTAAACTAAAAATCAAATTCAATGGACTACAACTTGAAACGACATCCAGAAAGTAACGACAACAAAAGAAACTTGAAATCTAACTCAAACCTCCATGAAACAAGAGAGGTGTGACATACACAATCCAAAAACACCAACTTGCATGAGAACACCATCAACATCCCAAACAACCATAACTTAGCACGTTGCCTCAACCTAGAATACATAGAGGAAAGGGTCTAGATACACCCAAATGTGTATATAGGGTGTGAGCGAAGAGCCTAGTAGGAAATCCCCCGATAAAAAGGTTCCATGAATAACTAATAAATGAAAAATACATTTGAAATATTAAATAATGCAAAGAAGTAAAAGATTGCATAGGTTTATAGAAAACTGGATTAAAAAAAACAATTTCAAATAGAACAACATAAATTAAAACACACACACCTTTACTTTTTAAAATATCAAATGTGTCACAATGATGAGAAAAATGTAACCAATGAGCACCAAATATGTGAGAGGTATCATGGTTGTTAGCTAGCTTGGTCCCCTAGATCTTCCTGTCTTATTGAAACGTGTCTTAGAAGGCCACGACCCTTAGAAAACGTGGCTTAGAAGGCCGCGACCCTCATAAAACGTGTCGTAGAGGGCCACGACCCTTAGAAAATGTAGCTTATGTTTAGTTAGTGTTTCCATCGTTAGTCCTGCCAATGAAACCGGGTCGATTCACCTCTAGAACACTAGTCCACCAGTCTAGTACACCCTCCTAGCTACTCGGGCTTATCGGTTTGTGCTCAAACAAGTTTCAAGTTCATGTCACATTTCACACTAATGCCTAAAAGTCAAATAGGGTATTTACACACTTAAAATCACAACTTTCACACCCAAACCTACTTTTAAAATCATACACACAAAAATCTTTTCAAAACATAATCGGCATAGGTTACATACTCAATTAAAACATCTCACAGTGTAAAAAGAAACTTATCATTAAATGAACCACCACTTACACACATAAACACCATTTTGAAATAAGGCCCACACTAAAACATTTTTCAAACATGGTTCACACCATTTTCATAATTAGTTAAACTATAAAAAATTATATAGAAATAAAAAAAGAAGGGAATCAAGTAGATTTGCACAAACTAAAGTATCTATTTATAAATTAAAACTCATTCAGACATCACATGCACTGAAATAAAATTTTAAAATGTGACCAGCACCACCCAAATAGTTTAATGGAAAACCTTACACCATATGAAAAAAACAATTACATAAAACACATAATTTAACAATCAAAAAATAATAAATTATAAAAAATTCAGAATAAATCGTTGGCGTTAACCACTAAACCCACACAAACCCCTCTTTTACGACTAAATTTACATGATGTCAGGTCAAAAATACAATTTTCACCACATGAACAAGTTTATAAGATAACTGTATAAATTGAAAATCACTAACAACAAACTAGATAAAAATTCACAATAGAAAACACACACGTACATAAACATGCTACTAACAATTTCAATACAAATCAAATTCCAATGAAAAATCACTTCACAATGCAAAAAATAATTAGAAAAACGTGTTAAAAAATTAAACTTGCAAATTAATTTATCAAATAATTATTAGACATGGAACCACCAACCTCTGGTGAATAAACTCGAGAAAAATTGGTGGGAATTTTCAAATTCCAGCGTGAATCTTCAATCGCGCGTTGTTTGCATCATAAGGAACCTAGCGTGGACTTTAATTCAATAACTCAAACCATAAACTTAAAATTAGAACCCTAAAATTAGACCCCTAATGAGAGGGAAAACACTAATAGGAAGAAATAGTCATACCAGAGGGGAGACCGCTAGACAGAACCTCACCAGTAGGTGGGGTCACGGCTAGATGGGGTGTCTTTCTGCATCAGAGAGGGTAGGGGGTGAAAAGGACGAAGGCCGAGGGGAGTAGGGGGGTTCACGCGCAAGTAGAGTAGGCGCTCCGGCCATGGGGAATCGTCGGAGAGGTTTCGGGTAGAAGCCACCGGTGAAGAGAGTCCAAGGGGTTGTGCGGGTGGCCGGACGGAGCAGAAGTAAGGGCGACACCGGCTTGTAAGAGTCGCCAGGAAGGCATGCACCATCGGATAGAGCGGCGAGTTGTTGGCATGGGAGAGTAGGGCACGGCGGACCAGGGGGTTTCCAGGGAAGCGATGGGGTGCGACGCGATGCGGTCGGGAAGAAGAAGTAGGCATCACAACGGCTTGAGGGAAGGGAAAAGATGCGTGCAACCAAACTAGGGAGAGGGGGGCTAGGTCGCGATGTGAAAAGGGGTAAGGGAGGAGGTGCAACCCTAATGGGAAGAAAATAAAAATAAAAACAAATAAAAAAACAAGATAAAAAGAAAAGAAAAATATAATAAAGATAATAATAATATAACTAATAAACTAAAGCAAAAGTTTTCATAATAAATAAAATAACTTAATCATCATCAATAATATTTATAATAATAATAAGACTCAATAATAATTATTAATATCCTCAAATAATAATTGTAATAAAATTATTGTCACTAAAGAAATTTATTAAAGTTTATTCAACTTCTAATTTTCATTTTATTTATATTTCATTATTCATTCTTATTTCATCATCTTGTTATGTTTTAACTCATTTTGAAATTTGGGCAGACCGCGCGGTCTGAGAAACGTGCCATGCACCTGCGTCCAGTGATGCAAAACCAAAAATACTATTAATAATAATAATGATAATTATAAACTAAAATATGAATAATGATGAGAATAATAATAAAAATAATAAAACTCAATTGACGGTACTAAAATAAAAATAAAAATTTATATCTATTATAATAATAATAATAATAAAGTCTTTGAATAACATTGTAATTATTATATGAAAAAAAATCTTATTTTATTTTATTTTTATTCCATCACACAATTAATATTATTTCTTTATTATTAATCCATTTTTTTAATTAATTGACCATCGATCAGGGTGTGCAATGAACCGGGAGAGGTCGCGCGGCAACCCAGGTGAGGCCGCGTGCCTTCGACCATGGTTCGCTGGACACAGTCAAGGACAAAACATTCATTTATCAGCATAGAGCGCAAGACCCCAATCATGCTCGGCCTGCATTTCATATAAGAATAATAATAATAATTAGAAGCGGATAAAATTATAAGATGAATACAAATTCGAAACATGACGCAGCGGAATGCCCGGGTGTGACAATTCTCCCCACCATAAAGCTTTATGTCCCCAAAAAGCCACAACTAAGGCTGAACCCCGAAGAAGAAACTGATACCCCACTAATTTTCAAAGAGTATCCCCACAATCAACAAGAGAAAAGAGGTAAAAGCCTCGTTCTCAGAGAAAGTGACTCAAATGAAAACCTCAATAAATGAATAAAAAGACTTTCTGATATGTGTCGCCCACCCAAAGAGATAGAACGCCTCCAGTTGACTGATCAAGGAAAGAAACTCTCGCACCCACAGAAACCAACTTCACAAGATGAAACAACTCAAGAACTATTAAAAAACCACACCATTTAGATATAATGGACAAACAAGATCAAACCATGTCTAAGGAACACTCTAATCACTTATCACCAAGACATCTTTAGAAACAGAACCGAAAGGTCAAGTTGGGGAAGTCTGAGGGTCTCCCCACCATTAAGAACCTACCAACGCCCAAGACGAGACTTGAAAACCGAAACAGGGAGGTCCAGGTGGGCTCCCCACCATAAAAGGAAAGTCCAACACCGATTTATTCTAGGGACCTTTGTGCGAGACCCATTGTGGGTCTCCCCGCCATTAGAACTAATAGAGAATTCATAACATTGACAATTTCTCGATGGTGACTAAACACCCCACCACAAGGTGCGGGGAGGGAGGGTCCCAACTACTAGTGTGTCAAAACCGAGACCCAAGACAACCAACATATATGCGTCCCTGGATGAGCACTATTCAAATCTGAGACCAATTTATCTAACAGGCCCTATAAGGACCACTAAAAGTGATTACACCTCCTGGGATTCAACCCCAGTACTTTAAGGTAACGAGTCGATTATGGCCCCTCATAGCCACAGAAAACATCACGCACCCAAATGGGTAAATCAAAAAGGAACCAAGTGAAACAATTTAAATCTCCTTCACCGTCAATACTGACGATATAAAAAAGGGTTGGGGGTCTAATACACTCTCATGGTTCCTGACCACGCGCGAGATTTACTCCAAGGCCGATGGATGGGGCCCAAATGTTTCAATCAAATCATGCCTCGCAGTTAGGTAATGAAGACTCCCGAATAGAGTTTACCCTTTTGGGTGTAACACGCAACCATACCGCATTCGAAACAACACCAAAAAAACTCAACGCACCATGAAATCCAACTACTCCATCGTGGAACATCCACCAAAACATGGGTTTGGATGATGCACATGCATCACTTCTTCACCTTAAACAAGAAACATAAGAAGGGAAGACACACAACAAACACTCCCCTTTGAACAGACACTTAGAACTCCCTAAGTGGACACACTCCAATGAAAATAGGGATTCTGAAATGATTCATTGAAATCCACCCTTTCTCATCAAAGAGGACTCATGCTACAAGGTGTCACCAAACATGACCTTTGTAGCCGATAGAAGCACTACAAGACTTTCAGGACATCGGTAAGTGTAGATAACTCTGAACCACCTTCGACCTTCCCCATTGGAATTCCTTTCACTGATCCCTGGGGACATCTACAAATAAAACGATGTCAAACTTCGTACCTAATGACTCAGACAACTCAAAAGGACAAAACTCCTATCAACTCCACTCCCGTCTTTTATTCCACTGCGACAGGATCCGCTTAACCAAAAAGGGTTAGGGATAGACTTAGAACTATCACTAAAATGCGAGGGTCCTTAATTTAATCAACTAGAGGGTTGGCCAAGGTAAAATTACTCATGGATGCTCTTCAATCACATGTTAACACTTTATGGGG
Organism: Viscum album; assembly: GCA_963277665.1. Lineage (NCBI taxonomy): Eukaryota > Viridiplantae > Streptophyta > Magnoliopsida > Santalales > Viscaceae > Viscum > Viscum album. The sequence goes on along the minus strand of OY728161.1, from coordinate 1,589,790,808 downwards.
GCGTACACTGGTTAATAAAAAAACGATGGACCCAGTCCAACTTGTCTAATGACCATGACATATCACAAGAGAACACTAAACGTGAAGGGGGAACCAATTCAAGGGCTTCGCAAATCATTTTTCAAAATAATTCACAAACTATGCACTTGCACACCAACTTACAAATAAAAATTCAAAATCAAGACACAAATCATTCAAAAAGGATATTCGGCTCGAAATGCCTCACATCCAACTTTTCAAAAACACAAGGACACCCAAGGAAATAACCAGTTACTAAAACACTAAATTCTCATTTAACAAAACTTTTTGAAAATAAGAAAAGGTAGTGGGTTTCACAAACACCAATGGTGTCCCATGGGCCTCGCACATGTATGTTCTCATGCCGCACCAGCACCCACCTCATGTCTGTCCAGGAACTCAACTGCTCTTTCCATTAACCATTTCCCTTTCCATATACACTCATATATGTGGTTGACCATGAGAGCTCCAATGATCAAAACCAGACCTTTCCAATTTTTAAAACCAAACATTCGACCCACACTTTTCAAACCTTACACATCATTTCATTTTTTTAAGCGCTACATTTGAAAACATTTTCCAAGACCAAATATTTTTTACTTAAAAACCATATTTCCACAAATCCAAAACAAAGAGACAAGGAACGATGCAATAGGAGACTAGTGTCGGCGGGTGACTGAGACATATGGTTGGTGTCCATACACCAATCACTCCAATGGCACAGAGAGTATTCTAGGATTGTGTCCCTGGATCCACATGGCTTGCTAGACCCCATGAGGTCACTGGGACCACTGACCTTACTCCCCATTCATTTACCCTAACCATGATTATTCACAATGACCAACGGCTCATAAAAACCTCAACTTACTCTGGTAACTCGAGTCCTACCACGAGGTGTACTGGCCAGGCACCTTGATCTTAGCTAGAAAGTTGAGTTCTGAAACCCTTAACTTTTATCTACCCTAACTCTATCACATAAGAACACGAACCAAGAATCAAAACCTGCCCTGATACCATTTTTTCAAGAACCAGGATGGGTCTCCATCAAACCCGATTCCCGACCCGGTCCGCAACATGGCCTGAAGGGTTTTCCCAATCCCCATGGGCTGGCACTAGTGCTCGGTTATCAAAACTAACACATGGGAATGATTTACCCGAAAAAGAAAACACTAAATAATTGGAATGATAAAAAAACTAAAACTACAAATAGACAAACAAACAGGACCTTCAACTAAAAATCAAATTCAGTGGTCTACAATGTGAAACGACATCCAGAAAGTAACAATAACAAAAGAAATTAGAACTATAACTCAAAACTGTAAGAAACAAGAAAGGTGTGACATCCACAAGCCGAAAACACCAACTTTCATGAGAATACCATCAACATCCTGAACTGCCATTGCTGAGAATGATGCCTCAACCTGGAATACATAGAGAAAAGGGTCTAAAAACACCCTAAGTTGTATGTAGGATGTGAGCGAAGATCCCAGTAGGACGTAACCCAATAAAAAGGTTCCACGCATAATTATTAAATGAAAAATACATTTTCAATATTAACTAAATAAAATATGTAAATGATTCCACAAGTTTAAAGAAAACATGATTAAAGAAAACAATTTCAAATGGAACAACTAAAATTAAAACACACACACCCTTACTTTTAAAAATAACAAATGTGTCACATTGATGAGTGTAAAGTAACCAATGAGCACCAAATATGGGAGTGGCCTCATGGGTGTTAGCTAGCATGGGCCTCTAGATCTTAGTGTCTCTGTGAAACATGGCTTAGAAGGCCATAACCCTCATAAAACGTGAATTAGAAGGCCACGACCCTTAGAAAACGTGTCTTATGTTTAGTTAGTGTTGCAATCGTCATTCCTTCCAGTGAAACTGGGTCGATTCACCTCTGTAACAGTAGTCTACTTGTCTAGTCCACCCTCCTAGCTTCCAGGGCTTCCCGGTTTGTGCTGAAACAGGTTTCAAGCTCATGTCACATGTCACACTAATGCATAAATGTGAAATAGGGTATTTACAAACGAAAAATCACAACTTTCACACCCAAACCTGCTTTTAAAACCATACAAACCAAAATATATTCAAAATATAATCTGCATAGGTTATATACTCAATTAAACAATCTCACAATGTAAAAAGATACTTATCATTAAATGAACCACCACTTACACACATAAAAAACGTTTTGAAATAAGGCACACAATAAAACATTTTTCAAACTTGTTTCACACAATTGTCATAATCAAGTAAACCATAAAAAATTTAAAAAGTAATAAAAAAGAAGCGTTTCAAGTGGATTTGTACAAACTAAAGTATCCATTTATTAATTCAAACTCATCCACACATCACACGCACTCAAATAAAATTTTAAAGTGTGACCTGCACCACCCAAATAGTTTGATGAAAAACCTTACACCATATGAAAAACACAATTTCATAAACCAAAAAATTAAACAAAACAAAAATATAAAATTATAAAACAATTTAGAAGAAATATCTGGGTGTTAACCACTAAACCCACACAAACCCCTCTTTTACGACTAAATGCACATGACATCATGTCAAAAATAAAATTTTCACCACTCTCACAAGTTAATAAGATAACCGGATAATTTAACAATCACTAACAACTAACTAGATAAAGGCTCACAAAAAAAACACTCTTACATAAACATGCTACAAAAAAATTCAATAAAAATCAAATTACAATGAAAACTCACTTCAAACTACAAAAATTAATTAAATAACATGTTAAACAAATTAAACTTTCAAATTAATTTATCAAATAATGATTAGACATGGATCCACCTACCTCAGGTGAATAAACTCCCGAAACATTTGTGTGAAATTTTCATATTCTAGGGTGAAACTTCAATCGTGCGCCGTTTTCATCATAAGAAACCTAGAATGGACCTTAATTCAAGAACTAAAACCATAAACATAAAATTAGAACCCTAAAATCAAACCCCTAATGAGAGGAAGAACACTACAAGGAAGAAATAGGCATACCAGAGGGGCGGCCGCTAGACGAAAGATGGCCAGTAGGTGGGGTTGTGTCTAGATGGGGAGTCGATGTCCATTAGAGAGTGTAGAGGGTGCAAAGGTGGAAGGCCAAGGGGAGTAGGGGTGGTCGCGTGCAAGTAGGGGAGGTGCACCGGCCTTGGGGAATCACTAGAGAGGTTGTGGGTGGAAGCTGATAGGGAGGAGAGGCCAAGGGGTTGTGCGGGTGGCCGGATGGAACCGATGTAGGGGCGGTGCGAGATTGGAAGAGTCGTCAGGAAGGTGTGGACCATCGGAAAGAGTGGCGAGTGGTTGTCTTGGAAGAGCAGTGCGCGGCGGACCAGGGGGTGTCCGGGGAAGAGGTGGGGAGCAACCCGATGGGTTCGGGAAGCAGCAGCAGGCGGCGCAACGGCTTGAGGGAAGGGAAAATATCCATGCAACAAAACAAGGGGGCTAGGTCATGATAGGAAAAGGGGTATGGGGAGGAGGCGCAACCAAAATGGGAAGAAAATAAAAATAAAAACAAATACAAACAAACAAGATAAAAATAAAAGAAAACCATAATTAAAATAATAATAATATAACTAATAAACTAATGAAATATTATTCATAGTAAATAAAATTACTTAATCATCATCAATAATATTTATAATAATGATAAGACTCAATAATCATTATTAATATCCTCAAATAATAATAATATTATTATTATTATCATTAAAGAAATTTACTAAAGTTTATTCAACTTATAATTTTCATTTTATTTCTATTTAATTATTCATTATTATTTCATCATCTTATTATGATTTAATTCATTTTGAAATTCGGGTAGACCGCATGGTCTTAGAACCAGGCCATGCACGTGCGTCCGATGATGAAAACCCCAAAATAATTATAATTATTATTATTATAAACTAAAATATGTATAATGATGTGAATAATAATATAAATAATAAAACTCAATTGATGGTACTAAAATAAAAATAAAAAATTGTATCTATTATGATAATAATAATAATAATAATAATGTCCTTGAATAACATTGATATTATTATATAAAAAACTCTTATTTTATTTGATTTTTATTTTATCACACAATTAACTTTATTGCTTTATTATTAATCAATTTTATTTAAGTAATTGATCATCAAGCAGGGCGTGCGATGAACCAGGCAAGGTCATGTAGTGACCCATGTGAGGCCGCACGCCTTCGACCACGGTGCGCTTGACACAGTCAAGGCCAAACCATTCATTTATCAGCACAAAGCGGAAGACCCCAGTCGGGTTCGGCCCATATTTCATATAAAAAGAATAATAATAATTATAAGTCGATAAAATTATAAGATGAAAATAAAAAATCAAAACATGACACAGTGAAAAGTCCGGGTTTGACAGTATTGATAACAGTGCATAACATTTGTATATAAGAAATGAAACGCACTGTTCATGGAGACGGTAATTTGTATATACGCATTAACACTACATTAATTTCTATTTCATATTTAATGGAATTAAAACATAATGATACAGAGGTATATTTTAATTAAATTATAATATCATATATAATTTCAGTAACGCCATCCTTTATATGTTCCACCTATGGCATGAAGAAGTCATATAACTTTGAGAGAGCGATAGTCTGCACTTCCTCAAATGAAATTATCGTATTTACCCATTATGAAAACCATAAGGTAATGATATAAATGAAAAATACATAAGAATAGAGACAATATAAATATAATATATATCACATATAAATATAGTACAATCATAATGGACACCATGATAGGCGGTAGGAGATAATTTAACAATCATCATTTCATGAGGCAGTAGTTCGTTGTCCATAGAAATAGTATGCTTGTATCCATTAGATGGAGTTGTGTGGAATTTTAGTTAGAATTATTCTCATAAAAAAACATATTATATTGAGGATACTGGTTTTTTTATGTAGACAATTAATAAGAAGAGAGTATATAGTGACTAAGTAAAAGAAAAGAAAATAATTTGAGGGAAGACATTACCTTTAAATCGGGTAACTCCCATTGGTTTGAACCAAAAGGCTTTCTTGAAGTACCTTATTCCTAAGTTCAGGATTATAATAGTAATATTGTGATGTTTTGAGATTATTTGGGAAGATTTTGGATGATACAAGTGGCTTGAGAGGTGTGAGTAATGGGTTAAAGTTGATGGCTTTTTATAAGGCGGGGAGTGTCTCTTTAGGAATGTTTGAAAAAATTATTTCATTATAAACTAAATTTTGATTTCAAAAGTTCCCAAACTAATTTAATTATAATATAAGATGATTATATTTCTATATACTCTTATCTATAGGGTTGTAGACAAGTTTAGGGCATAAAATTAACCTTATAATTTAGATTTAAACATGAGTTAACTAATTTAACTTTTACCATGTCCTCTTGTATATTCATACTATATGGTTATTATATTTACTATAAAACACCGAGATACAAAAAAATGGATCATTAATAACATTAGTGACATAATATATATAATTTGGACGAATATTAGATTTTTAGGATTATATAATCATTTAATAAAATGGTATTCATTTTAATAACCCATTTATGTCTTTATAAACTATTCATATCAAGACTTTTAAAAAATATATTACAACTTTATTATTTCAAAAAACCTACATTAATTAAATTATAAATACTTATAATCATCCATAAAATTCTTGTATGGAATAAAAATTTACAAAATAAATTTAGGTTAATACTTATAATCTCATTTATTCAAAACATCTATTAATGAGGTAATCATTTCATTATCATTGTGTCATAAATAAATTCATTTATTTTAGGTCTAAAATTTTTTAAATAAATTTCCATGATATAAGAAACTTTTTAAATTTATAATGACTATTTATATTCGAATATATCACTTATATAACCCCATATACTATTGTTTTACTAAAAGATAAATGTTAATGTTATTTATGTCCTTACATTAAATTAATTAATATAAAATGTCATTATCACTCTTAAGTGGCTCCATGGGGTCCCAAAATCGACCCAAATATTCCCATGGTAGGAAATATATCATAAAATAGTATTATAACACATGTTAGTGTAATTTAATATTATTATTATTTTATTTTTTCCCTTATTTACCAGATTTTCCCTTTAACCATGGTAAATAAAATATTTGCCAAAATTATTATTCATAATGTCTAAAAATAAAATTTAACTATTTAAAATTTTTGGACCTCCTAATTCCAAATATTTAATCCATTTTTACTAATTCAAAACAAAAAATTTTAAAAAATTAATTTAAAATTAATTCCCGTTGTCAAAATAAAAGGTGTGTTTTAAAGAAATAATAACTATCGAAAGATTGAAACTTTTTTATGTTAAATTTGAAAGTGAAATTACATACAAGGACCTAAATTGAATTAAATGATTAATATATAATCTAATTTCACTTTAAAACCAATTTAAATGATAATATAACCATATAAATATGTTATATTAAAAGACAATTTTGAATTAAAATGCAATATTTTTCACTAAACATTAAAAATGAACTTTATCCGAAAAATACCAAAATTCCATCGAAAGTAAATTTTGATGACCCGATTCTAAAGAATAATTTTATTTTGTAAAATAGAACATATAAAACTAAAAAAACTATATTTAAAAAATGTTTCTCCATCAAGAGGTGGTAAATCGACCATTTAAAGAATATTTGAGTATTTATGCTTAAAATTGGATTCATTCACATTTTAAGAGTCTAACTATTATTGGATAAATATAAATACATTTAATAAATATATATACTAATATTTTAGTTATTTATGTTCATTCTCTCTTATACAACAGATATGCGTTAACTACCATTTAAAATAATATTATATTTTTAATATTATTTTCAGTATGACTCAGGATTTTGTGCAACATGAGATTTCAGAGAAACCCATTGTTACGTGTCATGTACTCCATCGAATATAGCATCCCATTTAAATTAAAATTAATATTTAATTGAAAAATGTTAATAAATATGAAAATATCATATTCTTTATTTACCTGGGATGTTACATTTCACATTTTAGATACATGGTTACTTTAATAGTTCACCCATCATTAAAACCTCTTTGTCTAAGGGTGCATGATTTTCACTGGCTACCCTCACAGTTTGGTCAAACCGTGAACCCCCTCCAGTGGCTCAACACAGGCCATAGAATTTATTGTGACAAACCATATAGATTTCACTAATTGTTCTCAAACCATTCATAGCCCCATAGGCCTCAAAAATGTCCAAAAATCTTCTTAAATGAAACAAAACCAAGACCTAAATCAAATGAGACTAAATATAGTTCATGAAGTAACTTTATGAAAGTAATAGAACATTAAAAAAATATTATCATACTAAAATTATCACTCAACTTTCATCCAATATTTAATACCATAAATATTCATTCAAAAATCTTTTTAATAATCGTTGTAATAGTAAAAAACTAATTTTTAATATTTCAATGATAAATACTATAAAAATATCACAAAAAAACAACTAAAATTCCATATTTTAATAATTATAAAATATATTCTTATATATATCTTTAATTATAAAATTAGAAACAATTAATTGAAATTTATAATAAAAAAATGGAATAAGTTTATTATAATCCTATTTGAATTAAAAACAATAAAAAATCCTAATAAAATCATAATAAAAAATTCATTTTATGTTCCAAGTGATATGTTCATACACGAATATAGTAGTTTATTTGATCTTTATTTAAATATATATAAAACAGTGTGAAAACACTTCACATATGTTGATGTGATTAATATAAATTCATGTAGTCATTAGAATAATTTAAACAGTTCTTATGAATATGTGGTAATTCAACATAGCAATAAAAACAAGAAAATTGGGAAATATAAAGAAACCATATTTTTGTAAAGTGAATTTTCATATACATGTAATGTGACAAAAAAGGTAAGATGGGATCTATATAAATACGGTAATGGTTAGGAATAAAGTGTATATATTGTGTAAGGGTATAAAGAAATTGTATAAAGGTACATATGTTGAGTTATCACTCTGAATGGGTATCTAGGAACTTGAATATGGTTAACTTAAACATTCCCAAGGATAACATGAAATGTTTGGAAACATATAAATGATATATTTTTAAAGTTATAAAATAGTTTACATCCCTTTCATATATTTTATTAAGCATTTTGTTAGGGTATATATAACACCACATAAAGCTAAAACAAAAATTGAATTGATCATGTAAGGTTAGTTTCAAGAGTTATGTAATAGTAACATAAGATTATATGACTTTTCTAAGGGTGAATAGAATTCATGTAAGGGTAAAAAAATATTTTGATGACACAGATAAGGGAATTATAAAACATGTAAAAGGGTAAATAAAACAAAATAATGGGTATATAAGGGTATAGGATTACCTGTTTAATGGTTAAAATGAGTTCTGTAAAGGTAAAGGACAACTTTGAAAATCTATGTTAGGGTAAAGAAATACTTTCAGAACATCCATAAGGGTATGTTATAACTTAGATAAATATAAAAAATTAAAATCTATTTTATATAAATAGAAAATATTTATAGAATAAATATATTAAAATATAATTAAGATATAATTATATATAATTCAAGAAATTATTAAAAAAAATTAAAAAAAATAAAAAAATAGATAGGAATAAAATATACTTAAAAATATTTTTTTTGAAAAATATTAATATTTTGATGTATTTTATGGTAAAATAATATTTTTTTTAAGTTAATATAATTAAAAAATATATGAGTCATTTCTAATATCAAAAACATATAATATAAATATTCAAAAATTAGAAAAATAAACACTCAGTTCTCACACCCCTCCCCCTTTGAAATTACAAAATAAAAAATATTTTTCAATTTTTCTTCCCCTTTTTTATTTTTTTAAAATAAATGTATTATTTGAATTAGTATGTAAATATCCTTCCCAATAAAAAAATTAAAATAGTACTTTCAAACTAAATTTTAATCATTCCAATTTTAAATTTGATTTTCTAATATCTAACAAAATCCAAATGTTTAGAAAAAATATTTAAAGTTCATTTGCATTTGGAACATATTCTAAAATAATATCTCGTTTATTAATATATTCTTAAATAAAATGAATTATAATTTCAATATTAATTGTTCAAGAATTTTGTGAAGAGTTTTCTAAAATACAAACACCAAATTAATTGTACCGAAAAAAGTATTTTTTCAAAATAAAAAAAACAGATAAATTTTTTTAATCCATAATGCAGGAGAAAAACCTAATGTCATGGAAATATAATCACTCTTAGAATTAGATAAATTATTTTATTTTTTATATAATCTAATAAGATTAATTTTTATTTAGAAAATGACATATACATGAGGTACTTTTTCTATCAAGTCTACATCTTATAAAATCAGAGTTAGAGTAACTAATTAAATCAAAACAATTTATTCTATAATAATATAATTGTGTATTAACAGTTCTATTAAAACATATAGTAATATATTTAACAACCATTTAGTGGGATTAATTAGTATTTTATTTAAATCTTTCACATAGACAAACATGAAACATTATATTAGTTCTAGAAGTAGTTAATCACAAATAACTTATAATTATACCTCTAAATAACATAGAATAAATAAATTCTCTAAAAACATGAGAATTCATTCTATAACTAATATAAAAATGGGATTAAAATTTTTTCAGGATTTAATACCAAAACTTGTTACAATGTATTTATTCTATTTAAATTGATTAAAGAAAATAACATCACTTCATTGATTAATTTGAAGACATAAAAATAATTTTATTTTATGCATAAGACTCATATCAAATTAATTATCTATATAATTATTAAATTAGTCACACATAAAATGACTTGAAGAGATTAAAAAATATCTTCAACATAAATTTGAACAATTAAAATATCATTTGAAATCCCATTGTTAAACAAAGTAGGGTCAATATTTTGTTTATTAAAATCATTTTTAAATAGAAAATAAATTTTATTATGCTAGGCATGAGGTTCTTGTTTAGGACTATATAATATATTGATAGTTTAAAAATATGATTAGGAAATTTTCCATTTTCCAAACCAGTGTATTGAGAAAATTAACATTCATTAAAAATAAATCAATTTAAAAATTCAATTTTATCATCCATTTCAAATTACGTGAAACCATGAAGTGATGTTAAAGCTAATAAAATTAAAAGAGATTAAATATGAGAAATAGGATAAAATGTTACTCTAAATCTATACCTTATTCTTAACAATTACCTAGAGAAACAAATTCTAGAATTAATCTTCAAAATTTCATCATATTCATCCATTTTGTTTATAAAAATACATCTAGTTCCAATAATATTCTTGTCTATATGGGGTTCAACTAAAATCTAATATATTACTCTTGAAAACTAATTAGGATAAAATTACATAAAAACAATAAAATAACAATTATTTAAAGAATCTTAATCATTATTAGGCATATAATCATTAAAAAACTAAAAAATAAATTTACAGAATAGATTCTTATTTTGTAGTAGAACCAACATTACTAGTCACGTTGTTAATATTATTATCATTATGAATCCTATAAGTTGTAGGATCTAAAGTTTAATCATATCCCCAAAATATATAAATTATTTATAGTTATTTTTTGAAAAAATATAACTCTGGAAAATCAACATCATTATTTTACTATATAGATTTAAGTACATAACTTGATTTATTAACCTTTATATACATATATTTTTCAGCAATGCTGGTGTTCTTATAATAAAATCTATAAGAATTAATATTAAATTAATAATAAATAATTATATATTCAACACATAGAGTCTCAATATTATATAAATGATCCTTCATATTTTATAAAGGAATATTTCTAAAAAATAAATTAAAATACCCAACCATTAGTTTTCTACCATTAAAAAATGTGTAAGGTGGTTTTGTTAAAGAAAATTATAATAAAAACTCTATTAAAGAAATAAAATGCATATTTAATTGATTCAGGAAAAAAAATAGGAATAACATCTTCATTAATCATTTTTTGTGCCTTTGACCATATTGTTTGATTTTTTTCTCAAATAATAATTTTTTTGTCCTTAGAGAAAAAAATAAGTTCCTAAACATTTTCTTCAAAAAAATTAATAAATAAAATTAATAAATTCACTTACTTTAACACTTTTAATAGAAAAAACCAAATAATCATCCATATTTTGAACTACCATACCAAAATAAATAAATCTATAAAATGTATTAGGCATGTGAGACTTAAAATAAACCCCTTAAAATCTAATGAAATCATAAAAAACGAAAAGACATATTTATTACCACACCAATTATAAGGTTTATTTAATCTAAAAAACACGATTCAATTGATTATGAGGTCTAGAAGTAGAAACATGATTGATTATTTTAAATGATTCCTTGTAAAGCTCACTTTTTAAGCACAAATCAAAAAAAAATCCTTTCATATATTTGAATTGGGTAAGTATAGAACATTTTCTTTCATTTATAATTTATCTATCATTCATAAGTGATCTCGTACAAGACCTCCTTAAAATATAATATCATTTGTTTCAATAGCATTAAGAATCATAACATTTTCATTAGATGGATCAGATAAATTAATGGAATAAATATTATCCATTTCTATTAGAATAAAAAAACATTTTTATTTTTAATTGTTAAATATATGTTATCATAAAATTAAAAATTAATACCATAAAAATAAAATTTTTAATTACTAATTATGTTATATTTCAAACCTTAATCATATAAAACATAAGAAATTAAAAAAAATTAGAATTACCTACTATAAAAAATCCTTTAACATTGAATTTATAGTTATCTAAAAATGTGATATAACCTCCATAAAATTTGGTATAAGTGATGAATTTTTATAGGTCGTCAATCATGGTTCTAGAAAAGACATAGTTTTTGTACCAATTTTCCTTCAAATTCATGAGGCAGTTATCTTAAAAAGATAAATTATATTGGAAAACAATTTGGTAACAATGCTATTTTGGGTCCACATGGGTTATCAATATAATTATTAGATTACTAAAAATATTTAAAAAAATTTATAAGGTACTCTAAAAGATAAATCTTTTGAATAAAAATATCTCAAATATCAATGATATTGATGAAATCTAATTGAACACTCATTATCATAATATCATTATATTCTGCATTTAATGCATATCACAGATGATACCATTCCAATAAAAATTTTAAAAATCTAGTTTTGAATAATATATAATTATATGGATTATAATAAAAAACATGTTTTATATTTATTTGGTTTCATCATAAATAACATAATTTAATATTATTCCTCTACTTGAATAAAATTATGTAATTCTTCATTTGTTCTTAAAACATATTTTCTAAGATTACAATCCCCTTTTTGAATTGAATCATAGTTATCATTGATCCAACCATTAAAAAATAAATAAAATTTTCTTATTTCTTCTGAAATAAAATCATTCCCCTTATTGATTTTCATTTTTCCTTAATAGGACTCTAATTTTATTTTTTTATTTTTTTAAACACATTAACTCTTAATACATCATTTTGATTATTTCCTTTTTTCATTCAAATAATCAAAGATACAATCTTATATATCATAATAATAAGTAGAATCAAAATCAATACATACCTCATTTATATTTTTTTCCCAAAAAAACACCACTTGAATGACTATTTCCCACTTTCATATTCATCACCTAAATCAGATTCTATATTGAAACTATATATATCCTAATAATAACATTTTAATGGACTCTTTTATTTTTAATCTCTCTATTTAAAAAAAATATGTAAAATATAGTATGATTTGTACCTTCTTTATATATTCATATAAGGTTATATCTATTCTATATGTTATACCATACTTTTCTTTTTTATCAATATATTGATCATTATATGGTCTCTTCATTAAATTTTACCTTTTCATTATCTAATTATAAATACATTTTCTTATATCCACAATTTCTCCATGTTCAATATCTAATTCCATAGATTCCGAATAATTGGATATTAATTTATATGTGATTCAAAATAAATACCTTTCTTCTATAAAGTATCATCTTTTTTAATATTTTTCAATTAAAGATATTATTAAATAATTTATATGATGAAATCATCCGATATGTATTATATAAAATTATTATATTTATTAACCACAAAATCCATTGCATTGTATTTATTGTGTAGGGGTTTTAGGTTCATTTTCACTTGTATCAGTTTATCCAATGTTTTTTAGGTAGTTCATTCCATTTGTAATTATTATAAATCACTGTAACCTTTTATTTATACATTCATCTTTAACTATCTTAAAGTATTTTTAATCCACTCAAAGTAGTTGTATTTTGGTTCTAATCATCTTATCTTATCCAATGTTAGTAACATGACGAATCTTACTGATCTCATGATCTATCTTACATGCATATTAATTACAAAAAAAAACATCCATTAATAGAAAAATATAATATATTTACTACATTTTAATTTAAATTATTTCTTGTTGCATCATTTCCAATAAGAGAATCTATGTCAAGTTATAGTAGTTTTTTGTAATTTTATAATTATAAAAAGGTGTTATATTATTAACTGTTCGTGGTATGACTCAATTAATGATTGAAAATAAACAATTTCATTAGAATAAAATGGATTTTATTTCTATGGAATACAATAATCATTTTCATTAATCCCTAACAACTTATAGATCTTTTCTATGAATTTTTAGGTCTAGGAATGGGTTAGAAAAAAATCAATAATAGAGTTAAACAGAAAATTCTTAAAATGGCTAACCTTTTATACCAATTATTAGTTCAGATATGGTGATAAAAGATGGTTTAGAGGGGTATTAAATTGACCATATTAATTTTTTTAAGTTGATTGACTATTGATCATTATTAGTTATCAAAAAAATTAACACATTTAATTAATCATGGAAAATACAAAAAAAAAACTTCATTTTATTGTATATTGGTTGAAAGTTTTCCTAACCTACACTTATTCCTCTTTACTTTATTATATATACATTGTGAACTATATTTATTTTTTAAATTCAATCATAACTTAATTACAACCTAATTTTTCTATTTTATGGATAACCACATCACCCAAATTTTTTTATGGGGAGTCACAAACCAATTAAAACTTTGAATTTAGACAAATGGATTCCAAATCCAAATGGTCTTGAAATTATAATCTAGGAGTCACAAACCAAATGATGATAATTATTTTTTTTATAAAATCATAACATGATTGTGAGAGAATGTGTGAGATAAAGGAAGTCTTGTAGTAGACATAAGAAACATGGAAAAAATATATATAATATAATCAATAGAAGAATGGGTATTTATTCTTGATTGATGGATAATATAATATATTCAAGTAAATAGAAGTTGATGAAATTTATGTTTAGTTTGTGGGAGATCATTCAGAATATGAGAGACATGGTTCTATAAGATGAATTGCACTACACATCACATCATCACTAATAAAACTGAATTTTATTGAATTTTTTAATTATAATAAATAATATAATCTCTTCACATTGTAGTAACTATGTTCATTTATGGAATATTTCGGATTAAATTATTCATTTTAAAATTTGATGAAAATTCTTGTTTCACCATTTAAAATTTCATTGTAGTATTTAGAACATAAATATTTTTATTTGAATTATTTGAAATAAATATTTTTTAAATGTGTTCCTAACATAATTTTATACAACTTTAATTTAGGACATTGGAGCTAAATCATGCATTGGGTTTGTGGAAATGGGCCATGAAGTAAAAGTTGGTTTGGACTCTCCAAATTCGATATGGGTTATATATTTTGGTCATAACTTCTTCATATGTGCTTGGATTGGGCCCAAATTTTTAGAGGATATCTAGGAATCATTTTCACACAAATAATCATGGTGTAAGGACAGATTATTCACGTGTTATGGTGGTCAAATGGGCGGTGAAAGTTGGCGTAAAATATTTTGATGAGATTCCCCATTCACACTTGAAACCACATTGAACCTAGCCTCCCCACCACTCTATAAATTGGTGTTTTCCTCATTTGGTGGGGTTGGGACATGAATTAGGATATTTAAGGCAGATGATAATTTCTTTCACCCAAATTCTCCAACCATTGTAGGAGGGGTATCTCTTGAAGCAAGGACCCCCTCATCAAAGCCTTCTTCTCTTCTTCATGTTGTAATGTTTTCATTTGTGTAATAAACTTCTTTGTTATTATTTTATTTATTTTCTTTTAATATGTCTTTTTCAATTATATTCTTATATACTCATCATATTTGGATTGTAATCATGAGTGGAGATGAGATTGGGTTCTACCCTTTCCATCCTTTGCTAATGCAAAATGTCTCCATGATGACCACATCACCCATGGAAGAGTAGTTCTCTTAGTGATCGTTATATCTTCTACCCTCTTCATTTAATTATTTTGAATAATTGATATACTGTAATTAACTTCACATTATCCATGAATTTAGTTTTTAAATTATAATAAACTAAAAAATGAATTGAACAATTCACATAAAAACATGTGAGCTCGGGTATTGTGTAAATTGAGAGAGCGCAAAAATAATCGGTAAAACAAGACCACGCAGGATAAATTTTTCGAGTTAAAATATAATCCCTATGCTCAATTCATCCTCATTTTGTAGAATGGACATTTGACTTAACTTACCACTTATAATAAACTAGATTTATAACACTAATCAAAGAAGGGTGTTGTGATTTCATGTTTCAAAGCTAGCCTAGGGTTTAATTCACTTCATCTTTGTGGTAAAGTTAATTCTCGTAGGGTTCGGGGGTTAACAAGTTAGGGGATCATAATTAAGTGTATGTTAATTTAGATGATAATTGTAAATAATTGAGTGAATAGGTATATTTATATCTATTATTCCTTTTAAAATATTTTTAAAAAAACATCTTCTTGTTGCGTTGAATTTCATTTCAAAATTAAAAACAAGAAAAATGAAATCTTCTTCCTGCAAACTTATTCTTATTTTATGAACAATAAACAACCCCCCATCCTTTGAAGTAGTGTTTTTATTCTATTTTATTTTATTTTTAGAATACCTTTAAGAATTTGTTTTAATTTACTTCCTCATTTGAGAGACGACCTTGGTCAGCCACTCTAGTGCACCTAAGTAACCTGAAAACAAACATCATTTGAATGTACCCATGATAGAGGATTTCAAATTGAATCTGTTTTTGGGGAGGCAAGTAATTATTTCAACCAATTAGAGGTATTAATTTTTTTTCATTTAATAATTTTCTTCTCCTCTCTCTTTATTCTATCCCTTTTCTCATGTTTTATTCTCTTACTCTCTTGTTTTATTTTTATCAGACCAACATAAACTTCTTTTATTTTTAATATGGTCTAATTTTATTCATTTAGTTTTTATATTTCATTGATTTATCACAAAAAATAATCTGAAATATCTCTTAGATATTCATCCTGATATTGAATGTACCTTTCGGGATCGAATCAGACTTTCTTAATCTACAGGAAGTTTCAACATTCAACCAATTGGAGAATTCATCCATTCTCAGAACATTGAAATTGGAAGAAATTCAAATTTAACTTGAAAACCAGAATCAATGGCTGAAAATAATGGAAATTGACTTAATATAAACATTTGATAATTGGATTCACCTGATATTAATTATCAACCAAATTGAATTTCATACCAAAATCTCAAATCGGACTTTGAGTTGAAATCTGGATTAATTCACCTTCTTCCAGAATTTCATGGCTTATATGGTGAGGATCCAAATAAAAATTTAAAATAATTCAATGTGGTATGCTCAACAATGAAACCAAGAAATGTCTCTAAAGATCAAATAAAACATAAAGCATTCTCATTATCACTTTATGGAACTACTAAGGATTTGATGTATTATTTACAACCTAAATATGTAACTTGTTGAAATGATTTGAAACATATTTTCCTGCAGAGATTTTTTTCAAGATTCAAGAACCACATCCATTTGAAATGAGATCTTGGGGATCAAGAAAGCCCATGGGGAGTTAATGTATGAGTACTAGGAGTGATTCAAGAAGTTGTGTGCAAGCTTCCCACATCACCAAATTAGTGAGAAACTCCTCATCAAATAATTCTATGAAGTACTCACACCTATAGAGAGAAACATGGTGGATGTCGTGGGTGGAGGAGCATTGGTGTACAAAACACCAGTAGTTTCATGTGCATTGATTGACAAGATGGCCCAAAAGTCCCAAAAATTTGGCAATCGAGGTACACCACATGTCAAGGGAGTAAATTAGGTAAGTCCCTCTTCTCTTGAGAGCCATTTTATTGATACCAAGTTAGAAAAATTGACCACTATTGTGAGTAAAATTGATTTAGATCAAAATACTTCTCAACCCACTCCTTCAAGGCCTTATGAAATTTGTAATGAGACAGTCCACCCAACTGACTGCAGCCCCCAATTACAAGAAATAGAATATTGTGTAATTGTGTTTCTTGGGACACCATATCAGCAATAGAAATAGCCACATCCCCAAAATAAGTTTTATTTCTTTTCACCAGCAGACACCCAAGGGTGGAAGGATCAATCAGACACGAGGTATGCCTTTGGACAACAACAAAGGCCCCCCTTTCAACAAAACTTCTTGCAGCCTCCACCTTACCAACAGGGTTTCCAACAACCCCAAAGGAGATTTGAATCTCAAGCATCAATAATTCAACAACAAGGGAATTCTCAATCAATGTTAGATTATAATACTGATGATCATTTCAAACAAATTGTTCTTAATCAATAAAATGGGATGAATAGTCAAGGTTCGGAGTTGAGGGAGTTGAAGACACAAATGAGCCAGATTGACATTGCCCACCATCAGCTGGTAAGTAAGAATTCTAGAAATATACCTTCTCAACCAACTGCAAATCCCAAGGGGAATGTTAGTGACATCACATTGAGAAGTGGGAATCAAAAAAACGGATACATAGGCTCCTATTGTTCCACTAGGATTCACCTAAAATATGGAGAAGTCGCATTCCATACGAACTAAAGAGAAATCTGTGGATAAAGATAAAGGTAAGAAAATTATTTATGATTCTCCTCCTAAACCCCTTCCATTTAAAAATATTGTTTACCAACCAAGAAGATAGATGAAGAGGCGATTCAAAAAAGATGTTTTGGACACATTAAAGTGTATTTAGATCAGCATCCCTTTACATGAAGACATCAAGAAAATCCCAAGTTATGATAAATTCATAAATGATCTTGGTACCAATCGAAGAGGGGTCAAGGAAAATGAGAGGATCGATCTTGGAAGGAATGTGTCAGCACTCATTACACCAACTCTAGCAATGCCAACAAAGTTAAAGGATCCTGGGACATTCACCATCCCATGAACCACAGGGGAGTTACACTTTTTCTGATGCTTTATGTGATTTAGGATCTTCCATAAATGCAATTCCTCACTCTGTATTCTCTTCCTTATATGTTGATGATTTGAAACCAATGAGAGTAGTGGTGTAGTTGGAAATTAGAGCTACTGCATATCCGGCAGGAGTCCTTGAGGATGTACTTGTCTGGGTAAGAGACAAGATATTCCTAGTAGATTTTCATGTGTATAAAATGGAGGAAAATCAGGTAAGTTCACATGATCCCATTATCATAGGTATACCCTTCCATAAAACTACAAAAACTATCATAAATGTAAATGAGTGTATACTTTCCGTGGAGTTTGGAGATGAAGTTGTGATATTTAATGTTATGGACTCTATAAAGTACCCCTCATATGACCATTCTACTTTATTTATCTCCCATTTTAAACCACCAAGTAAAAAACCCCATGGATGTTGAGTGTCCTATGCTTAGGGATAATATGATTATTGCTTCTATTTTTATCTGTAAGAGTAATTCCACACCTTTTTCTAATGCACAAGACTCACTCAGATTTGATTTTGAAATAGAGTCATACTCTTATTTTGATCATGTGAACTCTGATTATGACATGGTTGTTGAGTACACTGATGGATTTGATGCTTTATTCTATGATTTTGATGAGGTATATTCTGATAATGATGCTCATTATGACCATATTTTAGTTTCTTAAAGCTCTCCATCCATTCCCCTACATTGGAACTCAATCCATTAACACTAAATCTAAAATACTCATACTTGTTAAGAGGTGAGAAATTACCTGTTATAATTTCTAACAATCTCCCTTTTTAACATGAAGAAAAACATTTGAACCTTTTGAGGGAGAACATCAAGGAAATTGGGTGGACCTTGGTTGACATATCATGTATTATCCCCTCTATTTTCATGCATAAGATTATTTTGTAGGATGGGGTTAAACTGGTGGGGGAGACAAAAAGGAGACTCAATCCAACCCTTCTTGAGGTTGTTAAAAAATAGATTGAAAATTTTATTGAGGAAAGAATAATATATCCCATTTCAGATTCTCATTAGGTGATTCCTATTCAGGTTGTGCTTAAGAAAAGTGGTGTTACTGTTGTTAAAAATGAGAAAGATGAGATAGTTCAAATGAGGGGGCAAAACTGTTGGCGTGTGTGTATTGATTATAGGAAACTAAACCAATACACATGAAAGGAGAATTTCCCCCTCTCATTTATTAATCAAATTCTTGAGATACTAGATGGGATAACACATTATTGTTTCTTGGATGTATTTTTTGGATATTTTCAAGTTCCTATTTCTCTAGAGGATCAGGAGAAGACAACATTCATTTGTCCATTCGTACATTTTCCTACCGAAGGATGCCATTTTGACTTTGCAATGCCCCAGGTACCTTCTAGAGATGCATCGTGAGTATTTTTATGATTTTATTGAGACCTTCATAGAGGTATTTATAGATGATTTTCCAGTTCATGGATCCTCATTTGATGAACTTCTAAGATGTTTGGGAAAGGTGTTGAATCGTTGTGTTGAGAAGAATCTGGTCTTGAACTTTGAAAAGTGTCATTTCTTGGTAGAATATGGGATTGTATTAGGTAATGTAGTGTCAAAACATGGGATAGAGGTTCATAGATCTAAGGTAGATATTATTTCATCCTTACCATATCCTTCATGTGTGTTTGATGTTAGATATTTCCTAGGGAATTCATAATTTTATCAGTTCTTTATCAAAGATTTTAGTAAGATTCTTCTTACTATGTCACAATTACTTCAAAAGAACTCTAATTTTGTGTTTAATGATTCATGAAGGACTTCCTTTTAAGATATAGATAATATTCTGACCACTCCACTGATCATATAACCCCACGGTGGGAGCTTACTTTTAAGCTTATGTGTGATGCCTCCAACTTGACGGTCGGAGCTGTCTTATCTCAAAGGGTGGAGGAAAGTTCACATGTGATATCATATGCATCAATGACATTGTATTAGGATCAATAAAACTCACAACTATAGAAAATGAGTTCCTTGCTGTTATATTTTCTTTATATAAATTCCGTTCATATTTATTGGGCTCTAAAGTAGTTGTTTTCTCTGACCATACAGCTCTGAGGTAACTATTGGAGAAGATGGATACAAAGCCCAGGCTAATATGATGGATGCTCCTTCTTCAGGAATTTTACATTGAGATAAAGCACAAGAAGGGGTCAGAAAAACTAGTGGCGGACCACATGAGTAGGCTTACTCACACACTATAGGATGACACCTTGTACTAGGTACCACTTCGAGACACTTTCCCCAATGAGCATATTTATTCCATATCAGGTACGCATCCTTGGTATATAGATTTAGTTAACTACCTTATTTCCTCTGAAATTCCAATCAATTTAAATAAACATCAAGTCCAAAAGTTAAATAGTGAGTCTAGATTTTATGTGTGGGATGATTCCTACTTATGGTGCATGTGTAGTGACCAAGTTATTAGGAGGTATGTTTCGGATCATGAGTTTGAGTCTGTTATGTAATTCTATCATACACTTTCTTATGGTGGACATTTTGGAACCCTATAGATATCTAATAAATTTTTTAACATTGGAATGTATTTTCCTAGTTTATTTCATGATGCTCATGTGTTTTGTAAGTTGTGCTCATGTTGCCGACACATTGGTAATATTTCTAGGAGACACGAGATGCCCCAACAACCCATATTATTCAGTGAGATTTTTTATGTATGGGGAACTAATTTTATGGGTCCTTTTCCTAGTTTATTTGGTTTCCTATATATTTTGTTTTTCATTGATTATGTGAGAAAATGGGTGGTGGATAAATCCACTAATACTGATGATTCTCATGTTGTTGTGGACTTTGTCAAAGAATAGATTTTTTGCAGTTTTAGGGTACTGAAGGCCATCATCAGTGACCAAGGGACACACTACTGCAATCAGAATTTGGATTCCTTTTATTCGGAAGTATGGGGTGATACACAAAACAATAACACCATACCACCCTCAAACAAATTCCTAAGCTAAGGTTTCAAATCATGAATTGAAACAAATTTTGGATAAAATCATGCAACTGAATATGAAGGATTTGAGAAAGCCCTTGGATGATGCATTGTGGTCTTATAAGACATTATAAAAAACTCCCATTGGTGTATCCCCATTTTGGATTGTCTTTGGGAGGTCCTGTCATTTCCTTGTGGAAGTAAACATCAGGTTTATTGGGCTACAAAGAAATGAAACATGGATTTGGCCCAAGATGGGATTCAAAGAAAACTATAAATTCAAGAATTTAAGGAGATTAGATTGTCCTCATATGAGAACTCAAGTCTCTACAAGGAAATATCAAAGGTAGATCATGACAGAATGATCCAACAAAGGTAGTTTCATATTGTATAGAAAGTTTTTCTCTATAGTTCATGACTAGAGTTGATGTCTAGTAAGTTGTGTTCCAAATGGTTAGGTCCTTATATTGAATCTAATTTTTTTCATTATGGTGAAGTGGATATCACACAAGAGTACACAGGAAGGATATTTACATTTAATGGTAAATTTTTGAAAAAAAATACATTGAGGGACTTCCTACTGATGCAGTGGGTTTCATCACACTATAGGACTCCATCATCACTTGATCATATCAGGTTGTTCCTAACCCTTTCACTTTTTTATTCTTTGTCCTATTTAAAATTATACATTTCATGTGCATATATCATATCATGGGTACACATTGAGGATAATGAAATATTTTAAGTGTGTAGGAGGGAACCTTTTAGTTTAGTAATTTTAATTGTTATCCTGTTTTTCAATGTTTTTTAAAACAAATTATGTGTTTTTCAAATTTTGTGTGTTTATTTTTCAATTTATTGTGTGTTTTTTAAACTTTTCTACTGAAATGATTCTCATCACCATTTTTTTATTCATTTCAATAAGTGAAACAATTTATCCCATGAAACTAAGATTAAATGAATGTTGAAAATAACTTTGTTTCAAATTCAAATCTTTAGTAATTTCAGGAAACATAATCTAAATTTTGAATCCCATGACACATCTCACAGTCTTTATACTTGAAATAACTTTTATGTGAGGCTTCTGAACCATTATTTTCATATTCTTCACATTTTCCTCACTTCTTGAGAGAACCAAACCATGATTGATTTAACCAGAATTTGATTTATTATAGTCAAAACAAGAGCATTTGAGGTACTTATGTTTAAATGATTGTGGAATTTGTTTGGTATTAAAGCTCCTATTTCAAAAAAATCCTATGTTATAATGTCCTATATTTAACATTTAATCATTATATTCCTTATAATACATGAATATTCTGTTAGGCTATCCACATCACTATACAAGTTTCTATATCCAACCAACTCTTGAAGTGAAATTTCATCATCTAATTGAACTTAAGTATGGGGGAAGTTGTATTGTGTTGTGCTACCACATTCTGTGATACTTTAGGTAGAAAAATAAATTCTGAAGAGATGTGTTTTCTGATGAAGAAAATAATTATATTGAATGTTGTGCCTTTTCTGAAGCATTAATGTTTAGTGAATTTATTCATTTCTAGAGCTTCTAATAAAGCGATAAATTTGTGCCTTTCTAGAGCTTTCATGAAAATCGTGTTAGAGAATATAAACATTTTTACGGCTAAAATGTCTAGTGGTATGAACATTACTTTATTTTTTATGATTATGAAGATTAATTAATGCTATGAGGATATATTAGGAGACCATATTTAAGTGAAAATTACATTCATGAAATTTTTCTCCAAAAAGAGTCATGCCCTCCTCATTTAGCCTCATAATTTTTCAAATCTAAATCCTACCCACTAAAAGCCACATAACAAACCCAAAAAGTTCTCATGATAGAAATATGTCCTTAAATCACTTCTGGTGGAAATGTAGGAATTTATCAATCCTATTTTGACACTTTTATGAGTTTGGATGTGAAAGACATTACTGAAAAATTGACATTTGTGTGATAAAATAAAATTCAAGTGAGGTAAGTGTTTTGTGCATGGGAGGATAAATGAAGTGAAAATATATTGAATGATATAAATGGAGAACTTGAAATAATGTTTTTTTTGTGAAGACTGGTATATTTTATTTATTGGTGTGGAATTTTTGGATTTCAAGGATATGTGTTTTAAAAAAAAATTTGATTTGATATTGATGTTTACTTGTCACAATTTTTTGGAATACATGACATGAGGTTTTTCCCAGAAGTATAAAAGGGTATGTTTGTAGATTTGATAAAACACAATTTTATTGAATATTTTATTGATAATAAATGATATAATTTCTTCACATTGTGGTAACTATTTTCATTTAGGGAATATTTGGGATTAGATCATTCATTTGAAAATTTGATGAAAATTTCTGTTTTACCCTTTAAAGATTCACTGTAGTATTTAGAACATACATAATTTATTTTTAATTATTTGGACTTAATATTTTTTAAATGTGTTCCTGACATAAGTTTCTACAACTTACATTGAGTACATTGGAAAACAATTGTGCATTTTCTTGGTGCAAATGGGTCATGAAGTCAAAGTTGGGCTGGACTCGCCAGATTGTACATGGGTTCTGTATTATGCCCATAACATCTTAATCCTTAATTGGATTTGGGTCCAATTTTGAGATGATATATAGGAATCATTTTCACACAAATATTATTTATTTAATGACAGCTGATTCAGGAGTTTTGGGGTTTAAATGGGCGGTGTAATGTGGCATTTAATATTTGGATGAGATTCCCCATTCACACTTGAAACCACATTGAACCTAGCCTCCACACCGCACTATAAATTGGTTGTTTCCTCATTTGGTTGGATTGATATGTGAATTATATTATTGAAGGAAATGATTAATTTGTTTCACCCAAATTATCCAACCATTGTAAGAGGGGTATCTCTTGAAGCAAGGATCCCCTCATCGAAGCCTTCTTCTCTTCTTTATGTTGTAATGTTTTCATTTGTGTAATAAACTTCTTTGTTATTATTTTATTTCTTCTCTTTCTTATTTTTTTCAATTGTATTATTCTTTAATCATCCTATATGGTTTGGAATCCATATTGGAGATGATATTGGGTTCTAACCTTTCAATCCTTTGATAATTAAAAATGTCTCCACAATGAAAACATCGCCCATGGAAGAGTAGTTCTTTTAGTGATTGATCTATTTTCAACCCTATTATTTTAATTATTTTGAATCATTAAGCTATTGTAATTCACCTAACATTTCCATGAATTGGTTTTTTAAATTATAATAAACTATGTAATCAATTGAACAAATAATACAAGAACATGTGAGGTCGAGTATTATGTAAATTGTGAGAGCGCAAACTTAATCTATAAAACATGACCATGCAGGATAAATATGTAGAGTTCAAATATAATATCCAAGATCAATTCATCCTCAATTTCCATAATGGAAAAGTGTCTTAATTTACAACTAACCATCATATATATTTATAACATTAATCAAATCACGGTGTTGTGATTTCATGTTTCAAATATAGCCTAGGGTTTAATTCACTTCATCTTTGTAGTAAAGTTAATTATCGTAGGGTTCTAGGGTTAACAAGTTTGGGGGTCATAATTAAGTGGATGTAAATTTAGATGATAATGACAAATAATTGATTGAATAGGTATAGTTAGATCAATTACTCCCTAAAAAATATATTCTTGTTGCATCGAATTTCATTTCAAAATTAAAAACTAACAAAATACAATCTTCTTCCAGCAAACTTATTCTAGATTTATAAACAATAAACCCCCCCCCCCCCATACATTCAAGTATTGTTTTTATTATATTTTATTTTATTTTTATAATACCATTAATAATTTGTCTTAATTTACTTCCTCCTTTGAGAGAAGACCTTGGTTAGCCACTCTGATGCACCTAAGTAACCCAAAACCGAACATCATTTGAAAGATCTCACAATAGTGCCTTTCAATCACACTACATCAAGTTTTTGAGAAGTATCACTTAAAAATAAGTAATATCTCATTGAATAAGTATTATTCACATGTTTTTTAATCTCAATGTAAGTATTAATGAAATAAAATAACTTCTTAAATTAAATTAGTAAATTGACACAACTAGGAAAATTGTTAGACAGCTTTACATTCAAATTCAAAAATAGAGCTATAAAATTGTCGAAGAGATATAGTAATATTATCCTTAAAAAATTCCCTCAAAAAATCAAAAATATTAAAAAACCATGATAAATATTTAGAACTAGTTTTAAATTACCATTTTAATAGTAAAACAACTTAATTTTAATAGGACTGGGAGAAATACCATGAAAATCACACAATAATATTCTTTAAAATTCAATGTTCAAAAAAATACATAATATATTAATATAGATAAAAAGACTTTAAAAATTGAGTTACACTCTATAAAAAACA
Source organism: Viscum album (assembly GCA_963277665.1). Classification (NCBI taxonomy): domain Eukaryota; kingdom Viridiplantae; phylum Streptophyta; class Magnoliopsida; order Santalales; family Viscaceae; genus Viscum; species Viscum album. Next base: position 1,589,764,918 of record OY728161.1, on the reverse strand, counting down.
TATAACATATTTGAATAAGTTATTTACCCTCTAATATGGGAATATAAACATTAAATAAATAGAACATGTCAAAATAATAATATTGAATTTTTGAGTTCCAAGTTGTATGTTGTTACATGAAAATAATAGCAATTGTAATATTTATGTAAAAATATATAAAAATGTTATAAAGAACATTGAATTGGTTCTATATGATTAATATAAATTTAAATATCCTACATAATACTTCAAACATTTTTTATAATCATGTATAAATTCAATATAGAAAGTAAAATGAGAAAACCTTATAATCTGGAGAAATCATATTTTTATAAAGGTAATTTTAATCTCAATGTTATGTTATGTAAACGTAATAATGGTTTTAAAAAATCTATTTAAAGTTAAATATTTGATTTCATTACTTTCATAAGGTTTGAAATATATTTTTTAGGGGTATATATATAGTAATCACTATATAAGTGTAACACCTCGAGATTTTATGAGATATATTATTTTTAATTTCTTTGATCTTCTATTATACACAACACCAAGATTATCTTGTACTATATGAAACACCTCATTATCTTGCAGAATATGAAACACTATTTTTGGCTTGCATTACACGCAATCGCGACCTACCTCGATAGCGTGTGTAGTATGCAATACCGGGTCTCACTAAACAACGATATATTGTTATTATGGACTAGCTGTTATGAATAGTATTAACTACATTTTGGATTTTATAACATTATTATTCATCTTACACATTTTCAAGAATATGGTATGAGAAAAAAATAAATTTTTCGGGTAAAATCTGTATTTTTCAAAAATTGCAGTTTTCCCGCCTTTTGATGGAGCACCCACCTTAAATCTTGTTTTTGACATTTTTATAAGTTCAATTTGAAAAAATAAAATTCATTTTTGGAATTAGGATATAAAAATTTACTTTAGATTAATTTTTCATATTATTCTGATAACTTTCATATTTTAATGAATAGTAAAAACACACTATATTTTAATTAAAAACAATTTTTTTCATCGCAATAATTTACATGGTTAGATTTTATTTTTAATTGGTTTCATTGTGTAATTAGAATATATTTTTACCATTTAATCCAATTTTGTTCACTGGAATTAATTTCACTTTGAAATTGGATATAAACAAGTATCAATCTTTTGATAGTTTTTGTTTCTTAAAAACACACTATTTATTTTGATAACGGGAATTAATTTTAAAATTAATTAATGCCACTTCAATTTTTTGAATTTTTAAAAATAGACATCAATTTTGAATTTGGAATATAAAATAATTCTTAGGCTGAATTTTTGGTATATTTCTAAAAAACATCAATTTTTTATGAATAGTGAAACCACTTAGTGGTAGTTAAAAAACTGACTTTTTCATTTAAATGAAATTTTACCACTTCTATGAATTGAATTTCAAAAATCCAAGAGACACGGTTAATATCAAGGACTAAAATGTGGTTCAATAAGATTAAAATAATTTTTTGTGAATAGTAACTTTTTACCTTTTTTATAGCGGTTAAAAGTAAATAGGGTAATTAAGGGTAAAAATGATATTTTTATTATCCTAACACATGTCCTAATTCTATTGGATAAGTGTAATTCGACCAAAAACAACCTTAGAAATAAAATATGATCATTTAGGCCCACTTGAATTAGATTAGGTCATTTAAAATTATTTTATTTAAAAAATAGTTGAAATAGTTAAAATCAAAGTTTAATAACTAAAACATTTTTAATATAGGGTTCTACATAAGATAAATTCTACTATATATATTCATTAGAAAGATAAAAATATTTAATACATAATGGTATTTTATTTATAATTTTTAGAGATTAAATAATTTAATTTATTTATGACCCAATGATGATGTAGTAATTATCTCATTAATGAAATATTAACATAATTGATGTTATAAATACCCAAATAAATGTAATTTGAGACTTTTATGAATTCCAATAATTTTATAGGTTAATATGAGACGTTATTAGTGATTGAATTTACTTTGTTTGAACTAATAAATCTGTTATGAGTTTCACAAAAATCAATTACCAAATAGTGTCAAAATTGACCTAAAATTGTTTTTAAAACAAATATTATATTATTAGTTGTTATTTTATTCCTAAAAATCTATGTTTTGGACAAATGACTTAGATAAAGTTATATATATTAATAGTAAACAACTTGGGGTTCGTTTGTCTTGTTATAGTAAGTTTATTAACCATATAGTGTAAGAAAACAAAAAGACACAGTAAAAGTTAAATTATTTAACTTAGAGTTAAATCTCAATGATAAGGTTAAAATAGTAACCTAAACTTGTATAAAATATATTTGATGAGATTATTTCAACCCATACTCACCTTAGATTCTAAATAAATCAATTTGGAGATATTAAAAACTGAATATGACTTTATAATAAAATAATACTTTAAGTTTTTTTAAGGTGCCCCTCTCCTCCCTTATAAAAGGGCACCTCCTCCCTCTATTCCTCACACCATTTTGATCCTTCAAGATTGGCAAACCCCTGAAAATTTCCCTTCTCCACTTCCCTAGAAACATCCTATAGGTTCTGGTATTCTTCAAAGACCATATTTAGTGCCCAAAGAGGAGGTTAAGAAGAGGCGCTTCAAAGAAGAGGTAACGTCTGCTACAGATTCTTTCAACTTTATTTCTTCTTCTACTTGTTATTATTTAGTTGTTTCATTATGAAGTAATAACATCAGTATCACTAATATACTAATATGTTATTATAAGTATGAAACAACCCTATTTCACCATCTATCCATCCTATGGAAAATGAAATCACCGCGCGTGTGTATGTACGAAATATCGTCTCCACGCCGTGGTGTAATCTATTTTCGACCACCACCTTACTTGGATGGGTATAATGGTGTAAATAAATAACTATATATTATTATTGTAAAGTGATATTGATTATGAAATATTATACATACACTTCAATACAATTCCACGATCATGGGAATGATATCATCGCTCGTGCGTACGTACGGACTACCGTCTCCACGACGCGATGAGATTCATTCTCCATGTTAACCATTCAGGAATGATTATAAAGTATATATAATAAGTAATCATGAAATATATTACATAATAATGATATTTTATTTATGAATATATATATTTATGTCATCTACTTAATTTCATTCAATTCAATAAGAAAACAAAAATAGTGTTCTTGCGTACGTACGGCCTACCGTCTCCATGAACGGTGTATTTCATTCCATTTATCGATCTATCATATATATATGTATATTCTGAATATATATTACATATAAATAATGTTTTAAATTCTGGAATTAAGTAAATCAGGATATTATTAATAATATCAAGAACAAGATGTCCAAACATGTATGATAAATAAAACGATTTTACCTGAAACACTACTTTAACATGGAACTTACAAAAGAACAGGTAATATAAAGTCATAAGTGAACCATATATGATATCATAACAATGAATATGATTCTGTAATAAGTCAATGACATTATTCAAATCATTATACAATAGGTTCAGATATGTGCAAAGCATATCGGATCTATGGTAAGGGATAATTATTCAATCTCATTCTTATCTGAGATTGTTTATTCGTAAGTATTTACTGGGGTTATGTTTATCATCCATGTCCATGTTTTTCAAAAATGTTTTCATATATTGTTATTATTCTTCCATGTATGTTTAAAGTCATTTTTACCCTGTTTTGACTTTTTCCACAATTTTTGGAATGAATCTTTCTTTTGTTTACCATATGAGGTACTTTTTGACTTTTCCGACAAAAGTACAAGAAGAATGTTATTTTTAACTTATATGGAATGAACAGATTTTTACGATTTCATAACGCCTCATTTTCAGGAAGCTTACTCTACAAGATTTTATGACTATTTTCAACAAAATACATTTATTTTAAAAGTGCATGGCATTTTCTGAAAAGAAAATGATTTTGAAGAAGAAAGGATATTTTCCTCAATAATTCTTTTCAAATGTTTATCAAAACCATTTCCCATATAAGATTACATTATTTCAGATGTGTTTGTTTCAAGTTTAATGTCTATATGATTTACATGGTTTCACTTTTCTTATGATGAAATGTCCATTTGTTTTATATGGATTATGAGATGATGGGATGATTTTTATGAAACCAATTTTACTCTTTGGGTTATGATGAATGTTTTAAGTTTATTTTGTGGCCCAAGTAAGAATGATTTCATTATGATATGGGTGGGACCTATATCTCCCTCCAATTCATTGGTTAAAGATTTATATCTCATGAGATAGACATGGATAGAACGGTAAGTTAATATGGTTCAGTAATACAGGACTGGAATGATGAGTAAACTCAATTCAGAAAGGGACATTATCCACTAAGATGGTCTTGACAGTAATGTCTTGGCTACTATGGAAATCATATCATGTGATTAATGTTTTTCCACAATTACAAGTTTTATTTACAAGCTTTTTTATCATGATTGATGTTCTATTTTGGTCTATGCCTTACGTACTTCCATATTTTATGTCGTTGCTCAAGATTTCGATGTTTAAACATTATGTTCATGTTTTTATATTCAAATGTATATGGTTTGTTTTATTTTCTCCATTCTTACCCTTACTGAGCATTTAAGCTCATCCTTTATATGTTTTCTTTTCCCCAGGATTTAAAAGAATGTTTTTAGGTAAGAAAACCAAAAGGGTAAGATCTTTATGGGAGATGTTGAAGATCTTTCACCATGATTAGAAGATTACGTTCTGAGTTTCCAAAGACACTAAACTATTACGGTCCTTGTGTGTCTTTTTTTGTTATGTATTAAGTATTCTGCAAAAGTAATGTAATGTCCATGTATTTCAATCATCGGGTCTCTACAGTTGGTATTAGAGGAAAGGTTTAGTTAACCTTTGGAAACTAGGATGCAAAAACTTTAGTGAGATCCCTAGAGATATTTATAAGGTATTTCTAGAGATGTAACTAAGGTTAAGTATAAGTATAGGTTATAATCCTAGAATTAAGGTAACGATCTTAAAATTAAACCGAAGATGTTAAATATTGAAGTTACTCCCCCTTTATTATGTTGTTTTCCCTAGCATGATTTTTGCCTCTCACAATATTCTTTTTGGGTTTTAGACGATGGCTGGAACCCAAAGGAACCATGTTGATCAATGTAATGGACAATGCAATGATTGTCCTCCTGAACAAACCAATGTTATGGGAGATGGAGTGAAAAATATTATTGCAATACTTACACAAGATATGAATCATTCTGTACTTCCAAATGACCAGCGAAGGGAACAATATTCTATTGAGTCCTTCATGAGGCAACATCCACCTTCTTTCAGTGGGTATTCTGATCCACTAGTTTCTGAACAGTGGATCAGTACCACTGAAAAGATATTTTCAGTTCTTCAATGTTCTGAACATGATAAAGTCATCTTAGCAGTATATCATTTGGAAGGTGATGATGATCAATGGTGGAATCTTATCAAGAATACGAGGCCAAGAGATGAAATTGAGTCCATGGAATGGGATGAGTTCAAGAACTTATTTTTCAATAAGTACTTCCCTCGTATTCTTCGAACAAAGATAGAGAAGGAGTTTCTTGAACTAAAGCAAAAGGATGATGAATCTGTTGGTATATACGAAGCGAATTTTTCAAGGTTTTCAAGGTATGCATCTGGCTTTATCATCCAACCTGAAAGTAAAGTTGATCGATTCTTCAGTGGCTTAAAACCAAGTCTTCGAAGGTCATTAGCTATAAGAGACTTTAGTAGCTATTAAGAAATTGTGTGTTGTGCTATTAAGGTAGAAATGGAAGTTGGTGTTACATATCCATCTCATGGTTTTGACAAGAAACAAAAGATGGATGAGTTCAAGGAGAAATCTCAGAATAATGGTGAAAAGAATATGAATGTTTCCTTATGCTCAAAGTGTGGAAAGAAGCATGGCGGAGATTGTCTTAAAGGGACTAGAAAATGTTTTAAGTGTGGAAAAGAAGGTCATCGATCAGTTGAGTGTTGAAGTAATGGAAAAAGGTTTGCTAATGATGTGAATAAAGAAAAAACTGCAGAAAACACACCACCAACACTTCAATGCTTCAAGTGCAATGAAATGGGGCATTATTCTAATCAATGCCCTAATCCAAGGGTTAATGATGATCGACATGAGAAAAAACATAAGGCAAAGGACAAAGGGAAGTCACATGCGATCACTATTGGAGATGTTGTATATGACAATGATGTGGTGGAATGATTAAGTGTTTATGTAATGGGATTCCAAAATAATGTTGTATATAGTATCGTGGAATATTGGAATATTTATGTATTGGTCTATTGTGGTTTTCAATAATTTTATAGTACCGGTAACCATGTAAAGTGATTGAGATATTTTTGGAAAGAAGATGATATGCGCATAATGAGGGGATAAGGAGAAAATGAAAGGTTTGATAGTATTCACGAGCTCATGACTGATATAAGGAAATAGTTATATCATGGTTTGAGTATATAGAATTTTGGGGTTTTGGTATATGGAAAGAGTTAACTTTTTACATCACTCATGTTTTCACTAAGGTTCAATGGGTATTCCTTTTTCAGGAGAATACATGATTAAGGCATTCTAATGTTTGGAATGTGACCAACAAGACATATCTTATGATATATGGGGATCAACGATGGTATTAACCTGTCTGTTATATGAACTCTCTGGTAATCTTTTTCACTATAATATTAGAAAGGACAATAGTATTTTGGATAATCTTGAAGATTGGAATGGATTATGTTGGACATAAGTTAGTATTGTTTAAGGCTAAAACTTTTTCATTATTATTTATGGGAAGTTATAATATTTTTTTTTAGAAAAAAAGGACAAACAGCAGAACGGGCGACAACCCATCATGTTGGACAAGGCTGTGGGAATTGAACCCACAACTGAAGTGTGACAGGCCTTTATTTCCTATCACTGGCCTACATGAAGTCCTTGGTTAGTAGAAACTAGTTTTTTTTATTAAGAGGTATGATATATGAAGTATAAGTTCATTTTTTGAATCATATATGATTAACCTCACCATAAATGGACTTATGTATATTGGTTAACTTTTTCTAACCTTTTGTTTAAAATAGATGGAATGACCCATCATTCTATCACATGATCTGATAACACTTCACGAATGACAAATTCAACTTCATTTATTTATGATATGAAGTGGAAATTGTCCAAGGAACGACCAACGGTGAGACTCTACCAAAATCAAGAACGTATTTCTTCTAATTCCAATTTCTCCAACATTAGGGAAATGATCTTGAAAACCAAAAATGTTTTCCTAGTGTCCTTATATCTGATGAATCATATGGTACCATAGATCATAAAAAATCTATGGCTTTTTGATTGTTGGATTCATCATAGTCATGTTCTCTACCACTATCCATCAAAACTTGATGGTTAGATTTTTCTTCCATATCCATATTTTCACCTATGTTCTCCTATATGGAAACTCAGTGATGAGTTACTTTGGGTAATCGTTACATTTAATAATTAATTTTTAAAATTATGTTTTAGTATCCCTTTTTATAATGTGGGTATCTATGAATAGTAAACGATTTATAACCCTGACGAATTTCGAGGACGAAATTCATTTTAAGGGGGGTAGAATGTAACACCCCGAGATTTTATGAGATATATTATTTTTAATTTGTTTGATTGTCTATTATATACTACACCAAGATTAGTTTGTACTATACTCAACACCTCATTAGCTTACAGTATATGCAACACTATTCTAGGCATGCATTACACGCAATCGCGACCTACCTCAATAGTGTGTGTAGTACGCAATTCTGGGTTTCACTAAAAAACGATATATTGTTATTATAGAATAGCTGTTTTGAATATTATTAACTAAATTTTAAATTTTATAACATTATTATTCATCTTACACATTTTCTAGAATATTGTACGAGAACAAAATAATTTTTTCGGGTAAAATATGTATTTTTCAAAAATTGCAGTTTTCCCACCTTTTGATGGCACACCCACCTTAAATCATGTTTTTGACATGTATATAAGCTAAATTTGACAAAATAAAATTCTTTTTTGGAATCAGGATATAAAAATTTACTTTGGATTAATTTTTCATATTATTCTGATAACTTGCATATTTTAATGAATAGTAAAAACACACTATATTTTAATTATAAACAATTTTTTTCATCGAAATAATTTATATGGTTAGATTATATTTTTAATTGGTTTTAATGTGTAATTAAAATATATTTTTACCATTTAATCCAATGTTTTTCATTGAATTATTTTCACTTTGAAATTGGATATAAACAAATATCAATCTTTTGATAGTTTTTGTTTCTTAAAAACACGCTATTTGTTTTGATAACGGAAATTAATTTGAAAAATAATTAATTTAACTTCTATGTTTTGAGTTTTGAAAAAAAGACATCAATTTTGAATTCGGAATATCAAATAATTCTTAGTCTTAATTTTTGGTATTTTTCTGAAAAACTTCAATTTTCGATGAATAGTGAAACAACTTTGTGGTAGTTAAAAAACTGACTTTTTCATTTAAATGAAATTTAAGCACTTATGTGAATTGAATTTAAAAAATCTGAGAAACACTGTTAATATCAAGGACTAAAATGTGGTTCAATGAGATGAAAATAATTTTTGGTGAATAGTAACTTTTTACTTTTTTTAACAAGGTTAAAAGTAAATAGGGTAATTAAGGGTAAAAATGATATTATTATTACCCTAACACATGTCCTAATTCTATTTGATAAGAGTAATTCGACCAAAAGAAACCTTAGGAATAAAATATGACCATTTTGTCCCACTTGGATTAGATTAGGACATTTAATAAAATTTTATTTAAAGAATAGATAAAATAGTTAAAATCAAAGTTTAATAACTAAAACATTTTTAATATAGGGTTATTCATAAGATAAATTAGACTATAAAAATTCATTAGAAATATAAAAATATTTCCTCCATAATGGTACATTATTTATAATTTTTATACATTAAATAATTTAATGTATTTATGACACAATGATCTCATTAATGAAATATTGACATCATTGATGTTACAAATACCCAAATAAATGTAATTTGATAATTTTTATAAATTCAAATAATTTTCTAGGTTAATATGAGATGTTATTATTATTTTAATTAACTTTTTTTGACCTAATCATTCTTTTATGATTTTCACAAAAATCTATTACCAAATAGTGTCAAAATTTACATAAAATAGTTTTTAAAACAAATCTTATATTATTTGTTGTTATTTTATTCCTAAAAATCAAAGGTTCGGCAAAATGACTTAGATAAGGTTATATATATTAATAATAAACAACTTGGGGTTCTTTTGGCTTGTTATAGTATGTTTATTAAGCATATAGTGTAAGAAAACAAGAAGACACAGTAAAAGTTAAATTATTTAACTTAGAATTAAATCTAAATGATTAGGTTAAAATAGTAACCTAAATTTGACTAAAATATATTGGATGAGATTATTTCGACCCATACTCACATTAGCTTCTAAATAAATCAATTTGGAGCTATTAAAAACTGAATATGAATTTATTATAAAATAATAATTTAAGTTTTTCCTAAGGTGCCCCTCTCCTCCCTTATAAAAGGGAACCTCCTCCCTCTCTTCCTCGCTCCATTTTGAGCCTTCAAGCTCGACCAACCCCTGCCAATTTCTCTTATACACTTCCCTGAAAACATCCTAGAGGTTCTGGTATTCTTTGAAGAGCATCTTTAGTGCCCAAAGAGGAGGTTAAGAATAGGCGCTTCAGAAAAGTGGTAATGTCTGTTACCGATTCTTTCAAATTTATTTCTTCTTATACTTCTTCTTTAGTTGTATAATTATGAAGTAATAACATAAGAATAACTCATATAAGGATATGTTATTATAAGTATGAAACAACCCTATTTCACCATCTATCCATCCTACGGAAAACGAAATCACCGCGCGTGCGTACGTACGGAATATCGTCTCCACGCCGTGGTGTTATCTGTTTTCGACCACCACCATACTTGGATGGGTATAATGGTGTAAATATATATATATATATATATATATGATTTATGTAAATTGATATTGATTCTGAAATATTATACATATACTTCAATACAATTCCATGATCATGGGAATGATATCATCACTCGTGCATACGTACGGACTACCGTCTCCACGACGCGATGAGATTCATTCTCCATGTTAACCATTCATGAATGATTATAAAGTATATATAATAAGTAATCATGAAATATATGAAATAATAATGATACTGGATTTATGAATATATATATGTATGTCATCTACTTAATTCCATTAAATTCAATAAGGAAATGAAAACAGTGTTCATGCATACGTACGGCCTACCCTCTCCATGAACGGTGTATTTCATTCTATTTATAGATCTATCATATATATATGTATATGATGAATATATATTACATATAAATAATGTTTTAAATTATGGAATTATGTAAATCAGGATATAAGTAATAATATCAAGAACAACATATCCAAACATGTACGATAAATAAAACGATTTTACCCAAAACGCTGCTTTAACATGGAACTTACAAAAGAACTGGTAATATAAAGTCATAAGTGAACCATATATGATATCATAATAATAAATATGATTCTGTAATAAGTCAATTAAATTATTCAAATCATTATATAGTAGGTTTGGATACGTGCGAAGCATATCAGACCTAAGGTAGGGGATAATTATTCCAATCCAATGCTTATCTGAGATTGTTTATTCGTAATTATTTACTGGGGTTATGTTTATCATTCATGTCCATGTTTTCAAAAAATGTTTTCATAAATTTTTATTATTCTTCAATGTATGTTTAAATTCATTTTTACCCTTTTTTAACTTTTACCACATGGTTTGGAAGGAACGTTTCTTTTGTTTACCATGCGAGGTACATTTTGACTTTTCCGACAAAAGTATGAGAAGAATGTTATTTTTAACTTATACGACGTGAACAGATTTTTACGGTTTCATAACACCTCATTTTTAGGAAGCTTACTCTACAAGATTTTATGACTATTTTCAACAAAATACTTTTATTTTAAAAGTTCATGGAATTTTGTGAAAAGAAAAAGATTTTTAAGAAGAAAGGATATTTTCCTCAACAATTAATTTCAAATGTTTTATCAAAACCATTTTCCATCTAAGATGAAATTATTTCATATGTGTATGTTTCATGTTTAATTTCTCTATGATTTACATGGTTTCACTTTTCTTATGATGAAATGTCCATTTTTTTTATATGGATTATGAGATGATGGGATGATGTTTATGAAACCCGTTTTATTCTTCGGGTTATGATGAATGTTTTAAGTTTATTTTGTGGAACAAGTAAGAATGATTTCATTATGAGATGGGTGGGACCTATATCTCCCTCCAATGCATTGGGTAAAGATTTATATCTCATGAGATAGACATGGCTGGAATGGTAATTTAATCTCGTTCAGTAATACAGGACTAGAACGAGGAGTGAACTCGATTCAGAAAGGGGCTTTGTCCACTAAGATGGTCTTGGAAGCAATGTCTTGGCTACTATGGAAATAATATCATGTAATTAATGTTTTTCCACAATTACAAGTTTTATTTACAATCTATTTTATCATGATTTAAGTTCTATTTTTATCTATGCCTTATGTACTGCCATGTTTTATTTCATTTCTCAATATTTAGATGTTTAAACATTACGTTCATGTTTTTATGTTCAAATTTATATGGTTTGTTTTATTTTCTCCATGATTACCCTTACTGAGCATTTGAGCTCACCCTTTATATGTTTTCTTTTCCCCAGAATTTAAAAAAAGTTTTTAGGTAAGAAAACCGAAAGGGGAAGATCTTTATGGGAGATTTTGAAGATCTTTCACCACGATCAGAAGATTACGTTCTGAGTTTCCAAAGACACTAAACTATTACGGTCCTTGTGTGTCTATTTTTGTTATGTATTAAGTATTATGAAAAAGTAATGTAATGTCCATGTACGTCAAGCTTCGGGTCTCTGCAGTTGGTATCAGAGAAAAGGTTTAGTTAACCTTTGAAACTAGGATGCGAAAAATTTAGTGAGATCCCTAGAGATATTTCTAAGGAATGTCTAGGGATGTCCCTAAGGTTAAGTATAAGTATAGGTTATGATCCTATAATTACGGTAAAGATATTAGAATTAAACCTAAGATGTTAGATATTGAAGGTACTCCCCCTTTATTATGTTGTTTTCCCCAGCATGTTTTTTGCGTCTCACACTTTTTTTTGGGTTTTAGACGATGGCTGGAACACGAAGGAACCGTGTTGATCAATGTAATGGACAATGCAATGATTTCCCTCCTTAACAAACCAATGTTATTGGAGATGGAGTGGAAAATCTTATTGTTATACTTACAAAAGCTATGAATCATACTGGACTTCTAAATGAGCAGAGAAGGGAACAATATTATATTGATTCCTTCATGAGGAAACGTCCACCTTCTTTCAATGGGTCTTATGTTCCACTTGTTGCTGAACAATGGATCAGTACCACTGAAATGATATTTTTTGTTCTTCAATGTTCTGAACATGATAAAGTCATCTTAGAAGTATATCTTTTGGAAGGTGAAGCTGATCAATGGTGGAATCTTATCAAGAATATGAGGTCAAGAGATTAAATTAAGTCCATGGAATGGGACGAGTTCAGGAAATTATTTTTCAATAAGTACTTCCCATGTATTCTTCAAACAAAGATGGAGAAGGAGTTTCTTGAACTAAAGAAAAAGGATGATGAATATGTTGGTATATATGAAGTGAATTTTACAAGGCTTTCAAGGTATGCATCTGGATTTACCATCCAACCTGAAAGTAAAGTTGATCGATTCATCAGTGTCTTAAAACCAAATCTTCGAAGGGAATTAGCTAAAAGAGACTTCATTAGCTATGAATAAATTGTGTGTTGTGCTGTCAAGGTAGAAATGGAAGTTGGTGTTACATATCCATCTCATGGTTTTGACAAGAAATGAAAGATGGAGTTCAAGGAGAAATCTCAAAATAATGGTGAAAAGAAGACGAATGTTTCTTTATGCTCAATGTGTGGAATGAAACATGGTGGAGATTGTCTTAAAGGGACTAGAAAATGTTTTAAGTGTGGAAAAGAAGGTCATCGAGCAGTTGAGTGTTGAAGTAATGGAAAAAGGGTTGCTAATGATGTGAATAAAGAAAAGACTCAGAGAACACACCACCAACACTTCAATGCTTCAAGTGCAATGAAATGGGGCATTATGATAATCAATGCCCTAATCCAAGGGTTAATGATGATCGACATGAGCAACCACTTAAGGAAATGGACAAAGGGAAGTCACATGCGATCACTATTGGTGATGTTGAATATGACAATGATGTGGTGGAATGATTAAGTGTTTATGTAATGGGATTCCAAAATAATGTTGTATATAGTATCGTGGAATATTACAATATTTATGTATTGGTCTATTGGGATTTTCAATAATTTTATGGTTCTGGTAACCATGGAAAGTAATTGAGATATTTTTGGAAAGAAGATGATATGTGCATAATGAGGGGATAAGCAGAAAATGAAATGTTTGACAGTATTCATGAGCTCATGACTGATATAAGGAAATAGTTATGTCATGGTTTGAGTATATAGAATTTTGGGGTTTTGGTATGTGGAAAGAGTTAACTTTTTACAGAACTCGTGTTTTCACTAAGTTTCAATGGGTATTCATTTTTCAAGAGAATACATGATTAAGGCCTTTGAATGTTTGGAATGTGACCAACAAGGCATATCTTATTATATATGGGGATTAACGATGGTATTAACCTGCTTTTTATATGAACTATCTAGTAATTGTTTTCTCTATAATATTAGAAAGGACAACAGTATTTTGGATAAGCCTAAAGATTGTAATGGATTATGGGGGATATAAGTTAGTATTGTTTAAGTCTAGAACTTTTTCAATATTATTTATGGGAATTTATAATATTGTTTTTTTAGAAAAAAATGACAACCTGCAGAATGGGTGACAACCCGTCACATCAGACAAGGCTGTGGGAATTGAACCCACAACCGAAGTGCGACAGGCCTTTATTTCCTACCACTGGCCTACAAGAAGCCCCTAGTTAGTAGAAACTAGTTTTATTTTATTAAGCGGTATGATATATGAAGTATAAGTTCATTTTTGGAATCGTATATGATTAGCCTCACCATAAATGGACTTATGTATATTTGATAACTTTTTCTAACCTTTTTTTTGAAACAGATGGAATGACCCATCATTCTATCACATGATCTGCTAACACTTCATGAATGACAAATTCAACTTCATTTCTTTAAGAGATGAAGTGGAAATTGTCCAAGGAATGACCAACGGTGAGACTCTACCAAAATCAAGAACGTATTTCTTCTAATTCAAATTTCTTCAACTTTAGGGAAATGATCTTGAAAACCAAAAATGTTGTCCTAGTTCCCTTATATCCGATGAACTATATGGTACCTTACATCATCGAAAATTTATGGCTTTGTGATTGTTGGATTTTTCATAGCCATGTTCTCTACCACTCTCCAACAGAACTTGATGGTTAGATTTTTCTTTCATATCCTTATTTTCACCTATGTTCTCCTATATGGAAACCCAGTGTTGAGTTACTTTGGGTTATCATTACTTTTCATTCTTTAATTTTTAAAATTAAGTTTTAGTATTCCTTTTTATGATGTGGTTTTCTATGAATAGTAAACGATTTATAACCACGATGAATTTCGAGGAAGAAATTCATTTTAAGGGGGGTAGAATGTAACACCACGAGATTTTATGATATATATTATTTTTAATTTCTTTGATATTTTATTATACACTACACCACGATTAGCTTGTACTATACACAACACCTCATTAGCTTGCAGTATATGCCACACTATTCTTGGCTTGCATTACACGCAATTGCAACCTACCTCGATAGCGTGTGTAGTACGCAATACCGGGCTTCACAAAACAACGATATATTGTTATTATGGAGTAGATGTTATGAATAGTATTAACTAAATTTTTAATTTTATAACATTATTATTCATCTTACACATTTTCTAGAATATTGTATGAGAACAAAATAAATTTTTCGGGTAAAATATGTATTTTTCAAAAATTGCAGTTTTCCCGCCTTTTGATGGCGCACCCACCATAAATCTTGTTTTTGACATGTATATAAGTTTAATTTGACAAAATAAAATTCTTTTTTGGAATAATGATATAAAAATTTACTTTGGATTACTTTTTCATACTATTCTGATAACTTCCATATTTTAATGAATAGTAAAAACATGCTATATTTTAATTAAAGACAATTTTTTTCATCGCAATAATTTATATGGATAGATTATCTTTTTAATTGGTTTTAATGTGTAATTAGAATATATTTTTACCATTTAATCCGATGTTGTTCATTGGAATTAATTGTACTTTGAAATTTGATATAAACAAGTATCAATCTTTTGATTGTTTTTGTTTCTTAAAAACACGCTATTTGTTTTGATAACGGAAATTAATATTAAAATTAATTAATACCACTTATATGTTTTTAATTTGTCAAAATATAAATCAATTTTGAATTCAGAATATCAAAAAATGCTTAGGCTGAATTTTTGGTATTTTTCTGAAAAACTTCAATTTTCGATGAATAGTGAAATCGCTTAGTGGTAGTTAAAAACTGACTTTTTCATTTAAATGAAATTTTACCACTTCTGTGAATTGAATTTCGAAAATACGAGAGACATGGTTAATATCAATGACTAAAATTTGGTTCAATGAGATGAAAATAATGTTTGTTGAATAGTAACTTTTTACTTTTTTTACCAATGTTAAAAGTAAATAGGGTAATTAAGGGTAAAAATAATATTATTATTACATAACACAAGTCCAAATTCTATTTGATAAGTTTAATTAGACCAAAAACAACCTTAGGAATAAATTATGACCATTTAGGCCCACTTGTATTAGATTAGTACATTTAATATTATTTTATTTAAAGAATAGTTAAAATAGTTAAAATCAAAGCTTAATAACTAAAACATTTTTAATATAGAGATATCCATAAGATAAATTCTACTATAAATATTAATTATAAATATAAAAATATTTCCTACATAATGGTATTTTATTTATAGTTTTTAGACCTTAAATAATTTAATTTATTTATGACACAATGATGATGCAGTAATTATCTCATTAATGAAATATTGACATAATTGATGTTATAAATACCCAAATAAATGTAATTTGAGACTTTTTATGAATTACAATAATTTTATAGGTTATTATGTGATGTTAGTATGAATTTAATTAACTTTTTTATAACTAATAATTCTGTTATGAGTTTCACAAAAATCAATTACCAAATAGTTTCAAAATTGACATAAAATAGTTTTTTTTTAATTATTATATTATTAGTTGTTATTGTATTCCTAAAAATCTAATGTTCGGAAAAATGACTTATATAAGGATATATATATTAATAATAAACAAGTTGGGGTTAGTTTGGCTTGTTATAGTAAGTTTATTAACCATATAGTGTAAGAAAACAAGAAGACACGGTAAAAGTAAAATTATTTAACTTAGAGTTAAATCTAAATGATAAGGTTAAAATAGTAACCTAAACTAGTCTAAAATCTATTGGATGAGATTATTTCGACCCATACTCACCTTATCTTAGAAATAAATCAATTTTGAGCTATTAAAAACCGAATATGACTTTATAATAAAATAATACTTTAATTTTTTCCTAAGGTGCCCCTATCCTCCCTCATAAAAGAGAACCTCCTCCATCTCTTCCTCACACCAGTTTGAGCCTTAAAACTCGGCCAAACCCTATCAATTTAACTTCTCCACTTCCCTAGAAACATCCTAGAGGTTCTGGTCTTCTTCAAATACCATATTTAGTGCCCAAATAGGAGGTTAAGAAGAGGCGCTTCAAAGAAGAGGTAATGTTCGTTACCGATTCTTTCAACTTTATTTCTTATTCTACTTCTTCTTGTTTAGTTGTTTCATTATGAAGTAATAAAATCAGTATAACTCATATACTGATATGTTATTATAAGTATTAAACAACCCTATTTCACCATCTATCCATCCTACAAAAAACAAAATCATCGCGCGTGCATACGTACGGAATACCGTCTCCACGCCGTGGTGTAATCTGTTTTCGACCACCACCTTACTTGGATGGGTATAATTGTGTAAATAAATAACTATATATGATTATTGTAAATTGATATCGATTATGAAATATTATACATATACTTCAATACAATTCCATGATCATGGGAATGATATCATCGCTCGTGCGTACGTACGGACTACCGTCTCCACGATGCGATGAAATTCATTCTCCATGTTAACCATTCATGAATGATTATAAAGTATATATAATAAGTAATCATTAAATATATGACATAGTAATGATAGTGTATTTATTCATATATATATATATATATGTATGTCATCTACTTAATTCCATTCAATTCAATAAGGAAACGAAAACAACGTTCATGTGTACGTACAGCCAACCGTCTCTATGAACAGTGTATTTCATTCCATTTATCGTTCTATCATATATATATATATATGTATATGATGAATATATATTACATATAAATCATGGTTTAAATTCTGGAATTAATTAAATCAGGATATAAGTAATAATATCAAGAACAACATGTCCAAACATGTACGATAAATAAAATGATTTCACCCAAAACACTGCTTTAACATGGAAATTACAAAAGAAAGGGTAATATAAAGTCATAAGTGAACTATATATGATATCATAACAATTAATATGATTATCTAATAAGTCAATGACATTATTCAAATCAGTATACAGGAGTTTCGGATACATTTGAATCATATCGGACCTAAGGTAAGGGATAATTATTCCAATCTCATTCTTATCCGATATTGTTTATTTGTAAGTATTTACTGGGGTTATGTTTATCATCCATGTCCATGTTTTCTGAAAATGTTTTCATAAATTTTTATTATTATTCCATGTATGTTTAAAGTCATTTTTACCCTTTTTTTACTTTTACCACAAGGTTTCGAAGGAATCATTCTTTTGTTTACCATACGAGGTACTGTTTGACTTTTCCGACAAAAGTACGAGAAGAATGTTATTTTTAACTTATAAGGCGTGAATGGATTTTTACGGTTTCATAACACCTCATTTTCAGGAAGCTTACTCTACAAGATTTTATGACTATTTTCAACAAAATATTTTTATTTTAAAAGTGCATAGAATTTTGTGAAAAGAAAATGATTTTGAAGAAGAAAGGATATTTTCCTCAAGAATTAATTTCAAATGTTTTATCAAAACAATTTTCCATATAATATGACATTATTTCATATGTTTATGCTTCATGTTTAATTTCTCTATTATTTACATGGTTTCATTTTTCTTTTGATGAAATTTCCATTTGTTTTATATGGATTATGAGATGATGGGATGATGTTTATGAAACCCATTTTATTCTTGAGGTTATGACGAATGTTTTAAGTTTATTTTGTGGCACAAGTAAGAATGATTTCATTATGAGATGGGTGGGACCTATATCTCCCTCTAATTCATTGGGTAAAGATTTATATCTCATGAGATACACATGGATGGAATAGTAAGTTAATCCGGTTCAGTAATACAGGACTAGAACGAGGAGTGAACTCGATTCAGAAGGGGACTTTGTCCACTAAGATGGTCTTGGAAGAAATGCCTTGGATACTATGGAAATCATATCATTTGCTTAATGTTTTACCACAATTAAAAGTTTTATTTACAAGCTATTTTATCATGATTTATATTCTATTTTGATCTATGGCTTAGGTAATGCCATGTTTTATGTCATTTCTCAAGATTTCGATGTTTAAACATTATGTTCATGTTTTTATGTTCAAATGTATATGGTTTGTTTTATTTTCTCCATGCTTACCCTTACTGAGAATTTGATCTCACCCTTTGTATGTTCTCTTTTCCCCAGGAATTAAAGAAAGTATTTAGGTAAGAAAACCAAAAGGGGAAGATCTTTATGGGAGATGTTGAAGATCTTTCACCACGATTAGAAGATCACATTCCGAGCTTCCAGAACACTAAAATATTACGATCCTTATGTGTCTTTTTTTGTTATGTATTAAGTATTCCACAAAATTAATGTAATGTCCATGTATGTCAAGCTTCAGGTCTCTACAATAAGGGTATCTAGGAACATGTATATGGGTAACTGAAGCATATATATGGGAACCATGAAATATGCATAATGGTATAAATGATAGTTATGTAAAGGTATAAAAGAGTTTACATGAATTGTGTAAGGTTCACTAAGTACTTTATATATATATATATATATATTACCATGTAAAGATATAAAAAACATTTTATAGTGCACATAAGGGTAGAATCAATAGTTGTGTACGGGTAATAGAATAATATATGACTTATATAAGGGAAAATTGAATTCATTTAAGGGTATAAAAAACTTTTAATAGATAAATAATGGTAATATATAACATATTTAAGGTTATACAAAAATATATAATTTTTTTTAAGGTTATAAGAATTATAGAGGCCCATATATTCCATATATAAATACTACATCTTATTAGATGAATATTCAATATGCAACATTAGAATCCACACCATAATCATATAGTTTATGTTTCATTAGTAAATTTGATACATAAAATGATTTTTAATAAGAGATATTTATAATATCCCATTAATTACTTCATAACTGGAACCATTCTTAGAAATATCATACTTGAAACCATTATCTATAACCTAGTGAAATGAAACATAAGAAAGGGTGAGCTTAGATGCTCTGTAAGGGTAAAAGCAAGAGATATCATGGATAAAATAAACTTAACAAGAGTATAAGAGAATTATAAAAATATATTAACATTTCAAAACCATACCCTATGTATCATAGATTATAATCATCTATAATGGAATATACAGTGGTAGTTTATAAGACATGAATTATAAAGTAATAAAAGAATATGGTCTATTAGAGTATAACATTGGGATAAGATCATGTCATAAAAAAGTGGCATAAGTTTTTCATATTAAAAATCATAGAAATATAATTTCAATACAACCCACAATGACATTTACTGAATTTTGTAATTAGGATAATTGCTTATGTAACTACTTAGGTCTTGGGATAACCTCTCGTGTACCCTATTTTGAGTTTGGGATAACCTCTCATGTAATACCTTTTTTTAGAAATGTGATAACCACTCATGTACCATTTGATATCATGTAAAATTAACATTTACTTAATAAATTGTAGGATTATATAATTATTGTCCAACCCATCACATAATCATAATACAATTTATATATATTCCACAAGATCATAATAAAATTCATCATAACTTATCCTTTGGAAAAAATAGTTTCCTTGAAATTTAATCATCATAACCATAAACCATTTAAAGAAATAATAATGATGGTATAATTAGATAATATCCAAATTAAATCATACAAAACCTCAATATATGTCATTATAGATGATGATTTCCTTTAAAAGATCACGAAAATACTTTTGAGGAAAATACCATTTTCATTTTTAAGTCATATATTAAAAAACTAAAAACTAAAAAAATATCAAGGAAAAAAAATTTCATTTAAAATTAATATGGAAACATGTATTGGATTCATCAAATAATTTATCAATCATGATAATATAAATAATTCATGTTTTATACATTATAACAAGTAATCCTTTCATATTTTTTGTCAAAAATAAAAATGCCTCAGTCGTAAAACGATAAGAATATTCCTTTTATTTTTATAAAAAATTAAATCTCACGTGAAAATAACATAAAAAAGTAGTTGGAGATTGATAAAAAAATTATTTAAATCATTTTTAGAAAATGTGGACATGGAAAAAAATTATTTTCGACCAAAGAGTAAAATAAAATAGTTTTTCCTTAAAAATATTATTTTTTTCTCTTGAGTACATAAATTGAGGAAAATTAATTGGAAAAGTATTATAAATAAAAAACCTTATGTGAATAAAATTCATGTGTTTTTTGATCGGTAGATGATAAAATTTCATCATTGGAAACGTAATAAAAAACAAACTTGGTAAACACTATGTTTTTACCATAAAATGCTAACCAAAAGTTCAACTTGCTTTAATGGAACTCAAATATCCGATGAAATAAATGTAGATTAATTATAATCATATAATTTTATCATTTACATACTCATAATATCCTATAAAATATATATATAACATTTCAACGGCAATTTATAAATAATTATTTATTAAAATCATTGCTTCCTGTTGTTAACTGTTTTGTTCTCCAGAAGAATTTATGTTTGGTAGATAAATCCCATACACATTTATCATAGTTAAATAATATATATACGGTTAAAATTATATAATTATTATATATTTTCATTATATAAATATTTATAATCATCTGTAAAATTTATACGTTGAAAATGGATTACACCATTTATGAAGATGGTAGGTCAAATGTACACATGGACATTTTTTTCATGTTTCGATAGATAGAATCAATGATAGGTAAATAATAATTCACCATTAAAAAACATTATTATATAATATATATCATATATATTCATTAAATATATCCTTATTTCTATCCATATAATTTACAAAATAAAAAATGAATCACATCTCATTGGGGAGGTGGTAGTCTACACGTATGCACGAGCGACATTATCATTATCTAATGGACTGGAAGGTAAGAAGGTATATATGATATTATAATTCCAAAATTATAATAATTTCATAAATATCATATATATTATTTATAATAATCATAGTATATATCCATTGAATATGGAGATAAAAAATTAATTGTATCTTTTTGTGGAGGTGATAGTCCATGTGTATGCACGAGCCATAATTTCACATCTAATTCGCTAGAAAATACAATGGATAATAGTGGTTTAATGATAATATAAAACATTTTATATATATTAAACTAAATTTATTGTTTAATTATTAATACCATAAATTTATAGAATGAATAATAATAAATAAATTTAGATAGTTCATATAAGACAGTTACCACTTCTTAATGAGACCTCCTTTAGATCCTTTCTTAAGAACTATTGGAATGGTATTATAAGAAAACCATAACCACTAAATTGGGGATAGGGAATATTATAATATAATTTTATAGGATTTTATTGATATCTATTTCTTCGTTTTGTTTAATTATATGAGATAATGGGCATATTTTATAAGAAATGGAAATGACACACTTGTAATTTCTAAAAATATTAGAATATAATTAAGTCATTGTAAAGAAAAAATATTCCAAATGGTCACATATTTGATGAAAAATAATATAATTTCTAAATATATTCATCTAAATAAATTTATTTATTATTTGTTTTCATTTTAAACTATATCATTAGTTTTGACCCCTTGGTTTACCCAATTAAATATTAAACATAGTAATAACGTTTTTAATATTAAAGAGTTGTAATTTTACATTTAATGTAATAATTAGATCATAATTTTCTAATGGATGATATTTTTTACCATTTCTAATCATAATTTTCATCTTTCAATATTTCTATGATTTTTAATTATTTTAATATAATATTATGGATTTTGAAATTTCATTAATTACATTTTTTACACTATTCATTCTCTTATAATTTAAATAAAACTTGAGAGAAATAGAATTAAAATAAAAAAAATTCTCGTATTCATAATTAGACATATTTGGATATAAATTTCATGGTACAAAATAATACATCCAATTTTTATTACTTATCATATTTATAAAATCATTTATTTTACTTATCTATTAATTGAATAAATATAATGTGGTGTTGCATAGCATTTAAGGTAACTAATTAGGAACTAAAAATTATAAATAAATTACCTTGATTAAAAAATAATTCAAATTTAAAATACACATTTATAAATAATCTTATCCTTTATTTGTCCTTTTAATAAAAATTAATAGTTATCAAACTCAATGGAGTAAGATATGGTATTTATCATTTTCATTAAATAATATAAATGTCATAATCATATAAAAATGTAACTAAGTGGTCATATGATCAATAAATTGTTTAGAATCATGTAACTCTATTCATACAATAGAATAATGTATAGTTTTAAAGGAATTTTAAATACATAATTCAATCTATTAACACTGTTTTACCATCTTTACCCTTAATGGGGTGATTGAAATTTAACAATATTTCTATTTATAATGAAAAAATAAAAAAGATATATTTAATCAATATGAATATCTTTATTCAAAATTTGGGATTCATTTTTCATGATTCAATTTCTAAATTCATATTAAGTTCAATTTAAAATAATTTCACAAAAAGAGTTGAATTTTTTTTCAGAAAAGTACATTTTTATGCATAAAAATGGATTTATTATTATCTCATTCCTATAAATATATTAGATGAATAAAAATAATTTGATTGAATATATATATACATATCATTAAAATCATTCCCCAATTGTGATTCAATCAGTCTATTAATAAAAAACACATAAGGGGCACAGAAATTGTTTTCCAAAAAAATTATTTTTTTTTAACATGATTTTTATTTTCATTTATAATCAATATATTACCATTGAATTAGTTTTATAAATGTGTAAGCTATAAGTTTCATTAATTTAGTAAGTCATATTTGTACACACCAATCCAACTACTTCATGATAATAGTCACATAAAATAATAATATTTTAATTTCATATCATGGTTCGTTTAAACTCAGTGTTGTATATATAAAAATATATAATTTAAATAAAATTTATTGATAGATAAATAAAAAATAAAATATCATGGACATTCATTATAAACCACATAAAAATAATTTTTTCCAATAAGTTCAATCACACTATACAAAAAATGATGAAATATATGTTTCATCACATCCTCAGGTTCCCATGTAGCTTATTTGAATTTCTAATCCATCCTGATAACTTCAAACATATGCATAGTCTTGTTTTTTATAACATTATCTCTATGATCCAAGATTTCTACCAGTTTTTCATCAAAATGAATATCAGACTCCAATGGTATGACCTCTAATTTCAGTACATGTGATGGACCAGGTATGCACTTCCTCGGGAGAGATACGTGGAACACATCGTAAACTTAATAAAGGTTTGTTAGAAGCACAAAGAGATAAGATACAATCCATACTCGATTAAGAATCATGAAGGGGAAAATATACCTAGGTCTCAGACTTCTTTTCATTTTAAATCTCCTAACCCTATTCAATGTAGAAATTCACCCAAATACATTCTCATCATCTGTGAATTAATTATTTCTAAAATATTTTTTAGAATAACATTATTTTCAACTCTGATCTACCTTGATACATTATTTAATAGATATAACATTATTTGACATTTCCTCAACTAACTTAGGTACTAATAGAATTATTTATATATCTTCAACCCTGAACATTATATTTCTAAACTTCTTCCATAGCAAGATTTATAAGGATCCATCAGAATGCTAAAGTAAAAAATAATTATTCTAATAAAACAATTCCAAAGGAATGTGTTGATCCCAAACACAATTATAATCCATATAATATTATCTTATCATATCCAATGGTTTTTAATGGTTCTCTCTT
The DNA here is from genome assembly GCA_963277665.1 of Viscum album. Lineage (NCBI taxonomy): Eukaryota > Viridiplantae > Streptophyta > Magnoliopsida > Santalales > Viscaceae > Viscum > Viscum album. The sequence continues at coordinate 1,589,740,227 of OY728161.1, read as the reverse complement.
ATTGAAAATCTATCTTAGGATGACATGTAGTACTAAAATTCAAATCTAGATTAATTTTATATTGAATACTTCTTCAAAACATCAAGGTAAACCTTGGATCCCCATTTGATAGAATATAATTTGGTAATCTATGTAATCTGACCACTTCATTAATGTATATTTTGGAAAGATTATCAATAATTAAATATTCTATGATATCAATTAAGTGTACATTCTCTATATATCAATCGACTACCAACCAAATAGCATTATATTCTTTAGACTTTGTGTGTAGTCCAATGATAAAATATATGGTGATGTTTTACTTTTTCCTTTCATAAGTGTGTGATAGTTGTAACATTCAATTAGACCTATATCTATCAAACATGACATAGTAACATATCAAGCACTGAGATACAAACACTTAAATATATCTCTTCATGTGTTCCCTAAATAAATACTCTTTTAGATCTCTATACATATTTATAATTCAAGGATGAATTGATATTGATGAACTATGAGAGTCATCTATTATATTATTTTTCTAATTTTGTATTGATGAAACAAATACACTATTCCTAAATCATATCCTTCCATCACAATCATGGTAGAACTCAATAACATTATTGACCTTCTTCTATAGTTCCAAATATCCATTTTTTCCTTATTAATACTCACATAGATAGATGGTTGAACACTAATTTAAGTATGATAATATTTACACCCTTAATTAAATATTTCTACATGCGTACTATGAAAATCCAAAAGTATGGGATCTTGTTTTTTCCTCTTCATATAGAGTCTATGATGATTATTTTATCTCAAAGTATCATCCAACATGTCCACTTTCCCTAGGTGGTAATATTTTGAGTATCACTAATCCTTAATAAACACGAACCATCTTCTCTAGTACATATTGAACTCTTTTTGAGTGAATAAACAATTATAACTTTTATTATCACTATGTATAACATACCATTCTCTATAAAGATAATTCCTCCATAACATTAATTGAAAATTACCACATCTGAATCCAAATCATGAGTTGGGTAATTTTCCTCATGAATGTTCAATTTTCAGGAGGCATAAGTTATCCCTATATCATTCTACATGAGGATGAATCTAAGTCCCTTCTTTAATGAATCACTATAGATCAAAAAACCATATCCATTATAGGGTAATACAGTTTCAGGTACTCTAAATGACCTTTACACTAGTTCCTTAAGATTTTCATGACATAAATCTATCCAAAGGAACATGGCTACCTCCCAAGGTAATTTAATTAATAGATTAGATAAACATATGAAATTACCCATAAATACTTTTTAATATCCATTCAAACTAATAAAACATCAAATATTAGTCATAGTAGTTATTGTAGGCCAATGTCCAATAATTTTCACCTTTGATGGATCCATCGATATACCCCCACTTGAGATTATCTTACCCAAAAAAACATTTTTTATCCAAAATCAACACATTATACATTGTTCTTACATATTCTCCTTCCATAGGGTCTTTATTATTATCCTCAATTGATCCTCTTGATCTTCCTTAATCAACGATTGTATGATTTTATCACATATAATGACTACCACAAACTAATAAAGGTAATCTTTAAAGATTCTATCCATTAATTCATTTAAGATATTGGTGGAATTATTAAGACCAAATATAATCACTATAAATTCAAGTGTACATACCATGTTAATAATGTTGTCTTGGGTATATCCTCATTTTTTAACATCAATTGATGAATAACCTTCTCATATACATGTTTAAACATATGTTTATTAGGTAGAATTCATTCTCAGATAATATCTATACATGCCATATCAAAACCAATGACAGTTACTAATATAGTATAACAATCAATACTCAAGGTGTTAATAATATCACTAAATATCGTTCTTAGATCCATCATTATCTATATATGAAACATATAATTGGAAAATATGACTTTGATCTATATATAATGTTATTAAATGACCCAACCCTAACAGGACCCCGCCTTAGGTCGATCATGAAGCTAAGTGACCCACCCCAAATGTGCTTCCATTAAGTCAAGTATTCGAAACTCTTATTAATAATATAATATCACAAATTAGAGGAATTACCCAATTGAAAAAACCAAAAACATCCAAATTAATATGATTGAAAACTAAATTAAACATGTAAATATATCCACGCATCAATTCAAAAACCAAAAATTATAATAAAAATGTTAAATATAAATAATAAAACATTAAAAAAATTTACCTCCTAAATGAAACATATTTTGAAGAAAATTTACAACTAAATAACACGTGTTCAGACAATTAATCAAATAAACTGCATATTAAAAACATCAACATCTTCAGCAGTATACCATAAATAAATAAAAATGACATGAAAGTGAATATATAAGTGGTAGAGTAAAATTTACTCACTATAATCATCAGAAGAAATATAAAATACTAGAGAGTTAGTAATACATTCTGGTATGTTATATGTGTTGAACTTATCAAAATAAAATAGAGTTACTAACACAGTTTACCAGTCAGTTATAAATGAATTAACAATATCACTAAATATCATGACCATGACCCTCATTATCCACATATTAAACAAATGGTTAGAAAAATTAATATTGAACCATATCTATTTAATATTATAAAAATAGTAGTCATATTAAAAAGACCAACAATTTAGGATAAATTCTATAATTTTAAACTATTGAAGCCTAAATTTTATTTTTGTATCTATAGAAAAATTATGAGTGAGATTAAAGCATAAGAAATAGACAATCCAATAGAAAAAAAAAGAGAAAAGTTATATTTTCCTTAATCTATTCTGATAAAAATCTATATCATATAAAGGATTAATTTGAGACTAGAGAAAGTCATGAAATCATATAATCCCATAGATAAACTAATTTTACCATGTCACACCCCTGCACCTAACCACGTATCAAGTCACAAGTACCCCAAGCCTGCCTCCATATTCCATGTCCTAGTGACCATCAATGATGGCATAACTAACATGGGGAGTCATATTCCTATGTACCTCTATGTTAACACATATTAATCTTGATAACGAAATGAATATGATTAATATTAAAACTTTGAAACAACTAGAATGTAAACTAATCATTCCAAACATATGGGTTGTATAAGAGTATGATAGTGCAACCTAAAAAGTAAAGGGAGAAAAACACACGCCCATCCAGAAATATGCCCCATCCTAAAAAACTAGAAAGTAAAATTTCAAGAGATCCAAGATCCTAATCTCCAAGTTGTGACTACTATACACGATACCAGACACTTAGTATCCCTAAGATACTCTAAATACACCATCAACCTATACATCTTCTACGTAAGACATGACACATGAAAAAAAATCCCATGTAGGGGTGAGTATATACATACCTAATAGGATTCCCAAAAAGATAAAGGGGGAGAAATAAGAGATACCATAGGAATAGAAGGATAGAAGATAGTAATCATGATGAAGATCATTCCAAATCAAGATAAAGAGTAACCTCATCCAAATATAAGGGTATCAACATGGTGTGTAGATAGACTACACATCCAGTATTTTCCACCCATACCAAGAGAGTAACCTCATCCAACCATGAGAAGATAAACTCGAAAACCACGCGGCATACCCAATGTGTCATTTCAACCCAGAGTATGAAAGTAACCATATCCAAAAACATGGATAAATATATATATATGTGTGTGTGTGATCAGTAAAAGAATTTCAAAAGAGAGAAAAGGGGGATCTCTTTCTCAAAGACCATCCTAGAAAAAGAAACAATAGTTCCAATACTCCAACAATTATTCCTAGCATCTCACTCATCATCCTAGAGAAAACATCCAATTCAATCTATACCTCACCACTCTTCCACATAGTTGAGGGGCCACAATCTCTAGGTAGGTTACCCATACCTAGGTACAACATGAGGTTTACACCTAGTGGATTGATATAAGACTCATACACTATTCCAAAAAAAGAGTTCCACTATAATAGTCGATAGATTACTCATTCCCTACCCAGAAAAAGGGTTCCACACTGATATTACATGACTCATGCTCTAACTCTACATGAGGGTTCAACTACGATTCTATAGGAACTATTTAATGATTGCACATGAGTTTTTAACTCTAATGGTCGACAGATAACCCTTTCCTAGACCAGTTGGAGGGTTCCACTCTAAAATATAGAGGACCCATGCCCTATTATTGTAGGAGGTTTCCACTCTCATGTGATAGAGTTCCCACGAACAGACTCTGTAGGAGGGTTCCACACTAGGAGTCAGTAGAGGACCCATGTCCAGCATAGCTGGAGGGTTCGACTCTAGTCATTGACGACCCCAGCCTTGCTAGACTAGAGGGATCCACTCAGGATGCCTCTTGTTGTCATGTATGATCACTTTCATTATCAGGAACCACCTAAATAGTCTCCAAGAATCGAAAATCTTATATTGTATCTGAAAACCCATAAATGAGTTTAACGTCACATTCTAAGTGGAACAAAACTCACGATAGGATACTCGTGGTACAAAATATGAGTCCAGATGAAGGATATATGAGAGTTTGATTTTTTCTTAAATGGAACAACGGGGTAGACAGTGTGTGAGGGGATCCACATGACATGTGGTCCCACTCCATCACCTTTATATGTCCCTATAGGTACTAGAATCTCCAATTGTGTAAGGACGCACGACATGTATGGGATCTACATGGCATTCGCATGCTACTCAAGGTCCCGCCCATGTGCTTGGCATTGTTCATGTATCCATCTCATGTATGTGTACTAAAGATATGTCTGGGTAATCAAAACACACATGTACTTAGTCATTTATGTGTAATTCAGTACACATAGTACTTCTGGTCAGGTATTTCTTCACGGGGTCCTTTCCATGTTATATTCCACATGTCCCATCCACTTGGGGAAGCAGTACATAGTGTGTAGTTGGGATACACTCCATGACATCCTTATAAATCTCCAAAACCTTAACTACAACAGCATTATAATGACCCATACTTTACATACATTGTTACTACTTCAAAATTGAAGCACACTTATTACAACATATGACAAAACCACAAAGGACCGTATAGGTATAGTGTCTTTAGAAACTGGGAAACATAAACAACTGGTTCATAAATCTTCTATAGTGTCTCCCATTTATTTCATCATATCTAGGGTCCCTTTTAGCATATTCTAATTAATATCCATCTTCCTGACCTGGGGAAAAGAAAACATAAAAGGGTGAGCTCAAATGCTCAGCAAGGGCAAATAAAGGAAATAAAAATCATATCATATCTTTTTGAAAATCAAAACCTGCAAAAGAGATCATAATATCTTATCATGGAATGATTCATAAAAGTGAAAATGAGATCCCCATAATCATAACATAAAACTTGAAACTTTGTGGCATGCACACATAATCATGGAAAATCATTTCTTGTTAGTCATGACTCATTGCCAAGACTATCTTAGTGGACAAAGTCCCTTTCTGAACCGAGTTCACTCCTCGTTTCAGTCCTGTATCACTGAACCGAAATAACCTTCCGTTCCAGCCAAGTCTATCTCATGAGATATAAAATCTTTACCCAATGCATTGGAGGGAGATATAGGTCCCACCCATCTTATAATTAATCCTTTCTTATGTGTGCCACATAATCATAAAACATACACCATCGCATAACACATGTAACAAAAAATGGGATTCTTGAAACATCATGACATCATAAATCAATTCATATAAGATAAAGGAATTCATAAAAATAATTCCATCACAACATGATCAAATCAATGTAATAATAGGGATAAAAACAGAACCCTTTATTATCTTAGATGGAAAATAATTTTGATAAAACACTTGAACTCCATTCTTGAGGAAAATATCCTTTCTTCTTCAAAAACATTTTTCCTTTCATAACATGTCATATAACTTTAAAATAAAAGAAGTTGATTAAAAATAAACTTGAGAACTTGTAAAGGAAGCTTCTTGGAAATAATGTTTTAAAAATCTATTCATGCCGTATAAGTTAAAAAAAACATTCTTCGTACTTTTGTCGGAAAAGTCAAAAAGTACCTCGTACGACAAAAGATTCCTTTCATACATATTACTAAAAACTAACCAAAGGGTAAAAATGGATTTAAACAATTTTAGGTGGATGGAAATAATATTACATTTTGATGAAACATGGATGTGGATGATAAAATACACCCCAGTAAATACTTACGAATAAACAATCTCGGATAAAAATGAGATTGTGATATTTCCCTTACCTTAGGTCCGATTTGCTTTGTTCGTGTCCGAAGCTCCTGTATAATGGTTTAAATAATGTTATTGACTTATTCCAGAATCATACATATTGATATGATATCATATATGGTCATATTATTAGCTTCTTGTTAGTAATATTTCATTGTTACTTGTTACTCGGGTCTTTATAACTTTTTGTTCTTATGCGTGTTTTGTTGAATAAATTCTTATTCTTATATTTAGGTTATAGATAATTCATTTCCAGAATGGTATTAGTGTAGTATATACCATATTCAATCATTCAATTCATTTATATAATCATTATGAAATGAAGATCATGTAGAACGAGTCGCATCACATCGTGGAGACGGTATTCCGTACGTACGCACGAGTGATGATATCGTTCCTATGATCGTGGAATTGTATTGGAGTATATATATATATTATTTCAGTATCAATATTACTTAATAATAATCATATATAGTAACTCATTACACCATTATACCCATCCTTGTAAGGTGATGGTGGAAAATAGATTACACCACGGCGTGGAGACGGTATTCCGTACGTACGCACGCGCGGTGATTTCATTTTTCCGTAGGATGGATAGAAGGTGAATTAGGGTTGTTTCATATTTATAATAACATATCAGTATGTAAGTAATACTGATGTTATTACTTTATCATGAAACAACTAAAGAATAAGAAGTTGAAGAAGAAAGAAATTGAAAAGATCGGTAATGGATATTACCTCTTCTTTGGAACGCCTCTTTGAATCCTCCACTTAAGGAACTAAGATTGGTATTTGGAGAAGACCATGACCTCTAGGATTATTCTAGGGAAGTGGAGAGGAGAAAATGGCAGGGGTTGGCCGAGCTTGAGTGCTCAAATTGGTGTGAGGAGGAGGGGAAGGAGGTGCCCTTTTATAAGGGAGGAGAGGGGCACCTTAGGAATATCTCAAAATATTATTTTATATTAAAGTCAAAATCGGTTTATAATGGTTCCAAAGGGTCTTATTTCGAAGCTAAAGTGGGGATGGGTCGAAATCCTATCAACCAATAGGATTTAGACAAGTTTAGGGTATTATTTTAACCTTATCAATTAGATTTAACTCTAAGTTAATTAATTTAACTTTTACCGTGTCTTTTTGTTTTCTTTCACTATATGGTTAATACACTTACTATAACATGCCAAACGAACCCCAAATTGTTTATTATTAATATATATATCCTTATCTAAGTCATTTGGCCGAACCTTAGATTTTTAGGAATAAAATAACAATTAATAATATAATATTTGATTTAAAAACTATTTTGTGTCAATTTTGACACTATTTGATATATGATTTTCGTGAAAGTCATAACAGAATTATATGTTCGAACCAAGTTGTTTAAATCAACACTAATATATCATAGTAACCTAGAAAATTAGTGTAATTCATAAAAAGTCTTAAATTACATTTATTTTGGTATTTATATTATCAATTATGTCAATATTTCATTAATAAGATAATTACTGCATCATCTTTGTGTCATAAATAAATTATATTATTTGATGTCTAAAAATTACAAATAAAATACCATCATGTAGGAAATATTTTTAGCTTTATAATGAATATTTACAATCGAATATATCTTATGTATAACCCCATATTAAAAATGATTTACTTATTAAACTTTGATTTTAACTATTTTAACCCTTCTTTAAATAAATTAATAATAAATGTCCTAATCTAATCCAAGTGGGCCTAAATGGTCATATTTTATTCCTAAGTTTGTTTTTGGTCGAATTACACTTGTCCAATAGAACTAGGACATGTGTTAGGGTAATATTAATATCATATTTACCCTTAGTTACCCTATTTACTATTAACCGCGGTAAAAATAGTAAAAAGTTACTATTCACCAAAAAATTATTTTTATCTCATTGAACCACATTTTACATACTGATATCAACCGTGTCTGTCAGATTTTTGAAATTCCATTCACAGAAGCGGTAAAATTAAGTTTTATGCAAAATTCAGTTTTTAACCTACCACTTAGTGGTTTCACTATTCATCAAAAATTGAAAGTTTTCAGAAAAATACCAAAATTTCACCCTAGGCTAATTTCGATATTCTGAGTCCAAAAATGAAGTCCATTTTGAAAAATAAAATTTATAAAATTTCAAAAAGTGGTTATTACTATTCATAACGGCTAGTTTTAATAGCATATTGTTGTTTAGTGAAACTCGGTATTGCGTACGACGCAAGCTATCGAGGAAGGTCGCGATTGCGTGTAAAGCAAGCCAAGCAAGTGTTGTGTAGAAAAAGATTCCTTTTATGATTTATATAACATAAAAGTCTCGGGTGTTACATTCTACCCCCCTTAAAAAGAATTTCGCCCTCGAAATTCGTCACTTTGTAACAAACAGATGAGGATACTTCTCCTTCATCATATCCTCAAGCTCCCATGTAGCTTCTTCAAGTTGGTGGTTCCTCCATAAAACTTTCACCAAGAGAGTGGTCTTGTTTCGTAGGACTTTTTCGCTACGATCCAAAATCTCTATCGGCTGTTCTTCATAAGAAAGATCTTGCTCCAGCGGTACAACTTCTGAGCTGAGTACATGTGAAGGATCTGGTATGTACTTTCTCAGGAGAGATACGTGGAACACATCGTGAACTTGAGAGAGATTCGGTGGAAGCGCCAATCGGTAAGCTACCTTCCCAACACGATCCAGTATTTCAAAAGGACCGATATATCTAGGGCTCAACTTCCCCTTCTTTCCAAATCTCATAACCCTCTTCCAGGGAGATATTCGTAAGAACACTTTATCACCCACTTCAAACTCTAGGTCTTTTCTTCGGTTGTCGGCATAACTTTTCTGTCGACTCTGAGCTGCTCTTATGTGTTGTTGAATAGATCTGACCTTTTCTGCCATTTCATCAACGAGATCAGGTCCTAATAGCTTTCTTTCCCCAACTTCATCCCAGCAAGTTGGAGTCCTGCATTTCTTTCCATAGAGAGCTTCATAAGGAGCCATCTGAATACTGGAGTGAAAGCTATTATTATAAGAAAATTCTACCAAAGGTAGGTGTTGATCCCAACCTCCTTTGAAATCCATAGAGCAAGCTCTCAACATATCTTCTAGGGTTTGAATTGTTCTCTCAGACTGACCGTCTGTCTGGGGATGATAAGCAGTGCTGAAACTCAACTCTGTATCCAGAGTATGCTGAAGACTTCGCCAGAACTTCGAGGTAAATCTCGGATCCCGATCAGATACAATAGAAAGTGGTACTCCATGTAATCTTACCACTTCCTTTACATAAATCCTGGCAAGCTGATCTAGAGAGAAATCCTCTCTAATAGGAATGAAGTGTGCAGACTTTGTAAGACGATCAACTATGACCCAGATAGCATTATTGCCTTTGGATGTTTTAGGAAGTCCTGTGACAAAGTCCATAGTGATGTTTTCCCATTTCCATTCGGGTATGGGTAATGGTTGTAACATCCCCTTAGACTTCTGTCTCTCATCTTTAACTTGTTGACAAACCAAGCATCGAGAGACATATTCAGCAACATCTCTTTTCATGCCATCCCACCAGAAGTACTCTTTCAGGTCCCTATACATCTTCGTGCTTCCAGGATGAATAGAGAATGATGATCTATGAGCCTCATCCAGCAGCTCATTCTTTAATTCGGGGATGGGAGGAACGCAAACCCGATTCCTGAACTTTATTATCCCATCACAATCAAGGTTGAATTCAGGAACATTTCTCACCTTCTTTTGTAACTCGACATCTTCTTTCTGTGCCTCTTTAATCTTCACATGTATAGATGGTTGAACATTCATTTGAGAAAGATAAGATTTTTCCCCTTCCATTATAATTCCAAGATCCATCCTTTGTAAATCCATAAATATTGGATCTTTTGTGATCCTCATCATGGATAAACTAGCATGGTCTTGTCGACTTAATGCATCTGCCACCTTGTTTGCTTTCCCAGGGTGGTAATGGATTGAGCAGTCATAATCCTTAATCAGCTCCAACCATCTTCTTTGACGCATATTCAACTCCTTTTGTGTGAAAATATACTTTAAACTTTTATGATCAGTATAAATATCACACCTTTCACCATAAAGGTAATGCCTCCAAATCTTTAATGCAAAGATTACCGCAGCCAACTCCAAATCATGTGTTGGGTAATTTTGCTCATGGATTTTCAACTGTCGTGAGGCATAAGCTATCACCATATCATTTTGCATAAGAACACACCCCAATCCCTTCTTGGATGCATCACTGTAGATCACAAACCTTTCTCCACTACAAGGCAGTGTGAGCACAGGTGCACTGGATAACCTTCTTTTCAACTCCTTGAAATTCTCTTCACATTCCTCTGTCCAGACAAACTTAACTCCTTTCCGAGTCAACTTGGTGAGTGGATTAGATAATCGTGAAAAATATTTTACAAAACGTCGATAATATCCAGCCAAACCAAGAAAACTTCGGATCTCAGTTACTGTTGTTGGTCTTGACCATCTTTCGATAACCTCTGTTTTTGCTGGATCCACAGATATCCCCTCTTTTGAGATTATGTGACCCAAAAATGCAACTTTTTGAAGCCAAAATTCACACTTGGTAAATTTGGCATAAAGCTTCTCCTTTCTCAGGGTCTTCAATATAATTCTCAAGTGATCTTCATGCTCTTCCTTGCTCTTTGAATAGACAAGAATATCGTCTATAAAGACTACCACAAATTGATCAAGATAGTCTCTAAAGACTCTATTAATTAGATCCATGAAGATAGCAGGGGCATTAGTAAGACCAAATGGCATCACTATAAATTCATAGTGTCCATACCTTGTACGGAAAGCCGTCTTTGGTATATCCTCCCTTTTGACCCTTAATTGATGATACCCTGAACGAAGATCAATCTTGGAAAAGTATTGAGCTCCGCGTAGTTGTTCAAATAAGTCATCAATGCGTGGGAGAGGATATTTGTTCTTGATAGTGATCTTGTTAAGTTCTCGATAATCAATGCAAAGTCTCATTGATCCATCTTTCTTCTTAACAAATAGAACAGGTGCTCCCCAAGGTGACGCACTAGGGCGTATGAATCCCTTATCAAGATTCTCTTGGAGTTGCTTCTTCAATTCCTGCAACTCAATTGGGGCCATTCTATAAGGTGTCTTTGAAATAGGCAAAGCACCCGGTACGAGTTCTATTGAAAACTCAACTTCACGATTTGGTGGAAGACCCGGTAATTCCTCCGGAAAGACATCATCAAACTCCCGTACAATGGGCATATTCTTAATCGTGAGTTTCTCACCAACCATTTGACATAAATAACCTTCATTTAGTGGAATCAATACCCATAAGATGGAAGAAATTTCCACTGAAAGGTTATGTTCATCCTTGCATTGATAGACGATCGTAGATTGATCTGGAATATGAAATGTGACTTCCCTTCTTTGGAAATTGATATGAGATCCATGTAGATAAATCCAATCCATGCCAAGAATCACATCAAATTCCACTAAAGGAAGGATCACAAGATTTGCAGGAAGCACTTTCCCACAAACTTCGATCGGAGAAGAATTATAAACTTTTGATGCGATTGATGTGCCATTAGGTGTTGTCACAGCTAACTCAACATCTAATTGTTGAGGTAATATGGTGATACCCTTAGATAATTCTTTAGAAATAAAAGAGTGGGTGGATCCAGAATCAAATAAAACATTTGCTACTTTAGAGTGGATGGTAAGTGTACCTTTCACCACTTCGTTATCGTACTCCACATCGCTGATAGAAATTGCATGTGACTTTCCTTTGTCTTTAGCCTTAAGAGTTTGTTGACGTCGACCATCATCATCAACCCTTGGATTTGGGCATTGATTGGCATAATTCCCCATCTCCTTGCACTTGAAACATTGAAGTGTAGTAGGTTCATTCTGTGTATCCCTTCCTTTGTTTGCATCATTAGACATCTTCTTCCCATTATCACGGCATTCAAATGCCCGATGACCTTCCTTTCCACATTTAAAACATTTACTTGTCCCTTTAAGACAACTCCCTCCATGTTTCTTTCCACACTTTGAGCATAAGGGAAAGTTCATCTTCTTTTCCGTGTGCTCTTTAGATTTTTCTTTGAATTCCATCTTCCTCTTCTTATCAAACCCATGTGACTGATGGGTTACTCCAATCTCCATCTCGACTTTGAGAGCACATCGAACGATTTCCTCGTAGCTATTGAAGTCCCTTATGGCTAACGCCCTTCGAAGACTTGGTTTTAAGCCACTAAAGAATCGATCGATCTTACTCTCAGGTTGGATAATAATACCAGAAGCGTACCTTGCAAGTCTTGTAAAATTTGCTTCATAAGTACCAACAGATTCATCATCCCTTTGCTTCAGTTCAAGAAACACTTTCTCCATCTTTGTTCGGAGAATACGAGGGAAGTACTTATTGAAAAATAAGTTCTTGAACTCGTCCCATTCCATAGACTCAATTTCATCCCTTTGCCTCGTATTCTTAATAAGATTCCACCATTGATCCGCATCTCCTTCCAAACGATACACTGCTAGGATGACTTTATCATGCTCAAAACATTGAAGAACTGAAATTATCTTTTCAGTAGTACTAATCCATTGTTCAGAAACTAATGGATCAGTAGACCCGCTGAAAGAAGGTGGACGCTGCCTCATGAAGGATTCAACAGAATGTTGCTCCCTCCTTTGCTCGTTTGGAAATCCTGCATGATTCATAGCTTGAGAAAGTTGTGTGAGCATGGCTACAAGATTTTGCATTCCAGCTCCCATATCGTTTGGTTGCTCAGGGGGACAATCATTGCATTTCCCATCGCATTCCGCATTAACACGGTTCCTTCGGGTTCCAGCCATTGACTAAAACCAAGAAGAATAGTGTGAGCAACACTAATTATAATAGGAAACCACGTAATTCAAGAAAAAAAAATTTCATGCTTATGGTCTTATCCTAGGTTATTCATGGCCATTTCTAAGATTGTGTTCTATGCTTAGACTTATCCTTAGGGTTCTTACTAAGGCTTTCACATCCTAGTTTCCAAAGGTTCACTATACCTTTCCTCTGATACCAACTATAACGACCCATACTTTACATACATTGTTACTACTTCAAAATTGAAGCACACTTATTACAACATATGACAAAACCACAAAGGACCGTATAGGTATAGTGTCTTTAGAAACTGGGAAACATAAACAACTGGTTCATAAATCTTCTACAGTGTCTCCCATTTATTTCATCATATCTAGGGTCCCTTTTAGCATATTCTACTTAATATCCATCTTCCTGACCTGGGGAAAAGAAAACATAAAAGGGTGAGCTCAAATGCTCAGCAAGGGCAAATAAAGGAAATAAAAATCATATCATATCTTTTTGAAAATCAAAACCTACAAAAGAGATCATAATATCTTATCATGGAATAATTCATAGAAGTGAAAATGAGATCCCCATAATCATAACATAAAACTTGAAACTTTGTGGCATGCACACATAATCATGGAAAATCATTTCTTGTTAGTCATGACTCATTTCCAAGACTATCTTAGTGGACAAAGTCCCTTTCTGAACCGAGTTCACTCCTCGTTTCAGTCCTGTATCACTGAACCAAAATAACCTTCCGTTCCAGCCATGTCTATCTCATGAGATATAAAATCTTTACCCAATGCATTGGAGGGAGATATAGGTCCCACCCATATTATAATGAATCCTTTCTTATGTGTGCCACATAATCATAAAACATACACCATCGCATAACACATGTAACAAAAATGGGATTCTTGAAACATCATGACATCATAAATCAATTCATATAAGATAAAGGAATTCATAAAAATAATTCCATCACAACATGATCAAATCAATGTAATAATAGGGATAAAAACAGAACCCTTTATTATCTTAGATGGAAAATAATTTTGATAAAACACTTGAACTCTATTCTTGAGGAAAATATCCTTTCTTCTTCAAAAACATTTTTCCTTTCATAACATGTCATATAACTTTAAAATAAAAGAAGTTGATTAAAAATAAACTTGAGAACTTGTAAAGGAAGCTTCTTGGAAATAATGTTTTAAAAATCTATTCATGCCGTATAAGTTAAAAAAAAACATTCTTCGTACTTTTGTCGGAAAAGTCAAAAAGTACCTCGTACGACAAAAGATTCCTTTCATACATATTACTAAAAACTCACCAAAGGGTAAAAATGGATTTAAAAAATTGTAGGTGGATGGAAATAATATTACATTTTGATGAAACATGGATGTGGATGATAAAATACACCCCAGTAAATACTTACGAATAAACAATCTCGGATAAAAATGAGATTGTGATATTTCTTTTACCTTAGGTCCGATTTGCTTTGTTCGTGTCCGAAGCTCCTGTATAATGGTTTAAATAATGTTATTGACTTATTCCAGAATCATACATATTGATATGATATCATATATGGTCATATTATTAGCTTCTTGTTAGTAATATTTCATTGTTACTTGTTACTCGGGTCTTTATAACTTTTTGTTCTTATGCGTGTTTTGTTGAATAAATTCTTATTCTTATCTTTAGGTTATAGATAATTCATTTCCAGAATGGTATTAGTGTATTATATACCATATTCATTCATTCAATTCATTTATATAATCATTATGAAATGAAGATCATGTAGAACGAGTCGCATCACATCGTGGAGACGGTATTCCGTACGTACGCACGAGTGATGATATCGTTCCTATGATCGTGGAATTGTATTGGAGTATATATATATATTATTTCAGTATCAATATTAATTAATAATAATCATATATAGTAACTCATTACACCATTATACCCATCCTTGTAAGGTGATGGTGGAAAATAGATTACACCACGGCGTGGAGACGGTATTCCGTACGTACGCACGCGCGGTGATTTCATTTTTCCGTAGGATGGATAGAAGGTGAATTAGGGTTGTTTCATATTTATAATAACATATCAGTATGTAAGTAATACTGATGTTATTACTTTATCATGAAACAACTAAAGAAGAAGAAGTTGAAGAAGAAAGAAATTGAAAAGATCGGTAATGGATATTACCTCTTCTTTGGAACGCCTCTTTGAATCCTCCACTTAAGGAACTAAGATTGATCTTTGGAGAAGACCAGGACCTCTAGGATTATTCTAGGGAAGTGGAGAGGAGAAAATGGCAGGGGTTGGCCGAGCTTGAGTGCTCAAATTGGTGTGAGGAGGAGGGGAAGGAGGTGCCCTTTTATAAGGGAGGAGAGGGGCACCTTAGGAATATCTCAAAATATTATTTTATATTAAAGTCAAAATCGGTTTATAATGGTTCCAAAGGGTCTTATTTCTAAGCTAAAGTGGGGATGGGTCGAAATCCTATCAACCAATAGGATTTAGACAAGTTTAGGGTATTATTTTAACCTTATCAATTAGATTTAACTCTAAGTTAATTAATTTAACTTTTACCGTGTCTTTTTGTTTTCTTTCACTATATGGTTAATACACTTACTATAACATGCCAAACGAACCCCAAATTGTTTATTATTAATATATATATCCTTATCTAAGTCATTTGGCCGAACATTAGATTTTTAGGAATAAAATAACAATTAATAATATAATATTTGATTTAAAAACTATTTTCTGTCAATTTTGACACTATTTGATATATGATTTTTGTGAAAGTCATAACAGAATTATATGTTCAAACCAAGTTGATTAAATCAACACTAATATATCATAGTAACCTATAAAATTAGTGGAATTCATAAAAAGTCTTAAATTACATTTATTTTGGTATTTATATTATCAATTATGTCAATATTTCATTAATAAGATAATTACTGCATCATCTTTGTGTCATAAATAAATTATATTATTTGATGTCTCAAAATTACAAATAAAATACCATCATGTAGGAAATCTTTTTAGCTTTCTAATTAATATTTACAATCGAATATATCTTATGTATAACCCCATATTAAAAATGATTTACTTATTAAACTTTGATTTTAACTATTTTAACCCTTCTTTAAATAAATTAATAATAAATGTCCTAATCTAATCCAAGTGGGCCTAAATGGTCATATTTTATTCCTATGTTTGTTTTTGGTCGAATTACACTTGTCCAATAGAATTAGGACATGTGTTAGGGTAATATTAATATCATATTTACCCTTAGTTACCCTATTTACTATTAACCGCGGTAAAAATAGTAAAAAGTTACTATTCACCAAAAAATTATTTTTATCTCATTGAACCACATTTTACTTACTGATATCAACCGTGTCTGTCAGATTTTTGAAATTCCATTCACAGAAGCGGTAAAATTAAGTTTTATGCAGAATTCAGTTTTTAACCTACCACTTAGTGGTTTCACTATTCATCAAAAATTGAAAGTTTTCAGAAAAATACCAAAATTTCACCCTAGGCTAATTTCGATATTCTGAGTCCAAAAATGAAGTCCATTTTGAAAAATAAAATTTATAAAATTTCAAAAAGTGGTTATTACTATTCATAACGGCTAGTTTTAATAGCATATTGTTGTTTAGTGAAACTCGGTATTGCGTACGACGCAAGCTATCGAGGAAGGTCGCGATTGCGTGTAAAGAAAGCCAAGCAAGTGTTGTGTAGAAAAAGATTCCTTTGATGATTTATATAACATAAAAGTCTCGAGTGTTACAAGCATAGGGGATACAGGCCATGTGTTTATCGAACTACATGACATGTAGTGGATATGTTTCTATAATTTCATGTTTTCTCTTGGAAATATAGATAAGGTCTTTCCACCTTCATATCTGGCCTTGTTCCTACCAAAAAATGGTCGATCAAGACTTTATTTGTCATTTTCATCCATTCGGTGGTTGAAAAATGGTACTCATTTGTCTTTGGAGCTTCATCACACATCACATACACCTCTGATGTTCACTACCCATTCTAGGATCTCAAATCATAGAGAACAATATCTTATTACCTATGATTCAACCCCAAAACCATCTTTAATGGAAGATTACTTCATCTATTATGAAACTATTGTGAATTTGTGGGTCTGGTCAATCTTGGTCCCACCTGTCAATGTCGAATCGCGACCTCAAGGTCCAAAAATGATGAATGTGAAGTAATTGAGGGGGAAAAGGAACAATAAAAAAGTTTTATTAATCATTTTCCAAGATTTATTGTCTATTAATAATAATTTGGGAAATTCAGGTCAGAATAAAAGAATTACCAATTGAATTTCAATACATGGGCCCATGAAAAGGACACAATAGGTGAAAATCATAAAAGGAACGAACATGTTCAAACAATTTAATCAAAAATGGAATAGTACATTGTTTAATGATTCCTACCTAGAGATTGGATCGTTCTTTATCAAATATAATGTTTTCCAATGAATGTAAGAAGTTTCTATGTTCATTTTGATTTAATCTACTCTGGTCCAAATATTCATCATTGGCAGATGTCATTTCGTTAAAAGAAGGAGGAAGAACATTCTATAATTATCTATATGTTTATACAACAACCCCTGGGAAAATTTTCATATTATTGTTATTATACATGCCATCTTTTTTGTAATTTTAATAAATTAATTATTTAATTAATCCACTAAACATAATTTCAATGGACAGGTTATCTTGAACGCCTCGTGAAAACTTATTTTCTGTTCTGCCTAAGGTAAACATCATGTTCTTGAATCAACCGTGGTCTCATATTTATGATCAAAGCTACCATTTAATATTTATCTAATTTTATTCAAGGAACTATACATGCATAATATAAAATATAATTAATATTTTTATAGAATTAATTCTGGGTACACCATTCCTTGGAATCGCACACTGTCCTAGTGCTTGGCTTTGAAAATATATATAGAAATATTTCATAGTCTTATAAAAAATGGGGTCTCTGCATCATTCCCTCCTTTATGATTTTCATCCTTGAAAAGAAAAAATACACAAACAAGTGGATATACTGAGTATAAAAATAGATCTCTCACTCCTATAAACTCTACTATAGGTTCCCATTCTACCACAACACCTAAACCAAGGGGAATTTTTTTCAATGTAGTTTTGACTCCTGTTGATCATCGATCTCCACTGAGTACTCCATAAAATTGTCTTAGTCCTCAATGTTTATCTCTCCCTAGTCGATGACTTGTGATGGGGCATTCACGTACCTCCTCAGCTACAAAACATGGAAGACTTCATGCACCCACTCTAACTGTCGGGGTTGGGAGAGGTGGTACTAAAGCACACCAACCCTCTTCAATATCTCAAATGGCCCGATAAACCTTGGGGATATCTTGCCTCCCAAACGAACCTCTGCAATCCTTTTCATGAAAATGTGGTATCCCTGCTCAAATTCTAAGTTCCTACAATAGTGATCCACATAATATTTCAACCATTTCTAGTATATCATCATCAAGTCCCCAATAACCTAGAACTTCTCTATCATCGCTTGGATCTACTACATACCCACAAGAGATGTATCAAAAATCCATGTCCATCACAAGGGTGACCTACAAGGTCTCCCATATAGGGCCTCAAAAGGTTCCATGTCAATTTTAGAGTGGTATCTATTGTTTAATGAAAATTATACCAAGGAAAAGTGATCATCCTAGTGTTTCATGAAGTCTAACACACAATCCCTCACTATATCCTCTAACACCTTGAGAGTGGACTTAGTCTTCCCATCTTTCTTGGGGTGAAATTCAGTATTCATCTTCATATGGGTCCTAAATTCCTACTGCATGCCTCCCTACAATCATGGAATAAACCATGCATTATGGTTGGAGACATTCATCAAGGGAACCCCGTGAAGGATAAAAATATCTCATAGGTACATATGCCTCAAACTATCCACTGAAAAATGAAACCTGATATCAAGGAAGTGTTCTGACTTCATCAGTTGGTCCACTCTCACCGATATGGGGTAATGGACCTTTTTTGTGCATGTAATCCATGTAACAAAGTACATGGATATTTCATTCCACTTCAAATCTAGGATATTAAAGGGATTCAGAAAACCCACCAAAACCTTATGCTAAGCCTTCACCTACAAAATTGAGGCACTAAGAGATTAAATCAACCACGCTTTATCTCATGTTAGACCACCAAAAATGTTGCTGAAGGATGTGATACATCTTCACCACAATAGAATATAAAGATTATGGAGAAGTGTGTCCCTATATCACCTCCACCTGCTTCATGATAGGGACCACTGTCTATATATTGAAAATGATGATATAATTCCCTCCTTCAAATTATCTATTATGTGAATATCTTGCAGATATCTGGTCATGGAAAACCCTAGAATTGATGTATTCCAATTGGGACTCTTTCACATGCTCAAGAAGTGGATCAGTCAACACCATATAATGAAGAAAATTTTCATCCTCCTACTCCACTAGGATCATCTATAAGAAATCCAACTACTCTGATTCCTCCTACACCAAGTGATCCAGGGACTACCTAATAAGCGAATCTAGTACTATGTTTCCCTTCCATGGAGTATAAACTATCTATAAGTCATATTCCTATAGAAAATCCAACATGATTCATTGTATTAGGTTCATTTCACTCTGTGTGAAGACATACCTGAGACTCTAATGGTCTAAGTAAACTTCAATGTGATCTCCTATAAGATAGTGAATCCAAATCCTCAAGGTGATGACTACCACTACCAACTCTAGGTACTGAGTTACATATTTATTCTCTTGGGTTCTTTATTCTGACGCTTTAGCTGGGGAGTGCATCTGTCTGTCGAGGACACGTTGTTTGTTTCCCCTCATTCCCACTTTCCAAAGGTAGGCGACATCCATCACTAATTTAGGGATGTTTTCTCATTGATCGAAAGGGGATGATGGTATGTCGGTTCCCCCTTCTGTGGATTCCTACTTGGAACTCATCACCTAGTTCGGGTCCCCCTTATAGATTAAGATGTTGTTCATGAAACTCTTCCTAGTGCCATGTCTTCATGGATTCCAGTTAATTACACTACTTCTGTTGGTACATTCCAAATGGTCCAGTCAGGGAAGCAACCTTCAGTCAAGGGAGTAGTCACGTGGGACATCACTGGCTTGTCTGGATACCAGAACACTGGCGCATCTGGGTTTCTTCCTCTTATTATAGGGCTTCTCTAGGGCATGGAATCCTAAGTCATCCCATGTTGAATGTGAGGAATTATATGCCATAGGCATGTCTCTGAGGTTTTCCTCATCATCCCATGTTTAACACAGGGTATGGCACGGGTTTAACATCTGGTGGAGATGGATCAGATTGATTAGAACAATGGAGAAAGTGGATCGGAGGGGTGAAACCTCCGGAGAGATCATGGATGGGAACACTAATGTTGGGACTAACACATGGTTAGTTACCCAATTAGTTCTAAGAGTATTGAAGAGGTGAATTGGCATGATCTCACCAGGATGTGATGACCTGAGTAAGAATCAGGATGGGTGATGGAGGGTTGAGAGTGGATAAATAATGAGATGGAATCAATATGGGTATGTCGGTGGTGTTAGGATTGAACCTTGAAGATACTTTATACGTATCCTTATGGCAGGGAATCAAAGTCCACGTAGTTTGGCGGGGCGATGGGACACCTAAGGACGTGACTCGTATGGAGGGGACCAAGAGGAATTGAAACATCCGGGTTGGGGCATAACCTTCCCGAAACACATTGGATCGAGGTAAAGACCAGGATGTTATATGGATAATGATATTGAACCACTGGGAGTTGTCCTACATACCGTTCCATGGAAATTATCAAATTCCATGTAGTTTAGGACAGAGCATGGAATCGGGGTGTGCATGGGGGCAGCGACCCGATGACATGTTGGGGATTATGCGTAGTTAGGAGCTCGAGGTTGGTCTGACACCTGAGGGTTGACCAGATATGTGGGTCCCAACAAAAGGGGTCTACAACGGATTACCATCGATTGGGGAACACGACGAATTGCCTTTTTTGTGGTTGAAAACAACATACCACTAACTGGGGTTGATAATGGCTTACTGCAGATTGGGGATGACAATGGCTTACCGCTGAATGGGGGGGACAATGGCTTACCACTGAATAGGGGATAGTTTAGTGTTATGCGGGACAAAGGGGGATTTTAGGTTTGCATCATGTAGGATAGTGGTGGACCGATATAGAGTGGTCGGGACCAATGGTTGTTAGGCTTGAAACTCAGGGAGGATTCCTACGTACCTTGCCTTGGTAAGGATCAAAGTCCTCATTGTTTGGGAGAGGTGTTGGTGAACCAAAGTGAAGGGGTTGGGACCAATGGTTGTTAGGATTGAACCTGAGGGAGGCTTCATACATACCTTGACTGGGCAAGGATCAATGTCCATGTAGTTCAGAAGAGGTGTTTGGGGCTTACACACTAAGGTGGCCCAGAGAGGATGTCATGGTCGATGTTTACTCTAAGCCCATGTGAGTCATGCTCAGTGTGAGAAACAAGAGACAGCAAAGACCCAACGATCAGGTCACGAAAGGTGCATCTGTGGGAAGTGGAGTGGGGATTACACATGGATAGCAGCCTGAAAAGGATACAAGGGATTACGTGTGGTTTGCAGCCGAAATAGTAAACATAGTCTTATGTGTGGTTCACAATCCAAAGAGGAAACAGGGGCTTACATGTGGTTTACCACTGATGGAGATGGAGATTGGGACTTACTCCAATATAGAGGCCCAAGTGGAGACAAATCCCAACAATAGAGGGATTTGGCACAAAAGAGAGGAGGGTTTTGGTGCCCATCCCCCCCCCCCCTATGGACTTTAGCTAGTAAGAAGATAGGAAGAACAGGGATGATACCTCCCACAAGAAAGGTTAAGGGGCTTACACCAAGTTGGTTTCCCTTTCCATGCGGACAAACACCGCTCCAAAAAAGAGGATCTCATTTGATGTGAGGAATATCTCACTCCCATGGAGACGAGCAAGCATGGATAATGTCTAAGAGGGGGAACCCTGCATATGATGCACAGAGTGGGTCACAGTTTAATGTCATGTGCTAAGGAAGATGTCACTTGGCAGTTTAACGTCCTGCATCTCAGACAAGGGGGGTTCACACTGCACCCCTAGGACTAATATAATTGATTCCCACACACCCTTGGAGAAGGTAAGGCATCAAAAATGCCGTAGTGAGGGGGTGTAGTGGAGTGATCCAATGAGGGGTTCACGTTAACATGGTTATGCGAATAAGAAATAAATGTTGGCATTCCTATGAGAAGAATCATGAGGTGAAGAAACGCAACCGGAAGAACCTCCCAAGGGACATTGAAATCACTTCGTGCAAACCTGGAGGGTTGCACGGGAAGAGGGAGTGCGACATAGGTGTGTCACCCATAAGAGGGGATCATGCATGGTGAATTAAGGTAAGTACAACACATGAAACGCACAAGGAGGGATCCGTGCAATATGAGAGGTTTCGTGCAAGATGGAAGGTTTGCACGCAAATTGGAAGGGTGCGTGAAAAATGAGATATTGCGCATATGATGTAATGATTTCACGCAAAATAGGTCCGATTTAGGGGGAAACTTGCATGAAAGATGGATATTTGGAACGAAAATGACTTGGGGTAAAAGGAAATGGACAAGAATCACACCCAAGAGGGCCCACCCAAAGGAGAACCCTTGGGGAACTATCGCACAAGACCTAATACCTTGAGGCCATAGTGTCTTTCACACAGTCTCGGAATGGGTGTCTTTCTGGTAGCATAGCGTCGCTTTGTCTTTTGTCACTATCCCTAAATGGATGGGGGTACACTTTGTTTTATAACCTAAGTCCTCAGAGGCAGTGCACAAGGGGTGTTGCACACAAACGTCTTTTTGACACTGCATTGGGCGCGCAAGGGTTTGCACGCCGGAGGAAAGTTTGTGTGCCTCCTGGACTTTTGCGCTCCATCACCTTTGGCAGTTTATGGGGGGTGCCACGGAATCCTTCCATTGATGTCGCATTGAGAGTGCATGGGTTTTCACACTACCAAGTACTTTTGTGCTCGGACCTTAACTGATCCTCGAGCACGCCGACACGCAAAGGCCCCTTTGATGTATCATTAGGTGCATAAAATTTTGCGCACCACCGGGAAACTTCGTGCTTAGGACTTAACCGATTCTCAAGAACATTGGTGTGAAAGGTTCCCTTTGATGTCACACTAGAAGTACAAGATTTTGCGTGTCGGGAGGAGTGTTTCATGAAAATTCGTGCTCTTGTGCACCTGCGCCTTTGGCAGTTTTGGGGGTGTTAGACTCCTCATATATTAATCATGTTTTATTGATCACAAATCCTATCCAGTCTATAAACCTTGTTAACTCTATGTAATCTATCTCACATCAAATGCACAGTTATTTATCCAAATCTATCCAAAGCTCTTAATTGATATACACTCGGTTTGTCTATATATTATCTTTTGATTTACTTTATTATGCTTTCTCTGAAAAATGATTGAGTTTAATCCATTCCATCAATATCACTGCTTAAGTCTGAATACAGATATTTTCCTAAGTATGAGACACTGTGAACCAGAAACCGTGACCATGAGACGCCGCGAACCAGACACCGTTACCATGAGACACTGTCAACCAGACATTGTGACCATGAGACACACTGAACCAGACATCATGACCATGATACACCATGACCATGAGAAACTGTGACCATGAGACACCGTCACCATGAGACACTGTGAACATCAAGACACCGTTATCATCAAGATGTTGGGACATCAAGACACCGAGACATCCAGACACCGTGTGAATGAGACACCGTTTCCATGACATATTGTGACACCGTTTCCTAATCTATTTTGTCGTCTTTAAATTTAATCTCTAAGAATCATATTTGAAGATTTTAAATGCAATGAAATAATTAATGTTTCTTTGTAGACATATAATCTAATAGTATGAGGTATGAGGTACAGAATACATGCAACCTGTCAGATCCAACACATGCACTCTAAGATAAAAGAGTAGTGCATCCTAGACAAATAAGAGTGGAATTATACTGAAAATAGAACCAAGCTGGTGGGCGTGAGCACGACAATTAAAAATACACTTAGAGGAATTTTTGAAGAAAGAATTTTCACATGTATTCAACATTTCTGAAGAACAAATGAATCATACTTGAACCTAAGAATCAAGAACATCTCCATACTATCAAACATCACAAAGAAAAAAATAAGAATCTGTCTACCTTGTGACACTCTACTTTCCAAATGAGAACTTTATTTTTGAATCTGCTTTATCTCAGCAGTCCAGAGCTACAAATAATAACCCTAAGATTATTTATAAACCTATCTTAATATTTCTACTCTATTGTGTATCATTTTTCTTTCATTCTAGTAGTGTTTGTATCTATATATCCAACACATTGTGTCTCTTACATTAAACTGAAGGATACAAGATATCCTTACTCAAACATCTTTTTCCACTTGTTTATACCCACAGATAAGTGAGGAAGAGGCCCCTGTGTGACCTGAATAGTCCTGTGTACTATTGTTTAACCCTGATCTAGGGTGTGGATCAAGTTTATTTATATAAAATACTTGGTGGAAATTGATCACCAAGTGGAGTGGATTAGGTCCTGACTTGAGACCGAACCACTTGTTTCATATCCATTGTGCTACTTAATTTAGTCCTCTCTGTTTTACTGCTTTACTATATAATTTAAATATCAAAAAATTCACTTTGATAGTTAATATTGGAAATAAGTTATAATTGTCTTGTCTTAGTAGAATAGCTTCAAAAGTAACAATAATAACTGATATTAAGATTACACAGAATTAATCAATCTTCTAAGAAGTTATTTGAATAGTCAAAATTTCATAACCGTATTACTTTGATTAACTGGGTTGTATTTAACCATATTGGGGAAACCATTCTTAAGAATACTTTTTAACCAGAAATTTTTATAGATTCTCAATTCACCCCCAACCCCTC
The DNA here is from genome assembly GCA_963277665.1 of Viscum album. Lineage (NCBI taxonomy): Eukaryota > Viridiplantae > Streptophyta > Magnoliopsida > Santalales > Viscaceae > Viscum > Viscum album. The sequence goes on along the minus strand of OY728161.1, from coordinate 1,589,715,047 downwards.
TTGAGTAATCTACTCCGACCAACATTTGGTATCAAAGGGAGTTTATTAAGACTCTATTTAACCTATCCCATGTTTAATTGTAGTTGGACTTTAATGATCTGTAAATTTATTTTAATTCTAAATTTCTAGATCTTTGAAATTATTTCTATATTATTGATAATAGATTGGAAGGTGTTGCAACCAATAGACCACAATTCTTTAATGAAAATATCTATTCTCAATGGAAAATTAAAATGAAAATGCATTTAGAAAGTATGGGTTTTGAAATTTTGTCTTCCATTATAGATGAATATAATATTACTACTGCTTATAGAATCACATGGTATGAATATGTAAAAACTGCAAATAATAACAATTGAAATTATATGAATGCTTTATACTTCTCCTTAGGATATGAGAAATTCAATAGAATTTCTTCTTGTAAAACTACCCATGAAATTTGGGAAACCCTATCTGTCTCACATGAAGGAACATCTAGTGTAAAATAAATGAGACTTAAAACTTATACTATTAGATATGATATTTTAAAATGAAACCTGGTGATCCTATCTCTGAAATGTATCTTAGGTTCAATGAGATTGTCAACACAATGATTTCTCTTGGAAGAGAAGTCACTGCCAAGGAACAGATCTTGATAATTCTAAGATGTATGCCTGACAGATGGAGAGGAACCTCAGTCTCTATTATAGAATCATGCAACATCAGAAAGCTACATGTAAAATAACTCATTGGGAAACTAATGATGTATGAAAAATAGATTAAATTCAACAAGGAAGATGAGGATAAACCAAAAAAGAAAATTTGTTACATTTAAGACCACCACCTCTAAACACAGAGATAAAGGGAAAGTGGAAGCTTTTATAAAAGGATTCAGTAGTGAATAATCATTAACTTATAGTGATGAGGAGGTGGCTTAATTAGAAATAATATTCATGAGATTTTACAATTAGAAGAACTTTTTTGGATAGCCTAACTTCAAGGGAAAATATGATCAAAAATGAATTTGGAAGAAAGATTGGAAAAGAACTGACAAGACTGATGAAATTTTCTGCTATGAATGTATGTGAAAAGGACACATCAATGATGACTGTCTGATGCTCAAGTACAAAAGGATATATGAGGACAAGGATAGGAAGCATAAAAAGGCCATCAAAGAAACCTAGAGTGCTTCTAAGGACAGTTCAAGCGACTCAGAAACATCACATTATGAACAGGAATATAAATCCAATATGTGTTTTATGATAAACACAACTGAGGTAACATTGGACTCTCTTATACATAATTCAAACTATTCTGAAGATGAGAGTGACTCTGAAAATATGACTAATGAATAAATGTTTGAATACTGTAAGATTATTGAAGAAACATGTAATGAACTAAAATCCAAATATAAATCATTGAAGAAACAGTAATATCTTACTGTGAATCTTAAATCTAGCCTCACAATTGAAAAAGAAAAAAATGCTCAACTTCTTAAAGAGAACAATGAATTAAAAATGCCTAATGAGCAATTGAAGAATGACCTAGAAAAGTTTAACAATGTAAAAATACCCTTACTCAAATTCTATGTAAAAATATTTCCCTTAAATACAACACTGGCATTGGTTATCAACACTACAAAAGAAACATTCATAGAACAAATTTTTTTCTAAATCTAGAACATAAAGTTTTACTCCCAGTTCTGGACACAAATCAACTAGTTCAAGTTATGAAACAATTTATACTGTTTCAAGTTTTTTCGGACCAAATAGAGTTTATTTTTCAAATAATTTACATAATGATTATAGGAAACCTATGAGGCATATATGGGTTCCTAAAGCACTTATTACTAATATTACTGGACCCAAACACATATGGGTACCTAAATCTGTTTTTTAAAAATCATTTTGTAGGAAAGTTGTTTAAAGAGTTCCTATAAAATTATATGGTACTTGTACTGTGGGTGTTCAAGACACATGATAGAAGACTACTCATGCTTCAAGAACCTGATAAAAATATATGGACAACATGTCACCTTTGGTGACAATTCCAAAGGAAAGATTATTGGCCTCAGAAAAATCGGTAACTCTAACTAAGTTTTAATTTCCAAAGTACTGTTTATTGATGGTTTGAAATATAATCTGCTTAGTATCTCAAAATTATGTGATGATGGATTTCATGTTAGATTTGAAAATGATGATTTCAATGTATTTAATTCTAAAGAATAATTTGTATTTTATTCATTGAGAAATGAAAAATTTTATTCTGTTAACTTAGATTCCTTATCCTCTCAAAATGCTTCATGCTTAAGTGTATTTCATAAAGAGTCTTGGATCTGGCATAGGAGACTAGGACATTGTAATATTCACTCCCTTATAAATCTAACTAGAAAATTCTTAGTTAAAGACTTACCAAAACTTGATTTTCCCAATGACAAAGTGTGTAATCCATGTCAAAAGGGAAAACAACACAAAATTTCCTTCAAACCATAGAAAGAAGTGTCAACTTCTCAACCTCTCGAACTAGTTAAAATGGATTTTTTTGGACCATCTAGAGTTTCTAGATTAAATGGGAAGCAATATGTTTATGTTCTTGTAGATGACTTTTCTAGATATACTTGGACCTTCTTTCTGGCTCATAAAAGTGAAGCCTTCTCTTATTTTAATAAATATTCCAAGTCTGTAGAAAATCTTAGTGGGCTTAGAATTAAATCCTTAAGAAGTGATCAGGGCCATGAGTTTGAAAATCAAGAGTTTGAATCCTTTTTCTCTCAAAATGGTTATAGTCAAAATTTCTATTCCCATTAAACACCTCAACAAAAATGGAGTTGTAGAAAAAAGAAATAGAACCCTACAAGAGATTGCTAGAACAATGCTTAGTGAATATGACCTACCGATTTTTTGGGGGGGTTGAAGCTGTCAATACAGCATGCTACATAAACAATAGAGTGTTGATCATACCTATTCTTAAAAGCAATCCTTATGAGTTATGGAACAATCGAAACCCCAAGGTTAACTACTTCAATGTTTTTTGTTACAAAGTATATATCCTTAATACTAAGGAAAATCTTGACAAGTTTGCATCCAAGAGTGATGAAGGTATCTTTTTAGGATATTCCATGTCTAGTAAAGCCTATAGAGTGTTCAATAAAAGAACTAAATGTGTGGAATAATCTTTCCATGTAAAATTTGATGATACAGATCCACATGAGCCTAAAATAATTTTAGATAACCTGGAGGTTGATGTATCAAATATCAACATTAATCCAAAATCCTCCAACCCTTCTATGAAAGAATATGTGAAAACTTCTAGTTCTATAAATTCCATAGACTCAAATCACAATGATCCTGAACCTATTGATGAACTTAAAATCACTATTCCCTCCTTTTCTAGATCTGTTATAACTCTTAACAACCATCCCTTAGATGTTGTTGTAGGAGTACAAGACAAAGGAACTCAAACTAGAGCCTCTCTTAGAAATTAGTTTGAACATCAAGTCATCTTATCATAACTTAAACCTAAAAAAATTAATGATATTATCATTGATGAATTTTGGGTAATGGATATGAAAGAAGAACTTAATTAGTTTGAAAGTAACAAAGTTTGGAAACTTGTTAAAATACCTAAGGACACATTCACCATAGGCACTAAATGGGTGTTTAGAAATAAGGTAGATGAATCTGGTAACATAGTTAGAAAAAAGGCTAGATTAGTTGCACAAGGCTATAATCAAGAAGAATGAATTGACTCTGAGGATACCTTTGCACCCGTAGCTAGACATGAATCCATCAGAATACTTCTTGCTTATGCTGAACATATGAATTTCAAACTATATCAAATGGATGTTAAGAGTGAATTCTTTAATGGGTATATAGCTTAGGATTTCTTTTTTGAACAACCCCTGGTTTTAAAAACCCCTATTTTCCAAATTATATTTTTAAATTATCAAAAGATTTATATGGTTTAAAATAAACTCCAAGAGCTTGGTATGATCGGTTGAGTACTTTTATTATCTCCAAAGGTTTTACAAAAGGAATAGATCATCCTACACTTTTTATAAAATTAATTTCTAATGATGTTTTATTTGTTCAAATCTATTTAGATGACATTATCATTGGATCTTCAAGAAACTCCTTATGTATTGATTTTTCTAAAATAATGCAAAATGAATTTAAAATGATTTTAATGGGTGAACTAAAATTATTTGTTGGATTTAAAATATTTCAAAATAATTATTATATTATTTTAACTCAAAGTAAATATACTAGAGATCTTATGAAATTTTTTGGATTGGATAGAACTAAAAGTAGTGACACTCCAATGAGTACCACTTGTAAGTTGGATATTTATGAAGATAGAAAATCTATTGATCAAACCACTTATAGAGGAATGATTGGATGTTTAATCTACTTAAATGATAGTTGACCTGACATTATGTTTAGTGTGTGTATGTGTGCTCGTTTTCAAGAAAATCATACGGAATATCATTTAAATGTTATAAAGAGAATTTTAAAATACCTCAACTATACACCTAATCTAGTACTGTTCTATCCTAGAGGACAATCATTTCAATTAGTTAGTTATTCTGATGCTGACTTCGGTGGCTATAAGTTAGATAGAAAGAAAACATCTGGAACATGTCACTTTTTAGGCAATTCACTAGTATCCTGGTGTAGAAAGAAACAAAATTATATTGCATTATCTATTGCATAAGCTGAATACATAGTTACTGGTAGTTGTTGTGCACAAATCTTGTGGATGAAACACACATTACTAGATTATGGATATCAATTTAGGCATGTACCTATAAATTGTGACAACACAAGTTCTATTAACATCTCTAAAAATCATGTTTCACATTCTAGGACAAAACATATTGATGTAAGACATCACTTTTTGAGAGATCATTATCAAAAAAGTGATATCACTTTGGAATTCATTGGTATTGAATATCAACTTGCTGATATATTCAACAAGCCACTAAATTCAAAAATAATAGATTGCATCATACATGAACTAGTCATGATAAATCTTAATTAAATGTCTTACTGTTTTATATATTACTATTTTATATGTTACTATTTCATGTTTACGGTCTCACAGTTAGTATTCCATGATTACTGTCTGACAGTCACTGTCTCACTGTAAGGTTCAGTCACTATTTCACTGTAAGGACCAGTCATTGTCTCACCGTAAGGACCATTCACTATCTCACCGTAAGGACCAGTCACTGTATCACTGTAACGATTCTTTATGTTTTTTATTTACAAAGTAAAAACCATATCGTGGTAATTATTCATTTCACCAATTTACTTTCCTGCACTTTTATTTTTGCGACGTTTGGTATTCCTAAATGATAAAATAAAAGAAGTTCCACTTGTCCTTCACTTGATATTTCTTCTATTCACTCAATTTTTAACCCTTCTTCAACCCTTGAACACTTTTCTCTATCGAACCATCAGTGAATTCCTAGGATAAAACTCCATTCTTTGTCAACTCCTAAGAAACATGGCTCAAAGAAGAAGAAAATTACACCCAAGCTAGGACCTAAAGGCCCTCTAAATCCAAATCAGGGGAACCGAGTAGTAGTACCTGAGAAAGAGATATTCCCGAAGTGTATTCTATCAAGTAAGTCTATAGTTTTGGAAGTTATAAAATAGCATGGCTGGTTAGACTGGTTTTCGAAGGAAGATAGACCTATCTACCCTAAGATAGTGGCTCAATTTTTTCAGTATGTTCCGTTATCCTATGATTCTGAAGATGGTTATGCTATAAGAAGTTGTATAAATGGCCATAGATGCACATTCTCTTTGAGGTTATGGGTCGAATTCCTTAGGATACCTCATTAAGTCATCTATGAGGACTACCAGAGAGGACCTCCACCTTCCAGTGAAGTCTTTTTTTGGAGGATTCTTTGAAATGCTTAACTAGAAATGGATCCAACAGGAAAGCCAATGCTACTATACTGGATGTATAATCTAGACTTCTGTTTAAGTTTATACAGAACTTTATTATCCACAAAAATGGTGATTTTTCTATTCTAAAATATCAGGTTGTGTTTTTGATTAATCTTATGAAAAATGGGCATATGATCAACCTTTGTAAGTATGTCATTCAACATATGTGTGAGCTGATCAAAGACACATCCAAGTAAACCTCCCTGTTTTATTCTTGGCTTATCTTAGCCATGCTTCATGCTAAATGTATAGTTGGACATAATGAAGAATTTATCAAGGACTATGAGTTCTGCCTTTCAAAAGTCACTATCAAGAGGAAGAAAATCAATTGGAATCCTTGGAAAAAGGCTTGGGTGGAAGACAATGATAGGATCTATGAGAAATTAAATCCAGTGGAACATCCCTCAATACAAAAAGATATTTTTTATCTTGGTTTGGAACCAGACGAAGTTTTTGATTATTCTGAAGAAGAAGAAGAAGAAGAGGTTGTTGTCCCTCCAAGGGAAATTGTTCCTAATAAAGAAGACAATACTCATGTCCCTCATGTAGTAAGTGAAAAAGAAGTCTCTACTTCTAAATATGATGTTAATCTGGAAGATCAACCAGTGGTTGAAATAGATTCTGTTTCCAATGGAACCAATAAGAATGTTATGGAAGATCTTATAGAAGGAGAATTACCTGTTATGAAAGAAGCTGGCCTTGAGGAACTCCCGGTGGAACAATATGTTCCTAATGTCATTCCTCCGGTTGAGGAAAGGATGGAGCTAGATTTTTATTTTGCTAGATAAGAAATGGGTAAGGAAATAAGAGATGAATTCGTGGAAATAGATCAAACCCCTAATCATCTCAGTACTGAGAAGGATGCAAATGTTGAGGGGAACCAACCCCCAAATATGGAATCTATTGAAGTACAAAAACTGATTGATCCAAGCTATGTAGACACTTGGTATAAGTTCCCTAGCTTTTATTATGGGAATGAATCCAAGGAAGTCTCAGTATAAGGTCTATACCTTTCCACTATGTTTCAGTTGAAAATGAAATCTGATCCTAAACCAACCTTGGTGAGTAAAGATGATCTGAAAGATTTTGGAGCTTCCATTTTGTCTGGAGTTGAAAAACTCTTGAATACCCAAACATCTCCTGTAACAAATATAAGTGAGAGAGATACCTCACTATTTTTGGAAGAAGTTATTTGGCAGATTCAACCCAAAATACTTCATGAAATTCAGGAAGTCGGAGTTGAAAACAGAGTTCTTAGTGATGAATTGAAGACTTCAAGATGAATGATTAAAGACAAGAAGAAGGTGATAAATTAGAGGTCAGATCTTACCTCTCATCATGTGGATCCTATTGTTCCTCAAACCCCATTGAATGTTGTATCTAATGTTCAAACTCGTCTAGCTTCTTTAGATAAAAAGGTCACTTAAATAAACAAACAGATTGTGAAAGAAATGTGATAGCTCGTTGTTAATCTTAATGAGCTCACTGATGAGTATATGGGGTGCCTTCAAAAATTTCTCAATCATCTAAAATATCTCACCTCAGTTGTCAATGCTTCTAAGGTATCTAGAAAATCATCTCAGTATTCCTTAAACAACGATCTGCTCAGAATAGTGGTCAAAGAAGAGCTTCAGACTGTGCTTAGTGGTTTTAATACAGATTCTCTCTCTAAAGTTATCAAGAACAATGACAGAGTTCTTGATCTGGTCCAAATTCATTAAAAAATTGATATTGATACTCAGCAAGAAATTTCCAAGAAAGTGTATTTCTACTTCAGCTGAATCTTCTCCAAGACTGACATGACCAATCACTTTAAATACCTTATGGAAAATATGAGGATTCCTCCTATTACTGAAGCTTTCAACACATAAGTCCAAAATCTCACAGAGTTCACTTGTCTATTAGATAAGTTTATTGAAAACAAGAATGGCTTTGAGAAAGATATGAAGTATGGTGGAGAGATAATTTCTGATTTTATCAAGCTTATAAGGACCTATCTTCATGTATAGAGCTCAACCATTATTTCTCATTCTGATCCACTTCTGCGACAAGGTTTTCCTACATTCACCTCTTCCCTAGACTCCACTTCTATGTCTGTCAGTCAGGCACTGAGTTAGATCTGGCATGTGATCCTTGTTCCACAATTGCCTCAGTCTTCTATTACACCTACTCTAGCACCATATGTCTTTGAACGTCTTACTTTACCTTCTCTATCAACCAGATCACTCCCTTACTCTACCTCAACCTCCACTTCTATGGATTCTTCTTCTGCTGTTGCTGCTAAGGGAAAATAGAATACCTGCTAGTAAAGAAGGATACTGATTTCATTTTCTTGATAAGAATCTTGCTACATTTGTGTTCCTCTTGGTAATGTTTTTTTATTTATGTAATACATTATTCACTTCTGTTGTCTCTTTTGTCTTTATTTTTCTTCCTAATTATTGATAATCCCAAAAGGGAGAGAATCTCTATAAGGGAACACACACTCTATATCTATTATATGAACATTTAAACTATGATGTTAGAACAAATATACACTCTAAATATACATGATTTTTTATCATCAAAAAGGGGGAGATTGTTAGACTCATCATGTATTAATCATGTTTTAATGATCACAAATCATATTCAGTCTACAAACCTTGTTACTCTATATAATCTATCTCACATCAAATTCATAGTTGTTTAGTCAAAGCTATCCAATTCTCTTAAGTGCTATAAACTCTGTTTAGCTATATACTATCTTTTGATTTACTTTATAAAGATTTATATGACAAATGATTGAGTTTAATCCATTTCTTCAATATCACTTATTAATTCTAAATACAGATATTTACCAAAGTATGAGACACCGTGAACCAAACACCGTGACCATCAGACACCGTGATCCAAACACTGTGACCATGAGACATAGTTAACCAGACACTGTGACTATGAGACACCGTCAACCAGATATCGTGACCATGAGACACCATGACCATGAGACACTGTGACCATGAGACACCATGAACATCAAGAAAAAGTGAACATCAAGACACTGTGACCTCAAGAAACTATGACATCTAGACACCGTGTGAATGAGACACTGTTTCCATGACATACTATGACATCTTTTCCTAATCTGTTTTTTCACCTTTCAATTTAATCTCTAAGAGTCATATTTGAATATTTTAAATGCACTGACATAATTTATGTTTCTTTGTAGACATATCATATGACAGTATGAGGTATGAGGGGTAGAATACATGCAACCATTCGGCTCCAACACATGAAATCCAAGATAAAAGAGTAGTACATCCCAGAAAAATATATATGGAATTATACTGAAAAGAAAACCAAGATGGTGGGTGTGATCATGACAATCAAGAATACACTTTGAGAAATTTTTGAATAAATAATTGTCACATGAAATGCGGTGCTACTGAAGACCACACAAAGCATACTTGGATATCAGAATCGAGAACACCTCTGCAATATCAAACATCATAAAGAACACAAGCCGAATTTTTCTGACTTGTGACACTCTATTTTCCATACGAGGACTTGATTTCTACATCTTCTTCATCTCAGAAGTCCAGAGCTGCAAAGACTAACACTCATATCATTTATAAACCTATCATAATATTTCTTCTATATTGTGTAACATTTTTCTGTTTTTTGAGTGGTGTGTGTGTCTATATATCAAACAAACTCTATCTCCTACATTAAACTAAATTATATAAGATATCCTTACTAAAACATCTTTTTACACTTGTTTATACCCACAGATAGGTGTGGAAGACGTCCTTGTGTGACCTGAACAGTCATGTGTACTGTTGTTTAACCTCGATCCAGGGTGTGGATCAAGTTGATTTATATAAACTTCTTAGTGGTAGGTGATCACCAAGTTGAGTGGATTAGGTCTCAGCTTGATACTGAACCACTTGTTTCATATCTGTTGTGCTACTTAATTTAGTATTCTCTTTGTTACTCCTTTATAGTATAATTCAGAAATCACAAAATTCACTTTGATAGTTATTCTTGGAAAAAAAGTTATAATTGTCTTGTCTTAGTATAATAGCTTCAAAATTGACAATAATAATTGATATTAAGATTAATAAGAATTAATCAATCTTATAAGAATTTATTTAAATAGTCAATCTTTCATAACCGTATTACTTTTATTAACTGGGTTGTATTTAACCATATTGGGGAAACCTTTCTTAAGAATAATTTTTAACCTGAAATTTATATATATACTTAATTCACCCCCCCCCCCTCTTGATTAATTTAATCCAAACAATAGGGGGTTTCCATGGAATCCCGCCTTTGATGTCGCATTGGGCGCACAAGTTTTTTGGATCAGAGGGACTTTTAAGCGCATCCCCTGAATCTTCCTCATGCTTGCCTCCCAGGTTATGGAAACTTCTCATTCTCTTCCAAAAAAATTTTTTACTCTTTATCATCCTGATTCTAGCCCTATCTAAAATTTGGTTTCAAGAATTGTCTGCCCTCAGAATCGAAGCTGAAGACGGACCCGAAGATCAGATTCTGAGGGTCACACTGAAAAGGGGGGAAGTGCTCATTCAGTGCATGAAAGAACACAATTTGGGCGCGAAAACCTCTTTAGTGAGCGCAGAAGGTGTGTTCATGCCTATAAATAGGCTGAGGACCTGACATAGGCCCCCACTTTGACTTTTTCTACATGACACATGCTTTTCTCTCATGTGAAAAAATGGTCCTGATCGGCGCGTAAGTTTCCATGGCTGACTCTGGGTTTTGCGCACTACTCGACCTTTTTTGTGCAGATCGACACTATTGCACGCCACCATATATTTTTCATGCCGAATATTCATTATATCGCACCCATCCCATATAATTTAACAAATTTCCGCCCAATAGACTGATATCGAGAGGGTGGTTTTTGTAGCTACAAGGAGGACTCAGATGATCACGAACCCTCAAATTCATCATGCGGGGAGGGTTTTGTCTAACAACCAGATGATTTTTGGCATGATTACGCAAGATCAAAAAGATTATGTCCAGAGTGATAGCCTGCTGTTATGGAACTTTTCCCTTCTCGAGGAGGTGTTGATGCCCGGTTTCAAGATGGATACATCGTGGTCATGGTTGAAGCACGAGGATAGTCTCCTGCAGTTCCATATTACAAACAACAGCCATCCTGCTAGGAAAACACAGAACATAGGCATCTATATCTTAAATCTAAAGACCAAGAAGGTTGTGGGAAGTGATCCAGTTCCCAAGGAATATCCTACTCTTTATGAAAGTACTTTTAGAAGCTGTATTACTAATGAGATGAAGGGTTTGCGTGAATGGGATTTTAGATTTGGGGGAAACTTCACCAGTGAATGGGCATGGGCATACTGGGTATGCTAGACATGTGATAAATTTGGGCCGGATCTGCAGTCTATCGAACTTTTGGAAGCCGTTTGGATGTCCCAATTTGACTTATACCAACAACAGGATCTGGTAGCAGAGTTATTCAGTTTCTAGTCCCCTGATACCAACACCTTCCACATCAACCATGGGGAGGTGGGCATCAGTCTGTGGGGCATCAACTATATTTTGGGAATCCCCTCAGAGGGGTACCAGTACAACAAGTTCTTCCTGATGGGGAATGTCTGGGGGGATAGTACATGAACCCCAATCTTGTCATGGAACCTGATAGAGCTAGATAAAGAGGAGATGAAAATAAAATCTATTCTTAAAGACATATCCTATTAATGGTAGTTTAGTCTTTTCCTAATGCAAGGCACAACTTTAAAAATTCTAGGATGAGGGAATCAATGCCCAAACACATCTTAGAGGAGAAAATTAGGATCATACTGGAGGGTTCTAGAGGCATGAGAATACTAATCGTGGGGATTTGGTATAAATGAATGTCGGGAACCAAATGTAAGATATTCCGGGTTTCTTGCTTTATTCTTGAGTGGATGGTTGTCTCCAGTGAGGGACACAAGGATGAGGGTCCGCCCAGGGGTTCTAGTGAGTGTTAGGATTATGGAGGTGAAGAACAAGGTTAACCTAGGGGTGCTAGTGTTTTCTAGGCTGTACAGTATTCCGAGGCGTATCTCGAGGGGAAGTATGCCCAAGAGGATATGCGGACCGTTCCAGATTCTTCATGGCTGGGTCACAACCTACTGTGGTGGGTATGACTTCTCGAATTCCATTTTCCCCCTTGTAATGGTATGCAACCATCCCTCTTGAACATTTCCGGAATCCTCCCACTAACGCTCAGAGAAGAGGGGATCAAGCTCAAGATGAGCAACCACACCCACTTCAAATTCCACCCATTCTGAACCCTAGTCGTTCAAATGGTAGATGATGGTTAGGGGCCATTAGAGTAGAGGGAGTACCTACAAAGCATATGGGGTAGTGTACTAGTAGCCTGGATTTATGGTAAAATCTATTGCGAACCGTACGTGCCGACCAGGTTTGCCAGACAGTTTAGGTGCATGCAACGGATGCCAAAGAAAGTATATATAGAGGTTCGTGAAGAACATAATCCTTGTATTGTCTGCCATCTGTGGATTATGTTCACGATATCAGGATCAAGAGAAATCAACTCTTCCCCCCACCAACGTTAGTGTAGGCCTATCAATAGAGTATGCCAAACACTAGATGAAAACATATCCTGAGGCGATTATTTTGAAACGCATTAGGAAAATCAATGAGGCTAATGTAGAACCCCATGAATTGGGAGATAGATGAGTTGCCCTGGGATATTTGGGACAAATAATGGGTTGGGTGGCCATCATGGCATAGGCTAGTACTTCATTAGCAGGAGCATCGCAAGATGAGAATGTGCCTCCACCTGCTGGGGAAGTGTGGTCCCGCATGCGGCCTCATGGGCCAACCAGGTAACATCAGCGAAATCAACTTAGGTATCTCCGGAAGATGACTCCTGATGCCATATTCCCCTCTCTGTGGTATTCTTGGAGAACACTGTGGAACTTTATGTCCACTGAAGAATTGTGGCAGAGGTCGGTACACACGAAGCTCGATTTTCCAGAGATAGGGCGCATCCAGATAATGGATAGGGTAAACTTTCATCACCGACATGCCTACCTGACAACTATGGATATGTACGCATTCATGCAGGGGTGGTATGAAGAATTGCATCTCATGTTGAAAGTGATGCTTGTCCAGGAACATGGCCCAGAGAAGCTTCCATCTGAGGATGAAAGTATAGAGGAAAAAGAATAAGAAGAGGAAGGAGAGGAAGAAGAGGAAGAAATGGAAGAAGGTAGAGATGAAGAAGAAGATGAGTAGAACCAAATTGAAGGTATATGTGGCGAGGGACCCTCTAAAGCTCCTAATCATCAGAGAATCTCTCGGGAGATTGGAAATATTGTAGGCTCTCACAAAAAACTGGTTGAACAACTCTAGGTGAGTCTTATTCTTATCTCCATTGGATTTCATCTCCTCACAATTCCCAATTTTTCAATCGAACTTTATCCCATTTAGGAACAAATGGGAATGGATTCCTGAGAATCATTCCCCGTGGGGGATGAAGACACACCTACGGACGTAATAGAACATTCTCAAGAACCTATCCTCAGAATCGAACAAGGAGGGGAACTGGCTATGGCTAGGACAGGCGGTGATGAGCCTAAAGGAAGAGATGAAATAGAAGCCACTGAGCTTCCCACCACCCCCACGGTCTGGGATGAGACGACACTGGTGATTGAGTTAACAAGTTCTGAAGGATCCCCTGTGGTGGCGGTTCCCTCTATGAAACAGGCGCTAGACACTTCCATGCGTGTATCCTATAAACCTTTATCTTCAATGTCTCTATTCTTTTTTGGTAAATTTGGTTAACCAAGACACTGATCCCCAATGCACTGATTGCAAGGTTAGAGGCTCGACAGACCATTGGGTCTAGAACATCTGCAGCATCCCTACCAGTGACCAAATTAACTCTTGTAGAAGCAACCATTCAAGGTGGTCCCGCCCTGGTTCTTAACGATCCACCAGATGAGATAATGGGTGGCAATGCTACTGGGGTAGAGTTCTAGCCGGACGAGGTTGGAGTCTCTTGCAAAGAAGGAGTCCCCAAAGAAGACCCTTCCACTGAACTCCTCGCTTATTACCCCGAATGAGAGGGAAAACACTACAAGGATGAAATAGGCATACCATAGGGGCGGCCACTAGACAGAACCTGACCAGTAGGAGGGGTCGCGGCTAGATGGGGTGTATTTGTGCATCGGAGAGGGTAGTGGGTGCAAAGGACGAAGGCTGAGGGGAGTAGTGGGGTTCACGCGAAAGTAGAGTAGGCGCGCCATCCTTGAGTAATTGCCGGAGAGGTTGCGGGTGGAAGCCATCGGTGGAGAGAGTCCAAGGGGTTGTGTAGGTGGCCGGACGGAGCAGAAGTAGGGGCGACGCCGTCTTGTAAGAGTCACCAGGAAGGCATGCACCATCGGACAGAGCGGTGAGTTGCTGGCATGGGAGAGCAGGGCGCAGCGGACCTTGGGGTGTTCGGGGAAGATATAGGGCGCAACATGATGGGGTCAGGAGGCAGAAGTAGGCGTCATAATGGCTTGAGGGAAGGGAAAAGATGCGTGCAACAAAACTAGGGAGAGGGGGGGCTAGGTCGCGACGGGAAAAGGGGTAAGGGGAGGAGGCTCAACCCTAATGGGAAGAAAATAAAAATAAAAACAAATAAAAACAAACAAGATAAAAAGAAAAGAAAATGATAATAAAAATAATAATAATATAACTAATGAACTAAAGCAAAAGTATTCATAATAAATAAAATAACATAATCATCATCAATAATATTTATAATAATAATAAGACTCAATAATAATTATTAATATCCCCAAATAATAATTGTAATAATATTATTGTCATTAAATAAATTTTTTAAAGTTTATTCAACTTCTAATTTTCATTTTATTTCTATTTTATTATTCATTCTTATTTCATCATCTTGTTATGTTTTAACTCATTTTGAAATTTGGGCAGACCGCGCGGTATCAAAACTGTGTCATACACCTGCGTCCGGTGATGCAAAACCCAAAATACTCTTAATGATAATAATTATTATTATAAACTAAAATATGAATAATGATGAGAATAATAATAAAAATAATAAAACTCAATTGATGGTACTAAAATAAAAATAAAAAGTTATATCTATTATGATAATAATAGTAATAAATACCTTTAATAACATTGTTATTATTATCTGAAAAAAAACTCTTATTTTATTTGATTTTTATTTCATCACACAATTAATTTTATTTCTTTATTATTACTCTATTTTATTTAATTAATTAACCATCGAGTAGGGTGTGCGATGAACCGGTCAAGGTCGCGCGGCGACCTAGGTGAGGCCGCGTGCCTTCGACCGTGGTTCGATGGACACAGTCAAGGAAAAAACATTCATTTATCAGCACAAAGTGCAAGACCCCAATCAGGCTCGGCCTGTATTTCATATAAAAAGAATAATAATAATTAGAAGCGGATAAAATTATAAGATGAAAACAAAAATTCGAAACATGACGCAGCGTAATGTCCGGGTGTGACAATTCTCCCCAACATAAAGCTTTCTATCCCCGAAAAGCCACAACTAAGGTTGAACCCCAAAGAAGAAACTGATACCCCACTAAAGTTCAAATAGGATCCCCACAATCAACAAGCGAAAAGAGGCAAAAGCATCGTGCTCAGAGAAAGTGACTCAAATGAAAACCTTAATAAATGCATAAAAAGACTTTCTAATATGTGTCGCCCACCCAAAGAGATAGAACGCCTCCAGTTGACTGATCAAGGAAAGCAACTCTCGCACCCACAGAAACCAACTTCACAGGACGAAACAACTCAAGAACTATTAAAAAACTACACCATTTAGATATAACGGACAAACAAGATCAAACCACGTCTAAGGAACACTCTTATCACTTATCACCAAGCAATATTTAGAAACGGAACTGAAAGGTCAACATGGGGAAGTCTGAGGGGCTCCACACCATTAAGAATATACCAACGCCCAAGACTAGACTGGAAAACCGAAACAGGGAGGTCCGGGCAGACTCCCCGCCATAAAGTAAAGTCCAACACTGATTTATTCTAGAGACCTTTGTGCGAGACCCATTATGGGTCTCCCCGCCATTAGAACTAATATAGGATACATAACTTTGAAAATTTCCTGATGGTGACCGAACACCCCACCACAGGGTGTGGGGAGGGAGGGTCCCAATAACTAGGGCGTCAAAACCACGACCCAAGACAACAAACATCTCTACGTCCCTAGATGAGAACTATTCAAATCAGAGACCGATTTACCTAACAGGCCCCATAAGGACCACTAAAAGCGATTAAACCTCATGGGATTCAACCCCAGGACTTTAAGGCAATGAGTCGATTATGGCCCATCATAGCCACAGAAAACCTCACACACCAAAATGGGCCATTCGAAATAGAACCATGTGAAACAATTTAAATCTGCTTCACCATCAATACCGATGATATAAATAAGGTTGGGGTCTCATACACTCTCATGGTTCCTAACCACACGCGAGCTTTACTCCAAGGCCGACGGCTGGAGCCCAAATGTTTGAAGCAACTCATGCCACGCAGGAAGGTAATGAAGACTCTCGAAAAGAGTTTCCCCTTTTTGGGTGTCACACGCAACCATACCGCAACCGAGAAAACACCAACAAACACAATGCACCATGAAATCCAACTACTCCATCGTGGGACATCCACCAAAACATGGGTTTGGATGATACACTTGCATCACTTCTTCACCTTGACCAAGAAACTTAAGAAGGGAAGACGCACAACAAACACTCCCCATTGAACAGACAATTAGAACTCCCTAAGAGGACACACTCCAATGAAAATATGGATTCTGCAACGATTCTTTGAAATCCACCCTTGCTCTTCAAAGAGGAATCACGCTACGAGGCGTCACCAAACATGAACTTTGCAACCGATAAAAGAACTACGAGCCTTTCAGGACATCGGTAAGCGTAGATAACTCTAAACCACCTTCGAACTTCCCCATTGGAATTCCTTTCACCGATCCTTGGGGGAATCTACAAATAAAACGATGTAAAACTTCGTACCTAACGACTCAGACAACTCAAAAGGACGAAACTCCTATCAAATACCCTCCTGTCTATCATTAAACTGTGATAGGATCCGCTTAACCAAAAAGGGTTAGGGATGGACTTAGAACTTTCACTAAAATGTTAGGGTCATTAATTTAATCAACTGGAGGGTTGTTCAAGGTAAAATTACTTGTGGATGCTCATCAATCGCATGTTAACACTTTATGGGGGCGTACACTAGTTAAGAAAAAAAACCATGGACCTAGTCAAACTTGTCCAATGGCCATGACATATCGCAAGAGACCACTAAACGTGAAGGGGGAACCAATGCAAGGGCTTCCCAAATCATTTTTCAAAAGAATTCACAAACTATGCACTTGCACACCAACTTACAAATAAAAATTCAAACTCAAGAAAAATATCATTCAAAATGGATTTTCGGCTCGAAATGCCTCACATCCAACATTTCAAAAACAAAAGGACACCCAAGGAAATCACCAGTTACTAAAACACCAAATTCTCATTTAACAAAACATTTTGAAAATAAACAAAGGTAGTGGGTTGCACAAACACCAATGGTGTCCCATGGGCCTCGCACAAGTATGTTCTCGTGCCACACCAGCACCCACCTCATGTATGTCCAGGCACTCATCTACTCATTCCATTAACCATTTCCCTTTCCATATACACTCATATATGTGGTTGACCATGAGAGCTCCAATGATCAAAACCAGAACTTTCCAGTTTTCAAAACCAAACATTCAACCCATGTCACGATCTGACCCAACGGGGCTCGAGCTGCGACTCCCCAAGCCCGCCTCCAATAGGCCAGGGGCTGGCGACCAATGCCGAGTAGGCTATCACACACATGGGAGGCATTAGCCTAAGGTACCTGTACACACGCACCCACAAACACCTCCATGGAAGAGTGCAGAGATATATCAAACTGAAAAGGAAATGCATGCATACATCTATCCCAAACCAGAGTACAACAGAAGTACAAAGAGAAAAACAGGGCCCACCAAAATAAAACTACAAAGCGCGTCCAACCTGCTCTGAAGAAGGGGAACACTGCCACAAACACCCGTCGAAAAGCTCCCTCGGCACAGCTCCGATAAACACCCCGGTCAACTTGCTCACTAAGCTCCACCTCCTCCGGGTCCTCCTGGGACTCCGTCAAAAGGCCTGCGATATGCACAAGACACAAACATGTGCGGGCAAAGCCCGTGCAGGGGTGAGTATAAACATACTCAGTACGCACCCCAAAAACCCAAAACCCAAGGGAGCAACTGAAAGGCAACAGTCCGCTCAACCCAGCCAGAGGGAACCCAGACGAGAGAGAAACTCCATCTCGTGACCATCCTCGGCTAAACACAACTAGTCATCTCAGCTCAGCTCAGGTGTATGCCGATACACACACCTTGAACAATCCAGATATAAACAGCTCACGCAATAAGCCACATGAGGTACCGACCTCAACACCAGCTACCGTCCTAACCAGGAGAGTACACCGCACAAACACTGTCATACCAGATGACACTCATCCGAGAGATACACACCATAAGGTCCCAAACAAACATCTCAGACGCTCACCCGAGAGACCACGCTCGTCGGATAACATCACTGAGGAAACCTCGCTGAAACAACATAAACACCAAACTCCTCGGATAGGGGATCGCCGCTAGGGTCCGCTAGGGGATACCAAGACCCACTCTGGTATACGTAGCACACAGACAGGGGATCACTCCCAGGGTCCGCTGGGGGATACCACGACCCGATCTGGCATACATAGTTCTCATAGATAGGGGATCACACCCAGAATCCGCTGGGGGATACCACACCCGATCTGGCGCTCGACAGAAGATCCACACTCAGATAGAGGATCATCGTCCATATAAAGATGGTCACGACGATACCGAAACCCTATCTGGTATAACTCGCGATGTAGGGGATCGAACCGATGATGCTGCAACCCTATCGAAACCACGCGCTGAGTAGGGGATCACATAACCAACGATACTGTAACCCTACTATAAACCACATGCTGAGTAGGGGATCATATATCCGACGATTCCACAACCCTACTGATCATGGCCCACCGCGTAGGGGATCATATTTCCGATGATTCCACAAACCCTATGGGGTTAACCTGCTAGATAGGGGATCGTCGCCCGTAAATAAGCGGTCATAGTGATACCAAGAACCCGATCTAGGGTAAAGCTGATAGAGGATCCACTCTGGGCCCACCAGAGGGATACCACAACTCTAACAGTTTAAACATCCCATCGAGAGGATCACAAACACATACGAAGGTTGTGATGCCACATGAGCCCTCGTAGGAACGAACCAAGGGATAACCCTCAACCACTGCTGGTCTAAACGTCGCTAACCCGGGCGACCCACCACAACGCCACACTGCGCACCACCTAGGCCAAAACTGAGGCCACCATCGCGTTCCACGCGGAAAAACACGCAGGACATGCTGTTTACTCCCCCGAAACGGAGCACCGGTGAAAAAGGCACTATTCACCATAGCTAGCTCGTGTGGGGCTCACACAACGATCCGAAAACCAATCAAGTGGACCATACCACGATGATCCCCTCGGAAAAACAAGCGGAATCGACTACTCGCTCGTCCGAAACGGAAACCCGGTGAAAAAGCCGCTATTCACTGAAGCCCAGCTCGGGTGGGGCCCACGCCTGGATTCCGAAACTCATCGAACAGAACAAACCATTGCGTTCCTCTCGGAAAAACACACAGGATCGACTATTCATCCGCCAAAATCGGACTCCTGGTGCAAAAGCTGCGTTTTTTCGCAAACGCCAAACCCCAGCCTCGTGGGGCCCGCACCCCGTTCTCAGTCCCAACACCCGGAAACCATCTCAAAAACTCCTTCGTACTATCAGGGTCTTAACTCCACTGACGGCACGTCAATCAGACGCTCCGGGTAGAAGTTACAACGGCCCGAAGTCGTAAAATAATAAAATAATATTATTTTATACGACGTTTCTAGCTCACGGGCCACAATCGCGATCCTTTAAACCCTCGAACCCACAACGGACGGTTCGGATCGTCGTCAGGTTCACGTCGCCACAAACGTCGCGCGAATCCGGCTACTGGTTTGCAAGATACGGGGGTTTAAAGACCCCCGTATGAGAAAAGAGGCCGGACCGGCCGCCGCCGCCGGCCCGCCCTGGCCGGCGCCCCGCCGCGCCGACGGAACTTCCATAGACTTCCGGGGGCACCCCGTCGGTCCGTTTTGCGATCCGGAGGCGTCTACATGACCCTTGGGACCCGATCTATGCTGCTACAGCTTCAATTTACAGAAAAACGCCGCAAAAACAGGATTGGGGGTTAAAACTCAAATCCGCCTACCTCGCGGGCGAAACGCCAACGTTTTGCCTCAGATCCGCGCTCCAGAGCTTCTGCTGCGCGCTCCTGGAACGTCCGTCGTCAAATTTAGAGCTCGTGGGTTCTTCGTTTTCTCGATTCGGCGAAGTGGCGGTGAAGAACGACGAACAACGTCGAGAGGAACGATAGGGGGGGGGGGGCGCTGATATTTATATCAGCGGCCCGCCGGCGCCAAACCCGCCTCGGACCCGACGCCCGATGCGAACAAAAGTAAGGTCACCCCTAGGGTAAACACGCCGTTCTAAACGCAACTGCGGACTTAGATTTTCCATCCGAGACTCTGTTCAGAAGTTATCCGAGCCGACGCTCGCACACTAACTTCGCTACTTATTTATGAAAACGCCCCTGGTCGCGTTTCTCACCGCAGGCATGCGCCCGCAAATTTTACACCCTGCCTAGGGTAAATGGCACGTTCCAGACGCAACCGTTCCCTCAGATTCCCGTTCTGAGCTACCGTTTAGGATATATCACACCCCCACCACGTGCATAGTATAAAAATACTTAATATTTTTATAAAATTAATTTTGGGGACACCGTGCCTCAGAATCGCACGCCATCTTCGCACCTAGATCTGGAATTATTCGTAGAAACATTCCAAATTCTGACAGGGCCAAAAACCATGAGTCTCTACATCCTCCCCCCCTTAGAACTTTTCGTCCCCGAAAAGCCCTATGCACAAGGAAAGCGACTGGACTCTCAACTGGGTCTCACACACCAGCGAGCTCACCAACAAACATCTATGCCCGAACGTATAAGTCAGAGGAACTCATCCGCCACACCTCAATACTATCTGCTTTGGGCGGCACTCACTCGCCTGCACGGTTTTAATCGCGTCACAAAAACGTGTCTCGATGGGGGAAAGATCCCCCTTCCTCACGCATTCGAAGCATGTGGAATAACTCCCACACAGGGTCTTACCAACGCCCTGAACAAAACTCGAGCAAACAACAAAAGGAAAGAGTATCGCTAAACAGTGTCTATCAAACTACTGCAGTAAGTAAAAAAGACACAAGGCATAGATCTACCCATCCGCGGTGCCTCTGGGTCGACTACCTCCAGGGCATGCATCTGTCCTCGCCCTCGGCCACCAGCTCCCTAAGCTTGGCGTGGACCACCTGGGGGTGGGGGTGGTGGCAACTGGTACTGCCTACCACCGCCTCCTACTGCAGCAGCTCCACCGCCACGTCCGCCTCCCTGCGGTCCTCCTTGCTTGAGACACTGCCTCTTCCAAGGCGGTCCATCGACCGGCTCCCTCTCAGCAGCACGCCGGGTCGGAAAATCTCTAGCAAGATGTCCCCAACCGTCGCAAGCGTAACACCACCTCTCCTGCAGCTGACCAAAACTGGACTGCGAGCCCTGAGCCTCAGATCCTCCATTCTGGGGTCGCCTCCTGAAACGTTGACCACGTCCTGACCCCTGAGTCTATCATCAGCTACCAGATGCTGATCCGACTGACAAATTCTCAGCTCTCGCGTGCCCAGCACTAACAGGTGAGATCTGCTCGGCCAGAAAGCTCTCAACCACCAGCGCTCGTTCCAGCACCCCAGAATAGGTTGGTAGGCACAAGGAAACCACACCTGCTCAGATGTCCCTGCGTAATCCCTGCTCGAAGGTCCGAGCCCTAAAGAACGGGTCTCGAACCATATCCAGGGAGTAGCAAGACAGGTCTGTAAACCTCGTTGAGTACTCCAACATAGTCATGCTCTCCTGTCGAAGCTGCAGAAGCTCCTGGATATGCACTGAGCTCAGCGTCACCGGATAGAACTCTTCCCTGAAGAGCCGCTCAAACTCTGCCCACGTGAGCGTCTCCTCTTCATGGGACTGCGTCACCAAACTCCACCATTGCCCGGCAGAACCATGCAGAAGGCTCGCCGCTAGGACCACCATCTAATCTGGAGGTGTCCTCACTAGGCGGAAAACTCGGGTGACTGCCTCAAGCCCGTCATCAGCTGCCTAGGGGTCTGGATCACCCCGGAACATCAGAGGTCGCTGCCTCTAGAACTCGTGCAACACACTCAGCCTGTGCGCAACCTCGTCCTGCACCGCCGACACAACCAGCTACTCGACAGGTGGTGGCTCAACTGGCAGACCACCTGGAGGTGCAACCTCAGAACCTGCGCCCTGCTCCACAGACACTACACGGGGCGGTTCATCAGCACAATCCTTTTGTGGAACCCTCGGTGGCTGTCGTCGTGGATTCATCCTGAAATACATTCAAGACGCACCACAGTCAAATAGTATATCTGGAGAGCTGACTCAAGAAGGACAAGGAAAAAACCAAAACCCGGTGTGCTCGGAATTAATTTTATAAAAATATTAAGTATTTTTATAAAATTAATTTCGGGCACACCGGGCCTCAGAATCTCACACCGTCTTCGCGCCTAGCTCTGGAATTATTCGTAGAAATATTCCAAAGTCTGACAGGGCAAAAAACCCGAGTCACTACAACCCACACTTTTCAAACCTTATACATCATTTCATTTTTTTAAAGCGCTACATTTGAAAACATTTTCCAAGACTAAATAACTTTTAGTTAGAAAACAGATTTCCATGAATCCAAAACAAAGAGGCAAGTAACAATGCAATAGGAGACTAGTGTTGGCGGGTGACTCATACATATGGTTTGTGGCCATACGCCAATCACACCACCAGCACAGAGAGTATTCTAGGTTTGCGTCCATGGCTCCACATGGCTTGCTAGACCCTGCAAGCTCACTAGGACCACTTACCTTACTCCCCATTAATTTCCCCTAACCACAATTATTCACAATGACCAACGGCTCATACAAACCTCAACTTACTCTAGTAACTCGAGTCCTGCCACCAGGTGTGCTAGCCATTCACCTTGATCTTAGCTATAAAGTTGAGTTCTAACACCCTTAAATTTTATCTACCCTAACTCTATCCCAGAAGAACATGACCCAAGAAGCAAAACCTGCCCTGGTACCATTTTTTCAAGAACCAGGCTATGTCGACATCCGACCCGATGCCCGACCCGGTCCGCAACATGGCCCAAAAGGCATTCCCAATCCCCATAGGCTGGTACTAGTGCTCGGGTATCAAAACTAACACATGGGAATGATTTACCCAAAAAAGAAAACACAAAACAATTGGAAAGATAAATAAACTAAAACTACAAATAGACAAACAAACAAGTCCATAAACTAAAAATCAAATTCAGTGGTCTACAACGTGAAACGACATCCAGAAAGTAACGACAACAAAAGAAACTAGAACTATAACTCAAAACTCTAAGCATCAAGAGAGGTGTGACATCCACAAGCCACAAACACCAACTTTCATGAGAAGACCATCAACATCCTGAACCACCATCGCTGAGCATGATGCCTCAACCTGGAATACATAGAGAAAAGGGTCTACATACACCCTAAGTTGTATGTAGGGTGTGAGCGAAGAGCCCAGTAGGAAGTAACCCAATAAAAAGGTTCCACGTATAATTATTAAATTACAAATACATTTTCAATATTAACTAAATCAAATAAGTAAATGATTCCACAGGTTTAAAGAAAACATGATTAAAGAAAACAATTTCAAATGGAACAACTTAAATTAAAACACACACACCCTTACTTTTTAAAATAACAAATGTGTCACACTGATGAGTGCAAAGTAACCAATGAGAACAAAATATGGGAGAGGCCTCATGGGTGTTAGCTAGCTTGGGCCTCTAGATGTTCGTGTCACGATGAAACATGGATTATAAGGCTACAACCCTCAGAAAACGTGGATTAGAATGCCACGGCCCTCAGAAAACTTGTCTTATGTTTAGTTAGTGTTGTAATCGTCAGTCCTTCCTATGAAACTGGGTCGAGTCACCTCCGTAACAGTAGTCCACTAGTCTAGTCCACCCTCCTAGCTACCAGGGCTTCCCGGTTTGTTCTCAAACAGGTTTCAAGTTCATTTCACATGTCACACTAATGCATAAAAGTCAAATAGGGTATTTACGCATGAAAAATCACAACTTTCACACCCAAACCTTCTTTTAAAACCATACACACCAAAATATTTTCAAAATATAATCTGCATAGGTTATATACTCAATTAAACAATCTCACAATCTAAAAAGATACTTATCATTAAATGAACCACCACTTACACACATAAAACATGTTTTGAAATAAGGCGCACAATAAAACATTTTTCAAACATGTTTCACACCATTTTCATAATTAAGTAAACCATAAAAAAATTATAAAGTAATAAAAAAAGAAGTGTGTCAAGTGGATTTGTACAACCTAAATTATACATTTATAAATTCAAACTCATCCACACATCACATGCACTCAAATGAAATTTTAAACTGTGACCTGCACCACCCAAATAGTTTGATGGAAAAACTTACACAATATGAAAACCACAATTGCATAAACCAAAAAATTAAACAAGACAAAAATAAAAACTTATAAAACAATTTAGAAGAAATATCTGGGTGTTAACCACTAAACCCACACAAACCCCTCTTTTATGACTAAAATCACACGACATCATGTCAAAAATACAATTTTCACCACTTTCACAAGTTAATAATCTAACCGCATAATTTAAAAATCACTAACAACTAACTAGATAAAGGATCATAACAAAAAACACACTCTTATATAAACATGCAAAAAATAATTCAATATAAAAAAATTACAATGAAAACTCACTTCACACTAAAAAATTAATTAAATAAAATGTTAAAAAAATTAACATTTCAAATTAATTTATCAAATAATGATTAGACATCGATCCACCTACCTCGGGTGAATAAACTCCTGAAACATTTGTGTGAAATTTTCAAATTCCAGCGTGAAACTTCATTCGCGTGCCGTTTTCATCATAAGGAACCTAGAATGGACCTTAATTAAAGAACTAAAACCATAAACTTAAAATTAGAACCCTAAAATCAGACCCCTAATGAGTGGAAAAACACTACAAGGAAGAAATAGGAAAACCGGAGGGGCGGCCACTGGATGGAATCTGGCATGTAGGTGGGGTTGTGGCTAGATGGGGAGTCGATGTCCATCGGAGAGTTTAGAGGGTGCAAATCTGGAAGGCCAAAGGGAGTAGGGGCGGTCGCGTGCAATTAGGGGAGGCACGCCGGCCTTGGGGAATCATCGGAGAGGTTGGGGGTGGAAACCGATAGGGAGGAGAGGTGAAGGAGCTTTGCGGGTGGCCGGACGGAACCGAAGTAGGGGCGGTGCCAAATTAGAAGAGTCTTCGGGAAGGTGCAGACCATCGGACAGAGCGACAAGTGGTTGTCTTGGGAGATCAGGGCGCGACGGACTAGGGGGTGTCCGGGGAAGAGACGGGGCGCGACACGATGGGGTTGGGAGGCAGCAGTAGGCGGCATAATGGCTTGAGGGAAGGGAAATGCTCCATGCAACAAAACCAGGGGAGCTAGGTCATGACAGGAAAAGGGGTAAGGGGAGGATGCGCAACCCAAATGGGAATAAAATAATAAAAATTTAAAACAAACAAGATAAAAAGAAAAGAAAACGATAATTAAAATAATAATACTATAACTAATAAAATAAATAAAATGTATTCATAATAAATAAAATAACTCAATCATCATCAATAATATTTATAATAATGATAAGACTCAATAATAATTATTAATATCCTCAAATAATAATAATATTATTATTATTGTCATTAAATCAATTTACTAAGGTTTATTCAACTTATAATTTTCATTTTATTTCTATTTAATTATTCATTATTATTTCATAATCTTATTATTCTCTAACACATTTGGAAATTAGGGTAGACCGCATGGTCTCATAACCATGCCCTTCACGTGCGTCCGATGATGAAAAACCCAAAATACTCATAATAATAATAATAATAATTATAAACTAAAATATGAATAATGATGAGAATAATAATAGAAATAATAAAACTCAATTGATGGTACTAAAATAAAAAAATATATCTATTATGATAATAATAATAATAATAATGTCCCTGGATAACATTGTTATTATTATATAAAAACTCTTATTTTATTTTATTTTTATTTCATCACACAATTAATTTTATTTCTTTATTATTAATCCATTTTATTTAATTAATTGATCATCGAGCAGGGCATGCGATGAACCAGGAGAGGTCACGCAGCGACCCATGTGAGGCTGCGTGCCTTCGACCATGGTGCGCTGGACACAGTCAAGGCCAAACCATTTATTTATCAGCACAAAGCGGAAGACCCCAGTCAGGCTCGGCCCATATTTCATATAAAAAGAATAATAATAATTATAAGTGGATAAAATTATAAGATGAAAATAAAAAATCGAAACATGATGCAGTGCAAAGTCCGGGTTTGACATTACTGATAACAGTGCATAACATTTGCAGATAAGAAATGAAATGCACCGTTCATGGAGATGGTAAGTTGTATGTAGGCATGAACACTACTTTCATTTCAATTTCATATTTAATGAAATGAAAATTTAATGATAAATTTGTATATTTTAATTACATTATAATATAATATATAATTTCAGTAACTCCATCCTTTATATGTTCCACCTATGGCATGAATAAGTCACATCACTTTAAGGGGGCGATTGTCCGCACTTCCTCAAATTAAATTATCATATTTACCCATTATGAAAACCATAAAGGAATGATATAAATGAAAAATACAGAAGAATAGAGACAATATAAATATAATATATATAACATATAAATATAGTACCATCATAATGGACACCATGAGAGGCGGTAGGAGATAATTTAACAATCATCATTTCATGAGGCAGTAGTTCGTTGTCCATAGAAACAGTATTTTTGTATCCATTAGATGGAGTTATGTAGAAGTTTAGTTAGAATGATTCTCATAAAAACAACCTAGTATATTAAGGATAATGGTTTTTTATGTAGAAAATTAATAATAAGAGAATATATAGTGAAGAAGTAAAATAAAAGAAAAGAATTTGAGGGAAGATGTTACATTTAAATCGGGTAACTCCCATTGGTTTGAACCAAAAGGCTTTATTGAAGTACCTTATGCCTAATTTAAGGCATATATTAGTAAGATAGTGATTTTTTGAGATTATTTGGGAAGATTTTGGATGATCCAAGTGGCTTGAGAGGTGTGAGTAATGGGTTATAGGTGATGGCTTTTTATAAGGGGGGAGTGTCTCTTTAGGAAAGTTTGAAAAAATTATTTTATTATAAACTAAATTTTGATCTCAAAAGTTTCCCAACTAATTTAATTCTAATATAAGGTGATTATATTTCTATATCCTCTTATCCATAGGGTTGTAGACAATTTTAGGGCATAAAATTAACCTTATAATTTATATTTAAACATGAGTTAACTAATTTAACTTTTACCATGTCCTCTTGTATATTCATACTATATGGTTATTATATTATAATAAAATGCCGAGATACAAAAAAATGGTTCATTAATAACATTAGTGACATAATATATGTAATTTGGATGAATATTAGATTTTTAGGATTATTTAATCATTTAATAAAATGGTATTCATTTTAAGAACCCATTTATGTCCTTATAAACTATTCATATCAGGACTTTTAAAAAATATATAACAACATGATTATTTCGAACAATCAACATTAATTAAATTATAAATACTTATAATCATCCATAAAATTCATGTATGGCATAAAAAGTTAAAAAATAAATTTATGTTAATACTTATAATCTCATTTATTCAAAACATCTATTAATGAGGTAATCATTGCATCATCATTGTGTCAGAAATAAATTCATTTATTTAAGGTCTAAATTTTTTTAAATAAAATAACATGATATATGAAACTTTTTAAATTTATAATGACTATTTATAGTTGAATATATCACTTATATAACCCCATATACTATTGTTTTACTAAAAGATAAATGTTTATGTTATTTATGTCTTACATTAAATTAATTAATATAAAATGTCATTATCACTCCTAAGTGGCTCCATGGGGTCCCAAAATCCACCCAAGGATTACAATGGTAGGAAATTTATCATACAATAGTATTATAAAACATGTTAGGGAAATTTAATAATATTATTATATTATTTTTTACCCTTATTTACCAGATTTTCCCTTTAACCATGGTAAATAAAATATTTGCTGAAATTATTATTCATAATGTATAAAAAGAAAAGTTAACTATTTAAAAAATTTGGACCTCAAAATTACAAATATTTAATCCATTTTTACTAATTCAAAACAAAAAAAATTCAGAAATTAATTTAAAATTAATTCTCGTTGTCAAAATAAAATGTGTGTTTTTAAGAAATAATAACTATCGAAAGATTGAAAAACTTTTATGTTAAATTTGAAAGTAAAATTACATCCAAGGACCTAAATTGAATTAAATGAAAAATATATAATCTAATTTCACATTAAAACTAATTAAAATGATAATATAACCATATAAATAGATTATATTAAAAGTCAATTTTGAATTAAAATGCAGTATTTTTTCACTATTCATTACAAATGAACTTTATCAGAAAAATACCAAAATTCCATATAAAGTAAATTTTGATGTCCCTATTCTAAAGAATAATTTTATTTGGTAAAATAGAAGATATAAAAGTAAAAAAAACTATATTTAAAAATGGTTCTCCATCAAGAGGTGGTAAATCGACCATTTAAAGAATATTAGAGTATTTATGCTTAAAATTGGATTCATTCACATTTTAAGAGTCTAACTATTATTGGATAAATTTAAATACATTTAACAAACATTTATACTAATATTGTAGTTAGTTATGTTCACTCTCTCCTATACAACAGATAGGTGTTAACTACCATTTAAAATAATATTATATTTTTATTATTATTTTCAATATGACTCAGGATTATGTGCAGCATGAGATTTCAGAGAAACCCGTTGTTACGTGTCAGGTACGCCATCGAAAATAGCATCCCCTTTAAATTAAAATTAATATTTAATTGAAAAATATTAATAAATATGAAAATATCATATTCTTTATTTACCTGGGATGTTATATTTCACATTTTAGCTATATGGTTACTTTAATAGTTCACCCATCATTAAAACCCCTTTGTCTAAGGGTGCATGATTTTCACTAGCTACCCTCACGGTTTGGAAAAACCGTCAACCCCCTCCAGTGGCTCAACACAAGCCATAGATTTCTTTTTGTGACAAACCACATAGATTTCACTAATTCTGCTCTAACCATTCATAGCCTCATGGGCCTGCCTCCAAAATTTTCAAAAATCTTCTTCAATGAAACAAAACCAAGACCTAAATCAAAGGAGACTAAATATAGTTCATGAAGTAAATTTATGAAAGTAATATAACATTACAGAAATATTATCATACTGAAATTATCACTCAACATTCATCCAATATTGAATACCCTAAATAATCATTCAAAAATCTTTTAAATAATCATTGTAATAGTAAAAAAACTAAATTTTAATATTTCAATGATAAATACTATAAAAAATCACAAAAAAATCACTAAAATTCAATATTTAAATAATTATAAAATATATTCTTATATATATCATTAATTATAAAATTAGAAACATTCAATTGAAGTTTATAAAAAAAATGGAATAAGTTTATTATAATCCTATTTGAATTAAAAACAATAAAAAATCATAATAAAATCATAATAAAAAATTCATTTTAAGTTCCAAGTGATATGTTCATACACGAATATAGTAGTTTATTTGATCTTTATTTAAATATGTATAAAACGGTGTGAAAACACTTCACATATGTTGATGTGATTAATAATGAATTCATGTAATCATTAGAATAATTTAAACAGTTCTTATGAAGATGTGGTAGTTCAACATAGCAATGAAAACAAGAAAATGGGGAAATATAAAGAAAACATATTTTTGTAAAGTGAATTTTCATATACATGTAATGTGACAAAAAGTTAAGATGAGATCTATATAAATACAGTAATGGTTAGGAATAAATTTTATATATTGGGTAAGAGAAGAAAGAAATTTTATAAAGGTAAATATGTTGAGTTGTCACTGTGAATGGGTATCTAGGAACTTGAATATGGTTAACTTAAGCATTCCCAAGGATAACATGAAATTTTTGGAGACATATAAATGAGATATTTTTAAAGTTATAAAATAGTTTAGATACATTTCATATATTTTACTAAGCATTGTGTTAGGGTATATATAACACAACATAAAGCTAAAACAAAAATTGAATTGATCATGTAAGGTTAGATTCAAGAGTTATGTAACAGTAACATAAGATTATATGACTTGTCTAAGGGTGAATAAAATTCATGCAAGGGTAAAAAATAGTTTGATGACAGACATAAGGGAATGATAAAACATGAATAAGGGTAAATAAAACAAAATAAAGGGTGCATAAGGTTATAGGCTTACATGTGTAATGGTTAAAATGAGTTGTGTAAAGGTAAAGGACAACTTTCAAAAACTATGTAAGGGTATAGAAATACTTTCAAAACATACAGAAGGGTACGTTATAACTTAGGTAAATATAAGAAATTAAAATATATTTTATATAATTACAAAATATTTATAGAATTAATATATTAAAATATAATTAAGATATAATTAAATATATTTCAAAAAATTATTAATAAATTTTAATTAAATAAAAAAATTTGTAGGAATAAAATATAATTAAAAAATATTTTTTTTTGAAAAATATTAAAATTTAGATGTATTTTATTGTAAAATAATATTTTTTCAAGGTAATATAATTAAAAAATATATTATTCATTTCTAATATCAATAACATGTAATATAAATATTCAGAAATCAAAAAAATAAACACTCAATTCTCACAACCCCCCCCCCCCTTGACATTATAAAATGGAAAATATATTTCAATTTTTCTACCCCTTTTTGATTTTTTTAAATAAAGGTATTATTTGAATTAGTATTTAAATCTCCTTCTCAATAAAAAAATTAAAATATTATTTTCAAACTAAATTTCAATCATTCCAATTTTAAATTTGATTTTCTAATATCTAACAAAATCCAAATGTTTAGAAAAAATATTTATAGTTTATTTTCATTTGGAACATATTCTAAAATAATATCTCGTTTATTAATATATTCTTAAATAAAATGGATTATACTTTCAATATGAATTGTTCAAGAATTTTGCGAAAGGTTTTCTAAAATACAAACACCAAATTAATTATCACCAAAATAAGTATTTTTTCAAAATAAAAAAAAATCCAGATAAATTTTTTTAATCCACAATGAATGAGAAAAACCTAATGTCGTGGAAATATAACCACTCTTAGAATTTGATAAATTATTTTATTTTTTATATAATCTAAGAAGATTAATTTTTAATTATAAAATGACATATACATGAGGTACTTTTTCTATCAAGTCTATATCCTACAAAATCAGAGTTAGAGTAACTAATTAAATCAATAAAATTTATTCTATAATAAAATAATTGTGTATTAATTGTTCTATTAAAACATATAGTAATATATTTATCAACCATTTAGTGGTATTAATTCATATTTTATTTAAATTTTTCACATAGACAAACACGAAACATTATATTAGTTCTAGTAGTAGTTAATCACAAAAAACATTTAATTATACCTCTAAATAACATAGAATAAATAGATTCTCTAAAAACTTGAGAATCGATTATATAGATAATATAAAAATGGGATTAAATTTTTTTTATGATTTAATACCAAAACTCTTTACAAATTATTTATTATATTTAAATTGATTAAAGAAAATAACATCACTTCATTGATTAATTTGAAGACCTAAAATTAATTTTATTTTCTGCATAATACTCATATCAAATTAATTATCTATATAATTATTAAATTAGTCACACATAAAATGACTTGAAGAGCTAAAAAACTATCTTCAACATAAATTTGAACAATTAAAATATCATTTGAAATCCTATTGTTAAACAAAGTAGGATCAATATTTTGTTTATTAAAATCATTTTTAAAAAGAAAATAAATTTTATTATGCTAAGCATGAGGTTATTGTTTATGACTATATAATGATATTAACAGTTTAAAAATATGATTAGGAAATTTTCCATTTTCCAAACCAGTGTATTGAGAAAATTAAAATTCATTAAAAATAATTCAATTTTATCATCCATTTAAAATTACGTGAAACCATGAAGTGATGTTAAAGCTAATAAAATTAAAATAGATTCAATATGAGAAATAGGTGAAAATATTCCTCTGAATCTATACCTTATTCTTAACAATTACCTAGAGAAAAAAATTCTAGAATTAATATTAAAAATTTCATCATATTCAACCATTTTGTTTCTAAAAATACATTTAGTTCCAATAATATTCTTGTCTATAGGTGGTTCAACTAAAATACAATAAATTTCTCTTGAAAACTAATTAGGATAAAATTACATAAAAACAATTAAATAACAATTATTTAAAGAATATTAATCATTATTAGGCACATAATCATTAAAAAACTAAAAAAAATTACAGAATAGATTCTTATTTTGTAGTAGAACCAACATTACTAGTCACGTTGTCAATATGATTATCATTATGAATCCTATAAGTTGTAGGATCTAAAGTTTAATCATATCCCCCACCAATATATAAATTATTTATAGTTATTTTTTGAAAAAACATAACTCCGTAAAATCAACATCATTATTTTACTATATAGATTTAAGTACATCACTAGATTCATTAATCTTTATATACATATATTTTTCAGCAATGTTGGTGTTCTTATAATAAAATCTATAATAATTAATATTAAATTAATAATAAATAATTATATACTCAACACTTAGAGTCTCAATCTTATGTAAATGATCCTTCATATTCTATAAAGGAATATTTCAAAAAAATAAATTAAAATAGCCAACCATTAGTTTTGTACCATTAAAATATTTGTAAGGTGGTTTTGTTAAAAAAATTATAATAAAAACTCTATTAAAGAAATAAAACGAATTTTTAATTGATTAAGGAAAAAAATAGGAATAACATATTCATTAATCTTTTTTTGTTCCTTTTACCAAATAGTTTAATTTTTTTCTCAAATACCAATTTTTTTGTCCTTGGGGAAAAAACATAAGTGCCTAAACATTTTCTTCAAAAAATTAAAAAATAAAATTAATAAATTCACTTCCATTAAGACTTTCAATGGAAAAAACCAAATAATCATGCATATTTTGAACTACCATACCAAAATAAATAAATCTATAAAATGTATTATGCTTGTGAGACTTAAAATAAACCCATTAAAATATAATGAAATCATCAAAAATGAAAAAAATATATTTATTACCACACAAATTAGAAGGTTTATTTAATCTAAAAAAACACGATTCAATAGTTTAAGAGGGATAGAAGTAGAAACATGATTGATTATTTTAAATGATTCCTTGTGAAGCTCAATTTTTAAGCACAAATCAAACAAAATCCTTTCATATATTTTACTTGGGTAAGTATAGAACATTTTCTTTCATTTATAATTTATGTATCATTCATAGGTGATCTCATACAAGAATTATTTAAAATATAATATCATATGTTTCAATAGCATTAAGAATCATAACATTTTCATTAGATGGATCAGATAAATTAATGGAATAAATATTATCCATTTCTATTAGAATAAAATAAAACATTTTTATTTTTAATTAGTAAACATATGTTATCATAAAATTAAAAATTAATACCATAAAAATAAAATTATTAATTATTAATTACGTAATATTTCAAACCTTCATCATATAAAACATAAGAAATTAAAAAAAATATTAGAATTACCTACTTTAAAAAATCCTTTAACCTTGAATTTATATTTATCTAAAAATTTGACATAGCCTCTATAAAATTTAGTATATGTGATGAATTTTTATAGTTCATAAATCATGGTTCTGGAAAAGACATAGTTTTTGTACCAATTTTACTTCAAATTCATGAGGCAGTTATCTTAAAAAGTTAAATTATATTGGAAATTTTTTTGGTAACCATGATATTTTGGTTCCACTTGGGTTTTCAATATAATTATTAGGTTCCCAAAAATATTTCAAAAAAATTATAATGTACTCATAAACATAACTCTTTTAAATAAAAATATCTCAAATATCAATGATATTGATGAAATCTAATTGAACACTCATTATCATAATATCATTTTATTCTGCATTTAATGCATATCACAGATAAAGCCATTCCAATAAAAAATTTAAAAATCTAGTTTTTATAATATAGAATTCTATGTATTATAATAAAAAACATGTTTTATATTTATTTGGTTTCATCATAAATAACATCATTTAATATTATCCCTCTACTTGAATAAAATTATGTATTGCTTCATTTGTTCTAAAAAAATATTATCTATGTTTACCATCCTCTTTTTGAATTGAATCAAAGTTATCATTGATCCAACCATTAAAACATAAATAAAATTTTCTTATTTCTTCTAAAATATAATCGTTCCCCTTATTGATTTTCATTTTTCCTTAATAGGCCTATAATTTTATTTTTTTATTTTTTTTAAACACATTAACTCTTAATACATCATTTTGATTATTTCCTTTTTCTTCATACAAATAATCAAATATACAATCATATATATCATAATAATAACTAGAATCAAAATCATTACATACCTCATTTATATTTTTTCCCAAAAAAACACCACTTGAATGACTATTTTCCACTTTCATATTCATCACCTAAATCAGATACTATATTGAAACTCTATATATCCTGATAATAACATTTTAATCGAATATTTTATTTTTAATCTCTACATTTAAAAACAACTATGTAAAATCTAGTATGATTTTTTACTTTCTTTATATATTAATATAAGGTTATATCTATTCTATATGTTATACCATACTTTTCTTTTTTATCAATATGTTGATCATTATATGGTCTCTTCATTAAATTTTACTTTTTATTTGTCTAATTATAAATACATTTTCTTATATCCACAATTTCTCCTTGTTCAATATCCAATTCCATAGATTCTAAATAATTGGATATAAATTTATATGTGATTCAAAAAAAATACATTTCTTCTATAAAGTATCATCTTTATTAATATTCTTCAATTAAATATATTATTAAATCATTTATATGACGAAATCATTCGATATGTATTATATGAAATTAATATATTGATTAACCAAAAAAATAATTGCATTGTAATTATTGTGTAGGGGTTTTAGGTTTATTTTCACTAGTATCAGTTTCTCCAATGTTTTTTTCAGGTAGTTCATTCCATTTGTAATGATTCTAAATCACTATAGCAGTTTATTGATACATTCATCTTTAACTATCTTAAAGTATTATTACTCCACTCAAAGTAGTCGTAGTTTGGTTCTAATCATCTTATCTTATCCAAGGTGAGTAACATGATGAATCTTACTGATCTCATGAGCTATCTTACATACATATTAATTACAAAACAAACATCAATTAATAGGAAAATATAATATATTTACTACATTGTAATTTAAATTATTTCTTATTGCATCATTTCCTATAAGAGAATCCATGTCAGGTTATAGTAGTTTTTTGTAATTTTACAATTATAAAAATCTGTTATATTCTTAATTGTTCATGGTATGACTCGATTTAAGATTGAAAATAAACAATTTCATTAGAATAAAATGGATTTGATTTTTATGGAATAAAATCATCATTTTCATTAATCCCTAACAACTTATAGATATTTACCATGGATTTTAGGTCTAGGAAAGGGTTAGAAAAAAAATAATTGAGCTAAACAGAAAATTCTTAGAATGGTTAACCTTTTATAATAATTATTAGTTCAGATATGGTGATAAAAGATGATTTAGAGGGGTATTAAATTGACCATATTTTTTTTGTTAAATTGATTGACTATTGATCTTAATTAGTTATCAAAAAAATTAACACATTTAATTAATCATGGAAAATACAAAAAAAATCCTTTTATTGTAGATTGGTTGAAAGTTGACCTAATCTACACTTATTCCTATTTAATTTATTATATATACATTGTGAACTATATTTATTTTTTAAATTCAATCATAACCTAATTACAACCTAATTTTTCTATTTTATGGATAACAACATCACCCAAAATCTTGTATGGGGAGTCACAAAACAATTAAAACTTTTAATTTAGACAAATGGATTCCAAACCCAAACGATCTTGAAATTATAATCTAGGAGTCACAAACCAAGTGATGATAATTATTTTTTTTGTAAATCATAACATGATTGTGAGAGAATGTGTGAGATAAAGGAAGTATTGTAGTAGAAATAAGAAACCTGGAAAAAATAGATATAATATAATCAATATAAGAGTGGGTATTTGTTCTTGAGTGATGGATAATGTCATATATTCAAGTAAATAGAAGTTGATGAAATTTATGTTTAGTCTGTGGAAGATCATTCAGAATATGAGAGACATGGTTACATAGGATGAATTTCACTACACATCACATCATCACTGATAAAACCCAATTTTATTGAATGTTTTATTTATAATAAATAATATAATCTCTTCACATTGTGGTAACTATGTTCATTTATTGAATATTTGGTATTAGATAATTCATTTGTAAATTTGATGAAAATTCCAGTTTCACCCTTTAAAATTTCATTGTAGTGTTTAGAACATAAATAATTTTATTTGAATTATTTGAAATTAATATTTTTTAAATTTGTTCCTAACATATTGTTATACAACTTTAATTTAGGAAATTGGAGCTAAATCATGCATTGGGTTTGTGGAAATGGGCCATGAAGTCAAAGTTGGTTTGGAATCGCCAGATTCGACATGGGTTATATATTTAGACCATAACATCTTCATATGTGCTTGGATTAGGCGCAAATTTTTAGAGGATATCTAGGACTCATTTTCATAGAAATAATCATGGTTTAAGGACAGATTATTCATGAGTTACGGTGGTCAAATGGGCGGTGAAAGTTGGCATAAAATATTTTGTTGAGATTCCCCATTAACACTTGAAACCACATTGAACCTATCCTCCCAACCACTCATTAAACTGGTGTTTTCCTCATTTTGTGGGGTTGGGACATGAATTAGGAGATTTAATGAAGATGAGAATTTGTTTCACCCAAATTCTCCAACCATTGTAAGAGGGGTATCTCTTGAAGTAAGGATCCCCTCATCAAATCATTCTTCTCTTCTTCATGTTGTAATGTTTTCATTTGTGTAATAAACTTCATTGTTGTTATTTTATTTATTCTATTTTAATCTATTTTTTTTCAATTATATTCTTATTTACTCGTCATATTTGGATTGTAATCATGAGCAGAGATGATATTGGGTTCTACCCTTTCAATCCTTTGCTAATGCAAAATGTCTCCATGATGACCACATCACCCAGGGAAGAGTAGTTCTCTTAGTGATCGATCTATCTTATACACTCTTCATTTAATTATTTTGAATCATTGATATAATGTAATTAACTTCACATGATCCATGAATTTAGTTTTCAAATTATAATAAACTAAGAAATAAATTGAACAATTAACATAAAAACATGCGAGGTCGAGTATTGTGTAAATTGAGAGAGCGCAAACAGAATCGGTAAAACAAGACCACACAGGATAGATTTTTCGAGTTAAAATATAATCCATATGCCCAATTCATCCTCATTTTCTAGAATGGAAATTTGACTTAACTTACCACTTATAATAATATATATTTATAACATTAATCAAAGTAGGGTGTTGTGATTGCATGTTTCAAAGCTAGCATAGGGTTTAATTCACTTCATCTTTGTGGTAAAGTTAATTCTCGTAGGGTTCGGGGGTTAACAAGTTAGAGTATAATAATTATGTTTATGTTAATTTAGATGATAATGGTAAATAATTGAGTGAATAGGTAGAGTTATATCTATTATTCCTTTTAAAATATTTTCTAAAAACATATTCCTGTTGCGTCGAATTTCATTTCAAAATTAAAAACAAGAAAAAATGAAATCTTCTTCCAGAAAACTTATTCTTGTTTTATGAACGATAAAAAACCCCCCCCCCCATACTTTGAAGTAGTGTTTTTATTCTATTTTATTTTATTTTTAGAATATCTTTAAGAATTTTTTTTTAATTTACTTCCTCATTTGAGAGACGACCTTGGTCAGCAACTCTAGTGCACCTAAGTAACCTGAAAACGAACATCATTTGAAAGTGCCCATGATAGCGGATTTCAAATTGACACTGTTTCTGGGGAGGCAAGTAATTATTTCAACCAATTAAAGGTATTAATTTTATTTTTCATTTAATTTTTTTCTTCTCCTCTTTCTTTCTTCTATCCCCTTTCTCATGTTTTATTCTCTTACGCTCTTGTTTTATTTTTATCATACCAACATAAACTTCTTTTATTTTTAATATGGTTCAATTTTATTCATTTATTTTTTATATTTCATTGATTTATGACAAAGAATAATATGAAATATCTCTTAGATATTGATCCTGAGATTGAACGTACCTTTCGGGCTCGAATCAGAAATTCTTAAGCTACAGGAAGTTTCAACATTTAACCAGTTGGAGAGTTCCTCCACTCTCAGAACATTTAAATTGGAAGAAATTAATATTTAACCTGGAAACAAGAATCAATGGCTGAAAATAATGGAAATTAACATAATATAACCATTTGATAATTGGATGCACCTGATATTAATTATCAACCAAATCACATTGCATACCCAAATCTCAAATCGGACTTTGAGTTGAAATCTGGATTAATTCACCATCTTCCAAAATTTCCTGGCTTATATGGTGAGGATCCAAACAAAAATTTAAAATAATTCAATGTGGTTTGCTCAACAATGAAACCATGAAATGTCTATAAAGATCAAATAAAACATAAATGATTCTCATTATCACTTGATGGAACTACTAAGGATTGGATGTATTATTTACAACCTAAATATCTAACTTGTTGAAATGATTTGAAATGCCTTTTCCTGCAGAGATTTTTTCCAGATTCAAGGACCACATCCATTTGAAATGAGATCGCAGGGATCAAGAAATCCCTAGGAGAGTTAGTGAATGAGTACTAGGAGTGATTTAAGAGGTTTTGTGCAAGCTTCCCACATCACCAAATTAGTGAGCAACTCCTCATCCAATACTTCTATGAAGTACTCACACCTATGGAGAGAAACATGGTGGATGTCATGGGTGGAGGAGAATTGGTGAAACAAATACCAGTAGTTTCACGTGTGTTGATTGACAAGATAGCCCAAAAGTCCCAAAAATTTGGCAATCAAGGTACACCACATGTCAAGGGAGTAAATTAGGTAAGTCCCTCTTCTCTTGAGAGCCATTTGATCGATAACAAGTTAGAAAAATTGACCACTATTGTGAGTAAAATTCATTTGGATGAAAAGAATTCTCAACCCACTCCTTCAAGGCCTTATGAAATTTGTAATGAGACAAGACACCCAACTGACTGCTGCCCCCAATTAGAAGAAATAGAACATTGTGCAATAGTTTTTCCTGGGAGACCATATCAGCAATATAAATAGCCACA
Organism: Viscum album; assembly: GCA_963277665.1. NCBI lineage: Eukaryota > Viridiplantae > Streptophyta > Magnoliopsida > Santalales > Viscaceae > Viscum > Viscum album. The sequence goes on along the minus strand of OY728161.1, from coordinate 1,589,675,127 downwards.
TCCCCAAAATAAGTTTGATTCCTTTTCACCAGTAGACAACCAAGGGTGGAAGGATCAATCAGACACGAGGTATGCCTTTGAACAACAACAAAGGCCCCCCTTTCAACAAAACGTCTAGCAGCCTCCACATTACCAACAGGGTTTCCAACAACTCCAAAATAGATTTTAAGCTCAAGCTTCAACAAGTCAACAATAAGGGAATTCTCAATCAAAGGTAGATTATAATAATGATGATCATTTAAAACAAATTGTTCTTAATCAACAGAATGAGATGAACAGTCAAAGTTCGGAGCAGAGGGAATTGAAGAAAAAAATGAGCCAGATTGACATTTCCCTCCATCAGCTGGTAAGTAAGAATTCTATAAATCTACCTTCTCAACCAACTCCAAATCCCAAGGGAAATGTTAGTGCCATCACATTGAGAAGTGGGAAGCAAAAAATGGATACATTTACTCCGATTGTTCTACTAGGATTCACCTCAAATCTGGAGAATCTGCATTCCATACCAACTGATGAGAAATCCATGGATAAAGATAAAGTTAAGAAAAATATTGATGATTTTCCTCCTAAACCCCTTCCATTTGAAAATAGTGTTTTACCAACCAAGAAGATGGATGAAGAGGCGATGAAAAAAATAATTTTTGGACACATTCAAGCGTATGGAGATCATCATCCCTTTACATGAAGACATCAAGAAAATCCCAAGGTTTGAGGAATTCATAAAAGAAATTTCTACCAATCGAAGAGGGGTCAAGGGAAATGAGAGGATCAATCTTGGAAGGAATGTTTCAGTAATCATTACCCCAACTCTAGCAATGCCAACAAAGTGAAAGGATCCTCGGACATTCACCAACCCATGAACCTTAGGGGAGTTACACTTTTTTTATGATTTATGTTACTTAGGATCTTTCATAAATGAAATTCCTCACTCTATATTCTCGTCCTTATAGGTTGATGAGTTGAAACCAACAAGAGAAGTGGTGTAATAGGAAAATAGAGCTACAGAATATCCGACAGGAGTCCTTGTGGATGTACTTGTCTAGGTAAGAGACATGATCTTCCCAGTAAATTTTTATGTGCTTAAAATGGAGGACAATTAGGTAAGTTCACATGATCCTATTATCTTAGGTATACCCTTCCTTAAAACTAAAAAACTATCATAACTGTAAATGAGTGTCTACTTTCTGTGGAATTTAGAGATGAAGTTGTGATATTTAATGTTATGGACTCCATATAGTACCCTCATATGACCATTCTTCTTTATTTATCTCCCATTTTTTACCACTAAGTAAAAAACCCATGAATTTTTATTGTCCTGTTCTTAGAGAGAATATGAGCATTGCTTCTATTTTTATGTGTAAGAGTAATTCCACACCTATTTTTAATGCACAAGACTCTCTTGGATTTTATTTTGAAATAGAATCATACTCTTATTTTGATCATGTGAACTGTGATTATCACATGGTTGTTGAGTATACTGATGGATTTGATTCTTTATTCTATGATTTTGATGAGTTATATTCTGATAATGATGATCATTATCCACATATTTCAGTTTCTTAAATTTCTCCATCCATTCCCCTACATTAGAACTCAAGCCATTACCAAAAAATCTAAAATACTCATACTTTTAATGTGGTGAGAAATTACCTATTATAATTTCTAACAATATCTCTTTTGAACATGAATAAAAACTTTTGAACCTTTTGAGGGACAGCATCAAAGATATTGGGTGGACCTTGGGTGACATATCAGGTATTAGCCCCTTTATTTTCATGCATAGGATTATTTTGGATGATGTGGTTAAACTGGTGAGGGAGAAAAAAAGGAGACTCAATCCAACCCTTCTGGATGTTGTTAAAAAATATGTTGAAAAAATTATTGAGGTAAGAATAATCTATCCCATTTCATATTCCCATTGGGTGATTCCTATTCAGATTGTGCCTAAGAAAAGTGGTGTTACTATTGTTAAAAATGAGAGAGATGAGATAGTTCCAATGAGGGTGAAAAACAGTTGGCTTGTGTGTATTGATTATAGGAAACTAAACCCGTCCACTTGCAAGGAGAATTTCCCCCTCCCATTTATTGATCAAATTCTTGAGAGACTAGCTGGGATGGAACGTTTTTGTTTCTTGGATATATTTTTTGGATATTTCCAGGTTCCTATTGCTCTAGAGAATCAGGAGAAGACAACATTCACTTGTCTATTCGGTACATTTTCCTATCGAAGGATGCAATTTTGACCTTTCAACGTCCCAAGTACCTTCTAGAGATGCATGGTGAGTATTTTTATGATTTTATTGAGACCTTCATAGAGGTATTTATAGATGATTTTACAGTTCATGGATCCTCATTTGATGAACTTCTAAGTAGTTTGGGAAAGGTGTTGAATCGTTGTATTGAGAATAATCTGGTCTCAAAACTTTGAAAAGTGTAATTTCGTGGTAGAACATGGGATTGTCTTAGGGAATGTAGTGTCAAAACATGGGATAGAGGTTGATAGATCTAAGGTAGATATTATTTCATTCTTACCATATCCTTCATGTGTGTGTGATGTTAGATATTTCCTAGGGCATGTAGAATTTTATCAGCGTTTTTTCAAAGATTTTAGTAAGATTATTCTTACGATGTCACAATTACTTCAAAAGGGCTCTAATTTTTTGTTTAATGATTCTTGAAGGACTTCCTTTGATGATATAAATAATTTTATGACCACTCCACTGATCATACAACCCCATGGTGGGAGCTTACTTTTGAGCTTATGTGTGATGCCTTCAACTTAGCGGTCGGAGCTGTCTTATCTCAGAGGGTGGAGGAAATTTCACATGTGATATAATATGCATCAAGGACATTGTATTAGGATCAATAAAACTCACAACTATAGAAAATGAGTTTCTTGTTGTTATATTTTCTTTAGATAATTTTTTTTCATATTTATTGCGCTCTAAAGTAGATGTTTTCTCTGACCATGCAGCTCTGAGGTACCTATTGAAGAAGATGGATACAAAGCCTAGGCTAATCTAATGGATGCTCCTTCTTCAGGAATTTTACATTGAGATAAAGGACAAGAAGGGGTCAGAAAAACTAGTGGTGGACCACATGAGTAGGCTTACTCACACACTATAGGATGACACCTTGTACTAGGTACCACTTCGAGACACTTTCCCCAATGAGCATATTTATGCCATATCAGGTACGCATCCTTGGTATGCAGATTTAGTTAACTACCTCTTTCCCCTAAAATTCCAATCAATTTAAAAAAACCTCAAGTCCAAAAGATAAATAGTGACTCTAGATTTTATGTGCGGGACGATCCGTACTTATGGTTCATGTGTAGTGACCATGTTATTAGGAGGTATGTTCCTAATCATGAGTTTGATTCTGTTCTATAATTCTATCATACACTTTCTAATGGTGGAAATTATGGAACCCTACAGATAGCTAGGAAATTTTTGGACATTGGAATGTATTTTCCTATTTTATTTCATGATGCTCATGTGTTTTGTAATTCGTTCTCATGTTTCCAACACATTGTTAATATTTCTAGGAGAAATGAGATGCCCCAACAACCCATATTATTCAGTGAGATTTTTTGTGTATGGGGAACTAATTTAATGGATCCTTTTCCTAGTTTATTTGGTTTCCTATATATTTTGGTTTTCGTTTATTATGTGAGAAAATGGGTGGAGGCTAAGGCCACCAGGACTGATGATTCTCATGTCGTCGTGGACTTTTTCAAAGCAAGGATTTTTTGCAGGTTTAGAGTACTGAAGGCCATCATCAGTGACCAAGGGACACACTACTACAATTAGAATTTAGTTTCCTTTATTCGGAAGTATGGGTTTACACACAAAACAACAACACCATACCACCTTCAAACAAATTCCCAGGTTGAGGTTTCAAATCATGAATTGAAACAAATTTTGGAGAAAATCATGCAACTGAATATGAAGGATTGGAGAAAGCACTTGGATGATGCATTGTGGGACTATAGGACATCATAAAAAACTCCCATTGGTATATTCCCATTTCGGATTGTCTTTGGGAGGTCCTGTCATTTCCCTGTGGAAGTAAGCATCGGGTTTATTGGGCTATAAAGAAATGAAACAAGGATTTGTCCCAAGCTAGGATTCAAAGAAAACTATAAATTCAAGAACATAAGGAGATTAGATCATCCTCATATGAGAAATCAAGTCTCTAAAGGAAAGATGAAAGGTAGATCATGACAGAATGATCCAACAAAGGTAGTTTCATATTGTAGAGAATGTTTTTCTCTATAGTTCATGACTAAAACTGATGCCTAGTAAGTTGCGTTCCAAATGGTTAGGTCCTTATATTGAATTTAATTTTTTTCATTATGGTGTAGTGGAGATCACACAAGAGTAAACTAGATGGATATTTACATTCAATTGTAAATGTTTGAAAAAAAATACATTGAGGGACTTGGTACTGATGCAGCGGATTTCATCACACTATAGGACCCCATCATCACTTGATCATATTAGGCTGTTTCTAACCCTTTCACTTTTTTATTATTTTTCTTATTTAAAAGTATACATTTCATTTGCATATATCATATCATTGGTTCACATTGAGGACAATGAAATATTTTTAGTGTGGGGGAGGGAACCTTTTTGTTTAGTAATTTTAATTGTTATCATTTTTTTCAATGTTTTTCAAAAAAAATTGCGTGTTTTTCATATTTTGTGTGTTTATTTTTCAATTTTTTGTGTTTTTTTAAAACTTTTCTACTGAAATGATTCTCATAACCATTTTTAAATTCATTTAAATAAGTGAAACAATTTATCAAATGAAACCGAGCTTAAATGAGTGTTGAAAATAACTTTGTTTCAAATTCAAATATTTAGTAATTTCATGAAAAGTACTCTAAATTTTGAATCCCATAACACATCTCACTGTCTTTATACTTGAATTAAATTTCATGTGAGGCATTTGAACCATTATTTTCATATTCTTCACATTTTTCTCATTTCTGGAGAGAACCAAACCATGATTGATTTAACCAGAATTTGATTTATTATTGTCAAAACAAGAGGGTTTGATGTACTTATGTTTAAATTATTGAGGCATTTGTTTGGTATTAAATACCCTATTTCAAAAAAATCATTTTATATAATGTCATAACTTTAACATTTAATCCTTATATTCCTTAGAATCGATGAACATCCTGTTAGGTTATCCACATTACAGGCCAATTTTTTGTATCCATCCAACTCTTGAAGTGAAATTTCCTAATATAATTGAACTTAAGTATGGGGGAAGCTGTCTTGTATTGTGCTACCTCATTCTGTGATACTTTGGGTGGAAAATTAAATTCTAAAGAGATGTGTTTTCTGATGAAGAAAATCATTATATTGATATTTGTGCCTTTTCTGGAGCATTCATGGTTAGTGAATTTATACCTTTCTGGAGCTTCTGATAAAGCAATAAAATTCTGCCTTTCTAGAGCTTTCATGAAAATCATGTTTGATAATATTAACATTTTTACTGCTGAAATGTCGAGTGGTGTTCACATTACATTTTTTTTGATTATGAAGATTAATTAATGCTATGAGGATTGATGGGGAGACCATATTTAATTGAAAATTAGATTCATGCAATTGTTCTCCAAAAAGAGTGAAGCCCTCCTCATTTAGCCTCATAATTTTTCACATATAAATCCTACCCACCACAAGCCATAGAACAACCCCGAAAGGTTATCATGATAGAAATATGTCTTTAAATCACATCAGGTGGAAGTGTAGGAATTTATCAATCCTATTTTGACACTTTTATGAGTTTGGATGAGAAAGACATTGCTGAAAAATTGACATTTGTGTGATAAAAGAAAATTCAAGTGAGGTAAGTGTTTTTTGCATGGGAGGATAAATGAAGTGAAAATATATTGAATGATATAAATCAAGAACTTGAAATAATGTTTTTTTATGAGTACTGATATATTTTGTTTATTGGTGTGGAATTTTTGGATCTCAAGGATATGTGTTTTAAAATTTGTTTTGATTTGATATTGATGTTTACTTGTCACAATTTTTCAGAATACATGATATGAGGTTTTGCCCAGGAGTACAAAAGGGTATGTTTGTGGAGTTGATAAAACTAAATTTTATTGAATATTTTATTTATAATAAATGATATAATTTCTTCACATTGTGGTAACTATGTTCATTTTTGGAATATTTGGGATTAGATCATTCATTTGAAAATTTGATGAAAATTTCAGTTTTACCCTTTAAAGATTCACTGTAGTATTTAGAACATACATAATTTATTTTTAATTATTTGAACTTAATATTTTGTAAATTTTTTCCTGACATAAGTTTCTACAACATACATTGAGTACATTGGAACAAAATTGTTCATTTGGTTGGTGCAAATGGGTCATGAAGTCAAAGTTGGGCTGGACTCGCCAGATTGTACATGGGTTCTGTATTAGGCCCATAACATCTTAATCCTTAATTGGATTTGGCCCAAATTTTGAGATGATATCTAGGAATCATTTTCACAAAAATATTCCTTCTTTAAGGAGAGATGATTCAGGATTTTTGGTGGTTAAATTGGTGGTGTAATGTGGCATATATTATTTGGACGAGATTCCCCATTCACACTTGAAACCATATTGAACCTAGCCTCCCCACCACAATATAAATTTGTTGTTTCCTCATTTGGTTGGGCTGAGATGTGAATTATAATATTGAAGGTAGTGATTAATTTTTTTCACCCAAATTATCCAACCATTGTAAGAGGGGTATCTATTGAAGCAAAGATCCCCTCATCGAAGCCTTCTTCTCTTCTTCATGTTGTAATTTTTTCATTTGTGTAATAAACTTTTTTGTTCTTATTTTATTTCTTATGTTTCTTATTTTTTGTTCAATTTTATTCTTATTTAATCATCCTATATGAGTTGGAATCAATATTGGAGATGATATTGGGTTCTAACCTTTCAATCCTTTGATAATGAAAAACATCTTCACGATGACCACATCGCCCATGGAAGAGTAGGTTTTTTAGTGATCGATCTATCTTCTACCCTATTCATTTAATTATTTTGAATCATTGAGCTATTTTAATTCACATAATAGTTCCATGATTTTTTTTATAAATTATAATAAACTAAGTAAGCAATTGAACAAATAATACAAGAACATGTGAGGTCGAGTATTATGTAAATTTTGAGAGAACATACTTAATCTATAAAACATGACCACACAGGATAAATATGTAGAGTTCAAATATAATCTCCAAGGTCAATTCATCCTCAATTTCCAGAATAGACATGTGCCTTAATTTACCACTGACCATAATCTATATTTATAACATTAATCAAAGCACGGTGTCGTGATTTCATGTTTCATAGATAGCCTAGGGTTTAATTCACTTCATCTTTGTGGTAAAGTTAATTCTCGTAGGGTTCTAGGGTTAACAAGTTTGGGGATCATAATTAAGTGGATGTTAATTTAGATGATAGTGATAAATAATTGATTTAAGATTTATAGTTTGATCAATTACTTCCTAAAAAATATCTTCTTGTTGCGTCAAATTTCATTTCAAAATTGAAAACAAACAAAATGCAATCTTTTTCCAGCAAACTTATTCTACATTTATAAACAATAACCCCCCCATACTTTCAAGTAGTTTTTTTATTATCTTTTATTTTATTTTTATAATACCTTTCATAAGTTTTATTAATTTACTTCCTCCTTTGAGAGACGACCTTGGTTAGCCACTCTGATGCACCTAAGTAACCCAAAACCAAACATCATTTGAAAGCTCTCACAACAGTGCCTTTCAATAACACCACATCAACTTTTTGAAAAGTATCACTTGAAAATAAGTAATATCTCATTAAAGAAGTATTATTTACATATTTTTGAATATCAATGTAAGTATCAATGAAATAAAATAACTTCTTAAATTAAATTAGTAAATTAACACAACTAGGAAAATGGTTAGACAACTTTACATTCAAATTAAAAAATAGAGCTATAAAATTGTCAAAGAGATAGAGTAATATTATCCTTACAAAATTCCCTCAAAAAATTTAGAATATTAAAAACCATGATAAATATTTATAACTAATTTTAAATCACCATTTTAATAGTAAAACAACTTAATTTTAATAGGACAAGGAGAAATACCATGAAAATCACACAATAATATTCTTTAAAATTCAAAGTTCAAAAAAATACACAATATATTAATATAGATAAAAATACTTTAAAAAATGAGTTACACTCTATAAAAAACAAATAACATATTTGAATAAGTTATTTATCATCTAATATGGGAATATAAACATTAAATAAATAGAACATGTCAAAATAATAATATTGAATTTTTGAGTTCCAAGTTGTATGTTTTTCCATGAAAAGAATAGTAATTTTAATATATATGTAAATATATATATATATATAATGTTATAAAGAACATTTAATTGGTTCAATATGATTAATATAAATTTAAATATCCTATATAATACTTCAAAAATATTTTATAATCATGTATAAATTCAATATAGAAAGTAAAATGATAAAACATTATAATCTAGAGAAATCAGATTTTTATAAAGGTAATTTTACTCTCAATGTTATGTTATGTAAAGTTAATAATGGTTTTAAAAAATCTATTTAAAGATAAAGATTTGATTTCATTACTTTCATAAGGTTTGAAATATATTTTTTAGGGGTATATATATAGTAATCACAGCATAAGGGTATCTAGGAACATGTATACGTGTAACTGAAGCATATATATGGGAACCATGAAATATGGATAATGGTATAAATGATAGTTATTTAAAGGTATAAAAGAGTTTACATTAATTTTGTAAGGTTCAATAATTACTTTATATATATATATATTACCATGTAAAGGTAGAACAAAAATTTTATGGCGCACATAAGGGTAGAATCAATAGTTGTGTAAGGGTAATAGAATAATATATGACTTACAAAAGGGAAAATTGAATTCATTTAAAGGTATAAAAATACTTTTAATAGATAAATAATGGTAATATATAACATATTTAAGATTATAAAAAAAAATATAAAAGTTTTGTAAGGTTACAAGCATTATAGAGACCCATATATTCCATATATAAATACTACATCTTATTAGATGAATATTCAATATGTAACATTAGAATACACACCATAATCATATAGTTTATGTTTCATTTGTAAATTTGATACATAAAAATTATTTTTAATAAGATATATTTATAATCTCCCATTAATTAATTCATAAGTATAACCATTCTTAGACATATCATAGTTGAAACCATTATCCATAACCTAGTGAAACGAAACATAAGAAAGGGTGAGCTTAAATGCTCTGTTAGGGTAAAACCAAGAGATATCATGGATAAAATAAACTTAACAAGAGTATAAGGATATTATTACAATATATTAACATTTGAAAACCATACCCTATATATCATATATTATAATCATCTATAATGGAATATATAGTGGCAGTTCATAAGACATGAATTATAAAGTAATAAAAGAATATGGTCTATTAGAGTATAAAATTGGGATAAGATCATGTCATAAGAGAGTGGAATAATTTTTTTATATTAAAAATAATATAAATATTATTTCAATACAACCCAAAATGACATTTATTGAATGTTTTAATTAGGATAATTGCTCATGTAACTACTTCGGTCTTGGGATAACCTCTCGTGTACCCTCTTTTGTGTTTGGGATGACCTCTCATGTACCTTCTTTTGTGTTTGGGATAACCTCTCATGTAAGAACTTTTTTTTAGAAATGTGATAACCACTAGTGTACCCTTTAATATCATGTAAAATTAATATTTACTTAATAAATTGTTGGATTATATAATTATTGTCCCACCCATCACATAATCATAATAAAATTTACATATATTCCACAAGATCATAATAAAATTCATCATCACTTATCCTTTGGAAAAAAATAGTTTCCTTGGAATTTAATCATCATAACCATAAACCATATAAAGAAATAATAATGATGGTATAATTGGATAATATCCAAATTAAATCATACAAAACCTCAATATATGTCATCAAAGATGATTATTTCCATTAAAAGATCATGGAAATATTTTTGAGGAAAATACCATTTTCATTTTTAAGTCATATATTAAAAAACTAAAAACTAAAAAAATATCAAGGGAAACATTTTCCCTTAAAATTAATATGGAAACATGCATTGGATTCTTTAAATCATTTATAAATCATGATGATATAACAAATTCATGTCGTATACATTATAACAAGTAATCCTTTCATATGTTTTTATAAAAAATAAAAATGTCTCGTTCGTAAAACGATAATAAGATTTCTTTTTTTTATAAAAAATTAAATCACGTGTAAAAATCACATAAAAAAGTATTTTGAGAATGATAAAAACATTATTTAAATCATTTTTAGAAAATGTGGACATGGAAAAAAATTATTTTCGACCAAAGAGTAAAATAAAATAGTTTTTCCTTAAAAAAATTATTTTTTTCTCTTGAGTACATAAATTGAGTAAAATTAATGGGAAATTTATTATAAATAAAAAACCTTATCTGAATAAAATTCTTCTGTTTTTTGATTGGTAGAGAATAAAACTTCATCATTGGAAAGATAATCAAAAACAAACTTGGTAAAAACTATGTTTTTACCATAAAATGCTAACCAAAAGTTCAACTTTCTTTAATGGAACTCGAACCTCATATATAATAAATTTAGATTAATTATAATCATATATTTTCATCATTTACGTACTCATAATATCATATAAAATACATATATAACATTTCAACAGCAATTTATAAATAATTACTTTTTAAAATCATTTTTTCATGTTGTTAACTATTTTGTTCTCCATAAGAATTTACGTTTGGTAGATAAATCCCATACACATTTATCATAGTTAAATAATATATATATGGCTAAAATTATATAATTATTATATATTTTCATTATATAAATATTTATAATCATCTATAAAATTTATACATTGAAAATGAATTTCACCATTTTTGAAGATGGTAGGTCAAATGTACACATGAACATTTTTTCCATGTTTCGATGGATAGAATCAATGATAGGTAAATAATAATTCACCATTAAAAATAATTATTATATAATATATATCATATATATTCATTAAATATATCCTTATTACCATCCATATAATTTACAAATAAAAAATGAATCACATCTCATTATGGAGGTGGTAGTCTACACGTATGCACAAGAGACATTATCATTATCCAATGGATTGGAAGGTAAAAAGGTATATATGATTTTATAATTCCAAAATTATAATAATTTCATAAATATAATATATATTATTTATAACAATCATAGTATATATCCATTGAATATGAAGATAGAAAATGAATTGTATCTTTTTGTAGAGGTGATAGTTCATGTGTCTGCACAAGCCATAATTTCACATCTCATTTGCTAGAAAATACAGTGGATAATAGTGGTTTAATGATAATATAAAACATTTTTATATATATTACACTAAATTATTTGTTTAATTATTAATACCATAAATTTATAGAATGAATAATAAGAAATAAATTGAGATAGTTCGTATAAGATAGTTACCACTTCTTAATGAGACCTCCTTTAGATCCTTTCTTAAGAACTATTGGAATGGTATTATAAGAAAACCATAACAACTAAATTGGGGATAGGGAATATTATAATATAATTTTATAGGATTTTATTGATATCTATGTCTCCATTTTGTTTAATTATATGAGATAATGGGCATTTTTTATAAGAAATGGAAACGACACACTTGTAATTTCTAAAAATATTAGAATATAATTAAGTCATTGTAAAGAACAAATATTCCAAATGGTCACATATTTGATGAAAAAATAATATCATTTCTAAATATATTCATCTAAATAAATTTATTTATTATTATTTTTCATTTTAAACTATATAATTAGTTTTGACACCTTGGTTTACCCCATTAAATATTAAACATAGTAATAACGTTTTTAATATTAAAGAGTTGTAATTTTACATTTAATGTAATAATTAGATCAATACTTTCTAATGGATGATATTTTTTACCATTTCTAATCATACTTTTCATCTTTCAATATTTCTATGATTTTTAATTATTTTAATATAATATTATGGATTTTGAAATTTCATTAATTACATTTTTACACTATTCATTCTTTTTTAATTTAAATAAAACTTGAGACAAATGGAATTAAAATAAAAAAATTCTCACATTCATAATTAGACATATTTTGATATAAATTTTAGGGAACAAAATAATACATCCAATTTTGTTTACTTATCATATTTATAAAATCATTTATTTTACTTATCTATTAATTGAATAAATATAAACTGGTGTTTCATAGCATTTAAGGTAACTAATTAGGAACTAAAAATTATAAATAAATTACCTTGATTAAAAAATAATTCCAATTTAAAATACACATTTATAAATAAAATTATCCTTTATTTGTCCTTTTAATAAAAATTAATAGTTATCAAAGTCAATGGAGTAAGATATGGTATTTATCATTTTCATTAAATAATATAAATGTCATAATAATAGAAAAATGTAACTAAGTGGTCATATGATCAATAAATTTTTTAGAATCATGTAACTCTACTCATACAATAGAATAATGTATAGTTTTAAAGGAATTTTAAATACATAATTCAATCTATTAACACTGTTTTGCCAACTTTACCCTTAATCGGGTGATAGAAATTTAACAAGGTTGCTATTTATAATGAAAAAATAAAAAAGATATATTTAATCAATATGAATATATTGATTCAAAATTTGGGATTCATTTTTCATGATTCAATTTCTAAATTCATATTAAGTTCAATTTAAAATAATTTCACAAAAAGAGTTTAATGTTTTTTAGAAAAGTACATTTTTATGCATAAAAATGGATTTATTATTATCTCATTACTATAAATAGATATGATGAATAAAAATAATTTCATTTAATATATATATACATATCATTAAAATCATTCACCAATTTTGATTCAATCAATCTATTAATAAAAAACACATAACGGGATAGAAAATATTTTCCAAAACAATTATCTATTTTTTGTTAACATGATTTTTATTTTCATTTATAATCAATATTTTACCATTGAATTAGTTTTATAAATGTTTAATCTATAAGTTTTATTAATTTAGTCAGTCAAATTTGTACACACCAATCCAACTAATTCATGATAATAGTCACATAAAATAATAATATTTTAATTTCATACCATGGTTCCTTTAAACTCAGTGTTTTGTATATAAAAATATATAATTTAAATAAAATTTATTGATAGAGAAATAAAAAATAAAATATCATGGGCCTTCATTATAAACCACACGAAAATAAATTTTTTTCCAATAAATTCAATCACACTATACGAAAAATGATGAAAGATATGTTTCATCGCATCCTCAGGTTCCCATGTAGCTTATTTGAATTTCTAATTAATCCTAATAACTTCAAACATATGCATAGTCTTGTTTTTTATAACATTATCTCTATAATCCAAGATTTCTACCAGTTTTTCTTCAAAACGAATATCAGGCTCCAATGGTTTGACCTCCAATTTCAGTACATGTGATGGACCAGGTATGTACTTCCTCGGGAGAGATACATGGAACACATCGTAAACTTAATAAAGGTTCTTTGGGAGCAGAAAGATATAAGATACAATATCTACTTGATTAATAATCATGAAGGGGAAAATATACCTAGGTCTCAAACTTCTTTTAATTTTAAATCTCCTCACCCTATTCCATGGAGAAATTCATCCGAATACATTATCATCATCTGTGAATTCATTATTTCTAAAATATTTTTTAGAATAACCTTATTTTCAACTCTGATCTTCCTTGATATGTTGTTTCATGGATATAACATTATTTTACATTTCCTCAACTATCTCAGGTACTAATAGAATTAATTATATATCTTCAACCTTGCACATTAGATTTCTAAATTTTTCCATAGCAAGATTTATATGGATCCATCAGAATGATAAAGTAAAAATAATTATTGTAATAAAACACTTACAAAGGAATGTGTTGATCCCAAACAAATTTATAATCCATATAATATGATCTTAGCATATCCAATGGTTTTTAATGGTTCTCTCTTATTGAAAATATATCTTAGGAAGACATGTAGTACTAAAATTCAAATCTAGATTAATTTTATATTGAATACTTCTTAAAAACATCGATGTAAACCTTGAATCCCCATTTGATAGAATATAATTTGGTAATCTATGTAACCTGACCACTTCATTAATGTATATTTTGGAAAGTTGATCAATAAATATATATTCTATGATATCAATTAAGTGTACTTTATTTATATATCAATCGACTACCACCCAAATAGCATTATGTTCTTTAGACTTTGTGTGTAGTCCAATGATAAAATATATGGTGATGTTTTACTTCTTCATCTCAAAAGTGTGTGGTGGTTGTAACATTCAATTAGACCTCTCTCTATTAAACATGACATAGTTGCATATCAAGCATAGAGATACATACACTTCAATATATCTCTTCATATTTTCCCTCAATAATTACTCTTTTATATCTCTATACATCTTTATAATTCAAGGATGAATAGAGATTGATGAACTATGAGAGTCATCTATTATATTATTTTTCTAATTTTGTATTGATGAAACAAATACACTATTCTTAAATCATATCCTTCCATCACAATCAAGGTAGAACTAAATAACATTACTGACCTTCTTCTGTAGTTCCAAATCACCATTTTTTCCTTATTAATACTCACATAGATAGATGGTTGAACAATCATTTATGTATGATAACATTTACACCCTTAATTAAATATTTCTAGATTCGTACTATGAAAATCCAAAAGTATGGGATCTTGTTTTTTCCTCTTCATATAGAGTCTATGATGATTCTTTTAGCTAAAAGTATCATCCAGCATGTCCACTTTCCCTAGGTGGTAATATTTTGAGTATTACTAATCCTTAATAAACTCTAACCATCTTATCTAGTACATATTGAACTCTTTTTCAGTGAATAAACAATTATAACCTTTATTATCACTATGTATAACACACCATTCTCTATAAAGATAATTCCTCCATAACATTAATTGAAAAATTACAGCATCTGAATCCAAATCATGAGTTGGGTAATTTTCCTCATGAATGTTCAATTTTCAAGAGGCATAAGTTATCCCCATATCATTCTACATGAGGATGAATCTAAGTCCCTTATTTAATGAATCATTATAGATCACAAAACCCTATCCATTATAGGGTAATATAATTTCAGGTACTCTAAATGACCTTCACACTAGTTCCTTAAGATTTTCATGACCTCCATCTATCCAAAGGAACATGGCTCCCTCCCAAGGTAATTTAATTAATAGATTAGATGGACATGTGAAATTACACATAAATAATTTATAATATCTATTCAAACTAATAAAACATCAAATATCAGTCATAGTAGTTATTGTAGGACAATGTCTAATAATTTTCACCTTTGATGGATCCATCGATATACCCTCACTTGAGATTATCTTACCCAAAAAAACATTTTTTTATGAAAAATCCACACATTATAAATTATTCTTTCATATTCTCCTTCCATAGGGTCTTTATTATTATTCTCAATTGATCCTCTTGATCTTCCTTAATCATTTATTGTATGAGTTTATCACATATAATGACTACCACAAACTGATCAGGGTAATCTTTAAAGATTCTATCCATTAATTCATTTAAGATATTGGTGTAATTAGTAAGACCAAATAGAATCACTATAAATTCAACTGTACATAACATGTTAATAATGTTATCTTGGGTATATACTCATTTTTGAACATCAATTGATGAATGACCCTCTCATATACATATTTAAAGATATGTTTATTAGGTACAATTCATTCTGGGATAATATCTATACATACCATATCAAAACCAATGACAGTTACTAATATAGTATAATAATCAATACTCAAGGTGTTAATAATATCACTAAATATCATTCTTAGATCAATAATTGTCTATATATGAAAAATATAATTGGAAAATATTACATTGATCTATATATATATAATTTTATTAAATGACCCAACCCTGACAGGACCCCGCCTTGGGTCGATCATGAAGCTAAGTGACCCACCCCAAATGTTCCTCCATTAAGTCAAGTATTAGAAACTCTTATTAATAATATAATATCACAAATTAGAGGAATTACCCAATTGAAAAAACCAAAAGCATCCAAATTAATATGATTAAAAACTCAATTAAACATGTAAATATATCCACGCATCAATTCAAAAACCAAAAATTATAATAAAAATGTCAAATATAAATAATAAAACATAAAAAATATAACCTCCTAAATGAAACATATTTTGAAGAAAATTTACAAATAAATAACACATGTTCAAACAATTAATCCAATAAACTGATTATTAAAAACATCAACATCTTCACCAGTATACCATAAATAAATAAAAATGACATGAAAGTGAGTTTATAAGTGGTAGAGTAAAATTTACTCACTATGATCATCAAACGAAATATAAAATTCTAGAGATTTAGTAATACATTCTAGTATATTATATGTTTTGAACTTATCAAAATAAAATAGATTTACTAATACATTTTACCAATCAGTTATAAATAGATTAACAATATCACTAAAGATAATGATCATGACCCTCATTATCCACATATGAAACAAATGGTTATAAAAATTAATATTGAACCATATCTATTTAATATTATAAAAAGAGTAGTCATATTAAAGAGACCAACAATTTAGGATAAATTATTTAATTTTAAACTATTGAATCCTAAATTTTATTTTTGTATCCATAAAAAAAATTATGAGTGAGATTAAAGCATAAAAAATAGACAATCCAATAGACAAAACATAGAAAAGTTATATTTTCCTCAATCTATTCTGATAAACATCTATATCATCTAAATGATTAATTTGAGACTAGATAAAATTATGAAATCATATAATCCCATAGATAAACTAATTTTACCATGTCACACCCCTGAACCTAACCAGGGATCAAGTCACAAGTACCCCAAGCCTGCCTCCATAGGCCATGTCCTAGTGACCATCAATGATGGAATAACTAACATGGGGAGTCATATTCATATGTACCTCTATGTTAACACATATTCATCTTGATAACGAAGTGAATATGATTAATATTAAAAAGATGTAACAATTAGAATGTAAACCAATCATTCCAAACATATGGGTTGTATAAGAGTATGATAGTGCAACCTAAAAAGTAAAGGGTGAAAAACACACGCACAACCAGAAATATTCCCCCAACCTAAAAAACTAGAAAGTAAAATTTCAAGAGATCCAACATCCAAATCTTCATGTTGTGACTACTATACACGGTCCCAGACACTCAGTATCTCTATGATACTCTAAATACACCATCAACCTATACATCATCTACGTAAGACATGACATATGCAAAAAAATCCCATGTAGGGGTGAGTATATACATACCTAATAGGATGCCCTGAAAGATAAAGGGGGAGAAATAATAAATACCATTGGAATAGAAGGGTAGAAGATAGTAAACATGACGAAGCTTATTCTAAATCAAGATAAAGAGTAACCTCATCCAAATATAAGGGTACCAACATGGTGTGTAGATAGACTACACATCAAGTATTTTCCACCCATACTAAGAGAGTAACCTCATCCAACCATGAGAAGATAAACTCGAAAACCACACGGAATACCCAATGTGTCATTGAAACCCATAGTAGGAGAGTAACCATATCCAAAAACATGGATAAAGATATGTGTGTGTGTGTGTGTGATCAGAAAAATAATTTCAAAAGATAGAAAAAGGGGATCTCTGTCTGAAAGCCCATCCTAGAAAAAGAGTCAACAGTAGTTCCAATACTCCAACAATGATTCCTAGCATCTCACTCATCTTCCTAGTAGAAAACATCCAATTAAATCTATGCCTCACCACTCTGCCACATAGTTGAGGGGCCACAATCTCTAGGTAGAGTACCCATACCTAGGTACAACATGAGGTTTCCACCTAGTGGATTGATATAAGACCCATACCCTATTCCAACAGAAGAGTTCCACTATAATAGTCGATAAATGACTCATTCCCTACCCATAAAAAGGGTTCCACTCTGATACTACATTACTCATGCTCTAAATCTACATGAGGGTTCAACTACGATACTAGAGGAACTATTTCATGACTATACATGAGGTTTTAACTCTAATGGTCGATAGATAACCCTTTCCTAGCCCAGTTGGAGGGTTCCACTCTAAAATATAGAGGACCCATGCCCTATTATAGAAGGAGGTTTCAACTCTCATGTGATAGAGGTCCCAAGACCATACTCTGTGGGAGGGTTCCACTCTAGGAGTCAGTAGAGGAGCCATGTCCAGCATAGTTGGAGGGTTTGACTCTAGTCATTGAGGACCCATGCCTAGCTCTACTGGAGGGATCCACTCAGGATGCCTCTTTTTTGTCATGTATGATCACTTTCATTATCAGGAACCACCTAAATAGTCTCCAAGAATAGAAAATATTATATTGTATCTCAAAACCCATAAATGAGTTTAACGTCACATTCTAAGTGGAACAAAACTCGCGATAGGATACTTACGGTACAAAATACGATTCCAGATGAAGGAGATATGAGAGTTTGAAGTTTTCTCAAAAATAAAAAAGGGGTAGACAGTGTGTGAGGGGATCCACACGACATGTGGACCCACTCCATCACCTTTCTATGTCCCTATAGGTACTAGAATCTCCAATTGTGTAAGGACACACGACATGTACGGGATCTACACAGCATTCGCATGCTACTCAATGTCCCGCCCGTGTGATTGGCATTGTTCATGTATCCATCTCATGTATGTGTACTCAAGTCATGTCTGGGTACTCGAAACATGCATGTACTTAGTAATTTATGTGTAATTCAGTACACATAATACTTTTTTTCACGTATTTCTTCACAGGGTCCTTTCCATGTTCTCCTCCACATGTCCCATCCAATCGGGGAAGTAGTATATAGTGTGTAGTTGGGATACACTCCATGACATCCTTATAAATATCCAAAACCTTAACTACAACAGCATAGCGGCTACATGACATGTGTTTATCGAACTACATTACATGTAGTGGATATGATTCTATACTTTCATGTTTTCTCTTGGAAATCTGGATAAGGTCTTTCCACCTTCATATCTGGCCTTTTTCCTTCCAAAAAATGGTCGATCCAGACTTTTTTTTGTCATTTTCATCCATCTAGTGTTTGGAAAATGGTACTCATTGGTCTTTGGATGTTCATCACACATCACATACACCTCTGATGTTCACTGCCCATTCTAGGATTTCAAATCATAGAGAACAATCTCTTATTATCTATGATTCAACCCTAAAACCATCTTTGATGGAAGATTCCTTCATCGCTTATGAAACTATTGTGAATTTGTGGGTCTGGTCAATCTTGGTCCCACCTTTCAATGTCGAATCGCGACCTCAAGGTCCAAAAATGATGAATGCGAAGCAATTGAGGGGGAAAAGGAACAATAGAAAATTTTTATTAATCATCTTCCAAGATTTATTGTCCAGTAATAATAATTTGGGAAATTTGGGTCAGAATAAAAGAATTGCCAACTGAATTTCAATACACAGGCACATGAAAAGGACACAATATGTGAAAATCATAAAAGGAATGAACATGCTAATACAATTTAATCAAAAATGGAATAATCCATTATTTAATGAGTCCTACTTAGATATTGGATCGTTCTTTATCAAATATAATGTTTTCCAATGAATGTAAGAAGTTGGTGTGTTCGTTGTGATTTAATCTACTCTGGTCCAAATGTTCATCATTGACAGATGTCATTTCATCAAAAGAAGGAGGAAGAACATTCTATAATTCTCCATATGTTTATACAGTAACCCCTAGGAAAATTTTCATATTAGTGTTATTATATATGAAATATTTTGTGTAATTTTAATAAATTAATTATTTAATTAATCCACTAAATATAAGTTCAATGGACAGGTTATCTGAACGCCTCGTTCCAACCTATTTTCGGTTCTGCCAAAGGTAAACATCATGTTCTAGAATCAACTATGGTATCATATTTATGATCAAAGCTACCATTTAATATTTATCTAATTTCATTCAAGTAACTATTCATGCATAATATAAAATATAATTAATATTTTTGTAAAATTAATTTTGGGTACACTGGTCCTTGGAATCGCACATTGTCTCAGCACTTGGATTTGAAAATATAAATAGAAATATTTCAATGTCTTATAAAAAAATAGGGTCTCTGCATCATTCCCTCCTTTATGATTTTCATCCTTGAAAAGAAAAACTACACAAACAAGTGGATATACTGAGCATGAAACTAGATCGCCCACTCCTATAAACTCTAATGTTGGTTACCATTCTACCACAACACCTAAACCAAGGGGAATGTTTTTCAATTTAGTTTTGACTCCTGTTGATCATTGATCTCCACCGAGTACTCCATAAAATTGTCTCACTCCTCAATGTTTATCTCTCCCTAGCCGATGAATTGTGATGGGGAATGCACGTACTTCCTCAGCTATGAAACATGGAAGACTTCGTACACCCACTCTAACTATCGGGGTTGGGAGAGGTGGTACGAAAGCTCACCAACCCTCTTCGTGATATCAAATGGCCCGATAAACCTTGGGGATATCTTGCCTCCCAAAGGAACCTCTGCAATCCTCTTCATGAAAATGTGGTCTCCCTGCTCAAACTCTAAGTTCCTACAATAGTGATCTACATAATATTTCAACCATTTATAGTATATCCTCATCAGTTCACCAATAACCTAGAACTTCTCTATCATCGCTTGGATATACTACAGACCCACAAGAGATGTATCAAAAATCCATGTCCATCACAAGGGTGACCTACAAGGTCTCCCATATAGGGCCTCAAAAGTTTCCATGTCAATTTTAGAGTGGTATCTATTGTTGAATGAAAACTATACCAAGGAAAATTGATCCTCCTAGTGTTGCATGAAGTCTAACACACAAGCCCTCACTATATCCTCTAACACCTGGATAGTGGCCTTAGTCTTCCCATCTTTCTAGGGGTGAAATTTAGTATTCATCTTTATATGGGTCCTAAATTCCCACTGCATTCCACTCTACAATCATGGAATAAACCATGCATTATGGTTAGAGACATTAATCAAGGGAACCCCATGAAGGATAAAAATACCCCATACATACATATGCCTCAAACTATCCACCGAAAAATGAAACCTGATATCAAGGAAGTGTGCGGACTTCATCAGTTGGTCCACTGTCACCGATATGGGGTAATGGACCTTTGTTGTGCATGTAATCCCTGTAACAAAGTCCATGGATATTTCATTCCACTTCAAATCCAGGATATCAAAGGGATTCAGAAAACCCACCAAAACCTTATGCTAAGCCTTCACCTTCAAAATTGAGGCACCAAGAGATTAACCTATCCACGCTTCATCTCATGTTAGACCACCAAAAATGTTGCTGAAGGACACGATAAATCTTCACCATAATAGAATATAAAGCTTAGGGAGATGTTTTTCCCTACATCACCTCCACCTACATCCTGATAGGGACCACTGTCTATATATGGAAAATGATGATGTGATTCCCTCCTTCAAATTATCTATTAGGTGAATATCTTGCAGATATCTGGTCACGGAAAACCCCAGAATTGATGTATTCCAATTGGGACTCTTTCACATGCTTAATAAGTGGAGAAGTCAACACCATATAATGAAGAAAATTTTTATCCTCCTTCTCCACTAGGATCATCTATAAGGAAACCAACTACTCTGATTCCTCCTACACCAAGTGATCTAGGGACTGCCTAATAAGCGAATCTAGTACTATGTTTCCCTTCCATGGAGTATAAACTATCTCTAAGTCATATTCCTATAGAAAATCCAACAAGATTCATTGTATCATGTTCAAGTCAATCTGTGTGAAGACATACCTGAGACTCTAATGGTCTAAGTAAACCGCATTGTGATCTCCTATAAGATTGTGAATCCAAATCCTCAATGTGATGACTACCACTACCAACTCTAGGTACTGAGTTACATATTTATTCCCATGGGGTCTTTTTTATGATGCTTTAGATGGGGAGTGCATCTGTCTGTCAAGGAAATGTTGTTCATTTCCCCACATTCCCACTTTCCAAAGGTGGGTGACATCCATTACTTATTTAGGGATGTTTTCTCCTTGATCGAAAGGGGTTGATGGGATGTCGGTTCTTCCTTCAGTTGATTCCTCCTCGGAACTTATCACCTAGTTCAGATCTCCCTTATAGATTAATATGTTGTTCATGAAACTCTTCCCAGTTTCATGTCTTCATGGATTCCAGTTAATTACACTACTTCTGTTGGGACATTCCTAATGGTCCAGTCAGGGAAGAAACCTTCATTCAGGGGAGTAGTCACGTTGGACATCACTGGATTGTCTGGATGCCAGAACACTGGTGCATCTGGGTTTCTTCCTCTTATTATAGTGATTCTCGAGGGCACAAAATCATGAAGAATCCCATGTCGAATACGAGGAATTATATGCCATAGTAATGTCTCTAAGGTTTTTATCATCTTCCCATGTTTTACAGAGGGTGTGGCACGGGTTTAACATCTGGTAGAGATGAATCAGACTGATTAGAACATTGGAGAAAGTGGATTAGAGGGGTGAAACCTCAGGATAGATCATGGATGGGAACACTGATGTTGGGACTAACACATGGTTAGTTACCCAATTACTACTAAGAGTATTGAAGAGGTGAATTGGCATGATCTCACCGGGATGTGACAACCCGAGTAAGAATCAAGATGGGTGATGGAGGGTTGAGAGTAGATAAAGAATGAGATGGAATCAATATGGGGATGTCGGTGGTGTAAGGATTGATCCTTGAAGATACTTCCTACATATCCTCATGGCAGGGAATCAAAGTCCACGTAGTTTTGCGGGGCGATGGGGCACCTAAGGATGTGACTCGTATGAAGGGGAACCGGAGGAATTGGAACCTCCGGGTTGGGGCATGACCTTACCAAAACACATAGGATCGAGGTAAAGACCAGGATGAAAAATGGATAATTATCTTGAACCTCTGTGAGGTTTCCTACTTACCGTTCCTTGGAAATTATCAAATTCCATGTAGTTCAGGAGAGATCATGGAATCGGGGTGTGCATGGGGGACAACAACCCGATGACATGTTGGGGCTTATGTGTAGTTAGGATCCCGAGGTTGGACTGATGCTTGAGGGTTGACCAGAGATGTGGGTCCCAACAAAGGGGACTACAATGGATTACCATCGACTGGGGAACACGATGGATTGCCTTTGTTTTTGGTTGACAACAACTTACCACTGACCAGGGTTGACAATGGATTACCGCAGATTTGGGATCACAATGGATTACCACTGAATGGGGGGACAACAGCTTACCACTAAATATGGGATAGTTTAGTGTTATGAGGGACAAAGGGGATTTCAGTTTAACATCATGTAGGAAAGTGGTGGACCGATATGGAGTGGTCGGGACCAATGGGTGTTAGGCTTGAACCTCAGGGAGGATTCCTACATACCTTTCCTTGGTAAGGATCAAAGTCCTCGTTGTTCGGGAGAGGTGTTGGTGAACCAACGTGAGGGGTTGGGATCAATATTTGTTGGGATTGAACCTGAGGGAGGCTTCATACGTACCTTGACTGGGAAAGGATCAATGTCCACATATTTTGGAAGAGGTGTTTGGGTCTTACACTCTAAGGAGGCCCAGAGAGGATGTCATGGTCGATGCTTACTCTAAGCCCACGTGAGTCATGATCAGTGTGAGAAACAAGAGATAGAAAAGACCTGATGACTAGGTCACGAAAGGTACATCTATGGGAAGTGGAGTGGGATTACACATCGTTAGAAGCCTGAAAAGGATACAATGGATTACGTGTGGTTCACAGCTGAAAGAGTAAACATATTCTTATGCGTGGTTCGTAATCCAAAGAGGAAACAGGGGCTTACGCATGGTTCACCACCCATAGAGATGGAGATTGGGACTTACTCCAAGATGGTGGCCTGAGTGGAGACAAATCCCAACAACATAGGAATTTGGCACGAATGAGAGGAGGGTTATGGTGCCCAACTACCCCCCCCCCCTCTGGACTTTAGCTGGGAAGAAGATAGGAAGAACATCAATGATTCCTCCCACAAGAAAGGCTAAGAGGCTTACACCAAGTTTGTTTCCCTTTCAATGCGGACAGACACCGCTCCAACAAATAGGATCTCATTTGATGTGAGGAATATCTCACTCCCATGGAGATGAACGAGCGTGGAGAATGTCTAAGATGGGGAACCCCACGTATGATGCACAGGGTGGGTCACAGTTTAATGTCATGTGCTGAGGAAGATGGAACTTGGCAGTTTAACGTCCTGCATCTCAGACAAGGGGGGTTCACTCTACACCCCTAGGACTTATATAATTGATACCCACACACCCTTGGGGAAGGGAAGGCATCAACAATGCTGTAGTGAGGGGGTGTAGTGGAGTGATCCAATGAGGGTTTCACATTAACATGGCTATACGAAGAAGCAATAACTGTTTGGGTGCCTATGAGAAGAATCATGAGGTGCAGCAACGCAACGGGAAGAACCTCCCAAGGGACATTGGAATCACTTGTTGCAAACCTGGAGGGTTGCACATGAAGAGGGTGTGTGACACATGTGTGTCCCACATAATAGGGGCTCAGGCATGGTTCCTTAAGGTAAGGATGCCACATGGAACGCACAAGGAGGGATGCATGTAATATTAGAGGTTGCGCGTAAGATGGAAGGGTTGTGTGCAAACTGGAAGGGTGCGTGAAAAAAGAGAGATTGTGCATATGATGTAATGATTTCACACAAAATAGGTCTAATGTAGGGGGAAACTTGCATGCAAGAGGGATCATTGACGCGCAAATGACTTGGGGTAAATGGAAATGGAAAAGAATCATGCCCAAGAGGGCCCACCCAAAGGAGGACCCTTGGGGAACTATTTCACAAGATCTAATACCTTGAGGCCATAGTTTCTTTCACAAAGTCTCATAGTAGGTGTCTTTCGCATAGAATAGCGTCACTTTGTCTTTTGTCACTATCCCCAAAGGGATGGGGGTACACTTTGTTTTATATCCTAAGTCCTCGGAGGCAGTGCACAAGGGGTGTTTCACACAAATGTCTTTTTGAAATTGCATTGGTTGCACATGGGTTTGCACGCCGGAGGAATGTTTGTGTGCCTCCTGGACTTTTTCTCACCATCACTTTTGGCAGTTTCCAGGGGGTGCCACGGAAGCCTTCCATTGATGTCACATTGTGAGTGCAAGGGTTTTCACACTACCAGGTACCTTCGTGCTCGGACCTTAACTGATCCTAAAGCACGCCGACACGCAAAGGCCCCTTTGATGTTTCATTAGGCGCATAAGATTTTGTGCACCACTGGGATCCTTCGTGCTCAAGACTTAACTGATTCTCAAGCACACTAGTGTGAAAGGTCCCCTTTGATGTCGTGCTGGAATTACAAGATTTTGCGTATCGGGAGGAGTGTTTCATGAAAATTCGTGCTCTTGCACACCTGCGTATTTAGCGGTTTTGGGGGGTGTTAGACTCCTCATGTATTAATCATGTTTTAATGATCACAAATCCTATTCAGTCTATAAACCTTGTTAACTCTATGTAATCTATCTCACATCAAATGCACAGTTGTTTAGCCAAATCTATCTAAAGCTCTTAAGTGATACACACTCGGTTTGTCTATATATTATCTTTTGATTTACTTTATAATGCTTTCTCTGAAAAATGATTGAGTTTAATCCATTCCATCAATATCACTACTTAAGTCTGAATACAGATATTTTCCTAAGTATGAGACACCGTGAACCAGAAATCGTGACCATGAGACACCGTGACCATGAGACACTGTCAACAAGACACCATGACCATGAGACACCATGAACCAGACACCATGACCATGAGACACCATGACCATGAGCCACTGTGACCATGAGACACCGTGATCATGAGACACTGTGAACATCAATACATCGTTATCATCAAGTCACTGTGACATCAAGACACCATGACATCCAGACACCATGTGAATGAGACACCGTTTCCATGACATATTGTGACACCATTTCCTAATATTTTTTGTCGCCTTTAAATTTAATCTCTAACAGTTATATTTTAAGATTTTAAATGCAATGAAATAATTAATGTTTCTTTGTAGACATATCATCTAACATTACTAGGTATGAGGGGAAAAATACATGCAACCTGTCAGATCAAACACATGCACTCCAAGATAAAGGAGTAGTGCAGCCCAGAAAAATAAGTGTGGAATTATACTGAAAATAAAACCAAGATGGTGGGCGTGAGCACGACAATAAAGAATACACTTAGAGAAATTTTTGAAGAATGAATTGTCCCATGCATTCAACATTTTTGAAGAACACATGAAGCATACTTGAACCTCAGAATCGAGAACATCTCCACACTGTCAAACATCACAAAGAACAAAAGCTGAATCTGTCTAACTTGTGACACTCTACTTTCCCAATGAGGACTTTATTTATACATCTACTTCATCTCAATAGTCCAGAGCTACAAAGAATAAAACTAAGAGTATTTATAAACCAATATCAATATTTCTAATCTATTGGGTATCATTTTTCTTTCATTCGAGTAGGTTTTTTATTTTTATATCAAACACACTCTGTCTCTTACATTAAACTGAAGGATACAAGATATCCTTACTCAAAAATCTTTTTCCACTTGTTTATACCCACGGATAAGTGAGGAAGAGGCCCCTGTGTGACCTAAATAGAACTATGTACTATTGTTTAACCCTGATCCAGGGTGTGGGTCAAGTTTATTTATATAAACTACTTGTTGGAAATTGATCACTAAGTGGAGTGGATTAGGTCCCGGCTTGAGACCGAACCACTTGTTTCATATCCATTGTGCTTCTTAATTTAGTCTTCTCTATTTTACTACTTTACTATATAATTCAAAAATCAAAAAATTCACTTTGATACTTAATATTGGAAATAAGTTATAATTGTCTTGTATTAGTATAATAGCTTCAAAAGTAACAATAATAACTGATATTAAGATTACACAGAATTAATCAATCTTCTAAGAAGTTATTTGAATAGTCAAAATTTCATAACCATATTACTTTGATTAACTAGGTTGTATTTAACCATATTGGGGAAACCTTTCTTAAGAATACTTTTTAACCAGAAATTTTTATAGATACTCAATTCACCCCACCCCCCACTTGAGTAATCTACTCCGACCAACATTTGGTATCAAAGGGAGTTTATTAAGACTCTATTTAACCTATCCCAACTTTAATTGTAGTTGGACTTTAATGATTTGTAAATTTCATTTAATTCTGAATTTCTAGATCTTTCAAATTATTTCTGTATTATAGATAATATATTAGAAGGTTATAAAACCAATAGACCACCATTATTTAATGGAACCATCTATGCTCAATGGAAAATTAAAATGAAAATGCATTTAGAAAGTATGAGTTTTAAAATTTGGTATTCCATTATAGATGAATATAAGATTACTAATACTTATAGAATCACATGGGATTAACCTATAAAAACTTCATACAATAACAATTGCAAAGCTATGAATGCTTTATACTTCTCTTTAGGAGATGAGGAATTCAATATAATTTCTTCTTGTAAAACTACCCATGAAATTTGGGAAACCCTATCTGTCTCACATAAAGGAACATCTCATGTAAAATAAATGATACTTAATACTTATACTATTAGATATGATATTTTAAAATGAAACCTGATGATCCTATCTCTGACATGTATCTTAGGTTCAATGAGATTGTCAACACAATGATTTCTCTTGGAAGAGAAGTCACTACCAAGGAACAGATCATGAGAATTCTAAGATGTCTGCCTGACAGATGGAGAGGAACCTCTGTCTCTATTAGAGAATCATGCGACATCAGCAAGCTACCCGTAAAATAACTCATTGGGAAACTGATGATGTATGAAAAACATATGAAAGTCAACAAGGAAGAGGAGGATAAACCAAAAAGGAAATTTGTTGTATTCAATACCACCACCTCTAAACACAGAGATAAAGGGAAATTGGAAGATTTTATAAAAGGTTCCAGTAGTGAATAATCATTACCTGATAATGATGAGGAGATAGATTAATTAGAAAGAAGATTCAAGAGATTTTACAAGAAGAAGAACTTTTTCGGATATCCTAACTTCAAGGGAGAATATGACCAAAAATGAAGTTGGAAGAAGGATTGGAAAAGAAGTGACAAGACTGATGAGATTGCCTGCTATAAATGTAAGTTCAAAGGACACATCAATGCTAACTGTCCAATGCTCAAGTACAAAAAGAAATATGAGGACAAGGATAGGAAGCATAAAAAGGCCATCAAAGAAACCTCGAGTGCTTCTGAGGACAGTTCAAGTGACTCAGAAACATCACATTATGAATAGGAAAACAAAGCCAATATGTTTTTTATGACAAACACAACTGAGGTAACACTGGACTCTTGTGTACATAATTCATACTATTCTAAAGATTAGAGTGACTCTGAAAATATGACTAATGAATAAATGCCTGAATACTGTAATATTCTTGAAGAAACAAGTAATGAACTAAATTCCAAATATAAATCATTGAAGAAATAGTAATCTCTTACTGTGACTACTAAATCTGACCTCACAATTGAAAAAGACAAAAATTCTCAACTTCTCAAAGAGAACAATGAATTAAAAA
Organism: Viscum album; assembly: GCA_963277665.1. Lineage (NCBI taxonomy): Eukaryota > Viridiplantae > Streptophyta > Magnoliopsida > Santalales > Viscaceae > Viscum > Viscum album. The sequence goes on along the minus strand of OY728161.1, from coordinate 1,589,646,223 downwards.
TATCTAATGAGCAATTGAAGAATGGCCTAGAAAAGTTTAACAATGGAAAAAATACCCTTACTCAAATTCTATGTAAAAATATTTCTCCTAAATATAACACTGGAATTTGTTGTCAACATTGAAAAAGAAACTTTCATAGAACAAATTTTGTTTATAAATATAGAACATTAAGTTTTACTCCCAGTTCTGGACACAAATCAACTAGTTCAAGTTATGAAACACTTTCTACTGTTTCAAGTTTTTCTGGACCAAATAGAGTTTATTTTTAAAATTATTTACATAATGATTATAGGAAACCTATGAGGCATATAAGGGTTCCTAAATCACTTATTACTAATATTAATGGACCCAAACATGTATGGGTACCTAAATCTGTTATTTCATGATCATTTTGTAGGAAAGATGCTTAAAGAGTTCCTGTAAAAGTCTATGGTACTTGTACTGTGGGTGTTCAAGACACATGACAGGAGACTACTCATGCTTCAAGAACCTGATAAAAATAGATGGAAAACATGTCACATTTGGTGAAAATTCCAAAGGAAAGATTATTGGCCTCGGAAAAATCGGTAACTCTAACTAAGTTTTAATTTCCAAAGTACTGTTTGTTGATGTTTTGTAATATAATCTGCTTAGTATCTCATAATTATGTGATGATGGATTTCATGTTAGATTTGAAAATGATGCTTTCATTGTCTTTGATTCTAAAAAAATAATTGGTGTTTTATTCATTGAGGAATGAAAATTTTTACTCTCTTAACTTAGATTCCTTAGCCTCACAAAATGCTTCACGGTTAAGTGTATTTCATAAAGAGTCTTGGCTCTGGCATAGGAGACTAGGACACTGTAATATTCACTCCCTTAGAAAGCTTATTAGAAAATTCTTAGTTAAAGACTTACCAAAACTTGAGTTTCTAAATGACAAAGTGTGTAATCCCTTTCAAAAGGGAAAACAACACAAAATTTCCTTCAAAACATAGAAAGAAGTGTCAACTTCTCAACCTCTTGAACTGGTTCACAGGGATTTGTTTGGACCATCTAGAGTTTCTAGATTAAATTTGAAGTACTATGTTTATGTTCATGTAGATGACTTTTCTATATATACTTGGACCTTCTTTCTAGCTTATAAAAGTAAAGACTTCTCTTATTTTACTAAATATTCCAAGTTTGTAGAAAATCTTGGTGGACATAGAATTAAATCCTTAAGAAGTGATCATGGCCATGAGTTTGAAAATAAAGAGTTCGAGTCCTTTTTCTCACAAAATGGTTATAGTCAAAATTTATTTTCCCCTTAAAGACCTCGAAAAAATGGAGTTGTTGAAAAAAGAAATAGAATCCTGCAAGAGATTTCTATAACAATGCTTAGTGAATATGACCTACATATTTTTTGGGGGGGTTGAAGCTGTCAATACATCATGCTATATAATCAATAGAGTGTTGATCATACCTATTCTTAAAAGGACTCATTATGAGTTATGGAACAATCGAAACCCCAAGGTTAACTACTTCAATGTTTTTTGTTACATAGTCTATATCCTTAATACTAAAGACAATCATGACAAGTTTGCATCCAAGAGTGACGAAGGTATCTTTTTAGGATATTCCATGTCTAGTAAAGCCTATAGAGTGTTAAATAAAAGAAAAAAATGTGTGGAAGAATCTTTCCATGTAAAATTTGATGAAACATATCCACATGAGCCTAAAATAATTCTAGATAACCTAAAGGATGATGTATCAAATATGAACATTAATCCAAAATCCTCAAACCCTTCTGTGAAAGAATATGTGAAAACTTCTAGTTTTATAAATTCCATAGACTCAAATCACAATGATCCTGAACCTATTAATGAACCTAAAATCACTAGTCCCTACATTTCTAGATCTGTTAGAACTCTTGACAACCATCCCTTAGATGTTGTTGTAGGAGTACAAGGCAAAGGAACTCAAACTAGAGCCTCTCTTAGAAACTAGTTTGAACATCAAGTCTTTTTATCACAACTTGAACCTAAAATAATTAATGATGTTATCAATGATGAATTTTGGCTAATGGCTATAAAAGAAGAACTTAATCAGTTTGAAAGTAAAAATGTTTGGAAACTTGTTGAAAGACCTAAGGACACATTCACCATAGGCACTAAATGGGTGTTTAGAAATAAGGTAGATGAATCTGGTAACATAGTTAGAAACAAGGCTAGATTAGTTGCACAAGGCTATAATCAAGAATAATGAATTGACTATGAGGAGACCCTTGCACCAGTAGCTATATTTGAATCCATCAGAATACTGCTTTCTTATGCTGAACATATGAATTTCAAACTATTTCAAATGGAAGTAACGAGTTCATTCTTTAATGGGTATATAGCTGAGGATGTCTTTGTTGAAAAACCCCTAGTTTTAAAAACCCCTATTTTCCAAATTAAAATTTTAAATTATAAAAAGATTTATATGGTTTAAAAAAATCTCTAAGATCTTGGTATGATCGGTTGAGTACTTTTCTTATCTCCAAAGGTTTTACAAAAGGAATAGCTCATCCTAAACTTTTTATAAAATGAGTTTCTAATGATGTTTTAGTTGTTCAAATCTATTTAGATGACATTATCTTTGGATCTTCAAGAAACTCCTTATGTATTGATTTTTCAAAAATGATACTAAATGAATTTAAAATGATTTTAATGGGTGAACTAAAAATAATTGTTGGATTTCAAATATTTCAAAATAATGATGGTATTATTTTAACTCAAAGTAAATATACTAGATATCTTCTGAATTTTTTTGGATTGGATAGCACTAAAAGTAGTGACACTCCCACGAGTAACACTTGTAAGCTGGATCTTTATGAAGATAGGAAATATATTGATCAAACCACTTATAGAGGAATGATTGGATGTTTAATCTACTTAAATTCTAGTCGACCTAACATTATGTTTAGTGTGTGTATGTGAGATATTTTTCAAGAAAATCCTATGGAATATCATTTAAATGTTGTAAAGAGAATTTTCAAATACCTCATGTATACACCCAATCTAGGACTATTCTATCCTAGAGGACAATCATTTAAATTAGTTAGTTATTCTGATGCTAACTTCGGTGGATGTAAGTTAGATAGAAAAAAAAACATCTGGAACATGTCACTTTTTAGGCAAGTCACTAGTATCATGGTGTAGAAAGAAACAAAATTCTGTTGCATTATCTATTGCAGAAGCTGAATACATAGTTTCTGGTAGTTGTTGTGCACAATTCATATGGATGAAACACACATTACTAGATTATGGATATCAATTTTGGCATGTACCTATAAATTGTGACAACACAAGTTATATTAACATCTCAAAAAAATCCTGTTTCACATTCTTGGACAAAACATATTGATGTAAGACATCACTTTTTTAGAGATCATTATCAAAAAGGTGATATCACTTTGGATTTCATTAGTATTGAATATCAACTTGCTGATATATTCAACAAACCACTAAATTCTAAGAGAATAGACTACATCATACATGAACTAGTCATGATAAATCCTAATTAAATGTCTTACTGTTTTATATCTTACTATTTCATGTTTACGGTCTCACAGTTAGTATTTCATGATTACTGTCTGACAGTCACTGTCTCACTGTAAGGTTCAGTCACTCTCTCACCCTAAAGACCAGTCATTGTCTCACTGTTAGGACCATTCACTATCTCACTGTAAGGACCAATCACTGTATCACTGTAAATATTCTTTATGATGTTTATATACAAAGTAAAAACCATACCGTGGTAATTATTCATTTCACCTATTTACTTTCCCGTGCTTTTACTTTTGCGACATTTGGTATTCCAAAATGATAAAATAAAATAAGTTAAACTTGTCCTTCACTTGATATTTCTTATATTCACTCAATTTTTAACCCTTCTTCAACCCTTCAACCCTTTTCTCTCTCGAACCATCAGTGAATGACTAGGATGAAATGCCCTTCTTCGTCAAATCCTAAGAAATGTAGCTCAAAGAAGAAGAAAATTGCACCCAAGCTAGGACCTAAAGGCCCTCTAAATCCAAATCTGGGGAACCGAGTAGTAGTACCTGAGAAAGAAATATTCCCTAAGTGTTTTCTATCAAGTAATTCTCTAGTTTAGGAAGTTATAAAATAGCAAGGCTGGTTAGAATGGTTTTTTAAGGAAGATAGACATATCTACCCTAAGATAGTGGCTCAATTTTATCAGTATGTTCAGTTATAATGTGATCCTGAAGATGGTTATGCTATGAGAAGCTGGATAAATGGCCATAGATGCACATTCTTTTTGAGGTTATGGTTTTCATTCCTTAGGATACCTCATTAAGTCATCTGTGAGGACTACCAGAGAGGACCTCCACCTTCCAGTGAAGTCTTTGTTTTGGAGGATGCTTTGAAATGCTTAACTATAAATGGAACCAAGAGGAGAGCCAATGCTGCTGAACTGGATGGATAATCTAGACTTCTGTTTAAGTTTATATAGAACTTGATTATCCCCAAAAATGGTGATTTTTCTATTCTAAAATATCAGGATATGTTTTTTATTCATCTTATGAGAAATGGTCATATGATCAACCTTTGTAAGTATGTCATTCACCATATGTGTGAGCTGATCAAATCCACATCCAAGTCAACCTCGTTGATTAATTCTTGGCTTATCTTATCCATGCGTCCTGCCAAATGTATGGTTGTACCGAATGAAGAAGTTATCAAGGATTACGAGTTCTGCCTTTCAAAAGTCACTATCAAGAGGATGAAAATCAATTGGAATCCTTGGAAAATGGCTTGGGTGGAAGACAATGATAGGATCTATGAGAAATTAAATCCAGTGGAACATCCCTCAAGACCAAAATATATTTTTGATCTTGGTTTGGAACCAGAAGAAGTTGTTGAGTATTCTGAAGAATAAGAAGAAGAAGAGGTTGTTGTGCCTCCAAGGGAAATTGTTCCTAATAAAGAAGAAAGTACTCATGTCCCTCATGTAGTAAGTGAAAAAGAAGTCCCTGCTTCTAAATATGTTGTTAATATGGTAGATCAACCTATAATTGAAATAGAATCTATTTCCAAAGGAACCGATAAGAATTCTATGGAAGATCATATAGAAGAAGAATTACCTGTTATGCAAGAAGCTGACCTTGAGGAACTCCCAGTGGAACAATATGTTCCTAAAGTCATTCCTCCAGTTGAGGAAAGGATGGAGCTAGCTTTTCATTTGGATAGATAATAAATGGGTAAGGAAATAAGAGATGAATTCGTGAAAATAGATCAAGACCCTAATCCTCTCAGTACTGAGAAGGATGCAAATGTTGAGGGGGAGCAACCCCCAAATATGGAATCTATTGAAGTACCAAAACCGATTGATCCAAGCTATGTAGACACTCGGTATAAGTTCCCTAGCTTTTATGATGCGAATGAATCCTAGGAAGTCTCAGTATAAGGAGTACACCTTTACACTATGTTTCAGTTGAAAATGAAATATGATCCTAAACCAACCTTGGTGAGTAAAGATGATCTGAAAGATTTTAGAGCTTCCATTTTTTCTGGACTTGAAAAACTCCTGAATACCCAACCATCTACTATAACAAAACTGAGTGAGAGATATGCCTCACTGTAGTTTTGGAGAACATTATTCGGAAGATTTGACAAAAAATTATTCATGAAATTCAGGAAGTCCAAGTTGAAAACAGAGTTATTAGTGATAAAGTGAAGACTTTAAGATGAATGATTAAAGACATGAAGAAAGTGATAAATTAGAGGTCAGATCTTACCACTCATCATGTGGAGCCTTTTGTTCCTCAAACCCCACTGAATGTTGTCTCTCATATTCAACCTCATCTAGCTTCCTTTGTTGAAAAGGTCACTTAAATAAACAAATAGATTGTGAAAGAAATGTGATAGCTTGTTGTTAATCTTAAAAAAATCACTGATGAGTATACGGGGTGCCTTCACAAATTTCTCAATCAAATAAAATATCTCACCTCAGTTGTCAATGCTTCTAAGGAATCTGGAAAATCATCTCAGTCTTCCTTAAATAGTGATCTGATCCGAACAGTGGTCAAAGAAGAGCTTCAGACTGTGCTTAGTGGTTTCAATACAGATTCTCTCTCTGAAGATATCAAGAACAGTGACCGAGTTCTTGATCTGGTCCAAATTCATTTCAAAATTGATAATGATTATCATCAAGAAATTTCCAAGAAAGTGGATTTCTACATCAACTGATTCTTCTCCAAGACTAACATGACCAATCACTTTAAATACCTTATAGAAAATATGAGGATTCCTCCTATTACTCAAGCTTGCAACACTTATGTCCAAAATCTCACAGAGTTCACTCATCTATTAGATAAGTTTATTGAAAACAATAATGACTTTGAGAAAGCTATGAAGTATGGTGGAGAGATAATTTCTGATTTTATCAAGCTTATAAGGACCTATATTCATGTATAGAGCTCAACCATTGTTTCTCATGCGGGTCCACCTCTACGACCAGGTTTTCCTACATTCACCTATTCCCTAGACTCCACTTCTATGTCTATTAGTCAGGCACTGAGTTAGATCTGGCATGTGATCCTTGTTCAATAGTTGCCTCAGTCTTCTAATACACCTACTCTAGCACCATCTGTCTTTTAAGGTCTTACTTTACCTTCTCTAGCAACCAGATCACTCCCTTATTCTACCTCAACCTCCGCTTCTATGGTTTCTTCTTCTGTTGTTGCTACTAAGGGAAAAGAGAATACCAGCTAGTGAAGAAGGTTAGTGATTACATTTTCTTGATAGGAATCTTGCTACATTTTTGTTCCTCTTTGTAATGTTTTTTTATTTATCTAATACATTATGCACTTCTATTGTCTCTTTTGTCTTTATTTTTCTTCCTAATTTTTGATAATCCCAAAAGAGAGAGAAATCTCTATAAGGGAACACACACTCTATATCTGTTATATGCACATTCAAACTATGTTGTTAGAAAAAATATACACTCTAAATATACATGGTTTGTGATCATCAAAAAGGGGGATATTGTTAGACTCATCATGTATTAATCGTGTTTTAATGATCACAAATCATATTCAGTCTATAAACCTTGTTAACTCTATGTAGTCTATCTCACATCAAATGCATAGTTGTTTAGTCAAAGCTATCCAAAGATCTTAAGTGATATACACTCTATTTGGATATATACAACCATTTGATTTACTTTATAATGATTTATATGAAAAATGATTGAGTTTAATCCATTTAATCAATATAACTTCTTAATTCTAAATATAAATATTTACCTAAGTATGAGACACCGTGAACCAGACACTGTGACCATGAGACACTGTGAACCAAACACTGTGACCATGAGACATAGTGAACCAGACACTGTGACCATGAGACACCGTCAACATGACATCGTGACCATGAGACACCATGACCATGAGACACTATGACCATGAGACACCTTGAACATCAATACACGGTGAACATCAAGACACCGTGACATCAAGACACTATGACAACTAGACACTATGTGAATGAGACACTGTATCCATGACATACTGTGACACTGTTTCCTAATCTGTTTTTTCACCTTTCAATTTAATCTCTAACATTCATATTTGAATATTTTAAATGCACTGACATAATTAATGTTTATTTGTAGACATATCATCTGACAGTATGAAGTATGAGGGGCAGAATCCATGCAACCATTCGGCTCCAACACATGAAATCCAAGATAAGAGTAGTGCATCCCAGAAAAATAAATGTGGCATTATACTGAAAAGAAAACCAAGATGTTGGGTTTGATCATGACAATTAAGAATACACTTAGAGAAATTTTTGAAGAAATAATTGTCACATGAAACGTGGCGCTACTGAAGAACACACAAAGCATAATTGGATCTTGGAATTGAGAACATCTCTGCACTATCAAACATCATAAAGAACACAAGCCGAATCTGTCTGAAATGCGACACTATATTTTCCATATGAGGACTTGATTTATATAACTTATTCATCTCAAAAGTCCAGAGCTGCAAAGACTAACACTCAGAGAATTTATAAACCTATCATAATATTTCTTCTATGTTGTGTAACATTTTTCTGTCTTTAGAGTAGTGTGTGTGTGTCTATATATCAAAAAAAAATCTATCTCATGCATTAAACTAAATGATATAAGATATCCTTACTCAAACATCTTTTTACACTTGTTTATACGCATAGATAAGTGTGGAAGTGGTCCTTGTGTGACCTGAACAGTCCTGTGTACTGTTGTTTAACCCCAATCCAAGGTTTGGATCAAGTTTATTTATATAAACTTCTTAGTGGAAGGCGATCACCAAGTTTAGTGGATTGGGCCTCAGCTTGATACTAAACCACTTGTTTCATATCTATTGTGCTGCTTAATTTAGTCTTCTCTGTGTTTCTCCTTTTCTGTATAATTCAGAAATCACAAAATTCACTTTGATATTTATTCTTTTGGAAAAAAAAGTTATTTTTGTCTTGTCTTAGTAAAATAGCTTCAAAATTAACATTAATAACTAATATTAAGATTAATGAGAATTAATCAATCTTATAATAATTTATTTAAATAGTCAAGATTTCATAACCATATTACTTTTATTAACTGGGTTGTATTTAACCATATTGGGGAAACCTTTCTTAAGAATACTTTTTAACCTGAAATTTTTATATATACTAAATTCACCCCCCCCCCTCTTGAGTAATTTACTCCGAACAATAGGGGGTTTACATGGAATCCTGCCGTTGACGTCGTATTGGGTGCACAAGATTTTTTGCATCGGAGGGACTTTTAAGCGCATCCCCTGAATCTTGCTCACACTTGCCTCATGGGTTGTGGAAACTTCTCATTCTCTTCCAAACAAATTTTTTGCTCTTTATCATCCCGATTCTAGCCCTATCTGAAATTTGGTGTCAATAAATGCCTGCCCTCAGAATCAAAGCTGAAGGGGGACCCAAAGATCAGATTCTGAGGGTCACACTGAAAAGGGGGGAAGTGCTCGTTCAGTGCATGAAAGAACACAATTTGGGCATGAAAACCTCTTTAGTGAGCTAAGAAGGCGCGTTCATGCCTATAAATAGGCTAAGGACCCCACATAGGCCCCCACATTGACTTTTTCTACATGACACATGTTTTTCCCTCATGCACAAAAATGGTCCTGATCCGCGCGTAAGTTTCCATGGCTGAATCTGGGTTTTGCGCACTACCCGACCTTTTTTATGCAGATCGACACTATTGCATGCCACCATATATTTTTCATGCCGAATCTTCAATATATCGTGCCCATCCCATAGAATTTAAAAAATGGCCGCCCAATAGACTGATATTGAGAGGGAGGTCGTTGTATCTACAAGGAGGACTCAGATGATCACGAACCCTCAAATTCTTCATGTGGGGAGGGTTGTGTCTGATAACCAGATGATTTTTGGAATGATTACGCAAGATCAAAAAGATTATGCCCTGAGTGATAGCCTGCTGTTATGGAACTTTTCCGTTCTTGAGGAGGTGCTGATGCCCGGATTCGAGACAGATACACCGTGGTCATGGTTGAAGCACGAGGATAGTCTCCCGCAGTTCCATATTACAGACAACAGCCTTCCTGCCAGGAAAACACATAACATAGGAATCTATGTCTTAAATATAAAGACCAGGATGGTTGTGGGAAGTGATCCAGTTCCCGAGGAATCTCCTACTCTTTATGAAAGTACTTTTAGAAGATGTATTACTAACGAGATAAAGGGTTGGCATGAATGGGATTTTAGATCCGGGGGATACTTCACCAATGAATGGGCATGGGCATACTGGGTATGCTAGACATGCGATAAATTTGGGTTGTATCAGTGGTCTATCGAACTTTCTGAAGCCGTTTGGACATCCCAATTCCACTTCTACTGACAAAAAGATCTGGTAGCGGAGTTATTCAGTTGCTAGTCCCCTGATACCAACACCTTCCACATCCACCATGGGGAGGTGGGCATCAGTCTGTGGGACATCCACTAAATTGTGGTAATCCCCTCGAAGGGGTACCAGTACGACAAGTTCTTCCTAACGGGGAATTTCTAGGTGGATAGGACATGAACCCCAATCTTGTCATGGAACCTGCTAGAGCTGGCTAAAGAGGAGCTGAAAATAAAATATATTCTTAAAGGAATATCCTATTATGGGTGGTTTACTCTTTTCCTGATGAAAGGAACAACATTAAAAATTCTAGGATAAGGGAATCAACGCCCGAACACTTCTTAGATGAGAAAATTATGATCATACTGCAGGGTTCTAGAGGCAGGAGAATACCGATCGTGGGGCTTTGGTATAAATGAAAGTCAGAAACCAAATGTAAGATATTCCAGGTTTCTTGATTTATTCGTGAGTGGATGGTTGTCTCCAGTAAGGGACACAAGGATGAGGGTCCTCCCAGGGATACTAGTGAGTTTCGTGATTATGGAGTGGAATAAAAAGGTTAACCTAAGGGTGCCAGTGTTTTCTAGGTTGTACAGTATTCCAGGGTGTATCTCGAGGTGAAGTATGCCTAGGAGGTTATGCGGACCGTTCCAAATTATTCATCACTGGGTCACAGCCCACTATGGTGGGTATGACTTCTTGAATGCCATTTTCCCCCTTGTAATGGTACACAACCATCCCTCTTGAACATTGCCGGAATCCGCCCAATGACACTCAGAGAAGAGGGGATCAAGCTCAAGATGAGTTGCCACACCCACATCAAATTCCACCCATTCTAAACCCTAGTTGTTCAAATGGTAGATGATGGGTGGGGGCCATTAGAGTAGAGATAGTACCTACAAAGCATCTTGGGCACTGTACTAGTAGCCCGGATTGATGGTAAAATCTATTGTGAACTGTACGTGCCGACCAGGTTCGCCAGGAAGTTCGGGTGCATGCAACGGATGCCAAAGAAAGTATATACAGAGGTTCGCGAAGAACATAATCCTTGTATTGTACGCCATCTATGGATTATGTTCATGATATCAGGATCAGGAGAAATCATCACTCTTCCCCCCACCGACGTTAGTGTAGGCCTATCAACAAAGTATGCCAAACACTGGACAAAACATATCCCAAGGAGATTCTTTTGAAACGCATTCGAAAAATCAATGCGGCTAGTGTAGAACCTGATGAACAGGGAGATAGACGAGGTTCCCTAGGAGATTTGTGACAAATAATGGGTTGGGTGGCTAGTATGTCACAGGCTAGTACTTCATCAGCAGGAGCATCGCAAGCTGAGAATGTGCGTCCACCTGTTGGGGAAGTGTGGTCCCGCATACGGCCTCATGGTCCAACTAGGTAACTTCAACGAAATCAACTCAGGTATATCCTAAAGATGACTGTCGATGCCATCTTCCCCTCTATGTGGTATTCTTGGAGAACACTGTGGAACTCTATGTCCACTGAAGAATTGTGGTAGATGTCGGTACACACCAAGCTCGATTTTCTAGAGATAGGGTGCATCCAGATAATGGATAGGGTAAAATTTCATCGCCGACATGCCTACCTGAAAACTATGGATATGTACGCATGCCTGCAGGGGTGGTATGAAGAACTGCATCTCCTGGTGAAAGTGATGCTTGTCCAGGAACATGGCCCAGAGAAGCTTCCATCCGAGGATGAGTGTATAGAGGAAGAAGAATAAGAAGAGGAAGGAGAGGAAGAAGAGGAAGAAATGGAAGAAGGTAGAGATGAAGAAGAATACGAGTAGAACCAAATTGAAGGTCTTTGTGGCGAGGGTCCCTCGAAAGCTCCTATTCACCAGAGAATCTCTTGGGAGAGTGGAAAAATTGTAGGCTCTGACAAAGATAGGTTGAACAGCTCTAGGTGAGTCTTACTCTTATCTCCATTGGCTTTTATCTCCTCATAATTCCCAATTTTTCAATCAAACTCTATCCCATTTAGGAACAAATGGGAAAGTATGCCCAGGAATCATTCCCCATAGGGGATGAAGACACACCTATGGACGTAATAGAACATTCTTAAGAACCTGTCCTCAGAATCGAACAAGGAGGGGAAACGGTTTTGGCTAGGACAGGTTGTGATGAGCCCAAAGGAAGAGATGAAATAGCAGCCTCTGAGCTTCCCACCACCCCCATTGTCTGGGATTAGATGACACTGGTGATTGAGTTAACAAGTTCTGAAGGATCCCCTGTGTTGGTTGTTCCCTCTATGAAACAGGCACTGGACACTGCCACGCATGGCTCCTATAAACCTTTATCTTCAATGGATCTATTATTTTTTGGGAAATTCAGTTAAAAATTACATCGTTCCCCAATGCACTGATTGCAAGGTTAGAGGCTCGATAGACCATCGGGTCTAGAACATCTGCAGCATCCCTACCGATGACCAAATTAACTCTTGTAGAAGCAATCATTGAAGGTGGCCCCACCCTGGTGCTTAATGATCCACCAGATGAGATAATGGGTGGCAATGCTACTGTGGTGGAGTTCCAACCCGACAAGGGTGATGTCTCTAACAAAGAAGGAGTTCTCGAAGATGACCCTTCCACTGAACTCCTCGCTTATTACCCCAAATACTGGCCATCTTACACTGAGGAAATAGATGATTCGGACTTGGAGACTTCTGAGGAGAGATATATAACACGGATCCATGTGTGAAAGTTCATCAAACACATTCTCAGCAAGCCACAAGAAGAATGGATAATTCAAATGGGTTCACTCCACACCTGGCTAGGCCTTCTCTACGCTGTAGGGGTAGATGCTCGCCATCTTCACGTAATGATCCGTGATTACATGGAGGAGAAGATATGGGAAAATTGCCGACGTTCAGACATTTCCTGGTGCCATAAATAGTCATAGAATACTCAATAATTCTTAGAGGTGGATCAGGAGGTCCAATTCCTTGAAGAACAAGCAAAAGAAAGAGAGCCATTCATTGCAAACCACTCCGAGCTCATCATGTAATTGAGGACCCAGCTTGCAGATGCCTAGGAGCAGATAGTGCAGGTGAATTTCCAAATAATTGATCTCGAAACTGAACAATCACCGGCATAGGCTAGGGCTAATGAGTTACGCCTTGCCACTGATGTCGAAGAGAAGGATCTCAAGGGGCGGGAAGCGATATTGGAGTCCACAAGTCGAAATGTGTCAACATTGGAAGAATCCATCCAAAACATCGATCCTTAAGGGCCCTATATTGGCCAAACCCATAAACTTGTCTTTCTTTACTACTGATTGTTCTGAACTGCATGTATGAACAGATTATTCACTTTTTTGTTCAGTTTAATGCATTCTAACCATAACTATGAAATAATTATCAATCCATACCTAAGCTCTAGTGGGTCAGGCCTCATGTGAGAAAGAAGGGATGGTCGCATCATCACTTCAGTTGATTGTGGGAATGTCCATCAGATTTTGTTCATCCAGGGTATAAAAAACCCATATGGGCTTCTGAGAAGAGAGGGGGAGGCCTAACTGAAGAATTAATCTCTCAGAACATTTGAATTATCACTTTCCCGATGTACACTAGTTCACGAGCTGGGTAACTCTAGGGGCATTGGAATTCATCCGAACATAGGGGAATGTAATGTGTGAATCACGATACCCAAGATTCAGAACATTTTAGGTATGGATTGATAATGAAGGATAACTATTTATCGTGTTTTAAACACAACATCCCTATTGTGTTATCGTGAAATGGGGATAACAAATGTGGGTCGACCGCTGACCATGTTCGAAATACGGGGCCTAACTCAAAATGTCATCCATTAGTTTTCCAAAATGTTAGCCCAGGATAGTAGGCGATCCATAGGCTGAGCATCCATACTATCAAGGGGGGGTCCTTTAGATATTAATGAGGAAGAGGGTCCAAATAAAGGGCATGTGAAATGTGAAGGTTGGAGTGATGGTTTGTTCTAATAGAGTCTGACACTTCTGAAATTACGCCACTGTGGTGAAGACATGTTAGGTTGGTGCATCGGTCTGATTAGGGATCATAACTACTTCCAAACAGGACCTCTCTGGTAAGGACCTGGAATGCCTCGTAGTTTTACTTCATACCAATAAAGATGACAAACACATAGTATAAACATTGTACGTTGAGGATGGTGCCCATAGTTTAAAGGTCATACTATCTGGGCCAAGATTGGGGCTGAGGGGCCAGAAGGGTTGATGAACCTAGGGTTGGGCTCGAGGCGGAATGCTTGGGAATCGCTACGTATCCCATAAATATGATAATCAAGCCAAACATATCTCTTAAGCACGGTGTGGCCGAAGGCCAACACTGATTGGGGAAATCCTCTCTGGCAAGGGATCTGGTGCATCCCATGAATAACATGGGGAATATGAAACTCATTCAGAGTAGAACCGCAATTTTATGTCATGCATTAAAGAAATGGTGACCTAGAATGAAAATTTGTGGTGCAGTGCATACCCCGACGTGAATGAGGACCATAAGAGTCCATGCCACACCACACACTCCAAGGAGAATCCTTAGGTCAAGGGACCGAAGGTGAAAATTGGGTTGAGCCCAAGACAGGTTGTCTAGGCATTACTATGTATCCCATGAGGATGGTAATCAAGCCACACATAGTTATGAAAGTGTGGTTTAATGTTATATGGGATGATGAAAGGCATGTGTGGAATGGTCGTGCCAATACACATCCTACCATAACTACTAAGCCCACGTGAGTTGTGCTCGATGTGGGAAACAAGGAGTAGTGATGGGACCTTCCTCACACTGGGAGGCACAAATTAGGGTAAATGGGATGTTATGTGAATGGTGTCCCCATAATCCAAGCTCACCTACTTAATGCACCTAGATGCGTAAAGGGGTAAAGCTGAGTATGTTGGAATTATACTTGAATACTAGGAAGTGGGAAAATGTGAATCGCGATGCTGGAGATCTAGACCACAATGATGGTGGCATGAGGATAGGGGATAACTATTGACTGTGTTTGAAACACATCATCCATATCGCGTTAGCCTGAAGTGGGGATAGACAAATGGGGGTCGACCGCTGACTATGTTCGAAACAATAGACCTATCGCAAATGTCATCTGAGGTCCTCAAGGACGTTGGCCCAAGACTGTAGGTAGACAATGTGGCATCAGACCAGGTCATACTGGGGGTCCCTTCAAACATGTAAGATGATGAGGATCCAAATAACGGGCTCACGAATATTGTACATGGAACAAGGGAATGTCCCTGTGAAAATTCCACACTTCGGGCACTATGTCACAATGCATCTGAGTACGACAATAAGACGTATTGGAAAGAGGGAGTTGAGTCCCTTTTCATGGACAAGGGTCCTGGGGCTACACGCTTTGAGCTTAAGGTTGTAGGATGGGCCATTAAGGGTAGATTTATTTAATTCATTGTATGTAGGGTGGTGAAGTAGCCAAAACCAATGCATAGTTCCCATAGGGAGATCTTATTTTAGGGTCATAAAACTCGGACCAGATTGGGAAAAGACAAGGGAGACACATTGTGCGGCTATTGAAAAACTCGACGTGAATGAGAACCCAAGAGATATTCTCCACACCACAAATTCCCAAAAGAGTTCAGGACAAGGGTATAAAGAAAGGGGGTAAGGATTATAGGTTCCATGGGTTGGACCTGAAGAAAAGATGTATGGGTGTTCCTACGTATCCCATGAGGATGGGAATCAATCCATACATAGTTATGAAAGTGGTATGGTAGGGTACCAGTTCTAGGGATAATAAGGTCGTGTAGGTCTGTCCTCCACCCCAAAAGAAGTGTAATTTGATATATCTTGTTTTTCCTTTAGGATGAATGTGTGTTTTTTTGTGAAGCAATGGACCTACGATGGAGAGTCCAGGCATCGCCATAAAAATCAAGATTTATACAATCATTGACAAATGGTATGGTGGGTGACCAATACCAAACATGATGTCCTCTTGAATGAGGCCACCACAATGCAGTGTCGTTTTTTTTCATGCGTCTAGGACAATAATGTCAGTGTTTATGGTCATGTGGTAGGACCAACCATGCATTTTAACATCGCGCAGTACATATGTAACAGTTTAAATTCACGTGGGACTAGGAAGCAAAGTTTAAATTCATATGGCACGGACATATACAGGAGAGATGAGGTTCAATAGGGGATGTTCATGGTATGATAAATAATAATTGATGAGAATGAGGATGAGGTCTATGTCACACTGCACACAATTCCAGGAAAGAACCCTCAGGGCAAGGGTCTTGAAAAGGTTATAGAATATGTGGTTGGAGAAACTATCTCTCAGAAGAAAATTACATGGTGCAGCTCTTGGGAACCTGATGTGAAGGAAGACATAAGTCCATACAACACCACACAATCCAAGATGGTAACTTCATCCAGGGGGACCGAAAAGGGTTGGGGTACCTCGGACAATGGTGTCCCGGCCGACTATAGACACACGAGCCTTTATGCGGGTAATTCCATACCAAAGATCATAAGCCCACATGAGAAATGATCAATGCGGGAAACAAGGTATATGATAAGGCTCTCCCTAACATATAAGAGTATGGAAATGAGGAAATAAGATTAGACAAGGTCTGTCCCGACCAGATCAATACTCCTATCCAAGGTGGATGGATGTTTGAAGAGGTAGCAGAACAAAACTCAACCACTACACCCAACATTTGTGACTTATAGGGGTGGAAAAAACGATAGAGTATGGTTGTTAGCCATGTTTGGAACACATAATCCATATTATGTGACCTTAAATTGGAACGACAAATGAGCATCGACCGCTGACCATATTCGCAATGTGGGACTTTCATCAATTTTTTGTCCGAAATTGTCGAGGATGTTGTCCTGAAATGGTAGGAGAGCCCTTGGGTCAAAAATCCATGCCATTTGGTGGTCCTTTCGGATGTGAAGGGTGATGGATACCCAAAATGGAGGGGATGAGAAAATCATGAATATTCATGTGCAGTTTAACATCATTCATGATGAGACTCAAGGGGAGAACTTAGAGTTTGGGACTGGGCCTATAGACAAAATGACTGGGCGGTTCTTATGTATCCCATGAGGGTGGGAATCAATCCATACATCATTATTAAAGGGCCATGCATTTTAACTTCATGCAGTAAAGAAATGGGAGGATAGAAGAACTAGGAAAGGCACATGGTGCAACCTTCATAATCTTGTTGTGAGTGGGGCCGAAGAATCGTATGTAGCACCACATGGAATACACGTAAAGTGGAAGTCGGTGTAGATCCCCAAATGACACCTTACCGCGGCTTTGTCATCCTAATGTGAAAATGTGCACTGAGGGATAGTACCAAGAGTTTCAAATCATGTACTTATCAAGTCTAACACTCTAGGTTCTGAACCTGAGTACTCCTGGGTACATTGGTGAATCACCAAAGAGGGTCGACGGACCCAACATAAGAGAAGACAACTCGAAAATATGAGTGTAGGGAAAGGGAGAGAACAACTCTCAAGAGAGATATGTATGTGGTGTGGTTGTTAAAAACCTATTTTTAATGGGGACATAATCCCACACCACACTACGTACCCCCCCCCCCCTGGAAGGACTTAGGCCGAGAGGCCATAATGATAATAAGGTTTCTAAGAGATGGGGACAGACCCAAAGACTAGATGTTCGAGCATTCATACGTATCCCATATGTATGGGAATCAATACATATGTAGTTCTTGAGATGTAGTTTAATTTCTTGAAGGAAGAGATAGTTTAAGGTCATGTAGGACCCTATAGTTTAAGGTCATGAGAGACTAGACAGTTTAGGTTCATGCCGGACCATAATGCAGTTTAGTGTCATGAAAGACCGTATAGTTTATGGTCATGAAGGACCATAATACAGTTTAGGGTCATGTAGGACCAGACATTTTAGGGTCATCCAGGACCATAAAACTTAGGAAATTAATTTCTTGAGGAACTTGGCATTGGTGGGAGGAGTTATACACTCACCATCCATGGTAACCAGGGAGTATGCACCATTGGATTAAACCTTGTGAATGATGTATGGTCCTTCCCATTTGGGATCGATCTTGGGTGGTTTCCTTCAAGGTATCATTGGTGTTCTTAAGGAAAACAACATGACACCTTGAAAGAAATAGAGGAGGCGAACTTTCTTGTTGAAATATCTAGATATCTTTTTCTGATACCTTTCCAGATTTTGCGGGGCACAAAACCTATTCTCATCAAGGGCTCCCAACTCAGCCAGATGAATTTTAGCTACATTATTTGGCGCTTTATAATCATAGAAAATCATGCGCAATGGGGGAAATTTAATCTATATCGGTAGGATGGCCTCTATTTTGTACACCAGGGAATATGGGGTCACCTGGGGGGAATTACGAGTCGTTTTCCGATAAGCCCAGATGGTGTTGGGGAGCTTGTCCATCCAACTCTTCTTATTCTGACCAACCATTTTATGCATAATGTTAGATAGGGTTTTTTTTAACGCCTCAAGTTTTCCATTTTATTGGGAATGATAATGGGAGGTATGGTTAGAACGGATGTTATACTTACTGTACAATTTATTTAGCTCAGATGCCCAGAAGTTCATACTGTTATTGGTGAGGATGGCGTGAGGGAATACAAATCGGTAGATGATGTTGGAGCTCAAAAAAATCAACAATGGAATGGGCCTTGACCTACTTGAGTGGTACTACCTCTTCCAACTAGGAGAAAAAATCTATAGCGGTCAGGATGAACCTCCACTGGCGAGCTATCGCTGGTGGATATGGTCCTATGACATCGAGTCCCTAGACTGTAAAGGGACAGGAGTACATTGTATTGTGGAGAGGCTCTGGCAGCCGATGCATAATGTTGGATTGAATTTGGCATGCATGGAACCTTTTGGTGAACTCAATGTAGTCATGGATCATGGAGGACCAAAAATACCCCAGTCTCTGGATCTGGTGAGATAGTTTTGGCCCGGTCTGATGAGCCCTACAGGAACCGACATGAACCTCCTACGTGACTTGATAAATATCAACTCATGAATGTAAGAAAGGATAATCCCATCAAACTCGAGTTTTTAGAGGATATGCTCATCACCAGGACCGTCCTGGAGTGTAAACTATAATGCGCGACGTCTGATTAGCTCGCGCTCGGCCCGATCCACAAGGAGATTACTGTTTTGGAGATACTCAACCAAGGAGGTTCTCCAGTCGAGAGTCACCTCAATCACCACATCAGGGGGACCTAGAGGACCTAACATGGAGGCACTGGCGGTAAGGTGTCTTACCTATGGGTTGTCATCATCATTTGAAGTGATAGGAGCAATGAATCTCTAGTGTGCCACGTGGATAATAAAATCATCATGTTAAGGCTCTTAAAGTGATACAGCTTGGCTGTACAAGGCATCAGCTCCACCATTCTAGGATCGAGGGACATGATTTACTTCTGGCTGAGATGAGAATTGGGACATTAGATGTAGAGTGCATTCCAACAATAGTATGAGCTCTAGATTTATAAATACATAGTCACTATTTATCTGCCTAATGAATAGTTCAGAGTCCCCTTTCACATGCATGTGTGGAACATCAATATCAAGGGACAGCTTGAGGCCTGTAATGAGAGCCTGATACTCTGCCTAATTATTGGTGCAGACTTCTCACAACAGTAATGAATACGAAAGAATGGCTTGTGTTGGGTTAATGGTTACAATACCCAGGCTTACTATGTTGAGCCTGGGGTTATTGAGACTTCTACTGATGGGTCTTTGGGAACCACCATCGAAGTGATTTTTCAAACACAGCCTGGATTGGTCTACCGAGAGAATCACTTCATCATAAAAATCAAGATCCAAGGACTGGTCCATATGAGCTGGATGATAGACAAGGAAGTCTGCCAACCCCTTCCCCTTAATATCCATTTGAGGGAAAAAATGATGTAGAACTGCTTAAGGATTACTACCCACCGAGCTAGACGTCCTGTCAAAATGGGGCAGTTTAGGATGTACTTCAGCGGATCTACCCAAGACACCAGTTGTACCTCGTGGTGTTGCATGTAAAGTCACAATTTCTGTACTGTGAATACCAACGCAAGGAATATCTTCTCAATAAGGAAGTATCTGGTCTTTGTATCAAGGAGCATGCGTCTAAGGAAATAGAGACTATTCTTAGTTCCCTCATTGTTCCTTTGCGTGATAAGGGCACCAATAGATCGTTCCAAGGTGTTCATATAAATGACCAGAGGCATTCCAGAGACATGTGGCATTAATAATGAAGACTATATTAGATATTTCTTGATTTACTCAAAAGCAATCTGACATTATTCATCCCACTGATAGACGGTGAATTTCTTCATGAGATGAGAAAAGGGCTTACCCTTACCAACCATATTCGTGATAAATCGACGTATATAGGCTAAATGGCCTTTGAAACCTAGAAGATCTTGGAGGTTTCTTAAGGGAGACATCTGGATGATGGATTTGATCTTCTTCATGTCGATTTCAATGCCTCGGTATCTAACAACAAAGCCAAAAAAACATTCCAGAGGTTACCCCGAAGGCACACTTCAATGGGTTCATCTTTAAGTGGCGGGAACGGAGGAAGATGAAAACTTTCTCAAGGTATTTGAGATGGTCCTAACACTAGAGATATTTGACCACCAGATCGTCCATATAGCGTTCCACCAATGTCTTGAGGATCGACTTAAATATGTGATTTGTAGACGGTTGGTAGGTGGAACCTGCATTCTATAAACTGAAGGGCATGACTTGGTAAAATAAAGTACCTTGTAGTTCCCTGAAAGCTGTAGACTCCTCATCCTCAGGATCCATTCAGATCTGGTTATACCCGGAGTACCCATCGATGAAGGATAGATCTTGGAAAAAAGCTATAGCATCAATCAACAATTTTGTCACATGAAGGGGAAAATAATCCTTCAAAAATTGACGGTTGAGATCTCAGAAGTCAATGTTGACCCTGATATGTCCATTCTTCTTCCTCACTGGCACAATGTTGACTTTCCATTTGGGGTACTGGACCTCCTTAAATAAATTGGCTCTGATGAGCTTATCAACTTCGGCCTAGACCATGGCACCGTGGGAAGGGTGCATCTTCTTGGGAGGTTTCTTGAACCCGTATTGATTTAGTGGCAGACTAAGGTGGGGGATGGATACCTGAGGATCTAGTCCCAGCATCTCGTCATAACTCCAAGAGAATACATCATGATTTTTCTTTAGGAATTCCATGCTCTATTTTTTCTCTTTGATAGGCATAGCGTCTCTAATCAATGTGGGCTTCGGATCTTCCTCGCTACTAAGGTTGGTGTGTCCCAGTCCATCGACTGTGGTGGATATGCCCTCTTCAAAGGTTGGGGGGGCAACACCCCAAGCTTCCGTGGTATGTTTCCTTTTTAATAATGCAATATCTTGCGTTGTACAAAACTTCGAGATTCTAACACATCGCGACCAATCAAACTAGATGTTATGAATATTAATACCCACTTTTTAACATTTTATCAATTTTATCATTCAAAATGGACATCATTTTTTGGTTCAGAATATCTAAATTATCTTAGGGTGAATTTTTTGTATTTTTCTGAAAACATTCAGTTTTTGATGAATAGTGAAAAATACTAAATTTTAATTAAAAACAACTTTTTAAATGAAAATAATTTATAGTGATAAATTATACTATTGAGTGGTTTTAAAGTATAATTAGATTATATTTTTTCCATATAATTTAATTTTGGTCATTGGATTTAATTTTACATTTAAACTGGATATAAACGAGTGTCAATATTTTGATGGTTATTATTTCTTAAAACACACTTTTTGTTTTGACAACGGGAATTAATTTTAAATTAATTTATTCCACTTATGTGTTTTGGATTTATAAAAATTGATTCCATATTTGGAATCAGGAGGTCCAAATTGTTTAAATAGGTAACTTTTATTTTTACACATTAGGAATATTTACTTCAGTAAATATTTTATTTACCGTGGTTAAAGGGGTAAATCCATTAAATAAGGTTAACAAATAATATTATAATAATATAAAACTACCCTAACACATGTACTAAACCTATTTTATGATACATGTCCTACCATGGGAATCCTTGGGTAGATTTTGGGACCCCATGGAGCCACTTATAAGTGATAATGACACTTTATATTAATTAAGTTAAAGTAATTACAAAAATGACATCGGCATATATCTTTTAGTAAAACAATTTTTACATAGGGTTATATATGTTATCTCTTAAACTATAAATATTAATTATAAATATTTAATGATTTCCTATATAATTATATTTTATTTATAATTTTTAGACGTTGAATAATTAAATTTAAATGATGATGCAGTATTTTCCTTATTAATGAATGAATCAAATAAATGATATTATAAATGTAAAAATAAATATAATTTGAAAGTTTTGACGAAATAAAAACATTTATAGGTTAATATGAAATGTTATGTTTGATTAAATGAATTTTTTTATAATTAATAAAGTTTTTTGGACTTTAAAAAAAATTAATTGTTAAATAGTGTCAAAATTAACATAAAAAAGTTTTTAAAACAAATATAATATTATTAATTGATATAATATTCCTAAAAATATAATGTTCGGAAAAATTACTTATATAATGATATTTTAATCATTAATTAACCACTTGGGGTTCTCTTGGTATTTTATAGTATGTTTATTAACCATATAATATAAAAATACAAAGAGACAAGGTAAATGTCAAACTAATTAACTAAAAGTTAAATCTAAAAGATAAGGTTAAAATGGAAACCTAAACTTGTATAAAACCTATTGGTTGAGATTCTTTGACCCATAACCACCATATATTCTAAATATATCAATTTTTTCCATTATAAACCGAATATGAATTTATTATAAAATAATATTCCAATATTTTCCTAAGGTGCCTCTCACTCCTCTTATAAAAGGGAACTCCCCCTTCTCTATAATTCACACCTTAAAAGACATTTGGCTCAACAATAATCTAACCAAATACCCTCTCAACTATCCTACCATAATCCTAAAGTCCTTCCTTTAGTCATAAATCTAACCTATGGTGCCCTTTTTATCAAATCAAAAGGAAGAACCTGAAGAAGAGGTAAATATTTCATCACCTCTTTCAAGTTCCTTTCTTCTTTCACTTCTTCTTTATTTGTTGTTTCCATTCTAAAATAACAAATTCAGTATCTTATATAAATTTTTATGTTATTATAAATATGGTACAACCATATTCACTATTCTACTCATCCTTTGAATGACATGCCACCATACGTGTGTACATACGGCTTACCGTCTCCACATCGTGGTGTAAGTGTTATTCAATACATTATTATTTGGATGGGAATAATAATGATCTTTAATTGATGAAAATAATAAATCTAACATGATAATTATTCAGTATATATGATATACCATCCAATTATATATTATTTTAATATCAAAATAATGATATTGTCACTCGTGTGAACGTACGGATTACCGTCTCCACGAACGCGATGATATTCATTTCCACGTTCACCATTCAAAGATGATTATACAAATATATATTATTAATAAGTATGTAATATATCAAATAATAATTCTACTAGACATATATATATATATATATATATACTCTCACATATATCTTATTCACTTAGTTCTGTTCAATACGATATGAAAACAGAAACAGTGTTTATGTGTACGTACGGTCTACTGTCTCCATAAATGTTGTTTTCCATTTCATATATCTATCTATTATAAATATTTATATTCTAAATATATATGATATATAAATCATTTTTTATATTCTGTAATTATTTAAATCACTATCTAAATGATACGACCAAGAATAACAAGATAAAACACATACGATAAAGACAGCGATTATTACATGAAATGTTAATTTAACATGGAAATCATTATAAAATGGGAAGTAGGAAGCCATAAATGAATAATTTATGATATAATAAATATGAATATGGTTCTATAATAATTTAATAACATACTATTGTCATTATACAAGAGGTTAAACATAACCTCAACCAAAGGAAAGTGCAAGATAAGGGTTAATTTCACAATCTCTTTATTATCTGAGGTTGTTTTTACGTAAGTATATACTGGGAAATATTTATTATCCATTTACTTGTTTCATAAAATAGTTTTAAGAGGGATTATTTTTAATTTAATTTTTACTAAAACATCAATTTAAATATTTTAAATATTTATTCTTCTAAATCTTTCTCATTAATGTCCATGTTTTCAAAATGGATTTTAAGGATTTATTTATATGGACATGAATGTTTTTAAAATGCTAATTCCTTTCAAAAGATTCAAAGTGGTATGGGAAAATTTTATACAAAAATGTATTTAAATGTCTTCCTTTCTAAATTGTGTGACTTTTAAATGTTTTCATGAAAAATAGATATTTCTCTCATAGAGTTTTGCAAATCATTTTCATCTTTGTCGACATACTTTGATGGATTTTAAACTTGTTTGGAGTTGACTTATTATTATACAAAACTTCCATATTGTATTGAAGGTTTTGTAATATGTTTGACAGTGTATGTGTTATTTTTATACCATTCGTGGTTTATAGTTAAAGTATTGATATTTCATATATTAATTTTTATACGAATGTTTATGTTATGATTAAAATTTTTCATATGAGGAATTTATTGGAATTAATATGTGATGGGTGGAGCCTGATATAGCTCCTCAATGTATCATTAGGTCTCATGAGATAATTAGACGTGGAATTGTCTGAGGCCTTTCCCAATTTTATATATGGTTTTGGACGAGGCCTTAATCATTTTTAGACATCTTGGCCGAGGCCTTGAAAAAATGTTTCAGAATGTCCGACATTATACATTACCTCATTATGAAAATAATATTGATGGTTCATGTGGTTATTCGACAAGTAGAATACCCATGACTATGTTTTATTATATCTTTATTTACTCATCTAATTTCCTACCATAAAAGTGTTCATGTTTATTATTTTTAAAGGCATGGGTTTTCAATTATTCACCATGCCTAATATTTATGTTATCTTCCACTGAATTTCTTACCCTTACTGAGCATTTGATCTCACCCATTTATTTGTTTTATTTTTCCCATAATTCCAAGATGTTTATTATGATTGATAATAAAGATTAAGCTATTGTACTAATGGCATTATCAAAGGATCATTTATGTTATGTTTTATTTTCTAATGTGTAATGTAACATTCATGTATGTAATTTATTTTCCAAGACCGCTAAAATGATTGGTCTTCTAGGAATTGATTCCTTGTAATCATGCCAATGTATTAAAATAATGCACCGAATCTGGGTAACTTGGGTCGGGCGTTATTGTTTCTATCAGATGAATATTAGAAACAACCTTGGAAATAGATTTATATAAACTCTGATTAGAGCATATTACCCTATGATAGACTTTGAGGATTATTATAGAAGAACTTCTTAGAATTTTGGTACTGTTGAGATTTTGTGAGTTTTCCAAGAAATATATCCCTGTCTAGATATGAGATAGTAGAGGTGGATTTGGAATAGATGTACCTAGGTTTAAAACCCAAAAACACCGATTTTAGCTGGACTCGAACAGGAACTAGTGTGCGACAATGGTCCTTGCTGCACTCTTGGTTATGACACTCTTGGGGGATATTCTTATGATAATTATCATTTTCTTTAAAAACCATTATGAAGGGTTTATGAGTATATATTTCCTCAAAGAAAACATTTTTATGATTATGGATTATATCCATAAACTGTTCAATTTATGTTAACTATTTTACAAGTTTGGAATTATGTAATGTGATTCATAAATTAATCTAGAGTATGCCATTTTTTAGAAATGGCACCCAGTAGATTGAATGATACCTCCAGCAATATGCATGATCCATAGAGTAAGAAGGATCATATTTTTAATGGTATTAAGCCAATATTTATAAAGGAAAGATTCTCCCACGCATTATCATCATTTGAAGAAATAATATCATGTGTTAATAGGATATGTAAATAATTCTATGAGTCCTATGGCTTTGAAGGGAAGCAAGAGAGGAAAAGGATGGTGGAGAGAAATACAGATAAAGGGAATAAGGGAAAGAAGAATTTTTCCATATGTGATAACTTTGGAAATAATCCCCTTGGTAAATTATTGAAGGGAATAAAAGTTTGTTATAAGTGTAGAGAAAAAGGAAACCATGTATGAGATTGAAAAGGTAAGAAAAAGGTTTCAAATTTATAATGCTGCATCTGCAAGGATTTTGGACACTACGCGAATCAATGTCCAAATCATCAGAGTATACCCCAAATGCTACTATTGGATAATAATCAAGTTATGATACTGCCGAATATGAAGAGGAATGATTAAGAGTTCTTAAGTTGTTATTAAAGTATTGTGCCATTTGAGTGTTGTATTAATGATGTACATGTTATAATAATTATATAGTATATAAGGATTGTACTGCAGTACTATTTCATTAAGGACTTGAGATTGTGTGGAACTAAGAAAAGTGACTCAATGGAAGGTTAAATTTTTGAAAAATATACGGTTGAGAGAAAGAGAAACCTTAATATGATTCTGATACTGAGGTAGTGATTTTGAAAAAAGATATGATTGTCTTGGATAAATTATATTGGATATTCTTGACTCCCTTGAAACTGATTAATGATTTGTATATTCCATCATTTTTGGAGTTTACAACATTTTTGGATATAATGAGTATATCCAGTATTCTATAAGAAATAAGGAATCATGCATGTAATCAATACGGTTATATGATAATTCAGGGTGTTACTGTGTTTTAAAAAGAATACATAATGAAGGTATTCACATGTTATTACATGGCATAAAGGATCATGGATTTTTGAACAAGATGAGAGTTGAAAAGGATCCTATTTTCATAGATCTAGTAAAGATGGATATAGAAATAACCATGGAAGGTTAAACATCAATTATTTTTCAAATGGTTGCCAAACCATCTTTACTAGAAAGGATAAAAAGTTCTTAGGATTATTATAAAGAGTTTCAAAAGAAGATTAAAGATGTGAATGATGGGAGATTGAGTGACTTCAAATATGAAGATGGAATTTTGAAATTTGGGAAGAGACTTTGTGTTACCAACATACCTGATCTAAAAAGGAAATTTTTGGATGATGCTTATAGCCTCAATTTCTCTATACAACCTGGTAGCACTAAAATGTATAGATAATTGAAGGAACATTCTTGGTGGGACAACATGAAAAGGGATATTTCTGATTTTGTGTCAAGATGTATGGTTTGTCAATAAGTGAAAGCTGGAAGGCAGTAGCCTGGAGGAGTCATGCAACCTCTTCCCATACCTGAGTGGAAATGGGATAATATTATGATGTAATTTTTTATAGGACTACCAAAGACTCCTTGAAGTAACGATACAATATGGGTCATTATTGATCATCATACAAAGTCAGCACATTTTCTTGCTATAAGAAAATTTTTACAACCTAAACGTCTAGCAAGGCTGTATATTAATGAAGTTGTATGAATTCATGGAGTACCCTATCGATTGTTTCTAATCTTGATTCACATTTTACATCAAGATTCTGTAAAAGTCTTCAGAAATCCCTAGATACTAAACTTCATTTGAGCACTGCATACCACCATCAAACTGATGGACAATCAGAATGGACTATTCAAACCTTAGAAAACATGTTGATACCATTCTCAATTGACTTTCAAGGTATTTGGGATCAATATTTACCTCTGGTATAATTTTCCTATAACAATAGCTTCCATTCAAGTATTCAGATGGAACCATATGAAGCATTATATGGAAAAATATGTCACACACCAACTTGTTGGGATGAAGTTGGTGAACGAAAACTCATAGGCCTAGAACTTGTTGAGGAAATTATGGAAAAGGTGAAGTTAATCCAAAACCACATCAAAGAAGCTCAACGTAGGAAAAAGACCTATACTGGTAACGGAAGGAAGGATTTAAAATTTCAGGTAGGATATCATGTTTTCTTGAAAGTATATCCATGGAAAGGAGTTACACTATTCGGTAAGAAGCATAAATTGAGTCCCAAGAACATCGGACCTTTCGAAATTCTAGAACGAATTGGAGTTGTAGCTTACCGTTTCGAAATAACGCCAAGTCTCTCCAAAGCTCACGATGTATTCCACGTATCACTGTGGAGAAAATACATGCTTTACCCAATGCATGTACTCACCTATGAGGAATTAGAACTGGAACCTGATCTGTCTTTTTGCTAAGATCCTATCAAGATTCTTAGTAAAAGGGAACAAGTGATGAGAAACCAGATGACTCGTCTGGTAAAAGTTCTAGGGAGAAACCATAAGATGGAAGAGGCAACATGGGAACCTGAGGAACTTATGATGAAGAACCACCCGAGTCATTTTATGTAGTAATATTCTAGAAATTTTGAGGAAGAAATTATTTGAAGGAGAGGATAATGTAACACCCCAAGATTCCTTGGTACGTTTCCCTTTGAATAATTCAATAGCTTGTATTGTACGCAACTTCAAGATTCTAACACATCGCGACCAATCAAACTGGCCATTATCAATAGTAATACCCACTTTTTGACATTTTATCAATTTTATCTTTCAAAATGGAATTCATTTTTCTGTTCAGAATATCTAAATTAGCTTAGGGTAAATTTTTTGTATTTTTCTGAAAACATTCAGTTTTTGATGAATTGTGAAAAATACTAAATTTTAATTAAAAACAACTTTTTAAATAAAAATAATTTATAGTGATAAATTATACTATTGAGTTTTTTTAAAGTATAATTAGATTATATTTTAAAAATATAATCTAATTTTGGTCATTGGATGTAATTTCACATTTAAACTGGACATAAATGAGTGTCAATCTTTTGATCGTTATTATTTCCTAAAAACACGCTTTTTTGTTTTGACAACGGGAATTAATTTTAAATTAATTACCGCCACTTATGTGTTTTGAATTTAGAAAAATGGATTATATATTTGGAATCATGAGGTCTAAATTCTGTAAATAGGTAACTTTTATTTTTATACATTACGAATATTTACTTCAGTAAATATTTTATTTACCATAGTTAAAGGTGTAAATCCAGTAAATAAGATTAAAAAATAATATTATAATAATATAAAACTACCCTAACATGTGTCCTAACCCTATTGGATGATACATGTCCGGCCATGGTCATCCTTGGGTCTATTTTGGTACCCCATGGATCCACTTGTAAGTGATAATGACACTTTATATTAATTAAGTTAAAGTAAATACAAAAATGACATAAGCATATATCTTTTAATAAAACAATTTTTACATAGGGTTATATATGTTATCTCTTCGAGTATAAATATTCATTAGAAATATAAAAATATTTTCTACATAATTATATTTTATTTATAATTTTTATACATTGAATAATTAAATTTATTTATGACACAATGATGATGCAATATTTTTTTTATTAATGAAAGAATCAAACAAATGGTATTATAAATGTTAAAATAAATTTAATATGAAATTTTTCATGTCATCCAAAAATTTTATAGGTTAATATGACATGTTAGTAATGATTAAATGAATTTATTTAGAATTAATAAATTTGTTATAACTTTAACAAAAATCAATTATTAAATAGTGTCAAAATTGACATAAAGGGGTTTTTAAAACAAATATTATATTATTAATTGATATAATATTCCTAAAAACCTAACATTAATACAAATGAATTATATAATGATATTTGTATCATTAATTAACCACTTGGGCTTAGCTTCATATTTTATAGTAAGTTTATTAACCATATAATATAAAAATACAAAGAGACAAGGTAAATGTCAAACTAATTAACTAAGAGTTAAATCTAAAAGATAAGGTTAAAATGGTAACCTAAACTTTTTTAAAACCTATTGATTGAGAGTATTTCGACCCATAAAAACTTTAAATTCTAAATATATCTATTTTGATCCATTATAACCTGAATATAAATTTATTATAAAATAATATTTCAATCTTTCCTAAGGTGCCCCACACTCCTCTTATAAAAGGGCACTCCCCCTTCTCTCTAATTCACACATTTAAAACTGGTTTTCTCGAAAAAACCCTTCCCAAATACCCTCTTAAATTTACTCCCTTAATCCTAGAGGCCATGATTTTGTCATAAATCCAACCTAAGGTTCCATTTTGATCAAATCAAAAGTATGAACCTAAAGAAGAGGTAAATATTTCATCACCTCTTTCAAGTTCCTTTCTTCTTTCACTTCCTCTTTCTTCGTTGTTTCCATTATAAAATAATAAATCCATTATATTATATATATTGTGATGTTATTATAAATATGGTACAACCATATTCACTATTTTATCCATCCTTTGAATGACATGTCACCATACGTGCGTACGTACGGCTTACCGTCTCCACGTCATGGAGTAATTGTTATTCAATACATTATTATTTGGATGGGTATAATAATAATCTGTAATTGATTTAAATAATAAATATAACATGATAATTATTCTTTATATATGATATACCATCCAATTATATATTATTTTAATATCAAAATAATGATATTGTTGCTCCTGCGTACGTACGGATTACCGTCTCCACGAATGCGATTAGATTCATTTCCACGATCACCATTCAAAGATGATTATAAAAATATATATTATTAATAAGTATGTAATATATGACATAATAATTCTACTATACATATATATATATATACTAACATATGTCTTATTCACTTAGTTTCATTCAATACAATATGAAAACAGAAACATTGTTTATGCATACGTACGACCTACCATCTCCATAAATGGTGTTTTCCATTTCATATATCTATCTATTATAAATATTTATATTCTAAATATATATTATATATAAATAATGTGTTATATTCTGGAATTATTTAAATCATTATCTGAATGATACGATCAAGAATAACAAGATAAAACACATACGATAATGAAAGCGATTATTACCCGAAATGTTAATTTAACATGGAAATCATTATAAAATGGGTTGTATAAATCCATTAATGAGTCATTTATGATATAATAAATATGAATATGGTTCTGTAATTATTTAAAAACATACTATGGTCATTATAAATGAGATTAAACATACCCTAAACCATATGAAAGTGCAAGGTAAGGGTTAATTTTACAATCTCTTTATTATCTGAGTTTGTTTTTATGTAAGTATATACTTGGGCATATTTATAATCCACGTACATGTCTCATAAAATATTTTTCAAATGGATTATATTCAAGGAACATTTTACTAAAAAATAAATTTAAATGTTTTAAATATTTATTCTTCTAAATCATTCTCATTAATGTCCCTGTTTTAAAAATGGGTTTTAAGGATTTATTTATATGGAAATGAATGTTTTTAAAATGTTAAATCCTTTAAAAAGTTTCAAAGTGGTATGGGAAACTTTTATTCAAAAATGTCTTCAAATTTCTTCATTTCTAATTTGTTTGAATTTTAAATGTTTTCATGAAAAATAGATATTTCTCTCAAAGAGTTTTACAAATTATTTTCATCTATATCAACACCTTTGATGGATTTTAAATTTGTTAGAAGTTGATTTATTATGACACAAAACATCCATATTGTATTGATGGTTTTTTGATATCCTTGATTGTGGATGTTTTCTTTTTATACCATTCATAGTTTATAATTAAAGTACTGACATTTCATATATTAATTTTAATATGAATGTTTATGTTATGTTTAAACTTTTTCAAATGAGGAATGTATTGGACTTAGTATGTGATGGGTGGAGCCCGCTATAGCTCCTTGATGCATCGGTAGGTCTCATGAGACATTTAGACATGGAATTTGCCGAGGCCTTTCCCAATTTTATATTCGGTTTTGGCCGAGGTCTTAATCATTTTTAGACGTCTTGGTCGAGGCCTTGAAAAATTGTTTCAAAATGTCCGACATTATACATTCCCTCATTATGAAAATAATATAGATGGTTCATGTGGTTATTCTAGTAGTAGAATACCCATGACTATGTTTTATTATGGAATTATTTACTCATCCCATTTTCCTTCTATAAAAGTGTTCATATTTATTATTTGTAAAGGCATGTGATTTCAATTATTCACCATGCCTAATATTTATGTTATCTTCCACTGTATTTCTTACGCATACTGAGCATTTGAGATCACCCCTTTCTTTGTTTTATTTTTCCCAGGATTCCAAGATGTGTATTATGATAGATATGCAGGATTAATCTATGGGACTAATTGAATTCTCAAAGGATCATTTATGTTATGTTTTATTTTCTAATGTGTAATGTAATGTTCATGTATGTAATCTATTTTCCAAGAATGCTAAACTGGTCGGTCTTTCAGGACTTGATTCCTTGTAATCATGCCAATGTATTAAAATAATGCACTGACACTGGGTAGCTGGGGTTGGGGCGTTACAAGGGGAGAATCATTTAAATCATATTCTTCACTTATGGAGGAGGGATCCTCAATGGGTGGAGCTTTCTCTGAGTCTACAGATCCCGATGGGAGGCTGGTAACAGCCTGAGCGGCAGTGGACACTGCATCAGGGGAAACCTGTGCTTCTGAAACCATAGCAATGAAGTTTGTTGATTTGATCACTTATGGTCTTCGGCCCAAGGGGCCATGTTTGATGATATTGAAGTAATAGTGGCACATCATCTTGAGCTAGTTAATCCCAGCCCCATGAAACAAGAAAGTATGAGGTATTGTCATTACCATGGGGCGGACATCTCGATACCTTATGGGAGTATGAGGCTCTAGGATCACCCAAGAATAATTCGTGTAGGAGTATGAGGTGATATTCTGGTGTCTCTTAGACTTGGGAATGAGCTTCCCCATTGTTCTAGAAAAAATGAAGCATTGTCCCATATCTGGGGTTGTAGCCTCCAATCGGTGGATTGGAAAGATGTAGGCATCATCCAGATCTATCTAGGGGTCGATCACAGTCATAGCATGCTCAAACTTGTTAGCATGAATCTACTTGTCCTTTCTCTTCTGATAGTCATAATCCAGATAGAGGGATTAAAAATATTCAAAGGGACACACGCCATCTTGGAGTGCGACCACTTGACCATTTAGGGAGTACTTGAGGCACTGATGATACAATGAAGTGACCAACGGATGCAGGTGGAGCCATGGCCTACCCATCAACGCATTGTAAGTGGTGTCCTGAGAGACAACCCTAAATTCAGTGCTGGAAACTATGCCACCGAACTTGGTCTTCAAGAATATATTACAAACCTGTGTATGTTCTTTCCTATCATAACCTTGAACTTTTAGGTTAGAGGGAATCGAATCATCACCGGACAACCCCAATTTTTGTAGTGTCCAAGTCAGGATTAGGTTGATCTCGAAGCCTGTGTCAATCAGATATCAGCGAACCTCCATGCCATTAAACTAGCCAGTGATGTATTGTAATTCATTTTGATCTACCACCTCAACATGGAAGGATTCTGAAGCTGCTACCTCTGTCTCAAACTGGAGGGGGATTCTTAAAGCCTCGTCAAGGGATTTGCGCATATATTCTGACAGGAAAAGGGCCTCAAGGATGTATATCCTTGCTGGAATATTGGAAATATGCTTTAGGACATCATACTTCCATGCTAGGGGTGAAATTTTTCTTACAGGAGGTCTCTCTATGACAGGAGGTATGGTGGGACCTTCCTGCTGGACCAACGACTGACTGGTGTTGGGAATATCCCACCAATCACATTTTAAAGCCTATAGAGTAACCACAGGATGATGGTCAGATGACTGATACCGGTCCATAGCAGAGTGCTACTGATCACGACATAGTGGAGGTGGCTTTGCCTGATCCAACAACATGAACATCGGAGAATAAGGACCTAATGACACCAAATGAGAAGTCTTCACGTGTTGAGCTCTGCGCTGGGCCTGCTTCCTAGTTTTGATAGCATGAACAGCCTGACTAGAAGTACTGACTGAGGCACTCCAACGACCCATATAGCCAAGGATCCATCGACGATGGTGATGTCAGGGGACATTGGGAGGATCCACCTGGCGCTCCTCATCATCAAAAATCATGTAGGGGTTTACCATCTCTATGGTATTAACCGAGGAATTCCCTTGACTATCACTCAAAGAATCATCCACTACTTGATGGTTTCTGGGGTAATCTCCATCTACAGGGCTAGTAAATCTCCAAGAGTACGAGATGACGATGGAATTGGCGGGGGACTTTGTTTTCCCTTGATCTGCTGATGCTTTCTCTTCTGGGAAGAAGATGGTTGAGCCATCGACACAGAAGTACTGGCGGTGGATGGTGCAACACCTTATGAAGGTTTGGATCGATTCAAGAGTGCTCAGATAACACCATGAGCATGGGCGACTGTCTTATGAGCCATACAATCATCATACTTATGGGGCACTTTGTAAGAAACCTGATGCCACTCGCCTTCGTTGTCACTGTTGTTGTCTGCATTCACGAAGACACATGCCACCTATGTCGGAGCTAGTTCTAACCAGAATATGTTGTTATCCTCCTAGTATTGAATCCAATCTTTAAACACATAACACTGTTTGAGGGTGTCACCTAGGATCCAATGATAGGGGAAGTAATTAGGGTGATTAGTGAGGTTCACCTCTTCTGGCCTCCTATATTCAGGAAAAAATACAATCCCTTGTTCTAAGGCACATCGGAAATAACCGAGGACTTGAGCCTCTTTGAACGAGTAGGTCTTGTTCCTATTGTCTAGAAAGGGGGCCTTGGGAGCCTGGCCCTGATGATGGGCTGGAGGATCCTGTCGAGGAGGTTGAACCTGGTTCTATCGCCTGGGTGGCGGCAGCGTGTTTCATGGGGGTTACTGTCAATTTGGAGGTGGGTGTTGTGGGGTTAGAGGTTGCGTATGAGATGGAGGACCCCTAAGAGGCTATAGGGGTGGCTCCATCATTAATAATTCCATTTTTATAAGATCCTCTATTTGGGCCACTGAAGTGGGTTTGGCCCTAGAGACCCTTCTTGCGGGGATTACAGGAGGCAATGGATGTTCCTGGATGTCATGTTGTAAGGCTTTTTCTTGGTTCTAGGCCTTATTAGAGAAGTCTCGGAATCCCCTGGGGTAATTCTAAGTAATAAGGTGGGGTATCAGTTTTGTCTTGACATTCCCCACACACATCATCAGAAATTGCTCCTGTGTCGGTGGTACATCAAGAGAGTAGGTGAGCCCTTTCCCCCGGTCGACAAAGTCTACAACGCACTCATCAGGACTATGTTTTCAATTGAAGAGGTTTGCAATACTCATCTTCCGAGTTATAGAATTGAACTGGTAGTGAAATTTCCTACAGAGGTATTCCCATCCATCTACTAATCTGATAGGTAGCTGGCTGTACCAGACAAATGTAGGCCCTTACAATATCTACAAAAAACATCAGAGTTTGGCAGCCTCCTACGGTGCCGAAATTCCCAACATGGATCCACACTTTGAAATGAAGTGGCCAGATGCTGTGGTGGGTCCCCTATTCTATTTAAGGGGGGAAATTAGGATTTCTGAAACCCATGGGTGCTGGAATATCATCCACCCACAACAGATATGGCTTTCCATCAGGCGGGATTTCCACCTGTCAGGTCTCCAATGCCTCGAGGTGGGAAATGAGTGCCTCCATTGGATCATCTGGGCGGGGGTTCCTATCTTTATGGGGATCCCTAAATACTAGTGCATGGGTGGGTTCTTCAATACCATAAATAGGCCTAGAGACTTGTGGAGCAGCTGGCGGAATGACCTACGGAGTAGCTGGTGGAACTTTAGTTGGGTCCCAAGGATTTTCACGCCGCTCGGGTGGATTGGATGACACATACTATGCTCTCTTTCCTTAAGTCCCAGCCTCAACCCTGTCTATGTGGGAAAGATGGTCAGGGTCACCGGGAGGCAATTAGTTGGGTTAATGTTGTGTCTGCCCTTGCTGCCATGATAGAGGATCACCATAGTCTGGTCATCGCTCCGAAAGGCATTCAGCAAGGAGTTCATTAACCATATTCTTGTGCTTTGTGAGTTGCTGATGTAGCATGGATTTTTTGGGATCATCTTCCACCTTCTACACTAATCTTGATAGTTTGGAGGGTTTAACAGCTCTGAGGTGCTCCTTACCCTTGTTGGGATTACGGCTGAGGACCAACACCTTGGTGGGCATGAGAAGACCCAGTAGATTTCTATGTTGATGAGTAATACTCCCCAATGGATCCAGTAGGTGTGATACTCTCTCAGGGGGTAGGTCCTCTCTAAGAAGATCTAGCTCGTTCTCACCCCTGGCATGTCGTCCATGTTAACCGCGGCCCATCCTAGAGGCATATCCTCTATGTCTCCTGAAAAATCGGGCTGGTGCTAGATAAAACTGAAATGGAGGGCCACATACTTCTTCCAACCACATATTTTCACGTGGGGAGAATCCACTATGATTATCCTGTGGAACACTTTAAAGTTGTGGACGCATCATTGTTGGAGTGTCCTATGGAAACCTCATGACTCATGACATTGGGCCACAGGTAGTGCGGCCAAATCAACCAAATGGAATTGTCGGCTGATGTATTCTAAGTGTGCCTGACTCTTGGGGTAATCCACTCGTTGATTATAAATATGTAAATGAGTCTCCCAGAGGGTCTGGAGAAAGCAACCAACCTCTTCTTGGGTGAATTCTTCTGGTGCCCTGAAATTTGGTGCTGCAACTGGCCAAAACATCTTCAGGAAATGGTCTACTATGAGAAATATCCCACAATCTCATTGGTCCAGATTTGGTGTTTGGCACTTCATTTCCCTGCTTGTCAACTCGAGGTGGCTGGGGAACCAATAGTGGTACTAAAACAGACCGCTGAGACGGTAGGCTGGCTGGGGGGGAATACGGAGAGCAGGACAACAAGCCACCACATCTCAAGCTATCCTATAGAGAGTGTAGTGACTTACCCACCACATCTCTATAAAACGGGATGGAAACCACAGTTTTTGGCACAGGGACTGCTACTTCTGGTGGTGGACCATGATATTTCTCTTATTCTATTGGTCCTCAAAACAACTCTTTGTGATCTATAGCTGATGTAGAGAGTGTTTTTGGTGATGATGGTGGCGTTTTCACGGCTGGAACCTGGGGAGTTTCCAACTTTTCATCCTACTTGATGTATCCCTGGAGGGACGAAGGGATCTGGTGGACCTCACATTCTAGAAGTATGAGGATTATGCACCTTGTTCCTGCCCTGTCCCTTGACACGAAGGATCTAGGCGAGGGTTTCATTGTTGAGTCATATTTAGCCTCAGAATCTAAGAAGAAAACTGGTTTAATCTCAATATGAATCTTCCCCATATTCTTTTTATGGCGGTGATGAACCACCCTCCTTCACAGGGATGGTTCATTAGGACAGGGTAGATTTCTGATATGAGGAGTACCTTCAGCCGTACTTGTGCTGGGGCAGAGAGGACTTCCGCCTGAGTGAGCTGGGGTGAGAGGAGCACCTAGACAGATATCAAAGGGAACACGGGGAGGACTTATGTGTCCACTGACTGATGTGAGGAGAGAATCTCCTTGGAAAGTGCTGGAGTGAGTATGACCTCCATTGGAGCAGGTAAGAGCATGGGTAGGACCCCCATGATTGTTTCCTCCAGCAGCGTCAACGCGAGGAGGGTCCTCGTACTGGTCAAGACGAACACAGGTAGGACCTCCATGTTGGGTTCCAATGAAGCGAGTATGGCCCTCACTCCTATAATGGTTGGGGCGAGGAGGACCTTCGTCGGCTGATGTAAGGA
This sequence comes from Viscum album, assembly GCA_963277665.1. Classification (NCBI taxonomy): domain Eukaryota; kingdom Viridiplantae; phylum Streptophyta; class Magnoliopsida; order Santalales; family Viscaceae; genus Viscum; species Viscum album. The sequence goes on along the minus strand of OY728161.1, from coordinate 1,589,608,546 downwards.
CATGGGGGATGCCCCCACGCTGGAGATTAACCTGATGTGTAACATCTACATGTTGGCAGTCGGTGGAAGGAGGAATGACCACATACCCGATATCATGAGTACGGAAGAGCCTTCCGTACTGAGTGTCACTTTCATGGGTAGGACCCTCATTGGGATTGAATGTGGCATGGGTCAGACCTTCACATCGGTCTTAGAAGTGGGGATGACCCGCATTCTCAATGGTGGCGGTAAGGGGAGGACCTCCGTACTAGGTGTCGTTGCCGTGAGTCAGTCTGTGGAAGGTTCTCCCTATGTCGAAAACTATGAGAGTCGACCCAGAATTCCCATGGGACATTTGGGGCATCGATCTGGGCTGGTTGTATGAGGGTCCCTGTTCAGCATTGGTAGGGGGCTGATGGTGTACTTCGGCGGTGGCACAAGCCACCGTAGTTGCTGACATTGACACCACTCGGTGGGTGTCCTCCTCATCATGCGCTAGACACTAGGGTCGGGTCAATCGGACTGGGGCCGGAAGTGCAGGAACATAGCTTACTTGCTCCTCAAATAGTGGGGCCAGGTGGCGGCGCTGGAGTGGCTAGTGGGGGCCTTCCTCAGGAACCCCTAAAACGAGATCCCAGCCGGGCTGGACCGGACATCCCTAACCTCATCAACGCTGGGGAGTGAGTCATCAAAACATTCCGAGGAGATGCTCTTGAAATGGTTGTACGTCAGAGTGGGGAGCATTGGATACCTATGAGGCCCTTGGGGGTGGCGGTGGAGATGAGGCGCAGATGCCTCTAAATCCTGGAAAGCCATATCCTGAGTCGGGATAATCCCCTCCTCATATCGGCGGACAAGGTCGTTTATCACCCTTTGCTAAATGAAATAAAATGGGGAGATGAGGTGTGGGAACCTAGAAATTCTGGTCATGGAGACTATTTCAGAAGTGGTAGAGCCACGTGGGACTGTCACGTTGACATTTCCCCTGCCCCTGTGTTGGTGGATGGGTGGTGATCGGTTTCCTATTGTGGCAGCTTGGGTCCTGTAAGGTAGGGAGATTAAACCATTAGTGCTGAAAAAGGAAATCGACATTCAGTTCCTCAGCGTCATTCTGTCTTCCATGGCTGGTAAGAAGGATCCATGCTAACAACATCTCATATCGATATGTCAAACATTTTAAATACCCCAACTTCTGGTGAATTTCACGCTAGGACCGTTATTTGCTTGGCGGGACCCGGCGCTGGATAATTGGATCTGGTGACATGATAGTCCACTGATGTCTCGAACACTACTAATCTCTACATTGAGGAGAAGACCTTCACATCAGGTTCACCATTTCTATTTCTAACTCATTCTCCGGGGTGTGCATCCATCTGTCAAGGACGCACTATTTTTTCCCCACATTACCGCTTTCCAAAGGCGGGAAAAATCGGTCGCTTATTCGAGGACATTTTCTCCTTGATCGAAATGGGATGATGGTATGTCAGTTCCTCCTTCCCTGGATTCCTCCTCAAAACTCATCACCTAGTTCGGGTCTCCCTTATAGATTAATACATTGTTCATGAAACTCTTCCCAATTCCATGTCTTCATGGACATTGGTTAATTACACGGAATCTGTCAGGACATTCTAAATGGTCCGGTCAGGGAAGCAACCTTCGGTTGGGGGAGTAGTCACATTGGACATCACTGGTGAGTCTGTACACTGGAACACTATCACGTATTGGTTACTTCCCCTTATTATAGTGATTCATGAGTATGTGGAAGCCCGAGGCATCCCACATTGAATGGAGGGAATTATATTCTATAGGAAAGTCTCTGAGGTTTTCCTCAGCTTCCCATATTTAACACAGGGTATGTCGCGGGTTTAAAATATGGTAGAGACGAATCAGACTGATAAGAACACTGGTGAGAGTGGATCAGAGGCGTTCAACCTCAGGAGATAGCACAGATAGAAACACTAGATCTGGGACTAACATGTGGTTAGTTACCTAATTATTACTAAGATAAGTGAAGAGGTGAATTGACATGATCTCACCGGGATGTGATGGACCGAGTAAGAATAAGGATGGATGATGGATGTTTGAGAGTTGATGTAGAATGAAATGGAATCTATATGTGGACTTCGGTGGTGTTGGGATTGAGACTCGAAGAGACTTTCTATGTATCCCTGTGGTAGTTAATCAAAGTCCACATAGTTCAGCGGGGTGATGGGACACCTAAGGAGGAGACCCGTATGGAGGGGACTCGGAGAAAGTGGAACCTTCGGGTTGAGGCATGACCTTCCTAAAACACATATGCTCAAGGTAAATACCAATATAATACATGGATAATGGGATTGAACCTCAGGGAGGTGTCCAACGTACCTTGCCTTGGCAAGGATCAAAGTCCATGTAGTTCAAGATGGGGCATGGAATTGGGGTGTGAATGTGGGATAGTAACCCGATGACATGTTGGGGATTATGCGTGGTTAGAAGCTCGAGGATGGTCTAACTCCCATGGTCTGACTAGAGATATGGGTCCCAACAAATGGTACTACAGCGACTTACCGTCGATTAGGTAATACAACTACCTGTCGTTGATTGGGGTTGACAATGGCTTACTACTGACTGGGGTTTACAATGTCTTACCACTGATTGGGGATCACAGAAGATTACCACTGTATGGGGGTGACAACGGCTTACCACTAAATAGGGTACATTTTACTATCATGAAGGAAAAATGGGTGTTCAGTATAACATCATGCAGGACGGTGGTGGACCAGCGTGGAGTGGTCGGGACCAATAGATGTTGGGCTTGAACCTCAAGGAGGATTCTTACGTACCTTGACTTGGTAAGGATCAAAGTCCCCATAATTCGGAAGAGGTGTTGGTGAACCTACGTGAAGGGTTTGGGACCAATGGTTGTTGGGTTGGAACCTTAGGGAGGCTTCCTACATACCTTTCTTTGGCAAGGATCAATGTCCACATAGTTTGGAAGCACTGTTTGGGATTACACTCCAAGGCGGCCCAGAGAGGATGTCATGGTCGATGCTTACTCTAAGCCCACATGAGTCGTAGTCGGTGTGAGAAACAAGAGATAGTAAAGACCCAATGATCACGTCGTGAAAGGTGCGTCTGTGGGAAGTGGAGTGAGGATTACACATGGTTAGTGGCCCGAAAAGGAAATAGGGGATTACGTGTGGTTTGAAGCCCAAAGAGGAAACTGACTCTTACGTGTAGTTCGCAGCCCAAAGAGGAAACATGGGATTACGCATTATTCTCAGGCCATGGATATGAATATTGGGACTTACTTCATGATGGAGGCCCGAGTGGCAACAAAGCCCAATGGGAGAGGGATTTTGCATGGAAGAGAGGAGGGTTTTGGTGCCCATACCCCCTCTGGTCTTTTTCTAGGAAAAAGATAAGAGGAGCAAAGATACTGCCTCCCGCAAGAAAGGCTAGGGAAATTACACCAAGGTGGTTTCTCTTTCCCTGCAGACATATGCCCCTACAGCAAAGAGGGTCTCATTCCATGTTAGTAAGATCTCACTCCTATGGAGATGAGCGGGCATGGAGAATGCCCGAGACGGGGAACCCCACGTATGATGCACGGGGAGGGGTCATAGTTTAACGTCATGTACTGAGGATGATATTTCTTACCAGTTTAACATCCTGCAACTCCGGCGAGGGGGGTTCACTCCGCACCCCTAGGAATTACATAACTGATACCCACCCTCCCTTGGGGAAAGGAAGGCATCAGCAACACCGTATTGAGGGGGTGTCATGGAGTGATCCAATGAGGGCTCCATGTTAGCGTGGATATGCGAATAAGAAATAGTTGTTAGTGTGCCTATGAGAAGAAGCATGAGGCAAAGAAACTCATTGGGAAGCACCGCCCAAGGGACTTTGAAATCACTTCTTACAAACCGGGAGGGTAGCACCAGAAGAGGGTGTGTGACACTAGTTTTTCACATAGAATAGGGTCTCAGGAATGGTTACTTAAGGTAAGGACAACACGTGGAGTGCATAAAGTGGGATGCGCGAAAGATGAGAGGTTGGGCATAAGATGGAAGGGTTGCGCGCAAACCAGAAGGGTGCGCGCAAAATGAGAGGCTGCATGTATGATGGAATGGTTGCACGCAAAATAGGTCTAATGTAGGGGGAAACATGCATGCAATCGGTATCTTTTGCACGCAAATCACTTGGGGTAAAAGTAAATGGACAAGGATCACGCCCAAGAGGGCCCACCCGAAAGAGGAACCTTGGGGGACCTGTCGTGCAATATCTAATACCTTGAGGCCAGAGTGTCTTTCAGATAGTTGCGGAAGAGGTGTATTTCATGCAGAAAAGTGTCTCTTCGTCTTTTTTCACCATCCCCGAAGGGAGGGGGTACGCTTCATTTTATAGTCCATGTCCTTGGAGACAACACGCAAGGGGGGCTATGCAAAAATGTCTGTTTAAAGTCGCATTGGGAGAACAAGGGTTTTCACTCTTGAGGAATGTTTGAGCGCCTCCCAAATTTTTTCACACCATCACCTTTGGCGGTTTATGGGGGGCACATAAGACTACCTTTGACATCACAATGGGCATGCAAGGGTTTTCAATCTACTAAGTACCTTCGTGCTTAGGCATTAACCGATCCTCTAGCATGCCAGTGTGCAAAGGCCCCTTTGATGTTTCATTAGGCACGCAAGATTTTATGCACCCCCGGGGACCTTTTCGCTCGAGCCATAATTGATTCTCGAGCACTCCGACATGCAAGGGACCATTTGATGTCACATTGGGTGTGCTAGATTTTGCGCACAATGGGGATTGTTGTGCTCAACTTCATAATCTTGCGCACTAGCACCTTTGGCGGTTTTAGGGGGTTGCTGTAGAACCCTTCCTTTGAAGTCTCATTGGGCGCGCAAGATTTTTCACACCTTAGGGACTTTTTCACGCATTCTATGAATCATTCACACACCTGCCTCCCAAGTTGCAGAATCTTCTCCTTCTCTTCCAAATACATTTTTTTCTCTTTGTCATCCCGATTCTGGACCTATCAGAAATTTGGTGTCAATAGGTCTCAACTAAATCGTCCCATATATGATAAATGTATTTCATTTCATTAACACTAGTCCACAAATAGATCCTGGGGAATATTTATACAATATATACCCCACTCCCTCCTCTGGTAGTCTCAAAATGGGAGCACTCGTTAGCCTCAACCTCAACTCCACAAAGGCCCTATGACATTGCTCAGTCTAGGTAAGAGGATTCCATTTCCACATCAAGGAAGTCAAAGGGCCTATAATCCTGGTCAATTCTACAATAAAACTCATGTAGTACCCAATGAATCCAAAAAAACTCTTCACCTTTAACATTCTCTTGGTGGGTTCCCAATAAATCAATTCATCAATATTCACTAGTACTATGGCTAAACCATGCATAGAAATTGAATACCTTAAAAATTGAAACTCATGAATGCAAAACTGAAACATTAAGAGATTTCCATAAATAAGGTGCTCTCAAAAAAAATCTAGAATCATCCTAAAGTGATTTTCAAGATCCTCCTCTGATTCATAATAATTTTGTATGTTATTGATGAAGATAACCAAAAACTGGTCAATGTATGGATATAATATCAAGATCATTAATGATATAAACATGGAAGGGGGATTTTTCACACCAATGGGAATCTCCAGTAACTCATAGTGTCCATAGTGACATTACAATACCATCATTAGACTATCAGTCTCACGAACCCTCAACAGGGGGTAGCTAGGCCTGAGATTGATCTTCAAAAACCAAATTGTTCTTTTAGAGTAGTTAAAGAGGTCATAAAACATTGGAAATAGGTACACATTAATTATCATATCCTGGTTCATGGGACAATAATCCACAAAAAACCCAAATCGCTCATTTTCCTTTTTCATGAACAACATTGCAGCTACCCAGGGGGACACACTGATTCTCATGAAACCTTTTTCTCCAAGTTCCTCCATCTACAAACACAGCTCTTAGAGATTTATAGGTTCCATTTTATATGAAAAATAATATATTTAGGTTGTCCTAGGAAAAAGGTCAATAAAAAACTCCATATCCCACCCCATAGGTAGTAGTTGAGTGTCCTTGAGGAATGCATCCTTGAAATCCTTTGTGACTGAAGGCATCTAGATTCCTCACGGGCCTGCATCACCAGGTGTTATACTAACCAATTGATGGGTGATGGTTTTCATCCTCTTTCACTCAATGCCTACTCACCCTTCTATGATATCTATCTTTCTAGTAAAGAAGAAAATCAGCCCTTCATTACGAAGGTATTTGACTCTATGAGGTGATATTCAATCTAGGATCGAAACACATAAAACAAATCCATAACCAAGATTACATCATACGGTTTTGTTGTGATAACCAAAATTTTACACGTGAACCTCTATCCATCAAATGATATCTTGCACTACCAGTAGATAAATTATATAGAAGAATTGTTCCTTGTAGGAATCTCAAATCGAAGCTGCTAAGATAAAGCCTTAACTGGGATCTATGACTCTCACACAACAATTATATAGATAAATAAATTATTGAAACCTATGTCTACCTATATTTATGAAAGAGTAGAATAAACACAAGTCATACCACAAATCATCTTGTGTAACGCTGGGTTATAAGCATCCAAATCCTATAGTTGTTCAGGGCCTCGACCAATAGCTCCATAAGCCTGACAATGGACACCTTGTGGTAGTGGTGGAAGGGTCTCATAGAATCATCCACCCACTAGACCTCCTCTTTCTTCTCTACCAACTCTACCTCCCTGGGTACAAACCTTCCTTGACCTAGGAGATCCCTGATCATAGTGATGCCTCTATTATGGTGGTTCATCTATTATATTCTTGTTCTCCTTAGCACATCTGGTCCGAAAGTCATGCGTTATGTGACCCTAATCATAAAAATGGTTTAATATATACTCTCTATTATTCCTTGGTCCTCTATGTGGTCCATGTTACTCATTACCGCATGCCTATGTCTAGTAACAATAAGTTATCCTTGGCTGAGATCCTGCCAACTAGATCATGTTAGCTATAATAGATGACTCAGATCTGTTATGCCTAGTTTTGGATCTAGCATCCTGGAATCCCTATAATAGGAAACTCTCTATCACTAGTTCCCACTTCAACACCCCAACATTGGTGGGGATGCACAGGGGTACCACTATGGACAGGATCTCTCAATGGTGTCCCTGATCAAACATCCATGATCGAAAGTAGCCATCTGTGATCATGTTAGGGGAGTACTATGTAAGTTTTGATAACCTCTTCACATACTCATCAATGTTCGTACCTTCCTTCTATAGCTTCAGAATATCTTTAATCTAAAATTATTGCAAATATGAGGGGTGATACTCCTCACAAAACATTTGTTAGAAGTCAAGCCATGAGAGTGTCGACTCATCATGCATTTGGGTAAAAAGACTCCACCAGCCCCTAAAGGATCTGTAGAAAATTAAAGATTCTAGCATAACCACAACATCCATCGGTTTATGGATTATCTTGAAATCATGGACCATCAACTCTATCCAATCCTCTGATTCGTGAGGATCCAGATCACTGTGGAACCTCCGCAGCCCTTGACACTGGAACTCGCGGAGTTCGCTATGCCTGTGCTCATCCTTATCCTACTTTGAATAGATTATTTTTGTGAAACAAGTGATTGTGCTACAAACTACCCACCCAGAAGAAGAATATTGTAGGATGGACCATGAATTAAGTTATCATCACTCATCAAATATTTGTTTTGATCCGGAATTGGTATCCTGGATAGCTGTCGTCGCGAAGGTATCCAAAAATTTTAATCAAGACATGCCATTGGTAAATGATCATATATATATACAATCAGGAGATGGCTCAAGAAAGTTAGTCAAATCCTCAATCATATATGATGCATGTACCATTGATCCCTCCAACCAATGTATCAGTATTCCAAGTCAACAAGAAGGTTATCAAGGTCCAAGTGAATGGATATGTTTGTCGCGCGTACCATCACTAGATTCCCTAACCTCAGAGCCACACTCAAAACACTCTAAATCAGCTTCCCTAAATCCCAAAAAAAATATCATAAGGGGACTAACCCAAACATTTTACCAAGGATTGAACCACCTTTAATACAAATCTTTCACAACATGACCCTAACTGGGTCTCAAGCCGCAACTACCCCAAGATCAAATCCATAGGCCAGGTACTAGCGACCAGTGTTGAAGGCATAATTAACATGGGGAGGTCTTTTCTAAAGTACATGTATGCATACACAATGTCATATCGATAAAAAAGTGACGAGGAGTGATAGTAAAAATATAAACATGCTATAAAGTAATCTAAGCATAAAAAAGTTCTAGGGTGTACCAGAGTATGATAGATAAAACCTGGAAAGTAAAGGGGACATATACACACCCAACCAAATATATATCCCAACATGGTAAAATTGGAAATTAAAATTATGATAGAGACCAACTCTATATCTTTATGCTATGACCGCCATATGTAGTTCCAAACACCAAATGTCCCTAAGCTCCTTTGAAGTCACTGTCAACCATATGTATTCTGCATAGGACCCAACTTGTACAGGAAAAGCCCATGCGGGGGTGCGTATGTACATACCTAGTATGATGGCCTGAATGAGGAAGAGGGGGTAGTAAGATACACAATAGGAATATAAATATAGTAGATAGTAAATATTATGCAGCTGAACAAAAAGAAAGAGAAAAAGTAGCCTCATCCAAACATAAGGGGATAAACATTGTGTGTATACATGCAACATGTCGAGTATTTTACACACATAAAAGGATAGTAACCTCATCCAATCACGAGTGGATAAATATGGAAAGCATGTGGAATAACCAAATCCTCTTCGTAACCCCTATAAGGGGAGTAACTAAATCCAAAAACATGGATACATACATACATACATATATATATATGCCCAGTAAAAGAATCCCAAATGAGAGAGAAAAGGGATCTCCATCCAACATCCTAGTCCATGAAAAGAGTCTCCAACATTTCCAAAAGTAGAACAATGTTGTATATTATCTCACACATCTTCCCACCAGAAAACCTAAAAGTCAAAACACACATCATAATTGTACTTCACATTTGTGGGACCACAATCTCAATGAAGAGGACCTATGCTAGGGTACAACAGGGGGGTTCCATTGAGTGGATAGAAAGAGGACCCATACCCTATTCCAATAGAAGGGTTCCACTCTAATATTTGATAGAGGACCCATGGCCTACCCGGCAGGAGGGATTCACTCTGATACTCGATGACCCATTCCCTATCTCTGTAGGAAGGTTCCACTCTGATATTAGAGGAACCATTCTCTAACTCCATGGGAGGGTTCCACTCTGATTTTAAATAGAGGACCCATGCCCATCCGAGCTTAATGTTTTCACTATGAAATATGGAGGAACCATGTCATGTCCCATTCAGAGTGTTCTAATCTCTAATACTAGAGATCCCATTCCCTGAATATGTAAGAGGGTTTCACTATAAGAGTTGGTAGAAAACACATGACAATCCTAGTTGGAGGGTTCCACTTTAGTCCTTGAGGACTCATGACCATCCTACTAGATGGTTTCACTTGGGATGCCTTTGGTGATTATTCCCAATATATGTCATCACAAAGAAATACCTAAATAATATATAAGCTCAAGACATATCGCATCATATTTGAAAAGGAAAAATGGGGAGAACCATTATGTTCTATGTAGGAAAAAACTTTGGATATGCTACTCAATAGAAAAAATCCTAGTCCAAATGAATGAGAAATTAGAGTTTGATGTTTCCTAAAATGGATCCAAGTGGTACATAGTGTGTGATAAGACCCATATGGAATGTGGTCCCACTCCATCACCATGTTGTTTCTATGGAGGTAAATAGCTTGAAACCCCTATAGGGACACATGACATATAGGGGGTCTACATGGCATGCCCATGATACACAAGGTATCACTCGTGTGCTTGGTTGTGTTCGTGTAAACAAGTCGTGTCTTTGTACTCAGCACATTGTGTATACCTAGATGTTTCCTTGTACTCTGATGTATGGAATGCCTCGGTCCATGTCTTCTTACATGGGTTCTTACCTGTGTGTTCTACTATATGGCTTATCCACTTGGGGAAGTGGTACATGGTGTGTAGGAGGGATACACATAGTTTCATTCTTATAAATCTCTAAAACCCTAACCACCATAGTATATGGGATACATGCCATGTGGTAATCGAACTACACTATGTGTAATGGATATCTTTCCATAATTTCATATCTAATATCTACAATCGGTCATCCAGATCTGATATTTCTCCTTTCATATTTGGCCTTGTTCCTTCCTAAAAATGGTGTATCTTGTCATTATTCATCATTTTTTGCCATCTGGTGGCTGGAAAATGGTACTTGTTTGTATTTGGTGGTTTTTCAGATGTCCTACATGCATCCACCATTCACTTCTTAGTCTTGTATTTCAAATCCATTAGAAAAATCACTCATTGTCTATGATTCAACCCCAAATATGTTCTTTATGGCTGATTCCTTCATCTCTCATGAAATCTTTGTGAATATAAGGGTTTAATTAGGCTCAGTCCCACCCAGAAATGTCGAATCATGAACTCGGGGTCCAATGATGAAAAATGAGATGAAATTGATGGGTAAGTTTCACAATAATAATGTTTTATCGATCACTGTATAACCAATATTGTTCAACAAAAAATGATTTGGGAGATCCAGGTTATAAAAACAAGAATGGATAATTGAATTTCAATACGCTGGCATATGCAAAGGCCATAATTGGCATAGATCATAAAAGGTACAATACAGATCAACCAATTTAACTGATAAGTTTTAAATCCCTAGTTTAATGAGTTGTACTTAGTGATTGATTTTTTCATCATCGATGAACATGCTTTCCAACAAATATAACAATTTATTTCATTCATTATGATTTGATATTCTCTGATCTAGATATTTTTCGTCATCGAATGTCGATTCAACAACAAAAAGAAGGATACTACTTTAAAATCCTCCCAGGTTTTACACTTCTAAACCTGGTAAAATTTCCATAGTAGCGTATTTATAGATGTAATATGATTCCCTATTTTCATAAATTAATTAAATTAATAATTTAATTAATCTACTAAACATACCAACAATGGATATTATATCTTAACACCCCACACTGACCTATTTTAGGTTGGACCAAGGGTAAACATCACATTACAGACTCAATCATGGTCAATGATTTCTAATCTGAGATTCTCTTTAAGAGTTATCAGATTTTATTTAAGAAACTATATGTGAATAATATAAAATAAATTTAATATTTTTATAAAACTAATTTTCAAGCACATCGGGCCTTGAACTCACATGACGTCTCAGCTCCTGGCAATAAAAATATATATAGAAATATCTCAAATTGTTAGAAGGAAAAAACTGGGTCTCTATAACCCAATTCCAATTTTTGAAAATAAATATTTGAGTCTATAAATATTTATATAATTAATGATAAATTATTCCATGAATATATTTAGAGAATTATTTTGCAACATCAACTTGAAAAATCTCGTCTAGCACTCCCAAAAAGATAAAAATGGAATAATAACTTATAAAAGATATTTATATAACTGAAATGAATCCAAAATTATTTCATGATACTAATTATTGAATAATTAAATAATCATTAATCAATTTATCTCTCTTACTTCCAACCCAATGAAATTATATTAGAAAAATTGATATTTTTTCTTCCATGGTGGGAATAATAAAAAATACATTAAATGATTAAATTAAATAAAAAATAAAAAATATTCCACTATATTATCTCAGCCAAGCAAACTTATTCCTAAAAAAGTAAAATAATAATATAAGGAAAAGTTATTGATCCTAAGTGAGATAATAAAAAACATTGAAAAATAAAAAAAATATTAATATCCACATCCATGAAACCAACATTATTTTCATTAAAAATAAGATTAAAATATTTTTATGAAATAATGTAGATAAAAGAATTAAAGAGAAATATTTATGAGCCTTACATAAAATTTAACAATAAAAAAAATAAAAAATATTTTTTTTAATGATCCATAATGTAAAATACTTACAAAAATTTATAAATGAACCTTAACATTAATTTTATTAAAAAACTTCAAATTGAGTCTATCGTAATAAATTTGTTAACTCAAAAACATAAAAAATGTGATCATAAATAAAATATCACTTCTAAATTAACAATCATAGGTATTGACAATTTAAACTATAATATCACTATATCACCCTGATCCCATTATAAAATATATTGATTTTGAATGAAAATCTAATAGGGAATAATTAACCAAAAAATAAAATATTATAACTATATGAATCTATAAGAAGAATAATTATTATTCTAAATATTTACCTTAATATTTATTCACATTACTTAGGAATATTTTTTATATGGTCAAGGGTATTGGATAATAATACACCAACATCCAACCACTTAATTATTTTCATTATTTTATTTTATATCCTTGTTTTAGATATGCATATGTTCTACCATTATCATAAAATCATATTATATGTATAATTCAAATACCAGTATTGAATTAATATCTCTATGATTAAAAATTAACAATAATTAATACCCATGGATACCCCATATCTATATTTAAGATAAAATATGGAGTTCCACTTAAATATCACATATCACACCTTTGAACTGCACTCCTAGATTCAATTATATAATAAAAATAAATCACCAATAACAAGAATTTTTTACATTCAACAAATAGTCATCAATATTATTCATAGTATATATAGTAACAATGATCATTATATATAAAACATTTAACAAAAATAATTACAAATATCATCTTTGAGATGTATCTATCATGAATAATATCTAATTAAGAGAGATGTTGAAGTAAATTAATACTATGATAAGGGAGGGTTTATTGATATCTACAGTTATTTTTATGATAATTAACTGAAGAATAATCCCTTTCATGATTTTTAGTTAAAGGGATGTAAAGGGAATTGAGGGAATATATTCGTATGATTGATAATTTTCAATAAATAAATCATGTTCAAAGTAAAATAAAATAATTATTTACATATTATAGGAAATATACATATATATCAAGAAATGTTGAAATGATCTTGGGGGTGTATGGATAATTTTTGGATATTTTTGGTATTGTGAATTTCATTGATTGTAAAATGGTAATGTATTTCATAAATAATGTTTTTTTTGTATTTAATATCAAACCTTCAATTCATAATATTAAGTTGTAGATACTTAATATTATGTCCTCAATATAGATTATTAAATTTAATAAATGTTCGATTAAAAATATAGTATGTAATATCTTGATTACAAAATGTTTTTTGATATAAAATATTTATTCTATGAGATGTAAGTTTTCTTTCTTTTCTAAAAAAATGATCACCATGTGAAGGAATATAGTTGATAAAAAACTACATTTAAGTTATCACATTCACCATTTATTACTCAAAGGTGATTAAAACCCAATTTTAAAAGTCTCTCAAATAACTAAAGGGGTAAAAAAAATTCTGTTATTATCTAAGGGATAATATTTTAATTAGGATAAATTGCTTAGTAATCGAATATAGTTACTTATTTTAATTTTCAATATCAATTTTAATTTTTAATATATAAATGATATTTATATTGTATATGATATGGAATTTTAATCATGCATTTTTTTAAGAGAGTTGAAGAGGATAATATATTATTCAAGAATGAATTAGAATTGGATTTAGTATAATAATAGTATGCATGTTTTTTTATATTAAATGATTTTTCATTACACTATTTTTAGTGTATATTCTAAATAATTTTTGAAAAATTCACACATGTTATATATTAAATATGTGAAGTAAAAATAAATAATTTTTTAAAGATAATAAAATCATATGAATAAGGAAAATTTGTACGTCATCAAAGAATAATACACTGTCGCATCATTTTGTGCTACTTTTTAGGAGATAGAATTACTTATATACTTAAATTAAAATTCATGAATATGTCATGCTCAATGAATCAACATAATGATTTAAGTGTACAATATCTTATTGATTCATCAAGATCATTCCAAGAATGGTGATTCTCAATTGGATTAGTGACCACTTTATATATACTATTTGTTGTTTTTTTCTTTCATTAGTGTCAGATATGTTCAACAATTTAATCATTCATACTAAAAAGTGATAATGGTTTAGTTTAATGGAAATAATATGTTTTAAAATTAAATATTTTCAACTGATTCACCCCACCCCTCCAACAGACTCAATATACGGACACTGTATGTCGAGGCTGTATCAATAGGTATTAGAGAATCATTGTTTCCATCAAAGATGGTTGTTGTTATTTTATGTTTACTACCAAGTAGTTTCTAAATAATAAAATTTTTATCTTTAAATTTATTTATATTAAATGAATCAAATTATTCCTATTAATATAAATTGGATTCAAACATTTAATGGGAAGAAATATTATATTTTTAAATATCATATATTTACATATCTTTTACTAATTAGTATCGATGTATTATAGGATAATATCAATGGTTTTTACCTCACGTTGAAGGTTTTTTAATGATAGTAGTCTATATATTGAATTAATAGAATTAATAGATTGATTAGAATGACATATTTTTATGTATTTTATAAAATTATCAATCAATGTTAAATGGATTGTGAATGAAAATGTCCAGTTTGATTAATCGAAATATATTTTTTAACGAAATTCTAATTTAATGAAATTAAGGATATAGGTTTGGATATAGAAATATGAACATAAAATAATGAATGAAAATATAATATTGGAAAATATATTAAATATTATTAATGAAACTATCATAACCAATGGATTTTAGTCTCATTAATTTTTTTAAAAGAATCTAGGTAATTATCAAGACATGTTTTATATAAAAGATTCAACACGTGAGGACCATGATCCAAGTATCCTTCCATTGGATGACAATAATATAATTATAAATTATAATAAAAAAAATAAATTTAATTAATTTTTAGATAATATTAATGTGAATATGTAAATATCATTTAAATATTTTAAATAAGTAAATAATAGTAAAGAAGTTATTTTGGAAGAAGATGATTTTATTGAAAATTAATATGTCAAAAAAAATTCAAAAATCTAATTTAATTCATTTCAAGAAGTATGATAATAGTAAAATTAAGGTATTTGGTAACGATAAAAATAAAAATTTTTGAGTGTGGATATATTATAAATTTTATGAAAAAATTCACAAGTGAAATTAAGAAGAAGATAATATCTATAAAAATGAGAATCCTTGTATATTCTTTTATAAAAAATCATTAAAAATTTCAAATTAATGATTCCATTAAAATATAATGGTAATGGATTCTCTAAACAGAAGATGCTAAATTTATATCAATATTTTATGTTGATGATAATAATGGTTATAAAGTGGAAGTATATATTTATAGTTAAGTTAGAAGGAAATTCATTATTGAAAAAGTCAAGTAGTATGAGTTTGGTAATGATAAATGAAGAAAAAAAGGACTTGGGGAAGAAATAGAAATGGTGTTCATGATAAAACAATAAATCAATTAATGTCATTAAAATATATTAAAATTAATAAGGATATAAAAATATAATGAATTATAATCAACCGTTAAGAAACAATTATTTGATTCGTACTTAAATAGAATATGTTCTAATGAATAAAATTAATAACATGATGAAGTCTCCCATTAATGAAATGTATTTAAAATAAGAAAATAAAAAAGATCATAAATAAATGTAAATAGTTCTTAAATTTTATTCATAAAAATGACATCATTTTAAAATTAGTGTAATAATATATAATTTAAATTCAAAAATGTTGTCAAATAAGTTAGTGTAGGATAAATATAAATTATTGTTGAAAGAGTTAATAATTCATTTAATTATTAAATTTATGTGGTCCAAAAATATCATATGTAATGTTTCATAATTTTCTAGATGTTTTTGAGAAATGAATGATTTAATATCATAGATGAAGAAATCCAAATTTATCCAAACAAGATGAATCTCGAATGTTTGTGAATTTTGTGAATGAAAACATGATTGGTAAAACATCCATATATAGTTACATAAAAAATTAAAACAATAAAGATACAATATTTATTAATGTGTTGAATGTCTACAAAAATTTATATTCACAAGAAAGATACAAAATTATTGTTCAAAATATAGAATAAGTGTTTCTGTGAATAATTGTATAGAATATATTTTTCATAGGAATGTATAAATTTTATAAATTTTGTTGAAAATTTTGAGGATTTGGGAACATATAAATGAAATATAAGTTTAATTATCTAAATTTTTACATTACTAGGTAATTTTGGAAACAAATTTATAGGGGTATACTAATTCAAAAAAGTTAGTTTTGAAACATATTGAATATTATCTATTGAAGGCTAAGAACTTGTTTAAATATTTAAAGAAGATTATGAAAGGTTTGACCAACCAAGTTGATTTGAAGAATAATGTCTCTGAATTTTGCCTAACCAATTGAGTATTAATTTTAACACTCAAAAGTACCAAATTAATAATGTAAAAGTAAATTATAATGCATTAGTTATTTAAGTCCATTACACTTGTGATTATTTAGGGAAGAATTAAAAGAACTTCTAAAGTGGGATACATTTATTTAAAAAAATACTTTTAGTCAACTAAAAAATTAATAAATTAGTCAATAATGTATCCAAAATTTACATTTTATCAAATAATGAAAGCAATATTAGTTGTTATGTAACTGAATGTGGTAAAAAAACACTCATTGAAATAATAATTGTTAAGGAGTTACATAGTGAAATTGACTTGTATAAAGAGAAATAGGTTTCATCGATTAGTGGTGAAGAGTAACATGAATATGAAATGAATTTATAATTAAATAAGGAATTCAATAAGATAATATATAAGGATATATTGTTGAATAAATAATATTATTTCATCAAATTTAGATATTAATTTTCAAATTCAAATAATGGTGTTTTAAATTTCATAAAGAAATATAAATGTGTTTTAATTAAAGTGAGACATGAAAATTTATTAAATAATCATGTATTTCAAGTAATTATTTTTAAAGATCATTGATTAATTAAATAAAATCATTAAACCCAAAAACAATGATAGGAGGTTAGATAATCACTACACATAAGACATTTAAAAATCTATTCTCTTATGAAAAGTATTTGTATGAATGAAAATTAACTATAATGTCATGAGAAATGAATATAATGTATTATTAAAGTTTTATAGTATCCCATATTTTTGTATAATCAATCAAAATTCAAAAAATCATTCATCATGATGAATTTCAATGGAGTACTAATGATGGATAAACATATGGTTTAAGAAAAATATTTGTATATTTTTTCAATTTATTATTTTGTGTAGGCTATAGGAACATGGTGATATGTTTCTGAAACCAAATATTTCCATATCAGTCTTTGAGAAGATAACTAATTAAAAAAATTCAGGGTATACAACCCTTATAAAATATTTATATATAATTAATGATGTCATTCAATAAAAAACTATTGATTTTATGAACCATTTGAAATAATTGAATGTAGTGTGCAAGATACATTTTCAATAAGTTCATTCCATTTAAGAGTTTCATGTGATCCTAGTAGATCAGTGGATCTAAAAAAATTAAATACAAATATTTTGGGAAATAGATAAGTGAAATATTGACAATGATAAGAACATGACTCAGAAAAATAATAGGGAATATGCTGAGATTCTATTATAATTTTTTTCTCTAAATAGGGTTGGAGAACATGTCTACTAAAAAATGGATTATGGAGAGATTTAAAGTAAAATGTGTTATAAAAAGAAAAATAATAAAGGTGTTATTATTTAAGGGTACTGACTTAAATTCTTTGAAAATGAATAATTAAATCTTGTAAAATAAATAGGGATTCACAGATGCCATAATAAGGAATTAAAAAATAATATGAATTTTTTTAATGTGAAATTAGTGTTAAAGAAGAATTCTTTTTAACATAATTGACTCATTTGACCTCTGACATGTTAAAAAAAGGCCTCCATACACATCATCCATACCATTCCATATTGAATATTCTACCCACTAGCTTTGATTATCTAATAATATAATTTGGAGACTATACCCCTTTTATCAGATTACAATAAACTATAGTGAAATTAAATAAAAAAACATTAATCCAAATAAACATGAAGTAAGAAATACTATAGAAATATTTCAATAAAAACAAATAAATTAATGTTGTTATAATATTAGAAACTATAAATTTCATACAAGCCAATGGACATAGTCAATTGGGCCGATGGGTGGATCGTATATATCACAAACCCAAATAATCAAAAGTAATAAAAAAGCAGATAAAAGGATTTAAAACAGTATCCATGAATCTTTTCTTATTCCCAAATCTCGTTAATCTATTTGGAACCCCATGGTAAACCAAGTATGGTGTGAGTTCAACTCAGATGGACAACACTAATAGTGTCTCTATGTATATCTAATAAAATCAAAGTACATGATTATATTATATATTAAAAAATTAGAATCATAAATTGATAAACCATTATTGATCCTCATGTTCTAAAATGAC
The DNA here is from genome assembly GCA_963277665.1 of Viscum album. Classification (NCBI taxonomy): domain Eukaryota; kingdom Viridiplantae; phylum Streptophyta; class Magnoliopsida; order Santalales; family Viscaceae; genus Viscum; species Viscum album. Next base: position 1,589,589,940 of record OY728161.1, on the reverse strand, counting down.
ACAAAGAATCAGCTACTCCATCTATAGCTGATGCTAATACTATGAGTATAATACATCATCACCTAGCTATAATAGTTACCCACATTCAAAGCATCACATAAATCACTAAGGGTGAATAATTCCATACACTAGATCCATTTTATAAAACCCACCAATGGGGACTAGCACTGCACCCTATAACCATCTTCATAATCTCATCACCCATGGGGGAAAATTATAATACCATAGAACATTCACATATCTATGGGTCGATAAGCATCCAACCCAAAGTCAACATATAAAATGATATCCAATTATATTAATTTAAAATGGGATAGAAATTCATATTTCATAATTATATAAAACCCAGTTATGATTGATTCATAATTTATCATCTTTCCCAGTATAAAAATTTCATGGGTTTTCATCCATATATTCATTTTAATAGGTTTAAAATTTCCCAACCATTATCCAAACTAACACTCAACTAGGGATACAAATACTATAGCTCATAATGATTATATATCCTCGCCATTAGGATCATCCTAAGGTATCGATTGGATTTTGTTTCTTAAAACAAACTACTTTATACTTTATGATTACATGTATGTCCATAGTGTTGAATATTATTGATATCATTCACATAATGAGTTATCATCTATGTATAATTAGTGTGAAAATTTCATTATAGTATATGTCACATTAAAATATTATAATTGTTTCCTATGATAATGAAAGCCATGATGTTTAATGATGATATTCATAACATTATATTTGACAGTCAAATGATATAATTTAATTAAGAACATATTATATAGCCTCAATAGGGTAGAAGGTCACAATATATTTAAAATTCTTCTCATGTTGTTCACCCTTGGAAATCTCTAAGAGTGGGGTACTCTGAGAACATACCCTACTATATTAAATCCACGTATTCATTATTTCATTAGATGTACCTATCTTGGTATGTGTACAATTATCTTTAAACATTAATATTATCATTAATTCATGTCATGAATCACATATATTAATATATTTATATAAATTATAAGTTCTTAGAGAATTTGGGTATGTTGGGTACATCCTCATGGATATTAAATTATTGAATAAGTTGGGAGTTTAATTGCCCATTCAATTCATTATTATAGGTTGATATCTCTGTCCCTTTATAGGAATGAAACTTCATAATTAATTTCATAGCCATGTTGATTTTATTGAAACCTCATTTCTAGAAAGTACAAGAAATAGATTTGGGATTATAGTTTGATGAGACATGTGAGGACACTTACTTGAAAGTGTTATCTAGAAAAATGTATTATACTACAAAGAATAAATTTATAGTGGGTAGGAATAAATTTTATAAATCTTCATCTCTTTAGGGTCCATGATGTGTTTCTATATACCACTCTTGGCCAATGATTTGTGATCACATATATCAAGATGGGGGCCTATAGGCTTACACAAAAAAGTATAGAAATTCTTTCACCCAATTGAGTGTAATTGGTGTTCAGGATGAAGGATACCTAGGTGCAGGTACCCCGGGATATAAATTTGAATGATCATAATTATATTAATTCATGTATATGGTTGTATTTAGAAATAATTTTTTTTTGAATATATTCAAAAGTATATTTATATATAAATGTAAATATGAGAAAATATTTTTTTTCAATAAAATTTTATGTCATTCAAGGATCATAAAATAATTATGGGAGGAATGAGTCTAGTTAATGTCTCATGATTCATAATGTGACATTTATTAATGTCACTATGAAGTGGTAAAATGGTTATCATGTGGGAAATTGTTACACTATTCTTCATGAAAATTTTGGCTAGTTAAAGAAGTTTTTCATATCTTGGGGAATAAGATAAATCCTAAAAAATTATAACTCATAACTTAAACTCATTTTTTAGAAATAAATATTAGGGGAAGATGAATTTCATGAATTTGGTGTCTCCTTTCCTCTCCTCCCATCTCATGTTCTTTTAGAGAGATAATTATAATGAATTGATTAGTCCAAGTTTGTATATCAATCATGTTATCTTTTAGTGATTGTATGATCATTGTATTGCCTTCTATAATAAGATATTGAATCCAAAAATTGATGTATTTTTTTATAGATTAGTTTTATACATGTTGATGATCTAGAGGTTTTATTTTTTTATTGAGCTATGGAGATGTTGAGAAAAGTGTAATCATTAGGATCATGGTGTTCCACAGTGGTATAGTTATGATTTAATTGTTAATTATAAAATTATATTACATGTGATACTTTTAATTAATTGGTTATCCTATAACTGGATCAAGTTATTTATCATGGATACTATATAATAAGTTTGAATTTACAAACTAGTAAGCATACAATTTGTTCAATGTTCATTTCAATGGTGAGTGATCATGAAATTATTCACATTGAAATTTTTATTAAATTTTATATAATTTAGAAATATATAATTGATACCATCATAAAACAACTAGTGGAATTCTAATCCATGTTTTAATGATGATGTTATGATTGATCAAATATTCATGGGATTAGGAAATCAAAAATAGAAATATTAAATATTTTGGATGTATGTGTGTGTGTGATATATATATATATATATATATATGAAAAGGGTTATTTGTGTGGGGTGTAAGTCACTAGTGAATCACTTAGTCAATCGTGAATGACATTGGTTGGTGTTGTTAATGAGATGAATTAATAAAAAAATTAGAAAAGGATAATGATACGGGGTAGTACGCCCTTCTAAGAAATAAGTGGCCCCACATTGATTATGTGAAACCACTACCTATAGCTGAAAATGATGAAACATGGCATATTTTATTACAAATCATCTTTTTAAATGAAACATATCAACTACGTTGTGGGTTACCACAATGGAACCCATGCGAGTTGATGTCCAGCCGTAATCTGTTACACTGTCATATCAAGTTGAGATTGACTTGGCCCACCAAGCCCTTCCAAGCCAACCAAGTGGTATTTTTCACTTCCATAACCCATTTTAATTATAAAAAATTATGAATTTATTTATAAATATTCTAAAAATATATTTATCAAAACTATTAGGTACCAAATGACGTATCGATAATTAATTATAATTATTGTAATTAAATTTAATCAAATTAGAATTCTCGTGAGTTTAATTTTAGAATATTTTAAATTTAAAAATACTTTTCACATGTTGGATGATCATGAGTTGAGACTATCACGTGCATGTATGGTTATTTATATAATTTATTTATTTATTTCATTTGAGCTTTAAAAATTAAATATTTATTTATCATTTTTAGGATGTTCATGTCACCCACTTATCCCTACATTTATATGGTCCAACATGTCATCATTTAGGTGATAAAATGTATTTTCCACATCATGAGATCCAATCACATGTGTTTAGGTATACATTGTTAGGATAGAATGCATTCTTCATGACAAAAGGAATTCCACAAGTTCTCGATTGATCCACTATCCACTAAAAGTATCAAAAAATATATAAAAACTCATGGTAATGTCATCACATATTCATTTTTATAATTAATGGTTATTTATTTCTTTTTTTGGTGTTACACGATCACATTAGGTAGTTAACAAGATTTAAATTGTAAAAATGAACAATTTTATTGTGAATGTTTATATTTATGCATGGTAAAAGATTTTAGTACGATCACATATTTACATGCATGGTAAAAAAACCAAATTTTAGTCACTAGGAGAACTAAATTGATTGTGAAATAAATTATTTTATTAAGACATATTTAATTATGTAAAATAAATATAATATTAATAAGTATGTAAAGGATGAAATAAAGTATATTTATAAATAATAAATAAAAACATTCAAGGAAATTTTCAATCGGATATTTTATTCCAACATCGAAGTTAAGATACATACATAATTAAAGTGGTAATTAGGATAATTTCGGTGGAAATTTTCAATTATCATGGACTCTTAAAAAATATAATTAGTTGGCATAATAAAATTGGTATTTAATTTAATGACCAATTTCTATCACATATAATTTGATGGATTTTATTGAGAAAATATGTATCTGTGATTTATATATAGGGGTGTCCAATAAACATATCTTAGGGTTATGAGTTAATGTATTTGGAAAGTTAACCCTACCAAAATTATTTTATGTAATTTACATAGTAAATTTAGGAGTTATGAAAGGGATTATATTGATTATTTACAATTAATTATCAATAAAATGGGATATTATGATTCCAATGGTGAAGTATACTAGTATATTTCAAAATTTTGGGAGTATAATAAATTAAATATATTATGGAAAACTTTGGTAATCCAGAAATATTACTAAATCCTTCTTTAATTTTTTTTTTAGAAAATTTCATGTAACACGACATTGAAATTACCACATACATCAATAAATATGATGGGTAAACTCTTCACTAGCATAGACTTCCAAGATTGGTACATGTTATTGTCAATTATACAATGCCAATGGATGAATCCTTAGATACTAGAGATCTATGTTCCTATGGCACCTTCAAAGGAGGATAGTGAGGAGAAAACTTTCTCTATATGAAATGTTTAGGTGTTGTTCTAGATGTATAGTTTCTAATTAAATATTCTACATCCAAGATGATCTATAATATTTTTAAGGAAATTTACATGTATATAACATTGTCTCATCTATTTGATTTTCATCAAGAGAATGTGAGAGAATAGACATATAAGATATACAAGGCACAATTAACATGAAATATTAGAGAGTTAGTACTAGTTGGACCTGTTGTAGTGATGATTATTAGCCATAGAAATTTATTGGGAATCTTAAATTTTATTTTTATAGAGGAGTTTTTTATCATTCTCATTATGTTCTCACTACCATAAAAATTCCAATTTTCATTGTGAATTACAATTTGACCAATATTAGGAAGTCACTTATGAAACATATCACCATAATATTCAATATACATTAATATAGGAGGCATAGAATGATTATATTAATTAAGTTGGATAAATTCAATAATAAAGAAAACACCCAATGACATTATCTAAATATGATTCTATCAGTCACCATCCATTCACCAAGTGTATGATCTAAAGGATGTAAAAGAAACATGTTTTAGTATTATTTTCATCAGAAAACGAGAAGAATAATTGTTCCCCACTGATGAAGAAAGTGGAAACTTATGCTGAGTTCATTAACTATAGAGATATTTCCATATCTACTAGTTAGATTTTAGTTATAGAATGTTTTTGATGGACTTATATCTAAATATAGTAACCAAGTAGATTAAAAAAGGTTTCTAAATGGGAATTGGAACTTTGATATGCCAAAGGAACCAACCAGAAGCATTGGTTATTGTAACGATGTGGTATTTCAAACCTTCTAAATTCATACTATTTTTAATAGATTTTTCCATAAAAACCACCAAAACAATGGGAAAACAACTAAAAATAACATTCTCAAATTAAAATTTTATGAAAAATATAATCATTAATAGATAAAATTAAAATAATCATTTAAAATAGTTACATGCTATAATTCATTGATTAATATTTTAAAAAGGATGGAATATGATGGCTCATTAAAAAAAGTTATTGTATTTTTTATAAATAAATTAAATTGATATTTTTTGAAAATTTATTTTAATACATAATATATATTTAAAAAAAATGTGTTAACATCCAATTATTTATAAATTTATAGGAAATAAGAATAAATACACATAAGAACTTTTCAATAAAAATATATTTTTGATTATATATTTTATCTTAATTTAAATAAATAAATTTATAAATTTCATAATTTAAAATTGAAAAAATAAAATTATCTTTTGAATTTATAATGTTATAAAAGTTATGGTCAATTTTTGGATTTTTTCTAAAATATATGATTTTAAGGTGAATGTTGAAAATAATATTTTTACCAAATTTGTAACATTTATTTCATTGTAATTATATTATATAGAAATTAGAGTTTATAAAACCTCTTAAATGATCATATATGTATCTAATGAGTATTATTATTCATTTCTAAATTCCATTCTATAATTAGAAAACAATATTTAACAATTTTTTAATATAAGTAATATTTTATAACAAAATTTTTTATTAGGCCTCACTTTTAATTAAAGATTATTTTCGTAAAATTATGTTTTTATGGAATTAAAAGATTCATAAATATTAATTTTTTTATAAATTTAATTATTTAATGAAAATGTAATAAATTGATAATTTTATTCTATAATTAAATTTTAATCCAAAAAATGCACTTTTTCTAAAAATGGGGTTTTATCCATTACATGTAGAAATGTTAATGTTAGTTTTCCTTGGACATAAAAATTTTATATAATAAGAATTATTTAATATTTGATATAATTATTCCCAAATTATGTAACAATTATCATTTTATTTTGATTAATTAAAAGTAATTTACTTAGGGATAAATTAGTTACCCTGATAAAACCTAAAATTAAAAATGTAAAAATTCTGAGAGTGAAGATAATCAAAACATGTTTAAAAAATTTAGAAATAATTTTTGAGGAATTATTTAAATTATACCTTCCCCAATTATTTTATATCTATTCTGGATTCTTCATGACATGAAGAACATGTTCTCACATTATATTATTTTGAAATATTATAAAACCACCATTCTCACTATTTTTAAAAGGGGTCTCTCACCACCCCTTCGATACCACCCTAAAAAAATTTCCTATTGAAACTATAAACATATTCTTAAAATATAACTTTATTCATTATACTTATGACTATGGTCATATTATTTTTTTGTAAGTCCTTAATTTCTAAGTAGTCTTCCCAAATAAATCATTATCCCTCAACGTGAGTAAATTTTTTCAATAACTTCTCTCTCATTCTTTCTAAAATCTAAAAAATATAATTTCTGAATTAAAATATAATAAAATACATATTTATTTTTATAATGAATATTAATATTAAAATTGAATAACTATTATCCCCTTGATCCTTTTCCATTTTGAAAAATAGAATCATCCTTATTTTGTTTTATGGACAAGTCTATCAATGAAGTGGCATATTATATTTTTCAATTATCCCTATATTCACTTATTATAATGATTGAATTTAAGAAAAATGGGAAATTATATAATATATTTCTTATTATTAATATGAAAATTATAATCCACCTTCTTTCCCTATGATTCATTGAGAAACATAAATATTAACCATGTGTTGTGTGGACTTTCACCTCTATGAAGTATTGTATCTCATTTTTCTTCTAATTTCATTATTATTTAATAAAATTTATCTAAATATGAATCACTATGTTGAAATTAATTAAATACTATCATTATTATTATATAATTATGATATTAATAAAAAATAAACCACTTTCATAAATATAATCATCAATTAATTGTGGTATTTTCATGTTTGGGTTGGGTTAACCACATACCCAAACATTATTATAAAAAACATCATGGTTTGGTATGAGAATATAATGAATAAATATATATGATATAAATATGTAGGTAAAAACAATGTTTTTTTATATAAGATTAAAATTAATATTAACTCTTTTATTATAATATTGCCACTCATTTGTTAAAAATCACCAAAACAAGTTCATAGCCACATCCATATACAATAACCATACCAAAAATGAAATAGAAAATAATTATAAAAGTATAAATATTTATAAAAAAGTAAATTATATTTTCTTTTATGATGTATGAATGATTAAATTTTGGAAACTAGTGAAGAAAAACACTTCCATTATGAAACTATTTCAAAACAATCAAGATTACTCACACCCAATGATGAAGATAAAAAATAACTAACAATATACATGTATTAAATAATTATAAGTGAAATTTTTAAATGGTTGATGTAACATCCCAAGTAAATGAAGAATAAGACATATTTTATATTTATTAATATTTGTGAATTAAATATTAATTTTACTTTAAAGAGGTTTCTATGTTCGATAGCGTACCCGATACGCAACAGCAGGTTTCTTTGGAATCTTACGTTGCACACTAATAATATAATATTATTATTTTAAACGATAGTTAACTCCTAGCCGTTTTATTGGAGGGAATGAAAAAGACTAACTACAGTATGATTATACATGTTTTTTGAATATATTTACATTTATCAAAAAATAGTTAGAGGCTTAAAAAGTGAATGAATGTAATTTTAAGCATAATTTTCATTAAAAGGCCGATTTATCACCTTTTAATGGAGAACCCTTTTTAAATATAGCTTTGGTCACTTTAATACATTCTAAATTACCAAATAAAATCCTATTTTAGAATGGGGACATCAAAATTTACTTTGTGCAATTTTTTGGATTTTTTCCGATAAAGTTCATTTTTAATGAATAGTGAAAAATATTGTATTTTAATTCAAAAGTGATTTTTAATCTAATTTATTTATATGGTTAGATTATCTTTTTAATTGGTTTTAAAGTTAAATTAAAATATATTTTTACCATTTAATCCAATTTTGGTCATTGGAATTTATTTCACTTTGAAATTGGACATAAACAAGTATCAATCGTTTGATAGTTATTGTTTTTTAAAAACACGCTATTTGGTTTAACAGCGGGAATTAATTTTTAAATCAATTAATTCCACTTCTATGTTTTGAATTTGGAAAAATAGACATCATTTTTGAATTCGTAATATCAAATATATCTTAGGCTGAATTTTTGGTATTTTTCTAAAAAACTTCAATTTTTGATGAATAGTAAAACCACTTAGTGGTAGTAAAAAAAACTAACTTTTTCATTTAAATAAAATTTTACCACTCCAGTGAATTGAATTTCAAACATCCAACATACATGGTTGTTATCAAGAAGTAAAATGTGGTTCAATAAGATGAAAATAATTTTTGGTGAATAGTAACTTTTGACTTTTATTTACCGCGGTTAAAGGTAACTAAGGTAATTCAAGGTTAAAATAATATTATAATAATTAAAAATTACCTTAACACTTGTCCTAACCTTATTGGTTGAGTCTTTAATGACCATGGGCATCTTTGGGTCGATTTTGGGACCCCATTGATCCACTTGGGAGTGAAAATGACAATTTAGATTAATTAATTTAATGTAAAGACAAAATTGACATTAACAAAAATCTTTTAGTAATTAATTTTTATATGGTGTTATATAAGTCCTATTTTTTACTATAAATATTCATTTAAAATATAAAAATATTTCCTACATGATAGTATTTTTTATAATTTTTAGACATCGAATAAATTAAATTATTTATGACACAATAATGATGCAGTATTTACCTCATTAATAAAGGATTAAAATAAATAATATTATAATGATTAAAATATTATCGAAAACATGTTAAATTCTGATTGGATGATTTTATTTCGAATATGAGTCATCTTATATTTTACCTTAATGATTTTTGGACCATTAGAAACCTAATGTCATTATATTATAAAATAATGTTTTCACACTTTCTTAAAGAGCCCCTCCTCTCCCTTATAAAAGGAGACCACTTCTATGCAATTCCTCACACCTCTCAAGCCATTTGGCTTGTCCAAACTCTGCCCAATTAAGCTCTCAACATCTCTCACCTCCTCCTAGAAGCCTTACCTTAGGCAGAAGGCCCTTCAAGAAGTCCTTTTGGTTCAAACCAAAGGAAGTTTTCCAAATTAAGGGTAACGGTTTCTCTTAAATTGTTTTCTTTTATTTTACTTCTCCAACCCCTAAAATATTTTTATTTCATTTATTTTGTAACAAAACCAGTATAATCAATATACTAGGATGTTTTTATGAAATCGATTCGAACTACACTTACACACACCTCCATCTAATGGATGAAGAACATAATGTTTTTGTGGATGGAAAACTAATGCCTCACGAAATGATGATTGTTCAATTACATCTTACCACCTCTCATGTTGGACATTACGATGGAAATATATTTATATATGATATATATTATGTTTATGATTTCCTTATGCTTCTATACTTCCCATTTATAATATTCCTTTATGGTTTCCATATTGGGTAAATACGATAATCTCATTTGAGGAAGTGCGGACTACCGCCCCCTCAAAGTGATTTGATTCGTTAATGCCTTATGTGGGATGTATAAAGGATGGAGTTAACGATATTATATATGATATTATACTGGAATTATAATATACCTATGTATAATTATATTTTATTTCCATTAAAATAAGAAATAGAAATGAAAGTAGCGTTCATGCGTACGTACGACTTACCGTCTCCATGAATGGTGCATTTCATTTCTTACCTCTAAACATTATGTACTATTAAAAAACATGTATATACTGGATATATAAGATATATATGATATAAAAATCATGAATATCATTCTGGATATAATGAACTATTAACCACATGGATAACTTGTAAATATAGGGTGTCAATTTTGACTCAAGTAACAAATATCGACAAAACAAACGTTAATGATTACATAATGATTATAACATTGTAATAAGTGATATAAAAGGATTAATAAACTTGAAAAAGCTTCTTAAGAAAGTATAAATTAACTTTAGTTTATTATTCAGGAGATTAAAGAATTAATGAGTCAAGTCAGACACGAGGTAAGGGACTTCGTCTCAATCTCCTTTCATTGAGGCATTTCTTATACACGAAATTATTTTATACGGTGTATAAACCCCTTTGAATTTTCTTTTTATTCAAACAGAATCTTTTTATATGAAGCGTTTTACTAGACGACAAAATTTAATGTTTTTCGCGTAAGGGATGACAACGACCTTTCCTCCACCGCGAGTATTATTTGTTCTTTGGCTTCCTTAACAAGCTGAAATGTTTTTAAAAGGAAAAATAAATACCATATACTCTTTTTACATATTTGGTATTGAAAATGATTTTGAGAATGGATTTATTATTTCAATATCTTTAAATGATATTTTATTATCGCAATGTGGAAATGTTATCTTTCCTTTATGCTTATGTTATGTGTTATGATCATGTTATGGTTCTTGGGCATTATTTACGTATATGGGTGGTTCCATGATAAACCTATGGAGGGTGAGCCCAAGATAGCTCTCCAATGAATTGGGTAACGTGACAGAGGTAAACGTGAGTGTTTATCCTAAGATATTTAGGGAATATACTGTGTTGGGTATTCCCAAGTAACTCCCTATGTAGCTGTGATAGCTACAATGTAATTGTGATATGGATGCCACAAGTTACCTTTATGATTTATGATTTCTATTTGTCCTTCATAAATCATATTATTTCATGAGGTAATTAAAAGATTTCATGTTTTGTATGTATTTATGAAAAAATGTTTTCATTCCTTGTTTTAGAACCCTTACTGAGATTTTTATGCTCATCCCAAGTTTTGAAATGTTTTCACAGGACTTAAATATGAATAGGGTCAAGGATGGGATCAAGGAAAAGTCATGATGTCTAAAACATGGAACTAGACATGAATATTTTTTTTCAACAGTTTTTAATTTATGAAAAAAATAGAAACTGTGTAGAAATGTCTACCTTGTAATCTTTTGAGATGTAATAGTTATGTCCTAATTCTCTAAAACTCTAAACTTGAAAATATCTTCAATGTGAATTATTCATTTAATTCAATATTAAGTAATGTTTAAGGTCGAGTCCTTATAGTTGGTATCAGAGGTCGATTTAGATAACTTTAGGAGTTAGGCTATTTTTAAATTAACATCCATAAAGTAATTTATGTTAATATTGATATCACATAGCATTTACAAATTACCATGTTGCTTCGCCTAAGATATTTCCTTGTTTATAATTTTTTTTCCACAGAGGAAACATGGAAGTTTTGTTGGGAAGACATCAGGAGGAAGACAACCCTCCAAATCAGCAACCTGAGATGGTCGGAATCAGAACTAAACAGTTTGTTATAGTGATGGCATAGTTGACTCAAGCTATAAATGGTGGTGGTATCTATGTACAAGATCAGCCAGATCAACCACAGAGGAACATTTCAGTAGTGGATCATTTCATGAGGCAACATCCCCCATCATTCAGAGGATCATATGATCTGGTGCTAGTTGAAGGGTGGATTAAAGAACTAGAAAAGATTTTCTATGTCATGGGTTGTTCAGAACATCAAAAGGTTAGTCTCGCTATTTACCGTTTTGAAGGTGAAGCTGATCAGTGGTGGTCGATGGTGAAAAATATCAGGGATAGTGAGGAGATTGATTCTCTTGATTGGGATGAATTCAAAGGTATGTTTCTTGAGAAATATTTTCCTAAGGTGGTTCATCTTAGGATGGAAAAACAATTCTTGGAATTGAGGCAGGTGGATGACTCAGTGGCTGCTTATGAATAAAAATTCACTCGATTGGAAAGGTATGCTCCAAATTTCATACAAGATCTTGATAGTAAAATCAACCATTTTTACTTAGGATTAAAGCCAAAGTATCGAAGGGATTTAGCTTCTCGTGAGTTCAAAAGTTATGAAAAGATTTTCCGTTGTGCGGAGAAGGTGGAAATGGAGTTTTCCAATGATCAGGTATTCTTTGACAAACAACAAAATCAGAGGTCGAGGTGGCAAGTGAAAGGGAATAAATCTTCAAAAAAGTCTGATGGTAAGAAACTTAAGTTTATAGTTTGTGAAAATTGTGGTAAAAATAATGCTGGGGAATGTCTTGAATTCTGGTAAGCACTACTGATATGGTAAAATGGGACATAAGTCTCGTAATTGCACTTAAAAAGATTAGGGTAATGGTAGGACGAAATCTGATTTACAGTCAGTAAAATTTTTTAACTGAAATGAAATGGTTCATTATGAAAATGAGTGTCCAAAAAATAACTCAACTGAAGGAAAGTAGCCAGACTACAAGCATAAAGGGGTGGAAAATCCTTTGCAACTACTTCAGCAGATGTTGGTCCATCAAATGAAGTTGTATTGGGTACATTGTTTGTTTGTTCAGATTATGCCAATGTGTTGATTGATTCACGGTCTACACATTATTTCATTTCTGATAATTTTTCTAGTAAATTGGGAATTCCATCTCATGATATGAATACTGAACTTTGGGTAAAAACACCTAGAGGAAATGTTGAGACAAAAAGAAAACATATGAACATCCATGTCCTTGTGTGCGGAAAGAATCTACCTACAAACCTTATTGTTTTTCCTCTAGTAGAGTTTGATGTTATTTTGGGAATGGATTGGCTTTCTGTTTATCATGCTAAGATTGACTGCAGAGCTAAATAGGTTTCTTTTCAGAATGATTTTCAGTTTGTGTACAAGAATGAACCCTTGATTTTGATAACCTATCAGGAAGTCAAAAAACCAGTAAAAGATGGAAATTAATGTTACCTTGCACATATTGTTGAAAACAAAGGAACTGTTCAGATTAATGATGTGCCAGTGGTAAATGAGTACCTTGATGTTTTTCCTGATGAGTTTCCTGGTATTATACCTAATCGGGAAGTTTAATTTACTGTTGACTTAGTTCCTGATGCTAATCCAATTTCAAAACCCCCTTATCGAATGGCTCAAATTGAACTTTTAGAGTTAAAGAAGCAATTGCAGGAGTTATTAGATAAAGGTTTCATTCGACCTAGAACATCACCATGGGGTGCTCCTGTCTTTTTTGTTAAAAATAAAGATGGTTCAATGAGACTTTGCATTTATTATAGAGCATTGAATAACATCGCTGTTATGAATAAGTATCCTTTTCCTCATATCGATGATTTTTTTGATCAGCTCCAGGGAGCTCAGTATTTATTGAAGATTGACTTGAGTTTGGGGTACCATCAGTTGAAATTAAAGGAAGAAGACGTTCCAAAGACCACGTTTCATACTAGATATGGCCATTATGAATTTTTAGTTATGCCTTTTGGGTTAACCAATACACCTGCTGTATTCATGGATCTTATGAATAGAATTTTCCATGAGTTCTTGGATAAGTTTGTGGTTGTGTTCATTAATGATATTTTGGTTTATTCCAAAAGTAAACAGGAACATGAAATTCATTTAAGGGTTGTCTTGAAAACCTTAAAAGAAAATAAACATTATGGGAAATTCATCAATTGTGAGTTTTGGTTACAACAAATTCATTTCCTTGGTCACACTGTTTCAAAAAATGGCATAACTGTTGATCCTGCTAAAATGAAATTGTTGCAGAATGGACAAGACCCGCAAAATTAACTGAGATCTGTAGTTTTCTTGGTTTGGAAGGTTATTACTGAAGGTTTGTTGAAAATCTTGCAAGGTTATATAGTCCAATGACTAAGTTAACTCGAAAAGGTGTTAAGTTCATCTGGACAAAAGAATGTGATGATTGTTTTCAGGAATTGAAAAGAAGATTAGTGAATGCTCTAGTTTTAGCACTACCTTCCAGAAATTGTGAGTTTGTTATCTACAGTGATGCTTCATTGAAAGGACTGGGTTGCGTCCTAATGCAAAATGATCAGGTAATTTCTTATGCTTCACATCAGTTGAAACCACATGAGTTAAATTACCCTACACATGATTTTGAATTAGCTGCTGTTGTTTTTGCTTTAAAAATTTGGAGTCATAATTTGTATGGAGTGAAGTGTGAAATATATACTGATCACAAAAGTTTAAAGTATATATTCACTCAGAAAGAATTGAATATGAGACAGTGAGATGGTTGGAATTAATCAAGGATTATGATTGCACGATCCTTTACCATCCGGGAAAACCAAATAATTTGGACGATGCTTTGAGTCAGAAAAGTAATGTCTCATTATCCATGCTATGTTTGGAACAAGATCCTTTGGTTTTTGATTTAATGAAATTTGGCATAGAATTTGTTGGTGCAGGAAATTCTTCTGTTTTGTTTCAGGTGTTAGTGAGATCATCTTTATCAGACAGAATAAAGAAAGCGTAGAAGGAAGAAAGTGAGTTGCAGAAAAAGGTAGAGTTGGTTCAAAAGGGTAAGTTTCATGAATTTAACATTGATAATGATTATGTTTTGAGGTTTGGAAAGAGATTATGTGTGCCTTGTGATCCACAGTTGAAGAAGGAGTTGTTATGTGAAGTTCATAGTTCCCCGTTTTCAGTTCATCCTGGAAGTACTATGATGTACAAAGATCATCGGGAGTATTACTGGTAGGATGCAATGAAAAAAGATATTACTGATTTTACTGTGAAGTGTTTGACTTGTCAGCAGGTTAAAGCAGAACGACAGTTACTAAAAGGATTGCTTCAACCTCTACCAGTGCCAGAGTGGAAATGGGAAAATATATCCATGGACTTTGTTGTGGGATTACCAAAGACATCTCGAGGTAATAATGCAATCTGGGTTATAGTTGAACGATTGACTAAATCTTCTCATTTCCTTCCTATTAGAGATACTTTGTCTCTAGATCAACTTGCTCGGTTGTATGTTAAAGAGATAGTCAGTTTGCATGTAGTTACCCTCTCTATTATATCTGATTGTGATCCCAGGTTCACTTCTAATTTTTGGAAAGGCCTTCAGAATTCATTGGTTACTGAATTAAATTTTAGTACAGCTTTTCATCCTCAATTAGATGGGCAGTGAGAATGAACAATTCAGAACTTGGAGGATATGTTAGGTGCTTTGTCGATGGACTACCAGGGAAGTTGGGACCAACAAATTTCTTTGGTTGAGTTTTTCTTATAATAACAGTTTTCATTCCAGTATACAGATGGCTCCATTTGAGGTATTGTATGGAAAGCATTGTCGAACTCCAGATTTTTGGGATGAAGTAGGTGAAACAAAACTGATGGGACTAGAATTGGTAGAAGAGATGGCAGAGAAAGTTCAGTTGATTCAGAAGCACATGAGAACAGCTTAGAGTAGACAGAAAAGTTATGCAGATAACCGGAGGAAGGATCTTTCTTTTGAGTCAGGTGATCATGTCTTTCTCAAAGTTTCTCCTTGGAAAAGTGTGATGTGTTTTGGTAATAAGGGAAAGTTGAGTCCAAGGTTCATTGGACCTTATGAAATTCTGGAGAAAGTGGGATCAGTTGCATATAGAGTGGATTTACCTTCAATTTTATCCCAGGTACACAATGTTTTCATGTTTCGATGTTGATAAAGTATATGTCAGATCCATCTCATGTTTTGAGCCCAGATGTAGTTTAGTTGGAAGAGAATCTCTCTTTTGAAGAACAACTAGTTCAGATTCTTGACCATAGATAGAATGTGTTACGGAATAAGGTAATTCATTAGGTAAAGGTTTTGTGTAAAAATCATATGGTTGAAGAGGCAACGTGGGAATCTGAAAATGCTATGAGGGATAAATACCCCCACTTATTTTGATAGGTGAATTAAAATTGTGAGGACACAATTCCCGAAAGGGGGGAAGGATGTAACATCCCAAGTAAATGAAGAACAAGACATATTTTATATTTATTAATATTTGTGAATTAAATATTAATTTTAATTTAAAGGGGTTGCTATGTTTGATAGCGTACCCGATACGCAACAGCGGGTTTCTTTGGAATCTTACATTGCACACTAATAATATAATATTATTATTTTAAACGGTAGTTAACTCCTATCCATCGTATTGGCGGGAATGAACAAAATTAACTAAAATATGATTATACATTTTTGTTAAATATATTTACATTTATCAAATAATAGTTTGAGGCTTAAAAAGTGAATGAATCTAATTTTAAGCATAATTTTCATTAAAAGGCCGATTTATCGCCTTTTAATGGTGAACCCTTTTTAAATATAGTTTTGGTCACATTAATACATTCTAATTGACCAAATAAAATCCTTCTTTAGAATGGGGACATCAAAAATTACTTTGTACAATTTTTTGGAATTTTTCCGATAAAGTCCATTTTTTATTGAATAGTGAAAAATAATGTATTTTAATTCAAAAGTGATTTTTAATCTAATTTATTTATATGGTTAGATTATCTTTTTAATTGGTTTTAAAGTGACATTAAAATATATTTCTACCATTTAATACAATTTTGGACTTTGGATTTAATTTCACTTTGAAATTGGACATAAACAAGTATCAATCTTTTGATAGTTATTGTTTTTTAAAAACACGCTATTTGTTTTAACAGCGGAAATTAATTTTTAAATTAATTAATGCCACTTATATGTTTTGAATTTGGTAAAACATAAATCATTTTTGAATTCGGAATATCAAATATAGCTTCGGCTGAATTTTTGTATTTTTCTGAAAAACTTCAATTTTTGATGAATAGTGAAACCACTTAGTGGTAGTTAAAAAAACTGACTTTTTCATTTAAATGAAATTTTACCACTCCTGTGAATTGAATTTCAAAAATCCGTCATACATGGTTGTTATCAAGAAGTAAAATGTGGTTCAATAAGATGAAAATAAATTTTGGTGAATAGTAACTTTTGACTTTTATTTACCACGATTAAAGGTAAATAAGGTAATTCAAGGTTAAAAGAATATTATAATAATTAAAAATTACCTTAACACTTATCCTAACCTTATTGGTTGATTCATTAATGACCATGTTCTTCTTTAGGTCTATTTTGGGACCCCATTGATCCACTTGGGAGTGAAAATGACAATTTAGATTAATTAATTTAATGTAAAGACAAAATTGACATTAACAAAAAGATTTTAGTAATTAATTTTTTAATGGTGTTATATAAGTCCTATTTTCAACTATAAATATTAATTGGAAATATAAGAAGACTTACTAAATGATAGTATTTTTTTATAATTTTTAGACATCGAATAAATTAAATTATTTATGAGACAATAATGATGCAGTATTTACCTCATTAATAAATGATTAAAATAAATAAGATTATAATGATTAAAATATTATCCAAAACATGTCCAATTATGATTGGATGATTTTATTTCGAATATTAGTCATCTTTTCTTTGACCTTAGTGATTTTTGGACCATTAGAAACCAAATATCATTATATAATAAAATAATGTTTTCACACTTTTGTAAAGAGCCCCTCCTCTCCCATATAAAAGGAGACCACTTCTATGCAATTACTGACACCTCTCAAGCCATTTGGCTCTTCCAAAATCTACCCAATTAATCTCTCAACATACCTTGACTACTCCTAGAAGCCTTACCTTAGGCAGAAGGCCCTTCATAAAGTCCTTTTGGTTCAAACCAAAAGAAGTTACCCAGATTAAAGGTAACAGTTTCTCTTAAATTATTTTCTTTTATTTTACTTCTCCAACCCCTAAACTATTTTTATTTCCTTTATTTTGTAACAACAACAGTATCCTCAATATACTATTATGTTGTTATGAGAATTATTAGAACTACACTTACACACACCTCCATCTAATGGATGAAGAACATAATGTTTCTGTGGATGGAAAACTAACACCTCACGAAATGATGATTGTTCAATTACATCTTACTACCTCTCATGGTGGCCATTATAATGGAACTGTATTTATATATGATATATATATTATTTTTATGATTTCCTTATTATTCTGTACTTCCCATTTATATTATGCCTTTGTGGTTTCCATAGTGGGTAAATACGATAATCTCATTTGAGGAAGTGCGGACTACCGCCCCCTCAAAGCGATTTGATTCGTTAATGACTTATGTTGGATGTATAAAGGATGGATTTAACAATATTATATATGAAATTATACTGGAATTATAATATTATTATGTATCATTATGTTTTATTTCCCTTAAAATAATAAATATAAATGAAAGTAGCGTTCATACGTACGTACGGCTTACCGTCTCCATGAACGGTGCAATTCATTTATTACCTCTAAACATTATGTACTATTAAAAAACATGTATATACTGGATATATATGATATATATGATATCCAAATCATGAATATCATTCTGGATATAATGAAATATTGACCACATGGACAAATTGTAAATATAATGTGTCCATTTTGACTCATGTACCAAATATCAACAAAACGAACGTTAATGATTACATAATTCTTATAACATTGTAATAAGTGATATAAAAGGATTAATAAACTTGAAAAAGGTTCTTAAGCAAGTATAAATTAACTTTAGTTTATTATTCAGGAGATTAAAGAACGAACGGGTCAAGTCGGACACGAGGTAAGGTACTTCATCTCAATCTCCATTCATTGAGGCATTTCTTATACACGACTTTATTTTATACGGTGTATAAACCCCTTTGACTTTTATTTTTATTCAAAGGGAATATTTTTATATGAAGCATTTTACTAAACGACAAAAATTAATGTTTTTTTACGTAAGCGGTGACAACGACCTTTCCGCTGCCGCGAGTATTATTTGATATTTGGCTTCCTTAACAAGCCGAAATATTTTTAAAAGGAAAAATAAATACCATATACTATTTTTACGTATTTGGTATTGAAATTGATTTTGAGAATGGATTAATTATTTCAATATCTTTAAATGATATTTTATTATTGCAATGTGGAAATTTTATCTTTTCTTTATTCTTATGTTATATGTTATGATCATGTTATGGTTCTTGGACATTATTTATGTATATGAGTGGTTCCATGATAAACCTAGGGCGGGTGAGCCCGAGATAGATCTCCAATGCATTGGGTGACGTGACAGAGGTAAACGTGATTGTTTCTCCTATGATATTTATGGAATATACTGTGATGGGTATTCCCAAGGAACTCCCTATGTAGCTGTGATAGCTACAATGTAAGTGTGATTTGGATTCCACAAGTTACCTTTATGATTTATGATTTCTATGTGTCCTTCATAAATCTTATGATTTCACAAGGTAAGTAAAATATTTCATGTTTTGTATGTATTTATGAAAAAATGTTTTCATTCCTTGTTTTATAACCCTTTTTGAGCTTTTTATGCTCATCCCAAGTTTTAAAATGTTTTTGCAGGACTTAAAGAAGAATATGGTCAAGGATGGGATCAAGGAAAAGTCATGCTATCTAAAACACGGAACTAGACATGAATCTTTTTTTTCAACAATTTTATTTTATGAAAAAAATGGAAACTCTGTAGAAATGTCTACCTTGTAATCTTTTGAGATGTAATAGTTATTTACTAATTCTCTAAAACTCTAAACCGGAAAAGATCCTCAATTTGAATTATTCATTTAATTAAATATTAAGTAATGTTTATGGTCGGGTCCTTGTAGTTAAATATATTAATAAGGATATGAAATACGTTATTATGGTATTTGATTTTGAAATATAGGATATTCAAGAACACTAGTGGAAGTTAAGAATTAAAGTGAGGGTTTCATTGTCTCAATATAAAATTCATGATACATGTATTATTTTTTACACCATTTTTCTGATTTAGAGTATACAGTTCCCATTTTAGATGTTATATCCTGATTTTATTTTATTTATGGTCTTTGAAGTTAAATTTCAAGATCTCTCTTCCATGTTATTTTGACTAAAATGTTACTCCAATTTTAAGGGTTTGGTTCCCAATCATACTTTCAAATAATCATTATTTTTTAAAAGATAATACATTTGGGGAATTGATATTATTTCTAAAAACCCAATTAATTTTCTTTTTTATTCATGGGGATTTAAATTTCCCCTTAAAAATTCTTTTTTTACACATATTTTCCCCAAAGTATTTATTGTAATTGAAAATGACACTATCTCTTCTCCATGATCATGAACATTTCATTTTAAATGTCCAAATTCATTAGATTATTTTGATTATATCATTATCAATACATCAATAATTTAAAAACTAAATTTAATAATACTTGAACTTTATAAAAAATTTAATGAAATTTTTAATTCTTTTCATAAGGGTTTTTTTCGGAGTGTGAAAGAAACACTTTTATCATCTATGATGTGAAAACTTATTTCACCACCTTTGTGAATTTATATGAATCATTCAGTATAAATTTCCATGGTCATATAAGATATCATATTTTTTCAAGTATTTCCCTCTTTAAGTTTTATCATCAAACCTCTTTTATTTTTTTTCCTTGTCTTTATACATTATTATTAAAGGATCATTTAGAGATAGAGATAATTAATTGTGTAAAATGACCTAATGTTCAGGGATGAATGTTTTTTTAATTAATGGGGTCTGGTTATAAATGTATTAACTGGGGTTAAAAGGTTTTTTCATATGTTTAGAAGTATTTGGAGATGGTTTGATTTCTTTTGTAGAAGCTGAGATAGAAGACGTCTGTAGGAAATTTACATGTTCTGTAAATGGGTTACATGTAGTATAATTTCTCCCAAGAACAACCTGTGAACTAGAATCATGACATTAAATGAATAGATTAAATGAAGCTATTACATGACATGAAATGTATGATATGGTTCAAAATTAATCTAATGAAACAATATTTTCATCTTAAATCATAAATAATAAATACATGACATGAAAAAGGGTTACATGTCATCTATTTATCTAATTCAACAGTTTTATGTGTGAAACACATATTATTTATTCCATTCCTTTAGTGAATCCCTACTATCTTGAAATTATGGTTTTTAGGCAATTATAGTTCACTTTTTTCCATTTTGGATGTCCCAATCATGCATCTAATCTGTAGTGAGTTTTTTTCTTATGTTTTCCTTGCTCTTCCTTTTTTCTCTATCGTTGTAGTGTAAATATTTTGACCATAGTTTTTTTGGGTTTTTATCATGATCTTTTATGATCTAGTTTCCTTATTATGTTCTTCCTCACCACATTTATTATTTACAATTCCATTTGGAAGCATTTTATTGATCACCAGATAAAGGTATGGGGTCTAAATCCTAACCCTATAGTCTGTTAATTTTTCATGTATGTGCAATTATGCAATTTCTATTCCATTATGTGTTCAATAATTAGTTTAATGATGAATGATAAATTGTGGATTATATCTTTCCATGGATTCCTTTGGTTTAATGTTATTAAAACATTACATTGGGATACCCCTTGGGTAAATGGACCCTAGATAAATAATAAATTGTCTAGTAGTTTAAAGAGTGTTTAGAATATCATGATTTTGATGGTGATTTTTTGATGGAGAATCAATTTCGTAATGTATTATGGGATATTTATATGTCTATTGATAATTTGATATATAAATGGAAGGTTAACTAAAAAACATATGGTTATTTTAAAAATTAATCATTTAGGCTTAATATATGATGTTGTGATATCCTTATTGGTTTAACATGTGTTGTGAATGATGTTGAAATTAAGATAGAGTAGGGAATACCCATAGTTTGATTCTAAAATGAATATATAGAGGTATATTCAAATATTTTGATACTAAAATGATCATATAGTAGGCTATGAATAGTCATACATTCTTAAGGTCTATGACCATATTTTGATACTAAAATGATTATATAGAAGGCTTAGCCAAGTGATACATGCTTAAATTCTTATATAGTGGGATTTTCCCTTTTGATGTTGAAATTATTATATAGCTGGATAGTCCCAGTTGATACTAAAATTCTTATATATAGTAGTATTCCTTGAGGTTGAAATTATTATACATAGGGATTTTCCCAACTATATTATTATGCCACAATTTATAGTTATGGTTTCGATGGTTATGTTATATGATCAGAGACATTCTAGCTTGGTTCTAGTGTCAGTTTATTAATGTGTTGTACTAATTGATTTATTAATACACTTGTTTATCTATTTATTTCATGTATATATTTTCTTTCTAGTTTTATTTCGACATGGTGGTGTTGGCCTAATGAATTTTAATCACACCCTATTCATGCTATTGTTTGGTACTTGGGAAGATTACAATGATTCAGGCTTGTAAAAGGGCAAGGAAACTTGTTTTAGATTTCCTACTTATTAGATAGGATGGAGTTTAGAGAATTTTTTTTGAGTGTGTTCCTTATACCCAACTCCTTTATGTACTTTTATAACCATTATATGTATACATTTTTACATATACATGTGTCTTTTCTTACCCTAATAGTGTTGATACATATACATCCATTATTTACATAGTAATGTATTTGGATTATGTATCATATCAAAAGGATATAACAGTTCCCATCTATAATGAGAACCTACAGAAAATATGACAGTAATCTTAATCATATATCTTATGGTCTATATACATCATATTAATAGGAAATATGAAGTCTAACTATCATATGTTGGGGGTTTATAATCATTGAGATCTATTCTAATGAAGTTCATACATAGTGATATCGATTAGATCAGATCATGGGGATAGACCCTCCCATAGGAACAAAACATTTTTTTGGTGTCATTAGATGTTCCTATCCACGAACATGTGCATGGGTCTCCTAACTTGAGATCATTATAAATGTGTTCCATTTGTTCATGTACTTTGATGCAAGAAAAAATCCATGATAATGAAATTATGGTGAGAGATCTTGTGTTGGGTGGGTCATTGGTGGTATTCCACTGGTTGAATGATCAATATATAATTTTTTGCTTCAGAGTTTAGGAAGAGATATATCATGAACCCAAGTTGACTAGGATGGTATTTCTTTCATTAAATACATGGCCTTGGTATAGGATGGTAAGTCCATACAGAATTTTCAAGAAATATATAAGGAAACAAAGGGATGATGACACAAGTGTGAAACCCTCTTTATGAGATATCATGAGACAAAGAGATTATATTGTATAGAACATGTTCATAAGAGGTAGTCATAGAAATGACATTCCTTGTCTCCTTTGGGTAGATGATGGTTTTCTAGACACCACTCTTGGTATGTGGGTTGGAATCACTCCTATTAAGATTCTGATCTAGAGGGTCACACACAAAGTGTATACACAAGTTCCACCTATTATAATGAATATGATATTAAGATGAAGTTTTCCCAACATACGGGGGGTGGTGAATGTTTGAGTATGACTGATCAAAAATTATAAAAATCAATTATATTATTCATTTTTAGAATAATTATGACTTTATTTATTTCTCAAGGTGTTCACATGTTATTTGATCATAAAATTGAATATAAGAAAATATAATTTTCCAAACGCATGTAGGATTTTAAAGGTTTAATAAATTATTTGGAAGAATAAAGGATGATTTAATGGTTTATATATTATCACATATCATTTTATATTGTTACAAGGGAGTGATAAAATATTTGTGACATTTATGACAACGTTATTATGTCGTATGTGTGTGAAAAGTTATAAAATATTGGTCATTACATTCTCCATACCAAAATTTAATTTTAGAAAGTGTAACAAAAGTATAAAAGATAATTTTAGCCTCCTGAATAATTAGATCCACTATTTATCAAATTTAGTGTGAGAATTTATCTTCTTTTATCCTCTCATGTTCTTATAGAGAGATTAAAATGAAATAACAAGTTTGTATCGATCTCACTTCCGTGATCGACACTGCATTATTCTGGTGATCGAAGGGACATCATAATGATCTTTGATTTCCCATACTAGAACTCAAGATACATATATATACGACCAAGTAGTTTTGTAGCACACATGGATGATATAGAGGATTCCCATTTTGGTTCCATTCAGTCCTCACACGTCAATGGTAAGTGAATAAAACCAGAAACTTTAGTCGAAAAAGGAATTGTTTAGTCTTTCTTTTGATTTTTTTTTCATACATAAATTGAACCACACATGATACTTTTGGAAATATGGTAAAGGGGTTTTTTGGATTCATTGTTTCTCACATGAATCCAAACCCAAAAAAATATATGTTATGCATATTTCACACTTCCATTGTGCCTCAGGTTCCATCAATTCCTATCAGAGTGAACGTATAATTATTTAAGTTGAAAACTTTAAAATTTGAATAAAATTTGTTATGAATCAGAAATAGGGTTTCAATACGGTCCCAGCTGAACTAAAGTCACATCTATTTGGGTTCATATCACAAAGATAAGACTGATCTAAGATCGATGGGTTTTTTCATAAAATGTGCTATTAAAATTAATTTTTTATATTATGTTTAACTTTAATGGATATAGATATGATGTATTTTAGCTAGAGCATGATGTAAGTACGTTTTGTATTATATGGAAATACAAAAATCCATTTGGGGTAGTATATTTTCTATACAAGAATACCATGGAATCTTGTTTAATTAAAACTATAAATCTTCCCATGGAATCTAGTTTAAATATTCTCATGGAAGCTTGTTTAATTAAAAATTTCAAGCATCCCATAAAAGATAGTTTAAATTAACTCAGAGAATCTTGTTTAATTAAAAGGAAAAATCATTTCATGGAAGCCAGTTTAAATCAACTCAAGGGATCTTCTTTAATTAAAATAATACATATTCCCATGGAATCTAGTTTATGTCTTCTCATGTAATCTTGTTTAATTAAGAGGATAAATCTTCCCATAGAATATAGTTTAAATCATCTCATGGAATCTTGTTTTATTATATTGAAAAATCTTCCCATTGATGCTTATTCAAAGATTCCCAATGAAAATTATTCAAAATATAAAAAAGGGGGAAATAATTCAATTACAATATTATTATCATTTTATATTATATATATATATTATATGTCATTTAAAAGGATTCCCCATCTTAGGATAGACCCATCCAGTCTTGGTATGACTGAATTATCCCATTAAATATATCACTGGTCCTAAATTAATTTCCAGAGATATTTTTTATGTATAAGTAGATCCAAAAAAATTAAGAAGAATGATATTCAATATAATTTTCTTTTTTTAATAAAATTAATTCAGGTCCTATGGAACATATCGATAATTAATTAAAACTATTTTTATTCAATTTAATTTATTAAAAAATACCCTCAAGTTGAATTTTAGATATTTTAATTTTTATTATTAAATATAATTGCATTTTGACTGATCCTGATCTAAGACCAACCCATGCATGTTTGGTTTGTAATTTATTTAATTTAATTATGACATTTATATTTTCAAATTTTTTTAATTATTTTATTTTTATGATATGTACATTATCCCTCCACCTTTAATTTTTATAAGGGAATCCATGTCCATATTTGAGTTATAAAATTTAATTTTTCACCCCATGTTCCCCTCACCTATGTTTGATTATACACTATAAATATTAGATGATTTCATGGAGACATAGATTGAGTTAAGATCCGGGGTATACAAAATAAGTGAAGTGGATAGGATTTGTGGGCACTACAATTCAAGTCAGGTGTTGACTTAACGAATTGCCCTAGTATCTCAGTTAATCCATTATTCGCTTTATGTATTAACCAATAGTGAATGGATCCTGATCACATCATTATTTAGATATCTTCTTCATGGTTAATTATTTTTTTAATGTGTATTTACTATGCATGATTACAGATTATAATAATTAACAATCATGAAAAGGTAAAATGAACATGTGAGATGAATGTCTTCTATTTAAAATCTGGGTTAAGTTGTGAGTGAGATCACATGGAACAAGAATGTTAAATAGAAAACGATTTTATTCATCGATATTAAATTACCAAATCCCTAAAATAAAATATTATGTCATTAAATTCTTTCCGTCAAACAAATTTGAACAAAATCGAGTGTTTGGTGTGCTCATCATCCAAATTTGTGGGCACCTCTCACTATCAGGGAGTTATAAGGAGAGGGGTGGGTTGACATAACTAAATTTTGAGCTAAATAAGTATCAAAAACTATATTATTACAACATTATAGGTAAATCATTGATTAATTCAAATAATTCATTGTCGGATATGAGACTCCACTCAAAAGATCAAGGAGACATGAGTTAATGTGTTTTTCCAGATTTGTAACAACCTTAAACTTTTTTATTATAGGTACATCCAATTATTATAGAATATTAATAAGGGTTTGAAGGATCCTTTATACTAGAATACTCAACCAAATGGGTATTCTAAATCTAGTAGTTGAGGGATACTGGGATTTTTTAAAACAATAATAGAAATTTAAAATTAATAATTTTGAAGTTCTCTACTTGTAATCATGATAACGTAGAAATACGCTATGTTTATTTATCGAAGATAAAATTTCCACCACCAACTCAATTTAAATATGATAAATATTTGATAAATATAATATCCTTACTATCCATAACTTCTAAGAGTGGTATAGGCGTTTCTGCATAGTACTACGTCGAGAAGGAATATTTATTTGTGGGATTTCCCAATTCCCATTGAGCCGACTCTGAAAGAAAGAAAGGTGGATGAAGATTAATACAAGAAGCATAAGGAAGTTACACTATATTTTCAATGTTTCATTTTTTCATCTATGTCTGTTGATATATAGAAAATTTATGATGATAAAGATTATTTCCAAATGCTACATTATTTCCAAGAGTATTACAAGGAGAGAGCTCAATAAGAAAGATATTATATGTGAATTTATATATATAAATTCATTCTATAATATGGAAATTAATTAGGAACATGTGTACTCTAGATGATCTGGTATATTAAGAGACATAAGTCCCATGGGTTGAAATTAAACCAAGATCGAGAAATTGATCTCATTATTTCCTCATTACAACATATCATCTCGACTTTAATTATTAATTATAATATAAATAACATTAATAAGTAAATCCCAGATATTTTGGATTTAGTTTTCCAAGATTACAAGAATATATTTAATACCAATTATTTCGTCCATATGGTGAAAAGGTAGAGTAAGGTAAAATTTGTGGTGTCTAAGGAAAAGTCTCGACCGAAGAAATTGGTGAACCATTTTTTCAAAAGCCCAAGTATAGAAATGGATGGTAATCAGCAAGAGGTTGTATACTTTCTATGTGGAAAGAAATTCCAATAGAATAGGATCTATAGAACAAGGAATAATAATCAAGGAAATGCTTCTACTTCAGCTATTTATGTCATTGAATGAAATCTATATGTTTCTACAAGTTGGGTATTGGATACTGCATGTGGCTCACATATTTGTTTTCAAATACAAGGACCAATTAGATTCCAGACAATTTAAAAAGTTGAATTAGATCTTATAACTAAAAATGGTGCAAGTATAGTATCCTTGGTAGTTAGATATTATCATTATAAATTACCAAGTGGTTTGGTTCTTGTATTGAATAATTGTTATTATGTTCCATCAATTTCCAGAAACTTAATCATAGTGTTGAGTTTAGAATCTATTGGATTTCATTTCATGTTTGAAAATAAATGTTTTATTATATACAAGGATAACATATTTTATTGTATGGAACATCTTAATAATGGTTTATATATATATATGAAGAAGAAAATATAGCATTCAAAATCTATGACAAAGCCAATGAGATTTAATCATATCCTACATACCTATGATAAATCAAGCTTGGTCTTGTAAACAAGAATCATTTATAGAAATTGCAGCAAGAATGGTATTTTGACTATATTGAGTTTAAACCACTGGAAGTATGTCAAGATTGTATATAAGATAAAATGACCAAATAACCCTTTTCTAGGAATGGAGAAAGAGACACCAAATTACTAGAATTAATTCATACTGATGTATGTGGCCTATCTTCAGTATTGGTAAGGGGTGGTTTTTCATACATCAATACTGTTAATAATTACTATAGAAAGTATGGTTATATATAATTAATTTAATATATGTAATATTACTTTAATATGTTTAAGGAATATCAACTTGAATTAGAAACCCATCATCATAAGAAGATTAAGGAACTTCGCTCCGATTGAGGAAGAGAGTATCTTAGCCAAAAATTCATTGATCACTTGAAGGATTGTGGGATTGTATCCAAACTCAATCCTCCTTATACACCATACTAGAATGGTGTTAACTAAAGGAGGAATCAGACCATGATTTACATGGAAATATCAATAAATAATTAGAAAAGTATTCTATTATACATTTAGGGATACTCCTTACAGGAAATGGTATATACTCTTAACTGAGTACCAACTAAAGAAACATATGGGATTCCATATGATTTTTGGTTTAGAAAGAAACCTAATATATCATACTTAAATTTATGGGGATGTGACGATTTCATATAGACTATACATAGTGAAAATTTGATTCACCATATGTCAATTACTCAGAGGTGGGGATGTCTCCATTACACTTAGGATCACCCCCCCCCCCCATCGAGATTCCCTTAAGGTTCCTAGGGTTTATTTAAGTGGAGGTGGTGCTTAGGAAACCATCCATATTCATTCTTTGATTAATTTATTTCTTTCCCCTTCCTTATGTTCCTATCTGTTTTCCTATTTTTGTTCCTCGTGACTCAATGTTCCGCAGTTTTCTTGTTGACATCAGCCCATGATGCGGGTTCATCCTTGGCTCCGATCTACTAAGATTATAGTCTAGAGTGGCACTTATGGTTCATATAGTCTTGGATCACCTCATCAATGATGTTTATTTTTGGTGGTAGTTATTTCATACATCTCTGGGAGGTTTTGTCTCAAATTATCATACCCTAGATCATCTTCCTCATCAAGATTACTCCTCTTTCCGATTAGACTTTAGCTACGGTGTTCAAAGGATCCATCATGGGATCTTTAAGGCTGGTGTTTTCTTTAGTGGAATTGGTTATCTGTTTTATATTATTATGGATTTGTTTTTATTTTTTATTTCTTGTTTTTGTTGATTATCTCATAGTCTCACTTCACTTGGAACTTCCGGAAGGTTGTTTCAACTATAGTGGTGACCCAATGTTCCTGGGTTTTTCTGGTTTTTTTGGTAGACATTTGATTCGATGATAGTATTTTGGGGTGTTGTTTTATGATGGTGATGAATATGTGGTTAGTGATGATTATATTTGTGGTCTTACATGTTAGTGGATCCCATATTTTATATGGTATGGTGTTCTTCATGTTTGGTTCCCCTTGATGGTGGTGGTTTCCATAGGTGGTAATGATAGATTTTTTTGGTGTTTCGATGGATTTGTTTTGATTAATTTGGCCAAAAAGAGATATGGATTACACTAGCAGGTCTCATAGATAGGATTAGTGATGATTTTAGTGGATTAATACTAGGTGAATGT
Source organism: Viscum album (assembly GCA_963277665.1). Taxonomy (NCBI): domain Eukaryota; kingdom Viridiplantae; phylum Streptophyta; class Magnoliopsida; order Santalales; family Viscaceae; genus Viscum; species Viscum album. The sequence goes on along the minus strand of OY728161.1, from coordinate 1,589,560,160 downwards.
CTAGAGGTGGCACACGTTCTAAGGTTGGTTTGTGTTCTTTTTTTTGAAACTAGAATTTGAAGTGGGAATCTGTAAGAGGTTTTGATAGTTGTATTTTTTTTGTGTGTATTAGGATGGTTTATGTATTGTTAATGGATGTAAGATTTTATATGTTTGTTTAATGGATGTAATTTTTTCTACGTTTTTCAGTGGTTGAAAGGTTACCATTAAACCATAAATTTGATTTACTATAAAATAAAAAATGGATTTGATGGATGGAATCTAGAATCATGAAGTGAAATTTTATTGGTTATCCTAAATAAACCAAAGGATATTAAATATAAAACCCTTTAGATATAAAAGTGATTCGAGAAATAAAATCCATATTTTTATAAAGGTAACACATTTCCAACATAAATATTGGGAGAAATATTGAATTTGATGAATTTGATGCTCCAGATGCATAATTATTGGTAAGGGAACAATCATTATAAGAGACTTTGGGAGATAAATATGTTTTTGAGACACAATTATTTTGTAGGTATACTAGAGGGGTTAGAGAAATAGAGAGATATGGTTTTCTTATTACCAATTTTGGTGAAAAATGTCTCCTAAATAATGATACACCTCTGACCTATAAGTAGTAGAGGATAATGGTACTATTAAATAAAAGGAATATGTGCATTCTAAAATGGATTTGATGTTCCAAAATCAAGTTGGGATTTTGGTATATCCATCGGTAAATGAATTTACTATTGGGTGTAAAGGTGTATTTAATAAAAGGATAGAAATGGATAGTCAAGTATGAACCTATAATGAAAGATTGGTTGTAAATAGTTTTAGGAAATGTCCAGGAATTAACGTTGATGAATCCTTTTCTCTAGTTTCAATGTTCAAATCCATATGAATATTACTTGAAATAATAGCCTTATATGATTATGATATTTATCAAATGGATATCAAAAATTATTTTCTAAATGGGAAATTGGTAGAATACATCTATATGACTTAACATTAAGTTTTTTTTAAGTCATAGAATTCTAATAAAGTGTTCAATATATAAAAAACCATTTATGGGTTGAAGAAAAAATCAAAATCCTATGATATTTTATTTTATAACTCCATAATAGAATTTGGTTTCCTCAAGAATGAAATAAAACCATGTATCTATAATAAGGTTAATGGGAATTCCATAATTTTTCTCTTATTATATGTTGATGACATATTAATTATGGGAAATGAATTAAAAGTATTACAATCTGTTAAGAATTTTTAAAATGAATTATTATCCATGAAAGACATAGATGAATAAGCGTATATTATAGGGTTAGGATATATCAACATAGATATGAGAGGCTACATGGGCTAAGTTAAAGTAGATATATTAACAAAGTAATTGAATGGTATAATATATAACAATATTAGTTATTATTACCAGTGTCATATTGAATTAATATCTCCAAGAATATGTGTCCACAAACACTGGAGGAGATTGGAATAATGATTATAATCCCTTATTATTTAGTAGTGGTCTCTATCATTTATTCTATTATATGTACTTATTTAGATATTAACTTTTATTTATGCATGGTGGGTAGATATCTATCCAATCTAGGAAAGTTGTACTTGGTATCTATAAAATATATCCTAAAGTACTTATAGAATACAGAGTATATGTTACTAATGTATGGAGGGGATGAGGATATAGTTGTGATAGGATACACTGATGATAGCTTCCAAATATATCATGATGATATAAAATCACATTAAAGTTATGTATTTTTCTTGAATGGTTGTGCATTGTGATATTGGAGCTTTGAGTAGTCTGTGGTCGTTGATTCTACAACAGAATCCAGGTATATAGCATCTTCTGATATAGCTAAGGAAATAGTTTAGAAACACCTCTTTGTATTTGTTTCGCATGGGATCCGAGGATGACCTCCTGGACGGGAGATTCAAACGTTCTGATCGGTTTCTAACGGGTTTGTTCGTAGAACCGGAAACATCCAATGATTCCACATCCATTTGGACCTACTTTCCAAAGGTAGTTGCTCATTAGCTTGTGGACTAATGAGGCTTAGGAATTTGCATTGGTCGAGAGGATGGGAGGTCGGACTCATCACACCTTTTTGAGGGGAATTATTGTCTACTCCGGGACTCTTTTTATAGATTTAAGTTATGTTCGTGAATCCTTATTACATTACCAAGTATAAAATGAGATTTCCTTTAGTTTTAACAATAAATGATTAACTATGCAAGAAATTTAGAGAATCTTTTATATGTATTCGAGGTTCTTCATCAATAGAGAATCATCTATATCTGTTTAGAGATTCTTGGTCAATGGTATCCTTCAAAACATTTATATAAAAGTCTCTTGGTCATTATGATGACCAGGCTGGTTTTAAAGCCACTTAGTGGGGCACTTGAAGTTTATCGTCATTCAGAAGGATAGAGATTATTTCAAAGTTGGGATCGAACCCATAAATGGGCTACCTACGTATCCTTTGTTTTCGAAAAGGAATCAGAACCCACATAGTTCGAGTAATGGAGTATGATGTTATGATTGATGGCTCAAAGAAGAATATCATAATTACATTTACACTCTAAGCTCACGTGAGTCATGCTCGGTGTGAGAAACAAGAGGCATTGGTAAAATTTAGACAATTGTGCCATGAAAGATGCAATCATAAGAAATTGTTTGGGGATTATGTATGTATGAATGCCCAAATAGATGAAGGTTTAAGATTTAATTTTAGGGAAAAAATCCAGGAACATGGTCCATAAAGGTATATGTGCTTTATGGAGATTTGAATACTATAATCTTGGGGCTTACTCCTAAGGAGGATGCCCAAATTAGGAGGGGACTTATGATTGGGTTTTACTTCTGAAAAGTAATGCCCGTAATTATGACTGGGACTTCTTCCTGAAAAGGAGGCCCAGGTTAGGGGACTTGGGGCTTATTCCTGAAAAGGAAACCCAAGATTATGACTTAGTCTTATTCTTGAAAAAGAGACCCAGGTTAGGGGACTTGGGGTTTATTCCTAAAAAGGAAACCCAAGATTATGACTGAGTCTTATTCCTGAAAAAAAGACCTAGGTTAGGGGACTTGGGGCTTACTCCTGAAAAGGAAGCCCAAGATTATGACTGAGTCTTATTCCTGAAAAGGAGACCCAGGTTAGGGATTAAGGTTTGGGGCTTACTCCTGAGGAGGATGCCCATATTATGATTGGGGCTTACTCCTGAGGAGGATTCCCAAGTTATGATTGGGGCTTACTCCTGAGGAGGATGCCCAAGTTTAAGGAACTAAGGTTTGGGGCTTACTCTTGAGGAGGATGCCCAAGTTTGGGAACTTTAAGAATTTGGGGCTTACTCCTAAAGAAGGATGCCCAAGTTAAAGGATTTATAACTGGGGATTATTCCTGAAAAGGAGACCCAAGTTAAGGGTTATCTCATCTTAAAGGATGAGGTTGAATGAATGAACTCTCCATATTTAGGGACATAAGGATATTTAAATCACTAGGTTTTGAGAGATATTCCACAGAATTCCTTTCAGATAAGGAAGTCAAATCAAGAAATCATGCCATAAATGGCTTTGAAGAGTATCTTGAAGACTGAATCATGAATATGAAAGGTAAAATGGCTTAAGAGGGGTAAAATTGGCAAGAAAGGCACCCAAAAAGGTAGGGGCGCGCAAGTATTGAAAGGCGCGCAAGTCTTCCGTGGGCACGCAAGTATTGGTCGCGCAGGTATACTTGCGCGGCACATGGTGTACTTGCGCGATTTTCAACCAGCATTTTAAATACTTGAGCGACTCTTTTTTAAACCCTTTAGAATTTTCTTGAGGTTCTTCCAGAAAAGGACGCGCAAGTTATATTGAAGGAAATAAGTCGGCGCGCAAGTGTTTGATAAGTTTCAACACTTAGGCCTTCCTTCTTCTCTTTAGATCTTCCGTTCTAGGCAATAAATTACCTTAGAAGTGTTCTGGAAGCTTTGAGAAGAGACTTGGGCGTCGGGAGATTCAATCCGAGTTTCTGGAAAAATATCCTCCCGAATGGGGGGCCCACATGGTCTATTTATAGGCAAAAGAAGACCCCGGGCAGTTATCATTTAGGTCGTGCAATCCACTTGCGCGACCAAGAGCGTCGCGCAAGTACATTTGCGCGACTGTTAGATAACTTGCGCGGTGAGGTTGCTGTTGATCCTTTCTTCCTTCCTTTGTTGATTTTTTGATGTTTTCTTCAAAGGATGAATCACTTTGAGCTCGAATATTCCCTTTTCCGATTTTTAGATTCTGTGACGAAAGGATCGTCGACAAAAGTCCCCCCTCAGAGTTGGATCCGGAGAGAAAAGAGGATTGGACTTTGAGGAAATCGAATTCCTCCAAAGGAAAAGGGAGGCGCGCAAGTCTTCAGGACATAGAGGGCGGCGCGCAAGTTTGCGTTGCGCAGGCCATGAGCGAACTTGGTACGACGCACAGATACGCCTCCTGGCCTATAAATACATGGCCTCACCTCCGTACAAGCATCCGGATTTCAGGATTTCATACCTTCTCGAGCTCTCGTCGCGCAGGTTATCTTAGCCGCGTAAGGTGCTCTGTTTTCCAATGTTTTTCTTTGATGTCGCGCTATTGTAAAGGTACTTGTACTTGTGCGGTTTACACTTGCGCGTCAAAAACTAGCGCGGCACATGAATACTTGCGCGCCATGTTTTAGACTTGCACGCCTTAATGCCTTGGCAATTTTTTCCGAATTCTTTCACAAATTTTATGAAAAATAAACCCATTTAAGAGTTAAATTTGTTCAACTTTTGTGCAGATTCAATGGATCCTAAGGGAATTAGAACGGCTGATGAACTGGCTAGCAAGAGGATTGATGACATGATGAACATTATTGGCCATGATTACTATGATATCTGCGACAGCACTTTCCCAGATTTGGATAAGTACTTGAAGAAATATCATCTTAATTTCCCACAGAGCATCTACCTGTCTCTGTGTGGGCATGGTCATCTGCAAGGAGTCAATGTTCCAAATGCAAACAATTATACACCTGAGATGCAGCTGCACTGCTACTTCTCTATTTCGGTTATGCTGTGCATTAAGAGTAACAACAATGGTGTGAACTTTCAAATTCTTCCTCCATGTCATTTCCTTGCAGATATGAAAATGGCAAACCCATGGGCTGAAATGTTTTCCACTAATGGTTGGCGGAGAGAAGACAAACATGGTATTAGAGCAATATCTGAAAAGATTACTTTCTCCAAATGGCTCTTTACTTCCAATGCTCCATTCTCAAATCCATGTATCCATCTTCCAAGTTTCTTGGACAGAAACAGAGTCACTGTTTGATCAGCAGAAAAATTTTCTCAAACCGCACTCAAGAACATCCTTTTACAATCGTTCCAAGAAGAGCTGGTATCACTGCATCTCTTATTGTATCCAGTTGAATGAATGAATTCCAGGTGGTTTCTAATGAAGCTCGGGATGCCGTAAATCAAATAAAGTGTTATGTTGAAAGCCTCTTGTAATTCTCGAAAAAGAGAAGAGACTCCAGTCTGTGGATGTCCTTCTAACTCTTGTGTATCAATGAAAAACACTTTTGTATTCAATCATTTGTACCTGCATTCTTTTCACTACCTGCTTCAAATTTACTTAATCCAATGGGCCTAGTAAGCATAGTTTAATTTTTACTAGGATTATTACAAATAATCCTACAAACTTTGAACCTTTTAATTGCTCAATATTACCTAAATCATACAAAAATGTATATTTAGTGAGCTGGAACTTGACTTTTATTCAGAGTTCCTTTGTCTTTTGTGTGGGCAGTTTAAAGTCATGCACGCCGGACATAAAGGGGATAATGTTTAAGGTCGAAATAGCTTTGACCAAAATGGATTAAAATGGAGTCAATTCCTTGACAATTTATCTGAAAACATATTACCATACTCAAGTATGAGAGAAATATGTAAACTATGGCTTAAGAATATTTGAATCTGGGGAATGATATGAAAAAGACCTAAAAGGCATTAGAAGAAGTCGTTTCCAAGAATGAAGTTACTATTATTTAACAAAACCCGTTAGGGGGTTGAAATATGCAGGGCCACCTATGGGCATTGGCTGCATGGTCAAATAAATAACATCTTTCAGCTTACAAGTCTGTTATGTGGACTGTTTATGCAAGGCCACTTATGGGCACGTGCTGCATAGTCATGCGAAAAAACTCTTAGAAATTTACTTTCCTAGTGCTAAAAGCCAGTGAAAGTTTATGGAGATTCAAATTTTCTAAAGTATAGAGTTTGTTGTATGGAAAGAGGTACTTGAATATGGAGAAGATATTTCCGAACAAGAATATCGAAGAACTGGATGAATATCACTCCTACGAAGGTCTGACCCAAACGTAGGGAAGAAGAATAAACCATAGACTTGAATACTTTCAGATCATGAAAAAGGATATGGGAAAAATATGTTAAGGATGGCTATTTTTTGCGGATCCCTACATACTGTCGTTTAAGACAAATAAGGACAAAAGAGGCATTCTTCCCAAGAATGAAGTTACCATTATTTAACAAACCCGTTAGGGGGTTGAAATATGCAGGGCCACCTAAGGGCATTGGCTGCATGGTCAAATAAATAGTATCTTTTGGCTGACAAGTCTGTTATGTGGACTGCTTATGCAAGGCCACCTATGGGCACGTGCTGCATAGTCAGGCAAAAGAATTCTCAGAAGTTTGACATTTTTGTGATTAGAAGTCATGAAAAGGGTTATGAAGATATGAAAATATTTAAGGTTATGATTATAACACATAAAGATGGGTATTGTCCAATGTATATAGAGATACATAGGTCAATGAAAACCATAATCATGTTGTGGCTGGGTCCTGAATTGAAATTTGGACTTCACTACGTATCTCATAAGAATGGGAATCAAGCCATACGTAGTTCTTGAAATGTAGTTTAACGTCGTGCAGGACGAAAGTATGAGAAATCTTAGTTTAGGGTCATAGAATTCGGACCATAATAATGAATACACAGTGTGTGTTTTCATGAGGACTTTTCAGCCAAGGGACTGAAAGTGAAATTTGGGGTTAGGCCCAAAAGACTTGGGACTGGATTCGAGGGATACTCGAATGTTCCTACGTATCCCATAAGGATGGGAATCAAGTCCACGTAGTTCTAGAAATACCCTTTGTACAAATTTGGTTCGTACATGTGAAGGGTGAAAGGGGACTTTAGTGCAATGATGGTTTAACCTGAGATAAAAATTTTAGGCATTACCATGTATGCACGTAGTCTTTTAAAAATGAAACATGATTTAAAAAATCAATGTCAATAGTGGTTCCTTCTCAAATGAGGAAATCAAATAATATTGTAGTTTATTATCGTACCGGACAAAAGTGTTGTATAGTTTAATGTCATATAACAAGGACGAAAGTGAATCAATGTAAAGATATTGATTCTAGGGGCGGTTTCACGAATCAACATCATATGAGATGGTGGTGAACCGATGTGAAGAGATTGTTTTTGGGCTTGAACCTTGGGAGGCTGCCTACATACCCAGCCTGGAGGGCAAGGATCAAAGTCCGTGTAGTTAAATTAATGAATGAATTAATGATTAAGTTGTTCTTATGGACAATGATCTAATAAAAAATATTGTTGGGACTTACACATGGTTAGTGGCCCAAAGGGAGTGTTATGGTTGATGTTCGCTCTAAGCTCACGTGAGTCATACTCGGTGTGAGAAACAAGAGGTAATAACAACCTTAACGATGTACAGTTTAATGTCATGTAGGACATAAAAAAGGGACTATGCAGTTTAAAGTCTTGCAGTTAGGACTATTGGTGTTGCACAGTTTAGTGTCATGTAGCAGAGACAAAATACAGTTTAATGTCATGTAGGACCTATCAAGGATTTTCTGTACAGTTTAGCGTCATGTAGTTAGGACGATGGGGATAAAATAGTTTAACGTCATATTGGATGAAAGGGGGACTGTGCAGTTTAATGTCATGCCGTAAGGACAAAATAACACACCATTTATGTCATGTTGGACGAAAGTGCGAATAGTTTAAGGTCATATGCATGGACCGTGGATGGTGCAGTTTAATGTCATGTTGGACCTTTGATGATTATATAGTTTAACGTCTTTCCGGATGTGAGGGACTTTTATACAGTTTAGCGTCATGTAGTTAGGACGTCACAGTTTAACATCTTGCTGAACATAAGGGATTTGCAAATAGTTTATGGTCATATACATGGACCAGGGATGATGCAGTTTAAGGTCATGTTGGACGGTTTATGGAACTTTTTCACAGTTTAATGTCATGTGGGACGAAGTTGCAGTTTAAAGTCATACTGGACCATTGCTGTACAGTTTAAATTCATGTAGCTAGGACTAAGGTGAACCAATATGAGAATATCAGTTTTGGGGACTTTTTACAGTTTATCGTAATGCTGGATGATGAAAGTGCCACACAGTTTAATGTCATGTTGCTAGGACACAATATAGTTTAATGTCATCTCGTACAAAATATAGTTTAATGTCATCTCGGACATAATAGTAACCAATGTGACAGTTTAACGTCATGTTGGACGATAAGGGAACTGACACAGTTTAACGTCATGCTGGACGATGAAAGTGCCACACAGTTTAATGTCATGTTGCTAGGACAAAATATAGTTTAATGTCATCTCGGACAAATAAGGAACTTCTGTACAGTTTAATGTCATGTAGATAGGACATAATATAGTTTAATGTCATCTCAGACATATAAGGAACTTCTGTACAGTTTAATGTCATGTAGATAGGAAATAATATAGTTTAATGTCATCTCGGACATATAAGGAACTTCTGTACAGTTTAATGTCATGTAGATAGGACATAATATAGTTTAATGTCATCTCGGACATATAAGGAACTTCTGTACAGTTTAATGTCATATAGATAGGACATAATATAGTTTAATGTCATCTCGGACATATAAGGAACTTATGTACAGTTTAATGTCATGTAGATAGGACATAATATAGTTTAATGTCATCTCGGACATAATACATGAACCAATGTGATTGTTTTGGCTCTGGGAACAATATTTTGTGTTTATACAAAATACTTATTCAGAAATCTGGCATTAGTTGGAGTCGTGATGTGTTCTCCATCCATTGATATTAGAGAATACGCTCCATTGGAGTAGACCTTATGTATTGAATAAGGTCCTTCCCATTTTGGTTCAAGCTTGGGAGGCTTCTTTCCTGGTATCATTGGTGCTCTGAGAACCAATACCAATTCTCCCTGAATGAATGAACGAAGACGAACTTTTTTATTAAAAGCTCGTGCTATTCGATTCTGATAGATTTCCAAGTGGTGCAAAGTGCACAATCTTTTCTCATCTAACTGTTCCAATTCATTCAACCGCTTTTGGGATTGCTCATCTGTAGATAACTGATCACAAATGGCTACTCTGAGTGAGGGAAATTGAACTTCAATTGGCAAGACTGCTTCTGTTCCATATACCAATGAATATGGAGTTGACCGAGTTGCATTGCGAGTGGTAGTCCTATAAGACCATAAAGCATGAAAGAGTTTATCAGGCCATGACCTCTTATCTTTATCCACCATATTTTGCAGTATATTTGAAACAGTCTTGTTGAAGGCTTCTATCTGGCCATTAGCCGCCGCATGATATCGAGATGAATGGTTGGACTTAATGTTGTATTCTTGATACAATTTCTTTACCTCAAAAGAACAGAAGTTGGTGCCATTATCCGTCAATATGGTATGAGGGACACCAAATCTAGTAATGATGTTAGACTTGATGAAGCTAACAATGCATTTAGAACTGACTTCTTTGAGAGGTACTGCCTCTGCCCATTTGGAAAAGAAATCAGTAGCAGTAAGAATGTACTTAAACTGCTTGGCCGTAGCTGAAGGGTAAGGTCCCACCACATCCATTCCCCATGTGGAAAATGGCCATGAGTATTTAGCTGTGTGAAGCAACTCTGGAGGTTTATGAATGAAGTTGGCATATACTTGGCATGAATGACACTTCTTTGTGAAATCAACACAATCTTGTATCATTGAGGGCCAAAAGTATCCAAGCCTTCGAATTTGATCAGATAGTCTATGTCCAGACTGGTGGGCACCACAAACTCCTGCATGCACTTCTTTTATGACGGCCATTGTCTCTTCACCATCAATACATCTGAAGAGAACTCCATCAAAACCACGTTTGTAGAGAATTTTCTCGAGGTGGTTTGGGCTATCATAAAGAGTAAAATTGACCACACGTCGCCGGATTTGTTCTTTCTCGGCTCTATCAGGTGGAAGTGTTCCATTTTGAAGGTATTCCCTGATAGGTGACATCCATCCTGTAGTATGACCATACGTTTCAGGAATGGGACTAATTTCATTAATTTCCTCTGTTCTGACTTGAACATAAGGTGAAATTGCACGACGGTGGGCAATACAGATGGTTGTCTCGTCCCGATTTGGATCTGCTAAAGCTGTGGCTATATTAGCCAGTGCATCAGCTTGAGCATTTTGTGATCTTGGGACATAAGAAAATGTTGGTTCTGAAGGGAATTCCGACATTAATTCTCTGACGTAATCATACAAAGGGATTAATTCTTCTTTTCTGATGGCATAATCCCCAATGACTTGTTTGATTACCAGGTCTGAATCACCTTTCACCTTTAAGTGATTCACTTGTGCTTGAAGCGCTAACTCCAAGCCTGTAATGAGAGCTTGGTATTCAGCTTCATTATTGGTACCACCTTCCCACAACAAAAAGGAATAAGGTAACACTGCCTTATATGGAGAAATGAGTACAATTCCTAAACCAACTTTGTTGAATTTAGGATTTTCCATTTTCTTCCCTGTTGGACTTCTAGAAGCACCATCAAAATACATTTCCCATGTTTGAGGACTCTCTTGAATAGAGAAAACTTCCTCATCAGGGAGTTCGATATCTGAATACGTGTCTTCCACTGAAGGATGTTCAGCCAAGAAATCAGCCAGAGCTTGGCCCTTAATTGCCTTTTGAGACACATACGGGATGTCGAACTGCTGTAGAATAACCGCCCACCTTGCCAGACGTCCTGTAAGCATTGGACGACTAAGGATGAATTTGAGCGGATTATTACGAGATATCAATTGGACCTCATGATGTTGCAAGTAGTGTCTCAGTTTCTGAACTGCAAAGATTAATGCTAGGCAGCACTTTTCAATACTTGAATACCGGGTTTCTGCTTCAAGCATAGTTCTACTGAGATAGTAGAGACTATTTTCATTCCCAGCATCATTCTTTTGAGCGAGAAAGGCACCCAATGATCGCTCTAAAGCTGTCACATAGAGGATAAGAGTTCTACCCTCAACAGGTGGCATGAGTACAGGTGGACTTAAGAGGTATTTCTTGAGAACATAAAATGATTCTTGACATTCTTCAGTCCATTGGTAAGTGACTCCTTTCTTCAATAATTTGGGAAAGGGTAAACTTTTGCCTGCCAAATTGGCGATGAAACGCCGAATATAGGCTAAGTGTCCTTGAAGTCCTCTTAATTCTTTCAAATTATGAGGAGGTGACATACCAAGGATTGATTTGGTCTTCTCAGGATCGACTTAAATACCACGATGGCATACAACAAAGCCGAGAAATTTTCCTGAGGTTACCCCAAAAGCACATTTTAAGGGGTTCATCTTCAAACTATGTTGTCGAAGCTTGTGGAATATGACTTCCAAATCAGCCAAGTGATTAGAACGTTGTTTGGATTTAACCACCAAATCATCTACATATCATTCAACAAACTTCCCTAAAATGGGTTTGAAGATACGATGCATGGCGCGTTGATATGTTGCACCTGCATTCTTTAAACCAAAGGGCATCACCCAGTAACAAAACACACCTTGAGGAGCTCTGAAGGTTGTATATTCCTCATCTTCTGGGGCCATTCGGATATGATTATATCCAGAATATCCATCCATGAAAGAAAGTACTTCATAGCCAGCCGTCGCATCAATTAAGAGTTCTGTAATCGGAACTGGGAAATCATCTTTAGGACAATACCGATTAAGATCTCTGAAATCGATGAAAACCCTAAATTGTCCGTTCTTCTTCTTTACAGGGACAATATTAGCCAACCACTTGGTATATTGAACTTCTCTGATGAAGTTATCTTTGATAAGCTTATCCACTTCAGCCTCAATTTTGGAAGCATAGGTTGGGTGTGTTCTTCTCGCGGCTTTCTTGAATCCTCGATGTTCTTTTGGTAAACCCAAATGATGAGTAGAAACATCAGGATCAAGCCCAGGCATTTCTGTATAATTCCAAGCAAAAATATCTTTATTTTTTTTAGAAAAGAAATATACATCTCTTGCTCTTCAAGGGTCATGGCCGCACTAATTAAAGTGGGGCGTGGATCTTCCTCTGTACCCAGATTTACTTCTCTGAGTTCATCCACAGTGGTAGAGATACCCTCTTCAAATGCTGGAGGAGCATCTCTAAGATCTTCCTCTTCCTCTTCATCATGTGTTATTTCTTCCATTTCTACTTGCAAAGTAGATGAAAAAACGAAATTCTCATGATCATAAGAGATGTCAAAATTTTCACATTTTGAAGAAGAAGCTTCCATTTCCGACCCTATTGATGATAAAGGGTCTTCTTTGGGAAATAAAGAGGAGATGATGGATTGAGAATCGAAATCATTATTCACCTCTGGTGTTGCTATAACTTCTTCTGGCCTGATTAGCGAAGTATAAACTTGTTGGATTTCAGCAGACGAAATGAAAACGTCACCACTTATGCTTTCATCACTGCTTGGTAAGTTACCAATTTCTCCCATGTTGTCTGGCTCGATTGCCGTAATTGACATTATGGATCTTTCCATAAGAGTATTTTGATTTGGGCCTATTTTTTCAATTTGACTGATAGGTAACACATAATCTGTACTCACATGTGAAAATGGATTTATTAGAATTTTTTCCAAACCATATGGAGCATTAACTTTGGTAATTTCCTTCATTGTAGATTTTTCTCTTCCCTTCATGTGATAAAATTCCGCCTCAATGTATTGAGACTCACATGTCTTGAACGGGGCCTTATCACCATACAATGTTCCAACTTGACCATCGAAACAGTATTTGAGACATTGATGGTATGATGATGGAATAGCTGTATGCTGATGTAGCCAGGGTCTTCCAAGCAAGATATTGAAAGCTGAGTCTTGATCAACAATCATGAAATCCGAATTGGATACAAGATCTCCAAAATCAGTTCTGAGTGTAACTTCTCCCAGTGTTTCTTGTTCATTTTTATCATATCCTTGTAACATCATGGTATAAAGAGATAAATCAGATTCTGTGAGGCCAATCGACGAAGTGTACGAATGGGCATGAGGTTGACTCCTGAACCATTGTCAATGAAAGCTCTTCGAACATCTATACCATTGACTTTTACAGATAAGTACAAAGGTTTTATGTGCCCATGCAAAACATCATCTTCATCTTTATCAGTAAAAGATATCACTGCATGGCATTCTGCAGGATTATTCTCTATGTGATAGATTTCAGCTGCAGTAATTTCAGCTTCAAACTCTTGAGGACTTGACAAAGCTTCGATGAGTGCTTCCCGAAGATCTTTTGACAGATTAAAAGCATCCAAAATTGATAACTTGGATGGTACTTGGGCCAAGTGTTTCAATATATCATACTTTTGATCTAGAGGTCTGCGTTTCCCAATAGGAATATGCGGTTTAGCAGGTACCTTGGAAGCAGATGCTTTGGAAGCTGATGCATCTTGTATTGAAGTTGGAAACATCCTCAGTTTTGGAAGATTAGACTGATTAGATCCATTTACTTTCTGAGATATATAAGATGGAACCTTTAATCGGTCTTCCAAAATAAATGTGCCAAAACTGAGTTGGCCATTGGTAGAAGAACTTGCTTGTTCTTTTTGAGCTCGCTGAAGGGCTCTACCACGAGTTTCTGCTGCATATACAGTGCTAGCAGGGGTAAAATTAGAGTAGTGGCTTTGGAAAGATCCACGTCTTCCCCTATATCATGAACCTCTAGAACCTCTTCGGATTCCCTTATTTGATACAGGGAATTCAGGCTCATCAAGACTGGAATATGAATCTGTTAATTGAATCATATTAACAGAACCAAAGATTAAATCTTCGTCTGATAAAGACTCTGCCTGGTTAGCCTGTTTAGGTTGTGCCGTTTGGTGGGACGGTGCCCGTGGCTCTGAAGTAGATGGCATGAAATCTGCCAGAGTCAAAGACAATTTAGGCTTTGATACATACTCATCTTCTCCTGATTCCTCTTTCTTCTTTGAATTGCGCTGCCCTTTTGAGGATTTGTCTTTTGATGGAGGCTTTACTGTAGCTTTTGTAGGAGACACAATTGGCTTCTTCAATTGTGTTCGCAAAATGGAATGGGTCCGATTGATTTCCTTTTTGACCATCCAATCATCATATTTTTTCGCAGTTTTGCTTTTGACTTCCTGCCACTCGCCTCCTTCCTCTGGATCTGTAGCGGTAATACACGCTACATGAGCTGAAGAACCCTTCAATTTGACTTGTCCCAAGTCGACCATCTTTTGCAGGAGGTCTTTAAAGACAAAACACTCCTGGATGGGATGCCCCAACATTTGATTAAAGGGACAATAATTGGGACGGTCTTCATCTCCTTCCTTGTTTGGCCTCTTGGGCACTGGTATTTGAACCAAATTATTTTTCAGAGCTGAAATGAAGTAACCAGGAACTTGCTCACTTCGGAAAGAGTATGTTTTACTCTTCATATCCTCAAATTGTTTTCTTCGTTGATCTCTTTGATCATTTGGATGAAACGACCTTTGTTGTTGGCGTTCAGGAGGTGGAGTCCTTCGAGAATATGAAGGTTTTGAAGTAGATATAGGTACAGGTGCTTGTTTAAGCATAACTGTTGCAGTTTCTGCTTTACACATTCTTCTTCCTGGAGCTGATGGAATTACATGAGATTTAACCTTAGCCTGTATAAGGGAATCTTCAATCTGCTGAGCGATTGAAGTAAGGTCTCAAAACCCTCCTGTGTATTTCACAGGGATCAATGGCGTGCGTAATTCGTCACGCAAATTTGCCACATAGATTGGCAACAATTCCTCCTGAGGGAGTGCTAAACTCAGGGAATACGTTAATCCCTTCCAACGAGCAATGAAATCAGAGACTCTTTCATTTTCCCTTTGCTTGCAGTTTGTAAGATAGAAAACTGTAGTTTTTGTTAAAGTTGAGCTAAACTGAAGAAGGAATTTTTGACGAAGATCCTCTCATCCGATGACTGACCGGGATTGCAAGCTTGTATACCAGACAAAAGCTGGTCCTTGCAAGGTTTGCACGATGTATCTGAGTTTCACTGCTTCTTGCTGCTCTGGAGTTCCCATCATAGGATCACAACAAGACACGTAATGCGTCAAATGTTGTTCAGGGTCACCTGATCCATTGAAAGTAGGGAAAACAGTGTTTCCAAAACTGGATGGAGGAGAAATTGAATCTACCCATTCAGGGTAAACTTTCTTTTCAAGTTGAACTTGCGCCCGTTTCCCTTCCATAGTTTCTAACCGAGCTGTTAATGACTCAATAGTAGTTATTAACTTTTGAGAAATGTCAGGTTGAACTTGGTTTTGGGTAGGTGCAATGAATGGAGCTTGGACAGACGTGGTGGTTGATGTTGCAACTGATGGTAGTGCTGCCAACCGTTGTTGCATTTGACCTGTAGGATTAGACCTCTGTGGGTGTACTGATAAAGGAGGATATTCTTGATCCATCTCAGTAGTTACAACAAATTCATTCGGCTGTCGAACTTCAGCATCTTTAAGAAGAAGACTACTCTGAAGTAGTTCTGCATTCAACCTTCTTAATTCTTTCATTTCTTCCTCCTGTTGTGCAAAACTTTGCTCTAATGAGAGCAATTGACCTCCTTCAGAGGAAGGGTGAGAAGTAACCTGATTCTTTCCTTTCCCCTTATTGGATCCTTTTCGGAGAGGGGGAAGTGGGTTACTTGAAGGAATACCCAGATTTTGGGTAAGCCTTTGATTACGTGTGCGCACACCTTCTTCATTCAGGTCTGTGTGCGCAACTTCTTGAGCAGGAACCTCTTCGTCTGATCCCTCTGATTGAGCCTCATCTGTTGAATCAGCAGCAATGGCATTGATGACATTAATGGATGCATATTGCATGGAATCCTTTCTATCAGCATTTCTGTGATATTGTATTCTTCTATGTCCATGATGAGACATGGCATTCCATTGACTTGATCCCTCAGGAACTTCTTGGAGAACCGTCACTTGGAGATAATCTCCTGATAGCTTGGCTCTTCGTTCCTCTTGAGGCTTATTCCCTAATCGAGAGAATACTGACTTTCTCTGGGGGAGGGATTGAGGATTTTAAAAAGTCCCCAGTCTGGTGGACTGGGGATGTTCCTGCTATTTCCGCTCAACTCCTTGAATCCCATTTGTTGACTCTGAGGGTTGGGTTAGAGAAGTCCC
Source organism: Viscum album (assembly GCA_963277665.1). Classification (NCBI taxonomy): domain Eukaryota; kingdom Viridiplantae; phylum Streptophyta; class Magnoliopsida; order Santalales; family Viscaceae; genus Viscum; species Viscum album. Next base: position 1,589,543,671 of record OY728161.1, on the reverse strand, counting down.
CAGTCTGACAAGATGGGGTGTCTCTTGACATGCTATGTCTGAGATCTTCTTAAAATCTATCTTGATCTTGCGAATCTTAGTTCGGAAATTCGCTGGATGCATTAACCTGTATCCACTTTTATCACCTGTTTCAACAGATCGTTGGATGATTTCCGAAACTTCTGTCATTTGATGACGTGTTTGCTCCAGACGAGAGGATTGTGCAATATTCTCGCCTGGTTGATGTAGGAGCAATTCAACAACTTGTTCTCTATATACTTTATTTTGAGAGGAACTAGTTGAAGCCTGTTCTTGAGCAAGCTTTTGATTATGAACAAATCCCATTGACTGTGGCCGGCCATGGGCAATAACATTGCATGAGACCATTTTCGGCGGGCTTTGCTGACCGGAAAGCACTGTGAAATGTAGTGCTCCGTGAACACCCCGTCCTCTGATATGAACATCAGATGGAGCATTGGCAATTAACTGACGTAATTTTCTTAGTGCGCCAAGGCATGAACGTTGAAGGGTTCTCTGTTGCTTTTCAGCCTTCGGATACCGAGAGACTGATAGAGATGCCAAATCAATCTGACGTTGTAGCCCTTCTATTATCTTAAGATTATTTTCATATTCATCGTAAGATAATACCTTCTTCTTTAATTGACAAAGAGTCTTCCATATGTTGAGGCGAATATCATGGATTCCATCATCCATCAACATCTTTGGAATGTCGTACTGGGAGTCAGCCAAAGGCCAAAACATGACTGGTACTTCACCTTTTGCCAGTTTTTTTCTCATGTTCAGCATTTCCTCTTTATCATTAAATGAAGATTCTTCTACCTGTTTGGACCAGAGTTGGTGTTTCCTTGTTGCTTCATCGGATTCAACAAGATTGGTAGAGAAATCACTATTCATGCTGGAAGATGAATGACCCAGGGATGGTTCGGAGAATAACCTGAACCCCAGGCTATCTTCTGATGGAGAAAGAGTTTCACCTGCTAGCGATAAAGCATCAGACATGACTGGTTTCGCATTTGCAAGTGCCTCAAGATATGAGGTCTTTCTTGTCACTACATTGCCTTCTGAAGAATTTTCGAGACAACATGAATCACTACTGCGGAGAGGACTTTCGCAGCGAAGTTCATCACCATGAGGAGGACCGTCATGATGGGTTACAGCAAAAGATGAAATCTCTTGCTCCTTGGTCTTCTGACCACACAGAGGGTTCCTGTGGCTCTCATCTAAAGAAGAAACTTCAAGATTGACCGAACTTTCATGAAGCAAGTCTTCATGAGGAAGTGTCTGTTGAAGACCTTCAGAATTAATGTTCCCGTTATTGGGAACTGAGGGAGTAGAATCTTGAATTCCGACAGATAAATGTCTGAGGGCTTCAAGAACTCCAGCATCGATCAAGGCTTGGTTACAGATTGGCCTTTGATCTCCTGACTATGCTGGGCGGATCTTTTTCTTAGATGCCTTCTTACTCGCTTTAGAAACCACTTGATGATGAAAGTGATTGCTCTGAGTAGTTGTATGTGACTGATCAGGAAAGATGGTCAGTTTAGGCTGACGATCTCCACTCAAATCAGGTGTATGTGCCTGACTTGGTTGTCCGTATGATATGGGGGAGTATGCCCCATAACCCTCTTGGACTGGAACAGATGTGTGTGTCTGTTCCGGAGTGAATAGTTGATGTGTCACTCCATTGCTAGGGATAGATTTATGTGTATGTCCCTGTGATGATGCTGAAGCTGTTATGATATCCTAGCAAGCATCCAGAATATGAGCAGGAATTTTCTTCTGCTCTTTCACCATTGACAAAATATGTTTGGTGACTTCAGCCGCCGGAACGGGGATATATGTCCATTCCGGGCTTGGAGTAGGTGTATGTGCCTGCTCCTGTCCTCCTTTTCCTGTTAGTGAATCCTGACAGTACTCAAGTGTGGAGGCAGAGAGTTGAGTCTGCCTCCTGTTTGTCGTCGAGACTTTCCGACTGACTTCTCCGTGCGCTACCAAGCGAGACTGTTGGTAAGCTTGATTAGTATTAGTAGGTGTATGTGACTGCTGTTTACACTTCGCCAAACGCGGTTGAAGAGATCCATCATATGTAGTCAGACGAGCCTGCTGACTAACCAGTGATGTATAGGCAGGTGAATGTTCCTGCCTATAGTACTCCGCCGGAATTTCCTGGCGGGATTGGCTTGATGCTGCCAGACGAGTCTGCTGGACAGCAGAATTAAAACGGACAGGTGTGTATGCCTGCTCATTGTTTGCCACAAAGTTAGGTTGGTGGAATTCTCCGGAGATGGCAGGGATGACAACCTGCCTATTGTTAACCGGATTCCGTCTCTGGCGGTTCATCTTGCCTACTCGGGTTCGAGGAACCTGAGCTGAATGCCTGGAGTCGGTACCCTCATCATGTTGAGGGAGCACTACCGCACGAGTCTGGCGGCGATTGTTGATGGGAGCTCTCGAGAAAGACTCCTGTCTTTTTAAACTAAGGCCCTGAGGGACCTGCTCATTCACTTTCTCAGAGTAAGGGAGTGAATGGAAATTGCGTTCCGGGGATAAAGACCCGAAACGGTTGGAGACGGTAGTCAGCACTGCCTGCTTCTTGATTGCTGGTCGCCGTTGTCCGGACGACCAGGTAGAGTTGTTAACCTGGAGGGCTTGACGAGCAGCCTCCAGAGTTGGGATAGTACCGTTGCGGCGGTACTCCTTAACCAGTGCATTAGAAACCCAGCGTTGAAGACGTTGAGTTGGTGATGTCATCCTCAGAGCGGATGACGTTCCAGCAGGAGTAGCAACATTGGTTTTCACAGCAGCAGACCTCATAGTAGAGGTGTTCACAGTAGCAGTATTCACAGGGGTGAATTTAAGGAAAGCCATTTTGCAGAAGATCTTGAGAAAAAAGGGTGCCTGTTCCATATAACAGACGTAATCAAGATGAATCCGGACGCTACATCTTTTGGATGAGCACATGTCAATGATTGATTTGTTTGGCCCAAGGGGCCTAACAAATAAGAAAAACATCACATTAACTTGGTTAAGGATTCACGTCGGGTTCACCATTTTTGTTTCACACGGGATCCGAGGATGACCTCCTGGACGGGAGATTCAAACGTTCTGATCGGTTTCTAACGGGTTTATTCGTAGAACCGGAAACATCCAATGATTCCACATCCATTTGGACCTACTTTCCAAAGGTAGGCGCTCATTAGCTTGTGGACTAATGAGGCTTAGGAATTTTCATTGGTCGAGAGGATGGAAGGTCGGACTCATCACACCTTTTTGAGGGGAATTATTGTCTACTTCGGGACTCTCTTTATAGATTTAAGTTATGTTCATGAATCCTTATTACATTACCAAGTATAAAATGAGCTTTCCTTTAGTTTTAACAATCAATGATTAAATATGCAAGAAATTTAGAGAATCTTTTATATGTATTCGAGGTTCTTCATCAATAGAGAATCATCTATATCTGTTTAGAGATTCTTGGTCAATGGTATCCTTCAAAACATTTATATAAGAGTCTCTTGGTCATTATGATGACCAGGATGGTTTTAAAGCCACTCAGTGGGGCACTTGAAGTTTATGGTCATTCATAAGGACATAGATTATTTCAAAGTTGGGATCGAACCCATAAATGGGCTACCTACGTATCCTTTGTTTTGGAAAAGGAATCAGAACCCACGTAGTTCGAGTAATGGAGTATGATGTTATGATTGATGGCTCAAAGAAGAATGTCATAATTACTTTTACACTCTAATCTCACGTGAGTCATGCTCGGTGTGAGAAACAAGAGGCATTGGTAAAATTTAGACAATTGTGCCATGAAAGATGAAATCATAAGAAATTGTTTGGGGCTTATGTATGTATGACTGCCCAAATAGATGAAGGTTTAGGATTTACTTTTAGGGAGAAAATCCAGGAACAGGGTCCATAAAGGTATATGTGCTTTATGGAGATTTGAATACTCTAATCTTGGGGCTTACTCCTAAGGAGGATGCCCAAATTAGGAGGGGACTTATGATTGGGTTTTACTTCTAAAAAGGAATGCCCGTAATTATGACTGGGACTTATTCCTGAAAAGGAGGCCCAGGTTAGGGGACTTGGGGCTTATTCCTGAAAAGGAAACCCAAGATTATGACTGAGTCTTATTCCTGAAAAAGAGACCCAGGTTAGGGGACTTGGGGTTTATTCCTGAAAAGGAAACCCAAGATTATGACTGAGTCTTATTCCTGTAAAAGAGACCCAGGTTAGGGGACTTGGGGCTTATTCCTGAAAAGGAAACCCAAGATTATGACTGAGTCTTATTCCTGAAAAAGAGACCCAGGTTAGGGGACTTGGGGCTTACTCCTGAAAAGGAAGCCCAAGATTATGACTGAGTCTTATTCCTGAAAAGGAGACCCAGGTTAGGGATTAAGGTTTGGGGCTTACTCCTGAGGAGGATGCCCATATTATGATTGGGGATTACTCCTGAGGAGGATGCCCAAGTTATGATTGGGGCTTACTCCTGAGGAGGATGCCCAAGTTTAAGGAACTAAGGTTTGGGGATTACTCCTGAGGAGGATGCCCAAGTTTGGGAACTTTAAGAATTTGGGGCTTACTCCTAAAGAAGGATGCCCAAGATAAAGGATTTATAACCGGGGATTATTCCTGAAAAGGAGACCCAAGTTAAGGATTCTCTCATCTTAAAGGATGAGGTTGAATGAATGAACTCTCCATATTTAGTGACATAAGGATATTTAAATCAATAGGTTTTGAGAGATATTCCACAGAATTCCTTTCAGATAAGGAAGTCAAATCAAGAAATCATGCCATAAATGGCTTTGAAGAGTATCTTGAAGACTGAATCTTGAATAGGAAAGGTAAAATGGCTTAAGAGGGGTGAAATGGGCAAGAAAGGCACCCAAAAAGGTAGGGGCGCTCAAGTCTTGAAAGGCGTGCAAGTCTTCCGTGGGCGCGCAAGTATTGGTCGCGCAGGTATACCTGTGCGGCACATGGTGTACTTGCGCGATTTTCAACCAGCATTTGAAATACTTGAGCTACTCTTTTTTAAACCCTTTATAATTTTCTTGAGGTTCTTCCAGAAAAGGACGCGCAAGTTATATTGAAGGAAATAAGTCGGCGCGCAAGTGTTTGATAAGTTTCAACACTTAGGTCTTCCTTCTTCTCTTTAGATCTTCCGTTCTAGGCAAGAAATTACCTTAGAAGTGTTCTGGAAGCTTTGAGAAGAGACTTGGGAGTCGGGAGCTTCAATCCGAGTTTCTGGAAAAAGATCCTCCCGAATGGGGCGCCCACAGGGTCTATTTATAGGCAAAAGAAAACCCCGGGCGGTTATCATTTAGGTCGCGCAAGCCACTTGCGCGACCAAGAGCGTCACGCAAGTACATTTGCGCGACTGTTAGATAACTTGCGCGGTGAGGTTGCTGTTGATCCTTTCTTCCTTCCTTTGTTGAGTTTTTTATGTTTTCTTCAAAGGATGAATCACTTTGAGCTCGGATATTCCCTTTTCCGATTTTTAGATTCTGTGACGAAAGGAGCGTCGACAGTATTTTAGCTTGGTTTTGTACCTATTAGTGTGTATCCTATTACAGTATATTGTGATAATAATACAGAATAGGTGATTTCCAACAAGCCCAGGTCACCCCAGAGGAAAAACCATATACTTTGTAAGTTTCATCTCATGAGGTATTTTACTCAATGATGTGAAGTTAAAGTTAGCATCGTAGCCTTAGAGGATGACATATGAGACCCCATAACTAAATCCATATATTAGGAGAATCATTATACTCAGGTGAGATCTAGAAAGTTAAGAATTACTTATAGTTGGATCTAGTGAAAGTGGGAGTGTTGTGAGTGGGTTCCCTAGACATAACTCCTTTATATACTTTGATTACCATTACATGTATACATTTTGACATATACAAGAGTGTTTTCTTACCATAATAGTGTTGATACTTCTGCATCCACAATTTACTTGGTAATTTCCTTAAATTACATATCGTATCAAAACATTATAATAGTTCCCAGCTATAATGATAACCTCGAGATACTATGATAAAAATCTTCAACATATGTACTATTGTCTAGATAAATCATACTAATAGGACACATGTGATCTCTGACTATCTAGTTGTGAGGGCTCATAATCATTGAGATTTTTTCTCATGATGTTTTCACTCGGTGATCTCAAGTAGATGAGATCATAAGGGCGGACCCACAAATTGGAATAGCCCATGTTTGGGTTTCATTGGATGTTCTTATCTTCGGCCATGTGTATTGGTCTGTTAACATGAAATCATTGTCAATGACTTCAATTAGATTTCATTCATTAATGCATGGAAAAAAATATAAGGAAATTGTGTTTTGGTAGACTATATCAGGTGCATCATTTGTGGAATGGCATTGGTTGAATGATCAAGATAGATTTTTTTGCTTCCAAGTTGAGGAAGAGATATCTCATGGGCCCAGGTTTACCAGGATAGAATTACCTTCAAAAAATATATTTCCATGGTACAAGAAGGTATGTCCATAGAATAAGGAAATAAAATATAGAAATTAAACAAAGTATTAGGACATAATTATGCATCCTTATTTATTAGATATTGCAATACAAAGAGATTATATTACATAGAATGAGTTTGTAAGAGGTAGTGGTAGATTTTACATTCCTTATCTCTATAGGGGAATTGATGGGTTTCTAGAATCTAATCATGGTCTATGGGTTGTACTCACTACTATCAAGATAAGGACCTATAGTGTCACCACTAAGTGTATCCATAAGTTCTACTTATTCTAATAAATAGTTGCTTAGCATGAGTGGGCTGCGCATGGGGAGGTATGTGAACATCCGAGTATGACTGATCACAATTAAAACTATTTCAATTTTATTATTAATGTTTATAATAATAATGATTTAATTAATTTCTAAAAGTGAAAACATGTTATTTTATCATAAAATTGAATACAAGAAAATATAATTTCCCAAATTAACATAAGTTTTTCATGGTTCATTAAATTATTCAGGGATATTATGAGATAAGTTAATGTTTTTTATGTTATCACATAACATTTTATATGTGTGCAAAGGTCTAAAATAAATTATATTACATTCAGGGACCAAAATGAAAGTTTAAAAATTATAACCTAAGAATAAAAGCTTATTTTATCCTCTTGAATAATGAGATACCCCATCTACTTGACTTTAGTGATAAAATATCTCTTCTAATCTCCTATAAATTTCTTATATATATATTTATAAGGAAGAGAAGGTTCGATCTATATCACTTTCTCAATCGAGTCCACGTTCTTCAAGATATCAAAGGGAAGTTGTAAAGATATTCCATTTATCATTATAGCACCCATGAAATGTATATTCAAAACCTATTAATTATAGATATTGTGTGGATGATCTAGAGGATTTCTATTTTGGTTCCCTTTAGTGATGACAAATCAATAGTGAGTGAATCAAAGTAGTGATATCAGTCAAACAAGGTATCATTTACTCTTTCATTTTATTTTATTTTTAATTTTTAAATTGAATTGCATGTGATCCTTTTAGAAATATTTGGAATGGGTTTTTTGGATTCAGTGATACTAACATGAATTCAATCCCCAAATTATTTAATTTTTTCATCTTTCACACTTCTGTTGAACCGTATGTTCCTAAAGACAGGACCGACATGGGGTTTGGTCCCATAACAAACCCTATTTGGATTCTTGAGAGAGTGCCGGATCATGGGACATTAAAAAGTGGTATCATAGGGTAAATATTTTTCATTCTAGTTTATTTTCTATTTGGTAATTATGGAAAGGACACTATGATGTGTTCGGACTTAGTGATAATCTTATTAATGGGAGTAGCTCACCCATATTGGGGGGAAATCGAGTACCCATGGATGGGATTATAGTTTAGTTTTTTCACTTATTACAGTGGATATTATTTTACCTAGGCTGATTCACATGATGTGTTATGTTAATATTTCTTGATATTTATAGTCATCACCCAGTATGCTGTGAGATAAGGATGCATGCATCATGATTTTTAGATAGGGATATATCTTGACATGCATTGTTCATGATATGGAAATATTTGTTTTATGTGATATATTTTCCTTTGTGAAATGTGATATGAGATAATTGTAGTTTCGGATAATTGTAATTAAATCACTATTATGTCATGATAAAACACTTGTAATGCATGTTTAGAGAGACTAAGAATCATTGTTTCTCTCTTATTTCCATATATTGAGGTTGACCTTATTTTTAGCCAATTTATAAAGGAGTGATTTTATCTTGTTGATAAAATTCCTCATTTTCATCTTTTATTTGATCATCAAAAGAGTGGAAATAAGTACACTCGTAACAAAGATGATCCAAAGCTTCCTGTAGCTCTTAAGGATCATATGGAGGTTCAAATTTTTAGTATCTTCTTAATGGGAATGTGATATATTTAAATGGATATAGTTTTCACGATGCCTCTGATTTCTGAGATGATGATATAGGTTTGGTTGTGGAATCCACCTATGTATATGGGGGAGGTATACCCCCCAAGTATTTGTATTGAGTCATTATAGACTATCTTGAATAATCTCAAGACACCCGTATATAGGATGGTGAATCTTACTACATACATTCTACTTGGAACATCCAAGAATTTGTGAGATTTTCTAGAGAAATATGGAAACATAGGGGAGCTATATTGGATAGACTTTGAGGAAAATTTGTTGATCCAGTTATACCCAATGACATTGAGGAATGATAAGGTTCACAAGTTCATGCATTTGACACTGAAGGGCATGTCATTGATGGACTATACTGAACATTTCAGAGGCTTTCAATACTTTACTCCATCTTTACATACTGATGATATCTATTGGGAAAGATGATTTTAGGATAATATTCACTATGAGATTAGGTTACAAGTGAAATTATTTTTCATGAGTAGCTTTACATATGTGATAAATCTAGACCTCATCAAGTAATTTAATCTTAGTGAGTCCTCGAGAAGTGGATTGTCTATTTCAGCAGGGAAAACTTAGAGATCTTATTTGGGTGTAATTAATCACCACTATGATAGTTTTCACCAAGGAAATAGTGGTAAGAGAAGTTAGGGTAGTGGGTATCCATCTCAAGAATCTGTTCTATTGCAGTTCTATCAGTGGGAAAAGTTTCCCCAAAATAGGCGTTAGTGTCTATACACCTCTTTGGAGTGACATTATTTCAGAAAGTTGGGTCATCTCAAGAATTTATACTTGAACCACTTATAGTAGATAAATGGAAAGGTATCAGGACATGTACCAGAGTTTCAGAATGACTCAGCTTCCCCTCAGTAGATAGGTATCTAGAGTTCCATAGAACTTGCAGGTCAAGGATGGGGACGTGGTACCCTAGTGCAAGAATAGTAGTATTTGGTGGAGCGATTATATCTAGGTATTAATACTGAAACACATAGATTAGGGACTAGTCTTATACATGTTATATATACTAATCCGGATATTGTGTATATAGGAAATTCTACCATCCTAGGTATGATCCTTGTATCATCTAACCTTTATTGAATTTGGTTTGATATTAGAGGATCACATTCCTTTTAATCTTATCTTTTTTAAAATAGTTTGGTATTGGTTGTGAAATTATTGAATGGTGTTTTTACCATCAACACACTTTAGTATTGTAGTTAGAGAATATCAAACATTTTAAGGCATGTTCTCTAGAAATTTGTGCTTTCTATTTATTTTGGGAACCAATAATGATGGAAATGAAAGGTTTTAATTTTATTCATGGTATGTATTGGATAATTATATACCAATATCATATAAAATATTATCAAATGAGATTTACCATTAAATCTTCAGAAGGAGGAACATATTATCACCTAGGTGTGTGGGATCTTTATTCCAGTTATGCAAGACCACTTTAGTGTATATTGGATTGTTAAATATCTTAGGTAGCATGTATTTTTCTAGATGATTGTGGAATGAATTCTGATTTGTTTCCACTAGTGTAATACCATTTTTAGGATAATGTTCCTATTGATATCTATTTCTTACCACCCAATAAATAGATCATGTTCACAATCAATTTAGTGATGCGAGCGGATTTAGTTTCTATTCCACGTTATAAGATAGCACCAGTAGAGCATCAGGTGTTGAAAACATAGTTGGGATATTTGGAAGCTAAAGGTTTCATGCATACTCATACATCTCTATGGGGTTATCCAGTTCCTTTTTTCAAGAAGTATGATTTAAACTTTTTCATATGTGTGGATTATTGAAGATTTAATTAAATGATGGTTGTTAAATGATATCCTCTTCTTCTCATTGATGATCTCATTGATTATTTGATACGTTATAAGGCCTTATATAATATTGATATGAGATCATGACACCATAAATTTTTGTCGAAACCATCAAACATACTTCAAACTACTTTTTTGAGCTGGTATGGCTTGTATGATTTTACAGAGTGGTCATTTGATTTGATGAATACATTGATATTATTCATGGAATTGATGAGTTTTATCTTTCATCATTTTCTAGATCAGTTTTATATGATTTTTTTCAACAACATATAAGTGTAATCTCAGTCAGTAAATGATCATTACAAACATCTTGTCATATTCTTGAGTACATTGATAGAGAATCTTCTTTACACCAAGCTAACCAAATGTTGTTTTTTGGTTGATAATGTTCACTTATTAGGCATTTCATATCTTGGGGAGGAGCGTTAGTGAACCTAGAAAAGGTTATTCTCATGTATTATGATAAAATAATTATAATTTCTGACATATTTAGATAGTTATGTGTTTAATATGTTATTATTGGGATTTAATTTAGGGATTCTCCCATAAATAAAAACGGATGTCCAGGATGACCAAAAAGGGACCAATTTTTTTTGTCAGATGCTTATGAGGGATATTTTTAGAAGATGAAAGAAATAATGAAATAAAACCCTATACTTACTTTACCTATGAAAGTTAACGTATATGTCATGTACTATGATGCTTCCATAATAATCCTCAGAGAAATTCTGATGTAGGTCGATTGAGTTGTTGTGTATGGATGCAGAAAACTAATACTTTACATGAGGAATTATCCTACTTATGAAATAGAGTTATATTTGGTGGTAAATTCACTAAAAATTTGGATACATTATCTTGTGTTTGAGTTTTTTGGTATACATAGACCTTAAGAGCCTTAGGTACATCATTTCTCTGTATTACTTGAACCTTCAATAGAGGAGGTGGTTTGAGTATCTATAGACTTTTGACATCTAAATAGCTTATAAACCGAGAAAGGGAAAAGTTTTTGTTCATTCATTGAACTAGAAGAAGCAGAAAGATGCAGTGTGGGGGGTTTGGAATGAGTGTAGGATGATGGAACTCTTTACAAACATGGATTTAGATGTTCAGGAGTCTCATGGATGAGTAGCTATGACTTCAAAATCTATCATACCTATGCTTATTAACTGGATCAAGATATATTAGTTATCTAATCCAAAGGATATAGTATTGATAGATAGCATATATGGGGGAGAAATAATCATTATGGTCTCTTATTAGTAGAAATTATCTTCATTTTTATGGTCACATATGGGTTTCTACAGACTTGCATGAGGATATGATGAGAGAGTTTCATTATTATAGGTGGGATGTATATCCTAGTTTTAAAAATATGTATCATGATATATATAGATTGTATTGGTTTTTAGTAATGAAGAAGGAGGTATAAAGCTTTATAGAGATATTTTTCACTTTTCAGTAGGTGAAAGTTGAGCATCAAAGGCCATCTAGGTTGTCGCAGCCTTTTCCCATTTCTAATTGGAAATGGTATGATGTCACTAAGGATTTATTCACAACATTTACTAGGAAACCTCATTAGAATGATTTATTATGGGTGATTTTGGATTGAATGATGAGGTTATACTACTTATTTTTTATTAGTGAGACCTTCTCTATTGATGATCTCGTTAGTCTTTACAAGTGAAAAATACTTTATTTTAACAGTATTCTGAGGAGTAGCATTTTTGATATAGAACCTAATTTTACATTGTGGTAATATAAGGGTAATAATAAGGATTTGGGATCATAGTTTATTTGGATAAAAACCTATCATAATCCCATAAATGATCAATATGTGTAGACCATTCATATTCTGGAGGATATGTTACAAGCATGTGCTTTGGATTTCATTGGTTAATCATAGAAGAATATGGAACTCATGGAGTTTGCATATAATAAAAATTTACAATAATAGATCAAAATTGAACCATTTAAGGCTTTATATGATAGGTTATATTGTTTGATGATTTGTTTGTTAGAGGTTGGTGATTCAGTGCTTTTTAGAACTAGTCTCGTGCATGAGACATTTGAACATGTTCAATTGATTAGGAGGAAGTTTATAAGCACACAGAGTATGAATAAATCATATGTTGACCATCAAATATGGCCCTTATATTTTTATTTTGGTCTTTATGTTTTCCTTCAAGAGTTTCCTAGGTTGGGGTAATGCCATATCAGGAAACAAGGGATGCTAGTGACCATGTTTGTCAGCCTGTTTGAGATCGTGGTTTGGGATTGTCTTGTGTATTACTATTTATCCATTCTTATAGTGCTATAATTACATTCATGACATGTTTCATGTGTTGAATCCTAAAATATATTATCCCTACCCTTATCATTTCATAGACTTCAAGGACATAAATATTTGTGTATATGAATCCTTTTAAGACCATCTGAAATGGATTGAGGATCGTTGTGAGAAGTATCTCTGGGGTAGGATTAAACATTTAGTTCGAGTAAAGTGTCATGACAGTCATGTTCAATATGATACCTCAGATAGGGATTCTGATAAGTGATCATGGTGGTTATAAATTTTTTTTAAGACCGCATAGAAATGCTTGGAGAAACTCAGGGAGGAGTTATTATATGTTGAGGAGATTGTAGGATCACATATTTTTTCAGGTATATCCCCCTTTGAATTTTTTTCATTAAGCCTCGGTTGATTAGTTTTTAATGTCATTAAAACTTTTTGGTTGAGTATCATTCAAATATTGGGAGACTTTATTGGGGATAATAACATATATTCTGGGAATTTATGTTTTTATGAATTAATGGAGTCTAGGTATTAACATGTTAAAAGTTCTTATGAGGGTTATTAAATTTTTTTGAAGGATTTAGAGGTGGTTTGGATGATTTTTCAGAATATGGGCTAAAATATTTATGCACTGCATTTACCCCTTATATAAATGGGTTACACTGTGTGTAACTAATTCCATGCACAACCCATGAACAAAGATCATGACGTGAGATGAATAAAAACTGTGAATCTATCATGTGACATGAAATGTTCAAGAAGGGTAAAAATTAAGTTGAGGGGATGGTTTTTTAGTGTAACTCTTAAATAAGAAATACATTACATGAAACAGGGTTACATGCCATGTATTTCTTAGTTTTAGCAGTTTGATGTGTGAAGCACATCTGATTTATTTCACTCCTTCGGCACAACCCTCCTCTCTCAACCCTATGCTGCTCCAGGTGATTTTGGGTCTATTTCCTCCCTTTTATATGTCCCATTCATGAATTCTATCTCCAGTGAGTTTTTTTAATGAGGTTTACCCCTTCTTACTTTGTTCTCCTTCATTGCAATGTAAATATTTTTAACACAATTTCATAGTGTTTTTATCTTGATCTGGTATGATATAGGTTCTTTCCTCTGATCTTCTGCACCTCTGTTCCTGTTGGTAATTCTGGTTGAAAGTGTTTTGTTGATCGTTGGATAAAGGTAGGGGGTTTAAATCGTAACCTTATGGTCTGTTTATTTTTCATGTATGTGAAATAATAAAATTGTTTTTGCATGATGTGAACATTAATTAATTGAATGATGAATGATAACTCATAGATTGAATCATTCCTTGTATCCCTTTGGTTTCAATGGTATTGCGACCTGCATCGTAGATACCCTTTGGGTGAGCTGACCTTGGATAAATATTAAATTGTCTAATGGTTTAAAGTGTGTTTATCATGGAAAGATTCTGCAGGTGATTTCCTGATAGAGAATCACTTTGGTAATGGATTACGGGATATCAACATGACTATTGATAATTTGATATATAAATGGAAGGTTAATTGAAATATAAATGGTAATTTCTATAATTAACCATTTAGGCTTATGATATGATATAATGACTTCCTTTCTCTGGTGGCAGGTGCTTTGATTGATACTGAAATACTAATACAGTGGGCTATGCCCAGAGTTTGATGCTAAAATTATTATGTAGTGGGATATGCCATGAGTTTGATGTTGAAATGATTAGAAAGTGGTTTTTGGCCTGGTGATACAAGAAGAAATTCTATATAGAGGGATTGGACCAGTTGATGCTGAAACTATTATATAGTGGTCATGGTCCAGTTGTTATTGAAATGCTTATATATTGGGATTTCCTAGGAGGTTGAAATTCTTATACCGAGATCTTTGCACAGTTATGTTATTCTTCCATGGTTTATTGTTATAGGTTCCATGGTGTTGATATATGTTCATATACATTCCAACATAGTGCTTAAGTTGGCTTATTTATGTGTTGTATTAATTTATTAATTAATAAACCAATTTATCTCTTTATTGAATGCACTTATTTTAATTACAGTTTTTCGTAGACACGATGGTGTATCCATACTGAGTTTACTCACACCCTATTTTTGATTACATTTGGTACTCAAGTAGATTACATGGATACAGTTTTGTAAAAGGTAAAGGGAACTTGTTGGTGATTTACTCCTTGTTGTATGGGTTGGAGTTTATATATGGGTCCAACATGGGGTTCGGGGATAGTGTATTTTGAGTTTATTTTGTTTCATCTGATTTATTTTTTTTTATTATTTTCAGTTTTACAAGTAGATACATATCATCCTATCATTACATGATTTATTATTATTGGTGTATTGGTTCCTCCTTTCACTTCCAAGTTGTATGTTGTACTATTTACACTATGTTTGTTACTCTGATATATATTTATATTGTTTATTTCCTTTTTCTTGTAACTCTATATCAGGGGTTATGGTCTCCCCACTATACTTATCACACCCTTGCTGCTAGTCAGAAACATTTGGTTTATAGGGAGGCACGATTGAGGTCAAATAACCAACCTTTTTGTGACATGTGAGAGGGTGTTGGATCAGAGGATGTTATAGTTTCTAAAGACAATTATCCTCATCTTATATTTTTAAAATATTTATTTTAAAATGATTTCAAATGATCAATGATATTTATTATTTCCAATGTTATTTTTATAAAACTCCAAAAAATTATTTTCCATGCATTTCATTATTATTTGAAATATATTATGCTTGATTAAGGATGTTCATAAAAGGTCACCATCCAAATTTTTCTATGTATGGAATATATAATGTTATTTTCTATCAAATATGTGATCCATCACTACCTTTTCTTATTGTACCATCCTTTGTGAATAAGAATAATTAGTCTTCCAATTCCTTTTATTTTTGAGTACCATTTTTCCATATCTCTGATTGGGGGACATTTACCTAGATACCATATTTCAATTGATTGGTAAAATTGTTTAACTAACCATATACCCATTATTTATACAATGTAAGTACCATTTTCATTATTATCATCATTGAATGGTGTTTACCTATAATTTTAATAAATAATTTTGGATACCCATTTACATCCATGGGATTTTTTTGTATTGATAATTTATAGAATTATGAATAATATCCTTTTGTGAATCCATTTTAAAATGTTATGAAACCCATTTTACATAATTGGGTTCTTTTTTATTTGAGTAATAAAAATGATTTTTCTTCTCATGGGTTCCTTTTTATGTGATGAATGTGTGATTTCAATTGGCACACATAAGTATTAATAACTGATAGTTGAGGTACTATATCAACCTTTAATGAATTGTTTAAGCATTTATAAATCATGAAAAAATTATTCATGAGTACGCTTTATCCTCTCATAAGCATGGGAATTGATGGTGTGTCTTAGGAAAGTAATATTCCCTATATTATTTTTTCTTCCATATATGAAAGTTGTTTTAATTTGTTATATTTTTATCTCATGGATCATATTTATTGACACATGTATCCACAAAAAATTGATTTATTTTTTATTCTATTCGATGTCATATTCCATTAATATTTTTTTATGATATAATATTTAATGGTTAAGATTTTTTAATATTTTTTATTTATAAAGATATTCTTATATTATGATTACTTATAACCATTGGTTTTTATCTCTTGTTTTTTCTCTAATAGATCAATTGATCCCACCCCATTCTTATGTATTTTTCATATCATATGATGACATGTGTTACATGTTACATTATTAGAATAGGGAATAGAGTTTAGTAGTTATGAATAAATATTGATGATAATTGTTAAGTAAGTTGTTTATTTTGATAATATTCCCTAACAATAAACCTTTAGTTCTCCATTTTGTATTACTCTTTGTATGATGGGAAGGTTTTTAAGTAAAATAGTAAAAGAAATGTGTTTATTTATCTTGAGTTTAAATAACTATACTAGAATAATACCTATTATATTAAACATGATCAGTCATGGCTTTAAAAAATTTTAAATATGTAACTAGGGTTACAAAAAGTATTATATAATTATCCTATCTTGAAATGAATGGATTTATGTTATGTTTTGGAAATAATATCAGTTAGTTTTTTATAAGACATAAGAGATTGGGGTATGTTAGATCTAAATTACTAAAAAATGTATTGAAATATAAAATCCAACTGTTACTAATTGATAACAAATCAATTTTTCAAGACTCATATCAAGACCAGTTCTTGCATCACTGGATTGATCATGTAAATAAGAAAATTTTGATGATGCCTTACCTATATAAAAATTTAGATTATTTTGAACTAAATAAACGTGACATATGTCTCACTTGATTATAAGAATAGATGACCAAACCCCATTATGGTGAAAAGAATGAAAGGTTTATAGATCGTATAGCAATGGTACACACATATGTTCATAGGAAATTTCAATAAGATTCTATAGGTTTGTATTAATAAATCATTACTTTCACTGATGAAATGAGTAGATATAGTTAGGTCAATACAATAATTTATAATTCATAATCCTTTGATAAATTTATGGAATTAATGACTAAATATAGAACAAATATATTAAGAATACAAATAAGCTTCAATACAATTTATTTTGAGAGTATCTTAACAAGGTGTTCATTGATTATCTATGGGTATTTGGGATATTATCTTAACTCATTCCCCCTAATACACCATAGTGGATTAGAGTTATTGAATGGAGGAACCACACCTTTCTTGACATGGGGAGATAGATAATGAGTTATGTAGATATTCTATTCTATTTTTTGGGATATACAGTTTAGATATCCAAAAACACACTAAACTATGTGCTAAATAAATAAAAAAATAGTATCACATACCAGATATGGACTTGGAAGAAACTCTTGTTATTGAATAATTATGTATGGTATTGTAAAGTGTTTGTTATGGACATTTATTTAAATAAACAATCCTATAATGTAAAATTTTTGTCTTCATTGGATAGAAAAATTAATCAATATAATGTTACCAATATAACTATTCACATAAATAGATTGGGTTGATCAAAGTCCCACTTTTCAAGATATGGAACACATATCTAATATATATAGTAGGGCCAAGATTGACATTTATAAAGGTGATTATAATGAGAAATAATAATTATTACAAAAATAATTTCAACTAGTCATAGTGAATTATGGTGTTCTATAGATATAATTACTACATTATAGGACCAAAGATCATATAGAACTAGGGAGAAAGGGTTTTCTTATGGCTGTTGATGATGAAAAATTATTAGTTGAAAATAACAATCTTATTTCACAAAAGAAGATATAAGTATCTCCAAAGATAAAATATGGAAAGGGTTTATTTTTTTAGATAGATTACCTATATTAGAATCAGGTCTAGAATATATTCAATCCTTAAATGGATATGAATCATGTTGGGTTTAAATGGAGGTTTATTAAGAAACAAGGAAACAAAGGTATTTTTACTACCTATAATAAATATCTAGTGGCTAAAGGGTATTAAAATCAAGGAATAGACTAAGTTGAAACATTTTTTCATTTTTCTATGATTGAATACATCAAAATTATACTTTTAATAGTAGCTTACCCAGATTGTGATATTTTGGAATATGGATTTCAAGAAAACATTACTATATGGTAACTATAATGAATGATTCTAATATGACACAAATAGAATGTATTGTGAAACTAAAGGATGTCAATAAGTTATGCAAGTTGCAGATATCTAATTATAGATTATATAAATAATCTAGTTAATTGAAAATTTTCATTATTTAATCATTAATAATATTGGTTTTATTAATAATGAGAGTAATCCTTATATCTAAACATTTTTTTGTAGGAGTTAAGTCAATTTCCTAGTAGTTTTTATTGATGATATAATAATAATTAGAATTGATTTTCCAGCCTTATAATGTATTAAGATTTGGTTGAATGAAGTTATCTCTATGAAGGACATAAGGGAAGTATCAAATAATTTAATAGATCAAGATCATTCATGATAGATCAAAAATAATGAATAGTAAAATAAAGGTCATGTAATTTAACCAAATACTAAATATATTCACAATGGAATTATTATATTGGGGATTGGTTCTAGTGTAACATGGTGTACGTCTCTCTACAAAAATGTTCCCTTGATTATAGGAGGAGATAGGGAGGATGATAATAATGCATTGTGCTTTATTGATAGGTTCTATCATATATTCCATGTTATGTTCAAGACTTTATGTTTCATATTCCACGATCATGGTATGAAGATATCAAGTAGATCCAGGATTTTATTTCTATTAAAACTACCCCAAATTATCTAGGTTGTACTAAGGTATGTTTCAGTTTTATAAATGAGATGAGGAATTAGTTACATTTAGTATATAGATTCTAGTTTCCAAAAGATGATCATAAATTTATGTCATGATATGTATTTGACCATAATAGAGGACCTATCAGATAGAGGATCTCAAAACATAAATGTTTCATCAATTTTATAGTAGAGTATAAGTATATTTCATCTTGTGATATAACTATTATATAAATTTGGATGCATAATTTTTTACGCGACCTTGATGTGGCACAATGAAGTAATCATGTTATTACACTCTATTTTGAAGAAACTATGGTAGTGGTTCTCAAAAAGGATACTAGATCACATCAATATATCAATCATATATATTATGAATATCATGTTTGGAGGGATTTTTCTCATAGGGTTTTGTTCAATTTTAGAATATTTTCTATAGAGGAATACATGGTGAACCCACTAGGTACATCCTCATCATAGAAGAATTGTTATTATCATAATAATGATATTGTATTAAATTTCATTAGTAGTTTGGTTTTGTATAATTGGGATCCTATGAGAGTTAGTTATTTAGATAAAGTAATTTATACTTTACAAATAATTTTATATTAATATTTATTAATACTATTGATATAGTATCACTTCGTGAGTATTATTCTATGTTTGATTAATGTGGTAATCTCATTACCATAATTTTCACATTTAAAGGTAACACAATTCGCCACAATGATTTGAACCTTGATGTGTTATGAGGATTTTATTAAATACTCTTTATATATGTAGATGATATTACTTGGATAGACACATATGATATATGAAATTAGGGATAGGTTGATCATTTTTCATTTGGGATAATTCTTAAGAATTTACCTTGTGGAAAACTTTTAGAGAAAATGATTTTTAGAATATACCCAATAATAAGGAATCAAAAATATTTATCTATCATTGGATAATCTAAAATACATGTATGTATAATGATACATATAGACTAATAAAATTATTAATGGATATCACGATTCATGTAATTTGATGTATTATTTTAAATTATGAGGATATATGTTCATGGTGATGTTTGGAATGTTAGGAATGTTGTGGTTGATATGGAATAAATGAATAAGTGGAGAAAGGATTTTTTCCATAATATTATTTAATGGATGTTGATATCCATGACCCTTTGATGAAAATGAAACAACATAATTAATCCCATGGCTATAATGGTTATATCATAAATTTCTCTTCTAGAAATTAAATGAAGTATATTTTTCATATATGGAGATGACACAAGATATGAAACCTTATTGAAGGATATATCGATAAAATTTGATTTTATTACATGATATGGTTTTGGAGGAGGTAAACATAGATTTGAATTGTAATTATTTATTTAGATTCAATTTTTTTCTAGATACCACTATTTTTCTATGATTTGGACTCTCTAATATTGGTTTGAGGTCCTAGAGGGACACAAACATAGTGTATATATAGGTTACACCAATTAATTTTAATTAGAGTTCATGAAAAGTTGGGCCTCATGTTGGGGGACTAGTGTATGTCATCATGAACTATTAAATCTATAGTAATTTTATTATATTACTATAGTTTACAGTAATTAGAATTTAATTTTATTTTTATGATATTCACATGTTAATTTCATTATAAAAGTAAATACGTGACATTTTTTAAAAAATAATCATCACAAAATTCATGTATTTCTAATTAATTATGGTTTCATATAGTCATGTTAATGTATTTTGATTCATAAAATGAAATTTATTATGGTCACATTTCAGTGATGAAGGTTTTTTGAAAATTTTCACACATTTACTATGTTATTCGTGTTGTTTTCATAGTTTTAAGAGAATTAATATATCTAGGGGATTAAAAAATTATTAAAATATAAACATAAATATTTAAGCTCAATTTTGAACCATGAAAATTGTGGAAGGTCTACTTTTCATGAATTAGGATTCTCCATCCCCTCTAATCCCTTCTATAAAGTTTCTTGAGTGTGAAAGATTAAAAAAAATATATATCTATATTCATGGATTTATCACAAGATCTTTTAGTGGTTTTACAAACATTGTAAGGAATTCGATCAAATATGAGAATGAAATTTATGAACATTTTGTACATTTATTGATTCTCTATAAGGAATGTAATTCAGGGTCTTCATATTATAGTGATTAAGGGAAGAGAATATATCCCTTGGATCACAACAATCCAAAATAGTGACATTATGATTTTATTTTTCATACATAAATTAAATTGAATGATATCATTAACAAGAATTGGGCATATCTTAATCAAATAATCAAATTATGGTAGAATAATTGTTAAATATATAAATTTTTCTATTATCTTGCGTCTTCTTAAAACTGGGATCCTTTTAGTATCCATGAATATCCTAATGGTTTATAATTTCACTTAGGGAACCCCTTGCATACCTCCAATATTTTTCATTTCATTAGATTAGGTAAAACCTCACTTGATAGATAATGTTTCAGGGAATGATATTATTAGTGGAAAGATAATGAACCAAACTAGGTGAATCCTATATGAAATGAAACACAAAACCATTTTATTACTTTTTATGTTAACCATGTATTAGGATAGTGTGACTGTAAATTATACACACCTATAAATAGGAATAGAATTTATGGATAGCCTAGGGACCACATACCTTATTATCACAATAACCATCCCATTGAGTGTCAATAATTCATTTGAGCTAAGATAGATTAAATTAATGAACCTGTTGAAGACCTTTAAATGGTCTATAAGTAGACATATTATACATAATAACATGGAAAAAATGAACCAGTAATAAGGAATCAAATGGGAATAATAAACTTACCTCTAGCTATCACCCAGAATAAATGAAACATGAATTGTGTAAAGAATGATTGGGAAATATCATTGAAAGAGAAATAAAAAATAGATATCAGAGTGAATAATTTGTGATTTTATAATAATTATGAACAAAAATTCATTATATTTTATTATAAAGGCAATTTATTTAGTTATTTTCTTTAAAAAATATATAGACGATGCATTATGGTGTGACCATACCTCTCAAAACACAATGATCATTTAGAGTATCTCCTATATAAAGGACCTTATGGTTCCAAAAAAACACACCACGCCTAGGAAAAAGGAATAATATCATGTTATAGGCTATCATGGATTTTCCTTCTCCTTTTATAAAGTGAGTTTAATCCATGATCTACATTCAGGTCCTAACACCCTTTTTAAGGCACACTCCCCCACTAGGATTCATAGGGAGACCCACATGTCATATATTGTCTATCATTCCCTTTACATAATTTAAAAATGTAATAAATAAGTATTTTATATTGAAACATAATGTTTTAATTACATAATGTTTGTCATTGTGTAATTTCACTCTATACCATGGAATTATCCCCATTCCCTACAACATGTAACAGTTACATTATAGACATCTCAAATTCATTATATTTGTATGACTCCCTATTCCCTAGTTTGATCCTAACACTCCTTAAAAATAAATAAAATAAATCATAAAAATTTCAATATAAGAAAAAAAATAAAATGAGTTATATGAGTTATTATCATAACATTGCTCCATCCACCAAGTTTGATCACATCGTGTGACTCAATAAGTAATGATTTAAATCACTGCATGAAATGATCTAATATGAAATTATTCTCACACCCTATAGATAACCCTTATTCAATATAATTCTACTCTTACCCAATTCCGACCATACCACAAATCCTTTAGTCATTGAATAGTCATCAAATATCGCTTACAACTCATACATAGGAATCGTTCCACAATTCCGAAGTCCATGGACTAACCAATTATAGTGACACAAATTTTTCACACATGACTATTATATAATTTCTATCATAACAAAAATAATGTAGATATAATTCATAATAAAAATGGTTTGTATCATGGTTAAATTAGGATCGTGAATCACTTGTAAAAAATAAAACGTAAACATTTTTTAAAGACTTCTTTATAGTATTTATAAAAGATTTTATGTTATCCTCAATGCATGTATCCACCCGAGGATACACATCAATGAATGGGATGATCCAAAATCCTATAGTGGGGTGTAATAATGTGAAAGGAATTAGAATAAACAATCATTAATACATGGGTGAACATAATCATCATCTTCATATCATAATCATATTATCATCATCATAATCATGAGGGAACAAATTCTAAAATACATGGAATTTGGAATATTCATAATAATGAAATATCGTAACATTGTGGTCAAATAAAAAAAAGCTATGAATAATTTCCATATCTTGTTCATGAATTAAATATGTGTATAAGTCTATAAATAATAATTGTGAAAAAATAAAATAAATTTTTCATGCATAATACATATAATTTCATGAGATATATTTTATTAACCAATGTATTGGATTGAGATATGATTTCAGGACCACCTATCACATCATTAAATGACCATAATAATTCATTCTATATAGAAAGGGAATATATTGCAATGGTGAATATGAAAAATAACATAGAATACAAATGGGTTTAACAAGGATGTAGGGAATCACACCCCAGTTAATAATATTTTATGTTCCCAATATAAGTAGGGAAAAAATTTTGATCATAAAATCCTTACATTAAAGGAAATAGGTCAGGGAAATAAGAATAAACATATTAAAAGAAATCATTGATATGTTCCAAAAAATAAGGCATTTTTTGAAATCATTTTTGGTAGCATTGAAATCATATCTATGAAGAAGAATAATTCTTATACATATAAAAGAAAATGGTAATGAATTTTGAAATTGAAGAGCACACTTTTTCTATGATTTCTATTTTTAAAATTTATTTTAATTGGTTTTCAATATTAGTAAATGAAAAATTAATATTTCAATTATGTAAATAACTTTAATAAGTTAAAAAATATATTATTTTAAGGTTTGGTTGAAATTATCATTTATTATTATATTAAGAAATTAGGAAGTTCTTTTCAAGACATGAGTTTACTTATTTTGATTGATAAGAAGTTCCAAAATTCATAAACATGGTTCTTCTACATAGAATAATGTTTGCTATAAATATTATAAAGATTAATCAAGGAGTTGCCTTAATAATTTTGTTAGTTTAAATTTATTGAGATAGATAAGATAAACATATTAAGGCAAACATACCAAGATGATAGGATGAAGAAGATCGTACTAAGATGAACAGACAAAGTTGATCAGACTGGGGTAAAGGATTGAAGGATTCCAAGAAGCACCATTGTATAGAGTGTCAATTATATTAAACATTATAAAGTAACATAACATTTTCCATTAGATGTCTAAAATTATAAGTTTTAATCATGTAAAATAATGTTTGGGTGGCCACAAAAAGGAACACTCACACCGATAAAGGACATATGTGAATGGACTGAGTCAATCATATGACCTATAGAAAAGAGAATTGACTGGTCAAATTCATTTATAATTTGGATAAATATTGATTAGAAAAAACATATTTTATATTTCATTGTTTTTTAATATTAATTGATTAATAATTAATATGACTTGTGTTTGTGACTTAAAAAAATATTCAGAACAAGATTGAAGTCTCTGAAACATAGTACAATTAATTATATTCAAAGGGTAGATTAAGGAAAAGCAATGAAATTTTTAGGTTTTATGTAGTGGTGGAACTCAATGTAATTATGGTTCCTAAAAATTTTTATTTAATAATTTAATATGAACCAATAGATATAAAAATTACATCAAATATACCATAACAAAGATCAGGATGTGGTGTTAAGAATTTGTGATGCAACTAATGAATAATTTTATTGATGAGTTTGTAGATGATGAACTGAAGTATGAAGACTAATGGAAAAACATGGTGATCTAATGAAAAGACTTCATCAATCATAATAATGTGTTCTTATGTATCAATAACAATGGATGGAAATGTGTAAAGAACGTGATTGTAAGGATCTATGGTCAATGAATGAATGAATTGTATCTGATAAATTTTTCTGAATGATCATGTATAAGATTCCTAACAATTGTTAGAGAAAAGATTTAGATATTATCGATTAGAGGTTTATAATGATTCTATTCAGTTGGATTAGATATAATTTTCCATATGAATTGATCTGATAGATGTCTTTGAGTGATGATTCATCAAATTGGTGTTTCCAATTAGAGGTATCAGAAAAAATATTTAGAATGAAGAATAAATGATCTATTTACTTGGAATAAAAAAAATTTAAGATCATTCGATAAATAGTCTTTACTTATATTCACTGGTTAATGGTTTTCCATCTAATTTAACAGACAAATATTTTAAAATATTTTCATTTTTTAGATAAATATACATGTGAAATATGTTTATATGTTCCTATAAAGTGATAAAGGAACCCTAAATATGGTTCTAACAGATGAAATAGGTGTTAAAAAGTTACAAAAGATGGAATGTTCTAATATATTTATAATGTTTTTTAAATTTATTAATTGTGTTTATATTGATATGGATGATCAAAATTTTTACAACCATGAATGGAATATTTTAATTCTTAGGATATTTTATATATGACTAAAGAAGAATATTATTTTTGAGATCTATGGACATTTACTATGATTATTTTCTCACTCTTGTATTTTATTAATTTTAATGATGGTAAAATGATTAATTAATTGAGTTGGATTCTCAAATATTATGTGGTAAGGTTGAACCCGAAGTAAGAACATCACCTTTAAATTACAAATAACCACTCTCTACCTAAAGGGTTATTGATTCATTGTGAAAGGTGTGATGATATAGAGTTTTTTAAGGCTATAAATTATGTTGAATAATTTAAGTTTCACATGAATTTTTTGGTCAAAAAGAATGAGGTACATTCACATTTAAGATAATGTTATGGGAGGAGAGTTATTTGATAGTGAAAGGGTACCAGATAGAGAAAAAACACTAGAAGGAAAACTAGTGTGTTATACAAAGGATAAGACAAAGGGATCCTTCGAACACTCTGAAGAGTCCAGAAAACTTATAATGATACATTTTATGGATTATTAGAATTATAAAAATATTTATTGGATAATCAAGATAAAGAAGAACTAATTTTCAAGATATAAGATATATTTCTTCTAATAATTGGTTATCAGACAGACATACTAAGAGTAATTTTTAGAAAATTTATCACTAGAATAACATGCATCAAACAGATAAAATTTTATAGAAGGAAGAAGTTTAGTTTATTTCTGGCTATTTTCTAGGAAAAATTAGATGGATAATGATTTAAATAACAATAAATCAATGCGACATCCAAAAAAAACTATCATCTGGTCAATTAAATTCTTGGTGATATAAAGTACCTTAAGAAGAAGGTGGAGAATATCTATATAGGTAGTATAAAGAACTTGTGAGGATCTACAATTTGGATAAGGACATCAACATTATAGGGATTCATGATTATTTCTATACCCTCACTAAAATTGTAGGGATCCACACATATGCTAATGATTTTATTCTAACCAAACCACTATAAATGTCTATCTCATTATAGTGGAGAATTTGTGTAATGTACATCACCATACATAGAAAGGAATGGATATTCTTACTAAGTTATGAACCATGTAAAAATATCATGTTCTATATTTTTATTGATTTCATATACTTGGTTACAATATGAAAAAAAGTGGAATCAATATCCTAACATGTCTAAAAGGTTAAGTGATGAATCTTATAATTAGATAAAAAGGTCCCAACAATGATTCACCCCCCCCCCCCCCTCTCAGTGTTGAGTATATCTCAAAGTGGTCCTCTAAATTGGTATAAGAGTGTAGGTTCTCCTCTATTATATTCTCTATAATGATTTTATTATATTTGAATGATTTGAGTTTCTTTCATGTATTATCAATGAAGTTCAATTTTAGTGAAGATTCAATTATCTTTGAGAATAATTCTTTTCCTAAAAAAACTGTGATGAATAGAATAAAGAAACATTAAATAAAGTTGAATAAGATATACCACTTTCCCTAAGAAGGGGGAAATCATTTTCTCTCTACCATTATAATAAATAAGAAATATTTCTCTTGGATAGTGAAGTGATGAAGGCTCAATACTCCTCCATGGTGAAGGATAATATTCCAACCTCAAGAGAACTAAGCATGTTAAGTGATCATGAATTATGTAGAAAGTATTATAAAAACATTACTCAAAGAAACATCCAATAATAAGTATTTATGATGACTTATCTACAAAATTTTAGGATATATCAATTACTATAATGATATATATTCTACATTATATTCACAATAAAACTATCTCTCTTATTTGGGGAATCTTTAAAAGTTTTTAGGAAGTGATCATTGAGATGGAGGAAGATACCAAAAATATGGGGAGGGATTTTCCTAAAAACTTTCTTGAATGATTAAATTTATCAAATAATATTGGAACCATAGAGATTAGAAAGGTGGACCTTGAAAACAGTTTCTCAATAATTGATTAAAATGGATAAAATAAATTGAATATAAATTAGTCTTAAATAATACTATGGTTGAAAATAACAATTCACATGAATAAAATTTGATAACTTGAATTGATTTCAAGGATTTGAAATTGGATGTAAAATCCCAGAAAATCAAGGTACATGGCCCTTTGTTACAAAACAAAGTTATTTTGTACGAAGAAGAAGATGAATGAATGAAAATTGATTGAAAATAGAAGGTTATTATGGTTAGAGATCACTAAACACATTCAATATGAGTTGTATATAATTGTAAATAATGTTTTTAAATCTTAAAAATACATATATTAAGTATTCAAAATAAAATGGAGTGATTCTACTATATCACAATGCTCACTAGATAATTATATGACTAAAATACCTCCATCATGTGACAAGAATATCATTACCTAGTTTAATGTTAAATATCTAAAATTATTGATGAAATTGGTACCATCCATACTATCGAGTAATAATTTTTACAAATTTATTTTCATAAACATTGGAGCATGAAAACAAAAATTTTACATGTAAATATGATGAAAACAAAGAATGTATATAAAACCATATCTATGGTGGATAAGATATTTTATGAAGTTGGTTCCCCATGAAGATCCCAAATTTTTTTGAAGAAATCCCAAAAACATTATATAGAATAAATAAAAAACTCATGGTTTGTGGGTTAATATCGGTGATATAATAAATTTAGGCATTATGAATTATATTATTGGTAAAATACATTAAATTTTAAACTACAAATAAATTCCATTTCAAGGTGTAGAAATACATATATGAATAATCAACATCTTCAGTGTCAGAAAAATGTACAAACATCCAACATATATGGAAATATTGAAAATACATGTGATGTGGACAGAGAGTGGTTTGAGGCTATAACATGATCATTTATACATGTATCAAAAGTTAATAAAAAAATGAGACAACATAAGGTGTTTTTGAAATATAAATCATCATTTAGAAGTAAAAAAAATTAAAAAAATTCCCTCAAGAATATATCAAGGAAGATAAGTCAAAAAAAAATTATTCTGAATCCATAAACATGAAGAAATGTTCATCTTCTAAATGAACTACTATGAAGGATAGAGATAAAATGATACCATGTAGAAAATCCAAACCTGTTGCAACAGTCATAATGACTTGTTAGTAATCTAGATAGAATAAAGAAAATGGATGAATAAAAATTAAAGGCTTATGAAAGAGGAAAAAAAGTTCCACATGATGGTAATAATTTTTTTTTTTGAGGTGAAACATAGCTATAAAAACTCAAACTGTTTATTCTATAATATTACATCATAAGAAGATTTATTAAAGAAGTTTAATGTTTTATTAGGAGATAAATTTTTTAAAATATCTTGATAAGAAAATATAACAATAAATATAGAAGTGATAATATCAAAATAACCCTAATTATAATTTAAGTTCAAATTTGAATGCATGAAAATGTAGGAAATAGAGAATTATTATTCATAGTAAGAACTAATTAAGATCCACCTTATTCCATCCAATTTTTTATTATATTTTTTTAAATATAATATTAAATGTGAGTCAAGTACTGATTGGGAGAACATAAGTAAGATGAAAAAATAAAAAATGTCGTTAGCCATGGCATATATGTTTCTGTTCTATAATTTTTACAATATTGGTCAACCAAAAATTCATATGAAGAGAGAATCCTTGATGAAGATATGTAAATTTTAGAAAGTTTGGAAAACCATATAAGAAGGATCAATTTTGGTGTATTTTCAACATTTACATTCTAATTAATATATATTATAGATATTTATATTTATAAATATAATATGAAATGTATCTATGAGGTGGATACATTTACAGAAATGTTGATGATGCTTCTAGAATCATCATCTCATACAAATACGATTATTTTAGAAATTACCTGAAGAACATGTCATTATAAATGTATAAATATCATAATCTATAATACATGGTTACAAAAAATTATAATCATAATAGAAAAGGGTTTATATTTAAATAATAATTTACTTAAGAAAAATTGAGTATGAAATTTCCCCAAGGTTGTTTATCTTTATTATTTCACTTGAGTTTTTTATCTATTTACTAAAGTGAATGACGTAGTTTCATGTTGATATTTTTTAAAATTGTTTCATATGTAAATTATTATATTCATCAAGTAATAATAGTGGAAAATAATCAATTAAATATTTATTATTTTTAATTCCATGAGGTATCAAGATCTGTTGGTAGTGGAAAACCTTTTTTTCTAAATCAAATCCCCTTACTTTATACATTGAACATGGATCATGTATACTTGGAGTGAAATGATAGAAGGAACATTTATTAAGAATTAAATGATACCATTTCACCAGGTACATTTTGTTTCATGTTAATAAGTGGGATAGAAAATGAAATGAAATGTATTTTGGAAAAATAAAGGGGAGATATTGAAGGGAAAGATTCACATATTAACATATTCACTTAGAAAGTACATTAAAGGTACTTACAAAAAATATAAAGGGGAGATTTAAAATACAACTTTATTTTTCAATTATATTATTTTCAATGGTTTTTATTTTTTGTTAATAGATTTCAATGAAATAGAAATATTTAATTGATGTTAATAAGTTGAAGAAGATTTAAATAATAAGTTGTTTGATGGTTTGGTTAATGTGCTCAAGTATTATTATCTCAATAAATTTTAATGTTATTTTTAAGTCATTGTGTTTACAATTAATAATTGATGAGCTATTATTAAAGATTCAAACATGATCTTTATTTGTAAATGCATGTTTTTTAACAATATTACGAAGATTCCATGGGTATTTTCTATAATAAGTTCGAGGAGCTGAATAGATGGAGTAAGTAAAGATGATCAAATTGAGGCCAGTGCATTGAGGTGATCAGATGGAGTTGACATATTATGGTGATCAAATGAATTTGATTAGATATAGTTAATTATGTGAAGGATTTCTGGTATTTCAATCAGATGGAGTGTCCATTATATGAGACATTCCATAGGTACAAAACATAGTCCATCTGAAGATAAATATATAAAGTCAAATCAATCATAGGAAATATTGATTGACCACTGAATTACTGTTCACACTAATATAAAACTAATGTGAATGGACTAAGTTGATCAAATAACAAATATATATAAATTTTTGGTATATTACATTCAAGGATACACTGGATATATGATTACAGGAAAAACCATATCATAATTTTCTGATTTATTTGTTCATAGTTGATCAAACAACATAATAACTTTTGTCTAGGAACAAAATTTAAAATTAGAAGACGGGAAAATTCATTTAAATATAGTTCAATGAGAAATTTTAGAATGAGTGATTCTGATGCTTTTTTGAAATGTTGATGTTTAGAAGTTGTGGTAGAACTCAGTAGAACTATAGTTCTCAAACATTATGAAGTGCTGATTGAAGTTGAATAGAGTTTTTTACAAATATCATTTAAGGGACATATATAAATTAAAATATTAAAAGATAAAAAGATTCAACAGAATTAATTAATCATGATTTTGGTGAGGTCGTATAATTTGAAAGGATGTATGACGTTTGATGCGGGAACATGGTGATTTAGTGAACAAACTTCATCAGTCAGAAGAATTCTTTTCTTTTGTACAAATTCCAATGGATCAAATTATATATAAAAAACTATGTAAAAAATCTAAAATGAATATATGATATAATTATAGTTTATAAATGTTTTTGAATGATCGTATATAACTAAACAAACAATTATAAGATGAATGACGTGAACATCATTGGTAAGAGGTTGAGGAGGATTCTAATCATTTGGATCAAATAGATGTTTCTATATGAATTCATTGGATATATATATCTGAGTGATGATTAATTGGACAAATTATTATTAGAAATAGTATCAAATAGCTAATTTTGAACAAAGATGAATGTTTTTGGTTCTACCATATGAATGTTTTCCTGATTATTGAACAAATATTCTTGAATGAAGTAAATCGCTTAAAGGATTCCAATCCATGGAAACAGATTTTTTAAGAATTTAATTAATTAGAGGATGTTTCTTGAGTTACATGTTTATATGTTTCATAATGTTATTAAGGAACACCAAATGAAATTTCCCCGAATGAAATAAATGTTAAGTTTTACCATATGGAATATTTGATGTAATTTATACTGTTCTTGCAATGAAGATAATTATGGTAATGTTGAACTTGATGATAAATATTTAAATAGTTAGGGAAAGAATATTATGAATCTATGAATATTTTAAGAAACATAAAAGATGAATTTTGTTGTTGTGATCAAATGAATTTTCATATAAATATTCTTTGAGTCATATATTTTAGTATGATTGAAGGTGTTCAATTATAGAAATACCTAAGAGATATTCTCAATGTTTATGTGGTGATTATGAATTTGAAGTATGTGTGTCCCCATAAAATTACAAAAAACCACTACCTATATAATGAATTGGTGATGTTTTTTGGAAGTTGTGATGATACTGAGAGTTGTGTTGTTAGGTGTCATGCTAATGAATTAATGATATTTAATAAATTTTTTGTCACATATAATGATATCAAATCTCATTTTGGATAATGTTTTGAGATAATAGGAATTAGATATATCAAGCGGTATCATATGGATTAAAATCATAGCATGAATAAAAAAGTAACTGGATGAAGAATAATAAGATGATGATGACAGGATCATTTGAATAGTATAAAGATGCCACTATACTGAGAAGGATATATATTATGGAGTAGTATCACTGGATTTTTAGGCACAAAATGATCAATAAGAAGAATAGGGATCATCCAGTTAATGTATAAAACTTTTCTATTAATTGGAGATAAGAGTAATTAGTGGATGGAGAAACATAAGAAGAACTATCATTAGAAAAACCCCTATCATATAGATAGAATAATATGGAAGGAATAAGGTGAGTTTCTTTCCCACTATTTTGTATGAAACATTATAAGAAAACGTAAATACAGAAACAATCACCACTATAAAATTAAAAAAGTCTCATATGGTGAAATAATTTCATGTTGTTGCAATGTACATTAAAATGAAGGTGGATAATGTCTACATAATCAGTAACAGTGAGAAGCTGAATGTTTGATGAGGTTATCACTAGTCTAAGGATTTATTATTATTTATATCCACCTTCCTAAAGTGTAGGGATTCACACATAGGCTAGGGATTTTTTCCATCCAAACAACTATAAATATGTGTTTCATTATAGTATATAATTCATGTATTAATCATAGCAATACACATCAAGGATTTGATACTCTTTTTGTGTAGTAAACATAAAAAAATATCATGTTTCATTTTTTTCATACTTTTATATACTTACATGTGATAAGTAAAAAATAGAAAATGGGAAATTTAATTCTGACCGGTCTAAGATGTGAAGGGATAAGAATTTGAAAAAACTCATTCACCCCCCCAGGTGCTTAGTATATATAGAAGATTTCCTCTTATAAATTTATCCATTAATGTAATCGAAAAGATACCATATTTTAAATAAATATGACAAAGTGATAAACACAAAATGGGGGAGTTGGGTTCAGGATTCCCCTTACCTTAGATCCCATTTTATCTCACTAGGATTTTTGAATCCTGTGTTATAAAATAAAATTAATTAAAAAAATAAACCATTAGTTAATTATATTCGTTTTATTAAAACATAATCAATTATAATTATTGGATTTTTTTCATTTTTAATTTTTAATGGTGTGAATTTTTGATATTAAGTTTTCATTAATTTTAGTGTTCTTTTAATTTTTTGTTTTTGATTATTTAAAATTATATAAGAGTAAAATTATCTCTATAATTTGATAAATACATATATTTAAACATTTAAATGTCATATATAATTTATTATTACCATCCGTAATGGTTGTGATAAGAATATAACTGGAAATATATGTATAATATATAAATATGTTACAAAATCAATAATTAGAGTTTCATAATAATATTTAAATGTTTCTAAAATAATAATAAAATGTTTCTAGTCGGTTTAGAATAAAAAATAATATAAGTATTGATGAAGAGAAGAGGGAAATGAATGTTAAAAGATGAATAAATCTTTCCTCCTTCTTTGTGTTGTTCCGTTTCTGCAACCCTCAATATAATGAAAGCATGATGTTATATGACTCCAAAATGTACCAAAGGAATATAAGGGGATTAATATATAAAAATGTCAATGATTATTAGCATTAAGAATTTTAAGAGTTTTGTTTTTCCAATGGGATGGAGAGAGTGAATTCAAACTTGATGGGAGGGGTATTTTTAGGATAAATTTTTTGAATCAAATATAATTTCCAAGTAAAACCTTGTAATATTGACATTTTTTATATTTTAAATTTTATTTTATTAAAAAAATTATTTTTAAAACTTTTGAACACTATAGAAACTAAATTAATTAGTTTCTTTAAATTGGAGGTATAAAATTTAAGATTTTGTTTTATAATGGAATACATTATACGTTAGAATTTGTAAAATAATTTTTAGGATTGGAATTTAAATTTGATAAATAATTTAATATAATTACCATTTTTTGGTCAAGAATTAAATTCAATAACTAATTAGGTCATTATTACATATTGAACAATCTCCAACAAGGGTAGTCTCATCCTTTGGAGTATTATGATGTCTCTGGAAATGTTGTTGCTGCTAAAAAAACTTTTACATAAATGTAGAGACCTAAAGATGTTGATACCACATAGGTTAATGAAGGGTGTGTAGTTTATATTGAGAAAAGTGATGATATCATTCTATGAACATTGTACATGAATTAGGTTCTTGGAAATGATTGGGATTTAAAAGGCCATCTGGTGCTACAACCTCAAGAAATCATGTCAGGTCACAAGGATGATCTGGAGCTTTAAATAGTTATATCTACCACCCCCTAGGTGATTATATTCTTCATCAACAATGGAAACAAGAATAAAATCTAGGATTAATACTGAAAACTACTTGGTTTCATCTTTTTATTCTCAATAACATAGGAATTTTGAATTTTATTTGGATATCAAATAGGCTTATAGCATCTTAGAAATCACTTGAAAGTGTGGATACATCCCATAACTCAATGAGGATAAAAAGACTCATTAGAGTAAAGTTAATTATAGAGAAAAAGTACCTAGGAGATGAAGATAAATAATGATGGACACTCATTTTATACACTGAATAAATTGAGGCATATGAAAGACAAATCATTTATTTATCTCGTGATGAGAACAAGGTCCACCCCTTTGGTCTTGGGGACTCCAGATAAATCAAACATGTTTAGTTTATTGAGTGATGACTATGATTGGTTTGAAATAGAAATTCTTATATGGTGATTATGATTTCAATCTTTTTTTCATATCAATGTTGGTTTTCAACTTTGGTTGAGGGTAGAAATTTTGTGTCTGACCCCTTACATCCTTACTCTATGTTCTTATTTTTTTCTTTAATATATTTGGCTTTAAACCCAAAAATATTTTCATATATTGAATGATGAAATTAAAACATATAGTGTTGGTCAGAGTGGATTACTCAAGAGGGGGGTGAATTGAGTACCAATTAAAATTTCTATATTTAAAAGCAGTGTCTTAAAGACCCCCAAATAATAAAAGAAATTAAACTGTAGTGAATTTATATTAATGTAGAGATTCTGTTAGGTTCTCAAGGGATTGATTAATTCCCAGTTAATCAACACAGGAGTGTGTGATTATCTTTTGAAACTAACTTACTAATCTACACTTAACATAAACACTTGCTAATTTAATTATCAAAGTAATCTTTAAAAACAGTATTGGTTTTAAAGTGATTAGCAGCGGAATAAAACTTTGAAACAGATGGCACAACAATGTAACCAAGAGGTTCAGTCTCAAGCCGAGACTTAGTCCTCTCAAAAGTTTATATAAAAATGATCCACACCCTAGATCGGGGTTCAACAGTTTACAACTGTCCAGGTCCAAGACCTCTACCACTGTTCTTCGTGGGAAACAGTACAACAGCAACCAACTGTCCAGGTCACACACGACCTCTACCACAGTTCTTCGTGGGAAGGAAAGAATGAAAGAGTTTTGTAAGGATTTACAGATCCTTCAGTTTGAGTTCAGGAGACAGTGTATGTGTTAGATATAGCAGATAACACACACTGCTCGAAATGAATGGTAATAAATCACAGAACAAGAGATGTAGAGTTTAGAGATGGTTCTGGTGATTTCAGTATAGCTCTGGACTCCTTTGGATTCGATTAGAAGTGAGTCTGAGTCCTCTTCTTGTTTCTGTTGAGAAACAGAGTGTCGTATGCTCCAGGTTCACAGGTGGTGAGAATGTAGTCGATGAAGTTCTTCTTGTATGCACAGAACACTCCTCGAGTATGCTTGATTGTCTATGAGCTTCTCTATGTTCCTCTTGTGCTTGTGTCGTTTTTGGTATATTGGATGCACTGCACTTTTCTGGTTCGCTTCTTGTTGTTTGTTTTCTTCACACGTTCGCATATTTCTGGTATGTAGTCTTCTCGTATTTATCTCCCATCAGGGGACAGAAAAGATTTCTTTTCAGCAGGTACGAGGTACGGGTTCCTGACATCCGACAACCTTTATCAGATATTTGACAAATCATTAAAATGTATGATATGACCGTTAGATAGATAAAATATAGGAAATAAAGAAATTCAAACAGTGAGTTGAGTGATCGGTAGGTAATCAGCATCGGTAGCTTGAACATCAGTGGCTCTATGCGTCGGTTGGTTCATGCATCGGTAGCTCCATGCGTCGGTAGGTACATGCATCGGTAGCTCCATGCGTCGGTAGGTACATGCATCGGTAGCTCCATGTATCGGTGGCTGTGAGTCTATCGGTAGCTTCGTCCATCAGTGACTTATTCCATCGGTAGCTATTTATACTTACACCGGTAGCTCTACGTTTGTATCGGTAGCTGTATTTATGAGTACATTGGCAACTCTGTGTTAAGTCTATCGGTAGCTGTCTGTCGGTAGACTAAGTCTATCGGTAGACTGGTTACCGGTAGCTCTTTATCAATAGCTATAGGCAGATTACTTATCTGTTTTATGCAGAACACATCTGATTGTGTTAGAATCAATTTATAACTTGTATGAACATGGATAAATGATGATTAACATATTCCAAAGACTATTTTAAAAGGGTGTTATTGGTTTGATCACAGATTGGAAAGAATTAAAGTATAGA
Source organism: Viscum album (assembly GCA_963277665.1). NCBI lineage: Eukaryota > Viridiplantae > Streptophyta > Magnoliopsida > Santalales > Viscaceae > Viscum > Viscum album. The sequence continues at coordinate 1,589,507,086 of OY728161.1, read as the reverse complement.
TCAACAATACTTAACAATATCATAGAGAATGAAGACATAATTGGGATTTTCAACACAAATAGATACATGATTGAGATTATCAAAACAGGTGAGGTCAACAATCTCCCCCTTTTTGATAATCACAATTTATGATATTGGCATTTAACATAGTGAAAATATAACAGTAAAGAGTATAATATTGAATTCAATTTTCTCAGAGAAAACAGCATCATAGATAATAGAAATAGTATGATATAGACATAAGTTATCAGAGGTAAAAATAATAAGGTACTATATAGACATAAGGTATCAGAGATAAAAATGGAAACAAAACAAAGGATAATGTGTTTCCCCTTATGCCTTATTTTTCTCCATTGAAAATATTTCTCATTTTGTTCTCCTCCTTATTTTCGCATAAAAAGTTTCTCCCCCTCTCTTATTGTTCTCCCCCTTTGTGATAATCAAAAAGTGGGAAAGCATATATATATATAGATATATAGAAGAGAAACAAAACAAAGAGAAGTAAAAAGTGTTCTGTATTATAGTATTCAGAAAGTACAACAAAAACTGATTACAAAGGAATTCCTATCAAAAAGCTTGGCCACTGGTTCACTCCGCATCTGCAACGTGAGATTTTCCTTTGGGATCAGAAGGATGCTCGGGTGGTGAGGATTCAGGTGAAGGTTTGGGAATGCCAGAAAAGATTAAAGGAGGCTGGGCCACTGACACAGAGTCAGGCTTGTAAGTTGAAGATTTTTGGGTAATCATCGGTTTGAGGCTTTGAATGGCTTGAACAAGAGTCAGCTGGACTGAGGAAGCAGCTGAGGCAGAAGCAGGCAAAGCAGGAGGGATGATGACTGGTCTAGCATCAACATGCAAGAAGGGCAGCAGCAGATTTCTAAAATCCATAATAATTCCTCCTCCTCTTTCCATAGCAGAGATGAAATCATCTTTGTTCTCCATGAATTTCTCTAGGGCAGGAGTCAGTTCTCTCAGCTTGCTCACTTGTTCTTTGAAATCTTGAGTGACTGGAGGGAGCTTCATGTGTTCCAACATTAGCTTGAAGTGGTGTTCGAGTTGATGCTTGGTGAAAATTTTGGAGAAGTAGTAGTCCACTTTGCTTTTTATGGCTTCTTGAGAGGCAGAGGCTTCTCTTATAAAATCTTGAACTATCTTCATGATTTCTCTGGCAGAATCCCTTGTAGAAAGCACCACTCGGTTTAACTCTGATGAGTCCCCAGAACCACTGGTAGGAATAGAACCAATCTCCTCCTTCAATATTGCTCGAACTGAGTTCATATCAACTGATGGTTTGGATGTGAGAGGGCCAAGAGAGAAGGAAACAGTTTCTTTAAAACTCTTTGACAAACCACTGATTAGGCTTTGAACTTGAGAGTCTTGTAATTGAACATGATCCTTCACTGAGGTTTTGAAACTTTCAAACACTGAGACAAACTGGCTGACTACACTCTTCACATAGGCTAGGTCCTTGTCAGCTTGAGACTTGGAGCTCATATAGGAATCCAAAGCAACCACTGATGTCTTGAGAGCTTCCAGATCAGCTTCGATTCTTGAAGACTGAGTCTGGCATTCTTTCACTTCTTCCATAAGCTCAGACATAAAGGAAGATAAATTACAAGCCAGAGATAGCTCGAAGGATCTCTCTAGCACTTTCATTTCTTCATAAAAGCTTTCCTTCATCTCAGCAACTGAAGCACTGAATGATTCTTTTATCTCATTCTTCATGGATTCAAGATCTGATTTGGAGACAAAATCACTTGAGACAACTGCAGCAGATCCCCTTGCTGAGGCCAAATTAACTACAGAAGTAGTCATTATTGAATTGATTGAGGATGCAAGAGAGGTTTCCATTAGCTTCACTTCTTCAACAAAACTGGATTTGAGGTCCTCTTTCAGCTTATTCAAATCATGAAATATGACCACATCGTCTGGCAACAACTCAGCAGCAAGATCATAATTGGTCTTTGGTCTATCCACAGACATCTCATTGTCAGAATCTGGATAATCCAATCCACAGACTATAAACCCTGGGTCTTCTACCCAGTCTCCAATCTCAACAGCTACTGTAACATTCCCAAGCACAGACTGATGCTCCCCCTCAATGGGTGCATTCTCATGTATCACAACAGCCTTTTCTGCTGGCCGTTCTTCATCAGAATCTTCTACCACAAGTTCTACAGGTGCAGCATCTAGAAGATCTTCTGATACAGGTACAGCTTCTTCTCTATCTCTTTCTTCTTCAGCAGCAGGTATAGCTGAGTTTCCAATTAAGGGACTCATACTTAACCTACCAGAAGCAGGCGATTCAAATGCATTCTCCTTTTCTTCTTCTTTTTGGTGAGGTACAGACTGGTCTTCCTCATAAGTAGGCAAAACTTCCTCTACTTTTCCTTTCCTAGAATAGACCAATTCTGCAACAGGACTTGGGGGCAAGTCTGGATCTCCTCCAACATCCATAGGAGTTTCTTCTTCTTCTTCTTCTGTCTCATCACTATAAGCAGGTTCCTCTTCATCAGGTCTTAGACTCGGATCTCTCATATCCTTTGGTCTTGAGGGATAATCCACAGGATTAAACCTATCATAGATTTTCTGATCATCACTGACCCATTCTCCCTTCCATGGGTTCCAGTTAATTTTCATATACTTACATACAGTCGAGGTGATGCAGAAATTGTTCTTGACTACAACTGTCTCATCCTGAGACTCAGCTATTTCTTTCACTTTTATCATCACTGAAATCAGCTTGGCAAAGAACAAAGCATTGGTCTTTGACTTTGGTCTAATCATGTCTTCCATTTGAAGCATCAACAATCTGCACAGATTGACTTTTACACCATGTCTTAGCAAATGAAGAAGATAGATATCTTGATATCTCAGATTTGCAAAATCTCCTCTCCTCGATATCAACACATGCTGAACAAATTTGAAAAGCAGTCGATTCTCTCCATCCATTTCAGCAGCTACCACTTGCCTTTGATTTCCATTCCCAGTCAGCTCTTGTAAGGCGGTCTCATAATAAAAAATGTCACTACTAGGTGGCATTTCTCTTGATACATACCCAGAGACACCTTCATGTGGTACTTTTAAACTCTCAGCCCACTCTACTGAAGAAAAAGACATCTCTTTTCCATTTACAAAAGAGCTTACCCGATTCTCATTCTCAGACTTCTCAAAGGTTACAAACTCATAGAACTGCTTTACCAACTTCGGGTAGTATGGGCCATTGTTATTTGAGAAACAATCCACCCATTTCTGGTCTTCCAGAATCTCGAGCACTAAGGATTTGCTAGGCAGTAGCCATTCCACGCACAGTTCCTTCTCGATTACTATGTCTCTATTCTGCAAGTGAGGATTCACTGGTCGCCTTCCCGATCTAGTTTTGACTTCACTAACACTGGCTTTATGCTGTGTCTTCTGCTTCTTAGCATTTGGTTCTGCACTTTCATCTCTGACGATAGGAAGCTTGGTTTTTTCCATCGCGGGTTTAGGGTTCTTGGTCGATTTGGGTGCTAAGGTTCGAAGGTGAGAGATTTTGAGCTCGGTGAGGTAAGAAGTGGCTTAGACTTAGTTTTATCATTTAGGAATTCCAAATAAACAATTAAAATAGAGTAATAAAGTAAAATAAAATGATTCGTATTCTTGGCGGCAGACAGAAGTTTTAAACTTTGCATCGGTGTGAGTTAATCATCGGTGAGAAAAACAAATCGGTGAGAGTTGTACATCGGTGATAATTTCTACGTCGGTGAGAAACTTACATCGGTGAGCATTTTCACGTCGGTGAGAATTTCACATCGGTGAGAATTTCCACATCGGTGAGAATTTCACATCGGTGAGAATTTCCACATCAGTGAAAATTTCACATCGGTGAGAATTTCACATCAGTGAGAATTTTCACATCAGTGAGAATTTCACATCGGTGAGAATTTCACATCAGTGAGAATTTTCACACCGGTTGTGATTAAACATTCCCAGTTCATGTCTTATGAAACTTAGCCTATCCGAACTTAAAGGTTTAGTGAAAATATCAGCCAATTGATGTTCAGTGCCAATAAATTCAAGAGAAATATCACCTTTTTGATAGTGATCTCTTAGGAAATGGTGTCTTACATCTATGTGTTTGGTTCTAGAGTGAGATACAGGATTCTTAGAGATGTTTATTGCACTGGTGTTATCACAGTTGATTGAAACATGTTTAAAAACATATCCATAGTCCAAAAGAGTGTGTTTCATCCACAGAATTTGTGCACAGCAACTACCAGCAGCTATATATTCTGCTTCAGCAGTAGATAATGCAACTGAGTTCTGTTTCTTACTACACCAAGAAACTAAGGATTTTCCAAGCAAATGACATGTTCCTGATGTGCTTTTTCTATCTAACTTACAATCAGCAAAGTCAGCATCTGAATAACTCATTAACTCAAAGGATTGTCCTTTTGGGTAAAACAAACCTAAGTTAACCGTGTGTTTGAGATATTTGAAAATTCTTTTAACAGCAAGCAAATGAGATTCTTTTGGGTTAGCTTGAAATCTAGCACACATACACACACTAAAAATAATATCAGGTCGACTAGCAGTAAGATAAAGTAAACTACCAATCATACCTCTGTAATTTGTTTGATCAACTGGTTTCCCAGTTTCATCTGCATCCAATTTACAGGTAGTACTCATAGGAGTTTCACTTTCCTTGATACTATCCAGACCAAAACGTTTTAAAAGATCCTTTGTATATTTACTTTGATTCAAAATAATACCATTTTCATTTTGAAATACTTGAAATCCAAGAAAGTACTTAAGCTCTCCCATTAAGCTCATTTCAAATTCATTTTGCATACTTTTTGAAAAATCAGTACATAAAGAGTGTTTAGAAGATCCAAAAATAATATCATCAACATATATTTGTACAACTAAAACATCTTTAGAAATTCTTTTAATAAAAAGAGTTGGATCAGCAATCCCTTTGGTAAAACCTTTTGAAATAAGGAAATTGCTAAGTCTATCATACCAAGCTCTTGGAGCTTGTTTTAAACCATACAAAGCTTTAGAAAGTTTAAAAACTTGATTTGGAAAACGGGGGTTAGCAAATCCAGGTGGTTGTTCTACAAAAACATCTTCAATTATAAAACCATTTAGAAATGCACTTTTTACATCCATTTGATATAACTTGAAATCCAGATGTGCAGCATATGCAAGTAAGATCCTAATGGCTTCTAGTCTAGCTACAGGTGCAAAAGTTTCCTCATAGTCTATGCCTTCTTCTTGACTATATCCTTGTGCAACTAGTCTAGCTTTATTTCTAACTATATTTCCAGATTCATCTACTTTATTTCTAAAAACCCATTTTGTGCCTATTGTCAAAGTGTCCTTGGGTCTGTCAACTAATTCCCAGACTTTGTTTCTTTCAAACTGATTTAATTCTTCCTGCATAGCTATTACCCAGAATTCATCATTGATAGCATCATTGATATTTTTGGGTTCCAGCTATGAAAGAAAGGCTTGATGTTCAACCTGGTTTCTTAGAGAAGCTCTAGTTTGTGTTCCTCTATCCAGATTACCAACAACAGCTTCTAAAGGATGATTCTTTAGAATCCTCGTTGATCTAGTAAAGGTTGGACTAGAAATTTCAGGTTCATCTATAGGTTTGGGTTCAACAGAAGCAGATTCTGGAGAAAGTCCAGAACTGGATACTTTTATAACAGGTTCTTTAGATTTATCATTAAGGTCCAGAATAGACAAATCTTCTTCAAGATTTTCAAGAGAGGTTTTAGGCTCATGTGGATCAGTTTCATCAAACTTGATGTGAACAGATTCTTCCACACATTTGGTTTTCTTATTGAATACTCTATAGGCTTTACTTGAAATAGAGTAACCCAGAAAAATTCCTTCATCACTTTTGGAAGCAAACTTATCCAGATTATCTTTAGTATTCAGAATAAATACTTTGCAACCAAAAACTTTAAAGTAATTAACCTTAGGCTTTCTATTGTTCCACAATTCATAAGGGGTTTTCTTAAGAACTGGTCTAATCAAGACTCTATTAATAACATAACAAGCTGTATTTACAGCTTCAGCCCAAAAATAAATAGGCAGGTCATATTCATTGAGCATGGTTCTAGCAATTTCTTGAAGAGTTCGGTTTCTTCTTTCTACTACACCATTCTGTTGGGGTGTTCTAGGGGCAGAGAAGTTATGAGTATAGCCATTGTGTGAGCAATAAGATTCAAAATCTTGATTTTCAAACTCACGACCATGATCACTTCTCAGGGTCTTAATCTTGAGTCCACTAAGCTTTCTACAGACTTGGAGTATTTGACAAAGTAAGAACAAGCTTCACTTTTGTGAGCTAGAAAATATACCCAAGTATATCTAGAAAAGTCATCTACAAGAACATAAACATAGTGCTTCCCATTTAAACTAGAAACTCTTGATGGTCCAAACAAATCCATGTGAACCAATTCAAGTGGTTGAGAAGTTGAAACTTCTTTCTTTGATTTAAAAGAAACTTTGTGTTGTTTTCCCTTTTGACAGGGGTTACATACTCTATCATTTGGGAATTCTAACTTAGGTAGGTCTCTAACTAGGTTTTTCCTAGAAAGTTTTCTAAGTGAGTGAATGTTGCAATGTCCTAATCTTCTGTGCCATAGCCAAGATTCTTTATGAAAAGCATTCAAACAATTAATATTCTGCTTAGCTAAAGAATTCAGATTAACAACATAAACATTTTCATTTCTTAGGGCAGAAAATACCAAACCATTCTTAGAATAAAAAACTTTGCAAGAATCATTTTCAAATTTAACATGAAAACCATCATCACATAACTGAGAAATACTTAATAAATTGTATTTAAGGCCATCAATAAATAAAACTTTAGAAATCAAAATTGAATCAGTGTTACCAATCTGGCCTAGGCCGATGATTTTCCCTTTTGAGTTATCACCAAAGGTGACAAAGCCTCCATCAACTTTTATTAAACTCTTGAAACAAGAGAAGTCTCCTGACATATGTCTTGAACATCCACTGTCCAAATACCACGTCTCTTTACAGGAGCTCTTTAAGCAAGTTCCCTACAAAACAGATTTAGATGGGAGATGATTTTGGTACCCAGATTTTCTTGGGTCCAGACAGGTTAGCCAATAACACTTTAGGTACCCATATTTGTCTAATGGGTCTCATATAATTTGTAGAATTGACATGCTTTGAAAGATAAACTTTATTAGATCCATAGCTATGTATATAACTGGTTGAAACATATGAAGTTCCAAAATTACCTTCATTCTGTCCAGATTTAGAAATGAATCTAGTTTTAGCAATTTTCCTTTGTCCAGGTTGGTATCCTATACCAGTAGTATATTTAGGTTCTACTTGCTTTCCTAGCATCTGTGTCAGAGCATTCTTGCCATTGGTGAACTTCTCTAAGTCTTTTCTAAGTTGCTCATTTGACAGTTTCAGTTCTGTATTTTCTTTTAACAGTTGAGCATTTTTCTCTTTTTTAATAGTGAGTTCGGTTTTAACTGTAGTGGTGAGAGCATGATGTTTCTTTAATGACTTGTATTTATCCTTAAGTTCATTACATGTCTCTTCCAGCATATCACAGTATTCAAACAGTTCAGATTTAGACATGTTATCACCTTCAGAATCATCTCCAGAATAATATGAATTTGAAGCAGGAGTTTCAGCAGTTACCTCAGAAGTGTTTGCCATAAAGCACATGTTGGCTCGATTCCTTTCAGAGTCTGAAGATTCAGCTTCACTTGTGCTGTCTTCTGAAGCACTCCAAGTAGCCTTCATAGCTTTCTTAAACTTATTGTCCTTATATTCATATTTCTTTTTATATTTCAGCTTTGGACAGTCGGGTTTAATGTGTCCTTTTCTCTTGCACTCATAGCAGACAACATCATCTGATTTGTCATTCTTCTTCCAGTCCTTTTTCCATTTGCCTTGGTGATCATACATACCCTTATAATTTGTTTTTCTGAAGAACTTCTTTTTCCTATAAAATTTCTTAAATCTTCTAGCAATGAGAGCCATCTCAGCATCACTGTCAGAATCACTTGGACTGTCTTCACCACTTGAACTTTCAACTATAGCTTGAAGCTTTTCCTTGTCCTTATTCTTTGAAGTTGAGGATTTGAAAGCAACAGACTTTCTTGCAGGTTCATTTTCTTCCTCTTTGTTCACTTTAAGCTCTTCTTCATACATCATCAGCTTGCCAATTAGTTCCTTGACAGGTAGAGCAGCTATGTCACATGATTCTTTGATTGAGACAGATGTGCCTCTCCATCTATCAGGTAGACATCTCAAAATTCTCATAATTTGTTCCTTCGATGAGACATCCTTTCCCAGCGAGATCATTGTATTGACAATTTCGTTGAACCTGAGATACATGTCAGAAATGGGTTCGTCAGGCTTCATTTTAAAATTATCATACTTGATAGTATAGGTGTTCAATCTCATTTCTTTAACATTAGTTGTTCCTTCATGAGATACAGCTAAGGTATCCCAAATTTCAAAAGCAGTTTTACATGCAGAAATTCTATTAAACTCTTCATCTCCTAGAGCACAGTACAAGGCATTCATAGCTTTACAGTTGTTATTGTAAGCAGTCTTTGTAGGTTCATCCCAAGTAGATCTAGCAGTAGTAGGCATTTTGTATTCTGATTCAATAGCAGTCCAAATATCAAAACCTATGCTTTCTAGATGGATTTTCATTTTCAGCTTCCACTGAGCATAATTAGTTCCATTGAAGAAAGGTGGCCGGTTAGTAGCAGCACCCTCAAGTCTATTGTCCATGATGATAAAATTTTAAAGAGATAAAAATTTAGAAATAACAGAAATTTTAAGAACTTTAAAATACAACTAAAATCACAGTTCAAAAGCAGAGTACTTTTAGAAAGTATTTTCAACCTCTGATACCAAGTGTTGGTCGGAGTGGATTACTCAAGAGGGGGGTGAATTGAGTACCAATTAAAATTTCTATATTTAAAAGCAGTGTCTTAAAGACCCCCAAATAATAAAAGAAATTAAACTGTAGTGAATTTATATTAATGTAGAGATTCTGTTAGGTTCTCAAGGGATTGATTAATTCCCAGTTAATCAACACAGGAGTGTGTGATTATCTTTTGAAACTAACTTACTAATCTACACTTAACATAAACACTTGCTAATTTAATTATCAAAGTAATCTTTAAAAACAGTATTGGTTTTAAAGTGATTAGCAGTGGAATAAAACTTTGAAAGAGATGGCACAACAATGTAACCAAGAGGTTCAGTCTCAAGCCGAGACTTAGTCCTCTCAAAAGTTTATATAAAAATGATCCACACCCTGGATCGGGGTTCAACAGTTTACAACTGTCCAGGTCCAAGAACTCTACCACTGTTCTTCGTGGGAAACAGTACAACAGCAACCAGCTGTCCAGGTCACACACGACCTCTACCACAGTTCTTCGTGGGAAGGAAAGAATGAAAGAGTTTTGTAAGGATTTACAGATCCTTCAGTTTGAGTTCAGGAGACAGTGTATGTGTTAGATATAGCAGATAACACACACTGCTCGAAATGAATGGTAATAAATCACAGAACAAGAGATGTAGAGTTTAGAGATGGTTCTGGTGATTTCAGTATAGCTCTGGACTCCTTTGGATTTGATTAGAAGTGAGTCTGAGTCCTCTTCTTGTTTCTGTTGAGAAACAGAGTGTCGTATGCTCCAGGTTCACAGGTGGTGAGAATGTAGTCGATGAAGTTCTTCTTGTATGCACAGAACACTCCTCGAGTATGCTTGATTGTCTATGAGCTTCTCTATGTTCCTCTTGTGCTTGTGTCGTTTTTGGTATATTGGATGCACTGCACTTTTCTGGTTCGCTTCTTGTTGTTTGTTTTCTTCACACGTTCGCATATTTCTGGTATGTAGTCTTCTCGTATTTATCTCCCATCAGGGGACAGAAATGATTTCTTTTCAGCAGGTACGAGGTACGGGTTCCTGACATCCGACAACCTTTATCAGATATTTGACAAATCATTAAAATGTATGATATGACCGTTAGATAGATAAAATATAAGAAATAAAGAAATTCAAACAGTGAGTTGAGTGATCGGTAGGTAATCAGCATCGGTAGCTTGAACATCGGTGGCTCTATGCGTCGGTTGGTACATGCATCGGTAGCTCCATGCGTCGGTAGGTACATGCATCGGTAGCTCCATGCGTCGGTAGGTACATGCATCGGTAGCTCCATGTATCGGTGGCTGTGAGTCTATCGGTAGCTTCGTCCATCAGTGACTTATTCCATCGGTAGCTATTTATACTTACACCGGTAGCTCTACGTTTGTATCGGTAGCTGTATTTATGAGTACATTGGCAACTCTGTGTTAAGTCTATCGGTAGCTGTCTGTCGGTAGACTAAGTCTATCGGTAGACTGGTTACAGGTAGCTCTTTATCAATAGCTATAGGCAGATTACTTATCTGTTTTATGCAGAACACATCCGATTGTGTTAGAATCAATTTATAACTTGTATGAACATGGATAAATGATGATTAACATATTCCAAAGACTATTTTAAAAGGGTGTTATTGGTTTGATCACAGATTGGAAAGAATTAAAGTATAGATCAACAATACTTAACAATATCATAGAGAATGAAGACATAATTGGGATTTTCAACACAAATAGATACATGATTGAGATTATCAAAACAGGTGAGGTCAACATATAGTAATGTAAAAAACTATATTTTTTATTATTCCCCAAAAAACTTATGCTCTTACGAAAATTAAAAAATTACCCTTAGACTATTTCGATATGTTGAGTCTGAAAATTAAATCAATTATATGACTAATAGTTTTACAAAATATATAATTTTAATTATTGACATAAAAACTAGAATTTTTACAAAATACATTAACATAAAATTTATTAACAATGTGTGTATGATTTACTTGATTATTTAATGATGTTATTTATTTTATTAAATTGAATATTATATATTTTCTTATATTAGTTAAATTGAATATTTTATATTTGACATTTATCCATTTTTAGGTTAATTTACGATTCTGATGATTATGAAAATATTCCTAAAAGTCAAGTTACTATTCCTATCAGTCATGTTACTATTTCAATGGTTATATTACTATTCCAACAATAAAATTACCTCCTATAAATACATTTTAATTACATAATTAATCATTTACTCTAATTCTACTCATGGTTATAACGTTATCATTTCCAAAACATCAATACAATTATTAATATAATATTTTTTTAATGTTCTATTAAATAGTGTGATGATTCTAAGAGATCAAAATGATTAAAATTTTTTAATTCAACATATTTTACTTTTTTGTTTATTTTTACATTTTACTACTTTCTATTTTCTTATCTCTTTTTATTCTATAAATTTAATATTCTCAGATAGAGAATTAAAGTGTTATTAGTTTTTATTCTTTGGTGTGTGTGTTTATACCATACTATACACCTATTTATGAAAAATATTATTCATTCCAAATTATAATTAAATATATATGTGTGGGGGGGGGGTGTGTGTTTTACTATTACATTATTCCCCCTTTATAAAATTTTTCACTAAAATTTCAACTTAAATCCTTGGTTGAAAATAGATGAGGTTATTTTTTTCCATTGCCTCCTCAGGCTCCCATGTTCCTTCTTGATACTTGTGATTCTACCAAATCAAATTAACAAGTTGAGTTATCTTATTTCATAGAACTTTATATCTATGATCCAAGATCATTACATTAGTTTCCTCTTATGTGAGAGTTCATGTAATGGATATACCCCATCATGATTCAGTACATATGAAGGATTGTCTGTGTACTTAATTATGAGATATATATGGAACACATCATGATCTTGATCCATGTTTTGTGTAATTTCTAGAAAATAGGTTGATAATCCTTTGTGATCAATGATCTCAAAGGTTCCATCATACCTAGGGATAACCTTTCCCTTATTTCCAAAATACATTACTATCTTCCACGGAGATATTCAGTGGAGAATATTTTCTCAAACTTTAAACTCCATATCCCTTCAATAATTTTCCACATTTCCCTCTTATCCACTCTGAGTATTTTTAATGTGTTATTGAATGGATTTATCCCTCTATTTCATTTCTTATAAATGATCAGGTCGAAGGATCATTTATTTTCCATCTTCCTTACATGTTAGAGTTTTATATTTCATGCTATATAGAGATTCAAATGGAGGTGTTTGAATACTCAATTGGAAGATATTATTTTATAAGAGCCTAGTCAATGGGGGATATTGATCCAATACTAATTTAAATTCCATTTTGTAAGCTCTAAGTATATATCCTTGATTGTATGAATTATATTTTCATATTAGTAATTAGTACATGGGTGACAGGTCATACTAATGTTCAATTTAGAATTTTATGTATGTTTAAGAGTTATCTAGAATATAGATGTTAACCTTGGATTAAAATTAAAATTTATTGAAATTGGTTCCCCACATAGCCTCACCACTTTCTTCATGTAAATCATGGAAATTTTTTCAAGTGAGAAATCTTCCCAAATAATGATGAAGTGAGCATTCTTAGTGAGTCAATCCATCAAAATCCATATTACATTACTTTTTCAATCTTATAAAGACCTATGAAAATGTCAATGTTAATTTTCTTCCATTTATATGTGGTTATTATAAATTTTTTCATCATTAAATTGGAAATTTATCACTAATTTTACTTTTTAATATAGAAAACACATTTCGGTGAACTCAGTATTCTCCTTCTTCATGATTCCCACCAAAAATACTATTTAATATCATGATGCATATCCATCCATCTATTATGGATAAAGAAAGATGATATGTGTGAATTATTAAATGGATCATTATTTATCTAAAGATATTATGGAACATTAAATCATTACGAATACTAAATGAAAAAAATTATCGATGTGGAAATAACGATCCTCCTATTCCTTTACTTCTTTCACCATCTTTTAATTTTATAAATAAACCATTTATAACTCGATGATATTATCCTAGATGGATGATTATGTAATCCATTGGGAAAGTTAAGATTTATTTTATGTCATTATGATTTACCAATCCATCCTTTACATATTAAAAAAGATAGGGAATTTCTCAATCCACATCATGGATATATTAGTAAGGTCGTTTCTGGTAACAGAATTTCATACAATATTCACATTTAGAGGATTGTAGTTAATGGAGAAATAATAATCATTGATATTATCTAACATCATTTGTTGGAACATATTGGTATCTTTCTATCTGTATATATTCTTTGGAATCTTTTGATCTATATATATTTAAAACATCCCAACATAGATTTAGATCCATTAAATCTTCAATAAAAATATTACTATCTTAAACTTTATAATCTGGGTTTGGTATTTCTTCCCATTTATCATCAGCTGTCATGAGTAATTATCTATCACTTTATCATTATACATCACTACACAACCCAAGCCTTTATTTGAATCCTTTCTGTATATTAAAACCCCTCTCTACATGATGGTTATTCTAGTACATGAAAAATGATTATCCTCTTCATGATATCCTAGAATATTTCTACACACTATTACATCTAGACATACTTTACCTCTTTTTTAACCTCTTTAGTGGGATAGAGGTTCATTATATATTTCTCACAAACCATTAGTAAAACATATATAATCTATGAAAACAATTTATTTATTTGACACTCTAGGGTATGGGACATTCCAAAATTTCCTTTTCGTTTACAAGACCTTAAAAATACCCACACTTGTTATAAAATTCCCCAATAAGATGTTGATTTCTTGTGAATACCTTTGTTTTAGTGCACTAGATTTAATAGTTCCCTTGGTCCTTAAATTTTAAATATTTAACCATGAGCGACTAATTGTTCGGTGCCTTTATTTCCTTGATTATATTAGTAAAATTATTTATTTCTATTTGACATTCATGATTAAGGTTTCCCTCTCTCTCACACATAATTAATATTCTCATTCATTTGATATAATTTATAATATGATTATTTCCACATCATTGAGTTGTGGGTGGATAGATATTATTTATCATTTAATACACCAACATAAAATTACATCATCCATTTCTTATCTCCATGTCTATGAGATCATTTTCCAAACTCCATATAATATTCTAGATAATATCTAAATATTTATTTATAACACCCAAAGTCTCAGATTGGTAAATATTTTCATATATTTGGATTTAAAACACTAATAAATAAATCTATTTTTCTATCATTATTTATAAAAAATACTGAGGTGTATTTTTAAATCCTTACGAAATACACCATCTATGTCTTAAATGATTGACTTTATGTTTTCTTGGGATCTATAAAATCTTTATATATCATTATTTGAAGATATCATGGCATATAATTGTTAAGAAATAACTTCTAATTGTATTCTCACTACATTTCATCCATTTTAGATTTTTCTTTTTTATTCCGGATAAATATCCACTATTGATCATATAATTCAACTAAATGATTAAGGAATGGAGAAAATTTCTCTTTCTCATAAAAATATTACATAGAAAAGATAATTTTCATTGATCTTACCCACTATTCCATAATAAGTGGATCATAATATCATCCAAATGTATTTTTTCATATCCTTATAATGAGTTTGATTTCTAGTTGATCCTTCTATTTTGAAGTAGGATGTTCCACATTTTTATTGTTATTATTCATATACTTAGATAGCTAGGTAATCACCACCACGATGGTTTGAACTCCACCTACAATTACACTTGGAATATCATTCAGACAATCATTTTGATTTCCCTCATATAGGTTTTTGGTCTATTTTCTCATATTTCACACCATTTTCTAGTTGTGAAAATGTTTGAACAAAACACAAGTTCATATAGAATAAATAAATAATTTATACTCATGGAAAAATATAATCTATATTAATATATTATTGGATTCCAATTTTTTTCAAGTCCTTTTTCTAAAATGGTGCTTCTAAGATCATGTACATCAATCATTTATAACATTAAAAGATAAAACTAATTTAAATATATTTCCTTTAAAATGGATTTAAATAGATTATTTATCAAATGTTTAATGTCCCTTGAAATTGTCAATCCAGGTGTGTAGTAAGGCCAACTACTCATCCCCTAGTGAATATAGGGTTAATAGCCCATAATCCCTTTTTAAGGTTATTTCCCCTAGGTGAATCTACAAAAAAATGTATCCCCTTATAGAATCCAAACTAAAATCTCATTACATAGAGACCAAACACTTCATAATTTACAAAAACTTAATATGTTTTTCTATATTTATACCTATCCTTGTGGTTTTTATTAATTTTTTAAATTCCTAATTTCTAAATTAACTAAACATTTATATGATGAAAACTATAAAAACCCAAAAAAATTACACATAACTATTATAATTTTCAACATTAATAACATAGTATTGATACATTATATAATTTAATGGTTTAGTGTCTTGTTAAAATTAGGCCCATACATCTCTTATACATAATAAACATAAAAAATATTTAAATTATTCTTCATATTCATTCTGAAATATCACATATTATTCTTACTACATGTATTCACATGAGGATATACATAAAATAATTTTTTGAGATAAAATCTCAGTAAGGGGAGTAATTTCATGGACGAAATCCATGATATGGATCACTACTACATGGTCGAGAATAATCAATATCATCATGTCATAATCATGGGATCATTGTCCAAAACATGAGGTAATCATTTGAAAAATACATGAAATTTTGAATGTGCATAATATTGAAACATTATAACATAGTGGTAAAATACCACACATATGTTGTGGGAAAATATAACTTTAGGTTAATGCATAACGTATGACTATAAATCATACAATCATAATTTTTAACAATACTAGTACTGTTTTCATGCATAATATAAATAATCTCAAGAAATATATCACATTACTGAATTCATTAGGGGGATAAATAATTTTCGATCATCTTGTAACATCATAGAATGATCATAATCATGAATACCACATACAAAGGGAACATATTGCAATTCTAAACAAAAAATTGTCCCATGGAAATAGTTAGAGTTTCATAATTATGTTAATACTCACATATCTTTGAATAACTAACAAGGTTTCCAAAATAAGATGGGATAATCATAGTCATCCACATAAAATTCATTCATAAAACGTCATAGGGTGTGGTGAAAAATAGAATCTTTTTTAAATTAATTGATGAGATGTTTCATAAAATATGGAATTTGGGAAAATAATTATTGTAATGTTTGAAATTATATCTATAAAGAATAATAATGAATTTTTTAAGGAATAAAAAGGGTAAATAAGACTGAAATGAATTCTTTAATGGAATTGGGAAGATTTTATATTGATAATAATTTGAAATAAGTGATAAACCAAAAAAATAAAGAGTTTGGTTCAGGATTCCAATTATTATAGATCCCATTTTATTTTTTCACCTTTTTTGTTCGAATATAAAAAACATAAATTTATTTTAAAATGAATCTAGTATTTAGTTATGTTCATTTTTTCACTATTGATGAATTAAAAAAAATTATATTTTTCAATTTTCCTTGTTAAGGTTGTAAGTTTTTTATATTAATTTTTCCCTAATATTATCCTCTCTTTTTTTCATTTTGGTTATTTTGATTTATAATAGAGTAAAAATAGCTCCAAAATATCAGAAATAAAAAATAATAATACATATAAATATAATAAATAAATTATTGAAACCATCCAAAAGGTGGTGATAAGAAAGGAATTGGCAACATCATCATTAACATTTAATAGACTGTTAATATGACATTGACCAAGGAGGAGGTGAGATATGTATAGTATATACATATGTTCAAAAATAAATCATTATAGTTTTTTAATAACATTAATATTTCATTAAAATAATAATTATTTAATTTTATAATGTGTGGGAAAGAAAATAATAAAAATATTGAGGAATGATAGATTAAACTAAAAGTAAAAAGATGAAGGAATCGTACATCCTTCATTTTGTTGTTCCTTTTCTATAACCCTTAAAACCATGAAATATTGATGTTATATAACACTAAAACATTCCTATGTATTCATAGGGGATTAACGGTGAGAATTTTTGTAGATGTTTTCCTTTTATATGTTTAACAGAATTGGTTTTCCAGGGGGGTGGAGAGGGTGTCTTTATACTTTTAGGGAGGTGTTTTTTTAGGATAAAATATCAAATAAAATATTATTTACAAGGTAATAGTTTAGGAGTAAAATTTTATAACCTATTAAATATATTTTATTAAAGATACATATATTTTTTCTTTAAAAAAAATATAATCCAATTTTATTAGTTTATTAAAATGGAAAGTGGAAAAAATAAAAAAAAATGAATTTTTTAATTGAATACATTAGATTTTAGAATTTGGAAAATACTTTTTATGTTTGTATTATTAATATCAAGAAATATTTAACTCATTATGTTTTGTTATAAATCCCCAAATTTTAATATTTATTGGGTAATTGACACATATTTAATGATGTAATTAAAATATATCAGTGATGTAAACCCTATATTTTTAGTCTTCACATAAAAATTTATATTTTTATGAAAATTAAAAAAAATATCCCATATAAAATATTGACATGTTGATTCTAAAACGTATATTAATTTTAGAGAAAATAATTTTCTAACATCTGTAATGTTATTAATTAACATATAATTTGTGAATTTTATGAAAAAAAATAAATTCTAGTTTATTAAAAATATTATTATAATTTCGTTGAGTTTTTAATAATGATATTTATTTTATGAATTTAAAATATTTACATTTATTTCAATTAGTCACTATATATATTATTTATATGACATTTAAAAATGTTTTTGTCAATTTAATATTCCAATGGTCAGGTTACTATTCTTAATGGTCAAGTTACTATTCATAATGGTGATGTTACTATTCCAACAGTTATATTACCTTCTATACATACCCCTTAATTACTTAATTATACATTCACATCAATTCCTTAAATGTTTATGTCTTTTTAATATCTATAATGTCGATTAGATTACTATTATTTTTTTATTTTATTTTTTGACAACATTATTTTCAACTGCAATAATTCTAGGAGATCAAGGTGATCCATATTTTCCCATTGTGCTTGTTTTTTTTTCCCCATTGTAGTTTTTTATATTTTCTTATCTATATTTATTCTATGAATTTACTATTCCTGATTAAATAAATAATTTATTGTTAGTTTTTATTTTATGTTTCATGGTTTAATAATGTAATATAAATATATTTATGAAAAAAATTATTCATTAAGAAGGACTATTAGATATATATAATAGTTTGGGTTGTTACACCTCTCATAATATAGAATGACTTAATATCACATAGGAACCAATAATTTAATGATCTCTACCTATCACATTGTATGGTCTCTCTACTAAAAAACTTTAGTCACATACATAAATTTTAATCCTAGAATCTTGGGCCACCTCCCAAACAACAACTCATAGGTTCCCTAATAACTCCATCGGCAACCATAAATGATAATGAAATAAAAGAGGTTTTTTAATGGACAATACCTTCTGAGTCCATTACTTTGTGGGAAATTGGGTGTTAGAGGTATCATGGGAGGTCAAGGTGGATCATTTCAACACTTTGAAAAAATTCCAATTTTTCCAATTTTTCCAACAGTATCTCATCCCAATGGTGTTTCGCACCAATGGTGTCTCACATCAATAGTGTCTCACACTAAAGGTGTCTTGTGACAATGGTGTCTCACCATGGCAGTATCTCA
The DNA here is from genome assembly GCA_963277665.1 of Viscum album. Classification (NCBI taxonomy): domain Eukaryota; kingdom Viridiplantae; phylum Streptophyta; class Magnoliopsida; order Santalales; family Viscaceae; genus Viscum; species Viscum album. Next base: position 1,589,488,307 of record OY728161.1, on the reverse strand, counting down.
CCCCATTGGAGTCTCACCATGGTGGTAGATCACCCTAGTGGTGTCTCACCCAGGCGGTGTCTTGCTAGTGGTGCCTCATCTATCGGTGCCTCATCTGACGGTGCCTCGATGGCAGTGCCTTGTGCCTGATTGTAGGTCGCCTGAGAAGTGTATCTTCTGGTGGTTCCTCGTCTATAAGTACCTCACCTAGAGGTGCCTCACCTATTAGTGTCTCTTCCAACATTGTCTCACTGACGTTGGTAGGTGGTTCATCTTGATTGTGCCTCACTACTAATGGTGCCTCTTTTCCAAAAGTTTTCCATTTCTGCTACCAGTATCAGGTTTTCTTATTTTTATGAATTTTATGACAAGAATTGATATTAATGAATACATTTATGGATTTTAGAGTCATTTAAACAAAAATTAATTATATATTTATTTTCCCATAGGTTTCTTAGACTTTAAAATGGTCAAACCATGTGGTCTTGGTCAGATCTGCCTTTAATGGAAATATTAAACTATATCTAACTTTTTGTTGAATCAAATATGATCTTCTTAAGGTCAAGATACCATACCCTTCATAAATAAAATCTCATTTATATTGATATTGAATGTCCCCAAAGGCTTATTCCTTGTATAGTTTTCCTCAGTTTGGCTAATGAGTCCATAGAGAGCACCTGTGGTACGTGCGCCCCTGTTTCTTGTGCAACCAAGATGTGTCGATCATTCTTCTTCCAAGTAGTTTTCCTTCATCTTTCTAAATTTTTCATCATGTGGGATGTGTATATATATTTTTTTACTTGTGAATATAGTTTATTTCATATTAATAAAGATAATTGAACTATTTTAAAATCAATATATACAGGCCTAGGAAAAGTGATGCATGATCTTCCTATGTTTTGTTTTTTGGTTGATATTCTGATTCGTATGGGAAAACTACCCACTAAAAACCATGTCTATTGGGGGTCCTTGTTTTCTCACTATATGGTTTTTGTAATTCATGTCGTTTGGTTGTTTTTTGAATATTTATATATAAAAATATGGATAACCACGTATATTCGGCTAATAAATGGATTCCTTTTGATCTTACAGTTTCTGTGATAACCCCTAAACTAACAAGTGTAATTAAATAAGGGATTCCTTATTAAATCTGAAAATGTATTTTTCCTTGGAACATGAGGTGATGCGATGTGTGTGTTGTTGTGGTTTCTGTGTGTATGGGAAGTGGATGACATGTGGTTCTATAGTGGGGCTATGATGGGTGTGGTGTGATTGTGAAGCAGGGCAGTGGAAACTGTTTGTGTCATAATGTTTTCCGAGATGTGGTTGTGAGTTAGGGGTTGGTTTTGTTAATATGATGAACTGGATCGATGATTTTGAATAAAGAAAAGTGTTTTTTGGGTAATTTTTAAAGTCTTCTCCATTAATAACATTTAGAAAGATTCACCCCATATCTAGAGGTCTTTGTTTGATGTGTCATTAATGTGAAGTTCCTTAATTTACCATGATTTTTTACTGTGCTACTTGATATGTTCAGTTCCCTATAGTTTCTTGGGTAGCGATGGGATAAATGAATAATTGTTTAATAAATTTTGGAGTGACTTGGGTTGGTTTTGTTAATGGGATTAAAGTGTTTAGTTAATTAATAAATTAATTGGTTTTGAACGTAGAGGGAATTTGAATACATCTTAATTCATCAGGGATCTTCACCTTCTGTAATGACTATTGTAGATACTAATAAATGCATTTAGAGGCTACAGAAAAAGTGAAGGTGTTGTGAAATGGTTTTTTTCTGTGAAACCATAGTTTGGTCTAGATTGTTTGATATTATATATATATATATATATTTGTATTCTTTTGGTTTCTATACACTCCTCATCCATGTTTAGAACTATGTATCGAACTCCTATATAGTCATGCGGGGGCATTTTTTCAACATCCAGTGAAGAGTACGGATGGATGGGTACCCACTCTTTTTCTATATCTCTTCTAGGAAAGGTTGGTATGGAACAGATTGTGATTTTCAGTGGTTCGTTAGGGCTTTATATGGTAGTTTTGATGGTCTAGGTGATTTCGGGTGAGGTGGTTTGTGGCCCAGGTGTCTTCGAGAGAGATGTGATATCCCAGGTGTTTGCGGGTGAGCTGGTTGTCTCCCAAGTGTCTTTGGTATTAGTTTTTATTTATATTCCCCCATTTACTTTGGAATGATATGTGATGCGATTTGTTGAGAGTCCCAAGTTTTTGAGGGTGGGATGTGTTTGGAGGGACAGGTGTGTGCGGTCAGGATTTGATGTGGTATACGAAAGGGATGGGAATGCGAGGATGTACAACATCAAGTGAGAGTTTGATACCAGTTGGAAAGCAGTGTGGGGTACCCTATAATCTATGTGAATTATATTATATTACTTGAATAGTGTTACTTGGTGAGTGTTCCTTGGTGAGGTTGGGTTTTGTTTCTATACCTGTTTAGGTATTGTTTGGTTTTGTTGTTTCCTCATAGGGGAATTATTATGCTTCTTTAAAATGTGCATGAGAGACTTTGGTTTCCTAATGAGTATACTTTTATGTTCAATCTATATATATAACTATTTTCAGGTTTCTAAGAGGATTTCGCATACTGTGTTGGACCCTACTAGATCAAATTCTTGACAGTTTTTGGGTCACTGCTTAGCTTTACCTTTGGGGTATTTTACATTGGAGACTTTATTGTATTTTCATATGTTCTATTTATACATGCATGTGGGAAGGTTTGGATTTATTTTCTATATGTGTTAGAGTTTTTTTGGATGATTTATCTTATTTCCTGATCATATTTCTTAAAAAGGGTAATTCCTCCCATACTATGAAATTTGTACACCCTTGGTGCTAGTAACCAACCAGGGGCCTACTGGAAGTGGGAATCAGGAGTAATTATCTCCCTTTATTTATTTCTAGCCTTGGAGGGGTATCTTTGGAGGGAGTGGGTCATGAAAGAGTGTTATTAAAGGTGATGATTGAGATATAGGATGGACTTTGGAGTTAGGAACAGTGAGGGTTGTATGGAGTGGTATGGAAAAAGTTCCAATTGACCTTAGTGCGTGACATGGACTAGGGATATTGGGTAAGACATGGGATTTTAGAGTCCCTCGTGATCCAATGCACAAACTCTGAGCATATTGAATGGATAAGTGAGATGGACCTGCTTTCAGGGTAGAGACATAGGAAAGGTACATGCATCATAATGAATTGTGTTCTTGTTTGAATTTGGTTGTTTGGGGATGGTTATAATGGATAAAATGAATAAAATGAATTAAAAAATCTTAATAAAATTCCATACTTCCTATGAATAGGAAATTTTTGTTTTCCTTTCTGCTTTGGATCATGGTCTCCATCCGCGTGTGGATCAGGCAGTGGAGGTTCACCAGGTTGATTTGGTTGATCATCGTAGGGTTGATCTGGCTGAGATGGATGACCAATGGAAAATCACTTTTCATTATTTCTAGAGAAATACTTTGGGGATGTATGAGGGTAGTGTTTCAGAAATAGAGAAAAATATTTGGAAACAGTATTCATAGATCACCTTCAGTTTGATATAGGTCCCAAAAGGGTATATGGTCCCTTTGGAAGTCAGTTAGAAATGGGGACTCGGGAATCAGTAGTGGACACTGTATCTGGGGGAGTGGAAGGGGGTGTACATTTTTTGTCTTTACTTCCATAAGGAGTTCTGAGAATAGTTTTTTTCATCTACCATTAAGGCTAATAAGAGATAGGAACTAATCTTCCTTCAATAGAGGAGTATGTTTGTGTGAGAGTTGTGAATAAAGTTCAAGGACCTTCTATGTTTTTTCCCAAACCTTTTTCTAGATGAGGGTTCTCATGCAAGATAACTCTTGGATGCACTTTATTATGATATATAATATGTTGTTACTAATTTTAAATTTCCAACATATCTATAGGTCGAAAAAACATAGGTTATAGAGCAGATGCACTCGTGGGGAGATCTAGTGAGGTAGACGATCCAATAGATTTCTTAGATAGGAAGAGTTGTCAGTGGAAGATCTCAAGTACTAAGACCTTTAAGTTTTTGATTGGAAGGGAGTCAACCTCAACAGCTTCCTTCCTAGGGTTATGGTGCAATTCATTTCCATGATTTTCCTATGATTTTTCCCCAGTATGTGTTTGGTTTTGGGGTTCATAGTCATCACCAGATCCAATGCCCATTTGTTCCTGGAGCTTAGTTTGGTGGAGGTGGATAGGCTTAGAGTCAACCCCATCAGTAGTTTCTAGTGAGACCATTTCAGCAGTAGGGGTAGTTGGTTTATGCTCTTCTAAGGGGGGTGGACTAGGTAGAGGCTGACCTCAAGATGTTCCTCTTGTTTAGGGACCTCAACCTGATTGTGGATGTATAGGTGGTCACTAGTAGAGAGGTAGAGAAGTTGGGCATGGTAAGTTGTATGCAGTGGAGGGAGTAGATCCATTAGGGCCGAAGATCGTCATAGGTACGATCATTTTTTTTAATACCCCTGTTTGTACCTTATTTGATTCATGAGAATTTCAATCCTTTTTTTGAACCCACTCTGTCCCATTCTCTGGGACTAGGCAGAGATATTCTTCTCATTACCTTGGTGTTGAATATTCTAGTCAGAGGCTAAATCTTCTTGTTTGATGTGTGTTGGGGGTGTAGACTGATGTTGAGACCACATCTGTACCTTAGGTAACTTTTCGTGCTACATATCTTACCGTATGATGTCATCATTAGCATTTAATGGTTGTATTATTAATGTGTTTTTATCAACTTCTTTCATATCAGAGTCATTTATTTAGATATGGATGGCCAATGTGTGGTTTTTGTTAGTGAGTGGGGTTTTCAGGTGGTCACTCAGTGTGTGTATCCCCTTATTTCCTTGTTGGCTAAGCTATTAGTAGAATTAGGGGACACAAAAATGGTGGAGTTTCCCTAGGGTTTTGGGGAGTTCTTGGATGTTTTCCTCAAAATGGTTGTGACGATACCCCCTTGACGTGATGTGGAGTTCGAGATAGACTTAAATCATGATGCTTCTCTGATTTCGATGGATCCTTATCAGATGGTACCTTCTAAGTTGTGGGAGTTGAGTTTTCAGGTATATGACCTAATATAATTTTTTTTATATATCCTAGTTTTTCATCATGGGGTGTTTCAGTGTTTTTCTTAAATAAGGTGGACGGTGGTATGAGGTTTTGTATAGACTACCAAAGTTTGAATTAGGGGATTCTCAATAATGATTACCCTCTTCCAAGGATATATGATCTTTTCAAATAGCTGATAGGGGAGATTTGGTTTTCTAAGATCGATCTACAGTCTAGATAACACCAGTTCAGTGTGAAGGATGGCAATATCCCAAATAATACCTTCAAATATGGGTATGGGAACATCGAGTTTGTAGTCATGTCATTTGGTGTTATGAACACACTAGGCATATTAATGGGGCTTATGAACTCTATGTTCCATGAGATCCTAGATATTTTTGCCATCATATTAATCAATGATATTTAATCTACTCGAAGTTAGAGGAGGATCATGAAAATAATCTTAGAACTATTTTGTGGGTTATTCAATACCACCAACTCTATGGAAAGTTTTCCAAGTGTAAGTTCGGGCCACAAGGGTTGCATTTCCTTAGGAATGTGGTGTCTTAGTAGGGTATGGTTGTAGACTCATCTAAGTTTGAATTAGTTTTTTCTTGGATATCACCCAAGAACATGGTATAGGTTTGCAGTTTCCTTGGTCTTGTAAGCTATTATAAAATGTTTGTACCTGATTTATCTCAAGTAGAATCCTCGTTGATATCCTTGACTAGAAAGGACCAAGAATGTTTGTGAAGTGATCAGTGATAATCAGTGTTTGTTTTCCACAAATTAAGTTGGTCAGTACCCCATTTCTATAGTTTCCTAAGGAAGAGGTAATGTTTGAGGTATTTTATGATGCTTCTCATATGGATTTGGGGTGTGTTCTGATGCAGCAGTAGGCAGTGATCTCTTCTAGATCTAGATAGTAACATCCCCATGAGCTTAACTATACCACCCACATTATGGAGTTAACATCCGTTTTGTTTTCTCTAATGTTGTGGAGACACTACCTCATTGGGGAGTGCTTTGTGGTCTTCACAGATCACAAGATTTTGAGTTATATATTTTCCCAGTGTGATCTGAATCTATGACAGTGGAGGTGGATAGAGTTTCTTTAGGACTATAATTTTTAGATCTCTTAAACCTTAATAAAGGGGAATATTGTGGCTGATGATTTGAGAAGAATGTCACCAAATGATGTTATTTGGGAGTTTGCATATGCTTGGAGAGTGATGGAGGAATTGGAATCTGTCACGACCTGCCTTCACCAAGATGAGGGAAGGGATAGAAAACTGTTAGACCCTTCCTTCTTGAAGTTGAAGGAGAGATAATGACCCCCAAGTCCTTCCATAGATAGGCCCCGGTGTGGTGAATAGAACCAAGGGTATATAATCACACGTAATATGGAAGGCATTTCCCTTTTTTATAGAAAAAATATCGGGAGATAAAATGGTAAATCTCAACCAACTCCAAAAACTGAAAGAAAAAAATTAAAGCCAAAAATTCATTCCCCACATGCATGTTCAAAGTAAAGTGCTACAAAATAAAAGAAAACCTTGAAGGAAAGTAACCAAATAATAGAAAAACAGCGGCAACCATGAATCCCAAACATATCCTATAACCCCAAGCTAGTAGTACCCAGCCTGATCTCCAACCTTCTCCAAGTGAGCTGATAAAAAGTTTATAAATATGTAGGGTGAGTATACATGTATTCTCAGTAGGGAAAACAAAAAGATCTTGTGCAAAAGTGTGGAGGCCTTCTAATTCCCCATGAGAAAACAGAGATAACAAAATCACGTATCAAGGAAACTAATACATCAATATTTGGGTACCCCACACTACTTTTCCACTGATTATTGAAGACATCCTACGTGTCAAACCTACCCCACCATTCTCACTTTACTCCCACTACTACCCCAACAACAACCTCACCATCCACCTCAACCACACATCCCTCCCACAAACACATGGGACACCACAACCACACATCCCGCCCGTAGACACTTGGGCCACCACAACCACACTTAACCATGCTCACAAACACCAGGGCCAGAACAACCATATATAACCACGCCTACAGACACCTGGTTCAGAATAACTACCACTACACCTAGAGACACATGGGCCTTATACCGAGACACTTGGGAAACAAACCTACCCACACACACCTGGGAAAACCACCATAACATACCCTACCCAAAGAGTCATGGTAGATAATGGACCTCGGGCTATCATAGCCTTCCCTAAGAGTCTTGGGCTACCCGGTAGAGGGATCATAAAAGGATATAATAACCATCCACTCATAGGAGTGTTGGTAAAAACACCCTCCCCCATGAAATGAAGGTGTTCAGCATGAAGTGCTCAACGTGAGTGGGGTGCGTATAAGAAACACAAAAACATAAAATTTACATATAGATAATCAACCACTCACCCCAACCTAAGGGTTCTAAAACCATCCCTTCCAAAAAAAAACCCATTAATATTCATACATGCACAAAATCACAACAATCACAAAGAGAGAACCACCCATTGAATCCATTCTTGTTATCATGTTCAAGTTATTTTGTTATAAATAATTCTCCACTATTGGGAAACTAATAGGCACATTCACAAGTCATAGAAAATATGGATTGAAGAAGAAAATATCAAAATAGTAATTTAATCATTAACACACAGTTATCTTGTAAATTCACAAAAAAAGGGATCCATGAGATCCCTCAAAGTACTAGAACCAAAAGAAGCCCCAACAAACGAACCCACGCGACATCAGATCTGCAAACCAAAAACCGAACAACGAGGGATCCCATCCCCATCCACGTCACCCCACAAGCATCAAGAAGAACAACCGTAATTATTGGAAGAACATAAAAAGGGAGATTTTAGATTTAACTAAACCATTTATAAATTTTCTTCCTTCTATTTGGTTAACCACGGTGATCACACAAGGATTCTTATTCCTTGGTCATCCATTTAATCAACTGAGTTTACGTGATTAACCAGTTTACATGTCACATTTATTCAATCATAGGATTAACCATAAAAAACATAGGTTCATTACTACATAATAAAGCACCACAAAAGGCCATGATTTTCAATGGGCATAATCCCATACAGATTACAACATATAAACAGAGAAATAGAGTTCAGCATCATAATCAAGAAACACACCCCTTCATTCTTAAAAAAACATTTATTATCTTCATTAAGGTTAAGTTTCATCCACACCCTGAGGAAACATTACCATACCCACCCAAAATGATATACAATAAATAGAGATGAATAAAACCCTACTTGGATGATAAATGATCGAATTTTTTTCCTCGTGCCAAGAATTGGGGATGCACGACTTGTAGAAGAAGAACTCCAAGGACTCCAATGATGAGTGGGAAGGACTCCATCACATGTGCATGATTCGTCTTCTGAAGAGGGACTCTAAACACACCATGTAGTGGAAAAAGACTAGGGAAGAAGAAGATCTCGGGTGATAAAAGTACTGATCCTATAGTTACAGGATATGAAAATCTCGACCCACTTAAAAGGTGGATCTTGGTTTCACCACGCAGTTGGGTGGCTACACATGATGGAATTAATTATTATTTAATAATTATCCTCAATGATGTTGGAGATAATAGTTTTGAGTTAATATATATACTTTAAACAGAGAAAACCACATAACATGGGGAAGCTGGAAGGCATGTGGAAATTTGTGACACTGAGGAAAAACCCACACGTTTTGGTAACTAAAGGGTCACCCGAATCTTGGGGATTTAAAAAATATTTTACTAGCTTTAAATTGATTTAAAAAGGGTATTAAAAAGATTTTATGTCAAAATATATGTTATGGGAGTGAAACTGAAAAAACATGGAAACTAGAAAAAAAGCATAGGGTGGGAGACACAGTGCCACCATAATGGTGCCACCAGTTCAATGAGACACCATTAGTGGTGCCACTGTTTCGGTGTGTGTCCATGATGGGTGCGACCATGGTGTTTCCATCATCACATTTCCACCTTCATGGTGCCACCATCATGGCACCACTATTTAGGTTGAACCGTGTGGTGGCACTGAGTTTTTGGAAAACTCCTTAATGACTCATTTTTAGTCCCCAGGATACCTCATACACCAAAAAATTTGGAAAAGTAATGGACTGGGATATTCCATTCCATTACATTAGATACCTATAAAATTATTCTCATCCTTGATAATCCAATATTAAACCTGAAGAAAAGAGAGGGGTCCGAACAACCACCTCCTAAGATACCTATCAGGGAGAAAATCACCCTAGAGTTGATCTAAAGTCAGAACAAACCTTGAAATCTAGGAGTATCTCTCACAACCATGTCCTAAAAAACTATTTAAACACTAAGAAACCACATAAAAACAGAAGTAATGTAGAGACCCAAAGCCTGACGTACATGGACATTACATTACTTTTGCAGAATACTTAATACAAAACAAAAACAAACACACAAGGACCGTAATAGTTTAGTGTCTTTGGAAACTTGGAAGGTAATCTTCTAATTGTGGTGAAAGATCTTCAAAATCTCCCTTAAAGATCTTCCCCCTTTTTTAACCTAAAACCTTTCTTTCTATCCTGGGGAAAAGAAAACATAAAAAGGGTGAGCTCAAATGCTCAGTAAGGGTAAGCATGGATAAAATAAAACATACCATATACATTTGAACTTAAAAACATGAAAATAATTTTTAAACATAAAAAGCTTGAGAAATGACATAAAACATGGAAGTACGTATGGAGTAGATCATAAAGAAACATTAAGAATGATAAAATAGCATGAGAATAAAACATGTAATTGTGGAAACCATTCAACACATGTCATGATTTCCATAGTATCCAAGGCATTGCTGCCATGACTATCTTGGTGGACAAAGTCCCTTTCGGAATCAAGTTCACTCCTCGTTTCAGTCCTGTAACACTGAACCAGATTAACTTACTGTTCTAGCCATGTCTATCTCATGAGATATAAATATTTCCCCAATTCATTGGAGGGAGATATAGGTCCCACCCATCTCATAATGAAATCATTCTTACTTGTGCCACAAAATAAACATACATCATTCATAATAACCCAATAAATAAAATGGGTTTCATAAACATCATCCCATCATCACATAATCCATATAAAAGAAATGGATATCATTTCATAATAAGAAAATTTAGACCATGTAAATCATAGATACATTACACTTGAAACATAAACATGTGAAATAATGTCATCTTAGATGAAAATGATTTTGATAAAACACTTTAAATGAATTCTTGAGGAAAATATCCTTTTTCCTTCAAAATCATTTTCTTTTCACAAAATTTAATGCAATTTTAGAAGATAAGGTTTTTGTTGAAAATATTCATGAAATCTTTTGAAGGAATCTTCATGAAAATAAGGCTTTATAAAACCATAAAAATCTTTTCATGCCGTATACGTTAAAAAATACATTCTTATCATACTTTTATCGGAAAAGTCAAAAAAGTACCTCGTAACGTAAACAAAAGAAAGATTCCTTAAATACCATGTAGTAAAATCCAAAAGTGGGTAAAAAGGAATTTAAACATACATGAAACCATTTTTATGAAACATGGACATGGATGATAACAATAACCCTAGTAAATAATTAAGAAATAAGCAATCTCGGATAAAAATGAGATTTTCAAAATTATCCCTTACCTTAGGTCTGATATGCTTCGTACATATCTGAACCCCCTGTATAATGATTTAATAAATGTTATTGACTTATTAAAGAATCATATTCATTGTAATTATATCATATATGGTCTACTTATGACTTTATATTACCTGTTCTTTTGTAATTTCATGTTAATGTAGCATTTTGGGTAAAATCGTCTCATTTGTCATTCGTGTTTTAACTTGTAATTATTAATATGATTACATGGATCATGATTACTTATATCCATAATATAAAACATGATTTATATATAATATATATTCAGAATATACATATATATAATATATCGATAAATGGAAAGAAATACATTGTTCATGGAGACGGTAGGTCGTACGTACGCATGAACGCTGTTTTCGTTTCCTTATTGAATTGAATGGAATTAAGTAGATAACATACATATATATATACATAAATCCAGTATCATTATTATGTCATATATTTCATTATTACTTATTATATATACTTTATAATCATTCATGAATGGTTAATCATTGAGAATGAATCTCATCGCGTCGTGGAGACGGTAGTCCGTACGTACGCACGAGCGATGATATCATTCCCATGATCGTGTAATTGTATTCAATTGTATGTATAATATTTAATAATAAATATCACTTTACAATAATCATATATAGTAATTATTTACACCATTATACCCATCCAAGTAAGGTGGTGGTGGAAAATAGATTACACAACGGTGTGGAGACGGTATTCCGTACGTACGCACGCGCGGTGATTTCATTTTACGTAGGATGGATAAATTGTGAAATAGGTTTGTTTCATACTTATAATAACATATCAGTATATGAGTGATACTGATTTTATTACTTCATAATGAAAAAACTAAAGAAGAATAAGTGGAAGAAGAAATAAAGTTGAATGAATCGGTAACGAACATTACCTCTTCTTTGAAGCGCCTCTTTGAGACCTCCTCTTAGGGAACTAAAATTGGTCTTTGAAGAATAAAAGGACCTCTAGGATGTTTCTAGGGAAGTGTAGAAGAGAATTTGGCAGGGTTTGGCTGATCGTGAAGGCTCAAATTGGTGTGAGGAAGAGAGGGAGGAGGTGCCCTTTTATAAGGGAGGAGAGGGGCACCTTTGGAAATATTAAAAATATTAATTTATAATAAATCTAACCCCACTTAAAAACCTCCAAAAATGACTCATATTCGAATATAAGATGATATAGGGTTGTAATCTCATCAACCAATAAAATTTAGACATGTTAGGAAATTATTTTAAACACTATCAACTTGATTTATCCTTACTTAATCAATTTTATTTTATTTGTGGTAATAACATTCTAAATTTTAACTTATAACAAAAAATTAATTATTTTTTTTAATTGTCCATAATTTGATACTTTATAACATTTTAGACCATATAAAGTTAAATTTATAATTTTTAAATATTTTTGTGATTTTTAAACAATTTTTTAATATGTTATTTTTATAAAATAACAATACTGTCAATTTTGACACTATTCATTTATATGAATTTAAATAAAATATATACAGAATATATGTTCGAAATAAAATCTTTAATAGTTTTATAAAAGGTCATATCTCTCTATAAAATTAGTTGATAACATTAAATAGTTCATATAATATTTATTTTATTATTTTTAAAACCATTTATTTGGTTTATCTCTTAATAAAATAATTACTACAACATTTTTGTATAATTATATAATATACTTATATGTTTCATAAAAATTAAAAATAAAATCTTATGATGAAGATAAATCTATTAAATTCCATAATAATACTTTTACTTGAATTTATCATCTTAAAATCAAAATATTTAAATTGTTATATTTTTTAAATTATGAAGGTGACAACTTTGGCATCATTTAAAATAAAATAATATAAGTGTCATAATTGATTGTATAAGGCTCCAAATGGTTGAATATTAGACCATTGGATGATCATAGTTTAAATTTACATGACCAATAAGTTTTGGTCAGGGTTTTGTGCCTTTTATGGTCACTATTAGTTTAATAAAAACTATATTCTTGATTTTTCACTAGTTAAATAATTTCTGCATCACTATTGTGTCACAATTAATGATAATTATTTAATCCCAAAAAATTCTAAATAAATTCTCATGATGTAGATAATTTTTTTATATTTCTGTAGACTATTAATGTTCGAAGTTTCATGAAGTTTATCACTAACTTAAAATTATTATACTTATAGTATTTGAGAGAGTGACATGTTGTCACTTTCTTTGGTTTTAATAATAATTAAATTATTTTCATGGAAAAAAATCCATTAAATGAATCTAATCCGACCCTTAGGTGATATGGGTCGACTTTTAGTCATCCAATAGAATTTTTCCAAGTGTTAGGGTAATTTCATAATATTATATTTACCCTTAATTACCCGATTTACCATTAACTATGGTAAATAAATTTTACCGTAGTTACTATTCATAATTCCCAAAAATAAAAAGTAGCTTATTAACATAATTTGGACCCACTGATTCCAAATATGGAATCCATTTTTCCAAATTCAATACAAAAAAATTTCAGAAATTAAATTAAAATTAATCCTGTTGTCGAAAGAAAACGGGTTTTCTTTAAAACATTGCAAAAGATTGAATTGATTTAACCTACGAATTTAATGTAAAATCATAGCTAATGACATACATTATATTAAATGGTAAATATATATTCTATTTATACATTAAAACCATTAAAAATTATAATTTAACCATATAAATTATTGCGATGAAAAAAGTTGTTTTTAATTAAAATATAGCGTGTTTTTACTATTCATCAAAATATGAAAGTTACCAGAATAATATGAAAAATTTATCCAAAGTAAATTTTTATTTCTTTATTTCAAATAATAATTATATTTTGTCAAATGTAACTTATAAACATTACAAAAACTAGATTTAAAGTGGGTGCACCATCAAAAGGCGACAAAACTGTATTTTTTGAAAAATACATATTTTACCCAAAAAATTTATTTTGTTCTTATACCATGTTCTAGAAAATGTGTAAGATGAATAATAATGTTATAAAATTAAAATTTTAGTTAATAATATTCATAACGGCTAGTTCATAACAATATTATAATAATATGTTGTATTTTAGTAAAACATGGTATTGCGTACAACACACGCTATCAGGGAAGGTCACGATTGCATGTAATGCAAGCCAAGTCAGGGTTGCATGTAGTTCAGGACTCCTTTGTTGTTGCGTATAACAGAATCCAACCATATTTTATTTATACATTGAATATATATATATATATATATATACACTCAATGTTGCGTAGAATAACTTCTATCAAACAAACATGAAATTGTGTGTAACACGAGCCAAGAATAGTGTTGCGTATACTACAAGCTAATACGGTGTTGCGTATAGCGCATGATAATCTTGGTGTATCGTACAACAAAATATATTAATGAAATTAAAAATAATGTATCTTATAAAATCTCGGGTTGTTACATTCTACCCCCCTTAAAATGAATTTTGCCCTCGAAATTCGTCGGGGTAATAAATTGTTTACTATTCATAGAAACCCACATCGTAAAAAGAAATACCAAAAACTGAACTTTAAAAACTAAAGTATGAAATATAACAGTTACCCAAATTAACTCATCACTGGGTTTCCATATAGGATAACATTGGTGAAAATATGGATATGGAAGAGAAATCTAACCATCATGTTCTGATAGAGAGTGGTAGAGAACATGGCTATGAAAAAGCCAACAATCACAAAGCCATAAATTTGTGATGATCTAAGGTACCATCTGATTCATCGGATATAAAGGCACTAGGACAACATTTTTAGTTCTCAAGATCATTTCCCTAACGATGATGAAATTGGAATTAGAAGAAATACTTTCGTGATTTTGGTATAGTCTCACCATTGGTCATTCTTTGGATAATTTCCACTTCATCTCTTAAAGAAATGAAGTTGAATTTGTCATTCATGATGTGTTAGCATATCATGTGATAGAATGATGGGTCATTCCATCTGTATCAAACAAAAGGTTATAAAAGTTATCAAAAAAATACATAAGTCCATCTATAGTGATATTAATCATATATGGTTCCTAAAATGGACTTATACTTCATATATCATACTGCTTAATATAATAAAACTAGTTTGTACTAAACAGGGACTTCCTGTAGGCCCGTGGTAGGCAATAAAGGCCAGTCACACTTTGGTTGTGAGTTCGATTCCCACAGCCTTGTCCGACGCGATGGGCTGTCGCCCGTCCTGCAGGTTGTCCTTTTTCTAAAACTACATTACTATAACATCCCATCAATAATATCAAAAAAAAGTTTTATCCTTAAACAATACTAACTTATGTACAACATAATTCATTCCAATATTTAGGCTTATCTAAAATACTTCGGTCCAAGATCATAGTATAAAGAAAATGATTACTTGAAATGTCAACAACCAAGCATGCGAATATCATCATTTATCCCCCATATATCTTGTTTGTCACATTCCAATCATGTGAATACCTTAATCATGTATTCTCTTGAAAAATGAATACCCATTGAACCATAGTGAAAACATGAATGCAGTTAAAAGTTAACACTTTCCACATACCAAAATCCTCAAAATTCTATATACTCAAACCATGATATCACTTAGTCCTTATATCAATCATGAGCTCATGTATACTGTCAAACATTTCGTTTTCTCCTTATCCCTTCATTATGCGCATATCATCTGCTTTCCAAAATATTTGAATCACTTTTCATGGTTACCGGTACCTTAGAATTATTGAAAACCACAATAGACTAATACAAAAATATTCCAATACACAATAAAATTACCTCAACAACATTATTATTGAATACCAATACATAAACACTTCAATCCATCCTCTTCAATGATTGTACTAGAATAAGTCCTTCCTTGATTTAGAAGTAACTTTTTAGGTCAGGGCATTGAGTTGGGTAATGACCATGTTCTCCACAAATAATACATTGAACTCCATAACAGTCTATCACTCTATGACCCTTTTCTCCACACAGATAACATCAGTCCCTCCATTTGAGGTATTCCTCAAGGTTCGTCTTCCCTTCTTTAGAAATATCAATATTCCTTTCTTTATGCTCCTCAGCATGCGAACATGCATAATAGTCTATCTTCCTCTTATTTGATGAATTAGGCATACCACTAAATTTTACCTTGTTAATCATATATCGTGATAACTGATTCGGCATAATCACAATATCTTTCTCTCTAGGAATTACACAATTTTTTTGCTCATAGTCACCAATTTGTCCATTGGATTCAATGTTAACCGAATTCCTTCTGGTTTCCTCCATTAACTAAAACAAAAAAAGAATTCTATGAGAGGCAAAATAATGCTAGAGAAAACAACATAGTAAAGGGGGAGTACCCTCAATATCTAACATCTTGGGTTAAATTATAAGATCCTTAGCTCAATTCTAGGACTATAACCTATATGTATACTTAACCTTAGAGACATGTCTAGACATACCTTAGAAATATCTCTAGGGAACTCACTAACGTTTTCGCATCCTAGTTTCCAAAGGTTGACTAAACCTTTCCTCTGATACCAACTGTAGAGAACCGAAGCCTGACGTACATGGACATTACATTACTTTTTCGGAATACTTAATACATAACAAAAACAGAAACACAAGGACCCTAATAGTTTAGTGTCTTTGGAAACTTGGAAGGTAATCTTCTAATCGTGGTGAAAGATCTTCAACATCTCCCTTAAAGATCTTCCCCCTTTTTTCACCTTAAACCTTTCTTTCTATCCTGGGGAAAAGAAAATATAAAAAGGGTGAGCTCAAATGCTCAGTAAGGGTAAGAATGGATAAAATAAAACATACCATATACATTTGAACTTACAAACATGAACATAATTTTTAAACATCAAAAGCATGAGCAATGACATATAACATGGAAGTAAGTATGGCGTAGATCATAAAGAAACATTAAGAATGATAAAATAGCATGGGAATAAAACATGTAATTGTGGAAACCATTCAGAACATGTCATGATTTCCATAGTAGCCAAGGTATTGCTGCCAATACTATCTTGGTGGACAAAGTCCCTTTCTAAATCGAGTTCACTCCTCGTTTCAGTCCTGTAACACTGAACCGGATTAACTTACCATTCTATCCATGTCTATCTCATGAGATATAAATATTTACCCAATGCATTGGAGGGAGATATAGGTCCCACCCATCTCATAATGAAATCATTCTTACTTGTGCCACAAAATAAACATACATCATTTATAATAACCCAATAAATAAAATGGGTTTCATAAACATCATCCCATCATCACATAATCCATATAAAATAAATGGATATCATTTCATAATAAGAAAATTGAAACCATGTAAATCATAGAGACATTACACTTGAAACATAAACATGTGAAATAATGTCATCTTAGATGAAAATGATTTTGATAAAACAATTTAAATGAATTCTTTAGGAAAATATCCTTTTTCATTCAAAATCATTTTTTTCACAAAATGTCATGAAATTTTAGAAGAAAAGGTTTTTTTGAAAATAGTCATGAAATATTTTGAAGTAATCTTCATGAAAATAAGTCTTTATAAAACCATAAAAATCCTTTCATGTCGTATACATTAAAAAATACATTCTTATCGTACTTTTGTCGGAAAATCCAAAAAAGTACCTAGTAACGTAAACAAAAGAAAGATTCCTTAAATACCATGTAGTAAAAGTCAAAAGTGGGTAAAAAGGACTTTAAACATACATGAAACCATTTTTATGAAACATGGACATGGATGATAACAATAACCCCATTAAATAATTACGAATAAGCAATCTCGAATAAAAATGAGATTTGCAAAATTATCCCTTACCTTAGGTCTGATATGCTTTGTACTTATCTGAAACCCCTGTATAATGATTTAAATAATGTTATTGACTTATTAAAGAATCATATTCATTGTTATTATATCATATATGGTCCACTTATGACTTTATATTACCCGTTATTTTGTAAATTCATGTTAAAGTAGCGTTTTGGGTAAAATCGTCACATTTGTCGTTCGTGTTTTAACATATAATTATTAATATGATTACTTGGATCATGATTACTTATATCCAGAATGTAAAACATGATTTATATATAATATATATTCAGAATATACATATATATAATATATCGATAAATGGAAAGAAATACACCGTTCATGGAGACGGTAGGCCGTACGTACGCATGAACGCTGTTTTCGTTTCCTTATTGAATTGAAACGAATTAAGTAGATGACATACATATATATATATACATAAATCTAGTATCATTATTATGTCATATATTTCATGATTACTTATTATATATACTTTATAATCATTCATGAATGGTTAATCATTGAGAATGAATCTCATCGCGGCGTGGAGACGGTAGTCCGTACGTACGCACGAGCGATGATATCATTCCTATGATCGTGGAATTTTATTAAAGTGTATGTATAATATTTAAGAATAAATATAACTTTACAATACTCATATATAGTCATTATTTACACCATTATACCCATCCAAGTAAGGTGGTGGTGGAAAATAGATTACACCACGGCGTGGAGACGGTATTCCGTACGTACGCACGCGCGGTGATTTCATTTTCCATAGGATGGATAAATTGTGAAATAGGGTTGTTTCATACTTATAATAACATATAATTATATGAGTGATACTGATGTTATTACTTCATTATGAAACAACTAAAGAAGAAGAAGTAGAATAAGAAATAAAGTTGAAAGAATCGGTAATGAACATTACCGTTTCTTTGAAGCGCCTCTTTGAGACCTCCACTTAAGGCACTACAATTGGTCTTTGAAGAAGACCAAGACCTCTAGTATGTTTCTAGGGAAGTGGAGAAGAGAATTTGGCCGGGGTTGACCAAGCGTGAAGGCTCAAATTGGTGTGAGGAAGAGAGGGATGAGGTGCCCTTTTATAAGGGAGGAGAGGGGCACCTTTGGAAATCTGAAAAATATTAGTTTATAATAAATCTAACCCCACTTAAAAACCTCTAAAAATGACTCATATTCGAATATAAGATGAGATAGGGTTGTAATATGATCAACCAATAAAATTTATACATGTTAGGAAATTATTTTAAACATTATCAACTTGATTTTCCTTACCTAATCAATTTAATTTTATTTGTGGTAATAACATTCTAAATTTTAAATTATAACAAAAAACTACTTATTTTTTGTGAATTGTCCATAATATGATACTTTATAACATTTTAGACCATATAAATTTAAATTTATAATTTTGAAATATTTTTGTGATTTTTAAACAATTTTATAATATGTTATTTTTATAAAATAACAATAGTGTCAATTTTGACACTATTCATTTATATGAATTTAAATAAAATATATACATAAGATATGTTCGAACTAAAAGCTTTAATAGTTTCATAAAATGCCATATGTATCTATAAAATTAGTAGAGAAAATTAAATCACTACTAGAAACAGGGGTTATCCCCAAAGAACTGTACCGACGGTTTTTTAAACCGTGGGAATGGCCTGATTCAAGGTAACCTATAACTACAGTTTATTAATAACCGTGGGTGTATAAATTCTACCCCCATGGTTTTTATTGAACTGTTTCAATAGAGGGCCCGATATTCTGCCCTACCCCTGCTCGATCTCCTTCACTCATCGGGTTGTAACTCCCCCCCCCCATCTAGTCCCTCCCCGGTGTTTCCTTCAATTGAATCCCCTTACCCACCTCCGGTCGGCGATCATCACCCCTCCTCCAGACAGCGCACATCCCCCATCCTCATCCTCCTCCAGTCCATGCACATCCCCCCTCCTTCTCTGGTCTGCACGCTCCCCCCTCCTCCAGTTGATGAAATATTAAAGTTGAGCAATTTCTCCTAGGTCGAGCGACTTCCTCACTCAATCGATGACCAAAACTTTATAGGGCTTTTGATCTTGGGAGTAATATTATCCCTATATGTGTCATCTGCACGCAGTTGGGTGCTTTTAACCCATGGCTTGTCGGTAAGTGTTCTCACTTTTGGGGTCCCAATAGATTGCTTGATTCTTTGTATCTGGGTTTCTAATTTATTAAAGATGTCTTCATAGGTCTTTAAGAGTATTATTCCATGGATGATGCCCTCTAAAATTAATCACGCTCCGTATAAAGGTAGGTGACTCTTTGTATTTTCTGTCATTTATCAAACCACACATTCTTGATGATTTTAATAGAATTTTTAATGTAAATTTATGGTATTTAATGTTCATGAGGATTGCTATTAATCATACTTTCACTCTTTATTTCTTAAATCTGTGGTGTAAGGGTTGTTTAAAATTATAAAAACACATTGGTTTTACATGTCACCAACCATGTGTTTGATTTAATGAATCATATGACTTTCCATGAAATACATGGCTGTGTTTTAGTGGAATTATTACCCTTGATTTATAATGATTTATAAAAAAATTCTGGAGAGAAAATTCTTAGGAAATCTGTTGTTTGGCGAAAGTGGATAGTATTGACCAAATTAATGCTGTTTTTGTCTATTATGGGATGATGACTTTGTTTTATGTAAGGAAAACCAGTTTTAAGGAATCTTAGAATTTTGTTATTATAGATGGTACCTTTTATCATGGTTGAACTTCTTGGATTACTTGTACCAAAATAGTGGCACATGGGAAGCCTTGGGTATTTATGGGGGAACCTAGTACAAGTACTCCTCTAGATTTACGGGACCTCCCGACCCAACAAATATTGGTTGCATGGGCCATCGTGAACATGCAAGTGCATGATAGGTCATGGGTTGTGGATGCTACTTGGACTTCCCACCGGGTGCATGCTAGTGCATGATAGGTCATGACTAGTGGATGTTACTTGTATTGCCCATGATGGTGAACACTAGGGCATGATGAGACTCTACCTCATAGATCTCTACAAATATAGCATATGGAAATTTTTTTAGTAAGGATCCTAGTCTTCTCAACCTCTACACATAAGTATTCTCATATGGCATGTTCTTGGCTTTCAATTTACTTTAATTTATGAAATTTCATGTTAATTCATGTGCATTTTTTTATATTTACTATTTTTTTTAATGTTACTAGCTTCCTTAAAATTCCATTCCCATATTTTTTGTTTTAAATAAAAATTAAAATGATTATCTTTATAGATGTAGTTTAAACTTGTATGTCATGGTTTTATTAAAATCGTGGGTATTAAAACAGCATATTGCCCGAACTATCGGGCTCCTCCTCACTCGGCGCTCCCCCTATTCAACCCTACCTCCCCAACCCTTACTCCCGGCCCTGTCCTCCCCTCCCCGACCACCGCCTCCCGACCCTCTCCTCCCCTCTCCGACTCCCCTCCCCAGCCTCCGCCTCCCGGCTCCACGTCCCGGCTCCGCGTCCCAGCTCCGCCTCCCGGCTCCACATCCCGGCTCCGCCTCCCGGCTCCGCATCCCAACTCCTGACCTGGACCCCCTGGCCTTTGCCTCCGCCTCGACATCTCTTAAACAAGTTCATTTTACTTGTGATTATCCATTAATGTTATGGGAGGATATCGATGATTCTTGGTTGATTATAGGAGGTTATAACATTATCAAATCCTTACTAATTCTGCATTCCACCCTCCGACCGTATCTTCAGAGTACCAGTGGGGTTATGTTGGTAGTTTGGGCTTCAAAGGATAATAAAGATGAGAAAACTATAAAGAATGAGTAGGAATTAATTTCTTATCTCAAAATCTACTATCATTTCTATTATCATCCTTATGATTTCCCTACCGCTACTATTACGAATAATGCATCTGAAGAATTTGTCAACCAAGGTTACTTATTTTCTTTGAGATAAGGCATCTGGGTAGCCCATATTGGAGGAGATCTTATTTGAAAAGGATATTCACCCTATAAATTTATTCTTCAATTTAACTATGTTTTGAAGTTGTGTCATCCCACTCTCAACAGTTTCTATCAAGAGAAGCGTCTTATGATAGCTTGTCAATTATGACCGATGTTCACCCAGGAGGACACCCAATGCCAGGCCAAACATCCGAACTCTGGGAATTTCATACCCTTTCTCACCAATAGCAATTCTGAGGCCTGCGTTAAATCATATACCCATGACCAATTAGTTGATCTAGTTCCCCTCATGATAACTTTCAAGGCATATGGTGTAAAGTTGAAGGATAATAAAAAGGGAGTTGTTGGAAACTCTTATCTAGGAAAAGTCCTTTGAAATACACTCGCCCCCCCCCTGAGGAAAATTGTAAAATATGGGGTCATGACCTCAAGGGAGTCCGAACAAGCTACTGAAGATATTTCTGGGAGTATACCATTCATTCCCCTGAGGGTGATTTCCCAATGGCATGGACGTAATGGGACCTTTTCAAAGGCCACCCATCCACTCGCAACTGGTCCCCTAGTGCTTTATGGAAGCTCCTCTAAACTAGGGAAGTTTCTCTTACTATAATTGGTTATGTGTTAGTGCCCATTGTCATTTAGTTTTTTGAGAATCCTGAAAATGTGGGTCATTACCTTGGTAACCTCTATGCCCTCATACATTCCTGAAGTGGTCACTGCAAATACTCGCATTAAGTACTTTCCATGCTGCGGCCAGAAAATGGTGATGAGTACGACAACGTTGATGACTCGCCTATTGTGGATACTGTGGAAAAAGATGCTTACTTTCACCCAACTTCTTCTAATCATTTATCTTCTCGAGGTCCTAAGCTTGTGGGGACACCTAGGAAACATTTTTTGTTGTCGAAACCTACTCCACTCCACTACACCAACCTCCCAATGATGGTCATCCCAATCATGGTTGCATTTCTGGATGCTTGGAGTGACTAGGATGAATTAAGGGTAAATGATTAACATGAAGATATTTGGAGGCCTCTTCCGGGAGGATGTTTCAACCTTCCAGGTTTTTGGGGAGCAATTTCTCCTACCATTATTTTGACCAAAGAAGAGCCTAATGTGGTAGCTACCTACTTGAATGAAATGGACAAGTGTCTCCACACCCATGCGTATAGGCATTAATGTGGTAGATAATACTTCTCTTGCCCTAAAAACAGCAGTAGTTCCAATTCAAGCACCTAGGAAGGCCCTAAATCACATGACACCTCCCATTGAGCGGCATTAACAACAAAGTATACCTTGAATGGAAGAAAAAAGTGATCTGGGTCACCCATGACTTGAGGAACGGATGGACAAAGTGTATTACTTATTAAAGAAGATGTTTTACAATTATTTCCTTACATACATGGAAAATAACATAATCAAGATACAAAAACCTAAGAAACCTAATGAGGTCAACCTCACAGACCATCATGTATGCTATTCTTTTTATAGGAGATTTATCCACACCGTTTAAGGCTGATTTGTCTTCAATGACATTCTAAAGAGAACAGTTGATTATACATAGATGATATTAGAGAAGGCCCCAACATAGGTGGCATATTTAACCTTTACACATACCAGAAGAAGAGGGTGACTATCAAGAAAAACTAACTATGTGTGGAAAAAAATGTTCGATAAATAGATGACTCGAAAGACACTTGACCGAGCTCATACCTCCTCCAATGGCCTGAAGGCCTTCAAATTTTTATTAAGATAAGACTGCATTTTAAGGGATGAATGGGAAAACCCAAAGACATCATGAATTGGGACAAATAATTCAAATAAAACCATATTGACAACATAAAAACTACCCCTCCCCAACATTTGAATGTGATGAAGCTCTCCACCATTGCAAAGTGATTCAACAAACAAGTTTCCTGTGTCAAAGCATAGTCTCGATCCAATGGATAACGCCATACCCTCTCAAATGACCAAATCCAAAAAACTCTGTATAGATGAACTGAAAGATCTAAATCATCTCTTGGGGCTGTTCCATGTGGTCATGACCTGTTGCAAACCATCTGATACGAAACCAGAAAGACCAATCTCATACCATCCTAAGAGAAGAGATTTTGAAACCAATAATTATCACAACACATAGGGAGGAATAATTTAATATTCATTGTAACACACCAAGATTTTTTTCTATGTCTAAAATTTTTTCTCTTTGATATCTTACTTTTCACTAAACACCAAGCTGAAACAAACTCCAAAATATTATTGTATTGTATTGACCTATTTTGAACAACCTAAATAATGAGAAATTAACAGTCATTTGTATTTCAAAATAAATAATTCATTATTGTATTGAGTGGTACAATAACATTTTAGTTGAATGCATTTGGAAAATCATGCTCAATTAATTTTTTAAGCATGCTAGACTATATACGACACATTATGATCATATATAGTGCTTTATCTGAAAATAACATTTATAATTTATTTTTAACATAATTATATGAGTACATACATAATTCTTAAACCAATCACAGAATGATTCATAATTAACATACTAAATTTTATGACCAGTAACACATGGAAATCATCTTCAAATCTTGATAATGTACGTTCCATAAATTATGAAAAACAATTAGTTAAATATTTTTTTTAAAATTTAGAGTTTTTTACTATGTATTAACATAAAATTTCAATGTTATATTTAAAGGTGAATTGAACAACATGTAACAGTTTAGAGCATAATTTTTTAAGCCAAGCAACCAAACTATTTACATAGAATTTAATCAGTCCTTGAGATTTAAATATAATTTATCAATTGTTTGTTGTTATTCTTATTATTGCTAGATATTATTTATTATCCTTAAAAGAAATAGATCTCGGATTTCTTATCCAGGTTTAGGATTTACAATGATATCCAATGTGATCCTTTCTAGATTTATATGGAAAATAAATATGGAAAGATGGTTTATCCTGATCATTCTTATTATTTCTACTTATTCAATCATGGACTCCTCTTGTCATTAAATATGTTTTGCTAGCTACTAATATGCATTGATTAATTTAATAATAAAATTGGTTGTAATGAATTTTTTAAATATGATTTACATTGTTGATTGAATGATAATTTTTTTTCTTGTTATAGAATGGATAGAAGCTGGATGTATTGTATCGATCGGATTTTAACCGAGTTTCAAAGTAATTTGGATAATTTTTTAGATTTTGCATTTAACAATGCGTCAGATGGAGGATGTATACAGTGTCCCTGCTATAATTGTGTTGGAAGAACATGGTTAAGACGGGAAGAAGTTAGTTACCATTTAACGAAATTTAGATTTCAAGCTAACTATAATGTTTAGTTTCACCCTGGAGAGACGAGTCAATATTCGACTGTTCATAAACGAAATGAACGATGTGACATGGAGAATTTGATATTTGATCGGTTTCCATATGAGTATCATTACGAGATAGATAACATGCCGGTGCAAGAAGACAATGATATCAGTACACACGAGGAAAATGTTGAAGACGATGATGTTGAGAGAGTGAAAAATTTATTGGATGATGCCAAAACTCCAGTATATCAAGAATGTACTAAAATGACCAAGTTGGAATTTTTAATGCGGTTATATCATGGAAAAACTATGTATGGGATTTCTAATACCACCATTGATTATATTATTACATTTTTGAAGGACTTGCTTTCTGATGGTGCAGAGATTCCCTCCAATCATTACATGGAATGGAAGTTGATTAAGTAGCTTGGATTTGCTACTAATAAAGTCCATGCTTGTCTGAAAGATTGCAGTTTATATTTGGAGGGAACAGCTGACCATAATGACTATAAAGAATGTGGTACCTCTCGATGGAAGACAAATGCAGATGGAACACCATCTCGTGTGCCACAGAAAGTCATGTGGCACTTTCCATTGATTCCCAGACTTCAAAATCTATTCATGTCTCCAGAAATATCAGTTAATATGAGATGACATGATGTTGAGAGAATTAAAGGTAATGATGAGCTGGTCCATCCTGCATATGGATTAGCATGGCGGACATTTGATGCACAACATCCTGATTTTTCATCTGAGGTGCGTAATGTCAGATTGGACCTATCATGTGATGGTTTTAATCTGTTTGGTCAGATGCTTACTGCTCATAGCACGTGGCCGGTTTTTATTCATGTTTATAATCTTCCTCCGTGGATGTGTATGAAAAAACCTTTCACTTTCTTGAGTATACTGATATCTGGACCTCTGGATCCTGGTAATGATATAGATGTCTACTTGCAGCCTTTAATAAAAGAGTTGAAACAACTTTGGGATTTAGGTGTGCAGACATTTGATGCTTCTTCAAAGAATACGTTTCAGATGCGTGATGCCCTTCTATGGACCATAAATTATTTCCCTGCCTATGAAATGATGTCTGGGTGGATCACGAAGGGAAAACTATAATGTCCCGTTTGTATGAAGAATACACGATCAAGAAGGCTTAAATATCGTCGTAGTTTTAGTTTCATGGGGCATCGCCGATTCTTGCCAATAGATCATCAATACAGGAAGAATCGTCGGAGGTTTGATAATAATGTTGACACTGAAGAACCACATCAATGTATGTCAGGAAGTGATGTGCTTGATGAATTGAAAGATTTCAGCTTTTCATTAGGTAAAGGTCAGTTGAAATCTCGAAAGAGGAAGAATGATGATACTGAAGTCACTTACAATTGGAAAAAGAGAAGTATTTTTTTGTGTTTCCATATTGGTCTACTAATTTGTTACATCATTGTTTAGACGTAATTCATATTGAGAAAAATATATGTGAAATGTTGCTTGAAATTCTTTTGAATATTAAGGGGAAGACCAAAGATGACCTCCAATCTCGTCTGGATTTATTGGATTGGGGTATTCGACCAGAACTACATCCTGTTTGTATCGGTGAAAACAAATGGAAAGTTCCATGTGCTTCTTATGTGATGACACCGGTAGAGAAAGATTGATTTCTGGAAATATTGGAGAATATCAAGGTTCCAGATGGCTATTCTAGCAACATATCTAAACAAGTCAACAGAAGACATTTGAAATTGAAATCCCTAAAAACTCATGATTATCACATCTTGCTTCATGAATTGATTCCAATAGCAATTCAGAATTTTCTATCCAATAATGTAAGAGTGGAAGTGATTCGGTTGTGTAATTTTTTAGAGACCTTTGTGCTAAAATGTTATCCAAATCATTGTTGATAAAAATGCAGCAAGAGGCTCCGTTAATTCTGTGTGAGTTGGAAAAAAAATTCCTCCATCCTTTTTCACTTGCATGTTGCATTTAACAGTTCATCTTCCAACTGATACACTTCTTGGGGGACCAGTCGATTTTCGGTGGATGTATCCCACTGAAAGAAATATGTGCACTTTGAAATCATATGTCCGAAATAAGAATTATCCTGAAGGTTCCATTATGAGGAGTTATCTGGCCGAAGAATGTATGGATTTTTGTTCAATGTATTTGTCTGATGTGAGCACAAGACATAATCGACCAATAAGAAATGAAGATGAGCAGTATGAGAAAATTCAGCCCTCGTTTCCATCTCTTCCCCAAACAGGTGGAAGTTTCGGGTCATATACATTGGTTACATTGATCTTTGAAGAGCGGAATATGGCACATCGAACAGTCTTGTTTAATTTTGGTTTGTTCGATGCCTATATCAAGTAAGTAATTTGAATATATATATGTTATCTCATACGATATCATATCACATATACCTTATACTTCTATTGTCATTTTATGTAGAGAACATAAACAAATTATAAGTAGATTTCATTGGTCTTTGCCGTTGAGAAGGAGAGAGGCTATGCATAGCGAAGAGTTCCCAGCTTGGTTGAAATCAAAGGTATGACCATTACATTATATACCTTAAAATATAGATATATATTTAATTATATTACTCATATGTATTTTAGGTGTTGAGTTTACCTGCTGACTTCATTTCTCAAGAATTAAGAGCTTTGGCTTTTGGTCCCAATTCTTTGGTTCGTGACTGCAAATCTTTAATAATCAATGTATATAAATTTGTTACAACTCATAAAGCGGTGAAAATGATAACACAACATGATGGCGTTATGTTAACTTCTAGAACAGATTGTTATGCCAGTGCATCAGATAGTTGACCTCGATATGAAGATGTGTATTATTATGGGCTGGTTGAGAAAATATTGTTATTGGATTACTACTCTCAAGGTCTAGTCACTATGATGAAATGTAAATGGTTTGATTCAATGATGTGACATGGTAAATTTATTTATGATTGCAGATTTAGAGTTATTGACATGAGTCGATTCCTGCATACCGATGAACCATACATTTTGGCATCAATGGAAAAAAAGTGTTTTATGTGAAAGATCATCTGAAACCTGATTACGGTGTCATTAGTGAAGTAATCCCAAGACATATTTTTCATGATGCTGGGGATGAAATTGTCACCATTGACACCCTCATCGGTGTTATCCAAAATATTGTATTTGATGACACAAATTGTCCCATTGTGAGAGATGATGTTGAACCTAAGGTAGTGGAGGGTAATATAAAAAAGCAACCATATATATTCAGATTTCATTCATTTTACATTAATGTGAGTTTCTCAGGTTGGTACGAATGTAATTACTATAATTTAGTTTTAGTTTGGAATGATATGTCTGTTTTAGTATTATTTGGTTTCGTTTCATTTAATTATATTTATTTCAATTCAGAAAATTGGGTTTAAAATGTGGTTTTAAAAATTGTATAACTTGGTTGTAAATTATCATTACTGAAAGATGTTATGAATTTTTTTTTCTTCTTTGGCTTCTAATTTGTATGTATGATTTGTAAAAATTGTTTCTAAAAAATATTTATTTCATTCTTATACAGATTATGAAGAAAACTAGAGAAGCTCGCAAGAAAAGGTTATTTGATGTTGATCCTGTTAGACGTGAGCATGAGTTGTCTTCAGTGAGTATAATAATTCTAATATTTATCTTCCACATTACATATAATATGAAGTTCATATTTTTGATAAAATTTATTTTAGGGATATATAACTTCAGATATTCCTCTTCCTAGTATGGGACCAAGCAGGGATCCTCCTAGACCTAGGCGGAGCTCCCGTCTTACCACTCCCCATGCTGACCCATCAGTGGACATCCCATCTACCACACATGTCTGCCCTCCACTTGAGACCCCTAGGATGTTCCCATACATGCTGTCGTCATCATCCCATTTACCCTCTTTTTCCCATTCCATGTCCACGCCGACTCGACCGATGTTCTCACCTCCACAATTTCCATATCCACTCATGTATCCCCAGACCTACTACGCATATTCTGACACGTCTACGCCACCTCATTTTCCTACCATCAATCATGCACATATTGAGTCTGTTCCTTCAGTTTCCACTCCTGTTCATGAAGATCAGCCAGAGCATGTTGTGGAACAGATACTTCCTTCTGAGGATGCTGATCCAGCACAGTCCACGGATGCCTCACAGCCTATTCAGGAGACTGCATCAGGTTTTTTTATTATAAATGTTTCAAATTATAGAATTTCACTTTTGTCTTATTGTATTGTCACTTAAATCTTCTCTTTTCACCTCTTCTGTTATTTAGTGGGATCTTCTAGTAGGTGACGTGGGCGCACTTGAATACGGGATGCCTGGAATCGCGAAACTCAGATTATGGTGGATTAAAATCCTCAAAATCAAATGGTAGGTAAAAATTCTAAGGAGTGTATAAGTTTCATGGCTACTTTAGCCAAATATCATGATATCGTTCCGGTGGAACCGGTCTCATGGAGACATATCAGTTCTGACATCAAGGATAAGGCATGGGCGCAGATATGGGTATAGAAATTTTATAAATTTATATTTATATTAGTAATGTATTTATATGACTTAACATTTTCGTTTCAGAGTCGATTTAACTTTCCTAACGGTGAAGCTTCCAAAGCTTCTAGGTTGAGTGATCTTGGAGAGTATTGGAGGTCATACAAGTATGAGTTACATATTGGTTGGAGGAGCAGAGTGGGTACAGAGTTAGAGGCTGTACCCACAAACCCTGACTGTCCAAAAAGTCAATATCAAAAAATTATCGCACATTGGAAGACTGAACAGTATAAGGTACTACCCATCTTTAATGGTTTTTATATAAAATTTAATTCTTATTACTTGTATTGTTTTTTTGTTTCTTAGGAAGTCTCAGTGAAAAACAAAAAAACAAAGATGAAATGATATATCTACACACATTGGGGCACACTACAATGCCCGATCATGAGAAGCGGCTGGTACGTTCAATCCAATTTTTTGCATTTATCATATATGGTTGTAATCCAAATTTGTGCATTTCTCATATGCAGCAAGCTGAACGAGGCATTGAAGGTCCTGTACCTCATGCCAAATTATTCTGCTTCAGTAGGAAAAGAAAAGATGGAACTGCAGTTAATTCACAAACACAAGAAAAAATTATAAGTTTTTTTATATATATTTCAAACATTTATACGAAATTCATAATTTAATATGTTTATAATTTCAACAGTCTGCCTTGGAGGCCATGGATGAGGAATCTGACAACTTAGGGCCAAAATGATCATTTGAGTCAGGTGTTAGGTGTGGAGCATCCAGGAAGAGTCTGTTGTAGACCAGGAAAAAACATTGTCCCCTCTAGGTATTGGTCATCATCAGACTCTTCTAATGCCTCTAAGGCCTCTGAGTTGGAAAGTACACGTGCTGAATTAGCTGCGACAAAGAAAATAGTATTAGAGGAGCGTGAAAATAGTAAGCTAATGAATGAACATTTCATGAAAGCTATGTCAATGTTGATTCAGTCACTACCACCAGAGGTTGCTGCCACTTTTGATTCATGTATAACATCAATGCGCTATTTACATAATGCCTCGGGTGATTCCCATGAGGGTCCTAGTGGCGATGACGGTGGTGGAGATAGAGCTGGCGAGGATGTTGTTGATGCTGTTGTTGGTGATGAGATTGTTGATGATGATGATGATGATGATGATGTTTCTACTGGTGATGATGATGCTGACGATGTTGCTGCTGATGATGATGATGATGATGATGGACATGGGGATGATGATGATGGTGATGGGGGGGATATTAATCCCCTCCATTTTTGACTTAGCAGAGAGACTTGTGTTGGAGTTTTAAATTTTTTTTTTGTATTGGTGAACTGCTTGTATGTGAATTTATTTATGCAATGAAATGCATTTTGGATTATGTTTTCATCGGGGGTGTTATTTGACAATTATTTAGGTAATATTCACATGCAATTTTTGTTTTTATGGTTTGGTGTGTTAATTATTATCTCGCCATCTAATCTTGGCCTTAGCAGTGGAGGGGAGGCTTGGGATGGGGGGCTGTAGTGGAGGGTTGGGGGGGGGGGGCTGGGAGGGGAAGGTTGGGAGGGGGTGGGGGTGGGGGGTGCAGTGGAGGGCTGGGCAGGGGGGTCTGGGCAGTGGGGAGGGAGGGGGAGGGGCTGGGCAGGGGGAGGAGCTGGGCAGGTGGGGAGGGGGATGGGCTAGGCAGTGGGGAGGGAGGGGGAGGGGTTGGGCAGTGGGGAGGGGCTGGGCAGGGGGCCTGGGTAGTGGGGAGGGAGGGGGAGGGGTTTGGCAGGGGGGCTGGCCAGTGGGGAGGGGCTGGGTAGGGGGGCTGGGCAGTGGGGAGGGAGGGGGGGCTGGGCAGTGGGGAGGGGCTGGGCAGTGGTGAGGGAGTGGGAGGGGTTGGGCTGGTGGGGAGGGGGAGGGGCTGGGCAGTGGGGAGGGATGGGGAGGGGTTGGGAAGTGGGGAGGGGTTGGGCAGGGGGGATGGGCAGTGGGGAGGGATGGGGAGGGGTTCGGTCGGGGGGGCTGGGCAGTGGGGAGGGGCTGGGCAGGGGGGCTGGGCAGTGGGTAGGGAGGGGGAGGGGCTGGGCAGGGGGTCTGGGCAGTGGGGAGGGAGGGGGAGGGGCTGGGCAGTGGGGAAGGAGGGGGAGGGGCTGGGGGAGGAGCTGGACACAGTTTCGACTTATCCACCGTCACTAAAGGTATGGTTTTACCACACCATTTTTTACATCATGACAAGTTTTTCTTTTTACTCAACTACATCCTCAAATATCCAATTTAACCCCAGACTCATATTTTCATAATATGATGCAGTAGGACTTCAAGTGCTCCTAGAAATGAATTTTCAGCTGATTTAGTTGATTACCATGGCACATTAGAGGATCGACCACTCCCAGAACATCACCTTTCTTCATCTCCTTCTGAACAATCATTAATGGGGCATTGTCTTCCAGTTGAAGGTAAACACTTCTGGTTGCTATCATTAAACCTGACATTTATGACTATTCATTGCAGCACAAATGCTCTGTTTCCACTCTGTTTCCGGCCATAATTGGTATGTGGGATGGAGAGTGAATGAACATTCTGGAAGCTAAAAGTGTTCTTGAAGGGTGCGCTGGAAACACAAAGCAAGTGCACAGGTGAGGTGGATGTTAACAAAACCGCCCAGAGAAGCCACTTAAATCGAATCTTGACCGATGTGTTCTCACCCCGCAATAGGTATGTTCTCGTAATATCGTTGAAATACTCTCCTAGATAATTTGCAGTATTTCCCTTCGCATAATACTTTTTCATATGTTATTATGCACTTCATCTTTTAAGATGAAAATTGATTATTTTTTATTTATATATTGCAGGTGACTCACTCTGCACATGAAGAGATCAAGGGAATCCTGCACTAATAAGTGCCAGATCTCTACAATAGGTATGTTTTCCTAAAATTGTGGAATTAACCTCCCTACCATGCATCATTTTTCATTTGCATTTAAACACTATATGAATGCAGGTTATTGGTCATAAAATCATGGAGTTAACCTCCCTTTCATCTAACATATGAATGCAGGTGATATGTTTTCACTATTGACTCCACTGTATATTGATTTTTGTGGGTCATGTCTAAGAGTTTCTAGACATACTTTGATTGTTCTCATCCCAGCATAGAGATGAACCGAAATATTGGTGAATGTGCATGGGCTGATGGAATGAATGCCTTCGATTTAGAAGCATGGAGAAGAAACTTAAGATATGTGTATCATTTATGTCTCAGCAAGGATTGATGAAGGTATTTTTTTTCCCAATTAACTCTTCAACAGGATAGGATGTATGGAATTTTATATTGTTTACAACTCAAGAAGTAAATGATACAGTGATAATCACATTCTTCATGAGTTTGACTGGTATTTCTTATGTTATAATCTGTTTTGTATTACAGTGAGTTGTATTAACTTAAATAAACATACCTTAAGGGAACATATTTAGTTGGACATCCGATTTTGGATTTGTTTTCTGTTATAATCTGTTCCGTAATACAGTGAGTTGTAGTACCTTATCAAAATTTTAGGATGTTTTCTAACAGTTACAGTACCTTACCTGGTTGGGTCTGCATCCAAATAAAACATGTCATGCATCTAAATATTTCATGCAGGGAGATTCAGGGGGAGGGCTGGGCATTGGGCAGGGGCTGGGCAGGGGGGAGGGGAAGGGGGGCTGGGTAGGGAAAGGGCTGGGTAGGGGGGAGGGGGAGGGGGAGGGGGGAGGGGTAGGGGGTCTGGGCAGGGGGAGGGCTGTGCAGGGGGGGAGGGATGGGCAGTGGGGAGGGAGGGGGAGGGGCTGGGCAGGGGGGAGGGGGAGGGTTGGGCAGGTGGAGGGCGGGGCAGGGGGGAGGGGGAGGGCTGGGCAGGGGGGAGGGTGAGGGCTGGGCAGTGGGGAGGGATGGGGAGGGGATGGGCAGTGGGGAGGGATGGGGAGGGGTTGGGTAGTGGGGAGGGATTGGGAGGGGCTGGGCAGGGGGAGGGGGAGGGGGCTGGGCAGGGAAAGGGCTGGGCAGGGGGGAGGGGGAGGGGGAGGGGGAGGGGGCTGGACAGGGGGGAGGGGGAGGGCTGGGCAGGGGGGAGGGTGGGGGCTGGGCAGTGGGGAGGGATGGGGAGGTGCTGGGCATTGGGGAGGGATTGGGAGGGGCTGGCAGGGGGGAGGGGAAGGGGGCTGGGCAGGGAAAGGGCTGGGCAGGGGGGAGGGGGAGGGGGAGGGGGGCTGGGCAGGGGGAGGGTTGTGCAAGGGGGGAGGGATGGGAAGTAGGGAGGTAGGGGGAGGGGCTGGGCAGGGGGGAGGGTGAGGGCTGGGCAGTGGGGAGGGGCTGGGCAGTGGGGAGGGATGGGGAGGGGCTGGGCAGTGGGGAGGAGTAGGACAACAACAAGCATGGAGAAAGAGAGAACTAAAGATTTCCATATCTGGGGTGGAAAGTTAGATTAAGGAGATCTAGGAGGTATTCCTATTGGAGATTCATTGAGTTCATCATTAGATGAACGTGGAGAAGAATTGATACACCTATGTTGGTGTCAATTCATTTTTTGATAGTGAAGAGTCGGACAACAAGAAGCATGAAGTTAGTGAGTAGTTTGAGTGTCTGAGAGTAGCGTGTTATTTATTTTCATATCTAGAAAGATGGATTCTCCTGCTTTCCAATTTCCCAATTGAGCCAGTTCATTTAGAAGGGAATTATAAGTCTTGATACATTGAGTAAACCCGGTCATGACCATTTCATCATAAATTTTGGCAGCGTTAACAGTATACCCACTGTATCTAGACACAAATCAAAATTCTTCCCACAATTAGTTTTAGATCCTCTATAAAAACCAGAATTTTGGTGAACGTCTGAATCTTCTATATTCATATTCAACATATTATTAGCTATATTTTTCTTCACTTTTTTTAGAAATTTCTATATTCAAGTAAGTGCACTCCATATTTCCTTAATCTGGATGGTCACTCGAGTTTGCTAAAAACATGGTCTTATTGTTTTGATTTTAATTTTTTGACATAGTAGAAATTCCATTATATTTTTTCTTTTCATTTGGGATAGATCCTCACTGATTTCCATGATCCTTGACCAAAAATGATCTTTTATTATTAATGAAAGTTCAGTATTGGATTTTATCATACTTCATTCTTGTTAGCATTTGCAATAAAGGTTCATAATTAGTTTTTTTTATGTTCTTGGAGTTAGTGTGAGGCAATACAAATGGTTACACAATCTTGGACATGAGGCAATATAAATGGTTAGTATTGTGTTGGTTTATAATATCCTAGATTTAACTTAGTCTTGTAGTAATCATTATTGATAATGTAAGTCAGTTTTGTTCTGGGAACTCCTGTGTGACATGATTTTTGCTACATTTTCTTTTGATTAGTAATAACCTCAGTAAAATAGAGAATGTCTTCCTTTTTTCATCATTTTAAGATATGCATCATTTTGGAATGCTGGAATTTTATCACTTTTTCTCCATCCAAGTTGGAATTTTTAATTTTCCCACCACCATGATTGAAATCCATCTATTTTGTATTTTTGTTTCTATTGTTTTTAAGTACAGGATGGTAGGAATAGGTGCAGGATGGTAGGAAGCTAGAAGTTGCAGAGGTGCAGGAAGCTGCAGTTTCTGGGGTAAAATGTTTATACCCACGGTTTGGTAAACCATGGGTAATTCTGGGTGCTGGAAAACTGTATACCCATGGTTACCGAACCGTGGGTATAGATATATACCCACAGTTTGGTAAACCGTGGGTAATTCTTTGTGGGTATGCTGGAAAACGGTATACCCACGGTTACCAAACCATGGGTATAGATATATACCCACGGTTTGGTAAACCGTGGGTAGTCTGAGTTTTTCTTGGGATATGCCCACGGTTTTATAGGAACCGTGGGTATAGATCTATTGCAACGCCACTCTAGCCCACGGTTCATGAAACCGTGGGTATAGCCTATACCCACGGTTTCAAGTTCTATACCCACGGTTCTAAACCATGGGTATAGGTGATATTTCCAGTAGTGAATAGTTCATATAATATTTATTTTATTATTTTTAAAACCATTTATTTGGTTTATCTCTTAATAAAATAATTACTACAATATTTTTTGTATAATTATTTAATATACTTATATGTTGCATAAAAATTAAAAATAAAATACTATGATAAAGATAAATCTATTAACTTTCACAATAATACTTTTACTCGAATTTATCATCTTAAAATCACAATAGTTTAATTGTTATATTTATTAGATTATGAAGGTGACAACTTTGGCATCATTTAAAATAAAATAATATAAGTGTCATAATTGCTTGTATAAGACTCCAAATGGTCAAATATTCAACCATTGGATGATTATAGTTTAAATTTACATGACCAATAGGTTTTGGTCAAGGTTTTGTGCCTTTTATGGTCACTATTAGTTTAATAAAAAATATATTCTTGATTTTTCACTAGATAAATAATTTCTGCATCACTATTGTGTCACAATTAATGATAATTATTTAATCCCAAAAAATTCTAAATAAATTCTCATGATGTAGATAATTTTGTTAGATTTCTGTAGACTATTAATGTTTGGAGTTTCATGAATTTTATCACTAACTTAAAATTATTATACTTATAGTATTTAAGAGAGTGACATGTTGTCACTTTCTTTGGTTTTAATAATAATTAAATTATTTTCATGGAAAAAGTCCATTAAATGAATCTAATCCAACTCTTAGGTGATATGGGTCAACTTTTGGTCATCCAATAGGATTTTTACAAGTGTTAGGGTAATTCTATAATATTATATTTACCCTTAATTACCCGATTTACCTTTAACTACGGTAAATAAAATTTACCGTAGTTACTATTCATAAATCCCAAAAATAAAAAGTAGCATATTAACATAATTTGGACCCACTGATTCCAAATATGGAATCCATTTTTCCAAATTCATTACACAAAAGTTGCAGAAATTAAATTAATATTAATCCCGTTGTCAAAAGAAAACGGGTTTTTCTTTAAAACATTGCAAAAAGATTGAATTGATTTAACCTACGAATTTAATATAAAATCATAGCTGATGACATACATTATATTAAATGGTAAAAATATATTCTATTTATACTTTAAAACCATTAAACATTATAATTTAACCATATAAATTATTGCGATGAAAAAAGTTGTTTTTAATTAAAATATAGCGTGTTTTTACTATTCATCAAAATATGAAAGTTACCAGAATAATATGAAAAATTTATCCAAAGTAAATGTTTATTTCTTGATTCCAAAGAATAATTATATTTTGTCAAATTGAACTTATAAACATTTCAAAAACTAGATTTAATGTGGGTGCACCATCAATAGGCGGCAAAACTGTATTTTTTGAATTATACTTATTTTACCCAAAAATATTATTTTGTTCTTATACCATGTACTAGAAAATGTGTAAGATGAATAATAATGTTATAAAATTCAAAATTTAGTTAATAATATTCATAACGGCTAGTTCATAACAATATTATAATAATATATTGTTGTTTAGTAAAACCCGGTATTGCGTACAACACACGCTCTCAAGGAAGGTCATGATTGCATGTAATGCAAGCCAAGTCAGGGTTGCGTGTAGTGAAGGACTCCTTTTTTGTTGCGTATAACAGAATCCAACCATATTTTATTTATACATTGAATATATATATATATACACACTCAATGTTGCGTAGAATAAATTCTATCAAATGAACTTGAAATTGTGTGTAACACGAGCCAAGAATAGTGTTGTGTATACTGCAAGCTAATACGGTGTTGCGTATAGCACAAGATAATCTTAGTGTATCGTACAAAAGAAGATATAAATGAAATTAAAAAGAATGTATCTTATAAAATCTTGGGTTGTTACAAGTAAACCCATCAAGATACATGGATTAGGGAGTTCCTTTTTCCATGTCAACATACTATCTGCTTTCGGTGGCACTGACTTTCCCATATGTGTTTAATCGCATTCACATTAATGCTTCTTGATTAGGATCAGGTTCTAACCTCCCCATTGTTTGGAATCTTAACACACATTCAAAAAACAAGGGGAACATCCCATCTCATAGAAAACAAGTTCAATCATTACATCGTAGAAAATTTCAAAACAACACAAAACAAAACTCAAAAAAACTCTTGGTATTAGGCATGCATCTGTGACTCCCATTCCCTGGTACTCTCCTCGAGGCCCCCATTCCTCCATAACTCATGATCCAAGGGAATGGTTCATCCATGAAGCACATTCTCCTCACTATCCTCGATCCTCACTATTCACCCCACAAATCACACATCATCCTCGATATCCAGTCTCGCCCAGTCGAGGATATGTGAGTCATTGTGTAGATACCGATGAAGCTGAGACACATGAAAGAGGTCGTGGACCCTCAGTAGCAGTATTGGTAGCTCCAAATGATAATCCACTTTGCTGACCTATCGCAACACCTCGAAGAGTCCAATGAACCATGGAGAAAGATTACTCCCCCTTCCGAACCTTTGTTTCCCATACCAAGGGGAGACCTTTAAGAACACATAGTCCCTAACCTAGAACTCCAAGGGTCTCCTCTTATGATTGGAATATGACTTATGATGGTCATGAGCTACCTTCATCCTCCTATACACAATATGAACATTCTATGTCATGATATGCACCATCTCTGGGCCAAGAACACCTGCCTCCCCAACCTCTGTCCATCACACAGGTAAACGACATGGTCTCACCATACAAGGTTTCGAACGGAGCCATACCAATGGTAGAGTGATAGATATTGTTATAGGAAAACTCTACCGGTGGAAAGTTTCATACCCATAATCCCCATAAGTCCAAAACACATGGTTGTTACATATCTTCTGACATCTGGATAGTCCGCTCTATCTGCCCATCTGTCTAGGGGAGGAAAGCAGTGTTGAGGCATAGCTAGGTTCCAAAATCATGTTCTAAACCTTTCCAGAATCATGAGGTAAACCTTTTATTCCGATATGAGACTATGGACCTCGAAACTCCATGCATCTACACCACCTCATCCACGTACCTATTTGCTAAGGCATCCACCGCACTCGACTCCTTAACTGCCAAGAAGTGAGATGATTTAGTTAGCCGGTCCACCACTACCCATATAGAAACGCAGCCTCCCTGAACTCTGGGTAGTCCCATGACAAAATCCATCGAGATGTTGTCCCACTTACACTCATCGACATCAAAAGACTGCAATAGACCTCCTAGGATGTGGTGTTCATCCTTCACCTGCTGACACACAAGGCACCTTGCCACAAACTCTACCACTAGCCTCTTCACCCCAGGCCACCAAAACCAATCCCTCAAGCCTTGGTACATCTTGGGAGCTCCTAGTTGTACTACCATGGGTGAGTTTTGGAACTCACCATGAACTCTCTCTCACATTTTTACTGGGAAAAATAGCTTTCCACGAAAAATCATCTAATTTTAACCATCCTCTGAACATCCATCTAGAGCATTGCCCTGGATAACATTATTGTGCATCAATTCAGCCTCTAAGTCCCCCCACTAAGACTCCTCCACCTATTGTTCCAAGGAAGAATACATTTTCATCTGAAACAGACAGCCTCTACCACCGTCAACCCTTGCATCCAAGTGTAAGGCATCCAACTCCTCTATCGCTTTCTAAGCATCTGCTGATTCTCGAACCACATCCTTTTGTGAATTCCTAATCAAGGCATTGTCCACTACGTTACCCTTTCCTAAGGTATAGTAAATATCTAAGTCTTAGTCCTGGAGAAACTTCATCCACCTCCACTACCACAAGTTCAGGTCTCGCTGGGAGAAGACATTCCTCATGCTCTGGTGATCTGTGAAGACCATGAAGCATTCACCAATGAAGTAATTCCGCCACAAATTTAGTACAAACACAACCAATGTAAGATCCAGATCATGGGTGGTAAAGTAACTCTCATGGGTACATAACTGGATAGACCCATAATATATCACTCCCTGTTGATGCATCAGCACACACCCTAAGCCTAGGCCTGAAGCATCATAGAACACTTCAAATGTTACCCTTCCTCTGGCAACCTCAGTACTGGGGAACTGACCAGTTTCCCCTTCAGATAAATGAAGTCTTCCTAGCACTTCTCACTCTATAAAAAATCTTGGTTCTTTCTGGACAAGGTTGTGAAAAGAGCTGCAACTCGAGATAAGTCGGGTACAAACATCCGATAATAGCCTACTAGACCCAGGAAACTATGAACCTATGTCATGTTCTTGGGTGCCACCCAAGAAACAACTGCTTAAACCTTTGAAGTATCCACTACTATTCCCTACTAGGACAGAACGTGTCCTAGGAAGTGCACCTCTCGTGTACAAAACTTGATCTTGGATAGATTCTTGTAGATCTGGGGGTGTCAGAGGACTTACAAAAACATCCTTAGATGTTCATCATGATCCTCCTCTAATCTTGAGTAGATCTTGATGTTTTCAATAAATACGACTATAAACCGGACTAGATATTCCCGGAAGAAAGAGTTCATGAGCCCCATGAACATGGTTGGTGCATTCATAACGCCAAACGGCATGACCATGAACTCAAAGTGTCCATACCTTCACCTGAAATCAGTCTTTGAGATGTCACCCTCCTTCACCCTAAACTAGTGATATCCCAACTATAGGTTGATCTTAGAGAACTAACATGCTCCCTTAAACTGGTTAAAAAGGTTATCAATCCTTGGGAGGTGGTAACGGTTCTTGAATGTCACCTTATTCATCCTTTGGTAGTCTATACACAGCCTGATACCATTATCTACCTTCTTTGAGAACAAGACAAGGGCACCCCATGGTGACATGCTCAATCGGATAAAACCCTTCTTCATAAGGTCATCAACTTGGATCTTCAACTCAGAATCCACCATCCGATAGGGAGCTATCGAAATTGGACAGGCATCGGGTTGTAAGTCTATCCCAAACTCAACATCACGTCGAGGGTTTAGGGTCACTACCTCTCTAATGAAGACGTCTAAGAACTCACTGACAATCCTCGAGACTTCCACCATCTCTGTATCTTCCGACTCCACTGATATTTCAGCTAATAAGGAAAGAAGGGGATCCACTCGTCGGCTGACCTCATGGTAACCCCGCTCGCCAATGAAAGTTACATGCTAACCACCCATATCTAAAAACATAACCCTTTCCTAGAAGTAGTTGATAATAGCATATATATAGAACAACCATTAGATGACTAAAATGGCATCATAGGGATTCATCTATAGAAAAAGGAGATACCCACTGGACTGATGTGGCCCCAACATCCGTCTATATCCCTGGAAAACATAAGGCAAGCTGGTCTGACCTTCGAATGGTGTACTCAATACCAGGGGCATGGAATGTCTCTCTACATCTAGACCCATAGAGTGGGATATACTGGGTGCAAAAAAGGAGTACGAAAATCATGAATCAAACAAGGCACATGAAAGAGTACTAAACAACATGATCGTACCTCGAACGACCTCTAGCCCTATTGGAACTGTTGCCTATGCAGCGTGCAACTTCCCAAAAATAGATCCTCTTCCCCTTGGATTTCAGCCTCCACCCCGACCACAACTTGGTAGAGGTCCCTTAGGAGTACCCTGAGGCCGGCCTCCTACAGCAACGTCTTCTTTCAAAGGATCAGGATATATCTGTCCCAGTTGCAGCTGCTGAAAGGGCCTGGCTGGAAACTGCTACTGTTGAGGTGGGAGCTGAACTTGCCCACCTCTAATGTACGACACTCAGTCTGGAAACTAATTCCTTAGGTTCCCATGATTGCCACAAATGAAGCATCTCAATTCTAGGACCGCATAGAAAGTTCAAGGATCGAGATATCAAAATTGGAACTGTCAGGCCCTACTCTACATCATCTGATACCTAGAAGGCCCTGAGGCTAGAGGCTTAATACTAACAGCGTTCCCCTTTGACGATCTCAAATGG
Organism: Viscum album; assembly: GCA_963277665.1. Classification (NCBI taxonomy): domain Eukaryota; kingdom Viridiplantae; phylum Streptophyta; class Magnoliopsida; order Santalales; family Viscaceae; genus Viscum; species Viscum album. The sequence goes on along the minus strand of OY728161.1, from coordinate 1,589,446,860 downwards.
ATCCCCTCTCGCAGCACACCTCCCAGTGTGTGCATCCTTTTCACCACTTTAGCCTTATTCTGAACCTCTATATACATCAGTTGAGTGAAGGGAGTAACTAAATTCTGAAGGGAGGGCCGAAACTCCTCTTCTAAGTGTCTCACCCAAGACTCCTCATCTGGAAAGAGGTCCAGAGAAAAACAAAGGAGATACATGAACTTGATCCCCAATTCCCTCACTGACATACTCCCCTAGTGGAGGGAGAGTAACTCCTGTATCTTCTTAGCCTTCATTGTGTAAGAGAGGAATTCTGCGCAGAACTCCCTCTCGAAGTCAGTCCACAAAACCTCAGCCTCCCTCTTCTCCTTGAGATAGAGCATCCACCACTGACGTTCCACACCCCACATCCGAATTACAACCAAATGAACCCAGTACTCTGTTGGATCCAGAATTAATCTGAAATCTATCACCAGATCCTCAAGTCATCCCTCTAACTCCATGTCTGAGATGATTCCCTCATACTTATTGAGGGTCTTCCGATAAAAGGAATGAAGTGTATTCTGCCACTAGATCTCCTCCTCCTCTCAATCAGCCCTCTTATAATCATCCAAATAATCCTCAGGGGATTCGATCACCTGCACTACTCATGTTCATCTTTTGAGTGCCATAGCTACAAGGTAAACAAATAATGCCTAAGCCCGAGTGGTGTACAAGATTTCTTTTAAATTTTTCATAAACTTCATATTCATTTTAAATTCCCAAGAACACCCAAAAACTCACAAGAACACAAGTCATTATAATGCATGTACCTTTCCTAGGGTCTCTACACAGAAATCAGTGAATCCTCACTTGGTCGTTTGGTAGGCCCAGAGTCCTCGCATCAGGTCATGGGGGGACCTAAAATCTTGTGCCCTAGCCATTCTTCCCTGGCCCATTTCATGAACCAAGATTTCCTAACATTGTTGACCTACTATACCATCCAATACTCAATGTACCTAACTCTGAACTCCATCCTATCTCTCAACCACTTCTTATGATACCATTCTTTCCTGACCCACCTTCACCAAGATGATGGAAGGTATAGCAAACTTCTAAACCCTTCCTTCTTCAAGTTGAAGGATAGATAATGAACCCCGAGTCCCACCTTTGATAGGCCCCAGAGTGGAGACTAGAACCAAAGGTATATAATCACACGTAATATGGAAGGAATTACCCTTTTTTATAGAAAAATGTTTTGTAGATAAGATGGTAAATCTAAGATAACACCAAAAATGGAAAGCAAAAGTAAATCCAAAAATATGTTCCCCACATGCATGCTTAAAGTAAATTCCTACAAAATAAAAGAAAACTCCAAAGGAAAGTGCCAAATTAAAGGGAAAAAATAGTAACCACGAAGCCTAAACAGCTCATGCAACCCAAATCTAGTAGCAACCAGCCTGATATCCAACCTGCTTAAAGTGCCCTGAAAAATAGTTTATAAATACGTAGGGTGAGTATACAAGTATACTCAGTAGGGAAAACCAAAAGTTCTCATGAAAAAGTGGGGATTCATTCTAATGACACATGAGAAAACAGAGATAACCAAATCACCTAACAATGAAACTATCCACCTAGCCTCACCAAGGCACACTCCCCAAATAATGCAAGTCAGGTAAAGTAATAGTAACAGAACATTAATATTTGGGTACCCCGCACTGCTTTCCCAATGGTTGTTGAAGATATACTATGATTCATACATCCCCCGTCATTTTCATTGCAGTCCCACTTCAATCCCAAAAACTACCTTATGGGCCACCACAACCACACTTCCCACCCACAGAAACCTAGGCCACCACAACCACGCATCCCGCCTGTAGACACCTGGGCCCCCAAAACCACATGTAACCACTCCCATAGACACCTAAGCTAGAACAAACATATGTAACCATGCCCACAGACACCTGGTCCAGAACAACTACTGCCACTCCTGAAGACACATGGGCTTCATCCTAAAGACACTTGGGAAAAAAACTTGCCCGCACACACCTGGTCCAACCACCACAACCTAACCTGCCCAAAGATTCTTGGGAGATAATTGATATCGGGCCATCACAGCCTACCCGAAGAGTCTTTGACTACCCGATAGAGGGATTAGAAAAAGATCTAATAACCATCCACTCATAGGGGTGTTAGGAAAAACACCCTCCCTCATGAAATGGGGGTGTTTGTCACAAAGGGATCAACGTGGGTGGGGTGCGCATAAGAAACACAAAAACTAAACATTTACATATAGTTAATCAACCACTCACCCCATCCTAAGGGTTTTAAAACCATCCCTTACACAAACACCCTCGTTACTATTCGTATATTCTCAAAAGCACAACATTCAAAAATAGAGCACCACCCATTGAACCCATTTTTGTTATCATGTTCAAGTGATTTTATTATAAATAATTCTCCACTACCGGGAAACTAACAAACACATTCACAAGTCTAAACAACTTTGGACGAAAGAATAAAATAGCCAAACAAAAATTTAAGCATTCACATCTGATTCTCTTGTAAAGTCACAATAACAAAATGGATCTGTGAGATCCCTCGATGTACTGTAACCAAACCAAGCCACAACATACATCCCCACGCATCCTCAAATCCACAAACCAACGACCTAATAATGGGGGATCCCATACCCATACATGTCACCCCACAATAATCAGGAATAACAACTATTCTTATTAGCAGAACAGCGAAAGGAAGTTTTCGTATTTAACTGGACCCTTTATCAAGTTCCTTCCTTCTATTTGGTTAATCGGGTTGACCACACAAGGATTCTTATTCACTGGGAATCCATTTAATCGACCGAGTTTATGTGATTAACTAGTTTTCATGTTATAGTCATTCAATCATGGGATTAACCAGAAAATTGAGGTTCATTAGTGCACAAGAAAGGACCACCAATAGCCAAGATTTTTAGTTGTCATAAGCCCATATAGTTCACAATATAAAAACAAAGATGAAAGAGTATATAATAATCATCAACAAACACACCCCTTCATTCTTAAAGAACATTTATTATCTTCATTATGTTTCAGTTTCATCCACGCCCCAAGTAAACATTATCATTCCCACCTCGTATGATACACAGTAAATAGAGATGAAGGAAAACCCTACTTGGATAATCAATGATCAAATATTTCTCCCCGTGCCAAGAACTGGTGATGAGCGACTTGCAGAAGAAGAACTCCATGGACTCCAAGGCTGAGTGGGAAGGTCTCCAGCACGGGTGGATGATTTTTCTCCAAAAGAGGGACTCCAAACACACCAAGGAAAGGAAACAGACCAGGGAAGAAGAATAAATCGGGTGATAAAAGACCTGATCCAAGATTTACAGGATATAAAAATCTCAAACCTCTTAAAATAAGGGTCATAGTTTCACCACAAGGTTGGGTGGTTAGACATGATGGAATTAATTGTTATTTAATAACTATCCTCAAAGATGGTGGAGATAATTGATGTGAGTTAATATATATCCTTTAAATAGAGAAAACCACGTAACAGGGAGAAGCTAGAAGGCACGGGGAAAGGTGTGACATCGATGAAAAATCCACACGTTTTGGTAACTAAATGGTCTCCCGACTCTTGGGGGTTTAAAACATATTTTAATGGAATTAAATTGATTTAAAAATGGTATTAAAACACTTTTACATCAAAAGATATATTACAGGAGCGAAACTGGAAAAACTTGGAAACTGGAAAAAAAATAAAATGGTGGGAGACACGATTCCAACGATTCAGTGTGACTCTGTAAGCAGTGCCACCTTTTTGGTGTGCTATTTTGACGGGTGTGACCATGACGGCACCACCATTTTTGTGGAATCGTTTGGTGGGACCGAGTTTTTTGTAAACTTATTAATGATTCATTGGTGGTCCCCATGATACCTAATACACCATATAATTTGTAAAAGTAAGGGATTATGAGGATCCGGGACATTACAACATATTTTCACTTGAATGAAAGGGTGGATGGTGGTCAAGGTTGTTTTTTTCAAATAATTGTGTAGTATTCTCTAAGGTAGTGGGTGTAGGATTCTTAGTGGGGAGGTTAAGAGGAATATGTGATTCATGATCATGTTTTCTATATTGGTGCTCTGGAAGGATGGTCAGAAGATGGTTGGAACTGGATGTTGTTTAATGAGAAGTTGTTTTTCCGATGGAGATACATGATAGAGTCCTTTGTGAGTTTCATGAAACACCTTTGGTGGTAAAGCCAGGAGGGTATAAGATGTACTATGGCTAAAGGATTAAGTTTTATTATCCTAGGATGAAATAGGCAGCGGAAGATTTTTTGGAAAAGTGATTGGTTTTCCAATAGGTAATGGATGAGTATCGTGTTCTCGATGGTCTATTGAAGCATTTAGATGTTATCAAGTGGAAATGGGAAGACATATCGATGGATTTTTTCACAATGTTACCCAGATCTTAGGGAGGTTGTGATGTTATCTTGGTGATAGTGGATTGGTTGAAGAAATCATCCCACTTCTTAGTGATCAAGGAGTCAAGCGTAGTGGATGATTTTGTTAAGAAGTACGTAGATGTAGTGGTGTGTTTCATGGATTTCTAAGGTTTGTTGTCTTGGATTAGGCCACACACTTTACTTCATGAGTCTGGAAGGGATTGTAGCTTGTTTTTGGAACTCTATGAGGCCTCAAAACTGATTCCCAACCTTAGATATATGGTAAGATAGAATGAACTATCCAAACATTAGATGATATTCTATGATCATTCATCTTGGACTATGGTGGATCTTGGGTATGACGCATGCCCTTGTTTTAGTTTTCATATAATAATATCTATCACTCTTTCATTGGAATGGAACCATTTGAGGCTTTGTACAGGAGATCATTTTGTTCTCTGTTGTTCTATATGGAGGCTAGGGAGATAGTTATTCTTGGACCTGATGTGGTTCAAAGCAAAACAAATAATTTTCATCTCATTCATGAGAGGATAAAAGTAGTGCAAGACTGTAATAATTCATATGTTTATCATAGGATGGGACCTTGGAGTTTTAGGTTGGGAACCAAGTGTTTTTTAAGGTTTCCCATCAACATGTGAAAGGACGGTTTGACTGATGGGGTAAGCTTTCCCCTAGGTTTGTTGGACCCTTTTTGGTGTTGGGGTGAGTTGTCAAGGTGGCATATCGGTTGGAATTTCCACTTTAGTTAGATAGTATCTGTAGCGACCCATAATTTACATACATTGTTATTACTTTAGAATTGAAGAACACTTATTACAACATATAACAAAACTAGGAAAGGATCGTATAGGTATAGTGTCTTTAGAAACTGGGAAACATAAACAACTGGTTCATAAAGCGTCTACACTGTCTCCCATTTATTTCATCATATCTATAGTCCCTTTTGACATATCTTACTTAATAACCTTCTTCCTGACCTGGGGAAAGAAAACATACAAAATGGTGAGCTCAAATGCTCAGTAAGGGTAAACAAAAGAAATATCAATCACATCATATACATAAGAACATTACTTTTGGAAATCTTAACCTGCAAAAGAAATCATAATTTCATAACATGGGATAAATCATAGTAGTGAAATGTAATCCCAATAATCATAAATTAAAACATGAAATTTTTTTTCATACACACATAATCATAGAGAATCATTTCTTATTAGTTAAGACTCATTTCCAAGACTATCTTAGTGGACAAAGTCCATTTCTGAATCGAGTTCACTCCTCGTTTCAGTCCTATTTCACTGAACCGGTTTAACCTGCCATCCCAGCCATGTCTATATCATGAGATATAAAATCTTTACCCAATGAATTATATGTAGATATAGGTCCCACCCATCTCATAATGATAACATTCTTATGTGTGCCACAAAATCAGAAACCATACATCATAGCATAACCCATGTAATAAAAATGGGAATCTTAAACATCGTGACATCATAAAAAAATTCATATAAGATAAAGGAATTCATAAAAATATAATTCCATCACAACATAATCAAATCAATGTAATAATAGGGATAGAAACAGAACCCTTTATTATCTTATATGGAAAATAATTTTGATAAAACACTTGAACTCCATTCTTGAGGAAAATATCCTTTCTGCTTCAAAAACACTTCTCCTTTCTTAACATGTCATACAATTCTAAACTAAAATAAGTTGATTAAAAATAAACTTGAAAACTTGTAAAGGAATATTCTTGGAAATAATGTTTTAAAAATCCATTCATGCCGTATAAGTTAAAAAAACATTCTTCGTACTTTTGTCGGAAAAGTCAAAAAGTACCTCGTACAAAAAATGACAAAAGATTCCTTTCATATCCTTTACTAAAAACTCACCGAAGGGTAAAATTGGATTTAAATAATTGTAGGTGGATGGAAATAATATTACATATTGAGGAAACATGGATGTGGATGTTAAAATACACCCCAGTAAATACCGAAGTATAAACAATCTCGGATAAAAATGAGATTGTGATATTTCTCTTACCTTAGGTCCGATATGCTTTGTACATGTCTGAACCTCCTGTATAATGATTTTAATAATGTTATTGACTTATTACAAAATAATACTCATTGTTATGATATCACATATGTTCATATTATTAGCTTCTTATTAGTAATATTTCATTACAACTTGTTATTCGGGTGTTTATTACTTTCTGTTCTTATGCGTGTTTTGTCGAATAAATTCTTATTCTTCTATTTAAGTTATAGATACCTCATTTACAGAATGTTATTAGTGTAATATATATCATATTCATTCATTCAATTCATTTATATAATCATTATTCAATGAAGATCATGTAGAACGAGTCTCATCACATCGTGGAGACGGTATTTCGTACGTACGCACGAGTGATGATATCGTTCCCATGATCATGGAATTGTATTGGAGTGTATGTATACTATTTCAGAATCAATATAAATTTAAAATAATCATATATATTCATTATTTACACCATTATACCCATCCATGTAAGGTGGTGGTGGAAAATAGATTACACCACGGTGTGGAGATGGTATTCCGTACGTACGCACATGCGGTGATTTCATTTTTCGTAGGATGGATAGATGGTGAAATAGGGTTGTTTAATACTTATAATAACATATCATTATATTAGTGATACTGATGTTATTACTTCATAATGAAACAACTAAAGAAGAAGAAGTGGAAGAAGAAATAAAGATGAAAGAATCTGTAACGGACATTACCTCTTCTTTGAAGTGCTTCTTTGAGACCTCCTTTTAGGGCACTAAAATTGGCCTTTGAAGAAGACCAGGACCTCTAGAATGTCTTTAGAGAATTTTAGAGGAGAAATTGGCATGGGTTGGCCGAGCTAGAAGTCTCAAAGTGGTGTGAGGAAGAGGGGGAGGAGGTGCCCTTTTATAAGAGAGGAGAGGGGCTCCTTTGGAAAAACTAAAAATATTATTTTATTATAAAGTAAAGTTTGGTTTTAAATAGCTCCAAATTGATTTATTTCGAAGATAAGGTGGGTATGGGTCGAAATAATCTCATCAAATAGAATTTATACAAGTTTAGGTTCCTCTTTTAACCTTATCATTTAGATTTAACATTAAGTTAAATAATTTTATTTTTATCGTGTCTTCTTGTGTTCTTACACTATAAGGTTAATAAACATACTATAACAAGACAAACGAACCCAAAGTTGTTTATTATTAATATATATAACCTTATCCAAGTCATTTGGCCGAACCTTAGATTTTTAGGAATAAAATAACAATTAATAATATAATATTTTTTTAAAACTATTTTATGTCAATTTTGACACTATTTAGTAATTGATTTTTGTAAAAATCATAACAGAATTATTATTTCGAAAAAAGTTAATTAAATCAATACTAACATGTCATATTAATCTATAAAATTAGTGGAATTCATAAAAAGTCTCAAATTACATTTATTTGGGTATTTATAACATCAATTATGTCAATATTTCGTTAATAAGATAATTACTGCATCATCGTCGTGTCATAAATAAATTAAATTATTTAATGTCTAAAAATTAAAAATAAAATACCATTATGTAGGAAATCTTTTTATATTTCTAATGAATATTTATAGTCTAATTTATCTTATGTATAACCCTATATTAAAAATTATCTACTTATTAAACATTGATTTTAACTATTTTAACACTTCTTTAAATAAATTAATAATAAATGTCCTAATCTAATCCATGTGGGCCTAAATGGTCATATTTTATTCCTATGGTAGTTTTTGGTCGAATTACACTTATCCAATAGAATTAGGACATGTGTTAGGATAATAATAATATCATTTTTACCCTTAATTACCCTATTTACTTTTAACCGTGGTAAAAAAAAGTAAAAAGTTACTATTCACCAAAAATTATTTTCATCTCATTGAACAACATTTTACTTACTGACATCAACCGTGTCTCTTGGATTTTTGAAATTCCACTCACTGAAGCGGTAAAATTATGTTTTATGAAAAATTCAGTTTTTTTAACTACCACTTAGTGGTTTCATTATTCATCAAAAATTGAAAGTTTTCAGAAAAATACCAAAATTTCACCCTAGGATAATTTCGAAATTCCGAATCCAAAAATGAAGTCCATTTTGAAAAATAAAATTTATAAAAATTCAAAAAGTGGTTATTACTATTCATAACGGCTAGTTTTAATAATATTTTAATAACATATCATTGTTTAGTGAAACTCGGTATTACGTACGACGCAAGCTATCGAGGAAGGTCGTGATTTTGTGTAAAGCAAGACAAGCTAGTGTTGTGTGTAGTGAGAGATTCCTTTTATGATTTATAAAAACAAAAATATTTCTCATAAAAGTCTCAGGTGTTACATTCTACCCCCCTTAAAATGAATTTCTCCCTCAAAATTCGTCACTTTGTAAGAAACAGATGAGGATACCTCTCCCTCATCATATCCTCAAGCTCCCATGTAGCTTTTTCTAATTTGTGGTTCTTCAATAAAACTTTCACCAATCGAGTGGTCTTGTTTCGTAGGACTTTTTCGCTATGATCCAGAATCTCTATCGGCTGTTCTTCATAAGAAGGATCTTTCTCCAGTGGTACAACTTCTGAGCTGAGTACATGTGAAGGATCAGGTATGTACTTTCTCATGAGAGATACATGGAACACATCTTGAACTTGAGAGAGATTCGGTGGAAGCGCCAATCAGTAAGCTACCTTCCCAACACGATCCAGTATTTCGAAAGGACCGATATATCTAGGGATAAACATCCCCTTCATTCCAAATCTCATGAACCTATTCCTGGGAGATACTCGTAAGAACACTTTATCACCCACTTCAAACTCTAGGTCTTTTATTCAGTTGTCGGCATAAATTTTCTGTCGACTCTGAGCTGCTCTTATGTGTTGTTGAATAGATCTGACCTCTTCTTCCATTTCATCAACGAGATCGGGTCCTAATAGCTTTCTTTCCGCAACTTCGTCCCAGCAAGTTGGAGTCCTCCATTTCTTTCCATAGAGAGCTTCATAAGGATCCATCTGAATACTGGAGTGAAAGCTATTATTATAAGAAAATTCCACCAAAGGTAGGCGTTGATCCCAACCGCCTTTGAAATCCATAGAGCAAGCTCTCAACATATCTTCTAGAGTTTGAATCATCCTCTCAGACTGACCGTCTGTATGAGGATGATAAGAAGTGATGAAACTCAACTCTGTATCCAGAGTATGCTGAAGACTTCGCCAGAACTTTGAGGTAAACCTCGGATCCCGATCAGATATAATAGAAAGTGGTACTCCATGCAATCTTACCACTTCCTTCACATATATCCTGGCAAGCTGATCTAGAGAGAAATCCTCTCTAATAGTGATGAAGTTTGCAAACTTTGTAAGACGATCAACTATGACCCAGATAGCATTATTGCCTTTGAATGTTTTAGGAAGTCCGGTGACAAAGTCCATAGTGATGTTTTCCCATTTCCATTCAGGTATGGGTAATGATCGTAACATCCCCTTAGACTTCTGTCTCTCAGCTTTAACTTGCTGACAAACCAAGCATCGAGAGACATATTCAGCAACATATCTTTTCATGCCATCCCACCAGAAGTACTCTTTTAGGTCCCTATATATCTTCGTGCTTCCAGGATGAATGGATAATGAATAACTATGAGCCTCATCCAGTAGCTCCTTCTTTAATTCAAGGATGGGAGGAACACAAACCTGATTCCTGAACTTTATTATCCCATCACAATCAAGGTTGAATTCAGGAACATTTCTCACATTCTTTTGTAACTCGACATCTTCTTTTTGTGCCTCTTTAATCTTCAAATGTATAGATGGTTGAACATTCATTTGAGAAAGATACAATATTTCCTCTTTCATTATAATTCCAAGATCCATCCCTTGTAAATCCATAAATATTGGATCTTTTGTGATCCTCATCATGGATAAACTGGCATGGTCTTGTCGACTTAATTCATCTTCCACCTTGTTTGCTTTCCCAGGGTGGTAATGGATTGAGCAGTCGTAATCCTTAATCAGCTCCAACCATCTTCTTTGGCGCATATTCAGCTCCTTTTGTGTGAAAATATACTTTAAACTTTTTATGATCAGTATAAATGTCACACCTTTCTCCATAAAGATAATGCCTCCAAATATTTAATGCAAAGATTACCGCAGCTAACTCCAAATCATGAGTTGGGTAATTTTGCTCATGTATTTTCAATTGTCGTAAGGCATAATCTATCACCATATCATTTTGCATAAGAAAACACCCCAATCCCTTCTTGGATGCATCACTGTAGATCACAAACCTCTCTCCACTACAAGGCAGTGTGAGCACAGGTGCACGGGATAACCTTCTTTTCAACTCCTTGAAATTCTCTTCACATTCCTCCGTCCAAACAAACTTAACTCCTTTCCGAGTCAACTTGGTGAGTGGATTAGATAATCGTGAAAAATCTTTCACAAAACGTCGATAATATCCAGCCAAACCAAGAAAACATTGGATCTTAGTTACTGTTGTTGGTCTCGACCATCTTTTGATAACCTCTGTTTTTGCTGGATCCACAGATATCCCCTATTTTGAGATTATGTGACCCAAAAATGAAACTTTTTGAAGCCAAAAATCACACTTGGTAAATTTGGCATAAATCTTCTCCTTTCTTAGGGTCTTCAATATAATTCTCAAGTGATCTTCATGTTCTTCCTTGCTCTTTGAATAGATAAGAATATCTTCTATAAAGACTACCACAAACTGATCAAGATAGTCTCTAAAGACTCTATTCATCAGATCCATGAAGATAACAGGGGAATTAGTAAGACCAAATGGCATCACTATAAATTCATAGTATCCATACCATGTACGGAAAGCTGTCTTTGGTATATCCCCTCTTTTGACCCTTAATTTATGATACCCTGAACGAAGATCAATCTTGGAAAAGTATTGAGCTCCGCGTAGTTGGTCAAATAGGTCATCAATGCACGGGAGAGGATATTTGTTCTTGATAGTGATCTTGTTAAGTTCTCGATAATCAATGCAGAGTCTCATTGATCCATCTTTCTTTTTAACAAACAGAACAGGTGCTCCCCAAGGTGACGCACTAGGGCGTATGAACCCCTTATCAAGATTCTCTTGGAGTTGCTTCTTTAATTCCTACAACTCAATTTGGGACATTCTATAAGGTGTCTTTGAAATAGGCAAAGCACGCAGTATGAGTTCTATTGAAAACTCAACCTCACAATTTGGTGGAAGACCCGGTAATTCCTCTAGAAAGACATCATCAAACTCCCATACAATGGGCATATTCTTAATCATGAGTTTCTCACCAACCATTTGAGATAAATAACCTTCATTTAGTGGAATCAAGACCCATAAGATGGAAGAAATTTCCACTGTAAGGTTATGTTCATCCTTGCATTGATAGACGATCATAGATTGATCTGGAATATGAAATGTGACTTCCCTTCTTTGGAAATTGATATGAGCTCCATATAAAGAAAGCCAATCCATGCCAAGAATCACATCAAATTCCACTATAGGAAGGATCACAAGATTTGCAGGAAGCACTTTCCCACAAACTTCGATCGGAGAAGAATTATAAACTTTTGATGCGACTTTTGTGCCATTATAGGTTGTCACAGCTAACTCAACATCTAATTGTTGAGGTAATACAGTGATATTCTTAGAAAATTATTCAGAAATAAAAGAGTGGGTGGATCCAGAATCAAATAAATCATTTTCTACTTTAGAGTGGATGGTAAGTGTACCTTTCACCACATCGTTATTGTACTCCACATCGCTGATAGAAATTGCATGTGACTTTCCTTTGTCTTTAGCCTTAAGAGTTTTTTGACGTCGACCATCATCATCAACCCTTGGATTTGGGCACTGATTGGCATAATTCCCCATCTCCTTGCACTTGAAACATTGAAGTGTAGTAGGTTCATTCTGTGTATCCCTTCCTTTGTTTGCATCATTAGACATCTTTTTCCCATCATTGCGGCATTCAAATGCCCTATGACCTTCCTTTCCACATTTGAAACATTTACTTTTCCCTTTAAGACAACTCCCTCCATGTTTCTTTCCACACTTTGAGCATAAGGGAAAGCTCATCTTCTTTTCAGTGTGCTCTTTAGATTTTCCTTTGAATTCCATTTTCCTCTTCTTATCAAACCCATATGACTGATGGGTTACTCCAATCTCCATGTAGACTTTGAGAGCACATCGAACGATTTCCTCGTAGCTATTGAAGTCCCTTATGGCTAACGCCCTTCGAAGACTTGGTTTTAAGCCACTAAAAATCGATCGATCTTACTCTCAGGTTGGATAATAATACCAGAAGTGTACCTTGAAAGTCTTGTAAAATTTTCTTCATAGGTACCAACAGATTCATAATCCTTTTTCTTCAGTTCAAGAAACTCTTTCTCCATCTTTGTTGGGAGAATACGAGGTAAGTACTTATTGAAAAATGTGTTCTTAAACTTTTCCCATTCCATGGACTCAATTTCATCCCTTTGCCTCGTATTCTTAATAAGATTCCACCATTGATCAGCATCACCTTCCAAATGATACACTTCTAAGATGAATTTATCATGTTTAGAACATTGAAGAACTAAAAATATCTTTTCAATAGTACTAATCCATTGTTCAAAAACTAATGGATCAGTAGACTCGCTGAATGAAGGTGGACGTTGTCTCATGAAGGATTCAACAGAATGTTGCTCCTTCCTTTGCTCGTTTGGAAGTCCTGCATGATTCATAGCTTGAGAAAGTTGTGTGAGCATGGCTACAAGATTTTGTATTCCAACTCCCATAACATTTGGTTGCTCAGGGGGACAATCATTGCATTGCCTGTCGCATTCCGCATTAACACGGTTCCTTCGGGTTCTAGCCATTGACTAAAACAAAGAAGAATAGTGTGAGTAACACTAACTATAATAGGAAAACCACATAATCAAGAATAAAATTTCACACTTAAGGTCTTATCCTAGGTTATTCATGGCCATTTCTAAAACACTACTATTGTGTCTTATGCTTAGACTTATCCTTAGGATTCTTACTAAGGCTTTCACATCCTAGTTTCCAAAGGTTGACTATACCTTTCCTCTAATACCAACTGTAGCGACCCATAATTTACATACATTGTTATTAATTCAGAATCGAAGCACATTTATTACAACATATAACAAAACTAGGAAAGGACCGTATCGGTATAGTGTCTTTAGAAACTGGGAAACATAAACAACTGGTTCATAAAGCGTCTACACTGTCTCCCATTTATTTCATCATATCTATAGTCTCTTTTGACATATCTTACTTAATAACCTTCTTCCTGACCTGGGGAAAGAAAACATACAAAAGGGTGAGCTCAAATGCTCAGTAAGGGTAAAAAAAAGAAATATCAATCACCTCATATACATAAGAACATAACTTTTGGAAATCTTAACCTGTAAAAGAAATCATAATTTCATTACATGGGATAAATCATAGTTGTGAAATGTAATCACAATAATCATAACTTAAAACATGAAACTTTGTGGCATACACACATAATCATAGAGAATCATTTCTTATTAGTCAAGACTCATTTCCAAGACTATCTTAGTGGACAAAGTCCATTTCTGAACCGAGTTCACTCCTCGTTTTAGTCCTATTTCACTGAACCGGTTTAACCTGCCGTTCCAGAAATGTCTATCTCATGAGATATAAAATCTTTACCCAATGCATTGGAGGGAGATATAGGTCCCACCCATCTCATAATGATACCATTCTTATGTGTGCCACAAAATCAGAAACCATACATCATAGCATAACCCAGGTAATAAAAATGGGAATCTTAAACATCATGACATCATAAAACAATTCATATAAGATAAATGAATTCATAAAAATATAATTCCATCACAAAATAATCAAATAAATGTAATAATAGGGATAGAAACAAAACCCTTTATTATCTTATATGGAAAATAATTTTTATAAAACAATTGAACTCCATTCTTGAGGAAAATATCTTTTCTGCTTCAAAAACACTTTTCCTTTCTTAACATGTCGTACAATTATAAACTAAAAGAAGTTGATTAAAAATAAACTTCAAAACTTGTAAAGTAAGCTTCTTGGAAATAATGTTTTAAAAATCCATTCATGCCATCTAAGTTAAAAAAACATTCTTTGTACTTTTGTCGGAAAAGTCAAAAAGTACCTCGTATGAAAAAAGACAAAAGATTCCTTTCATATCCTTTAATAAAAACTCACCGAAGGGTAAAATTGGATTTAACAATTTTATGTGGATGGAAATAATATTACATATTGAGGAAACATGTATTTGGATGATAAAATACACCCCAGTAAATACCAAAGTATAAACAATCTCGGATACAAATGAGATTGTGATATTTCCCTTACCTTAGGTCTGATATGCTTTGTACGTGTCCAAACCTCCTATATAATTATTTAAATAATGATATTGACTTATTACATAATCATAATCATTGTTATGATATCACATATGGTCATATTCTTAGCTTGTTATTAGTAATATTTCATTACAACTTGTTATTCGGGTGTTTATTACTTTTTGTTCTTATGTGTGTTTTGTCGAATAAATTCTTATTCTTCTCTTTAGGTTATATATACCTCATTTCCAGAATTTTATTAGTGTAATATATATCATATTCATTCATTAAATTCATTTATAAAATCATTATGCAATGAAGATCATGTAGAACGAGTCGCATCACATCGTGGAGACGGTATTCCGTACGTACGCACGAGCGATGATATCGTTCCCATGATCATGGAATTGTATTGGAGTGTATGTATACTATTTCAGAATAAATATCAATTTAAAATAATCATATATAGTCATTATTTTAACCATTATACCCATCCAATTAAGGTGGTGGTGGAAAATAGATTACACCACGGCCTGGAGACGGTATTCCGTACGTACGCACGCGTGGTGATTTCATTTTTCGTAGGATGGATAGATGGTGAAATAGGGTTGTTTCATACTTATAATAACATATCAGTATATTAGTGATACTGATTTTATTACTTCATAATGAAACAACTAAAGAAGAATAAGTGGAAGAAGAAATAAAGATGAAAGAATCGGTAACGGACATTACCTCTTCTTTGAAGTGCTTCTTTGAGACCTCCTTTTAGGGCACTAAAATTGGGCTTTGAAGAAGACCAGGACCTCTAGGATGTCTCTAGGGAAGTTTGTAGGAGAAATTGGAAGGGGTTTTCCGAGCTTGAAGGCTCAAAGTGGTGTGAGGAAAAGGGGGAGGAGGTGCCCTTTTATAAGGGAGGAGAGGGGCTCCTTTGGAAAAACTAAGAATATTATTTTATTATAAAGTCAAGTTCGGTTTTAAATAGCTAAAAATTGATTTATTTCGAAACTAAGGTGGGTATGGGTCGAAATCCTTTCATCAAATATAATTTATACAAGTTTAGGTTCTTATTTTAACCTTATCATTTAGATTTAACATTAAGTTAAATAATTTTACTTTTACCATGTCTTCTTGTGTTCTTACACTATAAGGTTAATAAACTTACTATAACAAGCCAAACGAACCCCAAGTTGTTTATTATTAATATATATAACCTTATCTAAGTCATGTGGCCGAGCCATAGATTTTTAGGAATAAAATAACAATTAATAATATAATATTTGTTTTAAAAACTATTTTATGTCAATTTTGACACTATTTAGTAATTGATTTTTGTAAAAATTATAACAGAATGATTAGTTCGAAAAAATTTACTTAACTCATTACTAACATGTCATATTAACCTAGAAAATTAGTGGAAGTTATAAAAAGTCTCAAATTACATTTATTTTGGTATTTATAACATCAATTAGGTCAATATTTCATTAATAAGATAATTATTGTATCATCATCGTGTCATAAATAAATTAAATTATTTAATGTCTAAAAATTAAAAATAAAATACCATTATGTAGGAAATCTTTTTAGATTTCTAATGAATATTTATAGTCTAATATGGCTTATGTATAACCCTATATTAAAAATTATCTACTTATTAAACTTTGATTTTAACTATTTTAACCCTTCTTTAAATAAATTAATAATAAATGTCCTAATCTAATACAAGTGGGCCTAAATGGTCATATTTTATTCCTATGGTTGTTTTTAGTCGAATTACACTTATCCAATAGAATTATGACATGTATTAGGGTAATAATAATATCATTTTTACCCTTAATTACCCAATTTACTTTTAACTGTGGTAAAAAAAGTAAAAAGTTACTATTCACAAAAAATTATTTTCATCTCATTGAACCACATTTTACTTACTGACATCCACCATGTCTCTCTGATTTTTGAAATTCCACTCACAGAAGCGGTAAAATTATGTTTTATGAAAAATTCAGTTTTTTTAACTACCACTTAGTGGTTTCACTATTCATCAAAAATTGAAAGTTTTCAGAAAAATACCAAAATTTTACCCTAGGCTAATTTCGATATACAAAATCCAAAAATGAAGTCCATTTTGAAAAATAAAATTTAAAAAATTTAAAAAATTAGTTATTACTATTCATAACGGCTAGTTTTAATAATATTTTAATAGCATATCATTGTTTAGTGAAACTCAGTATTGCGTACGACGCAAGCTATCGAGGAAGGTCGTGATTGCATGTAAAGAAAGACAAGATAGTGTTTTGTGTAGTGAAAGATTCCTTTTATGATTTATAAAAACAAAAATATTTCTCATAAAAGTCTCGGGTGTTACAGTATCAATGACTTATTTTATGTCTCTCAGCTTCTTCAGTATCTTCAAGATGACTCCCATGTCATTGACTAGGGAGAGTTGGATATCAACAATGATGCAACATTTTTGGAGTGTCCCATACATTTCTAGGATCATTACGAGAAGGTACTACATGGATGTTACATTCCTTTGTTATGTGTATTATATAGGCATGGTGGTTAGGAGGAGAGTTCTTGGGAATGAGAGATGCATATGCATGCCCAGTACCCTAAGTTTTTTTGAGTTTTACCTTATTCTATTTTTATTTATGATGTGATGTTTTAACCTTATTGATTATGAAATGAGATGTTTCACTTGGTTTCAATGTGTATGGTGTGATGTGCAGTAAATTCACAACATATGAAAATGGGAGGACCTAATTCCTAATCGAGACGTATTAAATTCGATGTGATTAAACCCATGCGTGCGAGTCAGTGACACCCCGATCAGATAGTATCTTAATATAGAGGAAGTAATTACCTAATTCATGTGTTCAGTATGGTTCTATTTATTTTGGTTGTGTAGTGTGTTTTTGGTCATTTAGATTCATGTGTCTACATCCATGGTGATAAGGCCTTGATAGAAGATGTCGAAGAAAGTGTTCCTGGGTGTAGAGGTTTCCAATCCATCTTTTATGAGTTCAGTTGATGGAAATTTTTCAAGTGTGATGGTATCCTTGAGAGGTATCTTGAGATATGGTATCCCAAACCCTTTCTATCTTCCCCTTTGGATTGGTTTTGAATTCTTGAGGGTTATAATGGTTTGAGAGGTATCTGATGTAATGTCTCATACCATTCCAGTCCATTACTTTGTAGAAAATCAGGTGTTTGGGGTGTCTTGGGAGGTTAAGGGGGTTCTTTTCAACACTTTTCAAAAATTCCCAATTTTCCATGTTTTCCAATAGAATTTCATCCCAATGGTGTCTCACACTAATAGTTTCTCACACCAATGATGTCTCACTTTGGCAGTAGCACACCCTGGAAGTGTCTCACCTTGGTGGTAACACACCCTGGCAGTGTCTCATACTAGCGTCAGCTCACCCTGGAGGTGTCTCACAGTAGAGGTGGATCACCATCGGTGCCTTTTATAGCGGTGCATCATCTTGTGGTGCCTCATTCTAGATGTTATGTCGCCTTGGTGGTGTCTCGTCTGGCACTACCTCGTCTGGTGGTGCCACGTGCCTGATGGTACATCACCATGGCCATGTCTTGTTTGGAAGTGCCTAATCTGGTGGTACCTCTCCTAGTGGTGTCTTGTACGACGGTGTCTAACTAATAGTGGTAGGTGGTTCATCCTGATATTACCTCAATTCCAACGGTTCCTCTTTTCCAATAGTCTTCCATTTCTTATACTAGTGTCGAGTTTTCCCATTTTTATGACTTTTGTGATGGTAATTAGTCTTAATAAATAATTTTTTATATTTTTAAGTCATTTAAAAATGTTTTAATTATATATTTATTTTCCCTAAGGGTCCGGAGGCTTTGAAATGGTAAAACTGTGAGATCTTGGTCAAATCCACTTTTAATGGAAATATTAAAGTATATCCAATTTCTATTGAATCAGATCTGATATTCATAAGATCAAGATAACCTATAATTCATCCATACCATCTCATTTCTCTTGAGACCATACATCCCCAAAGGCTTCTTCCATGGATAGTTTTCTAGATTTTGGTTCATGATTCCCTAGAGAGTCACATGTTGTACATGTTCCCCTATTTTTGATGCAACTAGGAAGTGTCTATCATTTAGTTTTTACTTCATCTTTATAAATAATCCATCATATGGGATGGGTATATATATATTTTCAATTATGAAGATAGTTGATTTTATATTATTAAATATAATTGAACTATTTGAAAATTAATACGCATGGGGTTGGGAAAAGTGACACATGATCTTCATATGTCTTGTTTTTTGGTTGATATTTTTATTTGTACTGGCTAACTACCCATTAAAAATTATGTCCATTGGGTGTCCTTGTTTTCGCACTAGACAGTTTTTTTATTGCATTTTTTTTGTTTTTTTTAATTGTTACTTATAAAAAGTTGGTTAAAATATATATTTGGATAACAAATGGAATCCCTGGGATCATAAAGTTTCTATGATAACCCCTAAATTGACAATTGGAATTAAATAATGGATTCACTATGAAATATTAACATGTGTTTTTCCTTAGTACATGAGATGATGTGATGTGTGGGTTGTTTTAGTTTGTGTGGTGGGAGTGGATGGAATGTGGTTATACAATGGAGTTGTGATGGGTGTGGTGTGATTGTGCAGTAGGGATTTGGAAACTGGTTGTGCTATAATGTTTTATTGGATGTAGTTGTGAGTTATGTTTGATTTTGTTGATATGATGAATTGAATGGATGATTTTGAAGAAGTATAATAGTGTTTTTGGGGGTAATTTTTAGAGTCTTATCCACTAATAACAATCATAAAGATTCACGCCATATCAATAGGTTGTGGTATGATGTTTCATTAATGTGAAGTGTCTTAATTTACCATGACTGTTACTATTATTACTAATATGTGTAGTTCCTGATAGTTTATTAGGGAGTGATGGGATAAATGAATAATTGTTTAATAATGTTTGGAGTGACTTAGGTTGGTTTGGTTGATGGGATGAAAGTAGAAAATGAATTATTATATAAAATGGGTGTTGAATGTAGAGGGAATGTGAAGCCACCTTAATTCATCAGGGCTCTTCACCATCTGTAATGACTATTGAAGATATTAATAAATTCATTTAGAGGCTTTAGTAAAAGTGACATTGTTTTGAGATTTTTTGTTTGTTTTTGAACTCATAGGTTGGTCTGGAGTTTTTGATACATTACATATATTATATTCTTGTAATTTCTATATATTCCCCACCTATGTTGAGAACTATGTGTCGAACACCCGTATAGTCATATGGGGGTGTTTTCCCAATATCTGGTGAGGATTAAATATGGTTGGTACCTGTTATTTAATGATCTCTCTTCCAGGCGACGTAGGTATGGTACAGGTTGCGATTTTCCAAGGTTTTTGAGTTCTTTATATGGTGGTTTTAATGGACCAGGTGTTTGTGGTTGAGGTGGTTTGTGTCCTAGGTGTCTTTAGGTGAGATGTGATAGCCTATTTGTTTTCCAGAGAGGTGGTTGTATCCCAGGTGTCTTTGGGATGAGTTGTGATGTGATTTCTCAGGTGTCTTCTAGAGAGGTGGTTGTATCCCAAGTGTCTTTGGTGATTTTACTGGCTTCTAGGTTCCTAGACTGGTAGGGGAACCCTTCCTTGTTCGCTGGTTCCACGGATCAGGGCCCCAAAGGTCGGAGGGGAAAGCTCAAGAACTGGTTCTCCAAGAAGGATGTTGGTGCATTTGGAAGGCAAGGAACAATAGTATTCACGATGGGGAATCCTCCTCCGGCTGTGCAATAGTGATCAGAACCAAAAAACTTCTACTCGACCTGGTTAGAGTGGTGAACATTGGAAGGGATGCCCCCACCTTGCAACCAATCACCCAAAACCCACACGTCCAAGCTTTCACCGTCTGTAACTCTACTGGAAGATGGGTCAGGTGGAAACCCCTGTCACAGGGCCTCAAGGTCAACATAGATGGGTCATATGTTGAGGGACTCATGCGCGGTAGAGGGATGATACACAACTCCAATGGTTCGGTCATTTTGTCCTTCTCCATACGCTTGGGCAATGACTCATCGCTTATCATAGAGGAAAACACCATGCTGGCGGGCCTCACGGTTAAGAATCATAAGGGGATCATCCTTGTGGAGGCTGAAATGGACTCTCTCATTGTTCGTAATGCCCTCAAGGGAATGGGTGAAACCCTGTGGTCTATAGTGTACACTATCCGGAAATGCCATGATCTCCTTGACAACAACATCAAAATCTTCCACACCTTACGGGAGGGTAACAAGGCGGCAGACTTTTTGGCCTCCAACGACATTCATGGAACGGAGAGTCTCTTCATTCATGAACTTCATAGCCTGACTCCAGTAGGTACAGACATTATCCGAGGGGATGCCCATGGTCTTCACCATTTCTGACCCCCATATCCATATCCCCCCTGAACCCTCAATGGAACCTTCTCCTAATAAAAATCTAGTTTATGATGATGATGTTGAGAGGCCCAGGAGTGTGCGGGTGGGATGTGTTGTGGGGGCCATGTGTGTGTAGGTGGGATGTGATGTGGTATACATAAGGGATGGGAGCATCAAGATGTACAACATTTGGTTAGATATGCATACTAGTGGTAAAGCATTATAGGATACCCTATCATCGATGTGCTTTATATTATATTACTTTACTTGTGTTACTTGGTGAGTGTGCCTTGGTGAGGTCGGGTTCCTTAGTATACATGTTTATGTGTTGTTTGGTTTTGTTGTTTCCTCAAAAGGGAATTATTATGCATCTTTCAAATGTTAATTAGAGACTTTGGTTTCTTACTGAGTATACTTTTATTATCACCCTACGTATATAAAACTGTTTTTAGGTTTCCAGGAGGATTTTTCAGATTGTGATGGATCCAACTAGCTCGAATTCTTGACAGTTTTTTCATCACTAATTATCTTTACTTTTGGGTATTTTACTTTGGAGACTTTATTTTATTTTCATCCATTCTATTTATACGTGAATGTGGGATGGATTTATTTATTTTATAAATTTGTTGGAGTTTTTTTGGATGATTCATCTTATCTCTCTATCTTGTTTATTGAAAAGGGTATTTCCTCCCATATTGTGATATTTGTACACCCTTGGTTCTATTCACCAACACAGGGTCTACTAGAGGCGGTATTTGGGGGTCATTATCTCCCTTTCTTTATCTCCATCCAAGGAGAGGTATCTTTGGAATGAGGTTTCGTGAAAGGTTATCAGATATTTATGTAGTTTTATACCTTTATATAGTCTTGTTTTGTTCAACTAAACCTATATATAGCTACTCTTCCTTGGGATAAAATCCCAAGAATCACATAGACATGTCAATAAATATCATTGTTCATTTTTCTAGTCTATTAGGATCCAACAAACATGTCGCCTCTTAGAAACTCTCAGGATACCAAATCACTCATATGAGAGGAATTCCCTTTTATTCAAGAGTATTCTTTCTATTTTCGATAGTATGAACTATATAATATTCAAATGAACTCCTATCCTTGAATACAATGATTGTATTACTAATCAATTGGGAAGGGTTAGAGTGATATAATTGAACCAGATAAACATTAAATATGTTAAACCTAGAATCCAAACACATATGAGGATCCACTAAATATGTTATTTGACTGATCCTCTTGAAAGTATCAAATGTCCTTGTAAACTTGTGTGCCAATTTCCCATGCAGAATAAATATTAGTACACCCATTCAATTCAAAAGTTTTTAATGAAATATTGATGTAATAATAGTGGTGTTCATCATAGCCTTCCAAATAAATCCTCAAAAGGTACCATATTAATAAAATAATGATAAATATTATTTTATTAAAACTATAAATGTGCCAAAATTTTATCCCATAATCATTGAATATCCATGACACACACTCACTACATGTCCAATGGTATCTGGATAGTACACTCAACCTACCAATTTGTATATGCATGATAATTAGTACTCATATTAACCCATGTATCAAGTGCCATATAAAAACCTTGATAAAATCATGATGTGAAATGGGAATCCATATTTGAAATAATACATTTAAGTTTTGCATATATATATATTATCTCTATTAATTAGAGCTTACATTTCTAATCAATAGAGAAGGTATATAAGAATTATAGAAAATGAGAAACCTTAGTCAACCAATCAACAACAACCCAAACCATATGACTTTCATACGGTATCCCTAGATAACAATTCCAAAAACCCAAATAATTTTCATACCAATTCCAAGAATAAATTTGTAATAATGGGAGAATATCATTAGGTTACTAGGGCTCGACATTAAAATTCTAATAGGTTGGTCTCCATGTGAAAAAACCCGATATACCCATACTCATCAGGGGTAGATGATACTATCAACTATCATCTCGCTACATCAATGTAATTATAGTGTCAATATCCCATACAAGGTATGATTCCTTCATCATATCCTCTTTTATACTCATAGATGCTATAATATAACCTGAGACATATATGATCTCATCACTATCAATAGTATATTCTGGTTGTAGCACTTCACCATATATGTGGTTCATCACCACCAGATATTATTAATCCAATTGATGACTCTCCATTACCCAAAAAAAGATATATGAGGACATATATTTAGAAATAATGGTTTCTCAACCCCTCTAAACCAGAGAATCATGATACATCTGATGAAAAGGGATATGGTCTTCCACTCTCCATTTTATTTTTAATCCAACTAAGCTTGATCTTTTCGACACAATTCATCAGTAATGATGTTCCTACATATGAAGGTCTATATGACCTTAACATAGAAACACTATTATTACTTGACTAATATTATATGTAAAAGGTTCAATTCATCATATGAGAAAGTATACAAAAATCTATCATGATCAGGCTATACGAAAAATCTCTCACCTAGAAGATAGTTCCACCAACACCATAATGTGTGTCCCACAAATTCTAACTCATGATCATGTTTTGGTTAGTGATTTTTAGGTATCCATAAATTAATAGATCTATGATAACCCACACAACCATATTTCATTATAACCACCCCAATAATGACTCATAATATATCATAATACAATTTATACTCCTTACCCAGTTTAGTAAAGTTCAGGATTAGATCTATCCTCAACCATTATTTCAGATACTAAAAGTCTCTACCACAAATATACATCAAGATTAACTTCACCCCATTCTTTTCAAATGATTATTTTAGAATTCCCAATCATGATATGTCATCTATACACCTATGATAAAAACTACACAATCCAAAAAACTAAAAAACTATATATCATTCTTGGGTTTCTCCAATGAAGTCTTTTCCACAACCTTACCATGGTCTATGGATACAACATCCTCTTATATCATGTTAAAAAATAAGTACACCTGATTTATCCAATAACTACACTATTAGATCATTGAATATAGAATATGATCTATTATTGTACCCGAAAATATCATCAAACATCAAGTATTTTCCTCCCTCAACTATGAGTAGAAGACAAAATAAGAAAACAAATCCAAAAACAATATATGTAAGGATATAAGGCCCTATTCATTTTGTTCTTGAATTTTTTTGGTGTGTGTTTTAAATTAAATGTAATCATAAGGCACTCATACAAGATATCCATAATATTGAATATAGTATGAGGTATATTATAAGGTCATGTTATCAAATGATGATAGTATAATCTCAAATAAATCGTGATAAACACTCTAGACCCTCTAAGTAGGTCAAATCTATCTTTTATATGAAATATTGGATAATAGTTGACAAAAATAACTTGGAAAAACATTCAATAATATACAAAAAATTTCAATGAACCACCTTCCTTCTCTGTGAAAAATACTTGTTCAATATCATATGAGGTGCTCAATTATATAATCAACTTCACCTATAAATCTTCTAGATAATCCATTATCTCTAGAATATATGAAGTATCCATCATATTCAATGGAACGACTATAGGATTAATGCCTAATAAATTCTCAATTGGAAACTCAATATAAAACTTGTAAATAAAACCTATGAAATAATAATGATAAACACCTTGAAATTAGTCAATGGAAAGATAAAATAATACCTAACATGTCACCACATCATCCATTATCACACTAGAAAACTTGTTCATAATATCATTAAATAGTTGAAGGTGATGTTATTAATGGACTATCACCATATACTTATATCCAATAAGGACATAATTGTCACTCTCAATGGACATAATCAGTACTTTTTTATTATAGTATCTAATAAGTTCTTAATAATAGGTTAGAAAATCTATCATAATGATCATGCTAAGACTGATCAACTTTTTCTTGAAGAAATAAAAATGAAATATATCACCACTAAAAACTATGGAAAACTATCTAATCATATTAATAACTTCGTATCATGACCCTAAATCCATATGGATTGACATCACACTATACAATATATCAATATATGGATCTAAAAATTAAAAAAAATAGTAAACATAAAATAATATAATGATCATATATAAAATAATACAAATTACAATGTAAAATATTTCAAAACTATAAATTGAATCGTAGATTTTTTTAAATAATTACCATAGAGGTTTGTATCAATAACATGAAACTTGATTAAACTCCATCCCTAATATCCCACCTCACTCCCTAAAGAAATTTCATTTGGGTGATTATTTTTCCCCATCCCCTTGACACTACATCCACCACCAGAATATGAATATC
This sequence comes from Viscum album, assembly GCA_963277665.1. NCBI lineage: Eukaryota > Viridiplantae > Streptophyta > Magnoliopsida > Santalales > Viscaceae > Viscum > Viscum album. Next base: position 1,589,421,271 of record OY728161.1, on the reverse strand, counting down.
CTGTGAAACTCTAACTACCACTCTATTATGTTCCACATAAATAATATTTTAAACACTAATCTTATATATAACCTCTCCCACCAGCTAACTACTAAGAAATATTAAAATAGTACTATACAGGCTCCATCCTCCCACATAATTAGAACATGGTAGGTGATTGTCTATATTTAGAGCAAATATGACTTGGTCTACCACACTGGTCACCCACTACTAAACATACACTCCTAGGTAATCAAGATAGGATTCTTCCCTAGTTACTCTATTCACTGTTTCCCTATTCTTAACTACCAAACCAACAATTCCTATGACCCAAAGATCAATTTCTAGTACCCTTGATAGAATCCAAATAACCAAAACCTCTACACTCATTTAGTTTCCTATCAAATATGATGGAATAATTTATTACATTTGAAAAGGATGATTTAAGGAACAAATTTTCATATAACTAGATAGAATATATGAGGTCATCCTCAAAGTACCTGGTACTACCTGAATCATCCCCAGCCTAATTGGGGTTAAATCCTAATGTTATATAAAGAAAGTTGAATGTTCCCTAACTAAAATGACATCACAATCTAGATGATATTCATTAAATCAAATATAGTATCAACACCCAAGGTATTTGGGAATAAATAATCATAAATAAACCCTAAAATTCCCTTCATGGTAACCCAACATGATGTTCCTCTTGGACCAAATTATCCCCCTTGCACATAGCTAGGCATTATAGCATTTAGGATCCCAACTAACCCCTCATCCCAGGGGGTGTTCCCAAATATTCAAAAATATTATGTATAAACTCATTAAATTATTAGTATCATGGACTCACCCTAACAATAATAAAATGTGGTTATTACATCAGAAACTCCATTGTCAACTTAGATATTAAATATGAAAATCATGTTTTCACTCTATCCATGGACAAAAAAACCCACAGTAAGAAATAATGGAGATGATCATCTATCATTAGAATTGGTGTTATAGGGTGTTCAAGAATAAACAATATTGGTGAATTCACAATCTTAACCTCATGGTTATCCAGTGGAGGTCATCATGGTGACATATCTCTACAATTACAACCATGTGCCTCGTAACAGATTCATATCCTAGTTCTCAATATCATATTTACTGAAAGAAAGAATTTGAATAATATCTATAGTACACTATATTATATCCCCACTTCATCAAGGTTTCATAAACTAGGTTCTATCTCTAGTAATTTTTACCCATTTCTAGGGTCATCATCAACTACACATAGGATATACATCATTTCATCTCCATTTGATTTTAGCAAGACTATTACTTCTATTATATAATTAAGTGAAATGGAAATAAAATGTTATATAGGTAGTAACCTATATGTTTCAATTGAAATTTTATTTAATAGATAACATATTTATAATAGGAAAATCAATCATAGATTTTGATAACAAAATAATTTGATTAATCAGTTTGATAAGATTCCACTATAATGTTATATAGGAAAATACTATATATTTTACTGGTGGGGAATTAATTAAATGGAAACTATATAATAACTCAAGTAACAAATAACTAGAAAACACATCAATGCCATGTGAATCCTACCTTCAAATTATGATGTATAAACATAAACTAGCATTCTACCTCGGATTAAGAGTAAGATACCAAAACTCATAAATCACATTTCAAATTCATCATATTTATTAAAATAACCTGTATGTATAATTAAAAACCAAAAATAGAAGTCATATACTTAGAAACCTATAATTACTTAATACATGGGTTGGTTATTCCTAGAAAAATGAATCATCTCATGCTCTAAAAATATTTTATATTCAGTCTACCATACACAAATATTAAATCAAAATAAAATAAATAAATATTTGATGTCATCGTTCAATTTCACCGATAAATTTAATTATTATTGTGGTCAAACCAAGTTATTACATATCTTTGGAATACATCCTTATATACCAGAGGCTACTCACTAATAGTAGGGGTAAAATAATATCATGTGGAGACTATACACCCTATGTTAGATAACTATAAATAACCATGGAATTAAAAATAATAACATTAATCCATAGAGTCCAAAATAAACCTCCATCACATATAAATGATAATAAATATATATATAAATCCATGTTATACTAATGTGATGAACTGTACATATCATATGTGCACATAGATATAACCAAGGACCCCCATGGGTAGATCATATACATTAAGAACCTAAAGTATCTAAAGTAAAATAACCCAAAAAAATACTAACAAATGTCTATCAATTCCTGAATTAGTATCATCTGCAATAGTATATCTTAGCTTAGTATATAATCCATCAGGAATAGTACCCTTACGTTTTTCCTGGTATGAAACCAAAAAGTCAGCTCGAGTACCCACAGTAGCCCAATAATTTTGTGAGTATAACTCAATATAACACCACCAACAGTGTCACAAAATATATATAATATGAAAAAATTACATGTTTATTTTCTATAAGAAACTTGTACGTGAATAAATAAATAAAGAACCATTCATACTCAGGTTTCACAATGACACTAAGAATTGACCATACATTATTCATCCAAATCCACACGTCTCTGAGAAGAATACATCTACATTAGAGAAAATAGTGACCCACCTTGAATCTATCTCAAATATCACTACTCAGAGGGGAGTATCACCCCTCCATGGAATAGTACCCCACAAAAAAATTATCTCAAAATCCGTCACCCCAGGGGGAATAAGAACCCCTCCCTAGAACCAACGTTGAATTCCCTAACATGGGGGGAATAATGCCCCACTATAAATCTATATACAATACCACATTAATTAGGGTAAAAAAATCTTCATTCCATAACCTTCTTCTATATAATGGTGGATAAGAACCTTAACCATAGTCACTATATAAAAAATACCCAATTTTGATGTTTTAATTGGAGAACAAATTAGGACTTCATAATTTAATACTACCATATTTTAAACTGTTTAAATTTTACCATAATGACTGACATATTAATTTACCAGAATATTATATTTTTATTCTTTTCAATAGGTTAGATATCACCTAAATAATATCCCAACTAATATAGAACTATATCCACCAACTTTCTAACCCAAAATCCCCACACATCCCATTCTTATGGATTATCCCGCAGAATCTATCTTTATCCTACTACCTCCTAGTTTTACATAGGTAACCCCATGGATGTTTTCATAATTTTCAAATTATATTACTTCATGTAAGACACCAAATTAAGAGAAAATTTTTTAGACACAAAAATTATTTTTGAATTTTTTATGGATTAAAACAAGGTGAATCCAATTATAAATTACCCAAAAACTATTTAACTATAATTTAGTTCAAGTTCCCCTTAGTTCAGTAATACTACACATTAACACAAACATAAATGAAAATAGACCTTGGGTATATATTAGGGACTATATACCTTATGATCACAAGATCCTCATCATTTAGTATCGATATATGATCCAAGTTTAAATAGTAGAAATCAAATAATCTTATGAAAACATTAAAACAATTCATAATTTTCCATATCTAGTTTAATAAAAAATAAAAATAATAAATTATATAAAATTTAAGTGGAATGAAAAAAATTACATATAGGTATTATCCAAAATAAATTTTACCTAAATTAAGTGATGAATGAATGAGTACACACAGTGGAATAAAAATTGACAAGGGAGTGTAGGGGAAAAAATTTATTACCATATGAATAAGTAACTTGATTTCATTACCATTTAATATTAACACCATTTCTATAATTAATTTATTTAAAAATTATCCAAAACAATTATTGTGTCATTCCCATATAGTCCATGATGAAATTAATCATCACAGTCTCCCCTAAAGAGTGTCCCTTCTGGTCATGGTGTAGTGCACCTCTCCAAGGTAGAACCAATAATCCCATGTGCTAGGACCTCACGATATGTCCAATCATTTAAAAGTGCATAGTGCCTCCCAAGACTGGTCACATGGTATAACACCCTTATGATATAATCCTCACAATACAAATTTATTGAACAACCCATGGTTTTAAATGTACCCAAGATCATCCTCAAAAATTTTAAAAATAAAATATATAAATTTTATTAATGAAATATACTATTTTTAATTTGTACGTTTTATTGTTATGGTATGATGACTCTTACCATAGTGTGATTTTCATGTACAATAACATGTTAGGGTTGTATTATTGATACATAATAATCATCATTATGGAATGAGGCCCTATTACATGGTGTGATCATTGTTCCCCTTAGAAAATATAAAAAGTAATATGTAATGATTTTAATTTATAAGACATATCATATGATACAATAGAGTTTGTTTCATGAATTGGAACCCCCGCCACTATTTGATCCTCATAAATAAAGTATTTAATAAGGAATTACATAATATATAATGATTTCCACCATATGTTGAAACCCTATACCATGGAATGAATCTAAAACCCCATAATTTACAATTATTCAGGAGGAATTTATTACTACACAACACCTTCCACACGATAAAGAAATTATCTGCATCATGGTCCTCAACCAACCTTTAACAGTCACACATGAAATCCAAAATTTCATGATAACCATTTCCATATCATGACCCCTCATAACACTATGAGGACTTAATATCACATAAAACCCCATCATGGCACAACTACTAACCATTATAGTGTGATGGTGTCTCTCTGACATAACACTTTTCTCTTGTAGAAACATCTCAAACAAAAACCATGGGAAAATTTAAAAAAAATGACTCTTTAGTACCCCTATAACACCTAAAAAATTCATAGATTTTGAGGAAATAAAAGAGTATATAAAGATATTAAATATTTTCTATGATCGATATGGTCTATGGTGTTACAATTTGGATCATTAAATTTCTTCTCAATCAAAGGAGGAGTTGAATACAAATCTTTGGAGGTTGATTAAGAAAACTCGATGTTCACTCAATAAAATCTAAGTTAAGATGAGATTGTCCCCTATCTCTTTTATACATTAGATATTTTTTATCATATGGGAAGTAATAAATTATAAATCCCTTTGTGGTTATGCCTTAATACATTTCCATTTTCTATAAAATGGGGAGAATTAATATGGGAGAGAGATATAATATCAAGGTAGATTCCAAAGATATCTATATAACATAATGTTGGGGAGATATCTTATTTATAAAGGGAATGTTTCTTAGGGAGTTTATAAAAGGATAAAAATATAAATTCAATTTGGGAGTTTTTGAATTATGTGAACTATTAAAACGTCATTATTGAGAAATTGGAGAAAAAAATTTCATATATAATTTCATTGAAAAGTTTTGAAAAGTGATAGAATAGTTATTTAAAAAGTATATATGAGTTAGTATCATGTGTTTTGAATAAGTAGATATAAGTCTCTTTAATGGGTTGAATGACATTACAACTCATCTTTATTTTTCCTATATTGTGTCCAATCTTATAGTGATCAAATTATTGAATAATTATTCACTTCTATGTGTGTTTTGTTTGAAAAGTGAGTTATACACATTGGTTGGAAAAAATCCAAAACGGTAATTTTTTAAATCAAGGGATGATTAAAGAAGATGATGATATCAATAATTATTTTGGTAATATGGTGTTCTTGAAGAACCAAAATCAGATTAATGAGATCAGATATTGAATAATAATCACATACATAGATTTTTTTAAATGTTTATGAATATAATAGGTTGAATATGATTTTTAAATTTATTTTATTATAATTACATCAATTGAGGTGACTCATGTATTCTGTAAATTCATATTTCATTACATTAGAGTAATTATTAATATATTACACAATAAAATATTCCCCATTATAGTTAAATTTTAGTGTCTTTGGAGACCAGATACATAATCAATTAGTTTTATTGAAGATCTTAAAAATATCACAAAATTATAACTCAAATGGTACCCTTATTATACATATCCTACTTGTAACGCCCCGACCCCAGCTGCCCAGAGTCGGTGCATTACTTCGTAACATTGGCATGATCACAAGAAAGATCAAATCTCGAAAGACCGATTGGTTTAGTAGCCCTGGAAACACTAGATATATTCATAAGGTTTACATTACATCATTAAACGAAAAACTACTACAACAACATATTGTCTCCATAATCCACACTCATATCCCCACATAATATCCCTGCAGGTCATTCATAATTTACTTCTTCACTTCCTGGGAAAAATAAAACATAGAAAGGGGTGAGCTCAAATGCCCAGTAAGGATAACAATATAGCGGAAACTTTCATAAATAAGAATAAACATTTAAGGCAATGTATAACTAAAACAAAAGCCTTTAAAACTTGAACTTTCAACATAGTATGGCATAAATGAAATGAAATAATGTCATTTACTTATTCACACGGTTATTCTACTAATCGATTAATCACATGAAAAATCAATAACCACTTTCATAATGATGGAATGCATAATGCCAGACTATCATAACCACATAGCCAAGGCCTCGTGCCAAGACTACAAATAAGATTTTGTCAAGGCCTTGTGCCAAGACACTAGGTTGTCTCATGAGACCTACCGATGCATCGAGGAGCTATAGCGGGCTCCACCCGTCACTTATTAAGTCCAATGCATTCCCATATGAAAAGGTTTAAACATAACATAAACATTCGTATTAAAACTAGCATACGAAATGTCAATAATTTCACCATAAACTATGAATGGTATAAAAATAGCACATCCATAGTCAAACATATCACAAAACCTTCAATACAATATAGAAGTTTTGTATCATAATAAATCAACTTCAAATAATCTTAAAATCCATCAAAGGATGTTGACGTAGATGAAATCAAAATTTTTTTAAAGAAATATCTCCTTTTATTTTGAAATCATTTAAGATCCATATAAAATAAAACATTTTCTTTGAAAATATTCTTATAATCTTGTAAGGAAAGCTTTGAAGATTTTATAACGGCGTAAAATAACCGCACCCGCCGTATAAGTTAAAAAAACATTCTTACCTCAATTCTGTCGAAAAGGTTAAAAAGGACCTTGTTTTGAAAACAACGGAAATATTCCTTTATAAACCTCTTATAAAAAGTCAAATAATGGTATAAATGACTTTAACCCATATTCTTGTAAATAGTAAAAATGTTTTGAAATACATTTTTAAGAAACATGGATGTGGATGATAAAGATATCCCAGTAGATTATTACGTATAAACAACCTCGGATAATGAAGAGATTGTGAAATAACCCTTACCTTGTACTTTTACTTGGTTGGGGTAGGTTAACCTCCTGTATAATGGTGAAATAGTTGTTATTAAATTTTACAAGAATCATATATATTAATATGATATCATATATGATCTTTTAACATTGATTTGTTAATAATATCTTAGAATTATCGTCGTTTCGGGAGTTAACTTACTCATTTTCTTTTATATGTTTTGTTACATAAGCCATGGTTGTTGTATATTATTCATATCCAGAATGATATCCAGTCCTTAAACATCATTTTTAAATCATCAAATGATAATTATACTTTAATGGATACGATGGAGAATGAATCTCATCGCGTTCGTGGAGACGGTAGTCCGTACGTACGCACGAGCGACAATATCATTCTTTTGATATTAAAATAATATATAAATGGATGGTATATAATATATACAGAATAATTAACATGTTATATTTATTATTTACATGAGTTACACATCATTATTATACCCATCCAAATAATATTATATTGAATAACAATTACACCACGACGTGGAGACGGTAAGCCATACGTACGCACGTATGGTGACATGTTATTCAAAGGGTGGATAGAATACTGAATATGATTGTACCATAATTATAATAACATCACAGTATATGTGAGATACTGGAGTTATTATTTTAGAATGGTAAGAACAAAGGAAGAAGAAGTGGAAGAAGAAATGAACTTGGAGAAGGGTGGTGAAATCATTACCTCTTCTTCGGGTTCTTCCTTTTGATTTGATCAAAAGGGCTCCTTAGGTTGGCTTTCTGATCAAACTAAGGCCACTAGGTTGTAGTGAGGGATTTTGGGAGAGTATTTGGGAAGAGTTTGGCCGAGCCAAAAGGCTTTGAAGGTGTGAAGAAATGAGAAGGAGGAGTGCCCTTTTATAAGAGGGGTGAGGGGCACCTTTGGAAAAGTTAGAAATATTAATTTATAATAAATTCATATTCGATTTCTAAAGGCTCAAAAGTTTATTATTCAAAGTTTAAGGTGGGGATAGGTCGAAAACCACTCAACCAACAGAATTTAGACAGGTTTGGGTACTTATATTAACCTTATCTTTAAGTATTAACTCTAAGTTACTTAGTTTCACTTTTACAATGTCTCTTTGTATTTTTATATAATATGGTTAATAAACTTACTATATACATCCAATCGACCCCCAAGTGGTCCATTAATGATGAACCTATCCTTATATAAGTCTCTTGACCGAACCTTAGATTTTTAGGAATTTAATATCAATTAATAATATAATATTTGTTTTAAAAACTTTTTTATGTCAATTTTGACACTATTCAATAGTTGATTTTTGTGAAACTCATAACATATTTATTACTTAGAAAAAAGTCAATTAAATCAATCCTTATATATCATATTATCCTATAAAATTAGTTAAATTCATTAAAAGTTTCATATTATATTTTTGTGGGTATTTATAATATCAATTATTTTAATTTTTCACTATTATAGTAATTACTGCATCATCTTTGTGTCATAAATAAAATAAATTATTTAATGTCTAAAAATTATAAATAAAATATCATTATGTAGGAAATCTTTTTATCTTTCTAATGAATATTTATAATCTAAAATCCAACTTATATAACCCTATGTAACAATTGTTTTTCTAAAAGATATATGCTTGTGTCATTTTTGTATTCATTTTGACTTAATTAAAATAAAGTGTCATTATCACTTACAAGTGGATCCATGGGGTCCCAAAATTGACACAAAGATGCCCATGGTCTACCATGTATCAACCAATAGGGTTAAGACACGTTTTAGGGTAATTTAGTATTATTATAATATTATATTTTAACCCTTATTTACCGGATTTACCCTTAACCATGGTAAATAAAATATTTACCGCAGTAATTATTCAAAATGTCTAAAAATAAAAGTTACCTATTTACACAATTTGAACATCCTGATTCAAAATATGGAATCCATTTTCCTAAATTCAAAACACAGAAGTGGCAGAAATTAATTTAAAATTAATTCCCGCTGTCAAAACAAAAAGCGTGTTTTTAAGAGATAATAACTATCAAAAGATTGACACTTGTTTATGTTCGGTTTAATGGTAAAATTATGTCCAATGACCAACATTATATTAAATAGTAAAAATATATTCTAAATATACTTTAAAACCACTCAAATTCATAATTTATTACTATTAATTATTTTGATTAAAAAAGTTGTTTTTAATTAAAATTTAGTAATTTTCACTATTCATCAAAATATGAAAGTTATCCGAAAAGTACCAAAATTTCACCTTAGGCTAAATTTGATATTCCGAATCCAAAAATGAAGTCCATTTTAAAATATAAAATATATATAACTTCAAAAATTAGGTATTACTATTCATAACAGCTAGTTTGATTGGTTACGGTGTGTTAGAACTCGAAGTTGCGTACAACACACGCTACTGTTTTATTCAAAGGAAAGCGTACCGTGGAAGCTTGGGATGTTTCATTTTAAATTTTTGATGTCTCCATTTAGTCAAAAAGTTTAAAATATTGTATTTAAAAAGGTTTCACTATCAAAAGTTGATAAAAGTGCAATATTGAAAATGAATCTGTTCTTGCATTATGACTAAGAAACTCATAATATGGATTCTAAAATTATAAGGATTATATAAAGTTTAAAATTTAGTTAATACTATTCATGACCTCTTTTAATGGCTTTTTTTTGGTAAGTCATGGTGCAATTGAACTCAGTGTTGCGTGTAGTGCAAGTTATTGAATTATTTTGAAGAAATAACACACTATGAAATCTTGGGGTGTTACATTCTCCCCTCCTTCAATAAATTGCGTCCTCGCAATTTGAAATTGTTCTTCAAAAATAAAAGGTTGAAAGTAGAAAATATATTTGTGGGAAAACCCACATCGGAAATTGGGTTACTAAAATTTAGTCTTAATATGAGGAAAAGAGAAATCAAAGGGTCACCACCAAATTTTGATCTCGATTAGGAGAACATTGGTGGAAATTAGAGACATATAATCGGAGGAAAAATGTAAATATTTATAGGTAGTGATTGAGGTCATCAATCACAAACAAGTGTATAATTGAGGTCCTTAAATTCATCAATCTATGATGATTTGAAATACCATCGGTTCAACAAAACATAGGGTATTAGGATAACACATTTTTGACGTTTCAAAATATCTTAGTTGAAATCCCACATCGAAAAATGAATTAATGAGGCCTCTATTTAAAATAAAGAGTGGAAAGTATGAAGATTACCGAAAATAACACATACTAGGGTTCCATGTAAGAAAATATGGATATGGAAGAAAAATCTAGCCATCAATTATCTGATGGAGAGTGGTAGAGAACATGGCTATGAAAAGGCCAACAATCCCAAAGCCATAAATTAGTGATGATTTAAGGTACCATCTAGGAAAACATTTTTGTTCTAAGTTCCTTTTATTAATGATGAGGAATTTATTTATGAGATTGGCTAAGATCATAAGGAGATATACTTAGTTTATAATTAGAGTTTTATCCATTAATAAATTTCTACCAAAACTCATCATTCACTCGTAAAAAAAATTCTATTTATACTATTCATAGAGGGTTCCAAAATAAACGAATTTATAATTCATCTACCAGATCTTTTAAAAAACTACTTTATTTAATCCAGGACATCTCGTGGGATAGTGGTAGGTGATACACCCTTGTCGCCCTTTGGTTGCGGGTTCAAGTCTCGCAGCCTTGCCGGACGCGACGGGTTGCCGCCCGACCTCCGGGTTGTCCTTTTATGGCAATCCAAAATAATCCAAACTAGAACTATACAAAATACTTCTGTCCAAACTCACAGTCCAACATTCATAAGGAAGGTAAACATAATATAGATCCTTTTTACCTCGTAATAGCATATGAATACCTTCATCATGTATTACCATATTCCTTATTGATTACATTCATGCTCCCTTATTCCATATAGAATGCTGGATATACTTCATTAATCCAAAAATGTTTTAAACCCCAAAAATGATGGTATATACAAATCATTAATCAGTTCCAAGGTAGTCAAGAATATCCAATATAATTTATCCAAAACAATCACATATTATTCCAAAATCACTACCTCAGTATCAGAACTATATTATGGTTTATCATTCTCTCAACCATATATTTTCCAAAAATCTATCCTGCTAATGAGTCACTTTTCTTTGTTCCACACAATCTCAAGTCCTTAATGAAATAGTACTGCAGTACAATCCTTATATACTCCATAATTATTATAACAAGTACATTGTTGATACAACACTCAATTGACATAATCAACATAAGAACTCTAATCATTCCTCTGCATCTGTGGTAGTAACATAACTTGATTATTATCCAATAGCATCATTTGTGGCATAGTCTGATGACTGGGACATAGGTTCGCGTAGTGTCCAAACTCTTTGCAAATGAAGCATTGTACATTTAAAACCATTTTCTTACCCTTGCAGTCACGTACTTTGTGCCCTTTTCCTCCACACTTATAACAAACTCCCATTCCTTTCAGGCAAGTTCCAGGGTGTTTCTTTCCACAGTTACCACATATGGGAAAATTCTTCTTTTCCCTCTTACTTTTATCCATCTTTCTCTCTTCCATCCTTTTCTTCTCTTGCTTCCCTTCAAAGCCATAGGACTCAGTAAACTCTTTACTTATCTTATAAACACATGATATTATTTCTTCATATGATGATAATACATGGGAGACTATTTCTCTTATAAATTCTAGCTTAAGACCATGAAAGATATGATCCTTCCTTCTCTTTGGATCATGTGCATTTCTGGAGTTCTCATTCCTTCTACTGGGCGCCATTTCTAAACAATGGCATACACTAGATCAGTTTATGAATCAAAATACATAATCCCATACTTATAAAACACTTAACATAAATTGAACTATTTATGGATATAATCCATAATCATAAGAATGTTTTCTTTGAGGAAGTATATACTCATAATCCCTTCAAAATTATTTGTAAAGAAAATGAGAGTTATCCTAAGAATATCCCCCGGGAGTGTCGTAACCAAGAGTGCAGCAAGGCTCGTTGTCGTGCACCAGTTCCTGTTCGAGTCTAGCTCAAAGCGGTGTTTTCAGGTTTTACCCCTAGGTACATCTGTGCCAGAGCCGCCTCTACCTGCTTGTATCCAGACAGAGATGTATTGCTCGGAAAACTCACAAAATCTCTACAATACCAAAATTCTAGGAAGTTCTTCTATACTAATCCTCAAAGTTAATCTTAGGTCTACGTGCTCTAATCAGAGTTTATCTAAATCTAGCTTCCAAGGTTTGTACTAAACTTCCTCTGATACCAACTGTAACGCCCCGACCCCAGCTGCCCAGAGTCGGTGCATTACTTCGTAACATTGGCATGATCACAAGAAAGATCAAATCTCGAAAGACCGATTGGTTTAGTAGCCCTGGAAACACTAGATATATTCATAAGGTTTACATTACATCATTAAACGAAAAACTACTACAACAACATATTGTCTCCATAATCCACACTCATATCCCCACATAATATCCCTGCAGGTCATTCATAATTTACTTCTTCACTTCCTGGGAAAAATAAAACATAGAAAAGGGGTGAGCTCAAATGCCCAGTAAGGATAACAATATAGCGGAAACTTTCATAAATAATAATAAACATTTAAGGCAATGTATAACTAAAACAAAAGCCTTTAAAACTTGAACTTTCAACATAGTATGGCATAAATGAAATGAAATAATGCCATTTACTTATTCACACGGTTATTCTACTAATCGATTAATCACATGAAAAATCAATAACCACTTTCATAATGATGGAATGCATAATGCCAGACTATCATAACCACATAGCCAAGGCCTCGTGCCAAGACTACAAATAAGATTTTGTCAAGGCCTTGTGCCAAGACACTAGTTTGTCTCATGAGACCTACCGATGCATCGAGGAGCTATAGCGGGCTCCACCCGTCACTTATTAAGTCCAATGCATTCCCATATGAAAAGGTTTAAACATAACATAAATATTCGTATTAAAACTAGCATACGAAATGTCAATAATTTCACCATAAACTATGAATGGTATAAAAATAGCACATCCATAGTCAAACATATCACAAAACCTTCAATACAATATAGAAGTTTTGTATCATAATAAATCAACTTCAAATAATCTTAAAATCCATCAAAGGATGTTGACGTAGATGAAATCAAATTTTTTTTTAAAGAAATATCTCCTTTTATTTTGAAATCATTTAAGATCCATATAAAATAAAACATTTTCTTTGAAAATATTCTTATAATCTTGTAAGGAAAGCTTTGAAGATTTTATAACGGCGTAAAATAACCGCACCCGCCGTATAAGTTAAAAAAACATTCTTACCTCAATTCTGTCGAAAATGTTAAAAAGGACCTTGTTTTGAAAACAACGGAAAGATTCCTTTATAAACCTCTTATAAAAAGTCAAACAAGGGTATAAATGACTTTAACCCATATTCTTGTAAATAGTAAAAATGTTTTGAAATACATTTTTAAGAAACATGGATGTGGATGATAAAGATATCCCAGTAGATTATTACGTATAAACAACCTCGGATAATGAAGAGATTGTGAAATAACCCTTACCTTGTACTTTTCCTTGGTTGGGGTAGGTTAACCTCCTGTATAATGGTGAAATATTTGTTATTAAATTTTACAAGAATCATATATATTAATATGATATCATATATGATCTTTTAACATTGATTTGTTAATAATATCTTAGAATTATCGTCGTTTCGGGAGTTAACTTACTCATTTTCTTTTATATGTTTTGTTACACAAGCCATGGTTGTTGTATCTTATTCATATCCAGAATGATATCCAGTCCTTAAACAACATTTTTAAATCATCAAATGATAATTATACTTTAATGGATACGATGGAGAATGAATCTCATCGCGTTCGTGGAGACGGTAGTCCGTACGTACGCACGAGCGACAATATCATTCTTTTGATATTAAAATAATATATAAATGGATGGTATATAATATATAAAGAATCATTAACATGTTATATTTATTATTTACATGAGTTACACATCATTATTATACCCATCCAAATAATATTATATTGAATAACAATTACACCACGACGTGGAGACGGTAAGCCGTACGTACGCACGTATGGTGACATGTTATTCAAAGGGTGGATAGAATACTGAATATGATTGTACCATATTTATAATAACATCACAGTATATGTGAGATACTGGAGTTATTATTTTAGAATGTTAAGAACAAAGGAAGAAGAAGTGGAAGAATAAATGAACTTGGAGAAGGGTGGTGAAATCATTACCTCTTCTTCGGGTTCTTCCTTTTGATTTGATCAAAAGGGATCCTTAGGTTGGCTTTCTGATCAAAATAAGGCCTCTAGGTTGTAGTGAGGGATGTTGGGAGAGTATTTGGGCAGAGTTTGGCCGAGCCAAAAGGCTTTGAAGGTGTGAAGAAATGAGAAGGAGGAGTGCCCTTTTATAAGAGGGGTGAGGGGCACCTTTGGAAAAGTTAGAAATATTAATTTATAATAAATTCATATTAGGTTTATAAAGGCTCAAAAGTTTATTATTCAAAGTTTAAGGTGGGGATAGGTCGAAAACCACTCAACCAATATAATTTAGACAGGTTTGGGTACTTATATTAACCTTATCTTTAAGTATTAACTCTAAGTTAATTAGTTTCACTTTTACAATGTCTCTTTATATTTTTATATAATATGGTCAATAAACTTACTATATACATCCAAGCGACCCCCAAGTGTTCAATTAATGATGAACCTATCCTTATATAAGTCTCTTGTCCGAACCTTAGATTTTTATGAATTTAATATCAATTAATAATATAATATTTGTTTTAAAAACTTTTTTATGTCAATTTTGACACTATTCAATAGTTGATTTTTGTGAAACTCATAACATATTGATTACTTCGAAAAAAGTCAATTAAATCAATCCTTATATATCATATTATCCTATAAAATTATTTTAATTCATTAAAAGTTTCATATTATATTTTTTTGGGTATTTATAATATCAATTATTTTAATTTTTCACTATTATAGTAATTACTGCATCATCTTTGTATCATATATAAAATAAATTATTTAATGTCTAAAAATTATAAATAAAATATCATTATGTAGGAAATCTTTTTATCTTTCTAATGAATATTTATAATCTAAAATCCAACTTATATAACCCTATTTAACAATTGTTTTTCTAAAAGATATATGCTTGTGTCATTTTTGTATTCATTTTGACTTAATTAAAATAAAGTGTCATTATCACTTACAAGTGGATCCATGGGGTCCCAAATTTGACACAAAGATGCCCATGGTCGACCATGTATCAACCAATAGGGTTAAGACACGTTTTAGGGTAATTTAGTATTATTATAATATTATTTTTTAACCCTTATTTACCGGATTTACCCTTAACCATGGTAAATAAAAATATTAACCGCAGTAATTATTCAAAATGTCTAAAAATAAAAGTTACCTATTTACACAATTTGAACATCATGATTCCAAATATGGAATCCATTTTCCTAAATTCAAAACACAGAAGTGGAAGAAATTAATTTAAAATTAATTCCCGCTGTCAAAACAAAAAGCGTGTTTTTAAGAGATAATAACTATCAAAAGATTGACACTTGTTTATGTTCGGTTTAATTGTAAAATTATGTCCAATGACCAACATTATATTAAATAGTAAAAATATATTCTAAATATACTTTAAAACCACTCAAATTCATAATTTATTACTATTAATTATTTTGATTAAAAAAGTTGTTTTTAATTAAAATTTAGTAATTTTCACTATTCATCAAAATATGAAAGTTATCCGAAAAGTACCAAAATTTCACCTTAGGCTAAATTTGATATTCCGAATCCAAAAATGAAGTCCATTTTAAAATATAAAATATATATAACTTCAAAAAGTAGGTATTACTATTCATAACAGCTAGTTTGATTGGTTACGGTGTGTTAGAACTCGAAGTTGCGTACAACACACGCTACTGTTTTATTCAAAGGAAAGCGTACCGTGGAAGCTTGGGATGTTTCATTTTAAATTTTTTGATGTCTCCATTTAGTCAAAAAGTTTAAAATATTGTATTTAAAAAGGTTTCACTATCAAAAGTTGATTAAAGTGCAATACTGAAAATGAATCTGTTCTTGCATTATGACTAAGAAACTCATAATATGGATTCTAAAATTATAAGGATTATATAAAGTTTAAAATTTAGTTAATACTATTCATGACCTCTTTTAATGGCTTTTTTTTGGTAAGTCATGGTGCAATTGAACTTAGTGTTGCGTGTAGTGCAAGTTATTGAATTATTTTGAAGAAATAACACACTATGAAATCTTGGGGTGTTACACTACTTAATATCCTTTCATAGTTCCCTTGATCCTTAAAGTTGAAATATTTAACCATGAGTGGTGAATTATTCAATTCCATTATTTCCTCAATTATGTTGGTACACTTCTTTATTTCTCTTCAATATTCATGAGTAATTTTTCCCTCTCCTGCACACATAATGAATATTATCATTCATTTGATGTCATTTCTATTATGATTATTTCCACATCATTTAAACGTGGGTGGATAGATCTTATTTTATCTTTTATTATTTGATACACCAACCTCAAATAACATCATCCATTTCTTATCTCCATGCCTATGGGATCATTCTCCAAACTCCATATAGTCTTCTAGATAAAATATAACTACTTCTTCATAATACCCAAAGTTTCAGATTGATAGATGTTTTTTGAGATTTCTTAATATCCCAGAATTTCCATTTAAATTTTTTTTAAATTATATGGAATTATTTTGAGATCACAAGCTTTTACGTCACATGATTCCAAGGCCCGGTGAGTCGGGAACAGAATTTTGAACTTTTTTAAGATCGTTTAAGTAAACATGAAAGTGGGTTTCTATAACTTTTAAACTAGTTCTTGGATCAAAAATTTAAATGCACCATTGAAATTGGAATGCCGAAATTCTTATAGAAATGACCTAACTTCAACCGACAAGGGTAGGATAGAAAAGTTAACTTTCTGAATATTTGGAAAAAAATAAAATAACATAAAAATATATTTTATTTTGTGTTTTTTTAACGAAACCATTGATCAGTGGATGGTGGCGCTGTGGTTCGGTGACGAGGCGCATTAAATGAAGCCAGTTAATGGCTCATTTTTTTGTGGCGTAACGGCGCATTAAATGAAGTGTAACAGATACGCTTTTTCATAAATGAAACAATGTGACAATGTGACATCACAACATAACAGAAATGGCACGACGTGTTTTATTTTAATGGGTTAATGCATTGGAGAGTTGAGAATAAAATGGTATATTTTTCTCTAATGAAATGATGGTGATAACTCTCTCTAATGAATAATGATGAATATTGGTATGATCACTAGCAACGTCGACGGTTTACAAAGAACTGGATTGGGAAGTGGCGAACGGCAATAGAGCTTGAATCCTCGAGGGAGAAGCACTTAAATTATGAATGTACATTGAGGTAGGGGTTTTTTTTGTTTTAAGTTTTCCATATTATTATTCTAAAATGACGAATGCAGATCAACCTAGGAATAGTTTGATATGCATAATGTTTATTCATGCGGGAGGGTGTACTTATTGGGTTTTCTTCCACAGGATTAAATTTTTGTTGATAGAACTTTAATCCAAAGACTCCCCTCTTTTAAATTTCTAACACAGAGGGTGTGGGCTAACACGAACAAGGCCTGACCCCCCCCCCATCTTCTGTGTTCTTAATGGTCGATTATTCGAAATTGATCCAAGAGGACTTTGAGGCCATCACATAAAGGATGGAATTCCCCAAAGACTGCAGGAACAAAAGGAATGAAGAACGGACCACCAGAGTGGACTAAGTGGTCTGAAGAGTACTCTTTAGGAACTCCGGAGCTGGCGGAAACAGCCGCCGGAGGGTGGCGGTTCATTGGGAGGAGCGTCGTGGTCGGCATGGGTCGCGGCAGAGAAACAGGGCCACCAACTATGTTGGCGATGGTGGAGGTAGATACGGTCAGCCGGCCACGTTGATGGAGTGGCCCGTAGCCATGAGTCACAGTTTTTCCAAGCATGTGGTCCCCTGACCATGTGTGAACTCCTTAGGCGGCCGGGTTCGACAGTTTGCATGACACCCTCGGACGCGCCACACGTTCGGGATGAGGGGAACTGGTCCACCAAAGGAGTACCGGACAAAAGGCAGTCTGAAACCATCCCAGTGGGCTGGACCCACACTCATCTGGTTAGACCAGAACCCTTCGGACTGAGCTAGGATGAGACCAGGTTGTCGGGCGACCCGGTGGGCTAGACCCTCAGCCAAGATGGGTCGGGTCCAGTGAGGCCCAATAGGTCTGGCCAACTAGCCAGGCCGGACCGGACCAACCCATACCCAAAGTAGGTCAGGTCGGGTCAGTCGAATCAAATCAGGACATGTGGGCCCTCGTCCCGGGTTGGTCGGGTCGGTCCAACTGGGTCGGACTGGTCCCATACGCAATCGGACCCTATTTACTAAAACTCCAATTACCTGCAAACTAAGTGTCTGATTGATGAGCTGTTTGCGGCATTGGAACCCGAGTGACTAGGAAGATATTTTGGTATACTCTAAGGAGTGTTTCATGGAATTTGAAATGCGAATAATGGTTTGGGGAGTGGTTCTCCCAAGATCAAGCGTGCTACATGTGGAAACTCTGTGGTTTCCTAATATCTAGAGAATACTGACAAGATACCCTATGTGGATGGGATAATATGGACCATTGTGAAGCATCTTCTGTGTGACCTGGCAGGCCCATGGTGGGGCATGACTTCTGTGTGACCCAAAATCCCCAATGTACTCGACAGGAGGAGTACCTTAGTATGGCCACGGTGGGAAGCAGCTTCTATGTGATCCGACATGCCCATGGTGGGGAGTGTCTTATGTGTGACCTATAATACCCATAGTACTCATCATGTATGAGTACCACAATAGTCCAAGGTTAGTTAGAAGTGGCTTCTGTGTGACTCAGAAGGCCCACCGTACTCATTGAGGAGGAGTTCTCCAACATCCCATGGTGTTCGACGATGTGACTAATGGTCCTAATTTCCTAATCTAAATTATACCTGGTCTGAGTTGTCTTGCTTCATGATCATGCTTCGTGATCATTCTTTGTGGTTTATTTGTGGATTTTTTTTGTCTCTCCTTGTTTGTTTGGGTTCCCTACTGAGTATATTGTTACTCACCCCTACACGGGCTTCGCCCGTACGTGTTTTTTTGGTGTAGACAACCACCTCCTTGACAAAGGACTTGGTGGACCAGGCCCCATTGTTGCCCAATGATACTAGGAAGGCGGGGAATACTTCTACAGCTTCCATCATCTACTTTATACTTAACCATCAGGTGGGGTTTCCAATGTATGGATTTTAGATTTTTCCTTGTACTTTCTTGTTTTCAGTTTATCTTTTGTTGGGTTATTATTCTGGCCCATTTGAACTACAGTTTGTACTTTTACTCAGTGGTTGTTTATTAGAATGCATGTTTATTTTTCCTTCTTTGGGAAATGATTTTCTGTGAGTGAGTAAAGTTACTCAGGAAAATGTCTCCCACTTTCAGGTTGATTTCCTCGGTGCTTGTCGCCAACCCCTAGCCTTTGGGATGCGAGTTTGGGGTATGTCATGGAAGGGGCCCCATGGAGGATGGGTCGTGACAAATTGGTATCAGAGGTGGTCAATTCTACCTCAAATTTTGAGAGTCTATTGTTTTGTTTTTGGGGAAATATTTTTTAATGTTTCGAGTTCAACTTTCATATTTTGGGAGTCCGGTTTTGGTGCAGTGGCCAACGTATCCATACGCCAGGACCCTGAATTATGCTTCTTGGCTCTATAAATGAAAACACTAGTTTCATTAGTGTATCCTTGTGATATTCTTGAATAAGAGTCATCTCACTAGGTATAATCTTATAACTATGGTACATCTTGATCTATTTTAGGATTCCACCATGCAGACAGCCAACTAGGATTTTGATATGTGATCATTTGGATAGCCCTCCTAGAAATGAGGCATCATTTTAGAGACCATTGCTAGTGATGGACCCACTGGGTGGTGCACCAGTG
The DNA here is from genome assembly GCA_963277665.1 of Viscum album. NCBI lineage: Eukaryota > Viridiplantae > Streptophyta > Magnoliopsida > Santalales > Viscaceae > Viscum > Viscum album. The sequence continues at coordinate 1,589,400,880 of OY728161.1, read as the reverse complement.
TTTCCACCACCCATTGATTGGTAGTTACTATCATATTTACCGGTAGAGGATGCGTGCAAGCTCAGTGCCATAAACTAGTTCCAGAGACAGAGAACTACCAGGTTTAGGGGAGAGACAGATCCTCATGTCACTGAGGACTGGCTGGAGGCAGTGACGTGGGTCTTCCACTTAGTGAGGATGTCACTCGACCAAATGGAGATATTAGTTGTGAGCCGTCTTCTGAGATCGGTAGAGAGATATTAGAGCCTGACAATTTATAATCGTGATGAGGTAGTATTCTCTTTGTTTGAATTAGAGTGGCTTTTAAAAGAATAGTTTTTTCCCAAAACTTTGCACTCTGTGCGCATACAGGATCTGTTTCACCTACAGCAGGGCAGAATGTCAGTGGATGAGTACTTTGAGAGGTTTACAAACCTCTCTCTCTATTCCACTGGCATGGTTCAAGACCCTGTCTTTAGATTTCAGACTTTTGATAAGGGAATAAGACATAATATCAGGGAATCCATGGTGTCTCTCAGTATCCCCACTCAAGTTGGAGTGCTGGAGTGAGCCCTTCTTGTAGAGAGATTCTTGGAAGAGCAGGCACCGAGATCCAGGGCCACCAGAAAGCCTCATGTGGTAAAGTCTTCAATGATGAGACGAAGACAGTATTCACAGGGTCCCAAGTGGGATATGGATTTTAGGGGATGACCCCAGGACTCAGGGTCGGTAGTGAGGGGATCCCATAGAAGAGGGATTATGAAGGGAACTAGCATATGCTTCACGTGTGGTGGACAGGGACACATGGATCATGACTGCCTAACACTCCACAGAGACGATCAGCCGAAAATCAAGGGACCTCCAAGGCAGAGTCAGAGGTTCGAGCGAGGAGTTCTACAGGGAGGTGGGTTGGTAGGGGAGCAGGATGAGTGGAATTTGGTGGAGGATGGTTCGAGGTGCTACCACCACCACCCCTAGGTGGTCCACCATAAGCTCAGGGAGCCGGCGAATAGGGGCGAGGCCAAATTCAGGCGATGAAGTCCTACAACCATAATGCTCTAAAGATTTTTAGAGGTACGATCTGTGTCTTATCCACCTTAGTTTAAGTTCTTATATACATAGGTTTCAGTCACTCTTTCGTTTCCATGGACCTCGTACGAGGCTCGGAGATTTTAGTGGAGTTGTTCGCTCGATCCTTACGATTAGAGGCTCTTAATGGGGAGGATTTGATGATTACACACTGGTGTTAGCAGTGTGAACTTACTCTAGGAGGCAAGATATTGGGCCATTATCTCCTAGTAGCCATGTCGAGGCCTTACGACTTCATCTTGGGTATGAACTGGTTATCTACAGTCCATGATCAAATCGATTATATTAGGCGCAAAGTGTGGTGTGTCCATGAGGATGGGACTAGGTTTTACTTCACTGGAGAGAAGGGAATTTTTGTAGCACATTATGGAATTTCTTGGAGGAGGGTTCAACTAATCACTCACCAATTTTCTAGCCTCACCCTTGGTGTCGTGGATGAGAGGAGTAAGATCTTTCCTGTAGTGGAGGATGAGTATGAGGATGACTTTATTAAGGATGTTCTAGGACTACCTCCTCGTAGGGAGGTATACTTATGTTTCGATCTATACCTAGGTACAACACCAATATCCACACTGTCATATTGGATGGCTTCTGCGGAGCTTTGTGAATTGAGGCTATAGCTGGAGGACTTACAGGATAAGGGCTTCATGAGGCCCAGCATTTTACCATGGGCAGCCCCAGTGTTGTTTTCCAAGATAAAAGATGGGAGACTGAGGTTATGTGTGGAATTATGGAACCTGAACCAGGTGACTGTGAAGAGCAAGTGTCAACTATCGAGGATTGATAACCTCTTAGTCCAGCTGAAGAGAGCATGGTGGTTCTCGAAGATCGACCTTATATCAGGTTATCAACAGCTTCGGGTACGGGATGAGGACATACTGAAGACAGCCTTCAGATGCTGGTATGGCCACTATGAGTTCTTGGTGATGCCATTCAGTGTGACCAATTCCTCAAAAGTTCTTATAGGACTCATGAACAGTATCTTCCAGCCTTACCTTGATCGTTTCATGGTGGTCTTTATTGATGACATCTTAGTGTACTCGGTGCTGGAGGAGGAGCACGCTACACACCTGTGGATAGTCATAGATACACTCTGAGAGAACCAGCTTTACGGTAAGCTTTCTAAGTTCTAGTTTTGGATTCGGGAGGTCCACTTTCTAGAACATGTCATCTCAGAGGATGGTGTTACAGTGGATCTAGTGAAGATAGATGCAGTTCTTACTTTGGAGCCACCTAGGAGCGTGACTAAGGTGTAGAGTTTTTTAGGGTTGGTTTGGTAATACTTGATGTTCATTCCCAAATTTTCCAGAGTATCATCACATTTATTATCCTTAACATGGAAGGGAAAACCCTTCGTATGGACCGAGAAGTGATAGCAGAGTTTCCAGGAGTTGAGGTGGAGACTTATGAGTTCCACCATCTTGAGACTACTAAAAGAGGTTGTTGGGTATGTAGTTTTTTGTGAATCCTTGGGGACAAGAATGGGTTTTTTCCTAATGAAAAATCAGGCGATGAACGCCTACGGCTCACAGTAGTTAAGGAAGAATGATCAGAACTACATAACCCATGAACTGGAGTCAGCAACATTGGTCTTCGTATTGAAGATGTGGAGGGACTAATTGATGGATGAATGATTTACCATCTACTCTAACCACAAGAGTCTCATGTATATATTCTCATAGAAGGTCCTTAACTAGAGATAGCGACAATGCTTGGAGTTCCTCCAGGACTATGACTTTGATAAATTCTATACTCTAGGGAAGGGGAATGTGGTGGAAGACGATCTCATCTGAAGGACTGTTTTATAGCTATAGAGTGAGGCAACAGAGAAACTAGTCGTGATGAAGATATCCTTTTTGGATGATGATGATTAAAATTACCTTCAGTCGATGACTATCACTCTTCCACTCCTACAGCAAGTCAGGGAGGCACAACTTGTGAATGTTGACTATGAGGCCCTACATGCTCAGTCATCCTCAGGACAGGATCCTGATGGATTTTCGATAGGTGGGGAGCATGTCATCTTTCTTAGAGGGAGAACCATAATACCAGTTTTGTTACGATAGGAGGTGTTGATAGAGTTTCATACATAACCTTTGGGGGTAAATCAAAGAGTGGAGAAGATTTAACAGGACCTCTAATGTCAGTACTAGTGGCTAGGGATGAAGAAAGCAGTGGAAGAGATCATTTCATGATGCCTCACTTGTCAGAAAGTAAAGGTCGAGCATCAGGTTCCAGTTGGCTTGGCCCAGTCAATCGAGGTACCGGAGTGGAAATGGGATGGTATCTCCATGGAATTCATGACAGGGTTACCACGCATGTCTAGGGGCCACGATTCCATCTGGGTGATCTTTGACCGACTCACCAAGTCAGATCACTTCCTACCCATCCAAGAGTAGGTATTGGTAGAGGGCCTAGGAAGCCTCTAAATCCAGGAGATTGTGCAGTTACATGGGGTTCCTTCAATGATCGTCTCAGACCATGATGCATGATTTACATCAAGGCTATGGAAGGGATTGTAGGAGGTTTTCAGGACTCAATTGTGCATGAGCACAGATTTTCACCCTTAGACAGATAGTTAGATGGAGCAGACCATACAGACCTTGGATGACATGGTTCGTGCTTGTGTCCTTCATTTTGGTCGCAGTTTGGAGGACCACCTACCACTGGTGGAGTTTTCATACAACAACAGCTATCACTCCACCATCGGCATGGCACCATTTGAGGCCTTGTATGGGTAGCAATGCAGATCACCTCTATGCTAGATAGTCCTAGGGGAATCATCATTAATGGGTCTAGATTTGGTACGGGCTACCCCTGAGAAGGTAAAGATCGTCTAGGAGAGGATGAGGACTGCACACAGAAAATAGAAATTGTATGCTGACAGGATAAGGAGACCCTTGGAGTTCAAGGAGGGAGACCATGTGTTCCTTCAGGTCTCACCCCAACAGGGATTGCCGAGATTTGGTTGGGGTGGCAAGTTATCTACGAGGTTCATTGGACCTTTGCAGATTCTGAGCAGAGTTAGTGAGGTGACGTACCGCCTATCTCTTCTCCGACATATGCACTATGTTCATGATGTTTTCTATGTGTCATGGAGGAGTAGGTACGTATATGATCCATTTCACTTCATCGACTGGGGTGAGCTGGACATTGATGATGGGGCGATGTTTGCAGAGTCCCTAGTAGAGATATAAGATCGAAATTAATGCATCCTTCATGGATGGTTGATTCCTCTGGTGTGCATTCAGTGGCATCACGAGAATCTATTAGAGAGCACATGGGAGTGGGAGGCTTAGATTCGTGCTCAGTACCACCATTTGTTTGATAATCCTTTGTTTTGGATTTCAGGGACATAAATCCCTAAGGTGGGGAGAATATAATATCCTGTAATTTACATTTAATTTTTTTTAAATTATGTGGAATTATTTCGAGACCAAACACTTTGACAACACATTATTCTGAGGCCCAATGATCACAAAATGGAATTTTGAACTTTTTTAAGTTTGTTTAAGTAAACGTCCAAGTAGGTTTTTTTAACTTTTAAAATGGTACTCAAATTAAAAATACGAAGGCATCCTTGAACTCAGAATGTTGGGATTTTCCAAGAAAGGACCTAACCTTGATTGGAAAGGGTTGGATGGAAAAGTTAATTTTCATAATTTTTGAAAAAAAGTATAAAATAACATAAAAAGATATTTTATTTAGTTTTTTTGAAACCGTTGAGTGGCAGACGACGGTGCTGCAGTGCGTCGATGAGGAGTATTAAATAAATCCAATTAATGGCACAGTTTTGTGTAGCATAACGATGCATTAATTGAAGTGTAACAGAAACATTGAGACGTGTTTTATTTTAATGGGTTAATGTGTTGGAGAGTTGAAAATAAAAGTGTGTATTTTTCACTAATGGACTGACTGTGAGAACTCTCTCCAACGAAGAATGACGAACACCGAGAGGATCCCTAGCAACGTCCAAGCTTTACAAATAATGGGACCGGGAAATGAAGAACGCCAATGAATCTTAAATCCTAGGGGGAGAAGTGCTTCAATGATGAATGAAGATAAAGGTAGGGGTTTGTTTTGTCTTGATTTTTCCCCATTTTTATTCTAAAATGACAATCATGGATCAATCGATGAATAGGTTGATCCACAAATTTTTCGTTCATGCGGGATGGTGTTCTTCTTTGGTTTTCTACAGTGGGATTAATTTTTTTTTGATAAAACTGCAATACCAAGCCTCCCCTATTTTAAATTTCTAATGCTGAGGGTATGGTCCAACATAAACAAGGCCCAATCCCCTTTGTCTTGTGTGTTATTCATGGATGATCATTCTAAAGGATGGTAAGAAAACTTCGAGGCCATCATAAGAAGGATGGCATTCCCTAGAGACCATAGACACAAGTGGCATGAAGAATAGACCGCCAGAGCAGACCCAGTGCTCCATGGAGTACCTTACCAGCACTGGCATCAACCGAGAGTAGGCGGTGGTGCACCATGATGGTGAGTTGGGAGGAGCGTCATGGCTGACCTAGGCCACAACGGAGCGACAGGGCCACCGGTAGTGCCGACAGCCAGTGGAGCGAGATGCGCCATGCATCCGCGCTAAGGGGAATCTTTCCTCCAAAGGAGGAACAGGTAGGAGGTAGACCGAACCCCGCGCTAGCAAGCTGGACCCCACAACAGCGGGCCAAAACTCGGGCTGGACCATGCGCCCGCGGGACGGACCCCACGCTGGTGGGAAGAATCCCACCTAGCGGTCCAGGCAGGACGAGACCAGGTCACCGGGTGACCCGGTGGGCTGGACCCTCGACCAAGCCGGGCCGGGTCCAGCAAGGCCCAATGGGTCTATCCAACTGGCTAGGCTAGACCAGACTAACCCAGAATCGAATCGAGTAAGTTTGGGTCATTAGAATCAAATTGAGGCATGTGGGTCCCTTGGGCTAGGTTGGTCAGGTCAGACCGGGCCCAAATGCAGTCGACCCCTGTTTACTAAAAGGCCAATAATTTGTGAACCGGAAATCCAATTGATGAGAATTTTGTGGTGTTGGAAGCCTCGAGATGAGACTGATATTTTTTTGTACTCTAAGGAGGATTTAATGGAAGTTTAAATACAAAGAATGGATTGGGTAGAGGTTCTCCCGATATCAAACATGCTACGTGCGGAAACCCTATGGTTGGATGAGACCTAGACATTGCTGACAAGAGACCCTATGTGGATCGGCTACTATGGACCAGTGGGAAGCAGTTTCTGTGTGACCCAGAAGGCCCATAGTGGGGAGAAATTCTGTGTGACCTAGCAGACCCATGGTACTCAACAGGAGGAGTACCTTAGTATGGATTAGGTGGGAAGCGGCTTCTGTGTGACCTGGCATACCAACGGTGGGAAGCGGCTTCTATGTGACCCCAAATACCCATGGTACTCATCAGGGATGAGTACCAAAACAGTCCATGGTTAGTGGAAAGTGGCTACTGTGTGACCCGTCAGACCCATTATACTCATTGAGGAGGAGTTCTCCAACATCCCATGGTGTTCGACAATGTGACTAATGGTCCTACTTTCCTACTCTAAATTATACCTGGTGTGAGTTGTCTTGATTCATGATCATGATTTAGGGTTTATTTTTTGATTGTTCTGTGTTATTTCTTTGTTTTTTTGGGGTCCCTACTGAGTATTTTGTTACTCACCCCTGAACAGGCTTCGTCCGCACGTGTTGTGTCTGGTGCATATGATTTTTGCCTTCACGGAGGACTTGGTGGTCTAGGACCTAGTGGTGTCCAGTGAGACCAGGCAGTTGGGGCATACTTCTACGGCTTCCAACAACTACTCAGTACTTACTCATTAGGTGGGGTTTCCTGCGTATGACTTTCATATTTTTCCTTGTACTTTCCTGTTTTCAGTTTATCTTTATTTGGGTTTATATTCCAGCCCATTTGACCTGTAGTTTGTACTTTTAGTCAGTGGTTTTTTTGTGGCATGTATGTTTACTTTTCAAGCTTTGATATGTGGTTGTGTATGCGTACATACAGATACTCGGGTAAATTCCTCCCACTTTCTGCTTGACGCCTTCGGTTCTAGTTGCCAACCCCTGGCCTTCGGGAGGCAGTCTTGGGGTATGTCATGACATGGGCCCTAGGGGATAGGCCGTGACATATTTGGATTCAAACCACTAATGAATCAATCTATTTTTCTATAATTTTTGATAAAAAAATCCTAAGGTTTATTTTTCAATCCTTATGTAATGCACCATCTATGTCACAAATGATTGACTCTATGTTTTTTTGGGAACTATAAAATCATTCTATATCAGTATTTGAAGTGATCGGGGCATATACTTGTTAAGAAATAACTTTTAAGTGTATTCTCACTCAATTTCAGCTTTTTCATTTGTATTCCTAATCAATATCCACTCTAGATCATATTATTCTACTAAACGATTAATGGATGTAGAATATTTCTCCTTATCATAATAATATTGTATAGAAAAGACCTTTTTCATTGAGCTTACCCACTATTTTATAACAAGGGGATCTGAATATCATCTAAATATCTATTTCCATATCCTTATAAATGATTTGATTTCTAATTTCTCCTTTTATTTTGAAGTAATATGTTTCACATTTTTATTGTTATTATTCATAAACTTAGATAGATTGGAAGGTACCACCATGATGGTTTGAACTCTACCTCCTGTTAAATTTGAAATATCATTTTGACATTCATTTTGTTTTCCCTCATATATGTTTCTAGTCTAGTTTCTCATATTTTACCCCATTTTAAAATTGTGGAAATGTTCAAACAAAACATAATTTCATAACAAATGAATTGATAATTTATTATCTTGTGAAAATAAAATCTATATTAATATATTATGGGATTCCTATGTTTAGCATGGCCTTATTCCCAAATGGTGCTTCTAAGATCATGTACATCAATCATTTCTAACATTAAAATAGAAAAGTAATTTAAATATAATTCATTTATAATGTATTTTGATAGATTTTTTATCTACCATTTAATATTCCTTGAAAGTGTGAATCCAGGGGCGTAGTAAGTCCCACTACTAATCCCTTAGGTGAAGATAGGGTTAATTCCCAAACATCCATTTTCAGGGTTATTACCCCTATGTGAATCTACATAAAAAATGCATCACCTTATAGTATCCAATCTAAAATTTCATTTCATAGATACCACACACTTTATAATTTAAAAATACTTAATATGTATTTCTATATTTAGACATTTCCGTATGGTTTTTATTAATTTTTTCAATTCCTAATTTCAAAATTAACTAAAAATTTAACTATTAACAAATATAAAACCCCTAAAAGTTTTCACATAACTATTACATAATTTTAAACATAAATGTCATAATATTAATACATTATAGAATTTAATGGTTTAGTATCTTATTAAAATTAGGCCCATACATATCTTGTACAGAATAAACATAAAAACTATTTAAATATTCTTCATAGTCCTTATAAAATATCCCATATTCTTCTTAATACATGTATTAACATTGGGATATACATAAAACAATTTGGTGAGCTAAAATCTTAGTAATAGGAGGAATTTCATGGAATCAATGAGAGACATGAATCGTTACTACATGGTTGATCGTAATCAACATCATCATATCATAATAATAGAATCATTTTCTAAAACTTGAGGTAATCATTTGAAAAATACATGGAATTTGGAATATTCATAATATTAAAACATCATAACATATTGATAAAATACCACACATATGTTGTGGGAAAATATTACTTTAGGCCAACGCATAACGTATGACTATAAGTCATTAAATCATAATTGTTAACAATACTCGCATCATTTTCACATATAATATAAATAATCTTAGGAAATATATCACATTTCCAAATTCATTAGAGGGATAAATAATTTTGGACCAACCTGTAACATCATAGAATGATTATAATCATGAATACCACTTATAAAGGGAATATATTGTAATGTTAAATAAGAAATAAATCCATGGAAATAGAATGAACTTTATAATGGTGTTATGACTCAAACATCAGTGAATAACCAAAAAGGATTCAAAAATAATATGGTATAACCATAATCATGGACATAAAATTCATTCATAAAAGTTCATAGTGAGTGGTGATAAATTGAAATAACTTAAAATAAATAAATGAGATGTTTTATAAAATGATAAATTTTTGAAAACAATTATTGTTTTGTTTGAAATTATATCTATAAAGAATAATAATGAATTTACTAAGAATTAAAAAGTTAAATTAGAGTGAAATATATTTTTTAATGTAATTGAGAAGATTCCATATTGAAAGTAATTTGAAATGAGTGATAAATAAATAAAGTATTTTGGTTTAAGATTCAACTTACCATAGATCCTATTTTATTTTGTCATCTTTTTAGTTCCTATATAATAAAAATAAATTTATTTGAAAATGAATCTAGTATTGATTTCTGTAATTTTTTCACTCCTGATGAATTATAATAATTGGATTATATTTTTCAGTTTTCTTTGTTAAGGTTGTATGTTTTTTATATTAACTTTTCTGTAAAATTGTCCTCTCTTGTTTTGTTTTTGTCATTTTTGTTATTTCAATTTGTACTTTATTAAAATTAGCTCCAAAATATCAGAAATAAAAAATAATAATACATCTAAATATCATAAAAAAATTATTAAAATCACCCAAAGGGTGGTGATAAGAAAGGAATTGGAAACTTCCTCATTGGCAGTTAACTGACCATTAACAGGACATTGACCAAGGAGGAGGTGAGAGATGTATAACATATATATCTTACAAAATCAATCATCATAGTGGTTTAATAACATTAACGTGTAATTAAAATAATAATTTTTTAATTTTATGATGTGTGGGAAATAAAATAATAAAAATATTGAGGAATAGTATAGGAAAATGAAAGGTAAAAGATGAAGGAATCATACCACCTTTATTATATTGTTCCTTCTCCATGACCCTTAAATCGTGAAGTATTGCCATTATATGACACCAAAACATGCTTATGAATTCATAGGGGATTAATACTGTGAATTTTGATATATTTTTCAATTTTATATGTTTAACAAAAGTAGTTTTCTAAGGGGATGGAGAGGGTGTATTTATACTTTTAGGGAAGGGTGTTTTTTGAAAAAAAAATTTAATAAAATATAATTTACAAGGTAATATTTTAGGAGTCAAAATTTTGAAATTATGAATTACATATGATTTAAGAGACATTAATTTTTTTATTTTACAAAAATTTGAAGTCAAATTGACTAGTTTATTAAAATGGAAAGTGGAAAAAATGAAAACTGAATTTTTTATAGAATACCTTATATTTTTGAATTTGGAAAATACTTTTTATGTTTTGATTTTGAATCTCATGAAATATTTAAATTATTAAACTTTTTTTATAAATCCCAAGATTTTAATATTTATTAGGTCATTAATACATATATAATGATGTAATTAAAACATATTAGTGACTTAAACCCCATATTTTTACTCTTCTCGTTAAATATTTACATTTTTTTGAAAATTTAAAAAATTTCCCTTATAAAATATTGATATGTTTATTCTAAAACTTATGTTCATTTTAGAGAAAATAATTTTCTAACATGTGTAATTTTATTCATTAACATATAGTTTATGATTTTTATGAAAAACATTAAAACATAGTTTATTAAAAATATTATTATAATTTTGTTGAGTTTTTAATCATGATATTTATCTTATGACATTAAAATATTTATATTTCATTGAATTAGTCACAATATATATTATTTATATGAAATTTAAATATTTTTTTGTCAATTTAATATTCCAATGGTCAGGTTACTATTATTAATGGTCAAGTTACTATTTTTAATGGTGAGGTTACTATTCAAAATGTTATATTACCTTCTATACATACCCCCTTAATTAGTTAATTCCTCATTCATCTCAGTCCTCTAATGTTTATGTGTTTTTAATTTCTATAATGTCAATTAGATTAATAATGTGTTTTATTTTTTTAATATCATTATTTTCAAGTGTAATAATTCTAGGAGATCAAGGTGATCCATATTTTCCCATTCTACTTTTTTTTTCTTGTTTTAGGTTTCCCATTTTATTTTTTTCCATTTTATTACCAATATTTATTTTATAAATATACTATTATAAATTAAATAAATAATTTAGTGTTGGTTATTATTTTATGTTTCATGTGTCTATAATGTTATATAAATTTATTTATAAAAAAAATTATTAATAAGGAAAATTATATATATATAATTGTTTGGGTTGTTTCACGTATCCTAATATAAAATGAATGAATTTCACATAGGCACCCATAATTTAATAACCTCAACCTATCACATTGTGATGGTCCCTCGCTATAAAACTTTAATCACATACATTAACTTTTAATCCAAAACTCTTGGGAAACCTCTCAAAAAAACTTCTAGGTTCCCTAAAAATCCACTGAAAACCATAAACGATAATGAAATACATTTGGTTGACATGAATTTAAGTACTTTTATACCTTTAAATATTCTAGTTTTGTACAACCAAATCTCAATATAGCTACTCTTCCTCGAGATGAAGTCCCAAGCATCACTTAGACACATCACTAAATAGTTTTGGCCATTGTTCCTGACTACTAGGATCCCACACACATGTCTCCTCCTGTAAACTATCATGCTACAAAATAACTCATACGCGAGGAATTCCCTTTTATTCTAGAGTCTTTTAGAATTATCAAAAGTATGAACCATATAATCTTCAAATTAAAAATTATCCTCAGATGCAATGATTCTATTACTAATCAATTAGGAAGGATATGAGTCATATAATTGAACCAGAGAAAAATTGAATATGTTGAACCTATAATCAAAACACATTGGAGGATCTTATAAATATTTTATTTAACTGGTCCTATTGAAATTATAAAATTTCCTTGTAAACCTCTGTACCAATTTCCCATGCCTCCAAATACGTCAATTCCCCAATATTGGAAAAATCCATAGTAATACCCAATTTCCCTAGATTAATACAAGTAGAAGGTATCTTTATTCATCATGTTACATATTATTACATTGATAATTCATTAAAAGATTCTGAATTGAATGGGTGTACTCATATTTATTTCGAATGGGACTCATCATGATAACCATTAATTTTCATCCTCCATCCATTAAAGTGGTCCTGATAAATATTATTTTATTAAAAATATAAATGATTCGAAATTTTCTCCCATAATCATAGAATATCTAGGATGTACACTCACTACATGTCCAATGATATCAGTATAGTATGCTCAACCTACCAATTTGTATAAGCATGATAATTAGTACTCAGATGAACCTATGTATCAAGTACCATATAAAAACCTAGATAAAATCATGATGTGAAATGGGATTCCATATTTGAAATAGTAAATTAAGGTACCCCATATAAATATACTATCTCTAAAATATAGACCTTATATTTCTTGTCAACATAGAAGGTCTATTAGATTTCTAGGAAACAATAAACCTTATTCAACCATTCAAAAACAGTCCAAATTATATCACTTATATAGGGTATCCCTATAAAACTCTTACAAATATCAAAATTCTTATCATAAAACTACTATGAAGAAATGGGTAATGAGGGGATAATAACACTGGGTTACTAGGGATTTACATTCAAATGCTAATAGGTGGGTCTCCATGTGACCAAACCTGATATGCCCTTCTTCATCATGGGTAGACAATACTATCAACTATCATCTTGCTACATCACCACAATTCTAGTGTTAATATCCCATATTGAGGTATGACTCTGTAATGACCTAAAGTTTCATTAATGGAAATCCCTCTTGATCTAATTAAATGTCTCTTTATGTAAAATGTTTATATAAAATGCCAACTTCTTTGGTTTTATGTTAGGAATTGTGACCATTTCTTTTATAGTTGTTGAACAATGATCACATGATTTGTATAAATATAGTCTTTAACAAACCCAATTTACTCAGACAAAGGAAGTGATGGCCTCATCCAGTAGAATTTAACCATACGAAGCCCATTTGTTGGAGCTCGGAAAAGAGGTGGCATAATTGGGATTTTCTCTTGACCAATCCCAAGCTGATCTTCATCATGTCAAGCTCGAACGGTACCATCTACAGGAAAAGTGGAAGTTGATAGAGATTACCACTCGAGCGATGTTATCTAAGCCACCTCAAGAGTCTGTCACCATCGCACACCTTACCCTTAGGTTTTATGTGGCTGTTTTAAGGGGTTATGTAACAAACTGCTAGTACTATGTTCATGTACATTATTTTTGTATATAATAATGAATATACTTTCTTGTCATTATTGATACATTGTAAATAGTTTTAGAGTACAAATAGTGTTTTTAGTTATTATTTAATTAAGAATTATATTTTATTAAATTAAGGGATTTTTGAATTAAATAATATTTTCATAAAATATTATTATTATTATTAAATTAATTTTTATTAAATATAAATGATCTAATAATTTTATGAATGCAATTGTAATTTTTATTAAGGTTTGAAAGCCATTTTTGTGAAAACCCGTGAATTTTTTATAAATGTCGGTTTTTATTTTAAAAGTGAAAATTAACATATTTTGAAAACTATTTAGATAAAATAAATGTTATTTCTAGAATCAGGTTGTCGAAATTATCAAACGGTGAATTTTTCATAATTTTCTGAGACAGTCAAATTTTTGGGTAAAAATTAAATACCATTTAAATATATAATGTGTTTTATGACATCATAATGACCCAATAGCGATGTAATAAAATACTATAAGCTTTATGTTTGGCCAATATATTCTTTACCATTAAAATATTGTGATTTTGGGTTTGTTTGACTTATTTTACAAAGCATTAATGGACCCATCAAGACTTATTAAACATCTTGTCTTTTTAAATTATATTCCACGGGAGTGTGACTCACGTCCACATAAGCAACCACATTATTTTAAGAATTTAGGACTTTGGCTTTATAAAATATTTTTTTCCTCTCCCCTTTTCCAAAAACCATGGGCAAAAACCATGAGCTGATTTTTGGTTTGGATTATTTTAATGTAAGGGGTCCCAAACCTAAATAATAAAGAATTCACTCACCTTTCCAATATAAACCAACCAAAGCTCCTACTTCCTCCTCACTCAAAGCCTTTAGTGTTCATCCAACCTCTTCCATAATCTCTCTAGAATCCTCCCAAGGTTACCCAAGCTCCCAAGAAGCCTCTCTCAAGCCTCTCTCAAGCCTTTGGCAGCACACTTCCAATTAAGGGTTTTTCTTCCTTTCACTTTTTTGTCCAATTTTCTTAATATTGTTATGCCCATTTAATTTCAATTATAAATTCTGGGGTGTGGTTTCATACCTCCCCCATACTTCCCTCTTATTTTTTTTAATGATGGTATAACCCTTTCTCTCTCATTAAATTCCTCCCATGTACACCCGTTACTATGCCGAAATTCCGAAAGGAACTTCTCTCTCCTCATTTACATTCAATCAATACTTTTTATCATGAATCTAAATTCCATTCAAATTGTTGGGACATGTATCTATATGACCCCCTTACTTTAAATTTCATGTAGATATGATGAGACACCCCTTTCCCTCTCATCAACCATTTTTTATGAATTCTTATATCACACCGTCAAGCTGCCAAAATTACACTGATTTTCTAAGTTAATGACATTGTGTAGTGAATACCATACCCATTTCTCCATCAAGGGTATTCACCTTCATACACATTTACTTATTTATTATCAAGTTTCATTCCACATTCCTTTTTCATGTAATAAATGATTATGTTTTATGAATCCGTGTTTTATGATCCATGTGGCACACTTATGCATGAAAGGAAATGTTGAAGAAGGGTGCGCCCATATAGCGCTCCAATGCATTGGGTAAAGTATAGTATCATGATATGTCATGTGAAATGAGTGTTGACTCATTCTAATTCAAGTGAAATGAGTGCTTCATGTACAATGAGGATTTACTCATGCTCCATGTGCAATGAGCCTTGGCTCATGCTAATTCCATGTTAAGTGTTGTTGTCACATTTCCATGTTATGATTATCGTGCTTTATCATGCCTTTATGTTCATGTTTATCTTGTGATCTATTGATATTCCTATTGTCTAACATGTATTGTACTCCTCATGTATTCCATGTTTATTCCCTTACTGGGCTTTATAGCTCACCCCTTTTCTTATGCATGTCCTCAGGTTATCCCATGCAATGCTAAGTACGAGGGAATGTAGTGGTCATGTAAAGGAATTTTTCAATAAAGATGTTGTATTTCATGTTTTATGTTGTTATGTAATGATACTAATACCCAAAGACACTAGACCTCTTGATCATCCATGTTGTATCAAGTGAATAGTTTATGTAATAAATCCTGTTTAAGTTTGTAATAAAAGAAGGGTTGTCATAGTTGGTATCAGGGGATAAGTTTAGTTATTTTTGGGATTAGGATTAGAAAACCCTATTAAAGCCTTAGAGTCAAGACTAAGTTTAATAAAAACATCCCTAAGTTTTGGTAAGTACTGAGTAAGTGGTTTATCAAACAAATACATCCATGTCTGGATACGAGCAGGTAGAGGTGGCTCTGGCACAGATGTATCCTAGGAGTAAAACCCGAAAACACCGCTTTGAGCTAGACTCGAACAGGAACTGGTGCATGACAACGGGCCTTGCTGCACTTTTGGTTACAAAACTCCCAGGGTATATGTTTTGATAAATTCACAAGCTTAGTATGAACCCTTATTAAGAGAATAAAAAAATGACCCAAAGAATATATTTTAGAATGTTGATCATGAAAAGCCTAGATTGAAGCCTATAGAATCATGATTTAAGGAAATAAAAGTTTATTTATAAGTCATCAAATTCTGTCTTTGGATTACCCTTTATGTGTTACCCCCCTAACTTTCCTTTTATTCCAACCAATGGCCGAAAATAGGAGGACTCAGGCTAACAACCAATGTGAAGATCAGTGTGATGACTGTACTAATGAGATGCCCAATCCAATTGGAGAGGGAATCGAAAACTTTGTCATGCTTCTCTCTCAGATAACTCAAGATTTGAATAGAAACACGGGTCAAGAGGAATGTCCTAACCCCCCTAATAAGTAACAAGTTGCTATCGAGATCTTCATGAGACAAAGGCCTCCTACTTTTAGTGGATCATTTGATCCCACGATCGCTGAACAATGGATCAACTCCATTGAAAAGATCTTCTCCATCCTTCAATGTTCGGAACAAGAGAAGGTTCTCCTGGTTGATTATCGTATGGAGGGTGAAGCTGATCAATGGTGGACGTTGATCAAAAATATGAAGCCTGAGGAGGAGATCGAGGCGTTGGAATGGAAGGATTTCTGGAAAATGTTTTTCGATAAATATTTTCCACATACCCAATGGCTTAAGATGGAAAGAGACTTCCTTTACCTCAAGGAAAAAGAAGAAGAATCTATTGGAGAGTATGAGGAAAACTTCACAAGGCTTGCACGATATGCTTATGGCTATATCGTTGCCCTAGAATGAAAGGTTGACCACCTCTTTGGTGGGATAAATCCTAGCCAGCAGAAAGCATTAGTGATCCGTGACTTCGACAACTATGAGGAAATTGTCCGACGTGCCTGCATGGTTGAAATGGATATCGGGGAATCACAGGGGTATAATGGGGACAAGAAGGGTAAGGTAGACTTCAATTCTGGTGGTCCGATGGATATATCCAACGGTGGTAAGAAGATCCAGCACCCCACTTGCCAAAAGTGCGGAAAGAAGCACCCTAGAAATTGCCTCAAGGGGACAAGGAAATGCTTTCGGTGTGGAAGAGAAGGGCACCTAGCTGTTAACATTCGGCAAGAAAGACCCGCGGCTGCGACAGAGGATAGGAACGCTCCATTCGAACCACAACTCATTGTTCATTGCTACAACTGCAAAGAATCGGGGAATCTTTCAAATTGGTTCCCTAATCCAAAGGTTTTTTGAGGCAACCAACAACCTACAAGGCAGCAAGGAAGAGTTTTTATCATCACTTCTTCTGAAGTAAACCCCTAAAATGAAGTGGTGATAGGTACACTAGTTATTAATTCATGAATAGAGAACATACTTTTTGATTCTGGTTCTACGCATTCTTTTATATCTCAAAAGTTTAGTAGAACAATCCCAGCACCACCACAAATCATGGAAGTGAAGATGTCGATGAGTATAGAAAATTGGGCAATCATTGCATCCCATGAATATAACTCCTCCCCTGTCAAAATATTTGGATTGAATTTCCCAGCGAACCTATTCATACTTCCTCTAGTATAATTTGATGAAATTCTTGGAATGGATTGGCTTTCCTTATATAGATCCAACATAAATTGTTGGGAGAGGGAAATCACAGTCTATATGGAGAATTGACCCCCAATTCTTTACAAGTGTAAGCAGGAAGATGAATCTCCTTTAGCTCCATCATCTCAAGAATGGATATTACTGCCTTATGAGCACGCGTATCTAGCTCAGATGATTGTGTCCAATGAAGAAACCATCCTTGAAGAAATTCCTATTGTGAGGGAATTTGCTGAAGTGTTTCTCGAGGAACTTCCTGGTCTTCCTCCTAGAAGATACGTTGAATTCTCAATTGAACTAATACTTGGGGCACTACCAATATCCAAGAATCCATATAGAATGGCTATCATTGAGCTTGAAGATCTGAAGAAACAACTATAGGAGAATCTGGATAAAGGGTTTATATGCCCAAGTGCTTCACCATGGGGTGCACCAGTCCTCTTCGTTACGAAGAAGGATGGGTCAATGCGGCTTTGCATCGATTATAGTGAACTTAACAAAATCACAATAAAGAACAAGTATCTCGTGCCACAGATCGATGACTTATTCGATCAGCTACATGGAGCACAATACTTCTCCAAGGTAGATTTACGGTCGGGATATTATCAAGTAAGGGTGAAGAAGGAAGATGTCCCCAAGACTGCTTTTTGTACAAGATATGGGCACTATGAATTCATAGTAATGCCTTTAGGACTCACCAATGCTCCAAAAATCATCATGGACTTGATGAATAGAGTCTTTAGAGATTACCTAGAAAAAAATTTGGTAGTCTTTATAGATGATATTCTAATATACTTTAAAACCAAGGAGGATCGTGAGGATCATTTAAGAACTGTACTGGAGACTTTGCGCAAGGAGAATCTCTATGAAAAGTATAGTAAGTGTGAGTTCTGGTTTAAGGAAGTCTCATTCTTGGGCCATATCATCACAAGAAATGGGATATCTACGGATCCCTCCAAAACAGATGCAATTGATGGATGACCGAGGCCAACATCGGTAACGGATATCTGTAGATTCTTGGGGTTAGCTGGATATTATCGACGATTTGTGAGAAGTTTATCATGATTGTATAACCCTATTACCAAGTTAACTTGAAAGGGAGTAATGCATTTTTGGAGTGATGAAAGAGAAGAAAGCATCAAGGAGTTGAAAAGGAGGCTTATCACTGCGCCCGTGCACACTTTACCGACAAGTGGGGAAATTTTTGTGGTATTCAGTGATGCTTCGAAGAAGGGATTAGGTTGTGTGCTGATGCAGAATGATAAAGTGATATCCTATGCCTCAAGGTAGTTGAAAATCCATGAGCGAAACTATCCAACACATGATCTGGAGTTGGCAGCGGTGATATTTTCCTTGAAAATCTGGCGGCATTATCTCTATGGGGAGAAATGTGAGATATATACTGACCACAAGAGTCATAAATATATTTTCACATAGAAAGATCTTAACATGCGCCAGAGAATATAGATAGAGGTCATCAAGGATTATGACTATTCAATACATTACCACCCTGGTAAAGCAAACAAGGTGGCAGATGCCCTAAGTAGAAAGGACCCAGTGATTCTATCAATGATGAGAATTAAGAAGGATCCAGTCTTCTTAGACTTGATGAATATGGACATGGAAATCATAAAGAAGGGAACATCATCAATCATTTCATAAATTATTGCTCAACTATCTCTTTTGGAAAGGTTAAAGGATGCTCAAAAGGATGATTTGGGAATTTAGGAAAAAGTGGAAGCTATCAAAAAAGGGAAATCATCTGAGTTTAATGTTAATAAAGAAGGAATTGTGTGATTTGGGAAAAGACTATGTGTTCCATCAAGTCCGGAGATGAAGAAGGAACTTTTGGATGATGCACATAGTTCATATTTCTCTATTCACCCAAGGAGCACAAAGATGTATCGAGATCTCCGAGAAAACTTTTGGTGGAATAATATAAAGAAGGAGATCCCTGAATATACATCAAAGTGCCTGGTGTGACAGTAAGTGAAGGTAGAGAGGCATAAGTATAAGGGGATGATGCAAATATTGCCCATACTAGAATGGAAATGGGAGAACATCACCATGGACTTCGACACCAGACTTATGAGGACATCTAAAGGCAGTAATGCAATCTGGGTTGTGGTGGATCGTCTTACAAAGACTGCACACTTCATTCCTATTTGAGAGGATTTCTCATTGGATCAAATGGCACAGATATATATCATAAAAGTGGTAAGTCTGCATGGAGTGCCACTATCTATTGTGTCTGACCGAGATCTAATATTCACCTCTTAGTTTTGGAAGATTTTTCAAAAATCTCTGGATACTGAACTAAACTTCAGTACGGCCTATCATCCTCAAATTAATGTCCAATCCAAGAAGACTATCCAAACACTTGAGGACGTGTTGAGAGCATGCTCAATGGACTTTAAAGGAGGATGGGATCAACATCATCTTCCGGTTGAGTTCTCTTATAATAACAGTTACCACTCGAGTATTCAAATGGCACATTATGAAGCCCTATATGGGAAAAGGTGCAGAACACCGGCATGTTGGGATGCGGTCGGTGAACGTAAGCTGCTTGGACCAGAAATGGTCGATGAAATGGTGGGGAAGGTTAAAACCATTCAATAACATATCAAGGTATCCTAGAGTTGACAGAAGAGTTATGCAGATAACTGTCAATGAGACCTTGAGTTTAAAGTTGGAGACATAGTTTTTCTACGCATATCTACATGGAATAAGGTCATGAGGTTTGGAAATAAAGTGAAATTAAGTCCAAGGTACATCGGCCCCTTTGAGATTCTTGATCGTGTCGGGGATGTGGCCTATCGACTATCACTTCCACCTACCATGGCCAAATTACGTGATTTCTTTCATGAATCCCTCTTAAGGAAGTACATACCGAACCTTTCACACGTACTCTCTTCTGAGGTGGTACATTTGGAGGATGATCTTTCTTATGAGGGGCAACCAGTGAAGATCTTAGATCATAGAGAAAAAGTTCTATGAAATAAGACAATTCCCCTCATCAAGGTGTTGTGGCGAGACCACAAGTTTGAAGAAGCGACTTGGGAATCAGAGGAAATGATGAAGCTGAGTTACCCACATCTGTTTTAGTGTGGGAAAAATAAATTTCAACGGATAAATTTCTTAAGGGGGGAATATTTTAACGAACCAAAGTTTCATTAATGTAAATCTCTCTTGATCTAATTAAATGTCTCTTTATGTAAAATGTTTATATAAAATGTCAACTTCTTTGGTATTATGTTAAGAATTGTGACCGTTTCTTTTATAGACATTGAACAGTGATCACATGATTAGTATAAATATAGGGTTTTAACAAACCCAATTTACTCAGAAAAAGGAAGCGATGGCCTCATCCAGTAGAATTGATCCATACGAAGCCCATTTGTAGGAGCTCAGAAAAGAGGTGGCATCTTTGGGATTTTCTCTTGACCAATCCCAAGTTGAGCTTCATCATGTCAAGCTCGAACGGGACCGTCTACGGGAAAAGTGGAAGTTTAAAGAGATTACCACTCAAGCGATGTTATCTGATCCACCCCAAGAGTCTGTCATCATCGCACACCTTACCCTTAGGTCTTATGCGGCTGTTTTAAGGGGTTATGTAACAAATTTCTAGTACTATGTTCATGTACATTATTTTTTCATATAATAATTAATATACTTTCTTGTCATTATTAATACATTGTAAATAGTTTTTAAAGTACAAAGAGTGTTTTTAGTTATTATTTAATTAAGAATTCTATTTTATCAAATTAAGGGATTTTTGAATTAAATAATATTTTAATAAAATATTATTATTATTATTAAATTAATTTTTGATAAATATAATTTATCTTATAATTTTATGAATGCAGTTGTAATTTTTAATAAGGTTTTAAATCCATTTTTGTCAAAACCCGTGAATTTTTTATAAATGTTGGTTTTTATTTTAAAGTGAAAATTAACATATTTAGAAAATTATTTAGATAAAATAAATTTTATTTCTGGAATTAGGACGTCAAAATTATCCAACGGTGAATTTTTCATAATTTTCTAATACAGTCAAATTTTTGGGTAACAATTAAATACCGTTAAAATATATAATGTGTTTTCTGACATCATAATGACCCAATAGTGATGTAATAAAATACAATAATCTTTTTGTTTGGACAATATATGTTTTACCATTAAAATAATGTGATTTTGGTTTTGTTTGACTTATTTTACAAAGAATTAATGGACCCCTCAAGACTTATTAAACATCTTGTCTTTTTAAATTATTTTCCATGGTAGTGTGACTCAACTCCACATAAGCAACCCAATTATTTTAAGAAGTTTGGACTTTGGCCATATAAAATATTGTTTTCATGTCCCATTTTCCAAAAACCATGGGCAAAAACCATGAGCGGATTTGTGGTTTAGATTAGTTTAATGTAAGGGGTCCCAAACCTAAATAATAAAGAATTCACTCACCTTTCCTATATAAACCCACCCAAGCTCCCACTTCCTCCTCACTAAAAGCCTTTGGAGTTCGTCCAAACTCTGCCCTACTCTCTCTAAAATCCTCCCAAGGTTCCCCAAGCTCCTAAGAAGCCTCTCCCAAGCCTCTCTCAAGCCATTGGAAGCACACTTCCATGTAAGGGTTTTTCTTCCTTTCACTTTTTTGTCCAATTTTCTTAATATTGTTATGCCCTTTTAATTTCAGTTATAAATGCTGGGGTATGGTTTTGAACCTCCCCCATACTTCTCTTTTATTGTTTGAATGATGTGATACCCCTTTCTCTATCATTAAATGACTCCCATGTACACCCGTTACTATGCCGAAATTCCGAAAGGAACTTCTCTCTCCTCATTTACATTCAAGAAATACTTTTGTATCATGAATCTAAATTCCATTACAATTGTTGGGAAATGTATCTATATGAACCCCTTACTGTCCATTTCATTTAGATATAATGAGACACGCATTTATCTCTCATCAACCAATTTTTATGAATTCTTATATCACGCCGTTACACTACCAAAATTACACTGATTTTCTAATCCAATGCCATTGTGTAGTGAAT
This sequence comes from Viscum album, assembly GCA_963277665.1. Classification (NCBI taxonomy): domain Eukaryota; kingdom Viridiplantae; phylum Streptophyta; class Magnoliopsida; order Santalales; family Viscaceae; genus Viscum; species Viscum album. Next base: position 1,589,378,421 of record OY728161.1, on the reverse strand, counting down.
ACCATGACCATTTCTACATGAAGGGTATTCAACTTCATGCACATTTACTTATTGATTATAAAGTTTTATTCAACATTCCTTTTTCATGGAATAAATGAATATTTTTTATTAATCCATGTTGTATGATCCATGTGGCACACTTATGCATGAAATGAAATGTTTAAGAAGGGTGCGCCCTTATAGCACTCCAATTCATTGGGTAAAGTATAGTATTATGATACGTCATGTGCAATGAGTGTTGACTCATGATAATTAAATTACAACGAGGGTTTACTTGTGCTTCATGTGCAATGAGGATTTACTCATGCTCCATGTGCAATGAGCCTTGGCTCATGCTAATTCCATGTTAAGTGTTGTTGCCACATTTCCATGTTATGATTATCATGCTTTATCATGCCTTTATGTTCTTGTTTCTCTTGTGATCTATTGATATGCCTATTGTCTAATATGTATTTTACTCCTCATGTATTCCATTTTTATTCCCTTACTGGGCTTTATAGATCACACCTTTTCTTATGCATGTCCTCAGGTTATCCCATGCAATGCTAAGTATGAGGGAATGTAGTGGTCATGTAAAGGAATTTTTCAATAAAGTTGTTGTATTTCATGTTTTAAGTTATTATGTAATGATCTTAATCCCCAAAGACACTATACCTCTCAATCATCCATGTTGTATCAAATGAATAGTTTATGTAATAAATCATGTTTAAGTTTGTAATAAAAGAAGGCTTGTCATAGACTCCATCATCATATCCTCTTGTATACTTGTAGAGACCACAATATAACCTCAAACATATAAGATCTCATTGGTTCCAACAGTTTAATCTGGTGGAAGTGCTTCACCATATATATTTTCCATCATCACTAGATAGTATTAATCTAATAAATTACTCTCCATTACCTAACCAAAGATAGATGAGGCCATATATTTGGAAATAATGGTCTCTCAACCCCTATACACTTGAGTATCAGGATACATCTGAGTGTAAGGGATATTTTATTCCACTATGCACTCAATCTTTATACCACCTCAGTTTGATCTTTCTGACACAATTCATAAGTAATGATGTTTTTCTTTATGAGGTTCTTTACAAAATAAACTTATAAACACTATTGGTACTTGACTAATATTGTATGTTAAAAGTTCAAGTCATGTTATGAGAAAGTATACATCAATATCCCATGATTAGAGTATATGAAAAATCTCTCACCTATAAGATAATGCCACTAGAACCACAATGTGTGTCCCACAAATTCTTACTCATGATCATGTGTTGGTTAGTTATTTTCATGTATCAATCAATTCCTAGATCTGTGATAAACCACGCAACAATATTTCATTAGAACCACTCTAAGGTGGAATCATAATGTATCAGAATACAATTTATACTCCTTGCACAGATTAGGAATGTTCAGGATCAGATCTATCCTCAACCTCAATTTTAGATACTAAAATTCTCTCCCACAAACATCCATCAAGATTAACTTCACCCCATTCTTGTTTAAGGATTACATTGGAATTCCCAATCGTCATATATATTCTATCAACCTCTAATAATAACTAGACAATCCAAAATACTAAAAAACTATAAATCATTCTTGGGTTTCTCCCATGAAACCTTTTCCTCAACCTTTTCATAGTATATGGATACAAAAACCTCTTATATCATGTTCAAAAATAAGTACACATGATTGATCCTATAATAAAACTATTAGAGACTTTAATATAGAATATTATCTATAATTGTACCCAAAAATATCATCAAACATCAAGTGGTTTCCTCCCTTGACTATGAGTATATAACAAAATAAAAAACAAATCCAAAAGTAATATATGTAAGGATATAAAGACCTATTCATTACGTTCTTGAATGTTGTTGGTGTGTGTTTTAAACTAAATTTAATCATAAGGTACTCATAAAATTTATCCTTAATATTGAATATAGTATTAGGTATATTATAAGAACATTTTGTTAACTGTTGATAGTCTAATCTCAAATGAATCATGATCAGCACTTTGTCCCCTCTAAGTTGGTAAAATATATCATTGATATAAAAAAGTAGATATTAATTAATGAAAATCACCTTCCTTGACATTAAATAATATACACACACAATGTCAATGAACCATCCTCCTTCCCTGTGAAAAATACTAGTTCCCTAAAAGAGGAGGAACTCAATTATATAATCCACTTCACCTATAATTATTTTTGTTGAGCCTTTTTATCTCTACGATATGAAGTATCCATCCTCTTAAATGGAATAGATATAGGTTTCATTCTTATTAAATTATCAATTAGTAACTCAATCTCAAACTTGTGAAGAATCACTATAAAATAATAAAGGTAAATATCTTGAAATAATTCAACAGCAAGATAAAATATTTTCTAACATGTCTCTGCATCATTTATTATCACAATAGAAAACTACATCATAATCCCATTAAATAGTTTAAGGTGATTTTCTTAGTGTCCTATCACCATATCCTTATCTCTAATAATGACATAATTTTCACCCTCAGTAGACATAATCAATACTTGTTTATTATAGTATCCAATAAGGTATTAATAACATGCCAAAAAATCGATTATAATGATCATGATAAGACTTATCATATCTATATTGAAGAAATAAAAAAGAAACTTTTACCTATAATCACTATGGAACACTATCGTGTCCTCTTAATACCCTCATATCAGGACCCTAAAGTCTTATTGATTGGAATATAAAAATAAAATCTATCAATATATGACCCCAAAACATTAAAAAAATGATTAGACATAAAATAATGTAATGAATGTTTATAAAATAATGTATATTACAAGGTAAAAGATATAAAAACTATACATTAAACTATAGATGGTTTGAAATCATTCCCATAAATAGTTGTCTCAATAAAATGAAACTAGATTAAACTTCATCCCCAAGACCCCATCTCACTCTCTATAGAAATTCCATTCAGATGATTATTTTTTCCCAACACCTTGACACTACATCCACCACCACAATATGAATAGCCCAAGGAATTCTAATTACCACTCTATTATGTTTTACATAAATTATATTCTAAAAACAATTCTTATCCAGAACCTATACCTCCAGCTAACTACTATGAACTTTTAAAATAGAACTATATAGGCTCCATCATCCAACATAATCAGAACATGGTAGGTGACTATCTATATTTAGAGAGAATATGACTAGGTCTACCACACTAGTCACACTCTATTAAACCTCCACTCCTAGGTGATCAGGATAAAACGCTTCCCTATTTAATCTTTCTAGCATTTCCCTATTCTTAACTATCAAATAAATAGTTCCTATAACCCAAGGATCAACTTCTGGCACCCTTTATAGAATCCAAATAACCAGAAACTCTTCACTCATTTAGATTCTTCTCAGATATGATGGCATAATTTACCACATTCTAAAAGGTTGATAGAGGGAAGAAATTTTCATATAACTAGATAGAATATTTGAGGCCTTCCTCAATGCCGCTATCACTTCCTGAATTATCCCCATACTAGATAGGATTAAATCCAAATGATCTATAAATAATGTTGAATGATCTTAGACTGAAATGAAATCACTATCTGGGTCATATTCATGAAATCCAACCTAGTATAAACCCCTAAGGTCTCTGGGAAGAAATAATCATAAATCACCCCTAAAATTTCCTTCATGGTAACCCAACATGATATTACTCTTGGAAAAAAATATCCCACTAGTGAATAGCTAGGCCTTATAGCATTTAGGATTCCAACTAACCCCTCATCCCAGGGGGTTTTCCCAAATAGTAAAAGATATTATGTATTAACTCATACAATTTTTAGTATCATAGGGCCACCATCAACAATAATAAAAGTTGGGTATTGCATTAAAAACTCCAACATCAACTTAGATGTCGAATATGAAAATCAAGTTGTCATGATATCCATGGACTAAAAAACACATAGTAAGAAATCCTACAGATGATCATCCATCATTTGAACTGGTGTTATAGGGTGTTACAACACAATAACTATCAGTGATTTCATACTCTTGACCTCATGGTTATCCTCTAAAGGTCATCATGGTTACATGTCTCTATATTTCTAACCACATTCCTCATAAAATATTTATATCCTAGTATTCAATATCTTGTTTACCAAAATAAGTAATATGAATAATATATATGGTACTCTATATTCTCTCCCCATGTTATCAATTTTTTTAACCTAGTTTATCCCTCTATTAATTTTTACCCATTTCTAGGGTCCTCGTCAACTATATACAGGATCCACATCATTTCATTTCCATTTTATTTTACTAATAGTATTTCTAATATGATATAATTAAGTGAAATGGAAACTAAAATTTATAGAGGAAAGAACCTTATAAGTTTCAATTGACATTTTATTTAATAGATAACATGTGTATAATAGGATAATCGATCATAGATTTCAATAACAAAATAATTGGAGTTTTCCGTTTGATAAGATTCCACTAGAATGTTATATAGGAAAACCCTATATAATTTATTGGTGGAAAATTAATTAAATGGACATTATATGATAACTTGAGTAAAAAATCACTGGAAAACGCATCAAATTCTTATGACTCATATTTTTCGGTTATTATACATAAACATAAACCATTTTTCTACCTTTAAGAAAAATTAAGATACCAAAACTCATAAATCACGTTTCAAATTCATCATATTTATTAAAATAACCCCTATGTAAAATTAAAACCCAAAAATATAAGTCTTATGCATAGAAACCTACACTTCCTTCATACATGGGTTAGTTATTTCTAGGAACATGAATAATCCCATACTCTAAAAAATATTCTATCTTCAGTCTACCACACCCAAATATTAAATCAAAATAAAATAAATAACTATTTGACGTCACCCTTAAAATTACCTAATAAATTTCATTATCGTTGTGGTCAAACCAAGTCATTACATACCATGGTAATACATCCCCATATAATAGAGGGTATTGACTAGTAGTATGGGTAAAATAATATCATGGGTATACTTTACACCAGAGGTCAAATAACCATAAATAACAATGGAATTGACAATAATAATATTAATCCATAAAGTCCAAAATAAAAATCCCTCATATCTAAATGATAATAAAAAATATATAAATCCATTTTATACTATTGTGAGGAACTATACATATCATATGTGCACATAGATATAACTAAGTACCCCCATGGGTAGATCATATGCATTAAGAAACCAAATTATCAAAAGAAAAAAACCAAGAAAATACCAAAAAATGTATATCGATTCCTGAACAAGTATAATCTCCCATAGTATATATTATCTTTGTATATCATCCATCAGGTATGGTCCTCTTCCCTTTGTCCTATCATGAAACCAAAAATTCATCTATAGTACCCACAGTATCCCAATAAGTTTATGAGTATAACTCAATAGACCACCACCAATAGTGTCACAAAATATATATATTATGAAAAAAGTACATGATTGTTTTCCATAATAAACTTGTATATGAATAATTAAATAAATAACCATTGATCCTCAGGTTTCAAAATAACGCTTATAATTGATCGTACATTATTCATCTAAATCAAGATGTGTCCAAGAAGAATACATTTTCATTGGAGGGAATAGTTCCCCACCTTGAATCTATCTCAAATATCACTACTAATAGGGGAGCATAACCCCTTCATGGAGTAGTACCCCCACTTAAAAATCATCTCAAAATTCATCACCCTAGGGGGAATAAGAACCCCACCCTAGAACAATCATAGAATTCCCTAAAATGGGGGGAATAATTCCCCACCGAAATGTTATCTGCAATACCACATTACATAGAGGAAATAATGCCCCATTAAATAACTATATTCTATATGTGGGTGGATAATCACTTAACCCGTAGTCTCCATACGAAAAATATCCAGTTTCAATGTTTTAATTGGTGATACCAATTAAGAATTCAGAATTTAATACTACCATATTTTAAATAGTTCAAAATTTATCATCATTCATAACATATGAATTTACTGGAATAATATATTAGTATTACTTTAATGATTTTGGATCTCACCTAAATAATATCCCAAATAATATTGAACTAGGGCCACCACCTTGCTAACCCATAATCCTGACACATCCCATTATTATGGATCATCCAAGGGAATCTATCTTCATCCTACTACCTCACACATTTACATAGGGAACCCCATGGATGTTCTCAAAAATTTCAAATTATATTATTTAATGGAAGAAACCAAATAAAGTAAAAAAAATTATTCGCTACAATAATTTTTGAATTTTTGATAGTGAAAAAAAGGTGAATTCCATCAGAAACTACCAAAAAACTATTTAATTATATTTTAGTTCAATTTCCCCTTAGTTCAATAATACTACACATTAACACACACATAAATTATAATATATATTGGGTATATAAGAGGGACCAGATACATTATGATCACATTATCGTCCTCATTTAGTATCAGTAGCTGATCCAAGTTCAAATGGTAGAAATCAAAAAAAATCTTATAAAAACATTAAAATAGTTCATAATTGGCCACAACTAATTTAAAAAAATACAATAAGAATGAATTATATATAATTGAATGGGAATGAAAAAATTACATTTAAGTATCATCCAAAATTAATTGTTCCTAAATTATGTGATGAATTAATGAATACTTGTAATGGAATAAAAATAGGCAAGGGATAGTGGAGGCGGAAAATTGTGTTACCATAAGAATGAGTAACATGATTTCATTGCCATTTAATATTAAAACCAATCATATAATTAATTTATTTAAAATTTATCCAAAACATGTTTTCAATCATTCCCATATAGGTCATGATGAAATTACTTATCACGATCTCTCCAAAGAGTGTTCCTTCTAGTCATGGTGTAGTAAACCTATCCTAGGTAGAACCAAGAATCTCATGCGCTAGGACTTCACAATATGTCCAATCATTTCACAGTGCATATTACCTCCCTAGACTAGCCTCATGGTATAAAACCCTTAGGATATCATGATCATAATCGGGATTTATTGAAAAACCCATGTCTCATAATGTATCCAATATTCTACTCAAAAAGTTCAAAAATACAATATATAAATTTTATTAATGAAATATATTGTTTTTAATATGTGTGGTTTATTGTTATGGAATGATGAATTATACTGTAGTGTGATTCTCAGGTACCATAACATGTTAGGGTTGTATTACTGATACATAATAATCATCATTATATAATGAGGCCCTATTCTAAGGTGTGATCATTATTCCCCTCAGAAAATATATAAAGGAATATGTAAGGATTTCAATTTATAAGACATACCTGATGATATAATAGATATTTTTTCATGAATTGGAACCCCACCAATATTTGATCCTTAAACAAAAAGGATTTCTCAAGGAATAACTTAATATATAAGTATTACCACCATATAGTGACACCCTCTACCATGGAGTGACTCTCAAACCCCCATAATTTCCAATTATTCAGGAGGAATTTATTCCTACACAACACCTACCACACCATGAAGAACTTATTGGCATCACGGTACTCGACCAACCTTTAACACTCTCACATGAACTCCACAATTTAATAATGACCTTATCCATATCATAACCCCTCATAACACTAATAGGACTTAATATCACATAAAAACCCATCATGGCACAATTTATAACCTTCATAGTGTGATGGTGTCTCTCTGACATAACACTTGTCTCTTATAGAAAATTCTCAACCAAAAATCATGGGAAAATTCCCAAAAATGACTCTCAAGTGCCCCTATAACACCTCAAAAAATCATAAATTGTGAGGAAATTCCTGATTATTGAAAAATATTAAATATTTTCAATGATCGATAGGGTCTATGGTGTTGCAATTTGTATGATTAAAGTGATTTTCAATCAAAGTAGGAGTTGAATACAAATCATTGGAGGTTGATGAAGAAAACTCATTGTTCACTCATTAAAATCTAAGGTAAGGTGAGACTATATCCTATCTATTTTAAACATTTGATATTTTTAATAATATGGGGAGTAATAAATTATAAATCCATTTGTTGTTATCCCTTAATATATTTCCTTTTTCAATAAAATGGGGAGTATTACTAAGGGAGAGTGATACAATATCGAGGTAGAATACAAATATATATGTTTAACATAATGGTGGAGATATGTCTTATATATAAAGGGAATGTTTGTTAGGGAGTTTTTAAAAGGAAAAAGATATAAATTCAATGTGTGGGTTTGTAAATTATGTGAACTTTTTTAACATGGTTATTGATAATGTGAATAAGAACTTCTCATATATAAGTTCATTGAAATTTTTTGACAAGTGATAGAAAAGTTGTTTAAAAAGTAGATATGAGTAAGTATCATGTGTTGTAATGAAGTGGATATAAGTCTCTTTAATGGGTATCATGACATTACAACTCAACATTCTATTTCTTATATTGTGTTTAATCTTATAGTGATCGAATTATTGAATAATTATTCACTTTTATGTGCGTTTAGTAAAGTGATTTATACACATTGGTTGAAAAAACTCCAAATGGGTACATTTTTCAATAAAGGGATGATTAAAGAACATAACATCCTAGGTATATAAAGAATATGAAATTTTCATATTTATTAATATTTGTGAATAAAATGTTAATATTACTTTAAATGGAATGCTATGTTTGATGGCGTACCCAATACGCAATAATGAGTTTCTTTGAAATCTTATGTTGCACACTAATAATATAATAATATTATTTTAAATGGTAGTTAACTCCTAGCCATTATATTGGTGGAAATGAATAAAACTAACTACAATATGATTATACATTCTTTTTAAATTTATTTACATTAATCCAATAAAACTTAAAGGCTTAAAATGTGAATTAAACTAATTTTAAGCATAATTTACATTAAAAGGTCGATTTACCGCCTTTTAATGGTGAACCCTATTTAAATATATTTTTGGTTAATTTAATAGATTATATATGACCAAATAAACTCCTTATTTAGAATGGGGACATAAAAATTTACTTTGTGTAAATTTTTTGGAATTTTTCTGATAAAGATCATTTTTCAATGAATAGTGAAAATATTGTATTTTAATTCAAATCTATGTTTTAATATAATTTATTTATATGGATATATTATCTTTTTAATTGGTTTTAAAGTGTAATTAGAATATATTTTTACCATTTAATCCAATATTGGTCATTGGAATTAATTTCACTTTGAAATCGGGCATAAATAAGTTTCAATCTTTTGATAGTTATTGTTTATTAAAACACGCTATTTGTTTTGATAATGGGAATTAATTTTAAAATTAATTAATTCAACTTCTATGTTTTAAATTTTGAAAAATAGACATCATTTTTGAATTATGAATATCAAATATAGCTTAGGCTTAATTTTTGGTATTTTTCTGAAAAACTTCAATTTTTGATGAATAGTGAAACCACTTAGTGGTAGTTAAAAAAACTGACTTTTTCATTTAAATGAAATTTTACCTCTTCTGTGAATTGAATTTCAAAAATCCTAAATACATGGTTGTTATCGAGAAGTAAAATTTCGTTCAATAAGTTGAAAATAATTTTTGGCGAATAATAACTTTTGACTTTTATTTACAGAGGTTAAAGGTAAATTGGGCAATTCAAGGTTAAAAGAATATTATAATAATTAAAAATTACCTTAAAACTTTTCCAAAACATATTGTTTGAGTCATTAATGACCATGGTCATATTTTTGTCGATTTGGGTACCCCATTGAGCCACTTGGGAGTGAAAATGACAATTTAGATTAATTAACTTAATGTAAAGGCAAAAATGACAAAAGCAAATATCTTTTAGTAAATTAATTTTTACAAGGGGTTATATAAATTATACATTAGACTATAAATATTAATTGGAAAGATAAAGATATTTAATACGTCTTTGTATTTTTTTTATAATTTTTAGACATCAAATATATTATATTATTTATGACACAATAATGATGTAGTATTTACATCATTAATAAATCATTTAAATAAATAAGATTATAATGATAAAAATATTATAAAAAACCTGTCCAATTACTATTGGATGATTATATTTCGACCATGAGTCATTCTATATTATACTATAATGATTTTTGGACCTTTATAAACCGAATATCATTATATTATAAAATAATATTTTTACACTTTCCTAAAGAGCCCCTCCTCTCCCTTATAAAAGGATACCACTTCTAACCAATTCCTCACACCTCTCAAGCCATTTGTCTCATCCAAACTCTGACAAATTAATCACCCTACATCCCTCTACTCCTCCTATAAGCGTTTCATTATTAATAAGGAACTTTAATAAGTCCATTGGTTCCAACCAAAGGGAGTTACCCAAATTAAAGGTAATAGTTTCTCTTAAATTATTTTCATTTATTTTACTTCTCCAACCCCTAAACTCTTTTTATTCCTTCCTTTTGTAAAAAAATAAGTATTGTAAATATACTAGGATGTTTTTATGAGAATCATTAGATCTACACTTACACACACCTCCATCTAATGGATGATGAACATAATGTTTCTGTGGATGGAAAACTAACGCCTCACGAAACGATGATTGTTCGATTATCTCCTACCGGCTCTCATGGTGGCCATTATGATGGCATTGTATTTATATATGATATATATTATGTTTATGGTTTCTTTATAATTCTTTAATTTCCATTTATATCATTCCTTTATGGTTTCCATTATGGGTAAATGCGATAATCTAATTAGAGGAAGTGCGGACTACCACCCCCTCAAAGTGATATGACTCGTTCATACCATATGTGGTATGTATAAAGGATAGATTTTATGATATTATATATGATACAATACTGGAATTATAATACTACTATGTATCATTATTTTTTAATTCCATTAAATATGAAATAGAAATAGAAGTAGCGTTCATGCGTATGTACGACTTACCATCTCCATGAACGGTGCATTTCATTTATTACCTCTAAATGTTAGGTACTATTATAAATACATGTATATGATGGATATATATGTTATATATGATATAAAAATCATTAATATCATTCTGGATATAATGAACCTTTGAACACATGAACAACATGTAAATATAAGAAGTCCATTTTTGACTCAAGTACCAAATATCAAGAAAACGAGCATTATTAACTTAAATGATTACATAATGTTTATAACATGGTAATAAGTGATATAAAAAGGAATAATAAACCTGAAAAATGTTATTAATAAAGTATAAATTAATTTTAGTTTATTATTCATGATATTAAAGAACGATCAAGTCAAGTCGGACACAAGGTAAGATATTTTCTTATCTCACTTTTAATTCAGTGATATTTCCATTGTTCACCACTTATTAATTGCATGTGGTGTATTGTGTACTGCCATTTGATATATATTATCATGATTATCATTATATTGATGGTATTCTATGATTCAATTGGTGGTTATTAACTTTTGGTCATATGACTCAGTTTATTACAATGGGGTAAAGGGTTTCATCTCACTTTTTATTCTCGTGAGATTCATGCTATATTTGCCACTATTTCATTTTGTGTGGTGTATGTACTACCAATGATTGTACTCTTTGTATAATATAATTTCATTTATGAGTATTTAAATATTCATTATATGATTCCTTCTTTCATGTCGCATATGTTTTGTAAGTTACCAAATCGGTAAGGGAACCTTTCACCCTCCTCTTTATAAAAGACTTCTTTTTGTTATGTCTTTTAATTTAAATCTTATTATGTTGGGATATGTTCTAATATACCCTTATTGATGTAAACTTTATATCCAAGTGATGATATTCCATTTTTTATATCATTGACTCATTTTTCTGAATTTTAATGTGACGCCGTTAGACTGTCGAATTTTTACAAGGGAACCTCTTAACCCAATTTCAATTCTTTGGGTTCAACTTGTACTTCTTGAACATGTCATCCTATGAATATGTGTGAATGAACTCTGATTGTTTTATACTTAATATCCACTTATATTGGGTGTATTTATATTTATCACATATAATTATGTGATTGATTTATCCTTAATTTAAGGATACCATCTTTATAAGGGATTTAATCTCAATTTACATTTTCCCTGAGACTTAATTGTTGTTTTGCACAAATTCACTCTTATATGGTGTATATACTGTCCTTTGGCATATTGTATCATGAATACCTTTATTATCATGATTTGTATTAAATTTTATTCCTAAATTATTTGTATTCGAGTGTCTCTCATTTTGTTAAAAACACTTTAATTGAAATATTGTTTTAAATGCTTTAAAGATTTATTCTTATAAATATTTCTCATTAATGTACATGTTTTCAAAATGGTTTTTAAGGATTTATTTATATGGACATTAATGTTTTAAAATGTTAATTCATTTAAAATATTGAAAGTGTTATGGGACACTTTGATTCAAAATATATATTTTTAAATGGTTTTGAAAATGATTTGATAAAGCATTGTTTATTTCAATATATTGATTTGATATATTGGAATGTGGAATTGTTATCTTTCATTTATACATGTGTTATGTGTTATGATTATGTTATGGTTATTGGGCATTGTTTACATATACGGGTGGTTCCGTGATAAACTTATGGTGGGTGAGCTCATGATAGCTCTCCAATGCATTAGGTAACATGACAGAGGTAAACGTGATGTTTCTCCAAAGAGATTTAGGGAATATGTTGTGATGGTATTCCAAGTGCAACTACCTAAGTAGCTATGATAGTTACAATGTTAGTTTGATATGGATTCCATAAGTAACCTTTATGATTTATGATTTGTGTGTGTTATTCATAAATCTTATGATTTCATAAGGTATGTTATGATTGAAAAGTATAGTTTCATTGATTTGTATTTATTGATGAGATAATGTTTTCCTTCCTTATTTTATAACCCTTATTGAGATTTTTATTCTCATCCCATGTTTTTGAAATTTTTTACACGGGACTTAAAGATGAATAGGGTCAAGGATGGGATTAAGGAAAATTCATCCTATCTAAAATATAGAACTAGATATGTTTCTTTTTAAGATTTTTTATTTTATAAAAAAAATGGATACTGGGTAGAGGTGTCTACTTTGTAATCATTTTAGATGTAATAGTTATGTCTGAATTCTCTAAAACTCTAAACCTAAAAAGATCCTCAATGCGAATTATTCTTTTAATTCAATATTATGTAAGGTTTAAGGTCGGGTCCTCATAGTTGGTATCAAAGGTCGGTTTAGATAACTTTAGATGTTAGGGTATTCTTTAAGCTTAAGCGTCATTACCTTACTGGTTAGGATTTTAGAAAGAGTCATAGTTAATTTTATAAAGTGAATGAGTTTAAAATAACATGAATAAGTGTATATTATTAATTTTTGGTTTTAGTAAATGGATGGATCTAGCAGGCACCAAAGTAAAAGTGGATGTGAAGAAAACTGTGATGGTTTTCTGAACGAGCAACTGAATGATATGGGAGCTATAATGAGAACACTTGTGGTTATTCTCAAACAACTATATGGAGTCATGATTGACCACCCGAGCCTTAGTGATTTTTATAATGCATCATATTTGCAAGAAAAAAGTCCCTAGGGAAGTTCAGGTAATAACTAAAAAGGTAAGAATTTTCAAAAACATATATGTCAAAGATATGGAAAGAAACACATAATAAAATGTTTCAAAGGGACAGAAAGATACTATAGATGTGGAAATGAAGGGCATAAAGAAATAACCTTTCATGGAAAAAGGAAGCATATAGTTGACTCTAGGAAAGGGAAAGAAGTTCTTTCTGAAGGATCAATTGAATGTTTTAAATGTGGTGTGCAAGGTCCTTATGAAAACACATGTCCTATGAAGAAGTTTCGAGAATGGGATCACCAGGATCATACAAATATTCATTTACTAACATCTAATGCCATTCCGATTGAGGATGAAGAAACTGACAATGACCAATGAAAGGTATAGGTTATTTCTTAACATATGTTTTCCTATTATTGAAATATTAGGATATGATTCATGATTTTTTTATAGGAAAGAAGTATTTCAGAATAAGTTGGAAAGGAATGGTTAATGGATCATGAATAATGTTAAATGAGTAAGAAGTCAACATATAAGGGATTCAAGAGTTATGGTATATTTTAGGATGGTGAAATGCTTAAAAGTATTAAGGCACTTTTGATGATGGGATTACATTAGGATACTTTTTATAGTATGTGTAACCCTGATGGTTGATATATGAAAATTTTATTCAGGGAATAATTATCTTTTCTTTTGTGGATATAGTTATAAAGAACCATTTTGGTTTATATGATCCTTGAATTTGAGGTAATTACCGGTTAATACATTTTGGGATGAAAAACGAAAGTTATTAGATAAACTTTGTGGCTACAATATGTTATGGTTATTTTTTATAAATGTATCGCTTCTTGGTAATGTTATAAAATTATATAGTTTTTAAAAGGTACAACACGCAGACCGTGTGACAACACGTCGCGACTACGGGAATCGAACCCACAACCAAAGTGCGACTAGTATTTATCGCCTACCACAGGACTACGTGAAGTACCAGGTTAGTATGACTACTTCTTTTTAGTTAGATGATATTATGAATCATGAATAAGTTGATTTTGGTATATCTATGGAAATGATTAACATATCATGGAGGATATGTGATTAGGTTAATTACTTTTTAGTATGAGACTTTAAGAGTAACTGATGTTATTTGGAGATAAATGTTAATATTTACCCTAGAAGACAATGTGATTAAATCATTCAGAGATTTGGGTTTCAATCTTAGTTTGGTTTACTTTGAAGAATTTTATGTATATATATTTATTTAATGGTCTTTCTTGAACATTGGGTTCTTTTTGTTGAATTTTGGGGATTAAGAGTAGTATTTCTTTTTATAAAGGATTATCCTTTGGGGGGATTATATGATCTCGTACTAAAAATTTTGTTTTTAGTTGATGTATAGATACAAGGGAAATATATAGTTCTCCTTTTGTGGATTATGTGATTATCTATAAGATGATTCTTGTACTTTTTATGTGACCAAGTCTTTTTGAATGCTCATCTTTTGGAGAAAACATAGTTTTGGTAGAAACTTATTAAAGGACGAAACTCTACTTGAAGGTAAGTATATTTTCTTATGTTTTTATTCTATGTAGTAAATGAATTCATCAAAATTATGAAAAGGAATTTAAAACAAAAATGTTGTTGGTTTACGTTTCCTACTTGGTAATCAAATACTGTTTACACAGATTATAAGTTTATGATTTTCTTGTGGTTAACTTTCACCTAATCATGTTTTCTATCACTCTCCATCAGAACTTGACCCTTTTTTTTTCTCCTACATATCCATGTTTTCATGGAATCCTATTATGAATTATTTCAGGTGACCATTTTACTTCTTTTTCTTTCTTTTAAAGTGATAATTTTATTTACACCTTTTCCGATGTGGGGCTTTCAATAAAGATTCTGATCCCAATTTTAAAATTGCAAGGATGCAATTCCCAAAAGGGGGAAGGATGTAACATCCTAGGTATATAAATAATATGAAATTTTCATAATTATTAATATTTGTGAAAAAAATGTTAATATTACTTTAAAGGTAATGCTATGTTCGATGGAGTACCCAATACGCAACAACGAGTTTCTTTGAAATCTTACATTGCACACTAATAATATAATAATATTATTTTAAATGGTACTTAACTCCTAACCATTGTATTGGTAGTAATGAACAAAACTAACTAAAATATGATTATACATGATTTTTAAATGTATTTACATTAATCCAATAAAAGTTAGAGGCTTAAAATGTGAATGAATCTAATTTTAAGCATAATTTAAATTAAAAGGTTGATTTACCGCCTTTTAATGGAAAACCCTCTTTAAATATAGTTTTGGTTACTTCAATACATTCTATATGACCAAATAAAATCCTTCTTTAGAATGGCAACATCAAAATTTACTTTGTGTAAATTGTTTGGAATTTTTCCGATAAAGATCATTTTTCAATGAATAGTGAAAATATTGTATTTTAATTAAAAACTATGTTTTAATCTAATTTATTTATATGGTTATATTATCTTTTAAATTGGTTTTAAAGTGTAATTAGAATATATTTTTACTATTTAATCCAATTTTGGTCATTGTAATTAATTTCACTTTGAAATTGGACATAAAAAAGTGTCAATCTTTTGATAGTTATTGTTTATTAAAACACGCTATTTGTTTTGAAAATGGGAATTAATTTTAAAATTAATTATTTACACTTATATGTTTTGAATTTGAAAAAATATACATAATTTTTGAATTCGGAATATCAAATATAGCTTAGGCTGAATTTTTGGTATTTTTCTGAAAAACTTCAATTTTTGATGAATAGTGAAACCACTTAGTGGTAGTTAAAAAAACTGACTTTTTCATTTAAATGAAATTTTACCACTTCTGTGAATTGAATTTCGAAAATCCGACATACATGGTTGTTATAAAGAAGTAAAATGTGGTTTAATAAGATGAAAATAATTTTTGACGAATAATAACTTTTGACTTTTATTTACTGCGGTTAAAGGTAAATAGAGTAATTAAATGTTAAATAAATATTATAATATTTAAAAATTACCTTGAAACTTGTCCAGACCATATTTTTTGAGTCATTAACGACCATGGGAATCTTTGGGTCGATTTTGGGACCCCATTGAGCCACTTGGGAGTGAAAATGACAATTTAGATTAATTAACTTAAAGTAAAGGAAAAAATGACAAAAGCAAATATCTTTTAGTAAATTAATTTTTAAAAAGGGTTATATAAATTATATTTTCAACTATAAATATTCATTGGAAATATAAAACTATTTCCTAAATATTGGTATTTTTTTATAATTTTTAGAAATCAAATAAATTATATTCCTTATGACACAATAATGATGTTGTATTTACATCAATAATAAATCATTTAAATAAATAAGATTATAATGATTAAAATATTATCCAAATCATGTCCAATTACTATTATATTATTATATTTATACCATGAGTCATATTATATTATAATATAATGATTTTTGGACCTTTAGAAACCGAATATCATTATATTATAAAATAATATTTTCACACTTTCCTAAAGAGCTCCTCCTCTCCCTTATAAAAGGAGACCACTTATAACCAATTACTCACACCTCTCAATCCACTTGGATCGTAAAAAATTTGACCAATTAAGATCCCTACATACCTCTACTCCTCCTATAATCCTTACCTTAGGAAAAAGGCACTTGAATAAGTCCTTTGGTTCAAACCAAAGGGAGTTACCCAAATTAATGGTAACACTTTCTCGTAAATTATTTTCTTTTATTTTAATTCTCTAACCCCTAAACTATTTTTATTCCTTCCTTTTGTAACAAAATAAGTATCCTCAATATACTAGTATTTTTTTTATTATAAGGATTATATCTACACTTACACACACCTCCATCTAATGGATGAAGAACATAATGTTTTTGTGGATGGAAAACTAACACCTCGCGAAAAAATGATTGTTCGATTATCTCCTACCGCCTCTCATGGTGGCCATTATGATGGCACTATATTTATATATGATATTTATTATGTTTATTTTTTCTTTATGATTCTGTAATTTCCATTTATATCATGCCTTATGGTTTAAATTATGGGTAAACGTGATAATCTCATTAGAGGAAGTGCGGACTACTGCCCCCTCAAAGTGATATGACTCGTTCATACCATATGTGGTACATATAAAGGATATATTTAATGATATTATATATTATAAAATACTTTAATTATAATAATACTATGTATCATTATGTTTTAATTCCATTAAATATGAAATAGAAATGGAAGTAGTATCCATGCGTTTGTACGGCTTACCGTCTCCATGAACGGTGCATTTCATTTATTACCTCTAAATGTTATATACTATTATAAATACATGTATATGCTGGATATATATGATATATATGATATCAAAATTATGAATATCATTCTGTATATAATGTACCATTGACCACATGAACAACATATAATTATAAGAAGTCCATTTTTGACTCAAGTACCAAATATCGAGAAAACGAACATTATTAACTTAAATGATTACATAATGTTTATAACATGGTAATAATTGATATAAAAAGGAATAATAAACTTTAAAAAATTTATTAATAAATTATAAATTAACTATAGTTTATTATTCCGGAGATTAAATAATGATCGAGTCTAGTCAGACACGAGGTAAGGGATTTTTTTATCTCACTTTTAATTTCGTGAGATTTCCATTGTTCACGACTTATTCATTGAATGTGGTGTATTGTGTACTAACATTTGATATATATTATCATGATTCTCATTATATTCATGGTATTCGGTGATTAATTTGGTGGTTATTAACTTTTGGTCATACGACTCAGTTGATTACAACGTGGTAAAGGGTTTCATCTCACTTTTTATTCTGGTGAGATTCATGCTATATTTGCCACTATTTCCTTTTGTGTGGTGTATGTACTACCTATGATTTTACTCTTTGTATAATATAAATTCATTTATGAGTATTTACATATTCATTTTATGATTCCTTCTTTCATGTGGCATATGTTTTGTAAGTTACCAAATCGGTAAGGGATCCTTTCACCCTCCTCTTTATAAAAGACTTCTTTTTGTTATGCCTTTTAATTTACATATTATTATGTTGGGATATGTTCTTATATATCCTAATTTATGTAAAATTTATATCTAAGTGATGAGATTCCATTTTTTATCTCATCAAATAATTTTTCTGAATTTTAATGTCACGCCGTTAGGCTTTAAAATTTTTACAAGGGAACCTCTTAACCCAATTTCAATTCTTTGGGTTCAACTTGTACTTCTTGAACATGTCATCCTATGAATATGTGTGAATAACATATGATTGTTTTACACTTAATATCCACTTATATTTGGTGTATTTATATTTCTCACACATAATTATGTGATTGATTTATCCTTAATTTAAGGATACCATCTTTATAAGGGATTTCATCTCAATTTTCATTTCCACTGAGACTTCATTGTTGTTATGAACAAATTCACTATTATATGGTGTATAAGCTGTACTTTGGAATATTATATCATGAATACCTTTATTATCATGATATTATAATGTTTTTATTAAATTCTATTCCTCAATTATTTGTATTAAAGAGTCTCTCATTTTGTTAAAAACACTTTAATTGAAATATTGTTTTAAATTTTTTAAAGATTTATTCTTATAAATATTTCTCATTAATGTCCATGTTTTCAAAATGATTTTTAAGGATTTATTTATATGGAAATTAATATTTTAAAATTTTAATTCATTTAAAAGCTTCAAAGTGGTATGGGACACTTTGATTCAAAAATATATTTTTAAATGGTTTTGAAAATGATTTGATAAAGCATTGTTTACTTCAATATCTTGATTTGATATATTGGAATGTGGAAATGTTATCTTTCCTTTATACATGTGTTATGTGTTATGATTATGTTATGGTTATTGGGAATTTTTTACATATATGGGTGGTTCTGTGATAAACCTAGGGTGAGTGAGCTCGTGATAGCTCTCCAATGTATTGGGTAACATGACGGAGGTAAATGTGGTATTTCTCCTAAGAGATTTATGGAATATACTGTGATGGGTATTCCAAGTGTAACTCCCTATGTAGCTATGATAGCTACAATGTAAGTTTGATATGGATTCCATAAGTAACCTTTATGATTTATGATTTGTGTGTGTTATTCATAAATCTTATGATTTTATAAGGTATGTTATGATTGAAAAGTATAGTTTCATTGATTTATATTTATGGATGGGATAATGTTTTCCTTCCTTATTTTATAACCCTTATTGATATTTTTATGCTCATACCATTTTTTTGAAATGTTTTACACAGGACATAAAGATGAATATGCTCAAGGATGGGATCAAGGAAAATTCATGTCGTCTAAAATATGGAACTAGACATGTTTCTTTTTAAGATTTTTTATTTTATAAAAAAAATGGATACTTGGTAGAAGTGTCTACTTTGTAATCATTTGAGATGTAATAGTTATGTCCTAATTCTCTAAAACTATAAACCTAAAAAGATCCTCAATGTGAATTATTCTTTTAATTCAATATTATGTAAGGTTCAAGGCTGGGTCCTCATAAAGAAGATGTTGAGATCAATAATTATTTTAATAATTTTGTGTTTTTTAAGAACTAAAATGAGATTATTGAGATCAGATATTGAATTATAATCATATACATAGATTTTTTTAAATGATTATGAATATAATATATTGAATATGATTTTTAATTTTATTTTATTCTCAATACATAAATCTAGGTGGAACATGTAATCTATAAATTCATATTTCATTATATTTGAGTAATTATTAATATATTACACAATAAAAAATTCCCCATAATAGTTAAAGTTTAGTGTTCTTGGAGACTAGATAACTATCATACAATTTCATTGAATATCTTAAAAATATCCCAAAATGTTTAACTGAAATAGTACCCTTCTTATATATATCCTACTTAATAACCTTCATTATAACTTAGAGAAATTGGAACATAATAATGGGTACGATTAGATATGTAGTAATGGTAAACATAGGAGACATTAGTCAAATATCATAAGTAGGATTAAGGAAATAATGAATTTATGATATCTTGATAATTATATACATAATTCATACCCAACTAGTCATACACCATAAACTATGAATCATAGAACACCACTTTTCTATTATAAAGTAATTTAGATAGAAGAGTGTGGAATCATCAATAATTATTCATAATCTATGAGAGAATATCATAAGAATAATACCTATGTTTTTTAATACAAATAATAATTGAAAATCATTTCCTTTATCAAGGTTCATTGTAAAGACTATCATAGTGGACATAGTCCAATTGTGGATAAGATTCACACCCAATTCCCATAAACATAGTGGATAGATTCCCATAGTTAAATAGGTTCACTCTCCATTCCTTTTTCATTCATTATAGATAGAGTTTCATACCGGATTAGGTTCACTCCCCATTCCCTTTCTTGTTATATCATGAAATATTAATCATTTTCCAAATAATTGGAGTGAAATATAATTATGGTCCCACCCAAAAAATAATGATAATAATACATTTTTTATTATAAAATCATAAAAACATTCATAATTTTACCATATCATAACTTGTGTAAAAGATATAGGTTTAATAATTATTTATTCATCACATAACCACAATTCATATAAAAAGATAATGCAAACATATCATTAGAGAATATCTCTATTGAAGAATAATATTCCCTAAAGGATAATAACATTGATTTAAAATAATTTTATAATGGTATTATAAATATTCTTTGAAAAATAATAGAAAACATCCTTTAATTTTATTAAATTTAACAAAATCAAAGTATATTGGAAAATGGATTTTCTTTGAAGATTCTTGGTAACATTTAAATAATTTTCAAGGATAATTAATAGACCTGATGGTGGGAATATTTTTTCATGTTGTATACATTTAGGTAAAAAAATAATCATTTATAAATAATCTCAACAATGAGTCATATAGAAAGTTTTTTTAAAATATTAAATTAAATTTCTGGTAATGAAATTCATGGGTAGTGTAAAATAAATTTCTCAATAAATATATTTAGAAAAAAATACATAAAAAAATTTATAATAACATATATATATAGGAAAATTATTCCCAACCAAAAGTATAAATAAGGTCTGGTTTTCATAAAATAATTATTTTTAACTTTTTGAGTACCAATGATGGAAAATGGAAAGGATACATGAAAAAAACATAAAGAAATAATGGATAAGAAAATAAAAAAAATATAGGTAGAGAAAATAATATTTCTCCAATGGAAATTTAACCATGAACAATCATGATTACAAATGATATTACAACATAAACTATTATGGATTTGGTAAAATTTGAATTAAAATATCATGAAATATATAACCTTATATGTATTAGTAAATCCACCTAATTTTATTTAAATGTATCATAAAAGGTATTCATTGGATGTATATAAACCATATAAAATAATGAAGGTTTTGAAAATATAAAATATCCCAATGAAGAAGAATTGAGATGATTAAACCCTTACCCCGAGTATCGACTTGATTCATACATGATATAACCCCATATATAATATATTTATATTTATTATAAAAATATATATAGTAACCATATTAATATTTATATAAGAAAATATGTTTCATTAATAATTTATAATATCCCATTTACTAATAATACTCCTCTAAAAGAAATATTCTATGTGGTAAATATTTTTTTCATGTATTCTTTAGTTTACTGATACTAGTAACTATACATTGGTCATGGTTTCTTAATTTTAAAAATATTCATCACATAAAAAATATAATATTTATTTATTATATACACTTTTATAAAAGATATGTGTATGGTTATAATTAATAATGAATTCTATCACTTTTGAAGGTGGTAGTCTGCACATACGAATGGGTGACGCTATCATTTTCCAATAGATAGAAATAATGGTTATAAAACAATAATTTATAATAAAATAATCATAAATATATTATAAATATAATATATATTCACTAAATAAATAAATATTAACATCCATTTGTGGTAGTGATAAAAATGAATCTTTTCGTTTCATGGAGATGATAGTTTACTTGTACACATGAGAAATGCCTTCATTTTCCATTGGATAGAAAGAAGACGGAAAATGGTTATATGGTTAACATGAAAAAAATAGGATATAAATGATACTGATTTCATTACATTAATATGATTATAAATTATTTTAATGATTTGTAAGGATAAATGAACATGAAATAGATCGGTAAAGATAATTTCTTCTACTTTGAGTATTTTCCTCTGGATTACACTAAAAGCCTTATTAGGGTGGTCTTTTGGTGATACCAAGAACTCTAGTATTTGGGGAGGAATTTTGGTTTTCTAAAATTTATTTCACAATGATTATGAAAAAGTTATAAGAGGAGGTTCTATTTTATTAGTGAGGGGAATGTCACCCATGTAAATATTTAATTTTCTAAAATAATATAAATTCATTTTCATGGAAAAGTAGAAAAAATAGAAAAATATTAGAATATAGTATAAATTATGGTCTAAATCCACTAAAATAATAATATTTGTACAATTTTTAGTACATATTTATTTCTTAAATCTTAGTTTAACCCCATCATTAACCCTTTTAATCCTTCTTATGGTGAGAACATTATTACTAGGGTAACTATTAATTATGGATAAAAAGTTCATTCAAAATACTACCAAATATGTATTATTATTATTGAAAATATGGAATTAATTTTACTACATTAAATTCCTATATATTTGAGTAATTAATTATAATATTCATGTGTAAAACACATCAAACCCATTTTTAGAAAAAAAATATTTCTAATCATAAATATTTTTTCATTCTTATTCCATTCCTAGAAATAACCATTAGATTAATGTTAATTTTTTATTTAATATATTATAAAATAATTTTATTTAATTAATTAATACATAGTGATTAATTGATTTTTTTACATAAAAATTCATTATGTGCATAAAAATAGTTTTTTAAAAAATATATCTTTTTACCATCAAATGATATAATCATAATTTCTATCCATTTGATAATCAAGGAATGGATGATAATACATTTTTTATAAATTTTAAAAATATAATAGTTATTATTATTAAATTTCAAAATAATATAAATAAACTATTAAATAAAACATATACAATAAAAACATGTTTTGTAAACAAAACATTTTAGTTTATCCAAAAATTACTAAACTAGACTTCCTTATAATTTATCAACTATTTCGTGATTTTTATTACATGTTTTTATATCATAAATTTTATCAATTTAACTTAGATTTCAATTAATTTCATTCATTTTATTTTTTTAATAAATAAAAATTCATTTTATTTTTTTAATAAATAATTATTCACATATGTTCAGTGTTTCATGTGTCATAAGCTATCAAGAACATTGAATTTATTAATAAGAAATGTATTCTAAAATCATAGTGTGTTACATTCATCCATAATTTCAAAGTTTTCACCCTAAAAATTACATTACTATGAACTAATCGGGGTACCTCTACATCATTACCTCCTCAAGTTCCCACGTAGATTCCTAAAATTTATGAATCCTCTAAAGAACCATAACACAATGGGTATTCTGGTTCTTTATAAATTTTCCTCTAGTAACCAATATTTATACTGCTTATTCCTCTTAAGAATGATCATTCTCTACATGAATAAACTTTTATTTTAGTAAATTTTGAGGATCTAGAATTTACTTCCTCAGTTGAGACTCATGGAACAAATCATGATCTAGGAGTATTTTGGTGGAAGAAGCAAGAGATAAGATACCATAATGGTATGATGGAGAATATAATATGGATAATATATCTAGATCTTAACTTCCTAATATTTACATTTCTCATAACCTACTTCTGAGGAGATATCCATAATAATACCTTCTATTAAGTATCAATATCTATATCTCATCAACGATTATCAACATAACTCATGTATCGACTATGGAATGACCTAATGTGTTTATAAATAGATCTAAATTTATCTTCCATTTATTAAACTATATCTATTCCAACTAGATTTAATTCTCCATTTTCATCAATATATACTAGATTTATGATCTTCATTACATATAGGTACTCATAAATATATATATATATATACTAGATTAAAATATACTAGTTTATGAAAATTCTACCTTAACTTACGTGAATACCAAGAATCAATTTTTATAATCTACAATATCTCTCTTTATATTATACTATAATAAATTTACATTATGATATCTATACATATTTTTACTCGTATGGTAGTTAGTGAATTATTATATATGTACTTCATTTAAACACTCCATCAATTATGGTATTAATGGGACACAAATCTTGATTATTCCATACTTATCATTGTTTAATTTTGGATTATTTCTTACATTATTCTGAAACTCCACATACTTTTTGGTGACTCATAAATCTTACCATAAATGTATTATTGAACATTTATTTATAAAATATATAATTTATCACATCCAATCATGATTTCATGATACATCCTCTATAATTCCATACATATTAGATCTATTTAAATCAATATCATGGAATAGATAGCATGGTCATTATAACTCAAATCATTAGATACCATTTTCATATTTCCATTTTCATAATGAATTGAGTAAAAAAATCATTGATAAACTCCAATATTATCTTTGAATTGATATTCAACACTTTCTATGTGAATATATAATTCACTTTTTTATTTTTCATTATATATATAACACCATTAACAACAATGATAATTCCTTAATATATTCATAAGAAATATTACCACTTAATGCTCTAAATAATTAGTTTAGTAAATCATCTCATAAACCTTAAATTGGTATACAACATACACTACCACCATTCCATTTTACCTGAGAACGCATCTATTTACTTTAATTGATGAATCAATACATATCACAAACCATTCTTCATTATTGGGTATTTTGAGAATTTATTCATTAACCAACCTTCCCCTTAATTCCCTAAAATTTTCTTTTTATTCATTGGTCCAAAGGAAAATGAATCTATTTCATGTCAACATGGTTAGTATATTTTCCATATGTAAGAAATTTATAACAAGTCACCAATAGTATGCATCCAGTCCAAGAAAACTGTGGATCTCAGTAACTGTGGTTATTCTGGGATAATGGCTATACTTCCTTATTTTAAGGATCCATAAATATTAAAAAAACTGATTACATTAACCAATACAAATACTTTTTATAGATAAAATTGACACATTATAAATTTTTCATATATCTTATCATTTCTCAATGGATTCAACACTATATCAAACTAATCTTCATTCTCTTAATTTTTATTGGAATATTTATTAATATAATCTATAAAAACTACCAAAAATTTATCATGTTAATCTATGAATAAAAAATTGATTAAATTCATTATGATAGTATGGGAACTATTAAGTCCAAATGATATCACTATATATTCATAATTTATATAACTTTTATGGAATGTATTCCTAGATATTTCCTATATTTTTCACAATAATTGGTGATTTATATATCAAATATAATTCTTCTAAAAGTATTTAGAACCTAATTAAAGATTAAAAAACCTCAATATAGGGTATGGTATTCTTATTCTTGATTATGATATTATTGATTTCATGATGATCAATGCAAATATGTATTGACCCAAATATAAATTTAAGAAAACTAATAGGTTCACCCCATGGACAAGACCTTGTATGACTTAATAACTTATATATATTCTGGTGAATTTTATTCATCAATTAATTCAAATCAATCAGGTTAATCGAATAAAGAGTATTTAAAATAGGCATATCACAATGTATCAGTTGAATTTAAAATGTGACTTCATGATTCAATGGAAGGCTATGTATCTCTTCAAGACATACATCTGCATATTCCCAAAACAATATGCATATGATTAATTTTGAGTTTCTATCCAACCATTTGAGATAAATACTCCTCATGAAATGGTAGTAAGACCCATATAATGGAATTAATTTTCTATAGAGGATCATATTCATATTTACATCCACAAAAAATCATAGGTTGATTCAGAATATCGAATTTGAATTGATAAAAAGATTTTCTTTAGGCACATTCCAACAAACATATATCTTTGAATATATATTTACTTGATATGTGGTAATCGTAAGATTATTATTTTTCATTTATAATTCAACATTTAAGTACTATGGATATGAATTAATTATCCTTAATACTTTTCAATAATTAAAGGAATAAGTAAAACTAGTCTTAAATAAGATATGTTCAAAATTGAGAGTACTTTACACCACCCCCAATTTCATCATTCTATTATACATCCCCTAAAAATAGAAAAATAGTGTAATAATAAATAATAATTAATTATGGTTTGAAATGATAAAATGCATAAAAATCATAAAATTTCCTAAATAATGACACCTTATTGTCAGCCTATGACACTTTAGGTTTATCTTATATCCCTTTTAGTTCAATAATGGTAGTATTATGTGATTTTATCATATTATTTGTAACTTAATCTATAAAAATAACTAATCCCTTATATAATATTATCTATGGATACCCCAGCATTCCATAAATACATATTTCCTCATTTTATATGACAACATAATATATTTCACAATAATAAATTCCCCGGATTTGTAAATGTTTTATGTCATTGGATACTACATACATAAAAAAATTATTGAATTGTCTTAAACATATCAACAAATGTACATCTCACATTTTACCCTTCTTAAATATATTCTATATAATACCATTATTCATAATCTTGGGAAATAAAAACATAATAATTGATGGGATCATATTCTTCATAAGGGTAATCATGGAAGATATTAATAACATATCATAAGTGGGAATGAGATAAGAATAATTGTATGTAAGGTTGTGTTTTAATGTTTAAAATTAATACCCAAAAGGTCATAGAAAATTAATCATAAGACATGAAAGAAATCATTTTTATAACAAAATACATGATTCATTAGAGTGTAGATTCATAAATAATAAATCAGAAGCCATGAGAGTATGTCATATTCATAAAGAAAAAGTTTTTGTCTTGTAAATTAGAATATAAAATAATTTCCTTCATCAATTCTCACAAACAAGTCTATCATTATGGGTAGAGTCCCATATTAGATTGGGTTTACTTTCTCTTCCCATAAACATAATGGACCAGGTCCTTTAGTGATTTGGTGTACTCCCTAAAACATTTTTATTCAAGGTGGATAGAGTACCATATTTTTTTGGGTTCAATACACATTCCTTTTCATATTATCTCAGGATATATCAATCATTACCCAATGCATTGTTGGATATATAATTCTTTTTCCACCCATTACATAATAAAAACCATAATTATGTGTGACACAAGAACATGAATAAATTAATAATTTCATCTTAGAATGACCCATGGAAAACAAAGAGGTTTCAAAAAAAATTATGCATAACATAATAATAATCCATTCAAAAAGATAATATATATAGTATAATTACATAATATCCTTAGTGAAGGAGAATAGTCATTAAATTGTGATGATAAATATGAGAAATAATTTTATTAATGATTTAAAAAATGATTTTAAAAACTAGGGAAAACATACTTTTCATCATGTCTCTTTTTAAAAATAAATACTACCATAATATTTGAAATATGATTTTATTTTCAAACCCCATGAAAAATTATAAATTAATTTAAATTATAAATAAAGTAAAACAATAGGGTAAAATATTTTCATGTTGTATACATTTAAGAAAAAAAATTAAAACAATTATAATGAATGTAAAAAGTGATTCATATAGAAAAAAATTCAAAAGATTCATTGTAATAACATGTAAAAAAATTAATATGGTATAGAAATTGTAGTATTAATTATTTATATATATAATAACACTTTTTTATTTTTTTGAAGAAAATACATAGAGAGGAAAAATAATCCAAAACAATAAGAATATATAAGGCTGAATTTTATTAAAAACAATATTTTATCCTTTTGATTACTAAATATGGGTAAATAAATTGAATACATAAAAGAAAATTTAAATTAATATAAGAAAAAATATGTGGTTTTTGAGAGGTGTAGAGCATAAAATTTCTCTAATGAAAATATATTTATGAACCATTATGATTAAAAATAACATTTCAACATAAACCTTTACACCGTTGGTAACCATTAAATTAAAACATCATGAAAGATAGAAAAAAATATGTATTATTAAATCTATATAATATTATTTAATTACATCATTGAATAATTTTATGGGAATTATATGCACCCCAAAAAATAACGAACATGGTGAAATAGAACATATCCCAATAAAGGGAAATTGATATGAGGAAACTCTTACCTCATTTATGAACTATATTTGTACATTATATAACATCATATAGAGTAAATTTACATTTTTTATAAATATAATAATTAATAATATTTATACTTATCATATAAAATATGGTTCATTCATAACTTCCTATCACCAATTTATTATAATTAACCACTGAAATTAGTATCTTGAGAGTTAAATATCATTTTTTATGCTTGTTTCTTGTTTATAAAAACCATTACTTACACCTAGTTCATGGGTTAATCATATATAGAATCATAATAATTTCTTAAATATCATATTTATCCATTATATACACTTTTATAAAAATCCATGTAAGGAGGTGATGGAAAATGAGTTATATAACTTTGTAGTGGCAGTATTTTGCTTGTATGCATGAGTGATGAATTAATTTTTAAATGGAGAGAAATAAAGGAATCTAAATAATAATTTATGTTTAAAGATTCATAATAATATCCTAATTATAATATATATTCATTAAATCTGTAAATATTACCATCCATGTGAGGTAGTGATGAAGAATGAAACATGTCACTTCAGGGAGATGGTAGTCCTTATCTACACAAGTGAAAAGAATATATTTTATATTAAATAGAATGGAGATAAAAAATGTTTATAAAATTAATATAAAAAATAAAATATAATTATTATAGTTATTTCATTTTATTAATATTTTTATAGATTATTTTTAGGATATGAAATAAGAAAGAAACATAAAATAGACCGATAAAGATAATTACCACTTCTTTGAGAATCTCCCTTTGTCTTACACCTTAAGCCCTAATAAGTTTGTATTTAAAATATATCATGTACTCTAATATATGGGTAAGAATTTTGTAAAGTGATTTGGGTGGGTATTTTCTGAACTATAGTTCTCAGTAGTTATGAATAAGTGAGAAGGGGAGGTTTCATTCTATAAGTGAGGGGAGTGGCACACTTGTAAATATTCAATGTTCTAAAATATTTTAAATTCATTTCATGGTAATGTGGAAAAAAATAAAATATATATTAAAATATATTATTTTTTATGGTGTAAAACCACTCAAATTACCATATTTAGAAAATAATTTGTGGGAATTGAAGGCTTATCTATTATTTTAACCCTGTCATTAACACTTTTTGCACATACTGTGCAAATGAAATTTTTACTATGATAAATATTCATTATGGATAAAATTAAGATGAAATTATTAATTAATATTAATTATTATAATTCCAAATACGGAATAAATTTTTCAATATTTAATTTCAATAATTTGAGAAAATTAATTATAACATCCATGCACAAAACAAGAAAGAAACCATTTTTTGAGAAAAAATATATTTAAGACTAAAAATGTATTTTTTTCATTATCTTCCTAGTTAAAATTATTATAATAATGTTACATTACTTAATTTAAAATGTTATCAAAACTTTAGTAAAATTATTCATAAATTGTGATTAATTTAATTTATTAAGATAAAAACACATCACATGTATAAAAACTGTTTCTAAAAAATATATCTTTTTACCTTCTGAATAATTTTATATTCATTTATAACCATTTCAAAATAAATTTATAAATGATAACTAACTTTTTCTATATTTGTACATATATCTTTTATATATATTTAATACTCAAAATAAATGAAATTAACTTTTTATTCAACTTAAACGCATATTCTTTTCTTAGATATGTTGTTAATCATAGTATCATACAATATCGTGGGAGGTTGTGGAACCAATAAGGAAATTGTGGATAAATTAAAAGAGACACATTAATATCTTTATACATCTTTGACTTTATTTGGGATATATGCAAAAGATTTCGAATTTTGTGGCTAGAGTAATATAATCTAGGATTGTGGGCTAAGTAGAGGCTAGAGTTGTATAATAATTGACGATCTTGTTCAATTTTAGGTATTATATTGGAAGGAAGGTGAAGTGAAAATACATTTTATGGATGATGATGAAGAATTCCATGGAATTATTCCTATTTATAGTTATTCTAACCTAGAGTATGTGAAGTGTAAAAATATGATCATTTGAGATAGAAAGGAAGTAACTCCGTGTGAAATTATGAATCAAAGATGTCAAATGAAGATTTCATGAAGGCCTGAGTAATAATGAAATAGGAATTGATGAAGGATCACATGATGGTGTTGGTTGTATCATATATAGTTTAACAAATCATGAAACATTTTCATGAAAATCATATAATGATAGAAATGATGTAAATTACTAAGTGGTTTTTTGGTATCCTAATCCTATGATCATAGATTAATAGAATAGAGGATATCTATAATGAAGTCACAAGAATCACATATAAAGGGATAAACATGATTCCATGAGTCAAAGTGGTCTCAAAACCCATGGAAACCTGAGTCAAGTGATCATAAGGTAGAATGGATGGGGGAACAATGTATTTGTGACATGGTGGAATGGGTGGTTAACCTTTTTTTAGTGAATTTGGTGGATTTTTTCCCATAAATAGTACATTTTTTAAATTAATATTGGAATTGATTGGGGATGAAATTAAATTTTAAGAATGATGCATTGAGGTATTTATTTCAATAATTAAATGGGTTCCATATTAAATCCTTCTTAAATCTATTTCACACATTTGGTCTCATTATGGGATTGTGCATAATGAATATACACAGAAGGCTTAACATGGAGGAGTTTGGTATAAGGATGTATGAAAATGGAGTTATGAAAAATCATACACATAGTGAGGTTTAAGAGAATTAGATCAAGTGGATCATTCACCCATAATAGGTTACATGATTCTGATCATGAATTGGGATTATGTTTATAGGGTTACATGATTTATATTACCTAATCGATGTTATAATGTAAATAATATTTCCAGGAGAATTTATTCAAATTATTCAAAGGTTTTATCTAAAGATATTATAGTGATCAGGGAGTACATTTGAGAATATTAACTATATTTTATATAGTAGAAAAGGTGGCATCTATAGAATAATATGAGTGTCACATCAGGTTATTGAAAATGAGGAAAAAAATATGATAATTTCAATGAAAATTTATCCAATTTCATAGGAGAAGTGATGTTATGATAATGTTGTGGAAAAAAAGACATAACTCTCTCATTGAGGACTTAATCTCATAAAAAATTTAATAAGCAGAGGAACATCATAGAAATAATAGGAACTGAGTTTAAAATCATGAGTTTTGATGCAAGAAGTGTCTCAAGTTGAATTGATAACCATCATATTCCTTATTTATTAAAGATAACTAAATGTAGATAAAATGTGTAAGATCTGTCCTAGATTTAGTGTGTGAAATTTAAGAAGAGTTATTGAACCTTGGGTAAATATTTCTTGAACATGTAGCAATCCTATCATGGAGTGAAATTGAATGAAAAATTTTATCCATAAAAATAAAAAATATTAGTGAATTATATAAATTATACACATTATCAGTGTCTAATCCATGGATGTATCCGTTTATGATAAACAATGTAAAATATTTTTATTCCATAAATTATTTAATTTTATACAAAAATATATTTCTTTTAGTGAATTTTCTTTCAAGAGTAATAAATTTATCATAGATCTTACCAATATGTGAACATTATTCTTAAAGAAAGATAAATGGATTAAAATAATTAATTCTACCATAAACCTTGTAGAGACCCAAACTTATCTTACATAAATATTGCATATTCATAGACAAATATTCAATACATAACATAATGATACACACCATAATTGTTTTAGTACAGTGACATTGGGAACATAGACACATAAAAACTAGTCCATAAGAGAGTTATGTTATATCCCACTATATTTATCAAAATTATAACCTTTTTTAGATATATCACACATAATACCATTATTTATATCCTGGGTAAATGAAACATAATAAAGCATGATCTTAGATTATTAGTAAGAGTAAACTAAAGATATGTCAACATAACATGAGTATATGGGTATGATAACATTATAATAACAAATGAAAACCATACCCTACAAATTTGATATCATAAACATGAGTGATGGAATAAATCTTGGCATTTTATAATATAGGGATCATAATAGAATCAAATAACATGAGTCATGATAGCATCACATAGGAATAAGACATAGATTTATGTTATATACATAATCATAGAAAATATTATGTTAAGGTTACCCACCAATACATTCATAACATGTTAGGCATAGGATAACCACCCGTATACCTACTTTAGGCTTCATATAACCTCTCTTGGGCCCTATTTTGAGCTTGAAATAACCACGTGTGTACCTTCTTTTAGGATTTTGATAACCTCCAATATACCCTATTTACATCATGGGAGAACCCCCCATGTACCCTATTTTGGTCATGGGATAACCTCCTTTATACCCTCTTTCATTATTAGGATAACCACTCATATACCCTTTGAGCTTATATAACATTAATCATTACCAAATGAATTATAATGAGATATAGATACAACCTATAACATAATTAAAATAACATATATGTGTTCCAAAAGATGATAAAACATTCACCATATCATAAACCATGAAAATAAAGGGTTTAAAAAATATTTCATCATAGTATAACCTATGGTAAAGAAATAGGTTTCATAATCATTTCATCATAGCATAACCTCTGAAAAAAAGATGTGGGTTTCATAAGAATTGTATCATTGTGTATCTCATGTATGATAAATGGGTATCATAAAAATCATGTCATCATAAAAATAAACCCTCCATATAAATAATAAGAATGTAATTCTTGAAATATATACCAAGTAAATTATAAGTAACATTAAAGGATGTCATCTTATATGAAAAATTATATTTAAATAAAAATCACTTGGAATGGTTATTTAGGAAAATATTATTATATTGAAAATCAATTTCATAAAAAAAATAAAATACATAAAATAATGTTTAAAGACATTTCTTTTAAAATAAACTTGAAAATTTATAAAAGACACTTTAAAAGTCATTAAACATTTATTTGGGAAAATATCCTTTCCACATTGAAAAAAATTAAATAAAAAATTTCCCAAGTAAATTTCATTGAAAATAACATTTTAAACTTA
The DNA here is from genome assembly GCA_963277665.1 of Viscum album. Taxonomy (NCBI): domain Eukaryota; kingdom Viridiplantae; phylum Streptophyta; class Magnoliopsida; order Santalales; family Viscaceae; genus Viscum; species Viscum album. Next base: position 1,589,344,403 of record OY728161.1, on the reverse strand, counting down.
TAAATGAATCTTTAAAACTGTAATTAGTCATGATTTTAGAAAATGTTGTACATATTAAAATGAATATTCTTTTCATATTTTTGGTAAAATACAACCATGCCTTGTTTATAAAATGAAATGAACATTCCATTAAAATATATTTTAAAAAATTAAAACATGGTTAAAAATATATTTAATATATAATTTTTATAATGATAAAATAATTTTCAAATACATTTTTATAAAAAAATTGTTTTGGAAGGAAAATCATTTTTGATTGAAGAGAGAAATAAAATTAGATTTTCTAAAAAATATTCTTTTGAACTATTATATACATAAAGAGAGTAAAATAAAGGGGAAAATTATTATCTTAAAATAACAAGAGGATAATAAAATACATGTGTTTCTTGGGATATATATCATAATATTTCAAAATTGGAGGCATTATCGTGAAAAAATCTAATAAATGATGAGATTGTAATGTGAAACCCTTACAACTTTGGTGACATTTAATAGTAATAACCATGAAATAATAACATTAAATGAAAATTTCAATATGATGAGAATAATTAAATTTATGATATTACATGTTAAATGGACTTTATATAACCCTTATAAAAAAATAATTAGTAAATATAGTAGGTGTCTTACAGAAGTAAAAAAGTGAGACGAAAATTGCTTACCTTAAGTCTCAACTGCCTTCATACATGTTTGAACCTCATATTTAATAAATATATTCTTCTTATAAATATATTAAATAACCATAATAATATTTAACATTACATATATGACTTACTTGTGACCTTTTTTCCCAATTGTTAACAATTCCTTGTTAAAATCATGTTTTGGGTAATAAATGATTTATTTTTCATGTATCTTTTAATATTGTATTTTCAGACCAATTTGTTTGTTTATGGTTATATATTATCCATAATTTTAACCGTGATATAATTTATTATATATTTATTATATATTTATTTATAGGAATCCATAAATGTTATAGATAGAAAATGAAATACACCATTCATGGAGACAGTAGGCCATACGTACACATGGAAGCTATTTCCATTTTCAAAAAATATTTAAAGAAAGAAAGGTAAATAATATATTACCATTAAAAAATTATTTTATCTCATATATATCACATATATTCATTAAATTTATCCTAATTACCTTATATGAAAATATTTTGTGAAAAAATAATCACAACACAACGTGTGGCGGTACTCTTCCGTACACAAGAACGACATTATTTTATCCCCAAAAAATGTAAAGTAAGAAGGTATATGTGATTTAAAAATTAAATAATTATTATTATATTACATATATCATATATATATTCATTAAATATTTATTTATTACCATCCATGTATAATGTAAATGAAAGAAACATCACATCGGTTCGTATGGTGGTAGTCCTCTGTACACATGAGCGAAGTTATTATTTTTCAAAAGGTTGGAATATAATAATATATATGTGTTATTATTATTATATAGGTATTATAATATCATAAATATACTATATAAACATTAAATCCATCAATATATCTAGCTATGAGAGGTGGTGATGGAAAACGAATAACATCAGTTTGTGAGGTGGCAGTCTATCATGCAAACAAATAATGATTTCATATCCCATTTTGATGGAAAAGTATAAGTAATTATGTTTTTTCATTAACATTATAACATATCCATATATTTAATATACTAATATTATATTTAATCATTGACTAATAATAATTTAAGGTGGTGGAGGAAGAAATAAAATAAAATGCTCGGTTAAGGAAGTTGTCTATTCTTCATACAACTTCATTTGGTTTTCACTAGAAGACATCATAGGTTTTCTTTATAACCATAAAAGGAATATAGGATTAGATTTTAGAATTAAGGAATTTATTTGGCTAGGTATTTTCTAAACCAATATGTTTTTAATGCGTGAATAAGAGAGGAGAGTGAGTGGCCTTTTATAAGTGAGGTTAGTGCAACACTTGTAATGCTTAAAAAGAAAAGGGTGTAACCATATTTTTTCACATTCCAAAAGTACCAAAATTGGATATTATAGTACCTATAATATATTATGTCTAAATATCTCAATATAATTGGTTTTGTAAATGTTTTGTGTCAATTTTAGCACTTGTCTTTTTAGTTTAACCCCTGGTAAACACATTTTTACCATAACTATGGTAAATGATATCTAATGTTTTTACTATTAATTATGGTATAAAATTAACTTGAAATTACTAGATAATATATATTATGATTATTCCAAATATTGAATCTATTTTTTCAAAATTACATTCATATAATAGGGAAACAATTATGTAAAATCGATCCCATAAACATGATGAGAAAGTGGGTTTTCAAAGAGAAAAATATCAAATGTTTAAGAAGTTTTTTTATCAAAATTATATAGGTAATTGATTAAAATGAAGAAAATTGGACTAATAGATATATAATTTAAATAGTTTTACTTTTAAAAAAAATTACAAAAAAAAATAAACCTTATAAATTTGTTAAATGAAAATACAGTTTTCAATAAAAATTAGTATTTTTACTATTCATCGACAAATTAATCTTATCAGAAAAATAAAAAAAATCATCATAAGATAATTTTGTTTTTATGACTTAAAAAATTATTTTATAAAATTAATTTTTAAAAAAAATTAAAAATTAATTTATTATAGTAGAAAAAAAGAAATAAAAAACATTTTTTGAGAAAGTAGTATTTTCAAAACATATAAAGCCTTTTATAAAAATTAAATAATTTTCATCGATATGATTTATTTATAAAAAAACATTATAATAAAAATTTGAATGTATTTTTTACTATTTATATATATATATATTTACCAGTTAGGCTATAAATATTTTGTTTCTATAATAATATATCATGGTTTTTTAAAACTCAGTGTTGAGTGTAATGCAAGCTAAACTTAGTGTTGCGTAAAAAGAAATATAAACTCAATGTTGTGTGTAATAAAAGATAAACATGGTGATATGTGAAATTAAAAATATCCAAAAGCTCTAAATTAATTTGAAAAAAAAAATATTTCACAAAATCTCATGTTGTTACAACTTCGATTCACCCCTCCCCCTCACAGGGTGTTTCTGGTTGCAACAAGTGGTATCAAAGGGTAAAAGTTTTATCATGGTATAACCTTCCTTCCTAATTCACTCTATTAATAGTAACTAAACCATTCACCACATGACCTTAAACATGTTTCCCTATATAACAGAGGCTACTGATTAGCAGTGGGGGTCTAGGGTAGTATCATGGGGAGACTATACCCCCTTATTAGAGTTCCTAGTAATGGGTAAAATAACATTGTATAATGTGTCATCCATAATGAAATCCAAGTACATTGGATAAATAAAAACCCAAATTGAAATAATATTTTATGATGTAGTAGTATATTCATGCAAGGAAAATCTCCCATTAGGCTGGTCAAATACCAAAATTGTAAAATAAATAAAGAATAAAATAAAAGTACATGAGGATTGACCACATATCTGAGCATCCATTCAAACCTAGTCTCCAATTACCCTTGAGGTTCTCATCTCGATCATATACATTATATCTAGTCATTCAAAACCTATATCTATGACAAATAAGAGATATGCTCGATTATCCAAGTATCATTTTGGCCTGAGCAGGCTGTGAGTACAACTTAGTAAACCACCACCAATAGTGAATAAAGTAATAACTAGACTTATAAATACTGTAATTAGATAAATAATGGATTAATGTGCAATAAAAATAGTGATGATTTTTTAACAACCATTTATTTATATACCTAGTGTCCCCTGTTTTTTAAAGTGACACTCGAGCCAACCAAACCTGCTTCGGGAAAAGCTAGTCATCTATGAAAGGGATCATATGTTGATATATAAATTAATTAAAGAAGTGTATTTTAATTTATTATTCAATTCATGTTTACAGAAAAGTCAGTTTAGGATACCTAACCTATGTTTTAGTACTATTAGTTCCAAGATCATCTATATGGATCTGCAACCACTGATTCTGACCATCATTCCAATATCGTAAATGATATAGTATATTTCAAGTTTCTAGATAATCATTCTGGAACCGAAATAATTTATTTATACCATTATTCCAACATCAAAGATAATATAAAATTCCACCAGTTCCTAGGTTATCAATCCAACACCAAAAAAATGGATGCCGAGTGTTTTTCCAATATCCGAACCATATAGAATAACACTGGTGCATAAACTATCAATCTGGTACCTAAACCATGAATTTGTAGAGTTAATCCAACATCCTAAACATTAAATAATTTACCAATTTCTATTATTCAATATTTTTAACCTTTTAAAAATTTATAAAAACTTTAATGAACCATTATAACTTTCATTAAACACCTTATTACAATAATGACATTAACAACAAAACATGGCTCCAAATTCCATGCCCCTTCACATTTCATAAAATAGTATTCGAAACACTTTATAGAAATACCATATTCATTTAAAATATTTCAAAGTAAACCTAAAAAAATTTCTACCTCGTTTATTACTAAAAAAATTCCAAATATCTTCACTTCCATAAAAACCTTTAAATGACTCATTAAGGAATTTTCACTAATGAGGTAATAACTGATTCATTTCAAATAAAATTTTGTATTAATTTAAAATAAAATTTTTAAATCACATTAAGTTCAACAACTCATATTTAATAAATATCACTTTTAAATATATTTTTCACTCATTTAAAACCAAAACCAAATAAAAACAAAACACACACTATTAAAACCATTTCAAAAAGCCTTATAGGAATTTCAAAAAATATTAGCATAAGAAAATATATATTCACATGTTGTACCGAGAGGAGATTTTATCATGTTATCAATCAAAACAATGATACTTAATTGGTTAATATTAGTATCCACTTTTTTTATTAAAAACCCCACTATACCGTTTCCATGAATTAGAACACCCCATGGGAAGTCGTAGACTTGGTACCATAATTAACAACGGACCTAATGGGATCCATTGATAATATAAGACATAAATTTAAATCCCAAAACTATTTTTTTAAACCACGGATAAAATCACACCACAAATTGGTTCAATAAAAAATACTAAATGCATGTAAAATAATATCAAGACTCTGCAAAAATAGAATTATACCACCTATATCATATGATGATTTACCAATTAATATCAAGGCATACCATCCCTTCCAATTCCTTTCCAAGACATTCCCAATTTCCTTGGTGTCTACACAATCTCCCTCAACCTCCCATGCTCTAACCACATTCTAAGAAATAATAATTAATTAATTATAAGAATTATAATTAATTGATTGGTTAAATAAATTCATAATCAACATATTTGTTGAAAAACACAAGTTCCATCATGCCTCATTGGAAACCTAACCCAGCACTAGCTCGTGACCCATAGAATACCCCCAATCTCAAACTGGGAAAAATCATTAACCAATAGTAACAAAATAACTGATAAATTAATTCAAATTAAGATCAATAGATTTGAAAAATCATCTTGGAAATAGACCATAATTGAAATGGAATGTAGAGAAGTGTATAATTCACATTGATATTCACTCTTATATGGTAGAGTGGATCCCCATCATTGTAGTCTAATTCCACCAATAATCGGTGGAATTTTAATGAAAAACACTAATCTGGAAAAAAAATAATAAATGGGGGTAGAAGGAAGAAAAAAAGGAAAAAGGTTGAAAAGTATTAAAAAAAACCTAAAAAAATACAAGGAAGAAACTCCAAATTAAATTTGAGTTAATGGATTGATAGGGGTTCTTCAAGATAGAGTGCATATAAGGGAGGATAAAGAAACGGTCTCTTCCCCTAAATTGATTCTAGAGGTAAAAAGGGTAATTGTTCCTCTTTATATGTTCCACATGGTTTGGCAATATGAATTTTTAAACTCTGACCCAACCATGTTCACTTATTTATATAGGTTCTAGATTTAGTTTAAGCATGTGGTAGTGGGAGATATATTAAAATTTATTTTAATATTGAGTTTCTCAAAACCTTGAGTGATGATCTTACACGTCAAATTTATAATTAATTTATTTAATATCAGAATAAATAAATGCCTAATATAAGAAATATTTCTTCAATGTAGATTTCAATCATCTAAAAAAAATTTTGGATTGCTTTTGTTGTACTATGAGGATCTAAGGATTAAATCCCTCCATGAGTGATCTACACGTGCTTCTTTGATCATTGGGAAATGGAAATCAATCTATGGGTGCTAGGGAGGAGGGTCAATTTTCTTGTGTTATTCTTGATGATCACTCATCATTTGATCTTGAAGTTATATATCTTCTATTTCTCTTTCTATAGAGTAAGAGATAAAGTAGGATTCTAGAGGGAGTTTTGTTGTGAGAAATGATTCTCAAGTTTTTATTTTTTTGATACAATACAAAATAGAAATTAAAGTCCATTTATAGAGCTACATTTTAAATTAAAATAATTATTTAATTTCATGTCATACCTTAAATAATATATTTATATTTTATAAAACTCATGTAACAAAATAATAATATTATTAGTATTATTTTGGTTTGTGTCAACATTCACATCAATAAATTTTATTTAACCAGATTATTAATTAATATTTTTCCCCTAACTCAGTCTTGGTTAATTAAAACTCTTTTATCATTTGTTTAAATCCAAGATAAATATTTTATTTAAATATTTAATTCATCAATAAACATTTTTTATTGATAAAACATGAATAAAATTATCCCTCAGTCTTGAAAATAATATTTATTTATTTAATTAAATTAAAATTTAATTTAATTTAATCGATATCATCATAAACACATAATATGTGACCCTCTTGGATTATTTCTCATTTTCATTACGCGGGCATGACTATAGTCTAAGATTACTACCTAAGAAAGGGTCAGGTAACGCAATAGAAATAATATAAGTTCACAATAATGATAAGCACATAATAATTCTCATTGTGTAATATAATCTCTTTGTCTCAATATCTCATTAAGCTAGTGTCACATTCGTGTCACCAACCTATATGCCTAATACCTATTACAAGGACTACTTGAAATAAAAGTGTCATTTCACCATGTTCGTGTAATTTAATGTGATGGTTATACTCCCATAAAAATCTAGAGATATCAACTTTGATAAATATGGTGGGGACAAATACTTCCTTGACTTAGCCATTAATGAAATTTCAATCATGACACACCTAATGTTCCCTACCTCATAGTTAATATATGGCTTCATAGTTATTGTCAAAAAATATAAGTGTGTGATGCATGACATGCATTAATGATAATATTAATGCCTAAGGACTATTACACACACTCATAGGTAGTAATGTTCTATGGCACCATAACATGCAGAATTCTTTCTATTGGTTCAATACTCATAATCTCCCATCATTGAGATTACCTTTTGAAAACATCATGAGATTAAGACTCATCTTTTTACGAGTACTAACACCTAACATTATATGTACTATATTTATCATCATAGTAATTCATCCAATTGTAGAACATTATTTATAATTATTGACATAGAACTTCAAGGTTCTCTTCATAGAGGGGATCTTCTATGACCATATGAATGTAAAGTAAATTATAGGAAATTATTAAAAAAATGTCATATATAACAATGAACTATATGTAATAATATTTTTTATTAATATTTAATACATTGAATCTAAATGTAATCAATATAAAAATAGTTGGTCCTAGGAAACCAACTCTAACAAACTCCCACTTATTCAAGATCCAAATACCCATTAATTTTAGTACACCAAACCTCACATGATAATTTTATTGCTGTTGTATCAAGGATTTAGTCAAGGGTTATGGAACACTGTCTTCTGTGGAAGTATTTCTCAATTAAACCTCACCTCACTGATAAAAATATCTTAATAGATGATACTTATGGAGTATGTGGTTCATCCACTAATTTTACCTTGCCTATTTTTATAGATCCAACACTATATTATAATCACAATAGATTTTGATAGAATATTTATGGCTTTGTACTGCATCAAACTCTTGGATAATGTTGTGAATAAATAATTCTTCTTTATCATCCTCAGAAGATGCAATATACTCTGACCCTACTATATAATCTGCAACCACATCCTTTTTTGAACCCTTCTAGCTCATATAATCTCCATTCAAAGTGAATATGTATCCATTTTTACTTCATATCATCTTGATCTATTTGGAAACTATAATATACATATCCTCTTGTGGCTAATTCCTTATCTCAATCATAAATCTGAAAAGTATCCTTATTATTCCTTAGATACATGAAGATAGTCTTAAATTCCATCCAATTGTGGTCACCTAGGTCAGCTTGATATCTTCCTACCATACATAATTACTAGGTGACATATCACCTAGTACATAGCATAACACACATGACTAGCCTAATCACTGAAATTTATGGAATCATTTTCACTCTATTTATTTTGTCATATGTTTGAGGAAAAGTATTCCTAGAAATATGAATTCCATGTGACACTGGAAAAAAAACCCTCTTTAATTGTTCTATACTAGATCCCTTCAGCATCTTTTCAATGTCTGTACTTTTACTTAGGTATATTAGTCTCTTTGATCGATCAAGATGGATATTGATTCCATGAATATATTATTGCTTTACAAGACTATTAGGGAGAAATATTTATTAAACCATATTTTAACATATGTTAAGGCTGGTATATTGTTTCCAGTAAGTAACATTTTATCGACATATGCTATAAAGAAAATGAATTCAATCACATTAAAACATTTTTTGACCTAAGGCATACATTCATTATTTATGAAACCAAATTTCATTATGGATTCAAAAAAATAAATATTCCATGTCTAGTATTTATTATTTAATCCATAAATCAATTTTTTTCAATTTTCATATCTTATTAGAATCCTTTGGATCCAAAAATACTTATTTTTGTGTCGTGTAGATATCTTCCTGAGTATTCCCATTAAGCAAGGATATTTTTACATCCATTTTCAAAATCTCATAGTCATGGTAATACGTAAAGGAATTCATAATTATAATGGATTTAATAATTTAAACTGATAAAAAGGATCCATCATATCCAATTCCTCGATGTTTTTCAGACACTTTTTTAACAATTAACAACTTATAGGAACTTAGTATTCTTTCCATGTATTTTTTCTTCTTGAATACCCATTTTCAATAAATGAGCTTTACATCCACTAGTGGATCTACCAAAATCTATAATTTGTTTTGGTATATGGAATCAATTTCATAATTCATATATTCTTTACACTTTGAAAAATCTATTCCACTTATTGATTCCTTGTAGTTTATAGGATAATTATTATTAATTAGTAATGATTCACCATCCTCAGGGACTAGAAAACCATACCATTCTATTTCTCTTACCTCCCTTTTACTCTTATATAGTACATGCATCTCTAGAATAGTTTCTTATTCTATGGGGCATTGTGGAATCTGTTCATGTGAAAAATATCGTATACCTTAGGCCTCAAGTTCATCAAATTATATCTCTCTCCCACTATCTCTTTTAGATATGTGTTTTCTCTCAATGAACATGGTGTGTATTCCACTATTTCAATTTCTTGGTGGGGTCATGTATGTAATATTTTTTGTTTAATTGGGGTATCCTATAAAGGTAAATTTTCGGTCGAGAGGTGTATGTTTTTTACCTAAAGAGACCTTAAAAAATACATTGTAACACTACACATGTAAGTATGATAACAAGGGTTTATTTCCATTAAATAAATGTTATGATATACTTTATTCCACTTTAGTTGGAACTTGGTTTAGTATTTGTGTTGATCTTTGTGATGTGTATCTCTTAAAAGATAATGGAAGACTCACAAGGCTCATTATTGATCTCATAATTTCTAACAAGGTGTTGTTTCTCCTTTTACTTAAAATTATCAAATGAGTTTTATAATTTGAATCCAATGGATCTATGACCCCAAACACCCAAAAGTAATCAATAAAGTCTTGATTAAGATATTCTCTTCCATATTTTAAGTGTGGGTTCTTAATATTCTTACCAAGATGGTTCTAAATTTCATTATTATATTCCTTGAATTTATAAAAATAATTTTACTTATACCTCATTAAGTAGACATATCCATATCTACAAAAATCATTAGTAAAATATAAGATGTATGAGTTCCCCACCCCTTCATGAATAGGAAGTAGTCCACACACATATATCTAAACTAATTCAAGAATCTTTTTCCGTTTCACTTTTTCCTCTAAATGTGGATTTAGTCCTTTTAACCTATAAATATACATGATTTATACTAGGTGTTTTAGTTCAATATAATCTAAATATCTATCATAGTATAAATTATTCAAGTTATTTTATTTTACATGACCTAGATGGTGATGTCATAGTTGGGTGTGGAATGAGTCATTCGATGTAGTTTCATTTTATATTTCCACTACTTGGTTCATGTAATCTAGCACATAAAGATAGTTATTTAAATTTTATTTACTATAAAAATGATATATTTATAAAAGAAGAAACATTTATTTTAAAACAAGAAAATTAAACCATATATAACAAGTTTGGATATAGAAATAATGTTTTTTTAACTAAATTAAAATCATTAAAACCCTTTAAAACCTATATTATTCCAGTCGATAGAATGAAGTGGTAGTACATGATAGCTATTGTAACATGTTTTTCTTTGTTCTATGCTTATATATCTACCTCCCCTTGATTAATATTTTTGAACCCATGGGGTTTCAGTATTTGAATGAATATGTGACACCACAAGATGTACCTAATACTCAATTCTTAGAAACCGATAAATCACAATCGATAACAAATGCACTTCAATCTTCCACATGATTCTTTGTTTGGGAGCATTTTTTCTTCCAGTGGACATTCTTTCCACATGACAAACAAACAAAATCATATCCTCATGATTTTCACTTGATATTCCTCTTTGTAAAAGGGAATAAAGAATATTTTAGCTTATAGATCTTCGCTTTCCCTATCTATTTGGTTATCATAAGGACTGAAGGATTTTCTCTCTTAATCTCCATATCTACTTAGAGATAAATACTGATAAAATCTGGTAGATACTTCTTAATGTTGTTCATATTAATGTTTAAAAAAATCTAGATAATATTTAAGGGAGTGATGTCAGAATGAGATTGGTGCCCAGTTATTCGAGGATTTTAAACCCTATACCTATATCCACTGAAAGTATCCAATGATCTTGATTACATGTGGCTCATCGGGGGAACCATCTAAAAGATTTATCTAAAATAGTTCCTTGGAAATGTTGAAAAATTCATGCCTATCTCACTCCTAGTAAAGACCACAAAGGTGCTCAGGTATGTAATATGCATCTTTGTTTTCATGAGACTTCATGAGTTCACAAGACATAGATGAAATCATTAAATATTGAACATAAACCACATCACTCAAACCTTTTTCATAGATGAATAACTCTTCATCACTCACATCTTGTACAAACAGATTAGGAATTGAGGATTCTAGAACATTAGATTTCTATTCATGGAAAAAACAACCTGAAGGAATTTAAACCACTCCTAGAAGTTATTTCCACTGAGGATATAGTATTTTTTAATATAAATATAAGAGAGAGTGAGGATGAATAGAAATTAATTTCATTATACAATTAAAATAGAATATTATTAATACCTTCCATGATTAAAAAATATGTTACAAATCATAAATTAATTGATTTTATTAAATCTTCTACTATTTTATAATGTCCCAATATCCCTCACCATCTGAATCATAATGTCTAATTTCTATGACATTCTTCTGGAAATGATCCATATTCCCCTTCATATAACTCAATCAACGGTTTCACAAGCAACATGAATTTATTTAGATAGGTAGGTCTTTTTTATCTTCGGGCTTGAGGCTCCTTTATCCATTGAGTGGACTCCCCTATCCTGAAATACTAAATTTTATTTCCATAACACTTTCATCTAAGTTACATCAATTTGAGTGGGGGTTACTTCTATTGATTTAATATGGTTAATTAAACCCATAACCATCATAATAAATACACATTAAAAGTAAGTTTCCTTGATTAGGGTTGGTCAAAAACATAGTTTATGGACTTTATTCATAATCAAGTGATGGAATTACATGTTTAACTTAATCTATATTTGAGGGATTTAAAATTATTGTGGATAAATGTTATCTTGTCTTATCCTTTACATGACTTGTTGATATTAATTTTATGTTACTTAATTAATTAACCATGCTGTAAAAAACATTTATTCATAATCCATTTATTTAAACTATATCTTTACACATTAATTCATTTGTTTATGTGATGATGGTCATACATAAATAAAATTAAACAATACATCTTCATAAATAAATAAATTATTAAATAACCCATTCTTGAGATTTATCTAATGCTTTATTTAATGGGCATACATTAAATCAACCTCTGACCTAAGGGAAATAAAACATGTTTTCAGTCTTGGCTTGAGTTTCAACATTCCACATGTCCACCTATGTAACACCTTAGTTGGTATCATTGTGGTTTGGTCTTGAACAGCCTCTATGAACCTTAGAAGACTCCATTAATTACTAGTATTTATATCTCACACTCAAGTTAGGGGAACCAGATGATTGTTTAAAGGGGTATTACATAACTATCCTTAGACACACAAGTCTAACAGAATAATGGAGGTAGGGTGTACTTTCATGCCATAAAATTTAATTTTATAATAAATAATTTCATTATCATGTAATGAATTAAATTAAATCAATGTCGACACATACATTAGTCTTGGTCTACCTCATGAATAGTTATGCATGCAACATATATGAAAAATTAAATGTATTGAATTCATTTATTTACTTATTCTTTATTACTAAGATAAAAATTCTTGTATTAATTAATTAATTAAATCCATTTCATCTTAAGGACCATCTAAATTTATTTTAAAGATACTAATCATTAAGGAAATTCATGGAAAATAAACATAAAAAACAATAGTTATAGAATTTATTAAAATAAATTAATTGAGTATTTAAAATTATTCACTACCATTATTAAATTTTCAAACAAAATGGGTACCAATCAATAAAATATGGTTTTAATTTTTCACTTTTAAATTTAATTTAATTTAATTTTTTGATTAATTGGGGTACAACATGATGTGTATTATCTAGATACTTGTCATGTACCTTGATTGTCGTGTATCTAGGTTACTTAACTAGGTATTAGTAGTGTTTACTCATCCAAAGTACATGAAATTTACATGCCAACTATATTCCATGAATCTACTTTCCATGTGCTTGAGATACTCTCCTGGGTCTTTAGAAAGTATCTCAGTGGGATCACAATGTGTGTAAAAGACAACTACACATCATGTATTAATTATTTCATGTGTCCAATATTCACACTGAATGGATCTAAATTTATTTTTTGCATGGTAAATGATGAACTATGTGTTCTGTACACCCCCATACAGGTCCTTTATATCATAAATTCTCTAGGATTTTGGTCTCATGCAGTTTTACCATGTATAATAACCACACAGATTGAATGATTTACACCACTTACCCATGCAGACTACATAGAATGTATGTAGTATAAATGTCATGTAATATGACATACCATGAATGAGGTTTACCATTCAACCCACTATGTACATCGTGTGTAATAATTTTGGTGCATGTCACATATCCTTTAGCATGGTTAGATGCAATATACTAGGGTAAATGATGTGTACTCTAAATACAAGCCATGTAACCCTATCTTATCAGCCATAAATTTTCCATTTCTCAATATAATCTATAGTAATTCTTCATATCTTCAAATACCTTGAAGAAAATGAAACATTTAATAAACATGATTAATATATTAAAAACACGTTAATTCAAAATATAATTAAGAATGGTTAATATAAAATGAAAAGTCAACAATGATTGTCTATGAATCAACAATAAAATAAATAATTATAAATTTAAATGTGGCCACTATGATGCCAATTTTAGGTTTTTGGCATAGTTTTATCATTCTATGGTTAGAGATATATTGAAATTTATTTTAATACTGAGTTTATCGAAACCCTGAGTGAGGATCTTTCACCTCAATGTTATAATTAAATTATTTCATATCGAAGGAAATAAATACCTATTTTGAGAATTCATTATTTGATATAGATATTGATTGTCCAAAAAAGACCTTTCAGATTGAATTTGTTGTGATGTGAGGATCCAAGGATAGAATCCCTCTAACGGTGATCCACATGTGCACCATTTTTCTTTGACAAATGTTAATCAGTCTCTAGGTGCTAGCACGGTGAGTCTATTATCTTACATTATTCATGTTGATCTCTCAACCATAAATATTGAAGGGATCTCTATTTAATTTCTCATTATTTATAGGAATAGAGAAAGTAGGAATCGAGATAGAGTTTTGTTGTGTGTTATAGCATCCTGCCTTTTTATCACATAAACTTTCATTTCATTTTACAAAACTGAGGATCTTTAAGGTTTAGTGTCTTGGAAACCAAGAACTTAAAACATGAAAACATAAAACATACTTCTTAAACACTTGAATGGATTATCCTCATGTTAATCTTAGGTTCATTACTTCATCTCATAACTTGGTTACATACATCAAAAGAAAGGGTGAGTAGAAGGCCCAGTAAGGGAAACAAGAGAAACATTTTACATGTAAACTTGAGATACTTCAATAAGGTCAGGAAAAGAACTTTAAGGCATGAAAAATAAATCATGAGATATATCATAATAAAATAACCTTTTTCATAAATTGAATATGTGGCTACAACATTTAATATTGACAATCATTTCGTTTCACCAAGGTCCATCCCCAAGGTGTTATTAAAAATTACCAAGGTTATTCACCAAGGTATCAGTCTAAAAATTCATCTCTAGAGATTATGTCTTTACCCAATGCATTAGAGCGCTGTCAGGGTGTACCCTTGAAATGTCTTTATTATCATGTGATCCATATATATCATCATCAATAATTTCATAAACAACCCATATAGCATAAAAGTAATGGGTTTCATTTCATAATCAAAATTTTTTAAAAACTGCTTTAAAGACATGATCTTTGTGTCACTTTAAAACCCACAGAAAAGGAAGGTGGGTCTCATGTATGTAAATACCAGAATTTAAAATAGAAAATTTTGGTATATATGTGAATACCCTTATAGAAGATAGATCTTTGATTATTCACTTAATAAAATAAAAGAACTTTAGAACAAGAGAGAGAGACATTTTGAGATGGAAATTCTGTAGCATAACGACTATGTTTTGGGGTTTTAGAAAACATTGAAAAGAGAGGGGACATGGGTCAAACATTCGTAAATGACCCATAAAACATTATAGGCACAGAATATGAAGGATATATGAACATGATAATTAAATTTGAAAGATATACCATATGAAATGAAGAACATGAAAGGAAGACAAAAATAAGATTTCTCTTATGAAAATTCAGCAGCCTAACGGCGTCACTTAAACTTCAAAAAATGAATTGAAAAGATCAAATAGGGTCTCTTATCATATGAAAATAAAAGATAAATATGATAGATATAGAGATCATACTCCAACATAATAAAAATGAACTTGAAATACTTGACATGAAAGTAGAACTTTGAAAAATGAGAAAGGTGAACGAATCCCTTAAAAATTCGGCAGCCTAACGGCGCCACTTAAAACTTCAATATACTGAATTGAAGAGATAAAATAGGCTCTCTCATCATATGAACATAAAAGATCAGTATGATAGATATAGAAATAATACCCCCAACAAAATAAAAAGGAACTTGAAATACTTGACCTGAAAGTAGAACTTTGAAAAATGAGAAACGTGAACAGATCCCTTAAAAATTCGGCAGCCTAACGGCACCACTTAAAACTTCAAAATACTGAATTGTAGAGATAAAATAGGGTATATCATAATATGAACATAAAATATAAGTATTATATATTTATATATCATACCCCAACAAAATAAAAAGGAACTTTAAATACTTGACATGAAAATAGAACTTGATAAGGGTGAAAGAATCCCTTAAAAATTCGGCAGTCTAACGACGCCACTTTAACATTATTAAAATGAAATGATGAGAGAAAGAGGGGGTATCTCATCATATGAACATAAAAAAGATAGTACTATGAATATAAATGAACATCCTCCAACATAAGAGCATGGATCATAAAAGAAATGACATAAAAGAGATTACTTGAAAAGAAAGAGGGAGGTCGAATCCCTTACCTTAAAACGTAACTCTTAAAACTCAAAGGTTGGGACCTTTAGGACTTGGGGGCACCTTGGGAGGACTCCATGGGAGGTAATGAGACCAGAAATTCGTTGGGGGAGAGTGGGGAGTCGAAATGGATGAGAGGATGGATTGGTATTTATAGGAAAAGTGAGGGGACAAGGCATTAATGGCCAAGGGACACCTCAAAAGTGGTTTTCTCAAAACCATGTGCTCTCCCATGGTATTTCCCATGGAGTTATGCCACATGGGGCCCCCATACAATAATTCATCACCTTTGGTTGAAAATCCCTTAAAATATCTCATGGAATCATCATGACACAGTTATGATGTCATTAAACATAACGAAACCCTAAAACTGTATTTTTACTATTCACTGAAAATTCAACTTTCTCAGAAAAATCCCCGAATTTCACATTAACCAAATATCAATGATCTGATTTGAAAAATGAACTCCATTATATAAAAATAATTTTCTAAATATTTTTAATTTAATTTTTAAATAAATACACTATTCACCGAAAATTCATTTTTTCAGAAAAAACCCCAAAAATTACCCTAAAATAATATCGATGCTCTGAGTTCAAAAATGAAATCCATTTTATAAAAATAATTTTCTAAATATTTTTAATTTAATTTTTAATTAAAAAACACTATTCACCTGAAAAAACTAATACTTGAATAATAATATATGAAACCGTTATTTAACCATTTTATTGAATCACATTATTTAATCAAGGTGCCTAGATTATATTAATACTTTCATTAAGTGAGATTACTAATCCATTTGGTCACATTACTAATCCTAAGCATAAAATCACTATTCATAATTTACTATTCATCAAAAATAAAGTTGATCTTATTAGACTCTAAATTTTGTACTGAACATAATTGTAGAAGACCATTTTTCGAAAATCATTACACATTTTTAATTATTTAAGGTTTACATAAACATTTTTAAAATATCCTTTTTCTAAACTTCATCAAAAATATGCATACTATATTTATCTGGTCATTTGAAAATTCATAAACTTCATCCTAAGAAGAAATCCCAATTTTTATTTAAAACAAAGGATTACACAAGGTAGTTACGGTCTCCTTACATAGCCCCTTATCACACCAACATAGGACCTAAGTGTAAGGTGTGCTAAGGTGAGACAATATGAGGGAGGCTCAGCCAACATCGCACGAGTAGTAATTTCTATCAGTTTGAACTTCTCGCAAAGGAGATTCCGTTCTAGCTTCACACGATGAAGTTCGTCTTGGGTTTGGTCCAGAGCAAAGACCAGTTGTGCTACCTCCTTCCCAAGTTCTATTATATGGGCTTCGATCGGTCCAAGACTACTGCATGAGGCCATTGAATCTTCTTTCTATAATAATTAACCAAGATTACTTGTATTTAGAGACAATAATCAAAACGTTTAGTTTCCAGGGGTCATATTGAACAATGGTCATATAACAGTCAAAACCCAATGGTCTCATTTTAATTATACTCATGTTATCAAATGAAACATTTTCGTTGAGTATAAAAATAAAATAAAATAACACATAAAATTAGGAAACAAGATTTATTCAAAATTTCGGGTCGTTATAATCTTCCCACTTAAGAAATACCATTCTCGCAATTTTTAAAATTGGGTTTTGAAATTTCATTAAAAGTCCCACATTGGAAAAGAATTCAGTAAAATTATTACTTTAAAATAAAGAAAGGGAAGTACAAAGGTTACCCGAGTTAGCCCACCCTAGGATTCCATGTAGGAAAACATGGACATGGAGGAGAAAACAAAGGGTCAAGTTCTGAGGGAGAGTGATAGAAAACATTATTATGAGAAAGTTAACCATAAGAAAATCCTAAACTTATGATGTGTGTAAACAGACTTTGATTACCTAGTAGGAAACATAAACCAACAAAATTTTTGTTTTACGTTCCTTTTCAAAAAATTGAGGAATTCGTTTACTACATAGAACAAAAACATAAGAAAATATACCTACCTTTATGTAGAGTTTCATCCTTTAACAGGTTTCTACCAAAACTAATTTTTTCTCCAAACTATGAGCATTAAAAACTACTTGGTCTCATCAAAACACAAGAATCATCTTCTAGAGAATCACATAATCCACAAAATTTTAACTATCTATTTCTTCTATCTTTAAACATTATCCCAAAAATAGAAAGGGTAAGGAAAAACAACTCTTCAAAAAGAAATAATCCCATAGTAATGGAAACTACTTTTAAATATTCTAAGTTCCATGGTACTTACCCAAAGTTCATCATAGACCATTCCATAAATAATTGTCCTTAAAATTCCTCAAAATAACCCAAACTAAGATTTAAACCCAAATACAAGAAGGACTTGATAACATAGTCTTCCAAGATAAACTTTATCATTCATCTCCAAACAACATCAACCACTCCTAACTATTATAACAAAAGTAGCTGACCTAAACATATTTTAGTCTTGATAGGTTAATCATTCCCATAACTAACCTAAATTACTATAATTCCACCTTTAATTCATCGATTATTCAAAATATAAGTCAACCTTACTTTTCAATGAAAATACCATAGTAATCTATTTACGTCGATCATATAGAGTCCCCAAAATAGTGAACGTCTTCCAAAATAATAATCATCTTTTAATCCCCTAATCATCTCTGTCATATCAATACGGAAATCGTCGCATTTCCTCTCACATTGGTTGTTGGGAAATGTTTTTCCATTTCCAACCATTAACTAAGAATAGAAAGTATAATTAAAGGCTTAAATACTTAACCAATAATCATGAAAAGGAACTTAAATCATATAAGGATAACTTATAGAAGAAAATTATACCCTAACTTGTGATCCCCTAGGTTTCAAACTAGGTTATCCATGATCATATATTCTTATGTGAATCTTTATTTTATCTTTTTTCCTTTAATAATGGTTCATACTAAGCTTATGAATTTACCAAAGCATATCCCCCGGGAGTGTGGTAACCAAGAGTGCAGGAAGGCCCATTGTCGTGTACCAGTTCCTGTTCGAGTCTAGCTCAAAGCAGTGTTTTCAGGTTTTACCCCTATGTACATCTGTGCCAGAGCCACCTCTACCTGCTCGTATCCAGACAGGGATGTATTTGCTTGGCAACCCCTTACTCAATACTCACCAAAATACTGGGAAGATTTCCTATATTTAAACTTTTCTATAGGGTTATTCCTAGAGTTTTCATATCCTAATTTCCACAAATAACTAAACCATCGTTTGATACTAACTATAGCATCCCGCCTTTTTATCACATAAACTTTCATTTCATTTTACAAAACCGAGGATCTTTAAGGTTTAGTGTCTTGGAAACCAGGAACTTAAAACATGAAAACATAAAACATTCTTCTTACACACTTTAAAGGATTCTCCTCATGTTCATCCTAGGTTCATTACTGCATCTCATAACCTAGGGACATACATCAAAAGAAAGGGTGAGCAGAAGGCCCAGTAAGGGAAACAAGAGATACATTTTACATGTGAACTTGAGATACTTCAATAAGGCCAGGAAAAGAACTTTAAGGCATGAGAAAGAAATCATGAGATGTATCATAATAAAATAACCTTTTTCATAAATTGAAGATGTGGCTACAACATTTAATATTGAAAATCATTTCGTTTCACCAAGGTCCATCCCCAAGGTGTCATTAAAAATTACTAAGGTTATTCACCAAGGAATCAGTCTAAAAAGTCATCTCTAGAGATTAAGTCTTTACCCAATGCGTTGGAGCGCTATCAGGGCGCACCCTTGACATGTATTTATTATCATGTGAGCCACATATATCATCATAAATAATTTCATAAAAAACCCATATAGCATAAAAGTAATGGGTTTCATTTCATAATCATAACGTTTTAAAAACTTCTTTAAAGACATGATCTTTGTGTCACTTTAAAACCCACAGAAAAGGAAGGTGGGTCTCATGTATGTAAATCCCATAATTTAAAATAGAAAATTTTGGTATATATGTGAATACCCTTATAGAAGATAGAGCTTTGAGTATTCACTTAATAAAATAAAATAACTTTAGAACAAGATAGAGAGACATTTTGAGATGGAAATTTTGTAGCATAATGACTATGTTTCGGGGTTTTAGAAAACATTGAAAAGAGAGGGGACATGAGTCAAACATTCAAAAATGACCCATAAAAAAGTAGAGGGACAGAATATGAAGGATATATGAACATGGTAATGAAATTTTAAAGATATACCATATAAAATGAAGAACATTAAAGGAAGACAAAAATAAGATTTCTCTTATGAAAATTCGGCAGCCTAACGGCATCACTTAATCTTCAAAAAATGAATTCACGAGATCAAATAGGGTCTCTTATCATATGAACATAAAATATCAGTATGATAGATATAGATATCATACTCCAACATAATAAAAAGGAACTTGAAAGACTTTACATGAAAGTAGAACTTTGAAAAATGAGAAAGGTGAACGAATCCCTTAAAAATTCGGCAGCCTAACGGCGCCACTTAAAACTTCAAAATACTGAATTGAAGAGATCAAATAGGGTCTCTCATCATATGAACATAAAATATCATTATGATATATATATAGATCATACCCCAAAAAAATAAAAAGGAACTTTAAATAATTGACCTGAAAGTAGAACTTTGAAAAATGAGAAACGTGAATAGATCCCTTAAAAATTCGGCAGCCTAATGGCGCCACTTAAAACTTCAAAATATTAAATTGTAGAGATAAAATAGGTTATCTCATCATATGAACATAAAATATCATTATGATATATTTAGAGATCATACCCTAACAAAATAAAAAGGAACTTCAAATACTTGACATGAAAATAGAACTTGAGAAGGGTGAAAGAATTCCTTAAAAATTCGGCAGTCTAACGGCACCACTTTAACATTCTTAAAATGAAATGATGAGAGAAAGAGGGGGTCTCTCATCATATGAACATAAAAAATATAGTAGGATGAATATAAATGAAAATACTCCAACATAAGAGCATGGAGAATAAAATAAATGACATAAAAGAGATTACTTGAAAAGAAAGAGGGAGGTCGGATCCCTTACCTTAAAACGTAACTCTTAAAACTCAAAGGTTGGGACCTTGAGGGCTTGGGGGCACCTTGGGAGGACTCCTTGGGAGTTAATGAGACCATAAATTCGTTTGGGGGGGAGTGGGGAGTCGAAATGGATGATAGGATGGCTTGGTATTTATAGGGAAAGTCAGGGGACAAGGCATTAATGGCCAAGGGACACCTCAAAAGTGGTTTTCTCAAAACCATGTGCTCTCCCATGGTATTTCCCATGGATTTATGCCACATGGGGCCCCCCATACAATAATTCATCACCTTTGGTCAAACATCCCTTAAGCTATCTCATGGAATCATAATGATACAGTTATGATGTCATTAAACATAACGAAACCCTAAAACTGTATTTTTACTATTCACTGAAAATTCAACTTTCTCAGAAAAATCCCAAAATTTCACATTAACCAAATATCAATGATCTGATTTTAAAAATGAACTCCATTTTATAAAAATAATTTTCTAAATATTTTTAATTTAATTTTTAAATAAATACACTATTCACCGAAAATTCATTTTTTCAGAAAAAACCCCAAAAATTACCTTAACATAATATCGATGATCTGAGTTCAAAAATGAAATCCATTTTATACAAATAATTTTCTAAATATTTTTAATTTAATTTTTAATTAAAAACACTATTCACCTGAAAAAACTAATACTTGAATAATAATTTATGAAACCATTATTTAACCATTTTATTGAATCACATTATTTAATCAAGGTGCCTAGATTATATTAATACTTTCATTAATTGAGATTACTAATCCATTTGGTCAAATTATTAATCCTAAGCATAAAATCCCTATTCATAATTTACTATTCATCAAAAATCAAGTTGATCTTATTAGACTCTAAATTTCGTACTGAACATAATAGTAGAAGACCATTTTTCGAAAATCATTACACACTTTTAATTATTTAAGGTTTACATAAACATTTTTAAAATATCCTTTTTCTAAAATTCATCAAAAATATGCATACTATATTTATCCGGTTATTTGAAAATTCATAAACTTCATCATAAGAAGAAATCCCAATTTTTATTAAAAACAAAGGATTACACAAGGTAGTTAAGTTCTCCTTACATATCCCCTTATCACACCAGCATAGGACCTAAGTGTAAGGTGTGCTAAGGTGAGAGAATATGAGGGAGGCTCGGCCAACATCGCACGAGTAGTAATTTCTATCAGTTTGAACTTCTCGTAAAGGTGATTTCGTTCTAGCTTCACACGATGAAGTTCGGCTTAGGTTTGGTTCAGAGCAAAGCCTAGTGGTGCTACCTCCATTCCAAGTTCTGTTAGATGGGCTTCTATTGGTCCAAGACTACTGGGTGAGGCCATCGAATCTTCTTTCTATAATAATTAACCAAGATTACTTGTATTTAGAGACAATAATCAAAACGTTTAGTTTCCAGGGGTCATATTGAACAATGGTCATATAACAGTCAAAACCCAATGGTCTCATTTTAATTACACTCATGTTATCAAATGAAAAATTTTTGTTGAGTATAAAAATAAAATAAAATAACACATAAAATTAGGAATCAAGATTTATTCAAAATTTTGGGTCGTTACAATCTTCCCCCCTTAAGAAATTGCGTTCTCGCAATTTTTAAAATTGGGTTTTGAAATATCATTAAAAGTCCCACATCGAAAAAGGAGTCAGTAAAACTATTACTTTAAAAGAAAGAAAGGGAAGTACAAAAGTCACCCAAGTTAGCCCACACTAGGATTCCATGTAGGAAAACATGGACATGGAGGAGAAAACAAAGGTTCAAGTTCTGAGGGAGAGTGATAGAAAACATTATGAGGAGAACGTTAACCATAAGAAAATCCCAAAATTATGATGTGTGTAAACAGACTTTGATTACCTATTAGGAAACTTAAACCAACAACGTTTTTGTTTTACGTTCCTTTTCAAAATTTTGAGGAATTCATTTACTACATAGAACAAAAACATAAGAAAATATTACTACCTTCATGTAGAGTTTCATCCTTTAACAGGTTTCTACCAAAACTAATTTTTTCTCCCAAAGATGAGCATTCAAAACTACTTGGTCTCATCAAAACACAAGAATCATATTCTAGAGAATCACATAATCCACAAAAGATTAACTATCTATTTCTTCTATCTTTAAACATTATCCCAAAAACAGAAAGGGTAAGGTAAAAAACTCTTCAAAAAGAAATAATCCCATAGGAATGGAAACTACTTTTAAATATTATAAGTTCCATGGTACTTACCCAAATTTCATCATAGACCATTCTGTAAATAACTGTCCTTAAAATTCCTCAAAATAACCCAAACTAAGATTGAAACCCAAATACAAGAAGGACTTGATAACATAGTCTTCCAAGATAAACTTTATCGTTCATCTCCAGACAACATCAACCACTCCTAACATCTTATAACAAACGTAGCTTACCTAAACATATTTTAGCCAAGATAGGTTAATCATTCCCATAAGTAACCTAAATTACTATAAGTCCACCTTAAATTCATCTATTCTTCAAAATATAAGTCAACCTTACTTCTCAATGTAAATACCGTAGTAATTTATTTACGTCGATTATATAGAGTCCCAAAAATAGTGAACGTCTTCCAAAATAATAATCATCTTTTAATCCCCTAATCATCTCTGTCATATCAATACGGAAATCGTCGCATTTCCTATCACATTGGTTGTTGGGACATGTTTTTTCATTTCCCACCATTAACTAAGAAGAGAAAGTATAATTAGAGGCTTAAATAGTTAACCAATAATCATGAAAAGGAACTTAAAGCATGTAAGGATAACTTGTAGAATAAAATTATACCCTAAATTGTGATCCCCTAGGTTTCAAACTAGGTTATCCATGATCATATATTCTTATGTGAATCTTTATTTTATCTTTGTTCCTTTAATAATGGTTCATACTAAGCTTATTAATTTACCGAAGCATATCCCCCGGGAGTGTGGTAACCAAGAGTGCAGCAAGGCCCGTTGTCGTGTACCAGTTCCCGTTCGAGTCTAGCTCAAAGCGGTGTTTTCGGGTTTTACCCATATGTACATTTGTGCCAGAGCCACCTATACCTGCTCGTATCCAGATAGGGATATATTTTCTTGGAAACCCCTTACTCAATACTCACCAAAATACCAGGAAGATTTCCTATATTTAAACTTTTCTATAGGGTTCTTCCTAGAGTTTTCATATCCTAATTTCCACAAATAACTAAACCATACTTTAATATCAGCTATAGCATCCCGCCTTTTTATCACATAAACTTTCATTTCGTTTTACAAAACTGAGGATCTTTAAGGTTTAGTGTCTTGGAAACCAGGAACTTAAAACATGAAAACATAAAACATTCTTCTTAAACACTTGAAAGGATTCTCCTCATGTTCATCCTAGGTTCATTACTGCATCTCATAACCTGGGTACATACATCAATAGAAAGGGTGGGAAGAAGGCCCATTAAGGGAAACTAGAGAAACATTTTACATGTGAACTTGAGATACTTCAATAAGGTCAGGAAAATAACTTTAAGGAATGAGAAAGAAATCATGAGATATATCATAATAAAATAACCTTTTTCATAAATTGAAGATGTGGCTACAACATTTAATATTGACAATCATTTCGTTTCACCAAGGTCCATCCCCAAGGTGTCATTAAAAATT
Organism: Viscum album; assembly: GCA_963277665.1. Classification (NCBI taxonomy): domain Eukaryota; kingdom Viridiplantae; phylum Streptophyta; class Magnoliopsida; order Santalales; family Viscaceae; genus Viscum; species Viscum album. The sequence continues at coordinate 1,589,319,396 of OY728161.1, read as the reverse complement.
ACCAAGGTTATTCACCATGGTATCAGTCTAAAAAGTCATCTCTAGAGATTAAGTCTTTACCCAATGCATTGGAGCGCTATCAGGGCACACCCTTGACATGTCTTTATTATCATGTGAGCCACATATATCATCATAAATCATTTCATAAACAACCCATATAGCATAAAAGGAATGGGTTTTATTTGATAATCATAACCTTTTAAAAACTAATTTAAAGACATGATCTTTGAGTCACTTTAAAACCCACAGAAAAGGAAGGTGGGTCTCATGTATGTAAATCCAAGAATTTAAAATAGAACATTTTGGTATATATGTGAATACCCTTATAGAAGATAGAGATTTTATTATTCACTTAATAAAATAAAATAACTTTAGAACAAGATAGAGAGACATTTTGAGATGGAAATTCTGTAGCATAACGACTATGTTTTGGGGTTTTAGAAAACATTGAAAAGAGAGGGGACATGGGTCAAACATTCATAAATGACCCATAAAACAGTAGAGGGACAGAATATGAAGGATATATGAACATGGTAATAAAATTTTAAAGATATACCAAATGAAATGAAGAACATTAAAGGAAGACAAAAATAAGATTTCTCTTATGAAAATTCGGCAGCCTAACAGCGTCACTTAAACTTCAAAAAATGAATTCATGAGATCAAATAGGGTATATTATCATATGAACATAAAATATCAGTTTGATAGATATAGAGATCATTCTACAACATAATAAAAAGTAATTTGAAAGACTTGACATGAAAGTAGAACTCTGAAAATTGAGAAAGGTGAACGAATCCCTTAAAAATTCGGCAGCCAAACAGCGCCACTTAAAACTTCAAAATACTGAATTGAAGAGATAAAATAGGGTCTCTCATAATATTAACATAAAAGATCAGTATGATAGATATATAGATAATACCACAACAAAATAAAAAGGAACTTTAAATACTTGACCTGAAAGTAGAACTTTGAAAAATGAGAAATGTGAACAGATCCCTTAAAAATTCGGTAGCCTAACGCGCCACTTAAAACTTCAAAATATTGAATTGTAGAGATAAAATAGGGTATCTCATCATATGAACATAAAATATCAGTATTATATATTTAGATATCATACCCCAAAAAAATAAAAAGGAACTTTAAATACTTGACATGAAAATAGAACTTGAGAAGGGTGAAAGAATCCCTTAAAAATTCGGCAGTCTAACGACACCACTTTAACATTCTTAAAATGAAATGATGAGAGAAATAGGGGGTATCTCATCATTTGAACATAAAAAAGATAGTAGGATGAATATAAATTAACATCCTCCAACATAAGATCATGGAGCATAAAATAAATGACATAAAAAAGATTACTTGAAAAGAAAGAGGGAGGTCGGATCCCTTACCTTAAAACGTAACTCTTAAAACTCAAAGGTTGGGACCTTGAGGGCTTGGGGGAACCTTGGGAGGACTCCTTGGGAGGTAATGAGACCATAAATTCTTTGGGGGAGAGTGGGGAGTCGAAATGGATGAGAGGATGGATTGGTATTTATAGGGAAAGTGAGGGGATAAGGCATTAATGGCCAAGGGACACCTCAAAAGTGGTTTTCTCAAAACCATGTTCTCTCCCATGGTATTTCCCACGGAGTTAGGCCACATGGGGCCCCCCATACAATAATTCATCACCTTTGGTCGAACATCCCTTAAAATATCTCATGGAATCATCATGAAACAGTTATGATGTCATTAAACATAACGAAACCCCAAAACTGTATTTTTACTATTCACTGAAAATTCAACTTTCTCAGAAAAATCCCAAAATTTCACATTAACCAAATATCAATGATCTGATTTCAAAAATGAACTCCATTTTATAAAAAAAAATCTAAATAATTTTAATTTAATTTTCAAATAAATACACTATTCACTAAAAATTCATTTTTTCAGAAAAAAACCCCAAAAATTACCTTAACATAATATCAATGCTCTGAGTTCAAAAATGAAATCTATTTTATAAAAATAATTTTCTAAATATTTTTAGTTTAATTTTTAATTAAAAAACACTATTCACCTGAAAAAACTAATACTTGAATAGTAATTTATGAAACCATTATTTAACCATTTTATTGAATCACATTATTTAATCAAGGTGCCTAGATTATATTAATACTTTCATTAAGTGATATTACTAATCCATTTGGTCACATTACTAATCCTAAGCATAAAATCACTATTCATAATTTACTATTCATCAAAATCAAGTTGATCTTATTAGACTCTAAATTTCGTACTGAACATAATTGTAGAAGACCATTTTTCGAAAATCATTACACATTTTTAATTATTTAAGGTTTACATAAACATTTTTAAAATATCCTTTTTCTAAAATTCATCAAAAATATGCATACTATATTTATCCGGTCATTTGAAAATTCATAAACTTCATCATAAGAAGAAATCCCAATTTTTATTTAAAACAAAGGATTACACAAGGCAATTATGGTCTCCTTACATAGCCCCTTCTCACACCACCATAGGACCTAAGTGTAAGGTGTGCTAAGGTGAGAGAATCTGAGGGAGGCTCGGCCAACATCGCACGAGTAGTAATTTCTATCAGTTTGAACTTCTCGCAAAGGCGATTCCGTTCTAGCTTCACACGATGAAGTTCGGCTTGGGTTTGGTCCAGAGCAAATCCCAGTGGTGCTACCTCCTTCCCAAGTTCTGTTAGATGGGCTTCGATCGGTCCAAGACTACTGGGTGAGGCCATCGAATCTTCTTTCTATAATAATTAACCAAGATTACTTGTATTTAGAGACAATAATCAAAACGTTTAGTTTCCAGGGGTCATATTGACCAATGGTCATATAACAGTCAAAACCCAATGGTCTCATTTTAATTATACTCATGTTATCAAATGAAACATTTTTGTTGAGTATAAAAATAAAATAAAATAACACATAAATTTAGGAAACAAGATTTATTCAAAATTTCGGGTCGTTACATGTGTAATGATTCTCATATTTTTATTTTTGTGATGTATTACAAAATAGACATAATGGTCTATTTATAGAGATATGGATTATGGTAATATTATTATTTAATTTTATGAAATCCAATAAATAATATAATAATCCTAAATAAACCCCAATCAAATACAATAATATTACTATTATTTTTATTTTTTCATGAACACCAACTTTCATAATAAAAAATATTATTTATCCAGCTTGTTAATTAATATTTTTCACCATACTATGTCTTGGACATTTCAAACTCCTCTAGAATTTATTGAACTCCTAAATAAATATTTAATTTAAATATTTCAATCATCAATAAATATTTTTGATCAATAAAACATGACTAAAATTATACCTCATTGTTGAAAATGATATTTATTTAAATAATTAAATTGAAATAGAATTTAATCATGATCATCAGAAACAGATAGTGTGTTACCCTCTAGGATTCATTCTCATTGGCATTAGGAAGGCTTACCAAAATTCCAAGATTATTTTCTATCAACAGGTTAACATACCCAAGATAAATAACCGAATATTACAATGAAAAAAACCGAATAAATACACTCATTTTGTAATACAATGATTTTTTATCAATATCTCACGAATCATGTTGAACATCTGTGTCACAAAACTATATTCTCGATACATCTTTCTTTGACTATATGAAATAAACATTTCATTTCACTATTTCCATGAAATTTAATATAACAGTTTTATTCCAATCAATGGGATGAGATATCAACTTCCATAAACATGGAATAGAAAAATAATTCCTCAATATATCCATTAATTACATGTCAATCATGATGAAAACAACGTTCCATTCCTCTTCGTGAACATATTACAACATATTTTTCATCATAAAATATATGTTGATGAGTCATTACATCCTTTGATAATAATATTAATTCTTGGAGGATATTACACATCCTCATAGATATGAATGTCTGTTAACACCAAAACATTTTTAATTCCAAATGGATGTTTCTTTCTCAAAATCGGTCATCTTAGAGATTACCATGTGTGATCTTCATGAGAATAATCCCCATCCTCTTATGAGTACTCAAGCATGACATTCTATGTACATTTTATCCCATCATAATATGTTATCCAACCACAGAACATTATTTAAAATCATCATCATTACACTTTAATGTTCTCATCATATTGGGGAACTGCTATAACTTTATCAATGTGATTTATATTGTAAGAAACTATTACATCATATATATGTTGAAAAATGAAAAATATATAATAATATGTTTTATTAATATTCAATACAAGTAATATCCATGTAATCAAAGTACAAAGAGTTGTTCCTAGGATACTAAATCTATCACATTAGGCACCCCAAAATTCCTCCCATGGTTATACCACACTATTATCCAAGCTATGCACCAAACATTTTGTTAGAACTGCCTCCCACATGAAATTTCTAACACTCTCTTTATGAAACTTTTTGGAATACAAGCACTAAAAATTAACCATCCCCAAATTATCTAACAAGTCCACATATTTTCCCCATATAACAACATGATTAAACCACAACTATGTGATATTTGTGCACCTAAACCATTCTCGGTTATAATTGAAATTTAAAAGCCTAATGTTTTAGGGTTACACATGATTTCTTTTAAATTCTGTGCACAAAACAATGATACATATAAAACCCATCCCTGATATTATAAAAACATAACTTGAATCTAGTGAGAGATACTTGAGTACTCCTGATACTTTTCGATAATTTTTCCTCATCTAGAAAAACACTTTCAAACATTACATCACACAAAAAATAGTTCCAAGTCTCGATTAAAAATTTGACCACCACTAATTGAAAATAAAAAAACATTCTCATGATTTAAAAATTGTATATAAATGGGATATTAAAACCTCCCCACCATAATATTTATCTTCCTCAAGAAGTCCTAGTGATCATCAAAACAAAAACCTCAACCTGCCTAGGCCCCAAACACTACTAAAATGGTTGTGTTCCACATCTGAGTTCCCAAAAAAAACATCTAAAGTTATATTTTGATCATAATGTATTGGAACCACTAAAAAACAAGTCAGTGCTCATAAACACCATTAAAACATCAATATAGAACTCATCTGAGATTTTCTAACCCATGTCACGATAGTATCATTTTCAAATTAATCATCTGGTAAATAATGCATCTAACATTAAGACATAGGCTAATTTGGAAAATTGTAATGTTATGGAGGTTTATCAATAAAAATGGTTCAACAAACTGTAATCACATGATACAAAGATTCTCATTTCATGATATCTAACACACTGCACCTGTTCGCAAATGATAACTCCACTCATAGTTCTTGATTTAGATATGAATCTATATAATTCTATATTACTAAGTTCAAACCCTAGTTACATAAATTTTTTCAATAAAATATCCATACAATCCCCAAAACATTATCATCATAGTCAATACGATGTGACAAACATGATTTCTAATCAACCATGTCTAATTACATATGAAAGTTCATACCGAACTATCTTTGGTTGACTTCACCTGAAAACCCTCATTTTTACATGCCAATGTGTTACCATATTACATGATAATGATGATTTTGATCCTAGAGGAATCATGTGATTGTTCTAATATACCCATAGAAGTATCATCTTGACTTCTGGTGTGTTTCCAAATCCTGAACCTAAATTTTCCAAAATAAAATTGAATGCTCCACTGAAAGAACTAATGCACTCCTGATCTAAAACCTCCATATCGTCACGATTAATATTGAGTTAAATTTTCACTCTTGAAATCTTCCCAAATACACTTTATAAATTTCATCTTGTAATCTCTATGGAATCTAGTAGTAATTCAGTCCATTTTATCTATTGAAATTAAAATTCCAAAATAGCCATCTAGTAACAGATATGACAACAGCACAACCCTTATAATGCGGGGGTCACCCACTCATGATCTACATCTATATACCTACATAAAGAGAATCCTTATCACTATACAACTAAAAAATATACTAATTACTATTTCATATACATTTTCCATCACATAACATATGATTTTCATGGTTCAAACCCGCTCTCTTTTAAGTACCCAAAAGAAACTCCAATTCACCACTCATTCCTAGCCAGAAGAAATTTTTTATACAATAATCATTAAACTTAAAATCTTTACTAATTTTTCCACCCTCAAAAAGACACTATCACACTTGCCACCAAAAATAATCACTTGAACTACTCCTCAAGCATGATGCTCAACATACTATGTTTCTATCACATTTGTGTCATATATTTTTATCCATAAATAAGAGGTTCTTAGCTACTAGGCCTACCAACAACCACTATTTCCATTCAATCAAACTCATCATGCACTGTGAATTACCAACATGGGATACCCAATACCAAAAAAAAATATCTTGCATAGTTTCATATGTAATAATTTCTAATTCTATCATGATCACATATATGAAAAACACACAGTTGCTGCCAAACAGTACTACTTTGAAACTAAAATTTGTTCTAATTTACCTATTCACTCCTAAATGTAGATTAAGGTACAATATAATCTAAATGAACATCACACCACATAATGAGTAACCCATGTTCTATTCTTAATCCCCCATTGGGTTTCATTTTCTCTAAGAACCTCATCAAAATTTTCCATTGGCTCCTTACCCACTCAGGTCCATCACTGATTCAAAACTCCATAACATCTACACAATAAAATTATGTGGTACCTTGGTTTAATTTTAACGTTAATGGTTTTATACCCCCATACCACCTAAATACTGAAAATTTTACTAAAAAACCAATGATTCATGTCACAACCAATCTAGTCTCACAAAGATAATCTAATAACTTACTATATCCCCTACATATCAATTCTGTGCAACCCAAGAGTCATAGGTTCTTTCACCCAAAGAGGGTCCTGGATTCTTAAAAATTTCATATCACACTATCAAATACCACTGAATATTCCTACTACTACATGTCAGCTTCATCCAACCAAGTTTTTTTTATACTCCTTGTCAAAAGAGTCAATTCATCAATTCCTAAGTATAACTCATGATCTTAAATTCAAAACATCACCATTCCTTGACCCATTAGTTTCTATCTTCACTCACACCAAAAATTAAATGCACCAAAATATAATAGGGCTAGGTACACAAGAATTCCTTCCCTTTAAATCTAGTTTTGATACCATGGTACAAGCACTCGAGGTGCTCCCATGATCAAAACTCAAAAATGGGTCATAATGCCTACATCATAAACCCAGTCACACCTCACATTAACCAGTATCACAAAAAATAGAACTTAACCATGCATAAAATCACTAAGAAAAACCCAAATCTTAGTACAACCCTTCTATTTGGTTTCCCTTTTCATAAAATAAATCATTTACCCACTATGTCCCAAGTTAAGTTAAAGGTCTCTATGTTTTTTCCCAATTCCAAAACTAAGTCTGGTGTCAAGGTCACTATGTTTGACCACTAAGGTATAGGAAAACTCATAGAAGTTCATATCTTATGGGATGTTAAACAAACTCCCCTAACAATGTCTCATGATACCCACACCAAAAAACAACCATCTCTACAATCTCACATATGAAAAATGTAATATGTTAAACCACCCACCCCTAACAAGGCCACCCTTTATCTCCAAGAATCATCACATTATAAATCTCCCTGGAGGATTAATCCACATATATTGGCATATATACACATTATTGTTTCCTATCCAAGTCTTAGGAATCTTACAGGTACCAAAACTAGGTCCCCAACCTGGATCCCTAATAGTCGACATGCACCGATTATATTATAAACATCGGGTTTTTCTATGCAATAAAATAATTCCAAGCTATGTGGGAAAACTCCATATAGTTTGTTGATGGCCACTTTATTCTACCTAACCCAAATGAAAAATACCAAAAATTGGTCCAAAGGTTATGTACTTATGCCATGTTAGCCCACTAGGGTCATTGATTCTTTTGTGAATGGGGACTACATCATCTTTATCATTATTGAGTGTCTATAAGAAACCATCACTAAAAATTACATAATCTTGAGTTTTAGTAAATAATTAATTCTCTTATATTTTAGTACATTTTTAGGTTTAGAGTTTTAGAAAATTAGGTCATAAATAAAACATTAAAACAACCATTTAATTCCAAGTGGGCACTACTAATTAGTATCCATTTTTCTCATAATATAAAACTTTAAAAATAAATTATTATTTTTTCAAGTAAAATCATATTGGATATCAAATTTACCTCTTTAATTACCTTACCCATTATTAAATACTAGGAAAAACATTTTAAAATATTATATGAGAACAAGAAGATTAGTAAGGGGTAAAAAAAGGAAACAGTTAGTCTAGTGAAAAATAATTAATCCCATGAAAAATATTATCTTAATAAAACAAAACATTTTACCCATAAATGTAATTACCCTTATTTTGAAAATATAATTTATTTTAACTATTTGAAAATAATTTATTTCCTTGAAAAATCATTAGCAAGTATATAAAAGTAATGTAGGTACCTTTGGAAAACATCCCATAGAACCCTTATAGAACCCTTATATAAGCCTTAAGAATTGGAATAACTAGATGGCCAACTTCCAATATAATTCTATAAAGAAAATAATCATTCCCCAACATATTGGATCAATATCTGGGTGCACCCATCATATAAGCTATAATGGAATCACTCGATGATATCTGGGTAAACCCATCATATGTAATGTCTAAGAACCACAACATAAATAAAAAAATTATCATTTAAAAAAAATCTTTTAAAGTTGTATGTGAATAATTTTTAGATATAAAAATACCATTTTCTTTCAAAATCCCATTTTCAATAGAAAATACACCTTTATTTTGAAAACCCATTTTCAATACCAAAATAGAAAAAAAAAATGAAAGAGGGTGTTTCATTTATAAAAACATGTAATCTTGAAACTAATTATAGAAATCAAATAAAATTCATGATGATAGGAAAGGTCCTTATCTTCATAAATTAAAAATTGAAATTTTCATTTGTTAGTTGTCAAAATGTTTTGTTTAAAACATGTAAAATTTTTCCATTTAAAAACCATTGAAGTAAAGTAAAATAGATATAAAATTAACTTTATACATCTTTTATTTCATCATAAAACATATCAAAAATCATTTTAAAAAATGGAAAGATAATGTAAATACACTTTGAATGGAAACATTCGAAGATGGTTTATTTAGAAGAAACGTCTCTTATCACTCTGAAAATATTTAAATAATAAACCCCATGAAATAATAACTTTACAAAAACATTAAATACCATGAGAATAGATAAATTCATCATATAAAATTTCAAAGGTTCTGTATATACATATTAAAAAATAATAAAGGTTTATAACATCAAGAAATTCCTTAGTGAAAGGGAATTGAGACGAAGTCCTTTACCTTGAGTCCAGCTTATCACGTGTGTCTTTATATTACTGAATAATAAACTTAGGTTAATTATTTAAATTCTTAATCACCCTTTTCAATTTTATTATTACTTTTATTTCAATTATTAACAAGTAATATACAATTACATAATCAATTGATTTTATGTCGGAAGTTTTGACCATATTCAGTTTATGTGTCAAAAATGGCTTTGGTAGGTCAACTATAGTCAAAATGGTTCATTATTTAAAACTACATAGAATAAAAATAATGAAATAATTATAATATTTATACATAAATTATACTTTTAAAATAAACTTTTATTGTTGATTATAAAAATTGAACCAATGTTACAATCATGGAGACGGTAGGCAATACATACACATGAGTAACATTTCCATTTCTAAATGATCATTATGGAAAGAAGGTAGTAGTATTTTATATTTATAAAATGATAATTATATCATAAATATCATAATATTTAAATATATATTCTTAAATATATCATTCTTGTGATGTGGTGATGAAAAAAGAAATCACATCACTTTGAGGAGGCGGTACTCCACACATCTATGAACGACGTTATCACTTTTTTGTGTATGAAAAGGTAAGAAATAAACTGATATATTATGTATAATGAATGATATATATGCCATTAATATCATATATATTTCATCTATATCACATATATACATTAAATTTACCCTTATTACCTTCCATGTAAGGGGTTACTAAAAAATGAATCATATAGCTTCATTTGGAAGTAGTATGTTGTACACACGAGTGACGTTGTCGTATCCCCTATGGTATGGAATGTAAAAAAATTATATATGATATAATGACTCCAGAGGTATAATTTTCCATAAATATCATAAATAAGCTTTAGATCTATCATCATACCAAGTAGTGAGAGGTGGTAATGAAGAAACGAATGACATCGGTTCGTGAGGCGGTAGTCCTCCATACACACAAACAACGATTTCATAAAACATTTGATGGAAGTGTGTGTGTTTTTAGGTAATACCCAAAACAAACCAAAATCATAGTATATTTAAGATATTTATATTATTATATAAGTATGATTTATAAATAATTTAAGGGGTTGGGGTAATAAATAAAATAGAATTTCTCAATGGAGTATATTACCTCTTCTTCAGGTAACTCCTTTGGGTTTAAACCCAAAAACCTTCCTTGGATGGATTTATTACCAATGAAAGGATTCTAGGATTATAGTAAGGAAGTTTTTACATGATTTCATTGGGGTTTTTTTAACCAAGTTGTTTTGATGTTGTAAAGGGAATAGGGGAGGGGTGGCCTTTTATAAGTGGGGGAGAGGACAAACTTGGAATTTTTGAAAAGATTTGGGTGATCCTACATTTTTCAAATGTTACAAGGGTGTAAAATAGAATATTCTCAAACCTATGGTGTAATGGTAAAAATATGGCCAAAACTATTTTTTTAACAAGTTTATAAGATATTTTTATCCTTATCTTTTTAGTATAACCCCTAGGTAAACTCATTTTTACCTTAACCGTAGTAATTATTTTTTATTGCTTACACAATTAATTTTGGTCAAAAATTAAGTTTAATTTATTATAAATTATAAATTATTATGATTCCAAATATATATTCTATTTTTAAAAATTAAATTCATATAATTGGAAAATATTAATTTAATATTAATCCCACAAATGCAGCATGATAGTGGGTTTTTAATGAGAAAATTTTAAATAGTTTAAAATGTTTTTATAAAAAAATTCAATATGAAATTTATTCCAATGAACTAAATTTCTTTAATGGAAATATAATTGAAATAATTTAAATTTAAAATCAATCCAAAATATAATTTAACCTTATAAATTATTTAAACGAAAAGGTATTTTTCAATAAATATTCAATATTTTTCACTATTCATTAAATAATGAAACATATCAAAAAAATACCAAAAATTAACCCAAATATCATTTTGGTATACTGATTTAAAAAATGATATTAATTTTACCCAATTAAAATTCTAAAATTTATAAATTAATATTTTAATTGAATTTTTATCAGAAAAGAGTTTAGTTAAAACTATTTCTATTTTTATTCAAAATTACATAATATTTTTATAAATTATGTAAAAATATAATTCATAATATATATATTAAAAAGGATTTATTCTATAATTAACTTGTTTATTACATCCTTTCTCCATTATATAATTTTCATCCTCATAATTTTTATTCACTTATTAAAAAAGTAGGGACACATTTCCATCATAGAATTTTTAGATTATCACGTTTCCTCTTCAACCAATTGATTTTTTTTATTTTTTTTTAAAGAGTCGACATGGATTGGTTACCCAATCCATGCCAAAAGGAATTTATTAAACAGAAAGGCTACAAGAAAATCCCGAGGTGTAAAGGACATACACCATCATAAACAAAGCAAAAAACCAACAAAGATACAACATTAAAAACCAGGTAAGAAACTTCAAGAAAAAACCATAAGAAGATCTGCCTGATCAGCCCCACCATGTCTGTAGATTCTGGGACTTCAAAACCATTACAGGAACGCCACTTGTCCAAGAAACAACACAGCATCTCAGAAAATCAAAGCCAAACAGTTGCAAGGGAAGACCAGCAGCAATAACCAAAACAGAAGTTGAGCAATCTGGCCAAATCGAGCTTAAAATAGCACAGAATAGACAGCATTTCAACTGAGAAGAAATATTGAACGATGAAGGTAGGACACAATAACAGGAGAAGTGCAGATACAACTACAAATCCTCTAAAGAAACAAATCAGTTCCCAGCAAGCTCAGTCAAGAACAAGTGAACAGGTAAAGCACAAAACCAGAGTCAAGATATCAGGACAATTCCAGAGCAATCCAAAGCTTCTCAAAATCAGAACTATCCCGGTTAAACATGCACAGAACAGCAACCAGGAGAGTATATTACCAGAGGAGAAGGATTCCCCAACCAAGAACAGGCAAGGTCAAACAACAAAACAAAAGAAACACTCGAAAATAAATCAGCACATCCTGAAACTGAAAGGATCCATCCAGAATTAGGATGATTTGAAACTCATCTTTTCTTTTTCCTCGGCGATGGATCTTTTTATACTAAGGAATTCCGCATAAGATATTTTTTTCTTGAAATTCCTGCTGGAAAATTTCTTGTTGTCTGTCTATATACTGAATCCATACTTGTAAATCCTGCTCATCAAAATACTGAGAAAAGTAATACAATTGAGTACTAGAAGCAGCAACCAAAGTATTATCTTGAGTTTTCTCTGCATGCATAGGTTTGGAGGTCTCAACCAGAAGTTCTTCCTTAGGAGCCTCAACTGGTTCAGACTTGGAAGAATTCATTGATCTGGTCACAATTGTGCGCTCAGTGTTCAAGAAATCCTTTCGTCTTCTAGATTTTCTTGATTGTGGGGTAATGAACCCATCCTCATCAACAAGGGGGTTCTTACCTTTTTTTGCCATTTCATTTATGAATGTTTCATCAATCAGATCTGGTTTATCCCTTAAACTAGAGGGTTCAAGCTCTCCTACAACTTCATTCATTTCTAGAACATGTGTGTCATCTTGATTTTGGACAAGACCCTCTTGATTACTTGAGGTAGGGGGGGTGTCACACCCTTTTTCAATGACCACCTTAACAGGATCTTGCAAAGAAGCCTGATTGGGATCATGAATCAGAGATGCATCCTCTGTGACAGCCTCTTCAACCAATTGGTTTTTTCATAAATCCATTACTTTATGAGTCACCTTATTCCACAAAAATTGTTCTCTATGGTCATGAATATAAATATGTTTTCCTCATAATTATGGATCTCTTCTAAATAAACTGCTTCTGAGATCAAAATATGATATTAATACGACACATATTTCCTTATCATTGAAACATGAAATACATTTTGTACCTGAGATAAACATGGAGGTAATTCCACTATGTAGGATACTAATCCAACTTTATCCAGGATTTCAAACAGTCCAATGAACTATGGACTTAACATTCCATTTTTACTAAAATGTAGAACATTTTTTCATATAGAAACATTGAGAAAGATATGATCACCTACCTCAAAATAAAGATCTTTCCTCGGGTTATTTGCATAAATTTTTTTTCTTCTATGAGATATTCTCATCTGTTTTTGAATCCGCTACACTTTCTCTACCATTTCCAACACTAAATTTAGTCTTATAAAAAAAAATTCTCCTACATCATCCCAAAAATCTGGTGTTCAACACTGATTTTCATATAATGCCTCAAATGGTTCCATATGTATACTAGAATGAAGAATATTTTTATAAGATATCTCAACCAAATAATGATTTTGATCCCAAATTCCATGGTAATCCATTGAATAAGAATTATATATATATTACATGGTCTGAATCTTCTGCTCAGACTATCCATTGGATTGAGGATAAAAAATTGTACTGACATTTAATTCAATACCTAATGGCTTCTAATGTTCTTTCCAAAAATTAGATGTGAACCTCAGATCACATTCTAGTACAATAGAGAGAGGAAATCCATGTAACCCAGCTATCACCTTGAGATAAAGTCGAGAAAGATGATATAAATAAATTATATGTCAAATGGGATGTAAATGTACAGATTAAGTTAATCGATCAACAATAACCCAAATCACATTATTACCTCCTGATGTCCTTGGAAATACCATGATGAAATCCATGGATATATTTTTCCATTTCCACTCCAGCATTGGAAAATGATGAATCATCAATTCCAGTAGTTTTCATTATGCTTTAACTTCTAAAAATTCAAACACTCCCTGTTAAAGTCAGTAATATCTCTTTTAATTCCATCCCACTATTAATACACCCAAAGGTCTCTGAACATCTTAGTACTACTCAGATGATTGGAAAAATAGAGAACTATGAGCTTTACTAAACAACTATTTCATCAACTATGATTCACAAGAAACACATTAACTTTTTCAAAATATTATAACACCTCCATTATAAATATTAAAATCATGAAACATACCCTTATTAATGGATTCTACCTTTTTCTACAAAGATTTATCCTCTTTCTAATATTGCTTAATTCTTTCTAAAAAAGTCTACTATACTGAAACTAGAAACAAAATAAAGTATTTTCCTTCATTGAAAACTTCTTGGGAAAATTTCAATAAATCATTAACCAAAGGTTCATGTTCTAAACATAACATGGCTAATATAGCATTATTTGTTTGACTCAAATCATCAGCCACTTTGTTTTATTTTCCCAGATTATAATGAATTGTACAATCTTAATCCTTTATCATCTCTAGCCATCTTCTTTGTCTCATGTTCAAAACATTATGAATGAATATTTATATCAAAATATTGTGATTAGTATATATTTCACACTTTACTCCATAAAAATTATGCCTCCAAATTTTTAAATCCAAAACCATAGCATCTAATTCCAAATAAATTTTAGGGTAATTTAACTCATGAGGATTCAAGACATAAAGGCTAAGTAAATAACTAATCATTTTTCATTAGGAAACAATTAAGTATTTTCAATAAAGTATAAATTTATATGAAAAAATTCACTATTTTCATAAGTCAAGCCAAAAATGGATCATTCTCCAATGTTCTTTTCATTCCTAAAAGCAATAATCACATTAATTTATCCAGATGAATCTAAATCCTTTTCGAGTTTAGTTATTTATTGGGATAGATAACTGGGAAATGTTTTCAAAAAACCACCAATATTAAATTTATTATTCAAGAAAAGTGATAATCTATATAACATTTTTGGTTCATGGACATTCTTCAAAAACTCTTTTTATAGAAGGGCCAATAGTTATTCCATATTTGAAAACAATATGAACAAGGAAAGAGATTTTTTTCATCCAAAATTCATACTTTTTAAATTTCCAAAAATGATTATTTTCTTTAATGGTTTTAAAAACAATTCCTAGATGTCATTCATGTTCATATTGACTTTTATAATATACCAACATTTCATCAATGAACTCAACCTCAAACTTTTACAAGAACTCATGAAAAATTATATTCATAAAGTCCATAATGGATCAAGAGCATTAGATAACCCAAATAGAATAACTAAAAACTCATAGTTCCCATATCCATTCTGAAACACAGTATTTAGAATGTCTTCTTCCTTCATTTTCAACTAATGGTACCCTGATCTTAGTTCAACCTTCGAAAATTAATGACCTTCCTGGATCTGATCAAAAAAATTCTTCAGGGGTATTTTTACCACACATTCCGCAAGATAGGGAATTAATTTTATTACCTCTCAGTTTATTTTTTGTATGTTTCACTATCAGATACCCACTTCTTACTTTCCACATCACAAGGAACATAAGATTCAAAAAACTCTATATCAACCTTTTCAACACAATGAACATATTTCTCGTAAATTTTAAATTCTCGAGTGTCCATTTCTTTTCAAATAATTGGTTTAAATCCTAAGTAAAACCTATGAATTTTTGTATTAGTGTCTTAAATAAAATATAGGACAAACCTGGACAATATTGCAAAGATTTCATCATATAAATCTACAAAATCTTCATATTTTAGCCTCAATTCAGAGAATTTTTTTCAATTCGAAGTTGAGAAACATTAGGTAAATATTTTTCAAGGAAAATATCATTAAATATTTCCCATTCCATGGAATAAAGATAATATTTATCTCCATTATTCTTAACTGAAGACCACCATAGATCATCTTCACCTTTAAAATGTTAAATGTAAAGAGTTACCTTTTGATGCTCTGAATATCCCATGACATTAAATATTTTCTCCAAATCATTGAACAATCATTAATCTACCAATAGGTCAGATAATACACTAAATTATAGTGGATGATGCCTCATGAAATGATCTACTATAGACATGTTTCTTTGTGGTAAATTAGTTTCCTCTATGGCATAGATACCACCACCCTTTATAGCCTGTGTCTATTGATCTATCACTGTAAAAAAACTACTCTATTCTAATTCTAACCATCTTGGGATGCTGATTTGGAAGGATGATTTCCTCTCATTTCCTTCTTACTATACCTTACCTATTTCCTTTGTAGAAACAAATTCTAAAAAGAAGTAGTTTTGAATAATAAAATTGGTAATACTTAAATTCTATATCACATTAACTTAACCATAATGTAAAATCTTATGAAATCGTGATATTATAAGTATCCTAAACACTAATGTTATCTAAACCTTCTTTCGATACCAAATATAAATACCCATCCTTAAACATTACATTATATTGATTTTTAGTCTAGAATTCATTCTCTTACATTTATAGATCCTTTTAGGTTTAGAGTTTTAGAGAATTATGTCATAAATTATGCATTACAAACCCATATATTACAAAGTGTAAACTTTCAATTAGTATCAATTTTTTTCATAATATAAATATTTTAAAATAAATCATGATTTATTTTATAGTAATAACCTTCTGATCTATTAACATGACCTCTTCCTTTCCCTTAAAAATCTTTAAGTCCTGTTAAAATAATTATAAAACATGGGATTAGTACAAAAATATTAGAAAGGGATACAAAAATAAGGAAACCATTAGTCCAATGAAAAAAACATAATACCGCAAAAAACCTTTTCATAATAAAATATAGCCCTTTAATTAGAATGGGAATTATAATTATTTTTAAAATACCATTTATTTTACCTTTAGAAAATAAATTATTTCTATGAAAACTCATTAGAAAGAATAGAAAATTCATGTACGTACCATGGGACATCATCTCATTGAACCCTTAAATAACCCTTATAGAACCCTTACAAATTATAATAACTATACAACCCGCTTCCAATATAATTATACAAATAACAAAATAATTATCTAATGAATTAGAGCGTTATCTAGGTACACCCATCGTATAAGCTATAACGGGCTCACTCATCACTATCTGTGAATAAAAATCATATATAATGTCCAAGAACCACAAAATTAATATAATATTTTATAATTTGAGAAAATATTTTCAACTCATATACAAATAACATTCAAATATTAAAATACCATTTTCTTTCAAAATACCATTTTCAATAAAAAAAAATACAACTTTATTTTGAAAACACAGTTTCAATACCAAAATACCCCAATTAAAAAATAGGGTTTTTCAATTAATAGAACATGTACAATTATAATGGAAGCTAAAATCCAAAAAAATTCATGATGATAATAAAATTCAATATAGCCATACATTTACAATAGAACATTCATTTTTCATTTTTCATTTTTCAAAATGTTCCTTTTAAAATAATGTTGGGTCCTAAAATATTCATATGTAAGGATTAAAATAATTCCTTAAATTTGGTTAAGGGTAAAAATAAACCCAAATAAGAGACTAAGAAAATGATTAAGGAATCAAATTTGTGAAGACACGTATCCATGTAGTAAAAATCGCTACATGGACAGCCAATATGCATGGTGTTCCACTGCTTCCTGAAGCACCCCACAAATGAAATTGTTTTTGGGATGAGACAATATGAATGCTTCTTGAAAATGAAACTAAATCATTCATAGGGATGGATGGTAACTTCCTCCCATACAAATGATTTTCCCTTAAAAATTAAATCATTCGTGAGATGAGATGGTACTGCCAGTACCTGCAAACGAAACTAATTTTCTTGTAGGTAAAGAAGGTGATTTTATGCCCCCATGAAAGATTTCCCCCTATGAATGAAATATTTTGTAGAATGGGTGTCCTTGGACTCTTGAAAATAAATCCATGTATCCCACCATAGATGACTGTCCAATCTCGTATCCATTCACATCGTTCTTCTACAAATGAACTAGGAGGGGAAACAAAAAATGAGAGATGAATGATAAGAAGGAGAATAAAAAGTGGAGGATTAGAGAAAAATTGAGAGAGGACCATTGATTCCTAGTAGTTAAACCCACCACATAGAATTAATTAAGAAATAAAAACATTCGTCCATCTACAAAAATAGAATTCCTTAGTAGACACCATTTTATGAGGCACAAATAGATAGCCCCTTTGCGGACTAGAAATCCTCATAGAAAAACACTATAGGTGAGTAACCCTACACCATGTAGAAAAATGAAGCATGGGAGGAACATGATCCCGCCTAGAAAAATTCTACACCGATGGAACCTATCCTCATGTAGAAACATACTATTAATGAAGAACCCATTCTGTATAGCACAATGTCGTGTAGACGGTATCCTCACCCGCGTAGCAATATTATAGGTGGAGGGAACCCCATCCTATATAATAACATTCTATATAGAATGGTGAATCCTAGAGAGTTCTAATATCCACCTCCCATCACTCCCTTCCTTCTTATCATTGGGCCTCACTTTGTCCCCCTCTGCGAGCCAATCTAATGGAATATTTCCAAGGCCTCTCCCAAATCCACCAAACATGTATGATCTGATCATTGGGAACATGACCATTTCCTCTTGAGTCTGTATAACTATGGTTAGTGGAGTCATGTTTGTATCCTCCATGACAATGTGGACCCTCATAATATCTTCAAGTCTATATTCCCATGATGTTGAGGGTCCTGACCTTAGTTGTGATCCCGACCTCGGTGGTGCTCACATGAACCTCCCTATTCTAGGGATTTAGGGGAACCACTGGCCTTTCCCTTAATTGGGGGCTGGTTTTGGTTACTCCTCTCCTCCCTAGGAACCAGTAGGGAATCCTTTCTTGAGTAATCCCCTAGCCTTTCATGTGAGAGTCAACACTCTTTCTCCCCCCCCCCTCAGGGTACGAAAACAAGTGAGGAGATGGTAACTTCAATGAACGTTCTCTCTCCATTTGGGCCTAGATATCATCCACTAGTTTATGAATTTTATCATTTGATCTTCAGACCCACTACTTACTCTTGTTTCTCACACCAAGAATTTCTCATGTTGGATTAGAGCCTAGCAGTAATCATGAAATCCACATGATCCCAAAAACTAAATGGTCACCCTTATAAGTATATACCTAACTATATCCACTCCATTAGGCCTCCTATAGAGTATAATCCCCAAATAAACACCTAATACATTCAAAGAGGCTATATTCCACATAAAGAAGCAAATTCATGGGACTCCAATATGTTATAATACCCAATCATGTCACCTCAAATGGGAATCCCCATAGGTGTAAGCCCTAACTCACCGAACTATATGGGATTTTATTCCTAACTAACTGAGATATGTAGGAATCCAACCTAGAGTCTAGACCCGACACCCAAGTTCACCCTAATATTATTTGGGCCACATTCTTGATAGGATCATATCCACATGGGATACCACATCTTTTTCGGGTCCCTTAGTCCACCTCAGTGTAAGTCCCACACTATCCTTGACCAGGCATCCCATGCCTAGACATACATACCGCATGATGTTAAATTGAATGGTTTGTTCATCATTGAATAGCCATAAAAGAGGGTGTATCCTTTTAAGAGTCACCAAACTATATGGTTTCTGATTCATTTCCATAGGTTACATAGGAATCACATTTTATGGGTTCGATCCCAACATTAAAACAACTTATATCCCCTTGGATGATAGTAAACTTCATAGCACCTGACCGGATGGATAAAAACCATTATCATCCTAATGAATGATTAATGAATATATGACCCATATATGAGTGGATACGTTTATGGATAAACTCATATACATACATCTATCCCTATCAATAAAGAAACTTGGGTACATAATTATGATTCTAAACCCATGAATGTTAATAATTGATCACTAATTCAGGGTGATATATGTCATACATACTTGGGAATGAAAAAAAGGATTCCTAAACATATATTAAATCTATAAGAGAGTCCTGGAATAGGAAATATTTTCCTACAAAAGGTTGTAATGAGCATGAATTCCCATCCTCTTTACCAATGTGAGTTATTAAGTATCATTGGAAAAGTTCCCCATGGTAATCATACCATTGTAAATTTCTTCCCTGAGTCATCATGGATAAGAGAGTTATTGGGTGTTTATGGATCCACAAAAAAATCATTAAGGACTGTTCGAAAATGGTGAAAGACCAATTCTCGTCATACCATTTCATTCATATCCCATGAGATTAACAAATGATTTTCATTGGAAACAAAATGGTGAACCCGATGTGAATCCTTAACCAAGGTGGTAGTGTTACCCTGTACTAGGACCCTTTCGCATCCAAAATGGAAGAGGGCAAAGTGAGACAATCAATTATGCATCTGCCCATGAGATGCAACTTTGATGAGGTTTTTTTATTTTTATTTTCCACATATATTATAGTAGTGTTTCACAAGAACTCTCTTGAATACAATGGAATCTCAATATTTATCACATAAATATGCATTATCCACCATACATGATGGGTCCTCAACCAAACAAAGGATTCCATCAGCCATCCAACGTCATTAACACTGATTTTCAAATGCATTGGTCTAGGATTACCACTAGAATGGAACTCTTCCAACCCTGGAGACAACCCCATAGGCCCTCCAGTCCATAAATTCCCACCATATGTCTCCCCAATGATGGTCGATGGTGTAGAACTAGATGGACCTAGTAGCCATATCAAACCATTTTGAGAGCTTATCCCTATAATGTGATAATGAGTTCCTCCCTTAACTTAGGGAGGCTGATGAAGTGATCACCAGAAAACTCATACCAACAGTACAGAGGTCTCGCTCAAGGGCCCCTGATGATAATCATCATGATCAACACCATAGAAATTAGTATCCTCTCCATGAAGAGGATACCACCCCATAGGCCCCAGAAAAGTCATGCAAACCTGGGTCCCCATAGAAGTTCATAGAGGGTGATGATCAAACAATCCATAAAAATCCATCATCCTTGTTCTTACTAAATAATACCACCAAGTAAATATGGAGGAAACCTACGGTAATATTCATATTCCTACTCACTATTATGAATCCCATCATGAAAATATGACAGAAAATGAGTATATACAAATCCACAGTCACCAATATGAAGCCCGCTGGGAAAAACTATGGAAACCAAAAAGTAGATTAAAAATAATTATCATTCATATCAAGACCCCCGTGAAAATACAGTGGAAATTAGAGGTAGTATCTAGTGTATACCAGTTTTGAATTAGGGGAAGATTCATATCTCTGCCCCACACAAGAGGACTATCAGTATTTACTGGAAGGAAATGGAGGACCAAAGCAGGTAGATATTCCTACTCCAACACCATAATGGTCATATATTCCCATTCCCACTAAGGAAATCTCTCAACACATCTTAGAAATGATGAAGGTTTAGAAAATAATCTTGAACCATATCCTGAAAACATTCCAATATATAATCACATCTCCAGCAATATCTTGGAGTTATGCTCATAACCCCACCTCCTAAAGTGGGATGACTCATCGACACAATGGGTTGGTCACTGAGGAGTATACATGAATATATACTTTGATTCACAAGGTGATCAAAAATATTCCATAATAAATGGACAATAGGATTGGTTATAAATACTCATTCCAATTGTTGGACATTGATTCACTTTGGTGGCCACTCTAGGTCAGGAATATATCCCTTCCAGAATTCCATAAGCTTACCAGTACATCTCAAAATCACCATGGGAGCCAATTCAATAGGCACCCATATATGAAGGTCATCACTTATAGCAAGGGTCCCCTATCACCCACAAGAGAGTGCCTAAAAAATAAATCACACAAATGAAAACTATAAAATTAAGAGAAATATCATAACCCTAATCCACTTGAAGTTGGTGTTCTTGAGTCCATAAAACATCTATCAATGGTGGATAAGGATCCTACTGATTTATTTAAAAATTAAGGAAATGGTAGTATTAGTTTCAAAGTTCCACCCCACAAAATTGTTACCATCATCTCCGGAGGTCCTCCCCATAGTATAAACCATAAAGGCTTCCTTTGTGAGCACAAATTGATTGATCATGAGAACTTATCTCTAGATGAGCATCATGATAGACCTCCTCATGGATAGAAGATCAAATAGTGAGAAGGTTATCCCCTTTATATTTTCTTCTCTAAAGGTCCTCCCTATGGTGTACACTGTATAAATTCTCCCCACATCCAAACATCAATCTATGATGTTAGTCATCTCCATGATGTAATCTACTATGTAGGTCCTCCCCAAAGTGACATTTAATGGAAATAAGAAGGTAATCCCCTTGTTGGTTCAAAAATGAGAAATCCCTCATATTCTATGGTGCTTGGAAATATGGGTACAAACATTCTAGATACCCTATAAATAAAAAGCTTCATCCTTTATCATACAGAAAGTTCCCCAAGTCAATGTTCATCCTCTGAACCACCTAAGAACTATATCCATACCAAGGAGACCCCCACTAGCCCCACTATTAGTGACAAAATAGCCAAGAATATCTCATGTTGGGCTGACCAAGTAGAGGAGTATTTGGAATAATAAAAAAGGATATGTTTATCTTGATAATACATTTTTTTAGGTATGACATACGCATCATGTTTTAGACCTCATCCACTTATTTGTTCAAAATAATAGAGGCATTGTCATAACAATGCATACAAAAAATCTGTCTGAATCTCTAGACAACTCTTCACCACCTAAAAGTAAATTTCTTACCTTAAAATGGGTATACAAACCATGTTAAAATATTTGAAGATCTTCATTGTCAAATCAATTTGGAATCCCTTATATATACATGAAAACTATGATCAGAGAAGAAATGGAAAAGATCTTAAATCATAATTCCCCAATGTATTACATGAGTTGCATCATATAATTATATAATCCTTGACTAGTGTTCATATTTGGGCTGGGGGGAACATGGATATTTGAATTTCACCACATTCCCCATTAATTAGAACCCATTGGAAATGGCATCCTGTAATTTCATCACTCCAATGTGGATATTAATATAACCCCCACTTAGGAAATATGGCACACTCAACATAAATAGGGCTTTAATAATTCTCAAAATATTCAGTTCTGATGAGAGCATTACATCAAAACACTCATGAACCGGGAAACTTAGAACATTAAGAAAGATTCTCTCTTAAGAGAATCCAATCGTTAGGCACTTCTAATGTTCTCATAAGAAAGAAATTCGATTATAGACTTAACATTTTATCTGGATCATGCTTAAACAAGGATGTACAAGGTAAAGTTATTGGTGACAATAGCATCATCTACCATAGTATGGGATCATCCCCAACACATAGGACTGGGGGAATTTTTAACAAAAAATTCCCCCCAAGGTCAAAAATCATGGATCGATGCACAATAATAAGAGAACAGGAGAAACCCAAACCTGTAGATATGGGGGAATTTTTACCTCAACTGTCCCCTAAATGAAAATAATTCTTTTCCCATTTAGGGGGGTGACAAGTTGTGATGTAACCTAGTTCATCCCATATCGAAACCCATTTCCCACAGAATAAATTCATATAACCAAGATGAATAGAGTATCCCTCTAAATCACTCTTCACCAAGAAGCTTAAATAGGATCCCAGAAAGGAAGGGAGAGTTCCATCAAAGGTCACAAACAACCCTCCTATCATTTGACAACTAGTATGATTCCTAAAATTCATTATGCATTGGTAAATTTCATGGAAATTAATCAAGAAGTTGGAATCAAAAATTATACAAACACATAAGAGAAAATAGAGTATAGTTCCACCCAAAATACAATCCACACTGGGATAAATGAAGAAGGTGTGCATGCATAAAACCAGAGAATCCCCTTGAATTTGGGTTCCCCCTACATCAATCCATTACAAACTACTTAGTGAATCTTATACAAGAATAAATTCAATACCCCAAACAATTCATCCCCACCTCTTGAGGAAGATGCGCTCCACATGCTCAATGAAATATTTTCTCAACAAGAGGAATAAATGAAAGAGTTGAGGTGAATCAGTGATGAGTTTCTCTAAGGCATCATTCCTACCTAATACAATCTATGGGGAGAGCCTCAATGTACACTTTTAATATGTGTACCTAAATTGCAAGGGTTCATCACATAGACTAAAAAAGGTCTAGGACATCCTCCCAACTCGATTCCTGGCCCATTTTTTTACCTTGACCTGATTACATATGGATATCAAGATTCCCCTCCATTAAGAATACAACCAGAACGGGCTCAGGTGAACCCTCAAAAGATATCCCCAGTTGGATATCAACCAAAAATAATGGTAGAACTAACACACCATATCCTACCCATTATTTTACCTAACTAAGATACTATTCAACCAAACACTCATCAAGAGATTATTGACACCATAGATACATTGGAAGCTCAATTAGAAGTTATGGAGGATTGGTGTGCCTCCGTGCATTTGAAACGGAAACCTTACCCCGATAGGGTGAGCAACACCCTCCAAATATTAACTTCACTCTAATGTTATCTTATTTGGAAACCTATTTATGATTTATTTTAGATCACCATTTTACTCCACTCTCTCTCTTTTTAAGTGGAGGTTTTATTAACCCTTTTTATGATGTGGGTTTCTAAAAAAAGTATTTTCAAATGTCCGGCCATTATTTACTGAGATAAAGTAAAAATTGTAAGGAAAATTTTTATTAAAGTGGGGGAGAATTTATTACCCTGATATTTTAAAAAATTAACCTATGCTTTACATTGTACAATAAATGCAACACCAAGCTTAAATGGACTATGAAATAATATAATTTTAAATATGACCATTGTAACCTAGCCATTAAATTGGAAGATATGAATAGTATTAACTAATTTATGAAATATATATATATTTACTACTCAATATAAATTTATTGATAAATTCTTATAAAATAATCAATCAAATTTTAGTAAATCATTTTATTCATTAAAACTATGTTTTCTTCACAAATGATTTTTATTGTTTTTTGTAATAAAATATAATAATTAATTTTTAGAAAATTTAGAGAATTTATTTGATAAAATGAAATTAATTTTTTAAATTATAATATAAAAAATAACTTATGGTGTAATTGTTTTATTTTTTTAGAAAATATTTATTTTTCAGTGAATAATAGAAATACCGATTTTTTTAAAACTCTCATTTTTTCCAATAAATTAATTAATTTCAAGTAACTAAGATGATTTTAATTTAATTTAATGTGACAATTTAGTTAAATTTAATCCAATTAATTACATTTTAATCATTTTTATACTGGATTTCAGTATAAGTTTGTTTTTGGGTTTAAAACGGGTTTTTTCTGAAAATTGTCTAAAAGTGCATAATGTTTCTCCATTTTAATTAATTAAAACATCCCCTAATGAGGTATGATTTAAATAAAAATTATATATTATATTTCATTAAATATTAATTTAAATTCATATAATTATTTTTGTTCATATAGTTAATATAAAATCATCTTATACTTGAAAAATACATTTCTTGAAAAACGCTTTTTCATCACATCTGTGGGTTTTATTTTAAAATTAAATTATTCCACTTATATGAATTGAATTTGGTAAAATGGATTAAATATTTTTAATGATAAAAATTTATATTATCTAATAACTTTAACTTATTTTTATCATAATGAATAGTGAGAACAATAAAAATCTTTTACCACAGTTAAGGTGAAAACGAGTTTACCGAGGGTTAAACTAAAAATATAAGAGTCAAAATGACCTAAAAACCTATCTAAAATATATATGTGGAAATATTTAGATATTTTATTTTATAATTATTAATAATAGTACATTTTTTATCCTTTTTTAATGTAAAAAAATTGGGAATCACTTATTTTTTAAAAATTACAAGTGTGTCACTCACCTCACTTATAAAAGGACACCCTCTCTCCTCTCCTCTTTACACCTTAAAACCCTTTTGGTTTGGAAAATAAGTACCCAAATACCTTCCTTACTTCCATACCCACATATTATAATTATTTTTTTGATCATAAATCCATCCTAATAAAGCTTTAGGTGTTAATATAAGGAGGTTGTCTGAAGAATATGTATCGTGCTTAACGAAGCATTTCTATTTTATTTCTTCTTCCACCTCCTTTAAATATTATTAAATTATGATGATATGATAAAAAATTATCTGTAATATACTTATATGTTATTATGTAAATTTAATAACCAAAATCAATCTCTGATCCCATCAAATGGGAAATGGAACCATCATTCGTGTGTATGGAAGACTACCGCCTCATGAACTTATGTAATGTGTTTTTTGATCATCACCTCTTGTATATTTTAATAATGTTTGGTTTATATATATATATATATATATATATATATATATATATAATATTTTTAATATAATTATACTCCTTTAAATATTATATCACATACATATTCTTAATTTACATTCTATGGGGGATACAATAATGTCGCTCGTGTGTACGGTGGACTACCGTCTCGCAAAGCAATGTGATTCATTTCACTAAAATTTTTCATGGAAGGTAATAAGGATAAAGTTAATGAATATATGTGAAATAATTATTATATTTATTAAATATTTATTATTTTTAAATTATAATATACCATTTTATTTCTTACCCTTCCACTTAGTGAAAATGATAACATCATTTGTGCGTACGTCTGGACTACCGCTTCCATGAATCAAAGTGATTATTTTTTTCATCACCACATCACAATTATTATGTATATATGTATATTTAAGGAAATAATGTTTTATTTATGATATTATGATAATTCGATAAAGATAAAATGATAATTAACTTCTTTTTATCATGATTGTTAGAAAATGGAAACGTTATGCTTGCGCGCATACAACCTACTGTCTCCATGGTTGTAAATTAGTTCATTTTTCATAATAATATTTCATGATTGGTTTTAAAATTATAAATTATGTCATTATTATTGTGAAGATTATGGAAACATGAGATCTTTTACCTCACTCAATACACTGATTTTTTTTTTGGAACAATGAACAAAATGTACTCAAAACACCCAATGTGGACTTAACAGATTAGGTATTTAAATATGAAATTAAAAATAAATAAGAAAAAAAATTTAAGTATAAATAATTAAAACTGTAAAATTTTCTTAATAAATAAAATGATTGATATAATTTTATTATATATAATTTAAAGGACATAAATGTAAATTCTAGACTTTAGGTAAGGGACCTCATCTCAATTTCCCTTCATTAAGGCATATTATAATGTTATACACCTAATTTATTTTATATTATGTATATACACCCCTATTTTCATGTAATAAAATGAATCCTTTAAAATTCAGGTCAATTTAAGTTTAAATTTTAATTATTTAATCCAAGTTCATTTTACTTATAATTCACCAAGTGGTAAGGAATTTCATTACTCAATTTATTTTCATTGGGTTATATTACTTATTCATTGTATTTGAAATTCTAAGATTATGTGTGTATTGAATTTTTATTATATTATATTTTATTTATAGTTTTTTATTTGGATTTATAGTTGATTCACATAATTGATTCAATGATTAATTCTCACTTCAATATTATGATCATTATAAGGGTTGCTCATCTCAAATTGTCTTCTTTGGGACATATATTATGTTATAAACCTATATTATTTTATAAGGTGTATATACTACCCATTTTGGTTTTTAATATCATGAATATACTTATTTTTATGATATTTAAAGTTTCATTTGATGTTTTTCTTTCATGGGGCTTTAGATTAAAAAGATACCAAAGTGGAAAAGGCTTTATGATACGATCTTATTTTTAATCATGATTGTTTATACTTGAATTTCAATTGATGTAAATTATTTAATAATTTTCTAATAAACTAGTTTTATTTTACTCCTATATTTATTCATGAAATTATCAAGTAATAATTCATTTTCCTCTCTTTATTACGTAAAATGGTTGAGAAAGTTTTTTTAAGAAAATACAACTTTTTCCCCCTTCGATCGAAAATAATTTTTCTTACAAATACATTTTTTATAAAAATGTTTTCAAATTTTTTTTACTATGACTATTTAATGAAATTTTTACCCATAATTGGATTTTTAAAAAATGTTTTAAAATGAATCTTCCTATATTTTTTCAAACAATGTAATTTTTTACTATTCTTACAAAAATGTGAAAGTAATATTTTGTTAACATACTCAGAGAATGGAATTTTCCATAATAATGAACACTAGATGTTTTAAAACTTTTCTTTAGGATTTAAATTTTATTTTAAATAAAAAATATTTTCACAATGTTTTTTGAATTTTTATTTTTTCAAAGTGATTTTCAAAATTAAGAGTCTATTTTCTATAATAATGTTTTTAATGGCCTTTTAATGGTATTTTTATTCATTAATGAAAACAAACCTTTATGTTACTCACAATCCATTTAGGATATGTGGTATTTATACCATACTTATTCTTTCTAATGATAGATTATTATATTGACATGGAACCCATTTATTTTCCACAGGTGAATCAAGAAATGAAAGAACAATGATTTCTGTTATGTCAAAAAGTTAATGGTTCTAAATGTTTTATTCATGAATGATAATTAGACATTGTCTATGATCATGGGTGATCCTGATATATCTCATATGATGGGTGTTTCCAAATAGAGTAGGGTGATCTCAATATAGATTATACTATTGGTTCACCCAGATATCACTCTAATGCATTAGGTAATGTTACTTGTCTTTATAGTAAAGAAGAAGAGAGTTAATAGAGGGTTTATCATATGAATTTAAACAGGATCCAGTTATTTATGACATGGGTTTAAAATAGGTTATGAATATGGTGTTACAAAGATACCAACACGTTTTCTTTATGATTTATATGAGTATTAAATTTTCCTTTGATCAATATTGACATCACATGGATCATGATTTATTTATTTTTATGAATCCTACCTTAGTTAAAGAATTTTTCCTTGCCATATATTTATTGATCTAGGTTTGATGTGTATGATTTCTCATATATTTTGTTCATTTACTTTTATTATTTCATAATTCCCTTATTCTGATATTATTATCACTAATGAAATTAAATTTTTAATGCTTGTGTTTACCCTTACTAAGAATTTGATCTTTCCCTTCTTAAGTTTTTTTCCCAGGTTATCAAGAATTATTTTGAATGAATTATTTCTAATAGGGTTTCATATAGATGACTATGATGACATAATGTGAAATAATAAAATCAATGTTATGTGGGAGAAATTATCATTTAAATACATGAGTATTATTTATGTAATATTTTTCCTTAATTATCTAAAAATATAAACCTAAAAGGTATTTTAGTATATGATTGATCCAATATTTAATTTTTATGTTGTAAGTTTTGGATGGTTAAATTTGGGTCACCTTCATCGGTATCGAATCCAAAAATGTAAATTTTATGATTTTAGCACTAGATCTGGGAGTAAAGGTTTGGGGGGTTACATGATGGGATTACCCAATTCACTTGATAAATTTATTGATCATGTAAAGGACCTTGGACATGTTGACCTAATCATTCAAAAGCCTCCAAACATTTCAGCTTGATCATGTGAAGGCCTTTAGACATGTATGTCTTGAACATCAAGATACACCCCCTTGAAGTGTCATAATCAACACCATGAAAATATATTCTTGTGAAAGGTTTACTTGATTAAAGTGGTCGGTAATTATTGACTGATCATATGGTCTTTGTTTATTATGTGGTGAAGGGATTACATCATTGA
Source organism: Viscum album (assembly GCA_963277665.1). Taxonomy (NCBI): domain Eukaryota; kingdom Viridiplantae; phylum Streptophyta; class Magnoliopsida; order Santalales; family Viscaceae; genus Viscum; species Viscum album. The sequence continues at coordinate 1,589,289,382 of OY728161.1, read as the reverse complement.
TGACATGTGGTTGGAACATGTGAATCACAAGAGATATTACCGACTTATGTGGATGTCCCCTTTCACCGAATTGAGTTGAGTTATTTGGGTTGATCACCATAAAAAGAGGAATTTATATAGGGGTGGTGATTTCTATAAAAATAATCCTTGGTATAATGAAAAACACACACATACAGGAGTGTAATTTTTGGAGTGAAGGGATAATGTGATCGCAATAACCTTCCACCCAAAAAATATGGTGAGTAACTTAGGAAAAATAAAGAGAATACATTATAAGAGTGTTTATCATGGTATGGAATCATGATCATGCAAATTCCCATGGATATTTCATATTGATCATATTATACCTTTATAGAAAACTAAAGTAAAATCATTATAAAATTTTGAGGTTTCATGCAATAAAAAACTACAAATGATGGGATCATAATATGATGGGAGTTACATTGTTTTACCATGAAAGGTTCATGATGTTCACATGATCAGTTCATTGATCATATGAAGACCTAGAATCATGTTAGATGAATCATGTGAATACCCCTAAACATGTCATATTGATCACACAAAGGACTAGACATGTCATATAGATCACACAAATGGGTTAGGTGGTTCATGTGATTAGTTCTTTGATCATGTGAAGGAACCTAAAGAATTTCATCCTTAATTGGAATACATCCCTATACAAGTAATTTGGATTGCATGGTTCATGTGATTAGTTTATCAATCATGCGAATACCCCTGGACATGTCATCCTTATCATGTGATAGCCCATAGACATGTCATCTGTGTCATGTAACAACCCCCCAACTTGTCACCTTTCTCAGGTATCCACATTTGGACATGTTCCCTAGAACCTTGTGATCCCCCATCCATGAGACTTTGTCTAAGAACCAAATGTATGTGGAGATAATCCATAATGTACTAGGGATATGTACTCATGAAAAAAAAATATCATGTCCTTGAAAGAGGCCCCCTATTCCATCCAAGAAAATCCTATAGACCTCTCATGGTCCCCTCCCATTGTATGTTAGAGGGTAAATGTTGGATACGTAACATGGGAATACACCTTGGTGTAAGTATCTTAATATTCTATTTACCATATCTCATGGGAACCATATTATAACATCCCCTGATTTGGAACACTCTCATGTGACCAAAACAAGTTGGTGATAAGACCTCAAGAATGCCTCCCCATATGCTAAAGGTTGCCGACTAGCAGTTGGGGTGTGATATGTATTGTGGGGAGACTATAACTCTTGGTATGAATTACATGATAGCAGAATAATCCATAATAACAAATATCATAGTAAAAGAAAAATATTGGAAATATGATATAATACAATTGGAAAGTAAAGGAGGAACCAATAAACCAATAATGATAAATCATGTAACAAAAATATGATATGTATATAAATATCAAAATGAATACAATAAAAATAAAATAATTAGTTGACAAAAAATAATACCAAAAGACCCTAGTCATGTACCCCAAGTCAGACTCATCTCCAAACTCCAGATCATCCAATAAACAACAAGAATCAGCAATAATGTCCCTTTCCTATATCCAAACATGCATCCATTTAATCTTCTAGGGTATCAAATAGAGGCCTAAATAGTGTGTGAGTAAAACTTAGTAGATCAACAACACTGTGTCTAAATAAAACTAGAATGATAATAAGTGTAAGAAATAAAATAATAAATAGGTTTATTAATTAATCAATTCATATAATACATTAAAACATTCATCTTCAGTAACATGTTTGAATTTCTATGATCATGTAGAACAATCATGCAAACAATAACCATAAACGGTGTTATAATCACATAAATGGGTATATATCTCTGTATAAGCATTTCATAATCCAATCATAGCTCTATATATAATCATTCTAGCATGTAACTCTGTCCATAACCCTCTATATAATCAATTTAACATGTATTACTAGGAATATCCATTTATATAAACATTTTACAATGTATTACTGGGCCACACCCACTATATAAGAATTTCATTCTCCAGTAAAAACCCTATATGTAATCATTTCATCATAAACCTAACAATTTATAACACTAAGGATATTATAATATCACATAATAATACTTTAATGGTTAATTATGAAAATTACCATTTTTTCAGTCTCGCTTTTATTTATATCTCAATTGAGAAAAATCCATATCAATAATTAAAAATTTATTGCCTATGGGTTTTATGTTAAGAAATCACCAGAGGTCTCATTTCATGTTAAACACACATTAATCCATTATCCAAGTTCTTATTACTCAAATGTTTTCTCACCCAATGGGTATCTATAAGGTCATGCATCAACCATTGAATCTAAAGAATCCAAAAAAAATTCCAAACCATTATTTACCTTTAATAAATGAATAAATTAATTAGAGCATGTGTTACATCATTGCAATAAAAATATTTCATATACATCATAATTAAATAGACCATAGGGTTAGGTTTAGACCACCTACCTTTAACTGGAGATCAACGAAAAGATTCCAATGGAAAATGATATTAAGGATGAAGGAATATAGTATTTTAAGAAGAACCTAGATCAAACTAGGTCAAGATAAAAATCCAAAGAAATCCATGTTCAATATATTTACACTGAAATAGAGGAACTATGGGAGAGAAGAGAAACCTAAGTAGAAACACTCACCAAGGATCGGATGTGTAATCAGGACATCCAAAATGAAAAGGGGAGTCCAAAATTTCCTAGAAATTGCCTAGGTCTGAGAGGAGGAATTGTTGCATTTAAACCATGAAAGAATCGTACACACGATTGGATTAAAAATATTGGGGCTGAGGATTACATGGTATGTAACCCCTTCAAACTGTTTATTTATAAATTAAATAGACACATTGAAAAATGAATCTCCTTGTGTTGATATTTATCTCAATTCATTATGTGTGACAACTTCATGTCATAAACCAATTCATGATATGTTTCGAGCATCAGTTACACATCATGTAACATATACATGGCGTGTAATTTTCCATTGGACAGTTTTCATCCCAACTTCTGTGAAGGTGTCTGATCCACCTCTAAACCATTCCAAACACAGGAAAAACCCTCATAAGACTATTTAACACATTTATAACTAAACTCCATTAATTAAAATGAAAATAAATCCCTGAAATTTGTGTCATTTTCCCTAAAAAAGTATCTATGCCTCTGAACAAGACTCATTCAACAAGGTCTAATGAAAAACTCAATGAGAGACATACCTAAAAAAATTCAGGATCCTACAACCATGCCACCATATAATAGCTCATCCCCAAGTTACTCCAAGAATCACCATGGGGTCCAGATGAACAATTTTATCCATTGTGCTCTCATATTAGACTCTCTATCTCAGGTCTCCTCCTGAACACGCCCATGCTTCCTTTTCACTCAAAAAGATATATAGTCCTACTGCAAAGATACTTCTCACCATGGTCCACAATACTTATTGTATTCTCCTTACAGAATGAATTAGTATAAAGCTTTATGTCCTGAAATTCTATTACATAAAAAGGGTTGGGATAATATCTCTAAATTTGTGACATATGATACATGTCATGCATATAACTATAGTGCTATGGAAAGGCTAATTAGTATGCCACTTGACCTGTCTTATCCACTATCTCAAATGGACTAATAGACTTGGGTTCTAGCTTCCCTTATTGCCTGATATAGTTTTGATACAACCTAGGTGACACCCAATGGAAAACACAATGACCAACCTTGAACTCTAGAGGTTGCCTCTAATGGTCATCATATGATTTATTCCAAATCTACACAGTCAATAACCTACTTCTGATCAGGTGAACCTGCTCAGAATTCTCCTATATGAGACCAAGACCAATGAGTAAAGACTTACCTTCCTCTAACCAACATAGAGGCAAATGGAATAGCCTTCCATACAAGGCCTAAAAATGTTTTATCTAGATATATTACTAGAACCTATTATTATATGAAAAATCCATGATTTCCATATGATTCTCCCATGATCCACCAAAATCCAAAACACATGCTCATAACATATCCTCTAGAACCTGAATAGTTCACTCATATTGATCGCCATTCTAAGGATGATAGCGTGTTCTCAAAAGAACATTTGATCCTAGAGCCTTATGAAGACCCTGCCAAATCCATGATTTAAAAGGAGTATCTCTATCAAAAATGATACTCCCTAGAACTTTGTGCAACATAAATATCTTGTGCATTTACAGACTACCTAGATCATCAACAGTGAAGGTCTCCTTGATAGGAAAGAAGTGGGATACCTTCATCATTTGATCCACAATCACCCATAATGAATCACTATTATGGGTTGTCCTGGGTAATCCTATCACAATGAACATAGTTACATCATCCCATTTCCACTATATAATTATAAGATACTACAACAGCTCATTTGTCCTCTGATGCTCAACTTTCACCTCCCGGATGATGAAAAACTCACCACAAATCATGATACCTCTTTATTCATTACTAACCACCAGTACTATCTATGGAGATCATTATACATCTATTTCAATCCAAGATGTACCAGCCATTTAGAATCAAGAAACTCTCTCATAAGATCCTTGCACAATCCTATAGAAACCCATACTTGGCTATAGAAAATAAGATATTTTCTACTGCCAAGATACTATCCTAATAGTGGATCCCTTTCATATAAGTTGTCTCTTAGATCTAAGATATTCAGATCAGATAACTGGTATTTTTTGATTTGGTCCAAAATAATGCATATAATAGATATCGAAGTCAGATCTAATCATCCTTGAGACTCTTGAAAATCTAGATTCATGCCTGAACAGAGTTTCGTCATCTTCTACTCATCAGAAGACTCCCAAACTGCCTTTGTTTTCATATTTTAGCTCAAATCATTGGAAATGAATTTTCCCTTTCCTAATTTATGATCAAACTCAAATTAGAAAGAACATAGATAATATTCCCACCTCCTATACCAAATTTTTAGGTCCCACTAAGGAAAGATGTATTTGATGATATTAGGGTCCGTTTATACCACAAAACTCTCACCATAAGATAGTGTCTCTAAAATATTACGGCATTTAAAATCATATCTAAATCCAAATAGTGATTAGGGTAATTCCTCTCATGAGTTCTCAGGTGTCTAGAGCTATAATAAACCACTAAATCATCCTACATTAGAACTAATATGAGTCTAAATTCAGATATATAACAGTACACAATGTATACCTTACCCAATAAAGGTAAAGTGAGTATAGTTGTTGAGGTTATCCTGAAAAATATCTCTCACAAGTATCTGAACAAACAAACTTCACTCCCTTCTTGATCAACCCTAATATCAGTGTAACCAAATGGGAGAAGTCCTATATAAAGCACTGATAATAACCAGCTAAACCTAGAAAACTCTGAATCTCAAAGTCATTCCTAGGAAAATCCCACGATACCATGGTTGAAACCTTCTATGGGTCCACTAATAATACTTCCTTATAGATGACATGGCCTAAGGAGTGTATTTTATCAATATAGAAACTTTATTTGGTTAGATTGGTGTAAATATAATGCTCTATCAATGTACTCAAGATGATGTTAAGATATTTGGCATGATCATCTACTGACTAGAAGTACACCAAGATATCATTGAAAAATAACCATGAACCAGTCCAAAAAATGATGAATTATTTGATTAATCAAGGCCAGGAGTACCATTGGTGCATTCGTCAAACCAAACGGAATCACTATAAACTCATACAAGACATACCTACTCCTAAAAGTAGTATGAGGTATGTCTGATAGTATCACCCTCAACTTATGGTATCCAGATCTTAAATATATCTTGTAGAATATATTGGAACCTATCAATTGTTCAAAGAGCTCATTAATGCATGGAATGGGTTATCAGTTCTTTCTTATCATCAGATTCAATCTCTAATAATCCACACATTAAGTGTAAGGTACCATCAGCCTCATTGGAGAACAGAATTGGAGAACCCCATGGAGACTTAATAGTCTATATGAAACCATTAACTTCTAGATCATACAACATAACTTTCAACTCTTGAAGCTCTGCTAGTTCCATTCTACAAGGTGAGATAGAAATTGGATCTACTCTCGAAACCAACTCGATCGTGAACTCAATTTTCCACTTAGGAAGTAATCTATAGAAATCATCAAGAAATACATCTTGAAAATGGTTTACTAATGGATAAAAATAATCTTGGTGCATTACACCATCATTCAGAATAGGGCTTGCTATCTGACCCATGAGACAGTCCAATTTTTACTAAATTGGTCTTGTACAACCATCCTGAATATCCCACTCACCCTAGTGTGAATATTTGTACCCTTATAGAGATATAAAGGTAATTATCCTCCAATAATAGTTAATATTATTGTGTTATATTACTAACTAATACATACTAATAATAAATTCGAAACCTATCATTTCTAGCACAAACGATTCCCATAAGAAATACCAACTATCGATCTCTAGAGAAAACTCCTTGAAATGTTTGATATTCTTTGACTCCACTACCAGCGGTGTTTTGATGGTCAAATCACCATGAAAGCCTTCCAAAAACAAGCCCAAACTATTTTCAAAAGACCAGATAAAAAGAAATGTGATGCTCTTATATCAAAAAAATTCAAGCAAGGGTAGATGATATAGGAAGCTACCAGGTCATGCATTCACCATATCCAGAGTTGTCTGTATAATGTGAAGTCAACCAGCCCCTCTTTCCTAGGTTCTATCTTGACTCCCCTGAGATATTCCCTCTACCTAGTACTGTCATTCCTATATTGCAGTTCCACATCCCCTGACTCAACTTGAACATCTTGTGGAACACCAGCTACCTATCTGCTGAGGAGTAGCTAAGTCCTTCCGAGACTCTGGTACCTATCTTTTTCCTCTTCTAATGATATTTTATGAGAATTTATAATAAAACTTATAAATATGGTTCATCCTACCACAAGAAGGGAACTCCAAAATGGGGTATGATCACTATGGATTCTTGTGGCCCAACTTTTCACACTGATAGCACTACAATAAAAAACAGTCTGGGGATGGATTCCCACTACCATGAATTTTCTGTCCTCTATTTTATTGGTGGAAACTATCATAGAGGTGCCTCTTTATACCAGAATAAGAGCTCTAAATTCTTCTTGTTGAAACAGAATGTATGCTATTAGGGGCCTCTATCAAATTCCCTTCCTTGATGAGTGTATAATTTATCACGTCTGAAAATATAGTCAAAAAACATTCATCTTTGACCTTATATGATATTAAATCACATCCTAAAAATGTATCACCATGAAAATATCATTATCAGCTAAATATATCACAAATCACTGAAGTTTGGTGAGACATTCAGTCTAGTTCATCACTGACATGCCCTCCTGTGTCAGATGTATGAACTTGTGAGCCTTCTCATCCCTCAATGTATCTAGATGGAAGTGGATCAAGAACTTTTCCTATAATTCCTTTCAAATTAACTCATCCTTTTTCTCATCCTTCTATATAATATCCCACCAATTCTTGGAAGGTCCACAGAGCATATACATAGCAGGCTTTACCCTCATATCTATAGGTGTATCAAGATGCTTGAAGATCATCTAGACTGACTCAATATAGAACTCAGTTTCTTGGGGGGCTCCCTCCCCAATGATTGTAGGTAGATTCTAAATATGAAACTATCTCATCAACTTAGACATTGAAGGCAAAATGTAAATATTATCACTTTTCATGGATCGCATAACCCTCAGGAAGTTGTCACGAAGCTAAATATCCATCTGATCATTAGGATCTATTAGAATCTTTGGATTAGCTACGTTAAGAGAGTGTTGATTACCACTCTCCTAACACTTATCTCAAAGATGATAAGGAAGCATTTTCTTTACAAGATAAACACACTCCTTAGAACACTTTCTATAACAATAATGTCAGCCTCAACTTGTGATAGTAAGAGTGAACCACTTATCATGGTCTCTCTAAACATGGATCACAAGTATTTTATCATGATATATTAGTTAATTTCATTACATTTAGATAATATAATAGATATCTCATATCACATCTTGAATAGGTAAGTATATAACACAAGAAATAAATATATCCCTATCATAAACAATGAATGTCAATATATATCCCTATGTGCCAATCATGATTCATATATACTCATATCACGCCATGTCGGGCCACGAGTAAAAATATAAAGAAAATATCATCATGAAAGAATAACATCGCACAACATGTGATTTGAACAAGGTGAAATAACATCAAATGTAACAAGAGAATAGCATAAATTACAATCACATCCCTCGAAACTCAAACTTTACCTCATCCATGGGTTAGCTACTCCTACGCACAAGCCCGTTAATAAGTACCAAAACATCCTAGTCTCCTTTTTAACTTTAAAAAAAATAAAATAATATAAAATAAAAACCTACTCCTTTTATAATAATTCATAACACTCACTGATTTGGCACTCTCTCATAAGGAAAAAACATGTTGGTTATAATACCACAAGGGCACCTCCCCATACGCCAGAGGCTTCCAACTAGAAGCAGGGGTATGATATATATATATATAGTGAGGAGACTATACCCCCTCGTATAGAGTACAACATAGAATAATAATATATAATAATAAATATAAGAGTAATAGAAAAATATCGGAAACATGATATAATACAACTGGAAAGTAAATAAGAAACCAATAAACCAATAATAATGAATCATATAATGACAAGATGATAGGTATCTAAATTTCAAACTAAAAACAATAAAAATAAAAAAAAATCCTAAAAGTCTCTAGTCTTAAAACTCAGGTCGGACCCATCTCCAAACTCCATCCCATCCATCAAACAATAAAAATCAGCAATAAGGTCTCTTTCCCTTGTCCAAACCTGCATCCATGTAATCTTCTCGGGTACCAAACACCGTCCTGAATAGGGTGTGGGTAAAACTTAGTAGGTTAAAACCACTCTGTCTAAAAAAATCAAGTATGATAATATGTGTTTGTAATAAAGAAATAAATAGGTGTATTAATTAATCAATTAATAAAATACATCAAAAAACCCCTCTTTAGCACCATACCAGAATGTCTCTGAGCATGTATCATAGCCATGAAAACCATAACTATAAAATATGGAATAATCAAGAAATCAAGTATAGCCCTATGTATAAACATTTCATCTTCTAGGAATAGCCTTATATATAACAAGTTCATCATTTAACACTGGAAGGAACCTACTATAAGCATTTCATAATGTATCACTGGGCATAGCCCACTATATAAGCATTTCAGCATGTATCACTAGGCCACGCCCACTATATAAACATTTAAGTCTTTGGGAAAATCCTTATATATAATAATTTAAACATGAAATAAAAAAAATCATAACATCAAGGATATCACAATATCACACAATAATCCTTAATGGTTAATTATGAAAATTACCATTTTTTCAATCTCACTTTCATTTATATCTAAAATGATCAATAGGAATATCAATAAGAAATAATTCATCGCCTAGGGATTCTATATCAATCAATCATATGAGGTCTCATGTCATAATAAACATACTTTAAACCATTATCTAAGTTCTTATTACTCAAAGGTTTTCTTACTCAATGGGTATCTATAAGCTAGATCACATCAAATATTGAATCCAAAGGATCCAACCAATATTACACACCATGGTTTACCATTAATCAATGAATAAATTTATTAGTGTATATGTTATGTAATATCCCATCTGTTTTCCAGATATGAATCTTTTAAAAAATTTGGTCAATATGGGTTGCCTTTGTTTTAATTCACAAAAAATGATTTATCAACAAATTTTTGTTAAATGTGTTAAAGGCCTTAAATACTAGATAACATCTTGGAATATTCAATTAAATATTTTGGGAGTTTGACACTGAGTTAGTGGGATATTATAAGACCCTAAAAGTCTTAGTGAAGACTAAAAAAATAATAAATATAATATATTATGCACACACTTTTTATTAAAAATAATTTAATAACACCAAAATGGTGTGTTGTATGGGAAATAATATATGATCATTGTGTTTGAAACAAGGTGTTTACCATGGGTGGGGTATACTATTTGTAATAATTATACATTTGGATGTCTTTATCGTGAAAATAACCTTTTTAAATTTAATTGATTTTTAATACATTTTTTCAATATTAAATAACTAATATCTTTAAAAATGTGTGTTATATGGGAAATATAATACCACCATTGTGTCTGGAATAGGGTGTTTACCCTTGGTGAGTTATAACATTTGTAAGTACCGGAATTTTGGACATCTCACTTGCGAAAATAAGATTATTTTGAAACATTAATGGTGATAATGTTGAAACATATTTAATAATAATAATAATTTTTTGTTACTATTATTATATTTAAATTAAGACAACAGGTATTTTAAAATTTACTTTGCAGATAAAAATAATATTAATAATAATTAGTGTATTATTATTATTATTACTATTATTATTATTATTATTTAAAAAAAATGAATGGAAAAGTACATATGTAATTAAATATTATTTTTCACTTAAATGATGAACAATGTTTCACCATGTGTGAATATTTTTTGTTCATCAATGTAATAGTGGTAAAATTATTAGTCAATACTAAATAAATTAAAATGTGGGGTTAATATTACTTTATTAACTATTATTGACATTTACTAAATGTCGTTGGTGAAACTTTAATAGTGAAAGATACTTTATAATAATAATAACAATAATAGTTATTATTATTATTAAATTGAGAAAACAATTGTTGTCAAAACACTATTTTAGTCATAACTCTTTCGTATAGTGTTGGATTGACATGCCATATGCGGAAGCATGACCCAAAAATTGATGTGGTAATTTCAATAAAAATGTTAAATATTTAATTCAGGGACATGGTATAGGTCCATGAAACTCCCAATATGATGGTGGGTTGACTCATGAAATTAATAGGAGTGATTAATAAATAACTGATGCAATTAATAAATGTAACTAAATTAATTGATGAAAAAGTATTATAAATTGGATTTGGGTGACGTGTATGGTATGGGTAGGAATCCCATTATTTCTGACACCTATCCCCTCTCATACTCTCTCTCTCTATTCTATTTTATTTTATACTTCTAAACTTCTCTCCTCAATATCTCATTTGATATTGATCGGATTGATGTGTTGTTAATTCCATTGGATTTGTATCGATGAGTAGAAATTATTCCTCATATTTTTTTTGAAGAAGGAAAGTATTATTTGTCCTGTTATCTAATTTCTGGTTGGTGTGTCAATGATTATGATAATAAGGTCATGAGGAGGTGTATTGAACCACATAGGGTGGTTTATCATTGCCGTTGACATCGACGACCTTGAGGTAGGTGGTCTAAAGTTAAAATTTCATAGTCTTGATTAAAATTATGTGTATGTAATTGTAAAATTTGTATTAGATATTTATAATTACTTTCTTGATTTAATTAATTAATTTTTTAGTGAATTAATTAATTAAAAGATATGTGAAATTTGGATATTGGGATTTTAGATCATGAATAATTACTTGTTAAATTAGTTATGAGATATAGAGATTGTTGATTTTATATAATTAATTGTACAATTAATTATGGGATATTGATGTTATTAATTGAATAATTAATTCGTGGATTAATTGTAATACTATGAAATTGTGATTCGGATAGTTAATTTTTGAAATTAATTACAGATTTATTGATATTATTGAACATGATTAATTAATTGTAGTATTAATTAATAGGAATGGTTAGGATTATGAAATTTTGATTTGGTATAATTAATTGTTGAATTAATTATAGCGAGTTAGAGATTATTGAAATTGAATAAATATTTGAAAAAATAATTATTTTTATATTGAAGTTGTTGAATAAGGATAATTAATTGTAGAATTAATTATTAGAGATAGTTATGATTATAAGATTGGTTGAGATGGAACAATTAATTGAGAAATTAATTGGTGTGGTTGAATTAATGGAGATAGAATAATTAATTGATGAATTAATTAGTGATATTTAATTTTTTTAGATGGAATTAATTAAATTATAAATTAATTAATGTGTGTATTATGATTATTTAATTATTGAATTAAATTAGGAGATTAATTAATTAGTGAATTAATTAATTTGAGCAATGAGATTGTTTAATTTTTGAATTAAATAAATGGTTTAGTTAATAAATGAATTAATTAATGATAATCAATGTGATTAGTTAATTTTTGAATTAAATAACAAGATTAATTAATTTCAAATTAACTAATACGGGAAATGTGATTATTTAATTATTAAATTAAGTAATGGGATTGATTAATTGGAGAATTAACTAATGTGATTAAAGTGGTTAGTTAATTATTGAATTAGATAATGAGATTAATTAATTTATAAATTAATTTGTGTGAGTTATGTGATTATTTAATTGTTGAATTAAATAAAGGGATTAATTAATTGATGAATTGATTAATGTGAGTAAAGAGATTATTTAATTATAGAATTAAATAATGTGATTAATTAATTGATGAATTAATTGATATGAGTAGATTGATTATTTAATTATCGAATTAAATAAAAGGATTTATTAATTGGTGAATTAATTAATGTGAGTAAAGTGATTATTTAATTGTTGAATTAAATAAAGTCATTAATTAATTGATTGGTTAATTAATGAAAGTGATGAGATTATTTAATTATTGAATGAAATAAAAGGATTTATTAATTGGATAATTAATTAACATTATTGACCTGATTAGTTAGTTGTTGAATTAACTAGTGGAGTTGATGTGATTAGTTAATTGTTGAATTAACTAGAGTAATTGATGTGATTGGATAATTTTTGAATTAACTATAGTAATTGATGTGATTGGTTAATTGTTGAATTAACTAGATAAATTGATGGGATTAATTGATGGTTGAATTAAATATTGTTATTGTTTTGATTATTTAACTATTGAGTTAACTAATGGAATTGATTTGTTTAACTAATTGTTGAATTATCAATGGATTTGGTGTGCATAATTAATTATTGAACTAATTTTGAATTAAATAATGGTAACATGGTCATTATAATCTGTGATGTTTGAATGGTAACATGGTCATTAAACATGAATTAAAGGATGGTAATATGGTCATCCAAATTTTTTCATTAAATGAATGGTAACATGGTCATTAATTTTTGAAATAAGGATAGTAACATGGTCATCCTAGTTGTGTAATTAAATGAATTGAAACAAGGTCATTCATTTGTGAAATAAGGATGGTAACATGATCATCCAAATTGTGCAATTAAATGAATGGTGACATGGTCATTCATTTGTGAAATAAGCATGGTAACATGGTCATCCAAATTGTGTAATTAAATGAATGGTAATATGGTCATTCATTTTTGAAATAATTATGGTAACATGGTTATCCAAAATTTTTTATTTAATAAATGGTATCATGGTCATTCACTATGAAATAAGAATGGTAATAAGGGTACTCTAATATATGGCCACACATTAGAATAATTCAAACTCCATTATGAGTCGAAGTAGGCATTAAGATATGCTATTACCTAGGGAACACTTCGGGTTCCGAAATGATTTGAAGCTAGTATTGAGGTACAGGTGTCCTCGGGAACCCTAGAGTTAATGTAGTTAAATAGAGAATATTTAATAATGTGATAAAATTTTTATTTTTTCATTATAATTATTATTATTACAATTGCATACACTATTATTGAATATATTTGTTTTAGTTGTCATTGGTGGTAGCCTACTGAGTTGTATTCACAGTCTACTCAAGCTGCCTGATCAGTAACTGAATAAACTGTTTTTTTATAGGTTAAGGGAAAGGGCCTTGTGTTAGATGGTAGATTTTATATGGAGCATGGTAAGGGAACCAAACTTGGTTTCGGATCCTCTTTTTAGTTTTTAGTGTCCTTACATTTGAGTTTGTGTTCAAAAAATGGAACGTACATAGCATAGAATATTTACTATTTAGTTTTGATTCTGTATTTTTAGTTTTGGTTATCTTATAAAATTGGTTTTATTATGGTTATATATATTCTTCCTCTATATTTTATTTATTTTCGTTGGTTTATTACCTTGATAAAAGAAAAAAAATGGGTATATTCTCCCCATTATTGACTTATCAGACCATTGCTGCTAGTCGGTAGCCTCTAGCATATGGGGAGGCATACTTGATGTCATGTGAAGAACCCGCTCTGGGAACCATTACGTGGCACCCGGGTTGGGATGTTACAAAGTGGTTTCAGAGGTCCATTTTTATTTCTTCTTCTTTTTATTAGTTTTTGGGGAAAGGTATATAGGATACTAGGAAGATTCAAGGAATGGTTATGAACTCATGTATGGGAGTATTTATCCCTTGTATAGGGGGAAATTCAAGTACCTAGGGTGGGATTTTTTTTATTACGATTTGTTGTTACAATTGAATAATATTTCACCTTGGGTGATGCACTTGTTTTGTGATGTGTTTGTTGTTTTTGAAATTTGTTTAGATTGACTTGTGGCCCCGAATGGCACGAGAGTTGAGTCATCATGCATCATTCAAAGAACTAAGGATTATTTTGTAACATGCATCATTATAGGAATGCATGGGAAAATGGTTTTTGGGAAAGTTTTTGAACTTAAAATATTTTTCTTTACTTGTTAAATTAAAATAAAAAGGGTGCCTAAAATGAAATTGAAAAAAACTTGTAAAATTATTCAAGATGAGAATAAATGGGTGTCTAAATAAGAAAAATTTAATAATGAGATGGATATGATTAATTCTTTGTTGTATTAATTAATAATAAATGATGTGATTAATTAATTGTGGAAATTAATTAATGATAAAGTGATTACGCTTGTTAACCAGAACCTAGGTGCAGGATGGTTAAGAGTATTGATAGTGCCTCAGTTTTTACCGTGTGGTGGGGAAAATGGGGGGAAACTTGATATAGTTTTTTGTAAATACCTCTTTATAATTGAGTTAATGTTGTGAAATGATAATCCTTTGTCTTATTAATTTACTCTTTGGTGTGTTTGAACCATGGTCGTTCTATGATGGAAATAGAGTATGGTTGTTTTTTGTTTCTAATACTCTTTAGAAGTTCAGGAATGTTTCTAGGAAATGGATCATACAGTTCATGAGGGAAATAGTAATGAAGGTGTAATTGTTTCCCATTGTTTCCCAAATTTTTTGTTCCAAAAATTAGAATATGAAGAAATTTGTTTTTTGAAAAGTGAGTTGTGCACAAGATTGAAGGGTTTTTAGAAACTTTCATGCAAGGCTTAATTTGGGATTAGTGCATCAAATATGGTAAAAGAAAAAAGTGAACGCAAGTCTTAAATGTGCAAGAAAGATGAGGTTTCACGGAATAATCTTACGCACCTAATGTGAAGTCAAAAGGGGTTTTACACGCTCATGAAAAATCTTGTGTGCACCAACAAAGATGCATCAGAAACTTACACGCAGGGTCATCGAGGTCTATAAATATGCGGCTACCCCATGGAAGAATTTAATAATTTTTCAAATGAGAATTTGGTTGCTCATCAGAGAAAAATATATGCGTGTTAAATAATTTAATAGAGTTAATATTGTGCGCAAGGTGTTCCTTTATTCTGAATTGAAAAAGTGAACCCTTCGGTGTAGTTGCATGAAAGATAAGGGCTGCATAGAAAGTAGGTGTTGTGTGAAAGTCAAATTGCATGAAAATTCCCAAATCTTGCTTGCAAGTTGAGGTATTGCATGTATTTGTGGTGTTATGCTTCTGGTGGGATTTTAAATATATGGTTTGTGAGATCAGTGCCTTCAAGTACATCAATTTAGGACTTCGATGCAAGTAGGGTCTCATGTTGGACTAAGACAAAGACTTCAATGAAAATCTGTTGAAGAGACTCTCAGGTCACTAAACTGAGTAAGACTTCTCCCAGGGCAGTGATCAAGGGAGAGTTGACGGAAGTTTTTTTAGGGATGCAGTGAGATATCCCTGAATTATTGTAAATGTATTGTGTCTAGCATAGAGTGATTGTGACTGAACTCTTGAACTCCACAAGTAGTTAAGATTAGTGGATTTTGGTATGACCGAAACACTATTGGCGTATGCCTCTTAAAAGTATACCATTATGGTGAACCAAGTAAAAGTGTTGGGTGGTATCCTTTCATGTGATTGTTTATTTTCTATTCATATCCATCATATAGGTTTAACGCATTCCTACCAACGTGGGAACAAGATCCATAGCTTTAAAATAAAAATTTGACACCCTGATTCACCCCTCCCCTCTCAGGGTGTCAAATTTTAAGAGCTTAGTTGTGAGTTGTGTGAAAGACCATTTGGTTTTGGATCAGTGTGGTGATACATTTGTGGGAAGGGAAGCGTAAGACTTTGGACATGTTAAGGTGTTTCTGAAATGGGAGGTAACATCAGTGATGGGGTATTGGTGGTGGTGTTTTTTGATGACTTCTTAGTATAATTTTAATTAGTGAAAATCATGTCTCCTACCTTGAAATCATCCCTAGTACACTAATAAATATCTAGATCTATTCCTAACTAAATTAATGTGTTTTGGTTGGATATGGGGCCCCTTGGTGGTTGTGATTATGAATCAATATATATGTGGGGCTGATGGTGCAAGTTAAACCATTGGTGGTTTACAAATCAGGTTCTTAAGAGGGACTGGAAGTCGATGAATACTATGGGACATGGTCTATGGTGGATGAGTTATTTGACAGTGTGATGTTAATGATGATCCTAAGGTAGAATTTGATATGTTAATAGTAGGATTGTTGAGTAATACCATGAGATTAAAATGGTGGCATCATAATGAAAATGATGATCCTATAAGGTTTATGTTTATATTTCTTGGAGAGAAGTTAGGTGAGCCTTGGGGTGGTGGATGTACGTCCTTTTTAGGTAGTTTTTTATGGTAAGGCTAAGTGCCAGTTTTGGATGGTTTCTTATGGTTCTTGGGAATAGTGAGTTGGGAAATGTGTTAGGTATGTTGTGGATTTTGAGGTTAATACTGATGCATTCTTTTAGGAGCATCTGAAACATGTGTTGGAAAGTAGTGAAAATGTGTTGCAAGGGAAGATTGTGTGTTAGTTTGTTTATTATGGAAAAATGGATGAGATAGGGAAGAAACATGAGAAAGAAATAGATAAGAGGGCACAATAGACCGGGCTGCTTTGACTTGGAAACTTAGAGGTGATTGAGAGTAAAACTCAAGGATGAGCTATTATAAGGTGGTGAGATTATAAGATCCTATCCTTTTTCCAAGTATAACTCTTTTAAAAAAAATTGAGAATATGGGTTTTCCTTGTTTTAATTCACAAAAAATGATTTATTGAAGTTTTGATAAATGTGTTCAAGTTCTTAAATACAATTTAGCATCTTGGAATATTTAATTCAATATTTTTGGAGTTAGACACTAAGTTAGTGTGAGATTCTAAGGCCCTAAAAGTCTCGGTGAAGACTGAAAAAAATATTAAATATAATATATTAAGCACACAATTTTTATTCCAAATAATTGAATAACTCAAAAACAGTGCGTTGTATGGGAAATATGATACCACCATTATGTCTATAACATAGTGTTTACCCTATACGGGATATAATATTTGTAAGCATCGGATGTTTGGACGTATCGCTAGTTAAAATAACCTTTTTATATTTAACTAATTTTTAATCCATTTTTTGAATATTAAATAACTAATATCTCTTAAATTTTTCATTTTATAGTAAATTTGAGACCACTGTTGTGTTCGTAATAGGTTTTTTACCCTAGGTGGGGTATAAAATTTGTAAGCCTTGGATGTTTGGATGTCTTGCTCATGAAAATAAACTTTTTTATATTTAATTAATTTTTTAATACATTTTTCAAATATTAAATAATTAATATATCTCAAACAGTGCTTCATATGAGAAATATGAGACCATTTTTGGTTCAAAAATGGGGGGTTTACCCTAGTCAGGGAATAACTTTATATGCAATGTGTGCTTGATGTTATTTAATTTTTAAGTTAAATAATTAATTTTATTAATTTAATAATTAATCCAAAATTAATTAAATTAAATTAAAATTTGTTTTTTTTCATTGAGACATCTTCTCCAATGGTGCGTGAAGTAATTTTTACACACGGGGTGTTTTAAAATCTTGAATTTTATACCATTTTGACTAATTTAAAACATAAATATCATTAATGGGGAAAAATTAAACATTTCATCCATTAAGATTTGGATGAAAGCGAAGATTATTTTGAAATTTTAATGGTAAAAATTCTGAAACATATTTAATAATAATAATAATTGTTTTTTTCACTATTATTATTTTTAAATTATCACAACATGTATTTTAATATTTACTAGAGAGATACAAATAATACTAATAATAATAAGTGTATTATTATTATTATTATTATTATTTTAAAAAAAATGAATCGAAAAGGACATGTGTAATTAAATATTTCTATTCGCTTAAATGATGAACGACAATTCGCCATGTGTGAATTTTTTTTTTGGATCAATGTAATTGCGGTGAAATTATTAGTCAATTCTAAATAAATGAAAATGTAAGGTTTATGTTAATTTATTAACTATTATAGATATTTAATGAATATTGATGGAAAAACATTAAAGGTGAAAGATACTTTATAATAATAATTATTATTTTTATTATTATTATTAAATTGAGAAAATAATTTCTTTCAAAACACCATTTCAATTGTAACTCTTTTGTATGGTGTCGAATTGACATGTTGTGAGTGGTAGTGTGACCCTAAAATTGAGGCAGTTATTTCAAAACCAATGTTGAATATTTAATTCAGTATTGTGGTAAAGGTCTATGAAACACTAAATATGATGATGGGTTCAATCATTAAATTCATAAGATATATTAATAAATAACTAATGTAATTAAAAAATATCACTAAATTAATTGATGAAAAAGAATTATAAATTGAATTTGGATTGGCGAACATGGCATGGGTAGGAATCCCATTATTTATGACACCTCTCCCATCTATTACTCTCTATCTCTCTCTTATATTTTATTTTATTCTTCTAAAATTATCTCATCAATATCTCATTCGATATTGAACGGATTGATGCGTCGTCAGTTCCGTTAGATTTGTATCGATGATTAGAAATTATTCCTAAGATTTTTTTTTGAAGAATGAAAGGATTCATTGGTGTGTGATCAAATTTATGGTTAGTGTGTCAATGCTTACGATAATAACTCTATGAGGAGGTGTATTGAACCACACAAGGTGGTTTATCATTGCCACTGACATCGATGACCATGAGGTAAGTGGTCTAAAATTTAAATCCCAAATTTTTTATTATAATTATGTGTATATAATTTTAGAAGTTCTATTAGATGTTTAGAAATTTTATTCCTTATTAAATTAACTAATTTTTTAGAGAATTAATTATTTAAAAGATATGTGAAATTGGGAAATTGGTATTTTAGATCATGAATAATTAATTATTAAATTAATTCTGAGATATCGAGATTATTGATTTTAGATAATTAATTGTATAATTATTTATTGGATATTGATGTTATGTATTGAATAATTAATTGGTTAATTAATTATGAGACTATAAAATTGTGATTTGGATAATTAATTATTGAAATTAATTATAGAGTTATTGAGATTGTTGAACATGATTAATTAATTTTATTATTAATTAATGGGAAGAGTTAGGACTATGAAATTTTGATTTGGTACAATTAATTTTTGAATTAATTATAGAAATGTAGAGATTGTTAAAAATGAATAATTATTTGACAAAATAATTATTGTTATATTGAAGTTATTAAAGATGGATAATTAATTTTAGATTTATTTATTGGATACAGTTATGATTATTTTTTTATTGAGATGAAACAATTAATTAAGGAATTAATTGGGGTGGTTGAATTAATGGAGATAGAACAATTAATTGATGAATTAATTGGTGATATTGAATTGTTTGAGATGGAATTAATTAATTTATGAATTAATTAATGAGTGTATTATGATTATTTAATTGTTGAATTAAATAATGGGATTAATTAATTGGATAATTAATTATTGTGATCAATGAGATTATTTAATTTTTGAATTAAATAGAACGATTTATTAATTTATGAATTAATTAATGAGAAGAAATTTTATTATTTAGTTTTTGAATAAAATTAAAAGATTAATTAATTGAAAAATTAACTAATAAGATAAATATTTTTATTTAATTATTGAATTAAATAATGGTATTAATTAATGCAAGAAAATTGATTATTTAATTGTTGAATTAAATAATGAGATTAATTAATTTATGAATTAATTAATTTGAGTTATGTTATTATTTAATTGTTGAATTAAATAATGGGATTAATTAATTAACGAATTAATTAATGTAAGTAAAGCAATTATTTAATTATTTAATTAAATAATGAAATCAATTAATTAATATGAGTTGTGTGATAATTTAATTATTGAATTAAATAAAAGGATTAATTAATTGGTTAATTAATTAATTTGAGTCAAGTGATTATTTAATTTATGAATTAAATAAAGGGATTAATTAATTAATGAGTTAATTAATGAAAGTGATGAGATTATTTAATTTTTAAATTAAATAAAAGGATTTATTAATTAGAGAATTAATTAATATTATTGACCTGATTAGTTGATTTTTGAATTAACTAGTGGAGTTGATGTGATTAGTTAATTATTGAATTAACTAGAGTAATTGATTTGATTAGTTAATTGTTGAATTAACTAGAGTAATTGATGTGATTGGTTAATTGTTGAATTAACTAGAGAAATTGATGGGATTAATTAACGGTTTAATTAATTAATGTTATGGTTGTGATTAGTTAATTGTTGAGTTAACTAATGGAATTTCTGTGTTTAACTAATTGTTGAATTATTAATGCCATTGGTGTGGATATTTAATTTTTGAATTAATTATGAATTAAATAATTGTAACATGGTCTTTATAATGTGTGATTTATGAATGGTAACATGGTCATTCGGTATGAATTAAAGGATGGTAAAATTTTCATCCAAATTGTGTATTTAAATGAATGGTAACATGGTTATTCATTTGTGAAATAAGGATGCTAACATGCTCATCCAAATTGTGTAATTAAATGAATGGTAACATGGTCATTCATTTATGAAATAAGGATGGTAACATGATCGTCCAAATTGTGTAATTAAATAAATGGTAACATGGTCATTCATTTCTAAAATAAATATGGTAACATATGTTCATCCAAATTGTGTAATTAACTGAATGGTAACATGGTCATTCATTTGTGAAATAAGAATGGTAACATGGTCATCCAAATTTTGTGATTTAATAAATGGTAACATGGTCATTTATTTTGAAATAGGAATGTTAATAAGGGTACTTTGAGATATATCCTCACATGAGAATACTTCAAACTCCGGTATGAGTTGAAGCAAGCATTAAGATATGATATTACCTAGGGAATACTTCGGGCTTTGTCATGAGCCGAAGCTAGTATTGAGGTACGGGTGTCCTTGGGAACCCTAGAGTTAATGTAGTTATATAAAGAATATTTAATAATGTGATAAACTATTTATTTGTGCATTATACTTATTCTTATTACAACTACATACACTATTATTAATTGGGATTGTTTTAGATGCCTTTGGGGGTGACCTACTGAGTTATACTCACACCCTACTCGGGCTACCTAATCAGTACCCAAATAGAATCTTTGTTTTCTAGATAGGTTAAGGGAAAATGCCATATGTTAGATGGTAGAGTTGGGATAGAGCATATTGGGGGAATCAGACTTGGTGTCGGACCACCTTGGGAGTTTTCAGTGTCTTTACATTTGGGTGTTCATTTGACACATGGAACGTATATAGCATGGCATATCTACTATTAAATTTTGATTCTATATGTCTATTTTTGGTTTTATTGTGACATTGGTTTTTTATATAGTTATATATATGCTTCCATTATTGTTTTTTTATTTCTATTAGTGTATTACTCTAATAAAAGAAACAAAAATAGGGTATAGTCTCCATATGATCGACTTAATAGACCCTCACTACTAGTCGGCAGCCTCTAGCGTACGAGGAGACACACTTGAGGTCATGTGGAGAATCGGCTTGGGGCACCATTGCATGGAACCAAAGTTGGGACATTACATGTTACATTAGTGAAATGGAAATATTTTTTATACTCCATAATTAAACAACCCATAGGGTTAGGTTTGACCCCTACCTTTAATCGATGATTAATGAAACGCTTCCAACAGCAAACACTAATAAGGAAGAAGGCTCGGAAGATTGTTAGAAGAATCTAGATCAACCTAATTCAAGGTTAAAACCCAAAAAAAACATAGTCAATAGATTTACACCATAACTAATGAGGAACAATGGGAGAGAATTGAAACCTAATATGAAAAACTCACCATGGATTGGATATGTAATTGGCACATCTTTAACAGAATATGAGACTCTAAAATCACCAAGAAATCACCTAGATTCAATAGGAAGAATGGATACACTAAAACCATTAAATAATCATATGCTCAGCAAGATTGAAATTGATGGGGCTAAGTGTGTAACCCCTTCAAGTCATGTATTTATCAATCAAAGAGATATTCCCAAAAATTCATCTCCTCGGGTTAATATTATCATGATTGATAATTACATGACATGAACTTGGTACATGATGTGTAACAACTTCATGTCATGAACCAGTTCATGACATGTATCCAGAGACAATTATATTTCGTATAACATATACATGGAATTCAATTTTCTAAAGGATAGTTTTTATCCCAACTTTAATAAAGGTTCTTGAACCACCTATGAAGCCTTCCAAACTTATGAGAAATCCTTGTAAGCCCGTTTATATGTGAACTCCATTAATTAAAATGAACATACATCCTTGAACTTTTGTTCATTTTCCCTAACAACATCTCATTGTCTCTAAACAAGATTCATCAACCAAGGTCCAATGAAAAACTCAAAGAGGGGCATACCTAGAAAAATATGGGATCTTAAATAGATCCTATTATGGTTTTATAATATTTACTCAACCATCAACGGGTTAGGAACCTATTTGAACTATGAGAACTCTTATTCCTGTTACAAATAGAATACGTAGGACAGCTTCTTAAGGCCTGAGCATTATACCAATCATGAATATCATATATTTTTTCTTTATGGGGTCATATCCTTCATATGGTTTTTAATCACACCCCATCAGAGTTTCTTCAATATGTAAGGCCCAAGCCTATAGGTATTATGTATGATCCCTTATTATCTATTGTTTCTCACAGCGAGCATGACACACATGAGCTTAGGGATTTGAAATGATTTTTCTACTAGCATAATAAAAATCCCCCAATATTGGCTACCTCATTGTGTAAGACCCACTCAAATATCAGGGTGATATCAAGGTGTAATCCCTAATCAAATTCAATCTTGCATCCATTTCAACATGTTTGATCTATTAATATCTCTTGATTCTCACATTGATCATGACTCACGTGGGCTTAGGGATCTATGGTGATCATGTAAATAGAATGATACAAATGTCTATAAACATGGGAATATATCTTGGTATAAGTCCCTAGATTCCTTAAACTATGGGTTAATAAACCTCGTAATGGTTAATTACACTTCCTCAACCATCATCGGGTTGGGGATAAACTAAACTATGAAGACTCTGATTCCTGTTATAAGAAAGATATGTAGGATTCCTTCCTAAGGCCAGAGCTCCATACACAATGCCTAAATTCCATCATATACGTCCTTGTTGTGTGGTTTTATACTGCACGTTGTACTTTTTTGATACTACCTTAAACTATATTAAACAAAATACTTTGGTTTTGATTCATGTTCTCACCAGATGAATAGGATGCCTCCTGGAGGTTTAATACAAATTCTAGAACACCATTCGCCTCCCTATATGGAATTAAACACTAGAGTGTCCAATCATAAGGATTCAATGAACAAGTATCCCTTCATTGTTAAGAAGTAATGGTAAAAAATATAGATAACCTATGATATATACATATGGTTTCATTAATATAATTCCCTCTTACATATATAGGGGTTTAACACCTGGTCATTTTATTTGGGTAACCATTCCTATATTGGGATTTGGGAAAGATTCATGAACATATCTTAAATCTATAAAATATTAATATAGTAGGAAATAATCCACCCACCCCCCCTAGTATTTTATGATCCTGACCTCCCATCCTCTCGACCAATGTAATTTCATACGTGTCATTGATTTTAAAACCCCAATTACTGACTATATTTACAAAGTAGGCATGTGATTTGTTACAGATGTGGGATCCATTAGGATTTTCCATTAAGAGAAAAATTAGTGAATATAAGGAAATTAATCTTATTAGAACATTGTTCAACATATGAAATTTTATTGCAAACAACCATGTAATAACAAAGATATATTATGTATGTATTTCATAAAATAATAAAGTAATAGTATCACATATAATTATATGTATAAATATTTTATAAAAATAATAAATAATAATAACAATAATACATTATGTAAATATATATATATATAATAAATTAATGAATAAATTGGTAATGAAGCTTGTGTTGAGGGTTGCAGTGTTCCTCAAGAAGCTATCAGTCACTGGTTTGAATCCCTACTCCATCCATTATTATAGGATTATCTATTTCTCATTTTGGTTTTTTTCATGTTGTGTATATATATGAATGTAATTTTCTATATTTTTTAAAAGTAAACATAAAAAAATAATAACATGATAGGGGAATTAATGTGGATCTACTAGTTGTATGAGTTCCATGGAATCAAATTGATCACATGTTTGAATTCCACCCTGGCCATGGAAGTCGCATCTTTTCTACTCATTCCCATTTAAAATTTTACACATCATGTTTTGTCTACATCTATTTTTATTATTTATATCACAAAACAGGAGATATTCTTGTAAATATTAAAATAATATAAAAAATTAAACCCATTATATTTTTAGATAGGATGGTAGGGTCTCTACTTGAGTCAGAAAAGACTTGGGTTTGATTCCTCATAGTTGGCTCAATTACATCATTTTTATCTAAAACAAAACCAAATGTTATGTATATCTAGATCTTTTATGTGTAGTGGGAATGTGATATTTTCATAAATATTTAAATAAAAATAATTATAAGAATATGGAATATTGAGTTATATTTACCGGCAAGGTATCTACCTAAGGTCCAAAAGATCTGAGTTTGAGTCCTATCAACCAACTCAAATCCAACCTATTTCTTATAAATAAAATCACACATCATGTATATCCTTTAATGTAACATTATATATATATATATATATATATATATTAAATATTATATAAAATACCAATAATATAATAAAATAGTAGTGATTCAAAATATTCTCTAGTGGTTTTTCAGAACTCATGAACTGGCCGATTGACGGTTTGAACCTTACCCTAATCACTAAGTTGAATCTTATTCCTTGATTTTCCATTTAAATTTTACTAGTCATGTATTTCTTTTCAAACTTTTTGTTTATTTATATGTGTATATTATAAAAAATATCAACAAAAAATAGTGCACAGTGTGTGGTATTGTCTATACAACCTATGTGGTATTCGTTTTAATCCAAATCAACCTCTTCTTTGACCACTCATCATGTTCCCTA
This sequence comes from Viscum album, assembly GCA_963277665.1. Lineage (NCBI taxonomy): Eukaryota > Viridiplantae > Streptophyta > Magnoliopsida > Santalales > Viscaceae > Viscum > Viscum album. Next base: position 1,589,263,696 of record OY728161.1, on the reverse strand, counting down.
ATTCCCCCTCTCTCGTGTCGTGTTGATCAAGTTTCATGTCTCCATCTTCAGTTCAAAAAACACAAGGGGTTTTATCATTTGAAATCACTTTCATCTAGTTCTTTGATCAAGGTATTTTCTTCATCATCCCTTATTTCATTGCTTTATTTTTTTACGTATTTTTATGATTTTAGGAAAGTTTCAACCAAAACCCTATAGTATACGGTCATGAAATAAAGAAAACATGATGTTTAATATTTTACACAATCAAATAGAGCATTACACTCATACATGAAATGTGTGTTCAACACATGTTGTGTACACTCTATCCTAGCCCCGCTAGATATAAGTCATGCACAAACAGTGCACACCCTAGGAAACCTTCTTCTAGAACATGGTGTGTATGTTCGGTATACTTTGCATACCATAACTACATTCCCAATTAATAAACTTTTTTTATTGCATTTATACACATATAGAGCCCCAATTTCCTATACATGGCATGTAATCACTACCCACATGTTGTATATTATACTACTACATTGCATAAGGAAGCTGAGGTGTGTAACCAAATTTCACAGGTTGGATTCATGTCATACATACATGACATATACTCTATAATTACATTCCATGAAATTTCCAAATTTTGATTTTATATATTTTATTTTATTTTATTTCCTTTTTCCTTTCCTTTCCTTTTTAATTTTCTTAGGTTATGTCTAACCATGATCATCCTTATGTGGGCAAGAAGAACCCCACCACTTCAGCTGACGATGAGTAGTCTACACTATAGTGTCTACCCATAGATATGGAGGAGGACCAAATAGTAGAAGACATACAGATTGTATAACCCTTGGCAATTGTGATGATCCCTTATTAAATAGAATCATCAACCCTTTTATAATCATCATCAGTAGAAACACTACCATCCTCCCCACCATTTTCCATGTCATTTGACCCATCCACTTCTGTAAGGGGAGTATGAGCCAGGAAACCCCCTACAGCACCAGCTTCTCATCCCCAACCATTCCTTGTCTTTGACACTCAGATACCATCCAGTGACCATCTGTGTTGATTTTCATGGTGTATTATTTGTCTCAATAGTAGGTTATCATATACTTATATTTTAGAGTGACTTAAACTCTTAAAGGAGATGGAGGATTCATTTTCCCACACTCATCTACTGTATATTCTTCAATTCATCACTCCAATATATAGATATTTCTTTTTTAGTTTTTGGTCACATTTGTGTTTGATGGGTCATCATACCTAGAGGAGTTAAGATACATGGATAACCCTATATAATTCCACCTAAAAGGTTGACCATTTTCTTCCCTGATGACAGGGTTCAGTTGAGGGTTCAACTTCTATCATCATCCCACCACCTATTTTCACTCTCACCCACTCTGATCAATAGTATTTTCTTGCTATGTGGTGGGAGATTATTAGACCCAAAATTTGATATTCATCTACCTCATGGAATATAACCTTGATCATATCTCCCACCTTATGCCTCATCCAATTTTGATTTGGTATGATTTTGTTTCCACATCTTGAGGATGGTGGAGTCATGTCTCTGTGCGATATGGATATCCATACATGTATTTTCCAGTATGACTACCCTAACCTCCCCTTATTTTTTTCCTTATACTTTATTTGAAAATACCCCAACCCTAGTATCCCAGGGTCAGTGGTTACTTTATTAAATTTTCACTAGATAAAATTAACCGCATCCTGAAGGACTAAATAGATTAATAGTATTTAAGAACCATATATATACATGATTCTCATATTATATTAGAAGTATAAAAAACATATCATAAAAACATTCTTCCATCCTCAATATTATTCACAAATTCCCTCTTTGTGTCTTGTGGAAAATAATACAAGTAAAAGGTTGAGATCAAATGCTTAGTAAGGGTTACATATAGGGTAAGATGTCATGAGTAAACAAATAATAATCAATATGGAAAGGTAAATAACTAAAAACATATGTCATTTAATCAATAACTTGAGCACAAAATTAATCCTTCGGTAATATCAATGGAATAATCTCATGAATGATAATAATAACTAAATTCTAAATGAAGGAAATGCATATTATTGGATGTCATGATCTCAGATATCATGATATCTTTACTATAGAGACCTTGTGCCAAGGTATTTTAAAGCTACGGGTAAAGACCAATTTAATTTAGAGATTTCATAAAGTAATATAAATGTGTTTTAACTAAAGTAATACATGAAAATTTCTTCAATAATCATGGAATGAAAGTAATTATTGTTTAAGATCATTGATTTATTAAAGAAAATCACAAAACCTAAAACCATTTTGAGAGAAAGGAAGATAATCACTGAATATAAGACATTTAAAAATCTATTCTCTTATGAAAATTATTACAATGAATGAAAATTAACTATTATGTAATGAGAAATTAATATAATGGATAGGTAAATTTATATAGTATCCCATATTTTTTTCTTCAAAAAAATTCAAAAAAACATTCATAATGATGAATTTTAAAGGATTACTAATGATGGATAAATATCTGGTTTAAGACGAATATTTTTATATTATTTTAATTGATTGTTTTTTGTGGAATATATGAACATGGTGAGATGTTTCTGGAATGAAATATTTTCATATCAATCTATCATAAGATAACTAATGAACACTATTTAGGGGATACAACCTGTGTAAAATATATATATAATTAATTATTTTGTTCAATAAAAAACTATTGAGTTTATGAACCATTTTAAATAATTGAATGTATTATATAAGAGACGTTTCCAATAGGTTTATTACATTTAATAGTTTCATGTGATCCTACTAGATCAGTGGATCTAACAACATTAAATAAAGATATTTAAGAAAATAGATAAGTGAAATCAGGATGATGATAAGAACATGCCTCATAAAAATAACAAGGAATATGTTGAGATTCTATTATAAATTGTTTTCTCCAAATAGGGTTGGAAAACATGTCTAATAAAAAATGGTTTATGGAGATATTTAAAGTAGATGGGGTTATAAAAAGAAAAATAATAAAGTAATTACTGTTTAATGGTATTGATATCAATGCTTTGAAAATGACGAATTAAATCCAGTAAAAGAAATTGGGATTTATGGATTCTATATTACTGAATTAAAAAATAATATGAATTTTTCTAATGTGAAATTACTGTTAAAGAAGAATTTGTGCAACATACTTGACTCAGTTTACCTCTAGCATGACAAAAAAAGGTCTCCACACAAATCATCCATGCCTTTCTATATTGAATATTCTACCCACTAGTTGTGATTGTATAATAATATAATTTGGATATTATACCCCTTCTATCATATTATAATAAATTAATGTGAATGTAAATAACAAAATATTTAATCCAAATAAACATTAATTAAGGACCAATATAGAAATATTCCAATAAAAATAAATAAACTAATGTTTTTATAATAAGAGAAACTGTACATTTCAAACAATCCCATGGACGTTGACAATTTGACCTATGGGTGGATCGTATATATCATGAACCAAAATAATCAAGATTAATAAAAAACAGATAAAAGACTTCAAAAAGTATCACTGAATACTTTCTTATTCCCATATCCCATTCATCTGTTCAGAAACCCATGATAAACCATGTATAGTTTCAGTTCAACTCAGATGGGAAACACCAATGGTGTCCCAAATTGTATCAAGTCAAATCAGACTACATGATTATATTATATATTAAAAACTTATAATCATAAATATATAAACCATTATTGATCCTCGTGTTCGAAAATGACACACAGAATCGGCTAATCCAGCTACAGCTAATGCTAAGGACTCTGAGTATAATACATCATCACCCATGTATAATAGTTCCACACCCTCAAAACATATCATAAATCACCAACCATAGGGAAATAATTCTCCACACTAGAACTATTTTATAAATCCCACCTAGGGGGTCTAGAACTACACCCTATAACTATCTTCATAATCTCATCACCCATGGGGGAAAATTACAATACCATAGAACATTTACATATCTATGGGTCGATAAGCACCCAACCCAAAGTCACTACATAAAAAGATACCCAATTATTATAATTTAAAATGGGATAACAATTCACATTTCACAATTTTATACAACCTGGTTATAACTGATTCATAATTTTTAATCTTTCCTGATATAAAAATTTAATGGGTTTGTATCTATGTCTTCATTTCAAGAGTTTTGAAATTTCCCAACCACTATCCCAACTAACACTCAACTAGGGATACCAATACTATAGTCCATAATCACTACAGATCTTCATCCTAGGGGTCATTCTAAGGAATCTATTGGATTTTGTTTCTTAAAACAAACTACTTTATACTTTACAATTACCTATATATCTATAGTATTGAATATTATTGATATCGAATCACATGATGAGTTTTCATTTATGTATCATTAATGTGATAATTTCCTTATAGTATTTGTCACATTAAAATATTATAATTGTTCCCTGAGATAATGAAAATCGTGATGTGTAATGATGATATTCAGAACTTTACATTCGACGACCGAATGATATCATTTAATTAAGCACATATTATATATGATATCTTGGGCAAAAGGTCACAATACATTAAATATTCTTCTCATGTTGCTATCCCTTGTAAATATCTAAGAGTGCGGGAATCTGAGAACATACCCAACTATAAGGAACCCACATATTCAATATTTCATTAGATGTCCCTTTTTGGGTATGTGTGAAATTATATTTGAACATTAATATTATCATTAATTCATGTCCTGATTCTCATATATTAATGTATTTATATAAACTATAAGTTCTTAGAGAATTTGGGTATGTTGGGTGCATCATGATGGATATTACATTATTGAATAAGTAGAGAAAGTAATTAACCCTTATATTCATTATTAGAGGTTGATATCTCAGTCCCTTTATGGGAATGAAACTACATAATTAATTTTATGTATGTGTTTATTTTATCAGAAACCTCATTTATATAAAGTACAATAAATAGATTTGGGATTATAGGTTTATGAGACATGTGATGCAACTTGATAGAAATATTTATCCATAAAAATGGATTATACTACATAGTATGCATTTATAGTAGGTGGGAATAACTTTTATAAATCCTCATCTCTTTAGTTTCCATGATGTGTTGCTATATACCACACTTGGACTATGATTTTGGCTCACAGATATCATGATGGGGGGCTATAGGCTTACACAAAAAGTGTAAAAATGGGTTTACCTAATTAAGTTGAATTGGTGTTCAGGATAAAGGGGACCTAGGTTCAGGGACCCCTAGATATAAATTTAATGATCATAATTATATTAATTAATTTATATGGTTGTATTGCAAAATAATTATATTTTTATTTTTTTCTCAATATATTCAAAAGTATATTTATATATAAATGTAAATATGAGATATTAATTTTTTCAATCAAATGTTATGTCATTAAAGGATCATAAAATAATTATGGGAGGAATGAATCAAGTTAATGTCTCATGATTCATCATTTGAAATTTGTTAATGTCACTATAGCGTGGTAAAAGGGTTGTCATGCGGGAAATGTTTATGTTATTCATCATGAAAATTTTGGACGGTTTAAGAGGGTTTTCATATCTTGGGGCATAAGATAAATCCTAAAAAATTATACCTCACAATTTAATCTCATTTTTAAGCAATAAATATTATGGGATTATCATTTTCATGAATTTGTTGTCTCCTGGTCCTCTCATCCCTTCTCCTATGCTTTTAGAGAGATAATGATAAAGAATTGACTAGTCCAAGTTTGTATATCGGTCATGTTATATTTTAGTGATTGTATGATAATTGTTTAGACTTTTATAATATGATATTGAACCCAAAAATTCATGTATTTTTTATAGATTTATTGTATACATGTGGATGATCTGGAGGTTTTCTCTTTTTTTTCATTGAGCTATAGTGCTGTAGAGAAGAGAAGATATCATCGGGATCATGGTGTTCCACAATGGTATAGTTATGTTTTAGTTTTTAATTCTAAAATCATATTACATGAGATCATTTTCATTAATTGGTTATCACATAACTGAATCAATTTATTTATCATGGATAATATATGAAAAGTTGAAATTTACAAACTATTATGCATCCACTTTGTTCCTTGTTCATTTCAATGGTATTAGAGTAATCATGAAATTATTTACATTAAAAAATTTATTAAATTTTCTATAATTTAGATATATAGAATTGATACTATCCTAACACAACTAGTTGAATTTCAATCCATGTTTGAATGATGATGTTATAACTGATCAAATATTTATGGGTTTTGGAAATCAAAAATTAAAATATTATATATTTCAGATGTATGTGTTTGATATATATATATATATATATGAATAGGGTTACTTTTTTGGGGTTTAGGTCACTGGTGAATCACTTGATCAATCATGAAGGACATTGGTTGGTGTCATTGATGAGATAAATTGATAAAAAAAAATTAAAAAAGGATAATGACACGGGGTAGTACACCCTTCCAAGACATAAATGGACCCACATTGATTATGTGAAATCAGTACCAATAGCTGAAAATGATGGAACATGGGAGATTTAATTGAAAATAATATTTTAAAATGAAATATATAAATTGTGTTGTGGGTGACCACAATGCAACCCATGCGAGTTGGTGTACAGCCATAATCTGGTACACTGTCATATCAAGTTGAGCTAGACCTGGCCCACCCAGGCCTTCCAAGCCAACCAAGGGCTATGTTTCACTTCCAAAAACTATTTTCAGCATATAAATATATTAATTTATTTATATAAATTTTAAAAATATATTAAAATGTCTATATTTATCAAAAACAATTAGGTGCCACAAGACATGTCGATGATTAATTAAAATTATTGTAATTTAATTTAATCAAATTAGAATTCTCAGGAGTTTAATTTTAGAATATTTTAAATTTAAATATAATATTTTTTATGTGTTGTATAATCGTGAGCTAAGATTGGAATGTGCATGTTTGGTTTTCTATATAATTAATTTATTTATTACATTTGATATTTAAAAAATAAACAATTATTTATCGTTTTTAGTATTTTCATATCAACCACCTATCTCTAAATGTATATGGTCCAACAAGTAATCATTTTAGTGATAAAATATATTTTCCACATCATGATATCACCTCACATGTGTTTAGGTATACATTATTAGGATATAATTCCTTCTCTGTGACACAAAGTGTTCCATAAGTTCTCGATTGATCCACTATCCATTCAAAGGATCAAAAAATAGATAAAAATTCATTATCGTGTCATTACATATTCATTTTTATTATCCATGGTTATTTATTTCATTATGTGGGTGTTACACAATCACATTAGATAGTTAAAAATAATTAAATTACAAAAATGAACAATTGTATGGTGCATGTTTATATTTATGCATAGTAAAATATTTCAGTATGATCTCATATTTATATTCATGGTAAAAAAATCATATTTTAGTCACTAGGAGAACTAAATTGATTATGAAATAAATTATTTTACTAATACATAGTTAATTAATTATATAAAATATATATAATGTTAATAAACATGTATAGGATAAAATAAAGTATATTTATACATACTATATAGAAAAAATCTAGGAAATTTTAAATTGGATATTTTATTCCATAATTGAAGTTAAGATATACCCATAATTAAAGTGGAAATTAGGTTAATGTCGATGGAAATTTTAAATTATCATGGACTCTTAACAAAGATAATTGGTTGAATTAATAAAATTGGTATTGAATTTAATGACCAATTTCTATAAAATATAATTAAGTGGATTTTATTGAGAAAATATGAGTCTGTGATTTCTATATAGGGGTGTCCAATCAACAGATCTTGGAGCTATGAGTTAATGTGTTTGGAAAGTTAAACCTACCAAAATTATTTTATGTAATTTACATAGTAAATTTATGAGTTATAAAAAGGATTATATTGATTATTTCCACTAGATTTTCAACAAGATAAGATATTATTATTCTAATGGAGAGGTGTACTAGTATATTTCAAAATGTTGGGAGTCTAGTAAATAAAATTTATTATGCCAAACTTTGGTAATCCATAAAGATTATTAAATCCTTATTTCATTTTTTGTAGAAAATTTCATGTAACATGACATTGAAATTACCACATCCATCAATAAATAAGATGGGAAAACTCTTAGTTGGCATGGAATTCTTGGATTGGTCCATGTTCTTGACAATTATACAATGCAAAGGGATGAAGTCTTACATGCTAGAGATCCATGTTCCTAAGGAACCTTCAAAGGAGGCCAGTGAGGAGAAAATATTTCTCTTTATGAAACACTTATCCGTTGGGATATATGTATAGTTTATAATTACATATTACATGTCTAAGACGCTCTATAAGATTTATGAAGAAATTTATATGTATATAAATGTGTCTCATCTATTTTATTTTCATGAAGAGAATGTGAGAGAGTAGATATATAAGATATACAAGGAATTATTCACATGAAATCTTATAGAGTCAGTACCAGTTGGACCACATGTAGTGATGATGATTATCCATAGATATTTATTAGAGGTCTTAAAATTTATGTTTATAGAGCAGTTATCTATCAATCTCATTGTATCCTCACTACCACACAAATTGTAATTTTTCATTTTTAATTACAATTTGACCAATATTAAGAAGTATCTCAAGAAACACCTCACCATAATATTCAATGTAGATTAGTATATGAGCCAGGGAATTCCTAGATTCCATAAGGTGAATAAATTTAATAAAAAATAAAACACCGTATGACATTATCTAAATATAATTCTCTTTAGCACCATCAATTCACAAATTTGAACATCTAAAGGACGGAAAAGGAACATGTTTCATTATTATTTTCATCAGGAAACTAGAAGAATAATTGTTCCCAATTGATGAATAAAGTGGAAACTTATGCTGAGTTCATTAACCATAGATATATTTCCATATCTACAAGTTAGGTTTTAGTTATAGAATTTTGTTCATGGATTTATATCTAAATATAGTAACCAAGTATATTCAAGAAGGTTTCCAAATGAGAAGTGAATCTTTGAGCTGCCAAAGGAACCAAATAGAAGTATATGTTATTGTAACAATAGGGTATTTTAAACCCTCTAAATTAATACTATCTTCAATAGATTTTTCCATAAAAACACCAAACTAATGGAAAAACAACTAAAAATAGCATTCTCAAATTAAAATTTCATGAAACATTTAATCGTTATTAGATAAAATCAAAATAATCAATTAAAATAGTTACATACTATAATTCATTGATTAATATTTTAAAAATCATGGAATATGAAGACTCATTAAAAAATGTATTATATTTTTTCTTAATAAATTAAATTAATATTATTTTAAAATTTATTTTAATATGTAATATATATATTTAAAATACAATGTGTTAACATTAAATTATTTCAAATTTATATGAAATAAGATTAAATACACTTAAATAATCCTCAATAAAAATATACTTTTCATTATATATTGTACCTTAATTTAAATAACTAAATTTATAAATGTCATAATTTTAAATTGATAAAATAAGTAATCTTTTGAATTTATAATTTCAAAAAAATAGGGTTAATTTTTGGAGTATTTCTAAAATAGATGAGTTTTAGGTGAATGTTGAAAATATTATTTTTACTAAAGTTGTAACATTTATGTCATTATCATTATATTATATAGAAATTAGAGTTTAAAAACCTTTTAAATGATCATATATGTATCTAATGAGTAATATTATTCATTTTTAAATGACAACTTAAATTTAAAAACCTATTTTAACAATTTATTAATATAAGTAATATTTTATAACAAAAAAAATTTATTAGAAATCACTTTTAATTAAATATTATTTTGGTAAAATTAATTTTTTTTCTTACATTGAAAGATTAATAAATATTTTTTTTTTTATAAATTTTTTTATTTCATGAAAATGAAATAAATTTTTAATTGTATTCTACAAATAAATTTTAATCTAAAAATGCACTTTTTCTAAAAATGGGGTTTTACGGATTACATGTACTAATGTTAATATTAGTTTTACTTGGAAATAGAAATTTTATATAATAAAAATTATTTCATATTTGATATCATTAGGCCAAAATTATGTAACAAATTCCATTTTATTTTTAGTAATTAAAATTAGGTTACTTAGGGATAAATTAGTTACCCCGATAAAACCTAAAATTAAACATGTGAAAATTATGAGAGTAAAGGATATAAAAATATATTTAAAACAATTTGAGAATGAATTTTTGAGTAATTTTTTAAATTATACCTTCCCCACTCTATTTTTATCTATTATGTATTCTTCAGGACATGTAGAACATGTTCTCTCATTATGTTATTTTGAAATATTTATAAAACTGCCATTCTCACCATTTTTAAAAGGGGTCTCTCACCACCCCTTCGATACCACCCTAAAATTTTTTTTCCTATTGAAACTATAACCCTTTTATTAAAATATAATATTATTCATTATACTCGTGCCTCTGGTCATATGATATTGGAGTAAGCTCTTAATTTCTAAGTAGTCTTCCAAAATAAATCCTTAGTCCTCAACATGTGTACATTTGTTCCATAACTTCTCTCCCTTTCTTTTGTAATATAAAAAATATAATTTCTATATTAAAATATAAAATACTTATTTTTTATAATGAATATTAATATTAAAATTCAATAACTATTATCCCCATTGATCCTTTTCCATTATGAAAAATAAAATCATCATTAATCTATTTTATGGACAACCATATCAATGAAGTGGAATCTTATATTTTTCATTAATCCCTATATTAACTTCTTAAAATGATATAATTTAAGAAAAATGTGAAGTTATATAATATAATTTTTATTATTAATATTAAAATTATAATCCACCTTATTTTCATATCATTCATTGAGAAACCAAAATATTAACCATGTGTTGTGTGGACTATCACCTCCATGAATTAATGTATCTCATTTTTCTTATAATTCATTTATTATTTAATGAAATTTAGCCAAATATTAATCACCATGTATAAATTATTTAAATAATATCATTATTCTTCAATAATTATGATATTAATAAAAAAATAAACCACTTTTATAATTATAATCATCCATTAATTATGGTATGTTCATGTTTGGGTTGGGATAACCACCTACCTAAACAATGTTATAAAATAATATCATGGTTTAGTATGTGAATAAAATTAAGAATAATATATGATATAAATATCTAGATAAAAACATGGTTTTTTATGTAACAATAAAATTAATATTAACACATTTATTAGAATACCACCACTTGTTAAAAATCACCTAAACAAGCTCATAGCCATGTTGGTATACAAGAACCATACCAAAAATGAAATAGAATAGAATTATAAAAGCATAAATATTTATAAAAAAAATTAAATTATAGTTTCTTTTATGATGTATTAATGATGATATTTTGGAAAATAATGAATAAAACTTCCGCCATTATGAAACTATTTTAAAATTATCAAGATTACTCACACCCAATGATGAAGATAGATAATAACTAACAATATACATGTAGTAAATAATTATAAGTGGAATTTATAAAAGGTTAAATATATTAATAAGGATATGAAATGTGTTATTATGGTATTTAATTTTGAAATATAGGATATTCAATAACACTGGTGGAAGTTAAGAATTAAGGTAAGGGTTTCTTTTCCTCAATATAAAATCCATGATACATGTATAATTTTTCACACCATTTTTATTATTTAGGGTATACAGTTACCATTTTAGATGTTATATCCTGATTTATCTTTTATTTATGGTATTTGAAGTTAAATTTCAAGATCTCTCTTCCATGTTATTTTGACTAAAATGTTACTCAAATTGTAAGGGTTTGGTTTCCAATCATACTTTTAAATAGAAATTATTTTTTGAAATATAATAAATTTTTGGAATTGGTATTATTTATAAAACCCCACATAATTTTATTTATTTATTCATGGGGATTTACATTTCCCCTTAAACATTCATTTTTTTACGCATATTTTACCCTATGTATTTATTATTAGTAGAATTGGAACCGTCTCTTCTCCACGATCATAAACCTTTCATTTTACCTGTCCAAATTCATTAGATGATTTTAATTATATCATTATCAATACATCAATAATTTAATAACTAAATTTTATAATACTTGAACTTTTAAAGAAATTAATTAAATTTTTCATTATTTCTATAAAGGTTATTTTTTTCATAGTGTGAAAGAAACACATTTATCATCTATCATATTAACACATATTTCTCCACCTTTGTCAATTTATATGAATCTTTCTGTATAAATTTTCATGGTTTCTGTAAGATATCATATTTTTTCAGGCATTTCCCTCTTTGATTTTTATCATTAAACCTCTTTTGTTTGGTTTTCCTTATCTTTAAACATTGTTGTTCAAGTATTGTTCAGAGATGGAGAGCCTTTATTATATAAAATGGCCTAATGTTCTGGGATGTATATTTTTTTAAGTAATGGGGTCTAGTTATAAACTTCTTAAATGGGATTAAAAGTTTTTTCATATGTTTGTAAGGCTTTGAAGTTGGTTTGATTACTTTTGTATAAGCTAGGATAAAAGCTGTCTGTAGGGAATTTACATGATTTTTAAATGGGTTACACGTAGTTTGACTATTCCTAGGAACAACCCACGAACTAGGATTATGAAATGAAATGAATACATGCCATGTTGCTATTACATGACATGTAATGTCTGATATGGTTTTAAATTAATTTAATGTGACTAGTTTTTCAGAATAAATTATAAATAATAACTACATGACATGGAAGTGGGTTACATGTCATATATTTCTTTAATTCAGTGGTTTTATGTGGGAAACACATATGATTTATTTCATTCCTTTATTTAATCCCTCCTATATTTAAATTATGGTGTTCCAGGAAATTTTGGATCCATTTTCTCTCTTCCATATGTCCTTTTCATGCATCTAATATATAGTGATTTTTTTCTCTTAGGTTTTCCCTACTCTTCCTTTTTTCTCTATCGTTGTAGTGTAAATCTTTTCACCACAGTTGTTTTTGGTTTTGATCATGATCTAGTATGATCTAGTTTCATTCTTATGTTCTTTGTCACCACATTTCTTATTGTCAATTCTATTTTTAATCATTGTGTTTATCACCAGATAAAGGTAGGGGGTCTAAATCATAACCCTATGGTCAGTTAATTTTTCATGTATGTGCAATTATGCTATTGTGTTTCCATGATGTGTTCAATAATTAGTTGAATGGTGAATAATAAATTTTGTATTGGATCATTCCTTATATACCTTTGGGTGTAATGTTATTGTAACCTACCTTTGCGATACCCATTGGGTGAATGGACTCTAGATAAATAATAAATTGTCTAATAGTTTAAAGTGTGTTTAGAATAGCATGATTTTGAAGTTGATTTCTTGATAGAGAATAAATTTGTTAATGGATTATGTGATATTGATATGGATATTAATAATTTGATATATAAATGGAAGTATAACTAAACAATGAATGGTGATTTTTATAATTAATAATTTAGTATTAAGATATGATGTTTTGATATCCTTGTTGGTGTGACTTATGGTGTGATTGATGTTGAAATGTGGATACAGTAGCTCATGCCCATATTTTGATGCTAAAATTCATATATAGAGTTATAATCCCATATTTTAAAACTAAAATTATCATATAGTAGGGTTGGTCTAGTGATAAATGCTTAAGGGCTATGCCCATATTTTGATACCAAAATGATCATATAGCATTCTTGGCCTAGTGATACATGCTTAAATTTGTATATAATGGGCTTGGCCCTTTTCATGTTTAAATGATTATATAGTAGGATTATCCCAGTTGATACTAAAATTCTTATATATATGGATTTTCTTAGAAGTTGAAATTCTTATACAGAGGGATTTTCCCAGTTATGTGAATATGCCACAATTTGTGGTTATGGTTGTGATGGTTGTACTATATGCTCAGAGACATTCTAGCTTGGTTTTATTGTCAGTTTATTAATTTATTGTATTAATTTATGTATTAATAAACTTATTTATCTATTTATTTCATGTATATGTTATCTGACTAGTTTTATTTACACATAGTGGTGTTGGATTAATGAATTTTACTCACACCTTATTCAGACTATCATTTGGTACCTGAACAGATTACAATGATGCAGGCTTGGAAAAGGGCAACGGAACTTGTTGTAGATTTTCTATTTATTAGATGGGATGGAGTTTAGAGACATTTTTTTTGAGTGTGTTCCCTAGACACAAATCCTTTATGTACTTTTATAATAGTTATATGTATACATTTGGACATATACATGTGTCTTTTCTAACCATAATAGTGTTGATACTTCTACATCCACTATTTACATAGTAATGTATTTGGATTATGTATCATATCAAAATGATATAACATTTCCCATATATAATGAGAACCTAGAGATAATATGGCAGTAATCTTAAACAAATGACCAATTATATACATACATCATTTTAATAGGACATATGAAGTCTAACTATTAGGTGTTGGGGGTTCATAATCATTGAGACTTCTTATAATCAAGTTCACACATGGTGATCTTGATTAGATGAAATCATGAGGAAAGACCCATCCATAGGAAAAAAACATTTTTTGGGTGTCATTGGATGTTCCTATCCATGAACATGTGTATTGTTCTCTATACTTGAGATCATTATCAATGTGTTCCATTTGATCACGTGCTTTGATGCAAGGAAAAATCCATGATAATGAAATTGTCATGAGAGATATTTTTTGGGTGGGACATTGGTGGTATTTCATTGGTTTAATGATCAAGATATAATTTTTTACTTTTGAGTTAAGGAAGAGTTATATTGTGAGACGAGGTTGACTAGGATGGTATTTCCTTCAATAAATACATGGTGATGGTAAAATATGGTAAGTTCATACAGAAAGTTCAAGAAATATATAAAGAAACAAAGGGATGATGACACAAGTGTGTATCCCTCTTTATGGGATATCATGAGATAAAGAGATTATATTACATAGAATATGTTCGTATGAGGTAGTCATAGAAATGACATTCCTTGTCTCTTTAGGGGACATTATGGGTTTCTAGACACCATTATTGGTCTATTGGTTAGACTCACTTCTATTGAGATAAGGACCTAGAGGGTCACACACTAAGTGTATCCACAAGTTCCACCTATTCTAATGAATATGAAATTAAGACAAAGTTGACCCCACGTGTAGGGGGTGGTTAACATTTAAGTATAAATGATCAAAAAAAATTATTCATGTTTATAATAATTATTATTTTATTTATTTCTCAAGGTGTTCACATGTTATTTGATCATAAAAGTGAATATGAGAAAATATAATTTTTCAAAATCACATAGTATGTTAAAGTTTTGTAAAATTATTTTGGAGAATATATGATGAGTTAATGGTTTTTATTTTATAAAATAACATTTTATAATGTTACAAGGGAGTGATAAAATGTTTTTGACATTTATGAAAGGGTTATTACGTCGTATGTGTGTGTAAAGTTATAAAATGAAGGTCATTACTTTCTCCAAACCAAAATTTGATTTTAGAAAGTATAAAAAAAGTATAAAATCTCCTTTTAGCCTATAGAATAATTATACCCACTATTTTATTAAATTTAGTGAGATAATGTATCTTCACATATCCTCTCATGTTCTTATATAGAGACTCAAATGAAAGAACAAGGTTGGATAGATCTCACTTCCTTGATCAAGACCATATTCTTCATATCATTGAAGGGACATCTTAAATCTATTCTATTTCCCACACTATAACTCAAGAAACATAGATATATGACCAAGGAATTGTGGAGCACACATGGATGATATATAGGATGACTATTTTTTTGCCTTTCAGTTATGACACATCAACGGTGAGCGAATTAAACTAAAAACTTTTGTCAAAAAAGGTATTTTTGACTCTTTCATTTGATTTTATTTTTAATGCTTAAAGTGAACTACATGTGATACTTTTGGAATTATGGTAAGGGTTTTTTGGATTCATTATTTCTCACATGAATCCAAACCCAAAAAATTTTATGTTATGTATCTTTCACGCTTTTGTTGTGCCTCTGGTTCCATTAATTGATATCAGAGCGAACATGAAATTATTTAAGTTAAAAACATTAAAATTTCAATAAATTTTGTAATGAATGATAAATAGGGTTTTAATATGGTCCTAAATAAAAAAAAAAGTCAGATCTATCTGGTTTCATATCACCAAGATAAGACCGATCAAAGATCAATGGGTTTTGTGTAAAAAGTGATATTAAAATTAATGTTTTATTTTATATTTAACTTTAATGGATATAGGTGTGATGGATTTTAGCTAGATAATGATGTAAGTATGTTTTGTATTATCCAGATATACCAAAATCCAGTTGTGGTATTATATTTTAAATACAAGCTTACCATGGAAGCTTGTTTAATTAAAAGTATAAATCTTCCCATGGAATCTAGTTTAAATCTTATCATGGAAGCTTGTTTAATTAAAATGTTCAAGCTTCCCATAAAAGATAGATTAAAGAATCTCATATAATCTTGTTTAATTAAAAGGATAAATCTTTCCATGGAAGCTAGTTTAAAGCATCTCAACGGATCTTGTTTAATTAAAATAATATATATTCCCATGGAATCTAGTTCATATATTCTCATGTAAGCTTGTTTAATTAAAAGGATAAACCTTCCCATGGAATATAGTTTAAAGAATCTCAAGGAATCTTGTTTAAATAGATAGAAAAATCTTCCCTTTTAATCTTATTCAAATCTTCTCAATGAAACTTATTAAAAATATAAAAAGGGTAAAATTATTCCATTAGAATATTATTATCATTTTATATTATATATATATATATTATATGTCCTTTAAAAGGATGTCCCATATTAGGATAGACCCATTCAGTCTCGGTCTGACTGACCTAGCCCATTAAACTTTTCACTTGTCCAAAATTAATTTCAAGGGATATTCTTTAGGTCTAAGTAGACCAAAAAAATTCAAAAAATATATTAAATTTAAAATAATTTTTCAGTATTTAATAAAATTAATTTGGGTCATGTATGACATATCGATAATTAATTAAAATTATTTTAATTCAAGTAAATTTAATAAAAAATACCCTCAAGTTTAGTTTTAGAAAATTTAATTTTTATTATTCAATATAATTTCATTTTGACTGATAATGATCTAAGACCAAACTCTGCATGTTTGGTTTATAATTTATTTAATTTAATTATTGCTTTTAAGTTTTCTAAAATTTTGTAATTATTTTATTTTGATGATATGCACATCATCCCTCCACATTTAATTTTTTTAAGGGAATCCATGTCTATATTTGAGTGATAAAATGTAATTTTTCACCCTAAGTTCTCCTCACCTATGTGTGAGTATACATTATAAATATTATAGGAGTTTATGGTTACATGGTTCAATTTGAGAACTAGTGAATACGAAACAAGGGAAGGGAACATGAGTTGTGGGTACTACAATTCAAGTTAGGTATTGACTTAAGGAATTACCCTAGTATCTTAGTTAATCCATTATTCACTCAATGTATTAACCAACAGTGAATGGATCCTAATCACATAATTATTTATATATCATGTTCATGGTTTATTATTTTGTGAATGTTTATTTGTTATGCATGATTATAGAGTATAATAATTAACAATCATGAAAAGATAAAATGGACATGTGCAGTGAATGTTTTCTATTTAAAATCATGGTTAAGTTGTGAGTGAGATCACATATAACAAGCAAGTTAAATAGAAAATTATCTCATTAATCAATATTAAATTACCAAATACCTCAAAGAAAATATTAATTCATTAAATTCATTCCATCACACAAATTTGAACAAAATCAGGTGTTTGGGGTGCTCATCATCCAAATTTGAGGGCACCTCTCACTACCGAGGATTTATAAGGAGAGTGGTGGGTTGACTTAACTAAATTTGGAACTAAATAAGTATCCAAATATATATTATTATAACATTATAGGAAAATTATTGAGTAATGAAAATTAATTCATTGCAGGATAAGAGACTCCACTCAAAAGATCAAGGAGTCTTGAGTTAATGTGGTTGGCCAGATTAGTAACAACCTTAGACTCTCTAATTATAGGTATATCCAATTCTTATAGACCATGAATAGGGGTTTCAATGATCCTTTAAACTAGACTACTCAAGTAACTGGGTATTCTAAATCTAGTAGTTGAGGGATACTGGGATTTGGTAAAATAGTGGGAGAAAATTAAAATTAATAATTTGACATGTTCTACTTGTAATCAAGATAAAGTACTAATCTACTATGTTTATTTATTGAATATTAAATTTCCACCACCAATTCAATTTCACTATGATCAATATTATATAAATAGAATATACTTACTATCTATAACTTCCAGTAGTGGTATAGGCGCTTGTACATAAAACTATGCCGAGAAGGGAGATTTATTTGATGGATTCCCCAATTCCCATTGAGCTTCATCTGAAAGAAATAAAGGTGGATAAAGATCAATACAATAAGTATAAGTAAGTTACACTATATTTTCAATGTTTTGTGTTTTTATCTATGTCTATTGATCTGTAGAAAATATATGAGGATAAATATTATCTCCAAATTCTATATTATCTCCAAGAGTATTATTAGGAGAGAGATCAACAAGAAATATATGAGATATGAATTTCTCTATATAAATTCAGTATATAAGAATGAAATTAATCAGTACCTTATATACTCTAGATGATATGGTATATTGAGAAACTTAAGTCCCTTGGGTTCAAATTGAACCAATATCTAGAAATTGATCTCATTATTGCCTCATTACAACATATCATATTGACTTTAATTGTTAGTTATAATATGAATAACATGAATAATTCAATCCCAAATATTTTTGGATTTAGTTTTCCAAGATGATAAGAATATAAATAATACCAATTATTCAATCCTTATAGTGGAAAATTGGAGGAAGGTAAAAGTTAGGGTGTCTAAGGCCAAGTCTCGACCGAAAAAACTGGTGCACCATTCTTCCAAAAGGCTAAATATAGAGAGTTATGGTAATGAGAAAGAGGTTTTATACTTTATATGTGGAATGAAATTCTAGTAGAATAGGAACTATATAACTAGGAAGAATAATCAAGTAAATTCTTCTGCTTCATGTATTTATTTCATTGAATTCAATCTGTAAGTTATTACAAGTTGAGTATTGGATACTACATGTGGCTCACACATTTGTATTCAAATACAAGAACCAATTAGATTCAGGACAATTGAAAAAGGTGATTTAGATCTTAGAGAAACAAATAGTGAAAGTCTATTATCCTTGTTAGTGATATATTATAATCTTACATTGCCAAGTGGTTTGGTTCTTCTATTGAATAATTTTTATTATGTTCCACCAATTTCCAAAAACATAATCTCAGTGTTGAGTTTAGAAACTATGGGATTTCATTTCAAGTTTAAAAATAAATGTTTTATTATGTATAAGGATAACATATTTTATGATATGGAACATTTTAATAATGGATTTTATATATATAACGAAGAAAATATAGTATTTGAAATCGATGAAAAATCTAATGAGAATGAATCATATCCTACCCACCTGTGGTAAATCAAGCTTGGCCTTGTAAACAATAATCATTTATATAAATTACACCAATCATGGTATTTAGACTCTATTGAGTTAAAACCATTGGGTGTATTTAATTATTGTTTACAAGGTAAAATTACCAAATAACCCTTTTGTAGGAAGGGAGAAAGAGACATTGAATTACTATAATTAATTCATACTGATGTATGTGGACCATATATAGTGGGGGTAAGATGTGGTTTTTCATACTTCATTAATATTACTGATTACTATATCATTTATGGTTATATATAGTTAATTAAATGTATTTAATATTCCTTTAATACGTTTAAGTAATATCAACTTGAAGTAGAAAACTATCTTCATAAGAAGATTAAGGAACTTTGCTCTGATTGAGGCAGAGAGTATCTTCACCAAGAATTCATTGATCACTTGAAGAAGTGTGGGATAGTATCCAAACTCACTCCTCCTTATACAGTATACTAGAATGGTGTTAATGAAAGGATGAATCAGACCATGCTTGACATGGTAAGATCAATGGTTAATCAAGAAATTATTATATTATCTATTTAAGGATACTCCTTATAGGCAGCAGTATATACTCTTAATTGAGTACCAACTAAAGAAACATATGGGATTCCATATTAGTTGTGGTGTGTAAAGAAACCCAATATATCACACTTAAATTTATGGGTATGTGATGATTTTTTATTGACTATACATAGTGAAAATTGGCTTCACCATATTACAATTACTCAGAGGCAGGGATGGATTCGTTCTCCTAGGGATACTCTCCCCTACAAGCTTCACCTAAGGTTCCTAGGGTTTCTTTAAGTGGTTAAGTTTATTATCTAACCCTACCTATTCATTATTTGCTTCATTTATTTCCTTACCATACCTCGTGTTATTCTCTGGTTTCATCTCTTTTATTACTCATTACTCATTGTTAATGGTTTTCTCGTTGATATTTACCCGAGTGAGGGTTCATCCTTGACTAAGATCTACTCAGATTCCAGCCCAAAGTGTCACTTCTGGTTCATATCGGCATAGATCCCCTCATCAATGATATTATTTTAGTGTGGTATTTAGTTCATTCATCCCTATGAGGTGTTTTATTGAATTATCATACCCTGTAGAATCTGCCTCATCAAGATTACTCCCCTTTCTGATTAGACTTTAGCTATGGTGTCGAAAGGATCCATCATAGGATCTTCGAGGCTGGTTTTATCTTTAGTGGTTTTGGTTCTCCTTTTTCTATTATTCTAGTTTTTTTGTATTTATTTCTTATGTTCATTCTCTCGTAGTTTCACATATCTTGGCACTTCAGGAGGCCTATTTCGACTATTGTGGTGGCTCAATGTTCTTGGGTTTGTCTTGTTTTGTTTGTGGTAGACTTTTGATTCAGTGACAATATGTTGGAGTGTTTTTTATGATGGTGATGAATATTTGGTTAGTGAAGAAGATATTTGCAGTCTTCCATGTTAGTGGATCCTCTATTTTTGATGGTATGGTTTTATTCATATTTGGTTCCCCTCGATGGTGGTGGTTCCCATATGTGTTAACGATAGTGTTTTTCAGTGTTTTAGTGGATCTTTTATTATTGTTTCAGTCAAAACAATCTCTAGATTCTATTGGTTGGTCTCATCGATAGGATTAGTGATGATTGAAGTGGACTCACACCAGGTGCATGGCTAGAGGTGGCTCACATTCTTAGGTGGGTTTGTGTTCTTTTTTTGAAATTTTAATTTGAAGTGGGAATTGGTAACAGGTTTTGATGGTTGTATTTTTTGTTTGTGGGTATTTAGATGGTTTATTTTTGGTTAATGGATGTGATGTTTTCTATGTCTTCTTAATGTATCTAAGGTTTTATATGATTTTAAATGGATTTAAGGTAACCACTAAACTAAAAAATTGATTTATTCTAAAATAAAAAATGGATTGGATGGATGGAATCTCAAATATTGAAGTGAAATTTTATGGATTATCCAAAAGAAACCAAAGGATATTAACTATATAACCCTTTATATGGAAAAGTGATTGTAGAAATACAAGAAATAATTCTATAAAGGGAACACATTTCCAATATAAATATTCAGATAAATATTTAATTTTATGAATTTGATGCTCCATATGCATAAGATTTTGTAAGGGAACAATCCCTATAAGAGAAAGTGGGAGATAAATATGTTTTAGAGACAAGAGTACTGTGTATTTATACTATAAGGGTTAGAGAACTAGAGAGATATTATTTTCTTATTAACAAGTCTAGTGAAACATTTCTGATAGATAATGATGCACCTATGACCTGCAAGGAAGTAGTAGAGGATGATGGTACTATTAAATAAAAGGAAGATGTGCATTCTGAAATAGATTTGATGTACAAAAATCAAGTTTGTATTTTTGTATATCCATTGGTAGATGAATTTCCTATTGGGTGTAAATTGGTATTTAATAAAAGGATACAAATGGATGGTTAAGTATGAATCTATAAGGAATTACTAGTAGCGAAGAGTTTTGGGAAACATCAAGGAATTGACTATGATGAATCCTTTTTTCTAGTTTCAATGTTGAAATCATTCTGAATTTTTCTTGAAATAATAGTATTTCGTGATTATGATATTTAGAAAATGGATGTCAAAAATTATTTTATAAATGGTATTTTGGTTGAATAAATATATATGACTCAACTTGAAGGGTTTTTTAAGTCATAGAATTGCAATAAAGTGTGCAAGATGTAGAAATCCATTTATGGGTTGAAGAAAGAATCAAAATCATGGGATATTTGATTTGATGAGTCCATAAGAGAATATGTTTTCCTCGATAATAAAAGATAACCATGTGTCTATAATAAGTTTAATGGGAATTCAATCATTTTTATCTTATTATATGTTGATGACATATTAATTATTGGAAATGAAGTGCAAGTCTTGCAATCAGTTAAGACGTTGTTAAATGAATGCTTATCCATGAAAGACTTAGGTGAATAAGCCTATATTCTAGGGTCATGATCTATAAAGATAAATATGAGAGTCTACATGGTATAAGTCAAAGTACATATATTGACAAGGTACTCAAATGGTATAATGTGGAACAATATAAGATAGGATTGTTACCAGTGTCATATGGAATTAATCTCTCCAATAATATGTGTCCACAAACATTGGAGGAGATTGGAAAAATGATTAGAATCCCTTATTCGTTAGTAGTGGTATCTATCATGTATTCCATGTTATGTACTTGTTTAGATACTACCTTTTTTTTATTCATGGTGGGTAGATATCAAGCCAATCTAGAAGAGATGTACTTGGTATATGTAAAATCTATCCTAAAGTACCTATGGTGTACAAAGGATATGCACCTAATTTATAGAGGAGATTAGGATCTAGTTGTGAGAGGTTACACTTATGATAGTTTCCAAATATATCATTATGATCTAAAATCACTTTCAGGATATGTATTTTTCTTAAATGTATAGAGGATATGAGTATCTAATTTTTCAATCTTTCATAATTCTGTTATACCCTAGGGTCCTTTAGATAGGTTTGGCATTGGGTTTCGGATAGGAGTCTTTTGAGTTTATTTGGTGTCAGTTGATTCTTTTATTTTTTTTATTTCAATTTTAAATTTAGATACATATCATCATGTCATTAAATGATTTATTATTATTGGTTTTTTTGTTCCTCCCTTCACTTCCCAATTTTATTTTGTATTATTTTTGTTATATTCATTTCACTAATATTTATTTACATTGTTTTTTTTTTCTATCTTATAACTCTATAAAAGGGGGTATAGTCTCCCCACTATATTTATCACAACTCCACTAATATTTTGTAGCCTCTAGAATATGGAAAGATATACTTGTGTTCCCATAACAAACCCAATTTGGCTTTGTGAGAGAGTATCAGATTTGGGGTTATTAAAAAGTGGTATCATAGGGTAAAGATTTTTCATTCTAGTTTATTTTCTATTTGGTAATTATAAAAATGAGACTAGGATGTTTTGGGACTCAGTGATAAACTTGTTAATGGGAGTAGCTAACCCATATATGGGGGAGATTGAGTACCCAGTGATGGAATTATAATTTATTTTGTTCACTTATCATAGTTGATATTATTTTACCTATGATGAATCACATGTTGTGTTATGTTATTATTTCTTGATATTTATAGTCATCGCCCAGTATGTCAAGAGATAAGTATGCATTCCTCATGATTATAAGTTATGGATATATCTTGACATGAATTATTCATGATAGGGACATATTTATTACATGTGACATATTTTACTATCTGAAATGTGATATGAGATACTTGTTATATCTTATAATTGGAATTAAATCACTATTATGTCATGCTAAAACACATGTAAGACATGTTTAGAGAGACTAGGAGTCATTGGTTCTCTCTTATTTTCATCTATTTAGGTTAGACTTATTAATATCTAGTGTATTAAAAAGTGTGTTTATATTTTTGATAAAATGACTCATTTTCATCTATGATTTGATAATAAAAAGAGTAGAAATTAGTACACTCTAAACACAGCTGATCCAGAGCTTCTTGTAGCTCTTGAAGATCATATGGAGGTTCAAATTTGTAGTATCTTCATAAGGGGAATGTGATCTGTGGAAAGGGAGATAGTTTTAACCATGCATATAATTTATGATCTGATTAGAGAATTTTTTTGTGGCATCCACCTATGTGTATAGGGGAGGTATACCCCCAAGTATCTGGATTGATTCATTCCAGACTATCTTGAATAATCTCAAAGACACCCATATATAGGGTGTCGAATATTACTGTGTACATTCTTCTTGGACCTACCAAGCATTGGTGGGATGTTCTAGAGAAATATGGATAGAAAGAGGAGCTATCTTGGATAGAGTTTGAGGAAAATTTATTAATCCAGTTATACCCAATGAAATTGAGGAATGATAAGGTTCACAAGTTCATGAATTTGACACTGAATGGCATGTCATTGATGGACTATACCTAACATTTCAAAGGATTAAAATTATTTACTCCATCTTTATATACTTATGATATCTCTAGGGAAATGTGATTTTAGGATAATATTCACTATGAGATCAGGTTAAAAGTGAAATTATTTCACATGAGTAGATGTGATGAATCTGGAACTCATCATGGAAGGGAATCTGAGTGATTCCTTGAGAAGTGGAAAGTCTATTTTAGTAGGGAAAAATAAGAGATCTTCCTCTGGTGTAATTAAGCACCGCTATGATATTTTGTTACCAAGAAAATAGTGGGAAGAGAAGTTAGGTTAGTGGGTATCCATCTCATGATCTTTTCTATTACAGTACTATCAATGGGAAAATTTGTCCCAAAAGTGGCCTTAGAGTCCATACAACTCTTTGGAGTGACATTATTTCAGAATGTTGGGTCATCTCAAGAAGTTATGTATAAACCTATTATAATAGATCTATGGAAAGGGGTCAGGATAGGTACCAGAGTTTGGGAATGAATCAGTTGCCCCTCAGCAGATAGGTAGCTAGAGTTCCACAGTACTTTCAGGTCAAGGTTGGGGACATGGTACCCTAGTACAAGAATAGAAGTACTAGGTGGAGGTATTATCTTAGGGGAATCATACTGAAACACATGGAATAAGTTCTAGTCTTCTGTATGTTATATATATAAATCTGGATATTGTGGATACAGGACCTTGTACCACCATATGTGTGATCCTTAGATCATCTACCCTTTCTTATATTTAGTTTGATGTAATAGAATCACATTCCATTTTATCTTATCTTTTTCAAATGGTTTGGTATTGGTTTTTGAATTATTGAATGGTGTTTTGACCATAAACACACTTTGGTAGTGCAGTTAGATAATATCAAACATTTCAAGGCATGTTCTCTAGAAATTGGTGCTTTCCATTTATTTTGGGAACCATTCATGCTGGAAATGAAAGTTTTTTATTTCATACTTGGTATTGATTGCATAATTCTATACCCAGATCATATCAACTATTATCAAATGATATTTACCTTTCAATATTCAAAAGTAGGCACATATTCTCACCCAGGTGAGTGGGATCTTTATTTTGGCCATGAAGGACTAATTTAGTGTATATTGGATTGATAAATATCTCATATAGAATGTATTTTTCTAGATTATTGTGGAATGAATCGTGATTTTTTTTCTCCAATGGTATACTATTTTTAGGATAAATTTACTATTTATATCTATATCTTACCACCCAAGCAAGAGATCATGTTCAAAATTGATTTAGTGATGGGAGCAGAGCCGGTTTCTATTCCACCTTATAAGATATCACCATTAGAGTATGAGGTGTTGAAAAATCAGTTGGAATATTTGTAAGCTAAAGGTTTCATAAAGCCTCATATATCTCCATGGGGTTCTCCAGTTCCTTTTTCTAATAAGTATGATGGGAATTTGTGCTTATGTTTGGATTATTACATATTGAATTATATGATGGTCATGAAATGATATCCCCTTACTCTCATTGATGGTCTATTAGATTATTTTATGGGTTCTAAGGTCATCCCTAATATCTATATGAGATATTGACACCACCAGTTGAGGTTGAAACCATAAAACATACTTCAAATTGCTTTTAGGAGCAGGTATGGCTTGTATTATTTTTTAGATATGTCATTTGGTTTGATGAATACACTGACAGTATTAATGGACTTGATGAGTTGTATCTTTCATCATTTTATGGATCAGTTTTTTGTGGTTTTTTTCAACAACATCTAAGTGTACTTATAGTTAGTAAATTATCATTCCAAACATCTTTTACATAATATTGAGTACATTTAGAGATAATATTTTTACACCGAGCTATATAAATGTGGTTTCTGGATTGATAATGTGCACTTATTAGGCATGTCATCTCTTAGGAAGGAGTGTTAGTGCACCCATATAAGTTTTAAGTCATGGTATTATGATAGAATAATAATAATTTATTCAATATTAATATATTTGTGGGTTTAATATGTTATTATTCAAATTTAATACAGTAATTCTCCCATATATAAAAATTGATGTCAGGGATGACCAAATTTTTTTGGTTAGATGTTTTTTAGGGATATTTTCAGGAGATAAAAGACATAATGAAATAAAAACCTATACTTACTTTAAATATGATAGTTAAAGCAGGTTTTTTGTACTATGATGTATCCATAGTTATCCTCAGAGAAGTTTTGATATAGTTTGATTGAGTGGTTGTGTATGGATCCAGATAACTGAGACCTCACATGAGAAATTATCCTACTTATGATCTATAGTTAGATATGGTGGTACATGCACTGAAATTCTTGGATACATTATCTTATGTTTTAGAGTTTTTTTATACATGGACCATAAGAGCCTTAGGTACATCTTTTCTCAGTATTACTTGAACCTTTTATATAGGAGGTGGTTTGAGTATCTATAGACTTTTGACTTCAAGATGGATTATACACTGAGAAATGGAAAAAAAATCAATGATTTTAACTATAAGAAGCATAAATAGTAAGTGTGGAAGAGTTGAGATGATTGGATAATGATGTAACTCTTTACAGACATGGATATAGATGTTCAGGAGTCTCATGGATGAGTAGCTCTGACTTCAAAATCTATTATAATTGTGATTCTTGACCGAATCAATATATAGTCGTTTTCTAATCTAAAGGGTCTATTTTTGAGAGACAACTTATATGGGGGGACATCATCATGATGTTCTATTGTTAGTATAAATTATCTTCATTTTTGTAGTCAAGTATGGGTCCGTACAGGCTTTCATGAGGAGATGGTGAGAGAGTTTCATTATTATAGGTGGGCAGTACATCCTGGTTTGAAAAATATGTATCATGATCTCCATATATAGTACTGGTGTTTGGGAGTGAATAAGGAGGTATCATGCTTTATGGAGAGATGTTTCACTTTTTAACAGGTGAAATTAGAGCATTAAAGGCCAGGTGGGTTGTTACAGCCTCTTACCATTCCTAATTGGAAATGGTATGATGTCACTATGGATTTATTCACATGATTGTCTAGGAAAAATAACTATAATTGTGTATTATGGGTGATTTTGGATTAACTGATGAGGTTATCCCACTTATTTCCTATGGGGGAGACCTCCTCTTTTGATGATCTGGTTAGTCTTTACATGTGAAAAATACTTCAGTTTCATAGTATTCTGAGGAGTTTCATTTTTTATATAGATCCTAATTTTACATTGTGGTTCTATAAGGGTATTCATAATGCTTTGGGATTATAGGTTATTTTCATCACAACCTATCATCATCATACAAACGATCAATATGATTGGACCATTATGTTCTGGAGGATATGTTATGAGCATGTGTTTTGGATTTCATTGGTTCATTGTAGAAGAATATGGAACTCATGGAGTTTTCATATAACAAAAAATTCCATGAATTTATCTAAATGGAACCATTTAAGTCTTTATATGATGGGTTGTATCATTCGATGCTTTTTTGGTTGGAGGTAGGTGAATCAGTGCTTGTTGGAACTAGTCTTAGGCATGAGACATTTGAACAGGTTCAATTGGTTAGGAGCTAATTGATAACCACATAGAGTATAAATAAATCATATGCATACCATCAAAGATAAAATCTATATTTTTATTTTGGTATTTATGTTTTCCTTAGAGTTTCTCCTAGGTTGGGGCAATGCCATATTAGGAAACAGGGGAAGCTAACAACCAAGTTTGTCATGTTTTTTGATATCATGGATTGGGACGGTCATGTGTCTTACTGATTATCCCTTCTATAGTTCTATAGTGAGATTCATGACATGTTTCATGTGTTGAAGAATCAAAGATATTATCCTTACCCTTCTCATGTGGTAGACATAAAGGATGTCAAGCTTTGTGTATATTCATCCTTTAAGGAGCATCCGATATGGATTGTGGATCGTAGTGAGAAGTATCTTTGGGGTAGGATTATAACTCTGGTTCGAGTGTAGTGGAATCACAATCATGTTCAAGAGGATACCAGGGATATGGATTCTGATATGTGATCATAGTGGTTATACATGGTTTTCAAGACCCTATAGTGATGCTTGGAGAAGCTCAGGGATGAGTTATTATATGGTGATGAGGTTGTAGGATCCCATATTTTTTTAGGTATTTCCCTCTATTAATTTTTTCATTAAACCTCTATTGATTAGTTTTCCTTTTCATTAAACCTTGTTGGTTGAGTATCGTTTAGATATTGGGAGCCTCTGTTGGGTATAATAACCTATAGTTTGGGAATGTATATTTTTTTGAACTAATGGAGTCTAGGTATTAACATGATAAATGGTCTTACGAGGTTTTTTCATAAGTTTGTAAGGATTTAGAGGTGGTTTGGATGCTTTTTCAGAATATGGGATAAAAATTTATACACTACATTTACACATCATATAAATGGGTTACACGATGTGTAACTAATTCCAGGAAAAAACCCATGAACCAGTATCATGATGTGAAATGAATAAAAACTGTGAAGCTATTACATGACATGAAATTTTCATGAAGGGTTAAAATTAAGTTGAGGAGATGAGTTTTTTATTGAAACTCTTAAATAATAAATACATTACGTGAAATACGGTGACATGTCATGTATTTCATGGTTTTAGCAGTTTGAGGTGTGAATCACATCTAATTTATTTCATTCCTTTGGTGAATCCCTCCTCTCTCAGCCCTAAGGTGCTCCATGTGATTTTGGATCCCTTTCCTCCCTTCTAGATGTCCCAATCACGCATCTAATCTCCAGTGATTTGTTTTAATTAGGTTTCCCCCTTCTTCTTTTGTTCGCTTTCATTGCGTTGTACATATTTTGATCACAATTTATTATTGTTTTGATATTGATCTAGTATGATCTAGGTTCCTTATTCTGATCTTCCTCACCTCTGTTCAAGTTGGTAATTCTGGTTGAAAGTGTTGTGTTGATCATTGGATAAAGGTAGGGGGTCTAAATCCTAACCTTATTGTCTGTTTATTTTTCATGTATGATCAATACTACGATTCTACTGCCATGAGGTGCACATTAATTGATTTAATGATGAATGATAACTCATAGATTGGATCATTACTTGTATCCCCTTGGGTTCAATAGTATTGTGACCTACCTTGTGGCTACCTATTGGGTGAGCTGACCCTAGATAAATATTAAATTGGATAATGGTTTAAAGTGTGTCTATCATGGAAATATTTTGAAGGTTATTTCTTGATAGAGAATCACTTTGGTAATGGATTATGTGATATTGGTATGACTATTGATAATTTAATATATAAAGGGAAGGGTAATTGAAATATTAATGGTAATTTTAATAATTAACCATTGAGTATTATGATATGATATAATGATATCCTTTCTTTTGTGACATGTGATTTGATTGATTCCGAAATGCTGATACAGTGGTCTATGTCTAGAGTTTGATGCTAAAATTCTTATATAGTTCGATATGCCCTAAGTTTGATGCTGAAATTCTTATAAAGTGTGTTTGGCTTGGTGATACATGATAAAATCCTATATAGGGGTCTTGGACCAATTGATGCTTAAACTCATATATAGTTGGCATGGTCCAGTTTTTGTTGAAATGATTATATATTGGGATTTACTAGGAGGTTAGAATTATTATACAAAGATATTTTCATAGTTATTTTATTCTTCCATGGTTTATTGTTACAATTTTTAGGTTTGTGGTACATGCTCATATACATTTTGAAATGGTGCTAAAGTTGGTTGATTTATGTATTGTATTAATTTATTAATTAATACACCTATTTATCTCTTTATTAAATTCACTTATTTTAATAATATTTTTGCTTAGACTTGATGGTTTTTCCATACTAAGTTTACACACACCCTATTTGGGATTCCATTTGGTACTTGAATAGGTTACATGGATACAGTTTTCGACAAGGGAAAGGAACCTTGTCACTAATTTATTCATTGTTGGATGGGATAAAGTTTAGATATGGGGTCGACATGGGGTTTGGGGATAGGGTATTTTTAGTTTATTTTATTTCAACTGATTCATTTATTATTATTATTTCCAGTTTGACATATAGATACATATCATCCTATCATTACATGATTTATTATTATTTGTTTATTGTTTCCTCCTTTCACTTCCCAGATGTATGTTGTAATATTTACACTATGTTCTTTACTCTGATATTTATTTATATTGTTTATTTCCATTTTATTGTAACTCTATATCGGGGGTTATGGTTTCCCCACTATACTTTCCACACCCTTGCTACTATTTGGCAGCATATGGTATATAGGGAGGCATGCTTGAGGTCAAATAACAAAACTAATTTTGACACGTGAGAGAGTGTCAGACCATATGATGTTATAGTTTTTAAAGAAAATTATCCTCATCTTATATTTATAAAATATTTATTTTAAAATAATTTCAAATTATTAAGGATATTTCTTATTTCCAATGTTACTTTTCTAAAACTCCAAAAAAGTATCTTTCATGTTTTTCATTCTCCTTTGACATGTCTTATGTTTGATTGACTATATTCTTCAAATTTTACCATCCAAATTATTCGAAGTATGGATTATGTAATGTTATTTTTTATCAAATATGTTATCCATCACTAAATTTTTGTTATCGTACCATCCTCTATGAATAAGAAGAATTAGTCTTACAATTCCTTTTATTTTTTATTACCATTTTTTCTATTTCTTTTCTTGAAGTGAGTTCGCCAAGATACCATATTTCAATTTATTGGTAAATTATTTAACAAACCATATACCCATTATCTATACTATGTAAATACTATTTTATATCTTATCATGATTGAATTGTGTTTACCAATAATGTTACTAAATATATTTGGATACCCATTTACTTCCATGGGATTTTCATGTATTAATTATTAATACAATTTATGAATGATTTTATTTTGTGAATCCATTTTAAAAGGGAATGAAACCCATTTTCCATATATGGTTTCTTTGTAATTCGTGGAATAAAACCCATTTTTCTTCTCATGGGTTCCTTATTATGTGATGAATGGCTTATTTCAACTGAAACACATAAGTATTGATAACTGATATTTGAGGTCCTATATCACCCACTAATTCATTGCTTAAGAATTTATAAATCATGATAAAATTATTCATGAGTATGATTTAGTTTCTCATAAGCATGGGAACTGATGGTGTAGCTTAGAAAATTGATATTTCCTATACTATTTTTTTCTTTCATATATGAAAGTTGTTCTAAATTATTATATTATTATCACATGGATCATATTTATTGACACATGTCTCTTAAAAAAATGATTTATTTATTATTTTGTTCAATGTAATATTCCATTAATATTTTTTTATGATATAATATTTAATGGGTAGGATTTTTTAATATTTCCTAATTATAATGATATGCTTATCTTATGATTACTTATAACCTTTGGTTTTTATCCCTTATTTTTACCCTTACAGATCAATCAATCCCACCCCATTATTATTTATTTTCCCTAGGATATGATTACATGTGTTACATGTTATATGATTATAATAGGGAATAGAGTTGATCATTTGTAAAGAAATATTTATGATAATTGTTAATTGATTTGTTTATTTTGATAATATTCCACGACACTAAACCTTTAGTTATCCATTTTATGTTACTCTTTGTATGATGGGAATATTTTTTAAGTAAAATAGTGAAAGAAATGTATTTATTTATCTTGGGTTTAAATATCTATACTGTAACGACCCGAAATTTTTTTAAATAAATTTTGTTTCCCAATTTTATGTGTTATTGTTATACTCAAAAAAAACGTTTTATTTGATAAACATGATTATAATTAAAATGAGATCAGTGGGTTTTGACTATTATATAACCATCGGTCAATAAGACCACTGTGAACAAAATGTTTTGATATAAGTAATCTTGGTTAATTATTATAGAAAGAAGATTCGATGGCCTCACCTAGTAGTCTTGGACCGATCGAATCCCATCTAACAGAGCTTGGGAAGGAGGTAGCACCACTGGGCTTTGCTCTAGATCAAATCCAAGCCGAACTTCATCATGTGAAGCTGGAACGGAATCTCCTTCGTGAGAAGTTCAAACTGATAGAAATTACTACTCGGGCAATGTTGATTGAGCCGCCCCAAGCTTCTATCACCCTAGCACACCTTACTCTTAGGTCCTATGCTGGTATTATAAGGGGTTATGTAACGAGACCGTAACTACCTTGTGTAATCCTTGTTTTAAATAAAAATTGGGATTTCTTCTTATGATGAAGTTTATGAATTTTGAAATGACCGGATAAATATAGTATGCATATTTTTGATGAATTTTAGAAAAAGGATATTTTAAATATGTTTATGTAAACCATAAATAATTAAAAATGTGTAATTATTTTCAAAAAATGGTCTTCTGCAATTATGTTCAGTACTAAATTTAGAGTCTAATAAGATCAACTTGATTTTTGATGAATAGTAAATTATGAATAGTGATTTTATGATTAGGATTAGTAATATGACCAAATGGATTAGTAATCTCACTTAAAGAAAGTTTTAAAATAATCTAGGCACCTTGATTAAGTAATGTGATTCAATAAAATAGTTAAATAACGGTTTCATTAATTATTATTCAAGTATTAGTTTTTTTTGGGTGAATAGTGTTTTTTAATTAAAAATTTAATTAAAAATAATTATAAAATTATTTTTATAAAAATGACTTTATTTTTGAACTCAGAGCATCGATATTATGTTATGGTAATTTTTGGGGTTTTTTATGAAAAAATGAATTTTCGATGAATAGTGTTTTTATTTAAAAATTAAATTAAAAATATTTAAAAAATTATTTTTATAAAATTGATTTCATTTTTTAAATCAGATCATTGATATTTGGTTAATGTGAAATTTTGGGATTTTTCTGAGAAAGTTGAATTTTCAGTGAATAGTAAAAATACAGTTTTAGGGTTTCGGTATGTTTAATGACATCATAACGGTGTCATGATGATGTCATGAGATCTTTTGAGGGTTGTCCGGACAAGGGTGATGAATTATTGTTTTGGGGGCCCCATGTGGCCTAACTCCACGATAAATGACAAGGGAGAGCACATGGGTTTGAGAAAAGCACATGTGAGGTGTCCCTTGGCATTAATGTCTTGTCCCCTCACTTTCCCTATAAATACCAAGCCCTCCTCTCATCCATTAGACTCCCCACTCATTCCCAAAAAATTTCTGGTCTCATTACCTCCCAAGGAGTCCTCCCAAGGTTCCCCCAAGCCCTCAAGGTCCCAACCTTTGAGGTTTAAGAGTTACATTTTAAGGTAAGGGATCTGACCCCTCTCTTTCTTTTCAAGTAATCTCTTTTATGTAATTTCTTTTATACTCCATGTTCTTATGTTGGAGGATGATCTTTTATATTAATCCTACTGCCTATTTCATGTTTATATGATGAGAGACCCCCCTTGCTCTCATCAATTCGTTTTAAGAAAGTTTAAGTGGCGCCGTTAGGCTGCTGAATTTTTAAGGGATTCTTTCACCTTCCTCGTTTTCAAGTTCTATTTTCATTCAAGTATTTCATGTTACTTTTTATTATTTTGGGGTATGATCTCTAAATTATCATACAGATCTTTTATGATCATATTATGAGAGACCCCATTTGATCGCTTCAATTCAGTATTTTGAAGTTTTAAGTGGCGTCGTTAGGCTGCCGAATTTTTAAGTGGTTCTTCACCCTTCTCGTTTTGAAGTTCTACTTTCATGTCAATTATTTCAAGTTCCTTTTTGTTATATTGGGGTATGATATCTATATATATCATACTGGACTCTAATGTTCATATGATGAGAGACCCCATTTGATCTCTTCGATTCAGTATTTTGATGTTTTAAGTGGCGCCGTTAGGCTGCCGAATTTTTAAGTGGTTCTTCACCCTTCTCGTTTTGAAGTTCTACTTTCATGTCAATTATTTCAAGTTACTTTTTGTTATATTGGGGTATGATATCTATATATATCATACTGGACTCTAATGTTCATATGATGAGAGACCCCATTTGATCTCTTCAATTCAGTATTTTGATGTTTTAAGTGGCGCAGTTAGGCTACCGAATTTTTAAGTGGTTCTTCACCCTTCTCGTTTTGAAGTTCTACTTTCATGTCAATTCTTTCAAGTTCCTTTTTGTTATGTTGGGGAATTATCTCTATATATATCATACTGATCTCTTATGATCATATGATGAGGTACCATATTTGATCTTGTCAAATCATTTTCTTTTGAAGTTAAGTGACGTCGTAAGGCTGCCGAATTTTCATAAGAGAAATCTAATTTTTTTTTCCTTCCATGTTTTTCATTTCAAATGTTATGTCCCTAAAATTTCATTACCATGTCCATATTTCCTTCTTATTCTTTAACCCTACTGTTTTATGGATCATTTATGAGAGGATTACCCATGTCCCCTATCATTTTAATGTTTTCTAAAACCCCGAAACTTAGCCGTTATGCTGCAGAATTTTCCCCTCAAAATGCCTCTCTCTTTTCTCAAAAATTATTTTATGTTATAAAGTGAATACTCAAAGCTCTTATTTCTAAAAGGGTATTCACATATATATCAAAATTTTCCATTTTAAATTCTGGGATTTACATACATGAGACCCGCTTTCCCTTTCCGTGGGTTTAAAGTGACGTAAAGATCATGTCTTTAAAGCAGTTTTTAAAACGTTATGATTATGAAATGAAACCCATTTATTTTATGCTATGTGGGTTATTTATGAAATGTTTGATGATGATATATGTGGCTCACATGATAATAAAGGCAAATTTATGGGTGCGCCCTGATAGCGCTCCAATGCATTGGGTAATGATGTAACCACTAGAGATTACAATTTTCACGATACCTTGGTGAATAACCTTGGTAATTTTAAAATGACACCTTGGGGATGGACCTTGGTGATATTTTCATGATTGTCTATGTAAAATGATGTAGCCACATCTTCAAGTTATGAAAAAATTTTATTTTTATTATGATATGCCTCATGATTTCATTTTCGTGCCTTAAAGTTCTTTTCATGACTTTATTGATGTATCTCAAGTTCATATGTAAAATGTTTCACTTGTTTCCCTTGCTGGGCCTTCTGATCACCCTTCCTTTTGATGTATGTCCCCAGGTTATGGGATGCAGTAATGATCCTAGGGTGAACATGAGGAGAAGCCTTTCAAGTGTTTAAGAAGAATGTTTTTTTTTCATGTTTTATGTTCCTTGTTTCCAAGACACTAAACCTTAAAGATCCTCAGTTCCGTGTAATGGAATGAAAAGTTATGTTATAAAAAGACGGGATGCTATAGTTGGTATCAAAGGATGGTTTAGTTATTTGTGGAAATTAGGATATGAAAACTCTAGGAGGAACCCTATAGAAAAGTTTAATATAGGAAATCTTCCTGGTATTTTGGTGAGTATTGAGTAAGGGGTTGCCAAGCAAATACATCCCTGTCTGGATACGAGCAGGTAGAGGTGGCTCTGGCACAGATGTACATAGGGGTAAAACCCGAAAACACCGCTTTGAGCTAGACTCGAACGGGAACTGGTACACGACAACGGGCCTTGCTGCACTCTTGGTTACGACACTCCCGGGGGATATGCTTTGGTTAATTCATAAGCTTGGTATGAACCATTGTTAAAGGAACAAAGATAAAATAAAATAAAGGTTCACATAAGAATATATGATCATTCATAACCTAGATGGGAACCTAGGAGATCACAAGTTAGGGTATACCTTTCATATACAAGTTATCCTTATATGCTTTCAGTTCCTTTTCATGATTATTAGCTAAGTACTTAAGCCCCTAATTATGCTTTCTCTTCTTAGTTAATGGTGGGAAATGGAAGAACATGTTCCGACAACCAATGTGATAGGAAATACGACGATTTTCGTATTAATATGATAGGGATGATTAGGGGATTAAAATATGATTATTATTTTGGAAGACGTTCATTATTTTAGGAACCATATTTGATCGAGGTAAATAGATTACTACGGTATTTTCATTGAGGAGTAAGGTTGACTTATATTTTGAAGAATCGATGAATTTAAGGTGAACTTATAGTAATTTAGGTTACTTATGGGAATGACTAACCTATCTTGGGTAAAATATGTTTAGGTTAGCTACTTTTTTTATAAGATGTTAGGAGTGGTTGATGTTGTCTGGAGATGAACAATGAAGTTGTTTTGGAAGACTATGTTATCAAATCCTTATTTTATTTGGGTTTCAATATTAGTTTGGTTTGTTTTGAGGAATTTTAAGGACCGTTATTTAGGGAATGGTCTATGATGAAATTTGGGTAGTACCATGGAACTTTGATGATTTAAAAGTAGTTTCCATTCCTATGGGATTCTTTCTTTTTGAAGAGTTTTTTTACCTTAACCTTTATATTTTTGGGATAATGTTTAAAGATAGAAGAAATAGATAGTTAATCTTTTGTAGATTATGTGATTCTATAGAAGATGATTCTTGTGCTTTTATGAGACCAAGTGTTTTTGAATTCTCATCATTTGGAGAAAAGATTAGTGTTGGTAGGTACTTGTTAAAGGATGAAACTCTACTTGAAGGTAGGTATATTTTCTTATGTTTTTGTTCTATATAGTAAATGAAATCCTCAAAATTATGAAAAGAAACGTAAAACAAAAATGTTGTTGGTTTACGTTTCCTACTAGGTAATCAAAGACCGTTTACACACATCATAAGTTTGGGATTTTCTCATGGTTAACTTTCTCCTAATCATGTTCTCTATCACTCTCCCTCAGAACTTGACCCTTTGTTTTCTCCTCCATGTCCATGTTTTCCTACATGGAACCCTAGTGTGGGTTAACTCGGGTGACCTTTGTAGTTCCCTTTCTTTATTTTAAAGTAATAGTTTTACTGACTCCTTTTCCGATGTGGGACTTTCAATGAAATTTCAAAACCCAATTTTAAAATTGCGAGGACGCAATTTCTTAAGGGGGGAAGATTGTAACGACCCGAAATTTTTTTAAATAAATTTTGTTTCCCAATTTTATGTGTTATTATTATACTCAAAAAAAACATTTTATTTGATAAACATGATTATAATTAAAATGAGATCAGTGGGTTTGACTATTATATAACCATCGGTCAATATGACCATTGTGAACAAAATGTTTTGATATAAGTAATCTTGGTTAATTATTATAGAAAGAAGATTCGATGGCCTCACCTAGTAGTCTTGGACCGATCGAAGCCCATCTAACAGAGCTTGGGAAGGAGGTAGCACCACTGGGCTTTGCTCTGGATCAAATCCAAGCCGAACTTCATCATGTGAAGCTGGAACGGAATCTCCTTCATGAGAAGTTCAAACTGATAGAAATTACTACTCGGGCAATGTTGATTGAGCCGCCCCAAGCTTCTATCACCCTAGCACACCTTACTCTTAGGTCCTATGCTGGTATTATAAGGGGTTATGTAACGAGACCGTAACTACCTTGTGTAATCCTTGTTTTAAATAAAAATTGGGATTTCTTCTTATGATGAAGTTTATGAATTTTGAAATGACCGGATAAATATAGTATGCATATTTTTGATGAATTTTAGAAAAAGGATATTTTAAATATGTTTATGTAAACCCTAAATAATTAAAAATGTGTAATTATTTTCAAAAAATGGTCTTCTGCAATTATGTTCAGTACTAAATTTAGAGTCTAATAAGATCAACTTGATTTTTGATGAATAGTAAATTATGAATAGTGATTTTATGATTAGGATTAGTAATATGACCAAATTGATTAGTAATCTCACTTAAAGAAAGTTTTAAAATAATCTAGGCACCTTGATTAAGTAATGTGATTCAATAAAATAGTTAAATAACGGTTTCATTAATTATTATTCAAGTATTAGTTTTTTTTTGGGTGAATAGTGTTTTTTAATTAAAAATTTAATTAAAAATAATTAGAAAATTATTTTTATAAAAATGATTTTTGAACTCAGAGCATCGATATTATGTTATGGTAATTTTTGGGGTTTTTTATGAAAAAATGAATTTTCGATGAATAGTGTTTTTATTTAAAAATTAAATTAAAAATATTTAAAAAATTATTTTTATAAAATTGATTTCATTTTTTAAATCAGAGCATTGATATTTGGTTAATGTGAAATTTTGGGATTTTTCTGAGAAAGTTGAATTTTCAGTGAATAGTAAAAATACAGTTTTAGGGTTTCGGTATGTTTAATGACATCATAACGGTGTCATGATGATGTCATGAGATCTTTTGAGGGTTGGCCGGCCAAGGGTGATGAATTATTGTTTTGGGGGCCCCATGTGGGCTAACTCCACGATAAATGACAAGGGAGAGCACATGGGTTTGAGAAAAGCACATGTGAGGTGTCTCTTGGCATTAATGCCTTGTCCCCTCACTTTCCCTATAAATACCAAGCCCTCCTCTCATCCATTCGACTCCCCACTCATTCCCAACGAATTTCTGGTCTCATTACCTCCCAAGGAGTCCTCCCAAGGTGCCCCCAAGCCCTCAAGGTCCCAACCTTTGAGGTTTAAGAGTTACATTTTAAGGTAAGGGATCTGACCCCTCTCTTTCTTTTCAAGTAATCTCTTTTATGTCATTTCTTTTATACTCCATGTTCTTATGTTGGAGGATGATCTTTTATATTCATACTACTGCCTATTTCATGTTTATATTATGAGAGACCCCCCTTGCTCTCATCAATTCGTTTTAAGAAAGTTTAAGTGGCGCCTTTAGGCTGCCGAATTTTTAAGGGATTCTTTCACCTTCCTCGTTTTCAAGTTCTATTTTCATTCAAGTCTTTCATGTTCCTTTTTATTATGTTGGGGTATGATCTCTAAATTATCATACTGATATTTTATGATCATATGATGAGAGACCCCATTTGATCGCTTCAATTCAGTATTTTGAAGTTTTAAGTGGCGCCGTTAGGCTGCTGAATTTTTAAGTGGTTCTTCACCCTTCTCGTTTTGAAGTTCTACTTTCATGTCAATTATTTCAAGTTCCTTTTTGTTATATTGGGGTATGATATCTATATATATCATACTGGACTCTAATTTTCATATGATGAGAGACCCCATTTGATCTCTTCAATTCAGTATTTTGATGTTTTAAGTGGCGCCGTTAGGCTGCCGAATTTTTAAGTGGTTCTTCACCCTTCTCGTTTTGAAGTTCTACTTTCATGTCAATTATTTCAAGTTCCTTTTTGTTATATTGGGGTATGATATCTATATATATCATACTGGACTCTAATGTTCATATGATGAGAGACCCCATTTGATCTCTTCAATTCAGTATTTTGATGTTTTAAGTGGCGCAGTTAGGCTACCGAATTTTTAAGTGGTTCTTCACCCTTCTCGTTTTGAAGTTCTACTTTCCTGTCAATTCTTTCAAGTTCCTTTTTGTTATGTTGGGGAATTATCTCTATATCTATCATACTGATCTCTTATGATCATATGATGAGGTACCCTATTTGATCTTGTCAAATCATTTTCTTTTGAAGTTAAGTGACGCCGTAAGGCTGCCGAATTTTCATAAGAGAAATCTAATTTTGTTTCCTTCCATGTTTTTCATTTCAAATGGTATGTCCCTAAAATTTCATTACCATGTTTATATGTCCTTCTTATTCTTTCACCCTACTGTTTTATGGATCATTTATGAGAGTGTGACCCATGTCCCCTATCATTTCAATGTTTTCTAAAACCCCGAAACTTAGCCGTTATGCTGCAGAATTTTCCCCTCAAAATGCCTCTCTCTTTTCTCAAAAATTATTTTATGTTATAAAGTGAATACTCAAAGCTCTTATTTATACAAGGGTATTCACATATATATCAAAATTTTCCATTTTAAATTCTGGGATTTACATACATGAGACCCGCTTTCCCTTTCCGTGGGTTTAAAGTGACGTAAAGATCATGTCTTTAAAGCAGTTTTTAAAACGTTATGATTATGAAATGAAACCCATTTATTTTATGCTATGTGGGTTATTTATGAAATTTTTGATGATGATATATGTGGCTCACATGATAATAAAGGCAAATTTAAGGGTGTGCCCTGATAGCGCTCCAATGCATTGGGTAATGATGTAACCACTAGAGATTACAATTTTCACGATACCTTGGTGAATAACCTTGGTAATTTTAAAATGACACCTTGGGGATGGACCTTGGTGATATGTTCATGATTGTCTATGTAAAATGATGTAGCCACATCTTCAAGTTATGAAAAATTTTTATTTTTATTATGATATGCCTCATGATTTCATTTTCATGCCTTAAAGTTCTTTTCATGACTTTATTGATGTATCTCAAGTTCATATGTAAAATGTTTCACTTGTTTCCCTTGCTGGGCCTTCTGCTCACCCTTCCTTTTGATGTATGTCCCCAGGTTATGGGATGCAGTAATGATCCTAGGGTGAACATGAGGAGAATCCTTTCAAGTGTTTAAGAAGAATGTTTTTTTTCATGTTTTATGTTCCTTGTTTCCAAGACACTAAACCTTAAAGATCCTCAGTTCCGTGTAATGGAATGAAAAGTTATGTTATAAAAAGACGGGATGCTATATATACTATTATACTACCTATTATTTCGAACATGATCAATCATGGTTTTAAATAGTTTTAAATATGTAATGAGGGTTACAAAAAGAATTATATCATTATATTATCATGATATGAATGGTTTTATTTTATGTTTTGGAAATAATATCAGTTACTTTTTCATAAGATATAAAATATTGGGGTATGTTTCATCTGAATAACTAAAAAATGTATTAGAATATAAAATCCAAGTGTTACTAATTGATAATAAATAAAGTTTGAAAGACTCATATCAAGACCAGTTCTTTCATCACTGACTTGATCATGTAAATAAGAAAAAATTGACAATGATCTACCTATTAGGATATTTATATTCTTTTGAACTAAAACTACTTAACATATGTATCACTTTATTATAAGAATATACGACCAAAACCCATTATGGTAAAAAGGATGAAAGGTATATAGATCTTATAGAACTGGTACGCACAGATGTTCATTGACCATTTCAATAAGAATCTATAGGTTGGTATTAATAAATCATTACTTTTACTGATGAAATAAGTAGATATAGTTAGGTCAATACAATAATTTATAATCCATAATACTTTGATAAATTTATGTAATTCATGACTAAATATTGAATAAACTTATTTAGAATACAAATAATATTCAATACAAATTTGTTTGAGAGTATCTTAACCAAAAGTTCATTGATTTTCTATGGGTATTTGGGATATTATCTTAAATCATTCCCCCTAATACACCATAGGGGATTAGATATAGTAAAAGGAGGAACCACACCTTTCTTTACAAGGTGAGATAGATAATGAGTTATGTAGATATTCCATTATCTTTTTGGGGATATACATTTCAGAAATTAGAAAACATACTAAACTACATGCTAAATAAATCAAAAATAGTATCACATACCAGTTATGGACTTGGAAAAAACTCTTGTTGTTGAATCTTTATATATGAGATTGTAAAGTGTTTTTTATAAAAATTTATTGAAATAAACTATCCTCTCGTGAATTTTTTTTATTTTTATAGGATATAAAAATTAATCTAAATAATATTAACAATATAACCATTCACATAAATAGATTTGGGTTGATCAAAGTCCCACTTTTCTAGAGAGGGAACACATATCTAAAATAGATAGTGGTACCAAGACTGTTATAATGATATATAATAATTATTATAAAAATAATTTCAACTAGTCATAATTAATGATGTTATTATAGAGATAGAATTACTACATTGGAGGATCAAATATCATAGAGAACTAGGGGTAAATTGTTTTCTTATGACTGATGATGATGAAAAATTATTGGTTGAAAATAATAATCTTATTTTATAAAAAGAAGTTGTAAGTATCTCAAAAGATAAAATATGGTAGAGGGATATTATTTTTTATATAGATTACCTATATTAGAATCACGTCTAGAATATATTTGATCCTTCAGTGGATATGAATCATGTTGGGTTTAAATGGATGTTCATAAAGAAATAAGGAAATGAAGGTATTTTTACTACCTATAATGAATATCTAGTGGAAATAAGGTATAAATAATCAAGGAATATAATATATTGAAACATTTTATCCTTTTTCTATGATTAAATCCTTCAAAATTATACTTTTAATAGTATCTTACCGTGATTTTATTATTTTGGAATATAGATGTCAAGAAAAAATTACTTTATGGTAACCTTATGAATGATGCTAATATGACACAACTATAATGTTTTTTGAAACCAAAGGATGTCAATAAGTTATTCGAGTT
Organism: Viscum album; assembly: GCA_963277665.1. Taxonomy (NCBI): domain Eukaryota; kingdom Viridiplantae; phylum Streptophyta; class Magnoliopsida; order Santalales; family Viscaceae; genus Viscum; species Viscum album. Next base: position 1,589,220,701 of record OY728161.1, on the reverse strand, counting down.
GTAGATATCTAATTATGTATTAAATAAAGAATCAAGTTCATTTAAAATTTTCATTATTTAATCAATAAGAGAATTTGGTTTTATGAATAATGAGATTGATCCTTATATCTAAACATGTTTTTGTAGATGTGAAGTCAATTTCCTAGTAGTTTGTATTGATGATATAATACTAATTAGAATTTATTTTCCAGACTTATAATCTATTAAGATTTTGTTGAATGAATTCTTCTCTATGAAGTACATAAGTGAAGTGGCCAATAATTTAAAGGATCAAGATCATCCATTATAGATCAAAAAGGATGAATAGTAAAATAAAGGTAATATAAGTTAACCAAATAATAAATATATTCACTATGGAATGATTTTCTAGAGGATTGGTTCCAGTGTCACATAGCATATGTCTCCGTATAAAAATGTGTCCTTGATCACAGGATGAGAGAGAGAGAGAGGATGAGAATAATTCCTTGAGCTCTAATGATAGGTTCTATCATATATTCCATGTTATGTTATAGATTTTATGTTTCATATTCCCTGATCATGGTTGGAATATATTAGGTAGATCTAGGATTGTATTTATATTAAAACTATCCCAAATTATCTAAGGTGTACTAAGGTATGTTTCAGTTTTATAAATGAGGTGAGTAACTAGTTACGTTGAGTATATAGATTCTAGTTTCCAAAAAATATGATCTTAAATTAACGTCATGATATTTATTTGACCATATTGGAGGACCTATCAGATAGTGGAGCTCAAAACAGCAATCTTTCATCAATTCTATAGTAGAGTATAAGTATATTTTATCTTATGATATAACTATTATGTAAATTTGGATTCATAATTTTTTTCATGACCTTGATGTTTTACAATGAATTAATGATTTTATTACGCTTTATTTTGAGGAAAATCTAGTAGTGGTACTCAAAAAGGATACTATATCACATAAATATATCAATAATATATGTTAGGAATATCATGTTTATAGATATTTTTCTCAGAGGGTTTTTTTCAATGTTATAATATTTTCTATAGAGTAAGACATGGTGAACCCACTAGCTACATCCCCATCTCAGCAGAATCATTATTATCATGAGAAAGATATTGGATTGAATGTCATTAGTAGTTTTCTCTAGTATAAGTGGGATCCTATGAGATTTAGTTCTTTATATAAAGTAATTTAAACTTTACAATTAATTTTATATTCAAATTTTTTAATATTGTTGATATAGTATCACTTCATGAGTATTATTCTATGTTTCATCAATGTGATAATTTCATTACAATAATTTTCAAATTGAAAGGTAACTGCAATTCCCCACTATGATTATAGCCTTGAATTGTTATGATGATTTTATTAAATACTCTTTAATAGGTAGATGATATTACTTGACTAGACACAGATAATATAAGACATTAGGGTTAGGTTGCTCATTTGTCTTTTGGGCTTATTTTTAAGAATTTCCCATGTGGGAAACTCTTAGAAAAAATTATTTTTAGAATATACCCACCAATAAGGAATCAAAAATATTTATCTATAATTGGATACTCTAAAATACATGTATATATAATGATTTATATAAATTAATAAAATTATTAATGGATATCATGATTCATGTACTTTGATGTATTATTTTAAATTATGAGGACATATGTTCATGGTGATGGTGGGAATGTTAGGAATGTCATGATTGATGTGGAATAAATGAATAAGTTGAGAAAGGATTTTTCCCTAATATTATTTAATGGATGTTGATATCCATGGCCCTTTGATGTAAATGAAACAAAATAATTAATCACATAGCCATAGTGGTTCTATTATAAATTTCTCATCTAGAAATTCAATGAAATAGATTTTTCATATATGTTGATGACACATATGATGATATCTTATTGAAGGATATATCAAGGAAAATTGATTTTATTACATGATATGTTTTTGAAGGAGGTAGACATAGATTTGAATTGTAATTTTTTATTTATGATCAATTATTTTTTCTAAATACCACTATTTTTATATGATTTTGACTCACTACTATTGGGTTAATGGCCTAGATGGACACACACATAGTGTATATATAGGATAAACCAATTAATTTTAATTACAGTACATGAAAAAGTGGTCCATATGTGTGGGGACTAGTGTATGTCATCATGAACTATTTAATTTATATTAATTTAATTATATTACTATAGTTTACAATAATTATAATTGAATTTGAATCTTATTATATTCACATGTTAATTTCATTATAAAATTAAATATGATAAGGATTTTTTAAAATAATCATCACACAAATCATTTATTTTTAATTAAATATGGGTTCATATAGTCATGTTAATATCTTTAGATTCATAAAATGGCATTTATTAAGGTCACCAGTTAATGGTGAAATGTTTCTGAAAAGCATGACACATTTACTATGTTATTTTTGTCATTTTCACCAATTTAAGATAATTAATATATCTAGGGGATTAACAAAACTTATTAAAATATAAACATAAATATTTAAGCTCAATTTTGAGCCATGAAAAATGTGGGAGCTCTATTTTTCATTAATTTGGATTCTCCCTACCCTCTCATCCATTCTATAAAGTTTCTTGAGTGTGAAAGATCAAAAATAGATCTATCTAAGTTCATGGATTTATCACAATATCCTTTAGTGATTTTACAAACATTGTAAGGAATTTGATCAAATATGAGAATGAAATTTATGAAATTTTTGTACATTTATCGATTCTCTATAGGGAATATAATTTGGGGTCTTCAAGCTATAGTGGTTAGTGGAAGAGAATATATCCCTTCGATCACGATGTTCCCAAATAGTGACATTATGATTTTATTTTTCATACATAAATTAAATTGAATGATATCAATAACATGAATTGGGTATATCTTAATCAAATAATAAAATGATGGTAGAGTTAATGTTAAATATATAAATTTACATATTGTCCCTCATCTTCTGAAAACTGGGATCCTTTTAGTATCCATTAATACCCTACTATGTTATAATTTCACTTATGGAACCCCTTTAATGCCTCCAATGTTTTCCATTTTATTAGATTATGGAACACCTCACTTGATGGATAATATTTCAGGGAATGATATTATTAGTGGATAGATAATGACCCAAACAAGGTGAATCCCATATGAAATTAAACACAACCCATTTAATTGATTTTTATGTTAACCATGTATTATGATAGTATGACTACAAATTATACACACCTATAAATGGGAATATAATTTAAGTATATCCTAGGGACCACATACCTTATTATCACAATAACTACCCCATGGAGTACCAATAATTAATTTGATTTAAATAGATTAAATTAATGAACTTGTTAAAGATAATTAAATTGGGAATAAGTGGACATAGTATACATAATACCATGGAACAAAATGAACCACTAATAGTAAAAAAATGAGAATTATAAACTTACCTCTATTAATCATCCAGAATAAATGAAACATGAATCGGGTGAAGAATGATTGATAAATATCCTTGAAAGAGAAATAACAAATAGATATCAGAGGGAAGAAGGTGTGTTTATATAATAATGAGGAACAAACATTCATTATATTTTATTATAAAGACCATTTATTTAGTTATTTTATTTAAAAATTATATATATAGTGCATTACAGTGTGACCATACCTATCAAAACACAATGATCATTCAGGGTATCTCCCATAGAATGGCCCTTATAGTTCCAAAAAACACATCACATCTAGGAAAGAAGAAGAATATCATGTTATAGGCTATCATGGATTTTTCTTTCCCTTTTATAAAGTTATTTGAATCTCAGATCTACTTTCAGGGCCTGACACCCTTTTTAAGGCATGCTCTCCCACTAGGATTCATAGTGAGACCCACATGTCATAGAGTTTCTATCATTCCCCTTACATAATTTAAAATTGTAATACATAAGTATTTTCTATTGAAACATAATTTTTTTTATTACATAATGTTTATCATGGTGTCATTTCATCCTCTACCATGGAATGATCCCCATTCCTTACAACATGTAACATTTACATTGTAGACATCTCAAAATCATTATATTTGTATAAATCCCTATTCCCTAGTGTGATCCCAACATACCTTAAAAATAAATAAAATAAATCATAAATATTTCAATATAAGAAAAATATCAAATGATATATATGATTTATTATCATAACATTACTCCCTCTACCATAGTTTAAAAACATCATATGACTCAATAAATAATGATTAGAATCACTGCATGAAATGATCCAATATGAAATTATTCTCACACCCTATAGATAACCCTTATTTAATATAATTTTATTCCTACCCAATTCCCACCAGACCACAAAGCCTTTAGTCATGACATGGTCATAAAATATCACTTACAACTCATACATAGACAACACGCCAGAATTCCCAAGTCCATGGACTAACCACTTATAGTGGCCCAAATTTTTCACACATGACTATTATATAATTTTTATCATGAAAAAATAATCGAGATAAAATTAATAATCAAAAGGGTTTGTATCTTGGGTAAATTAGGCTCGTTCATCACTTATACAAAATAAAACATAAACATTTTTTAAATACTTCTTCATAATCCTTCTAAAATAATTCATGTTCTCCTAGGTGCATGTATTCACCTGAGGATACACATTAATTAAAGGGATGATCCAAAATCTTAGAGAGGGGAGGAATAACATTTAAGGAATTATGGGAAAGAATCATTAATAAAAGGTTGATCGTAATCATCATCATCATATCATAATCATGAGGAAATAAATTCTAAAAGACATGGAATTTCTAATTTTCATAATAATGAAACATCATAACATTATGGTCAAATAAACATGTAAGTTATGAATAATATCAATATCCTATTCATGAATTAAATAGGTCTATAAGTATCTAAATAATAATTGTGAAAAAATAAAATATAATGTTCGCACATAATACGTATAATTTCATGAGATATATTATATTAAACAATGCATTAGATTGAGATATAATTTTAGGACCACCTATACATCATGAAATGACCATAATAATTCATTCTATATAGAAAGGTAATATATTTAAATGGTGAATATGAAAAATAACACCAAATAAAAATGGGTTTTATAAGTATTTCTGGAATCATATCCCAGTTAATAACATTTTATGTTCCCAAAATAATTAGGTAAAAAAGTTTTGGTCATAAAATCATTACATTAAAGGAAATAGGTCATGGAAATAAGAAGAAACACCTTAAAAGGAATCATTGATATGTTTCAAAAAAATAATGCCTCTTGGAAAATCATTTTTGGTAGCATTGAAATCATATCTATAAAGAATAATAATTCTTATACATATGAAAGAAAAAGGTAAAGAATTTTGAAATTAAAGATCACACTTTTTTATGAGTTCTAATTTTTTTCATTGCATTTCATTTTTTTTCAATGGTTTTCATTGGTTTTCAATGGTAGTCAATGAAAAATTAATATTTCATTGATGTAAATACCTTGAAGAAGTTAAAAAGAATAAGTTATTGTAAGTTTTGGTTGAAATTATCATGTCTTATTATATTATAAAATTAGGAAGTTCTTTTGAAGACTTGAGTTTACATATATTGATTGATGAGCAGTTCCAAAATTCATAAACATGTGGTTCTTCTATAGAGAAGAATGTTTGATATAAATATTATGAAAATTAATTAAGGAGTTTACTTAAGAATTTTGTGTGGTAAAATGGGTGGAGATATAGAAGATAAACATATTGAGGACAACATACCAAGATGATCAGATGAAGTTGATTGTACTAAGCCGAATAGATAAAGTCGATCAGACTGAGGTAATCGATTTAAGGATTCTGAGAAGTACCATTAGTTGCAGTTTGCATTATATGAAACATTCTAAAGTCACCTAACATTTTCCATCAGACATATCATATTATAAATTTCAATAATATAAATTAATGTTTGGGTGACCACCAAAGGAACATTCACCCTGAAAGAGGACTGATGTGAATGGACTAAGTCAATCAGATGACCAGCAGAAATAAATTTTTAACCAATTAAATTCATGGATATTTTGGATAAATATCAACTGGAAAAAACCATATTTTATATTTATATGTTTTTTAATATTAATTGATCAATAATTAATATGATTTGTGTCTATGATTCAAGAAAAATTCTGAATAAGAGTGAATTATTTTAAACATTGTACAATCATCTATGTTCAAATGGTAGATTGAGTAAATCTATTAAATCTTTATGTTTTTATGTTGTGGTGGCACTCAGTGTAACTATGGTTCCTAAAAAATGTGATTTACTAATTTAATATGAAAAAATAGCTATAAAAAGTAAATCAGATATACCTTTATAAAGATCAGGATATGGTGATAAGATGTTGTCATGAAACAAATGAATAAATTTATTTATAAGTTTCTAGCTGATGAACTGAAGTATGAAGACTAATGAATAAACATGGTGAGTCAGTGAACATACTTCATCGGTCATAAGAATTTTTTCTTGTGTATGAATCCTAATGTATGGACATGTGTGAAGAACATTATTTAAAGAAGCTATGGTGAATGAATGAATGAATTTTATCTGATAAAGGTTTTTGAATGATCAAATATAAGTTTCCTAACAATGTTTTGAGAAAATATGTAGATATTATCGATCTGAGGTTTATGAGGCTTCAATTCAGTTGTATTAGATATAATTTTCCATATGAATTGACCATATAGATGTATTCGAGTGATGATTCATCAAACTGATGTTTCCAATTAGAGGTATCATAGAAATGATTTTTAATGAAGAATAAATGTTCTTTTTATTTTTAATAAAAAAATTCAGGATCATTAGATAAATAGAATTTACTTATATTCATTGGTAAATTGTTTTCCATATAATGTAACAGACAAATATTTTCAAATAATTTCATTTCTAGATAAATATACTTGTGAAATATGTTGATATGTTAAAATAAAGTGATAAAGGAACACTAAATGTGGTTTTTCCATATTAAATAGATGTTAAAAATTTACAAAAGATAGAATGTTCTAATATATTATAATGTTTTTGTAATTTTATTAATTTTTTTTATATTGAGATGGATGATCAATATTTTGATAATCATGAAAGGAATATTATAGTTCTAATGATATTTTAAGTATTACTAAATAAGAATATTGTTTTCAGGATCTGTGGACATTTCATATGATTATTTTCTCACTCCTATCTTTTAGTAATTTTGAAGGTGGTAAAATGGTGAATTATTTGAGTGGGATTCTCAAATATTATATGGGAAGTTTGAACCCGAAGTAATCACATCACCTTGAAATTATAAATAACCACTCCCTATATAAAGGTTTGTTGATTCATTGTGAAAGTTGTGATGATATAGAGTGTTTTTAGGCTATTAATTGTGTTTAATAATTGAATTTCCACAAGAATTTTTTGGTCAAAAAGAATGAGGTACATTCAAATTTTGGCTAATGTTTTGGGAGAAGAGTTATTTGATAGGGAAAGGGTACCAGATGGAGAAAAAAACTAGAAGGAAAACTAGTTCACTAAACAAAGGATAAGACAAAGGTATCCTCCAAACACTCTGAAGAGTCTAGAAAACTTAGAAGAAGACATTGGATAGATTAGTAGAATTGGAAAAATATGTATCAGATAATCAATAAAAATAATAATATAATTTCCAAATATTATATATATTTTTACTAATAATTGGTTATCATATAGACATGATTAAGAAGAATTTTAAGAAAAACTATCACTATAAGAACATGAATCAGACAGATAAAATATGATGGAAGGAATAAGGTGAGTTTATTTCCTGATATTTTCCATGTTACATTAGAAGAATAATGATTTAAATAACAATGAATCAATGGGACATAAAAAAATTATCATCTTGTCAATGAAATTCTTGGTGATACAAAGTACCTTAAGAATAAGGTATAGAATATCTATATAGGAAGTATAAAGAACCAGTGAGGATCTATAATTTGGATAAAGACATCATCATTCTAGGGATTCATGATTATTTCCATACCCCCTCCAAAATTTTAGGGATCCACACTTAGTCTAATGATTCTATTCTAACCAAAACACTATAAATAGGTTTCTCATTATAGTGGAGAATATTTGTAATGTCCATCACCATACATAGAAAGTAATAGATATTATTAGTAATTTTTTAACCATATAAAAATATCATGTTATGTCTTTTTATTGATTTTATATACTTGGTACTGATATGGAAAAAATAATAGTATAATCAATATCTTAACATGTCTAAAAGGTAAAGTGATAAATGTTATAATTTGATAAAAATATCCCAATAGATATTCACCCCCACCCCTCAATGTTGATTATATCCCAACGTGGTCCAATAAATTGGTATAAGAGTATAGGTTCACCTATATAGAATTATCTATAATGATGTTGTTCTATTTAAAATATTTTATTTTCTTTCAAGTATTATCAATGAAGTGAAGTTTTAGTGAAGCTTCAACTATCTTTGAGAATAATTCTATTCATAACAAAACCTTGATGAATAGAATAAAGAAACAGAAAATAAAGTTGAAGAATCTATCCCACTTTACCAAAGAAGGGTGAAATATTTTTCTCTCTATCATGATAATAAATAAGAAATGTTTTTTTTGGATAGTGAAGTGAGGAAGGATCAATATTCCTCCATAGAGAATGATTACATTCCAACCTCAAGAGAACTAAGTATGTTAAGTGATCATGAGTTATGCTGAAATTATTATAAAACATTCTTATAGAGGAATATACAACCATAAGTATTGATGATTCCTATCTAAAAAATTGTAAGATATATCAATTATTATAATGAAATATATTCTACATTATATTCACAATAAAATTGTCTCTCTTATTTGTGGAATCTTTCAAAGTATGTAGGAATATATCACCTCGATGGAGGAATATATAGAAAATATGGTGAAGGATTTTCATAAAAAATTTCTTGAATGTATAAATTTCTCTAATAATATTGGAACCATAGAGATTATAAAGGTGGATATTGAAAACAATTCCTCAATATTTGAATAAAAATGTATAAAATAAATTGAATATAAATTAGTATCCAAGAATACTCCATTTTAAAATATCAATTCACATGAAGAAAAGTTGAACAATTGAATTGATGTCAAGGATTTGAAATTGGATGTAAAATCCTAGAAGATCAGGGTACTTTTCTCTTTGTTACAAAAAAAGCTATATTGTATGAATAAGAAGTTGAATTAATTAAGATTGATTAGAAATAGAAGGTTATTATGATTAGATATCATAAAAAACCTTCAATATGAGATGTATAGAATTGAAAATCAAGTTTTAAAATCTTGAAAATACATATATTAAGTCTTCGTAAAAAAATAGTGTTCTTAACAATTTCACAATGATCACTAGATAATTATATGACTAAAATACCTCTGTCATGTCACAATAATATAATTACCTAGTTTAATGATTAATCTCTAAAATCTTTGATGAAACTAGTATTATCCATACTATCAAGTAATAATTTTTATAAATCTATTTTTATAAATATTGAATCATGAAAACAAAATTTGTACATGTATGGATGATGAAAACTGAGAACATATATACCATAATATCTATAGTGGATAAGATATTTTATGAAGTTTATTCCCCATGAAGATCCCAACAAGTTATAAAGAAATACCAAAAAATTATACATAAGAAATAAAAAAATCATGGTTTGTGGGCCAATATCGATGCTATAACAAATTTAGGCATTATTCATTATATTTTTGGTAAAATACACTAAATTTTAAAGTAAAAAATCCCATTTCAAGGTGGAGAAATCCATAGATGAATAATCAACATCTACAGTGTCAGAAAAATGTAAAAACATTCAACTTATATGGAAAGATTTAAAATACATGTGTTGTGGACAAAGATGGTGGTTCAAGGCTATTACATGATCATTTCTATATGTATAAAAAGTTGATAAAAAAGGATACCACATAAGGTTTTTGTGAAATATGAATCATCATTAAGAAGTAAACAAAAAAATTAAAAAAACCCCAAGAATATATGAAGGAAGATAAGCCACAACAAATTGTGTTTTTAATCCATGAACATGAATAAATGTGCATCATCTAAATGAGATACTAATAAGGATAGAGCTCAAATGATACCATGTGAAAAGTCCAAACCTGATTCCAACATTCATAATAACATTTTAGAAATATGGAAAAAATATTTGGATAGAATAAAGAAAATTTATGAATCACAATTAAAGTCTTATGAAAGAGGAAAAAATATTCCACATGATGGTAGATAATTTTTTTATGTGAGGTGAAACATAGCTAGAAAAACTCAAACAGTTCGTTCTATAATATTACAGCATAAGAAGAGTTATTAAAGAAGATGAATATTTCAGCATGAGATAAAATTTCTATAAAATATCTTGATAAAATAAAGATAAAAAACACAAAAATTATAGAAGTGATAAGATCAACATTACCCTAATTATAATTGAAGTTCAAATTTAAATTCATGGGAATATAGGAAATGGATAATTATTATTCACATTAAGAACTAAGGAATATCCACCTTATTCCATCCAATTTTTTTATTATATTTATTCTTTCAAATATGGGATTAAAGGTGAGTCAAGTACTCATTGGGAGAACATGACTAGGATGAACAACTACAAATTATGGTTATCCGTGACATGCATGTTTCCATTATATAATGTTTTCAATATTATTCAACCAAAAAAATAATATAAGGGGTCATTCTTGATGAAGATATGGAAATTTTCAAAAGTATGGAAAACCATATAAGAAGGATCCATTTTGGTGTATTTTGAATATTAACATTCTAATTAGTATATATTAAATATATTTATGTTTATTAATATCATAATAAAAGTATACTTGATGTGGATATATTTATAGAAATGTTTATGATGCTTCTAGAATAATTATCTAATAAAAATATGATTATTCTGGAAATTACCTGAATAACATGTCATTATAAGGGTATGAATATCATAATATATAATACTTGGTTAAAAAATAAGAATCATAACAGAAAGGGGTATATATTGAAATAATCATTTAATTAATAAAAATTGAGTATGAAATCACCCCAAGGCTGTTTATCTTTCTTATTGAACTTGATTTTTTTATCTGTTTACTAAAGTGGGTGATGGAGTTTCAGGTTGATATTTTTTAAAAGTGTTTTATATCTCAATTATTATATTCATCCTAGAATAATAGTGAAAATCATTAATGAAAATTTTATTATTTTTCATTCCATGAGGTATCGAGATCTGTTGGTAGTGGACAAATTTGTTGTCTAAATCAAATCCCCTTACATTATACACTGAGAATGGATCATGTATACTTGGAGTGAAATGATAGAGGGAACATTGCTTAAGAATTAAATGATACCATTTCCCCAAGTTCATTTTATTTCATGTTAATAAGTGGGATAGAAAATAAAATGAAAGGAATTTTGGAAAAAAAAGGGGATATATTGAAGGGATAGATTCACATATTCACATATTCACATAGAAAGTATATTGAAGGTATTTCCAAAAAATAAAGGGGATATTTAAAATAATACTTCATTTTTCAATTATATTTTTTTCAATGGTTTTCATTTTTTGTTAATGGATTTCAATTAAATATAAATATTTAATTGATTTTAATATGTTGAATAAGATATAAAGAAGATTTTTTTATGGTTTGGTTGATGTGCTCAAGTATTATTATCTCAATAAAGGTAAATTTTATTTTTATGTCATTGAGTTTAAAATTAATAATTGATGAGATATTCTTAAAGTCTCAAATGTGTTATTTTTTTATCAAATTATGTTTTTTAACAATATTATAAAGTTTCCTTAAGTATTTTCCAAGATAAGTTTGAGGAGTCGAATAGATAGAGTATGTAAATATGATCAAATGGAGGCCAGTGCATTGAAGTTATTGGATGGATTTTATCATACTGAGGTGATCTAATGAATTCGATTAAATAGAGGTAACTAGGTGAAGGATTTTAGTTAGTTCCATCAGATATAGTGTCCATTATATGAAACATTCCATAGGTACAAAACATAGTCTATCTGATAGATCAATATATAAAGTCAAATCAATTATAGGAAAGTTCGGTTGACCACTGAAGGAATATTTAGACTAATATAGGACTAATGTTAATGGACTGGGTTGATTAAATCATAGGTGTATATAAATGTTTTGTATATTTCATTCAATGTTACATTGGATATATGATTACATGAAAACCCATATAATAATTTTCTAAGTTTTGTGTTCATCATTGATCAAACCTCACAATGAATTATGAATAGGACCAACATTTAAAATTAGAAAAAGAGAAAAGTATCTAAAAGATAGTTCAATGAGATATTTTCAAAGGAGTGATTATAGAGATTTTTCGCAATGTTTAAGTTTAGAAGTTGTGGTAGAACTCAATGGAGCTATGGTTCTTGAATATTTTTAAGTACTGATTGAAGTTGAATAAAAATTTTTACAAAGATCATCTAAGGTACATGCATAAAGGAAAATATTAAAGGATAATAAGATGCACCAAAATTAATGAATCAATACAATAGTGATGTTGTATAATTTGAAAGTATGAATGAAGTTTTATGTGTAAACATGGTGAGTTAGTGAAAAAACTTCATCATTCAAAATAATGTTTTTATTTTGTACAAAGTTTAGTGGATCAAATTCTATATATAAAAGTATGTAAAGAATCTAAAATGAATGAATGATATAAGTATATTTTATAAAGGTTTTTTAATTATGATATATAAGTAAACAAAAAATTATAATATGAATGATGTGAACATCATTTGTAAGAGGATGATGATGATTCTAATCATTTGGATAAGATAGATGTTTCTGTATGAATTAATTGTATATATATCTCTGAGTGACGATTCATTGGACTGATGATTATTAGAAATAGTATCAAATAGATAATTTTGAACAAGGATGAATGTTTTTTGGTCTACCAAATTATTTTTTTCCTGATTATTGAACAATTAATATTGAATGAAGTAAATAGATCAAAGGATTCCAATCCAAGGAAATAGATTTTGGTTTTTGAAGCATGTAATTAATTAGTGGGTGTTTCTTGAGATAGATTTTTAGATGTTTCATAAAGTGATGAAGGAACACCAAATGAAATTTCCCCAAATGAAATAAATGTTAATAAGTTTTACCAGATAGAATATTTGATGTAATTTATAGATTTTTTGTAATGTTTAAAATTATGGTGATGTTGAACTTGATGATAAAAATTTAAATATCTAGGGAAGGAATATTATAAATCTATTAATATTTTATGAAATATTAAACTTTAATGTTTATGTTGTGATCTAATGAAATTTCATATAAATATTATTTGAGTTTTATATTTTAGTATGATTGAAGGTGGTCAAATGTGGAAATCCTTGAGAGATATTATCAATGTTTATGTGGGAAGTATGAATTTGAAGTATGTGTGTCCCCATAAAATTACAAAGAACCAATACCTATATAAAATAGTGGTGATATTTTTTGGAAGTTGTGATGATACCAAGATTTTTGTTATTATGTGTCATGAAAATGAATTAATGATATTTAAGAAATTGTTGTCGCAAATCATGAGATAAATTCTCATTTGGGATAATGTTTTGAGAGAAGAGGTATCTGATGGAACAAGGGGTATCGGATGGAGTGAAAGCATAGGATAAATAGAAAAGTCACTAGATGAAGAATAATAATATGATGATGAAAGGGTCATCTGAATAGTATAAAGAGGCCACTAGACTAAGAAGGAGATATAGTATGGAGTAGTAGTACTTGATGAGTAGGCTCAAAATGATCAATATAAAGAATAGGGATCATCCAGTTAATGTATATAATTTTTCTATTAATTGGGGATAATAGGAATTGGTGGATGAAGAAACATAAGATGAACTATCACTAGAAAACCCTGTATCATATAGATAGAATCAAATGGAATGAATAAGGTGAGTTTCTTTCCCACTATTGTGTTATAAACATTAGAAGAAAATAGATATAAAGAAAAAATCACCACTATAAAATTAAAAAAGTCTCATCTGGTGAAATAATTTAATGGTGTTTCAATGTACATTAAAATGAAGGTGGAGAATGTCTACATAGTTATTATAAAGGACCAGTTAGAAGATACATGTTTGATGAGGTCATCACTATTCTACGGAATCAGGATTATTTATATACACCTTCCTAAAGTGTAGGGATTTACATAGAGGCTAAGGATTGTTTTCTAACCAAACCACTATAAATATGTGTCTCATTATAGTATAGAATTCATGCATTGGTCATAAATATACACATCAAGGAATTGATAATCTTATTGAGTAGTGAACCTTGTAAAAATATCATGTTTCATCTTTTTCATACTTTTATATAATTTTATATGATAAGGAAAAAAGAGAAAATTAGAAATTTGATTCTGACTGGTTTAAGAGGTAAAAGGATAAAAAGTTAAAAATCGATAAAAAGTTACAAACACTGATTCACTATCCCCCCTCCCCCATATGCTTAGTATATACAGAAGTGTTCCTATTATAAATTTATCCATTAATGTAACTGATAAGATACCATATTTTAAATATATATATATATATATAACAAAGTGATAAACCCAAAATGAGGGAGTTTGGTTCATGATTCCCCTTACCTTAGATCTCACTTTATCTCGCCAGGATTTTTTCTCCATGTGTGAAAAAATTAAATTAATTAAAAAATTAAACCATTAGTTAATTATATTAATTTTCTTAAAACTTAATCAATTATAATTAATGAATTTTATTTTTTATTTTTCATTTTTAAGGGTGTGAGGTTTTGATATTAAGTTTTCATTAAAGTTATTTAGTGTTCTTTTAATTTTTTTGTTTTGATTATATAAATTTATATATTAGTAAAATTATCTCTAGAATTTCATAAATACATATATTTATAAATTTACATATCATATATAATTTATTATTAGCATCCTTAATGGTTGTGATAAGAATATAATTTGAAATATATACTTTGGTTTTTAACCGGCTGTTAAAGGGACATTGTCTAAAGTGGAGGTGAGAGATGTATAATATATAAATATGTTAGAAAATCAATAATTAGAGTTGTATAATAAGATTTAAATATTTCTAACATAATAATAAAATAATTTTAGTTGGTTTTGAATAGAATATAATATAAAGATTGAGGAATAGAATAGGGAAATTAATGTTAAAAGATGAAGAAATATTACCACTTTATTTATGTTGTTCCTTTTCTACAACCCTAAATATAATGAAATCATGATGTTATATGACTCCAAAATGTACCAAAGTAATATGAGGGTCTTAATAGATAAATATTTCAATGTGTATTAGCATTGATATTTGTAAGAGTTGTTGTTTTCCAATGGGATGGAGAGTGTGAATTAAAACTTGATGGGAGGGGTATTTTTAGGATAAATTGTTGAATCAAATATAATTTCCAAGGGAAACCTTCTAATATTGAAATTTTTGACATTTTAAATTTTATTTTATTAAAAACATATGTTTTTAATACTTTCAAACCCTATAGAAACTAAATTAATTATTTTCTTTAAATGGGAGGTGGAAAATTAAAGATTTGTTTTTATAATGGAATACATTATACATTATAATTTGTAAAATAATATTTAGGATTGGAATTTAAATTTCATAAACTATTTAATATATTACCATTTTTCGGTTAAGAATAAAATTCAAGAACTTATTGGGTTGTTATTACATATTTAATGATTTCCATTAAGGGTATTCTGATCCTTTGGAGTATTATGATGTATCTAGAAATGTTGTTGATACTAAAGGTAAATATTCTAAATCAATGTGGAGACTTGCAGATGTTAATACCTCATAAGGTTAATGAAGGGTGTGTAGTTTCTATTGAGGAAGATGATGGTATCATTCTAGGAACATTTTCCTTGAAGTAAGGTCTTGGAAATGATGGGGATTTAAAAGGTCATCTGGGGCTACAACCTCAAGACAGCATGTTAGGTCACAAGGATGAGATGGAACATTACATTGTTATATCTTCCACCCCCTAAAATATTATATTCTTCATCAACAATGGAAACAATAATAAAATCTAGGATTCATTCTAGAAACTACTTGGCTTCATCTATTTCTTCTAAGTAACATAGGAATTTTGAATTTTATCAGGCTATGAAATAAGCTTATAGCATCTTATGAATCACTGGAAAGTGTGGATAAATCCCATAACTCAATGAGGATGAAAAGGTTTATTAGATTAAAATTAATTATAGAGAAAAAGTAATTAATTAATGAATATAAATAATTATGGAAACTAATTTTCTTCAATGAATAAAGTGAGGCCTATGAAAAACTAATAAATTCTTCGGACCGCGATGAGAATAATTTCCACCCCCTTTGTCATGGGGAATCTATAGAAATCAAACATGTTTAGTCCTTTGAGTGATGAATCTTATTGGTTTGAATACAGAAATTCCTATAATGGTGATTATTATTCCTATATTTTTTTCATATCAATGTTGGTTTTTAACTTTGGTTGAGGGTAGAAATGTTGCATCTGACCCCTTCCATGCTTACTCTTTATTCTTCTTCTTGTTTCTTTAATATATTTGGCTTTAACCCCAACAATATTTATATATATTGAATGATGAAATTAAAACATATAGCTAATGTAAAAACTATATTTTTTATTATTCTCCAAAAAATTGAAGCTCTTCTAAAAATTAAAAAAAATCACCCTTATAGTATTTTGATATGTTGATTATAAACATTAAATCAATTCTATCACAAATAGTTTTCCAACATATGTAATTTTAATTATTGACATAAAAATTGTAATTTTTTATGAAATACATTAACATAAAATTTATTAAAAATGTGGTTATAATTTCCTTGATTATTTAATGGTGTTATTTATTTTATTAAATTGAATATTATATATTTTCATATATTAGTCATATTAAATATTTTATATTTTAAAACTATCTATTTTCAGGTTATTTTACAATTCTGATGATTATGAAACCATTCCTAACAGTCATGTTACTATTCCTAGCAGTCATGTTATTATTCCAATGGTCATATTACTATTCCAACAATCATATTACCTCCTATAAATACCCTTTAATTACATAATTCATCATTAAATATAATTCCACTCATGGTTATAACTTTCTCATTTCCAAAATATCAATAGAATTATTAATATTATATTTTTTAATGTTCTATTCAAAAGAGTGATAATTCTAGGAGATGAATGTGATATACATTTTTTAATTCAACATATTTTACTTTTTTAATTATTTTTCAATTTTACTACTTTCCATTTTCTTATCTCTATTTATTCTATAAATTTAATATTCACATATAGATAAGTAAAGTGTTATTAATTTTTATTCTGAGTTGTGTGTGTTTATACCATACTACACACCTATTTATAAAAAACATTATTCAGTACAAATTAAAATTATATGTGTGTTTGTGTTTTTTTTAGTTACATTATTCCCCCATTTATAAATTTTGACACTAAAATTTCAACTTATATCCTTCTTTGATAATAGATGAGGTTATTTTTGTTTCATTGCCTCCTCAGGATCCCATGTTTCTTCTTTATACTTGTCATTCTACCAAATCACATTAACAAGTTAAGTTATCTTATTTCATAGAACTTTATATCTATTTTCCAGGATCATTACACTATTTTCCCTTGATATAAGAGTTCATGGACCAGCTATACCACATCACAATTCAGTACATATAAAGGATTGGCTATATACTTAATTATGAGATATATGTGGAACACATCATGAGATTGATCCATGTTTTGTAGAATTTCTAGAAAATAGTCCACTAATCCTTTATGATCAATGATCTCAAAGGAGCCAACATATCTAGGGATAACCTTTCCCTTATTTCCAAAATTCTTTACTATCTTCCAACGAGATATTTAGTAGAGAAAATTTTATTCAACTTCAAAATCCATGTCCCTTAAATGATTTTCAATATTTCCCTCTTATCCACTCTAAGTATTTTTAATGTGTTGTTGAATGGATTGATCCCTCTATTTTATTTATTATAAATTATTATCTCTAATAAGAATTTGTTCACCATATTCCCAACATGTTGGATTTTTATATTTCATACCATATAGAGCATCATATGGAGCTGTTTGAATACTCAATTGGAAGATATTATTTTATTAGAACTCAACCAATGGGAGATATTGATCCAATACTCTTTTAAATTCCATTTTGTAAGATCTAAGTATATCCTTGGTTGTATTAATTATATTTTCATATTAGTAATCAGTACATGAGTGAAAGGTCATATTAAATTTCAATTTAGTATTCGGTGTATATTAAAGACTTATCTAGAATATATATGTGAACCTTGTATTAAAATAGAAAATGATTGAAACTAGTGCCCCACATAGCCTCACCACTTTCTTCACGTGTATCATGGAAATTTTTTCAAGTGATAAATCTTCCCAAATAATGATGAAGTGAGCGGTCTTAGTGAGTCAATCCACCAAAACCGATATCACATTTCTTACTTTGTAAATCTTATAGAGACCTATGAAAAATTCAATGTTAATGTTCTTCTATTTCTATATGGGTATTATAAATGGTTTCATCATCCCCTTGGACATTTATCACTATAATTTAACTTCCTAATATATCAATCACATTTAGGTGTACTCAGTAGTCTCCTTCTTCATGTTTCCCACCAAAACTACTCTTCAAAATCACAATGTGTATTCATAAATCTATTATGGATAAAGAAATATGAGATATGTGACTTATTAAATGTATAATTATTTATCTCAAGATATGATGGAACATTAAATAATTCCTAATAATAAATGAAAAAAAAACTTTATCGATGTGAAAATCATGATCCTTCTATTTCTTTAATTCTTTTACCATATTTTAATTTTCTAAATAAACCATTTATACCTTGATGATATTCTCATAGATGGTTGATTATTTAATCACTTGGGAAAGGTAGTATGTCTTCCATGTAGTTAGGATTTCCAAATCCATCCTTTATATATATAAAAATATAGGAAATTTTTCAATCCACATCATGGATATATTAGTAAGGTCTTTTCTAGTAAGAGAATTTGATATAATATTCACATTTAGAGGATGGTAGTGAATAGAGAAATCATAGTCATTGATCTTCTCTAACATTATTTGTTGAAAGATATTGGAATCTTTATATGTGAATATATTATATGGACTCTTTTGATCTGTATATATTTTATACATCCCAACATAGATGTAGATCCATTAAATCTTCAATAAAAATATTACTATATATAACTCTAGAACCTATTTCAGGTATTTATTCTCATTTATCATAAACTATAATGAGTAATTAGCTATTAATTTATCATTATACATCAGTACACAACCCAAGTATTTCTTTGAATCCTCTCTGTATATTAAAAACCCTTCTTCACATCATGGTTGTTCGAGTACATAAAAAATTATTAACCTCTTATTGATATCCTTAAATATTTCTACACACTATTGCATCCATACATACTTTACCTCTTTTTAAACCTATTTAGTGGGATATATGTTCATTAGATGTTTCTCACAAACAATTAGTAAAACATAGATAATCTATGAGAACAATTTATTTATTTGACACTATAGGGTTTGGGACATTCCAAAATTTCCTTTTCATTGATGAGACCATAAAAAGACCCTCAATTGTTATAAAATTCCCCAATAAGATGTTGATTTCTCATGAGGATCCTTGTTTTATTACACTAACTTTCATAGTTCCCTTGATCCTTATAGTTTACATATTTAACCATGAGTGTCAAATTTTTAAATTCCTTTATTTCCACAATTATGTTGGTATAATTGTTTATTTCTCTTTGACATTAATGAGTAAGGTTTCCCTCTCTCACACACATAATTAATATTCTCATTATTTTGAATTAATTTATATTATGATTGTTTCCACATCATTGAAATGTGGGTGGATAGATATTATTTTATTCTTTATCATTTGATACACCAGCCTAAAATTACATCATCCATTTCTTATCTCCATGTCTACAAGATCATTATCCAAACTCCATATAATATTCTATATAAAATCAAACTACTTCTTCATAACACCCAAAGTCTCAAGTTGTTGGATCTTTTTAGATATTTAGATTTAAACCACTAACAAATAAATCTATTTTTCTCTCATTATTGATCAAAAATTCTGAGGTGTATTTTTAAATCCTTATGAGATGCACCAACTATGTCACAAATGATTGACTCTATGTTTTATTGGGATCTAGAAAATATTTCTATACAATTATTTGAAGAGATCATGGAATATACTTGTTAATAAATAACTTTTAAATTTATTCTCACTCCATTTCATTCATTTTATCTTTTTCTTTTGTATTACTGATTAATATCCACTATTGATCATCTTCTTCAACTAAACAATTAATAAATGGATAAAATTTCTCCTTCTTATAATAATATTGCATATAAAATACCCCTTTCATTGAGCTTACCCACTATTCCATAATAAGTGGATCAGAATATCATCTAAATATCTATTTTCATATCCTTATAAATGGTTTTATTTCTAGTTTCTCATTATATTTTGAAGTAGGATGTTCCACATTTTGATATTAATTATTCATATACTTAGATAGATAGTTCATAACCACCATGATGGTTTGAAATCCACCTCCCATTACATTTGGAATATCATTTAGACAATCATTTTTCCCTCATATAGGTTTTTGGACTGGTTTCTCATATTTCACACCATTTTATAATTGTGAAAATTTTTAAACAAAACAAAAGTTCATTTATAATAAATAAGTAATCTGTACTCATGTGAAAATAAAATCTATATTAATATATTTTAGGATTCTTTTGTTTCGTAAGGCCTTTTTTCCAAATATTGATTCTAAGATCATGTAAATAAATCATTTATAACATTCAAAGAGAAAACTAATTTAAATATATGTCCTTTAAAATTTATTTAAATAGATTATGTATCTACTGTTCAATTTCCCTTGAAAGTATCAATCCAGGTGCATAGTAAGTCCCACTACTCATCCCCCTGGTGAAGATAGGGTTAATAGCCAATCATCCCTTTTCAAGGTTATTAACCCTAGGTGAATCTACAAAAAAAAAACATCCACTTTTAGTATCAAAACTAAAGTTTCATTACATAGAGACCACATACTTCATAATTTACAAAAAACCTAACGTGTTCTTATATATTTAGACATATCCTTATGGTTTTTACTAATGTTTTCAATTCCTAATTCCCAAATTAACAGAAAATTTCTATGATGAAAAGTATAAAAACCCAAAAAATTTACACATAACTATTACAGAATTTTCAACATTAATAACATAGTATTAATACATTCTAAAATTGAATGGTTTAGTATCTTGTTAAAATTAGGCCCATACATCTCTTATATAAAATAAACATAAAAAGTATTTAAATAATTCTTTATAGTCCTTCTAAAATATCTAATCTTATTCTTACTAAATGTATTCACATGAGGATATATATAAAAGACTTTTGTGAGCTAAAATCTCAATAAGGGGAGGAATTTCATGGAAGCAATCCGAGACATGAATAACTACTACATGGTTGAGCATAATCAATATCATCATATCATAATCATGGGATCATTGTCCAAAAAATGAGGTAATCATTTCAAAAATAAATGGAATTTGGAATATGCATAATACTGAAACATCATAACATAGTGGTAAAATACCACAAATTTGTTTTGGGAAAATATAACTTTATGTTAATGCATAACATATGATTATAAATCATACAATCATAATTCTTAACAATACTAGAACTGTTTTTAGGAAAAATCTAAATAATCTCATGAAATATATTATATTAATGAATTAATTAGAGGTATAAATAATTTTGTACCAACCTGTAACATCATAGAATAATCATAATCATGAATAACACATATAAATGGAACATGTTGCAATGTTAAACAATAAATAAACCCATAAAAATAGAATGAGTTTCATAATGGTGTTATGACTCACATATCAGTGAATAACCAATAAGGTTTCCAAAATAATATGGGATAACCATAGTCATGGACATAAAATTCATTTATAAAAGTTCATAGGGAGTGGTGATAAATAGAAACACCTTGAAATTGATCAATGAGATGTTTCATAAAATAATAAATTATGGAAAATAATTATTGAATGTTTGAAATTATATCTATAAAGAATAAGAATGCATTTTATAAGGAATGAAAAAGGTAAATAAAATTAAAATGGATTTTTTAATGGAATTGATAAGATTATATATTGAAAATAATTTGAAATAAGTGATAAACCAATAAATAAAGAGGTTGGTTCAATATTACCATTACCATAGATTCCATTTTATTTTTTCACTTTTTTAGTTCCTATATAATAAACATGAATTTATTTGAAAATGAATCTGGTATTTAATTCTATTCATTTTTTTACTATTGATTAATTATAATAACTGTATTATATTTTTCAAATTTCCTTGTTAAGGTTGTAAGGTTTTGATATTAACTTTTCCCTTAAATTATCCACTTTTGCTTTTTTATCATTTTGGTTATTTTGATTTATAATTTAGTAAAAATAGAACCAAAATATCTGAAATAAAAAATAATAATACATATAACTATCACAAAAAAATATTAAAATTATCCAAAAAGGTGGTAATAAGAAGGGAATTGGCAACGTCCTCATTAGTGTTTAACCGGCTGTTAATAGGACATTGTGTAACGTCCTAGTTCTGGGTGGTGCCCAGAGATGCCCCATACCCGGTTGGTCACATGGCCTCAACTTCATTTCCCCGAACTCCAGAGGCTTCTGACTAGTAGTGAGGGCCTTATGTGTGATAGTGTGGAAAATATTCCCTCATCGGCAGAGTAACACAGCGGAAGTAAAACTGATAGAAATAGCGGAAGTAGTAATAATACCATACAACACTAAACATCGGAAGACTTGAAGAAATAAACTAGAGCACATATATATATAATGCATGATACATATGTCTAGGAAATCAGCCAAACAAATCACAATGCTAGAATACATTACTAAACCCATGTACAAAATAAAATCAAGTAAACATATTCATATCATCGCAAGCCTCATCTTGGTCCCATACTCTCTATCCCCAAAGTAGTCAAGTACCTGAAGTAGAAGGTCTCTTGCCCTTATCTATACCTATAACAATATAATCTATTTGGGCCCAAAAGTATGATCCGAACAGGGTGTGAGACTAATCCTAGTAGGCAACCACCCAAAGATCTGTGCCTAATAGTTATTGAATATATATGGCATGAAATAAGAAAAATGAAGCAGTAAACAAAGAATTACTCAGCAGCAAATAATCCTACAGTTCGATTGCATTCAATTCCATATATCAAGTAAGAAGATAAACACAAAAATGTAACCCTATGGGAAGTAATCACAGCTTAACCCCTCTGGTTCAACCAAACAAACACAAGCAACCCTCTGGGAAGTACTCATAGTCTAACCCCTCTATTTCAGCTTTAGCAAAGACACTGAGGAAGCACTCACTACCAATTCCCCATGTGGTCTCATATCTGTAACTAATAGGAACACTGAGGAAGCACTCAAAGTCCAATTCCCCTTGTGGCCCATATCGAGGAAACTATAGACACTCCTAGGGAGCACAAAGTCCATCCCCCCTATGGTCTCACAACGTAATAATAAACAGATACTCTAGAGAATCCCTCAACATACTTTCTCCCTATGGTCTACAACACTAGGTTCCAACAGCCCTTTGTAAGTCAATTATGAAAAAAACGATACATGGCAGCCAAATTAGACCTTAAGAACTACTTGGGTAAACAATCTACAACATATCACAGCATTTCAGATAATAATCACTCCATCCTAACAATACTAGGAATGGAAAACAAAGCAGTATCCTAACAAGCAAAGCTATACCAAATGGTCAAAAATAAGAAAACATGGGGAAAACATCCATAACATGGAAAGGTTAACCCTATTCACAAAAATTAAACTTTATCCAATCAAAGAAGGCATAGTAGGAAATAACAGGGCTAAAACCCATAAACACGCAATACCCTGTTCTTGGGTATTGGGAACTTTTTCACATAAAATTCAAATAGTATCTATGGAAAGTCACAAACCACCTACATCAGTGTTGTGAGATTGATATACATGAATCTTGGGCCTTGAATCGACCTATAACTCCGTATATCTACGAAAAATGTTAAAAACGTTCAATCGAGGATAACTCATGAGAGGGGATAAATCAGGAAATTGGGTTCAAAAAGAAAGGATAACTCACCGATGTGATTCCAACTCAACTGATGGAGGTTGAATTGGAGGACGGACGGAGAGTCAGTGGATTGGATAAGATTTGTGGTCGTACGGATGCTCGTGGATGAGATAGGTCAAGAAGAAGGACATTATGTTCATTAGACGTGACCCTGGTCCATTTAATGAAATAAAAATAAAATACATGGCGTGTTATTTAAAATTACACGGCGTGTACTTGCCTTTTCTAGCCTCCACTTTAGGCAGTCTCTAGGTCACCACACACGACCATGTACTCGGCTGTTACCCGGCTAGTACATGGTCATCTGCGGTAACTGAGTACATGGCGTCTACTTATAAGTACACGGTGTGTACTCCTAAATTTTTCAGAAACTCCTCTTTTTCCTCAGAAACAACCAGAAAAAAAACATACCTAAAAATAAGATCTTGGTTCTTACAAACCTCCCCCCTTAAAGAAATTTGTCCCTGAATTTCCCCTAGCAAGGCGGCATAGAAGAAGAATCCCCAAACAGCTCTGGCCACTGCGATCGTACATCGGCCTCCCTCTCCCAAGTATTGTTAGGTACTCTCTCATGCTTCCATAACACTTGTACCATAGGAATAGACCAGCCACGGATAACCTTCGCATTGCGATCAACAATCCGGATAGGATGCTCCTCGAATGAGGCATCCACCTCAAGCTCAACCTCCTCAGGTTGGAAAACATGAGATGGGTCTGAGAAGTAACGTCGGAGCTGAGAAACGTGGAAGACATCATGGATATCCTGGTACCTATGAGGTAACTAAAACCAATAGGTAACCAGAACAACTCTCTCCAACACCTCAAATGGCCCGACATATCTTGGTGAAAGCTTACCATGTCTCGTAATCCTTATGTGTCCCAACCTCGGTGTGACATGTAGGAAAACCTGATCTCCAACCTCTAACTCTATAGGTCGTCTCTATTGATCATCATAAGACTTATGTCATGACTGTGCAGTATTAATCCTCTTCTAAATCAACTCTATCTGTTTCATGGTCTCCTGGAGGTCCCAGCATAGCTGCCTCTCCTACCTCCAGCCAACATAAGGAAGATCAGCATGGCCTACCGTACAAAGCCTCATAAGGTTCTATCTGAATAGTTTCTTGAAAACTATTATTGTATGAAAACTCTACAAGAGTTATGTGTTTCTCCAAAGAACCTCCAAAATCTATGATACATGATCGAAGCATGTCCTCAAGAACCTGAATCGAACGCTCGGACTGGCCATCTGTCTGGGGGTGGTAAGTTGTACTCAGAAGTACTTGTGTACCCAAAGCCCTCTGTAATCCCTGCTA
This sequence comes from Viscum album, assembly GCA_963277665.1. Lineage (NCBI taxonomy): Eukaryota > Viridiplantae > Streptophyta > Magnoliopsida > Santalales > Viscaceae > Viscum > Viscum album. The sequence continues at coordinate 1,589,194,966 of OY728161.1, read as the reverse complement.
GACATGAGAAGTAAAATGTGTTCCCCTATCTGAATCAATGGAGTGCGAAACTCTATGTAAACGTACAATATCTCAGATGTATAACCTTCCCATCTCATCAACACTGAAATTATCCCTGATTGGCAAGAAGTGAGAAACCTTTGTGAGTCTGTCAATGACAACCCATACTACATTATTCCCTCTAGGTGACCTCGGAAAACCTATCATGAAATACATCGTGACATCATTCCATTTCCACTCAGGAATGGGTAACTGTTGTTAAATCCCTATTGGTTGTTGATGCTCCGCCTTCACCTACTGACAGGTGGGACACCTCATGACAAAACCATCCACATCTCCCTTTATACTTGGACACCAATACTGATGATGCAGATCTCGATACATCTTGGTGACACCGAGATGAACTGCCCAAACTGAGGAATGAAATTCCCACATTAACTCCTCTCATATGTCTGCTAGAACCCACATGCGCCCATAGAAACGCAAGATCTCATCCTCACTTATGGTCCATCCTGTAATAGGGTCCTCTCCTAACACACTCTCTCGTAGGACTAGGCCTTCTTAATCTGATAGCTGCTTCATTCGCACTCGATCAAGAAGAGTAGAGGTAACAACTATAAAAGATAGAAATGTCTTCCTCTTTCTATCGTGCACCTCCAAATGCATCTAATAGAACAGAGCCATAAGCTTCCACTCACCACTGGCCTCCTGAACTGCTTGTATCTGAGTCCTCCTGCTCAGCGCATCAGCCATAGTGTTTCCTTTTCCAAGCATGTAGGCAAGCTCAAAGTCAAAGTACTAAAGGTACTCAACCCACCTTCCCTATCTCAAATTCAGGTCATGCTTAGTAAAGATATACTTGAGACTTTTGTGGTCAATGAAAACCACAAAATTCTCTCCCAGAATATAATGTCTCCAATAGCGTAAGGCATGAAAAACTGTTGCTAACTCGAGATCGTGTGTCAGATAATTCTCTCATGTGGCCTCAACTGTTGATACTCGTATGCAATGACTTTTTATCTTTGAATTAGCACATATCTCATCCCGATACCTGAATCATCATAGTAAATATTATAGCTCTTTATTGGATCTGAAAATACTCATATCATTGCTGAAGTCAATCTCCCTTTCAGCTCCTGAAAGGCTGACTCGCAAGAATCTGACCACAAGTACTTCGCACCCTTCTTAGTCAGGCTCGTCAGTGGCACTGCTAAGCATTAAAAGTCCTGTATGAAACATATGTTGTAACCATCCATCCCTAGAAAACTTCGTACCTCAAATACATTCTTTGTCTTCTCCCAGGAAACCACTACTATCACTTTCTCTGGGTCTACTGATACTCTTATCTCTGAGATAACATGACCTAAGTAGTGAATCTGATCCATCCAAAAGTGGTATTTTGAGATCTTAGCATATAATTGATGCTCTCTTAGTGTACTCAAGATTATCTCAAGATGGGTAGAATGGTCGTGTCGGGTGTGAGATTACACCAATATATCATACATGAAGACTACCACGAAAGAATCCAAGTATGGATGGAACACTCGGTTCATCAGTGCCATAAAAACTATAGGCGCATTCGTGAGACCGAATGGCATAAACACATACTCGTATAGACCATACATGCTCCTAAAGGATTTAAGAGGTATATCAGAGGGTCTAAAGTGGAACTGATGGTATCCAGACCTCAATCCAATCTTCAGGAACACTCGGTCTCCTTGAAGCTGATCAATGATATCATCAATCCTCGGAAATGGATATCGTTTCTGGACCTTCAACCAGTTCAACTTCCAATAATATACACAAAGTCTGAGGGTATCATCCAACTTCTTCACAAATAGGAAAGGCAACCCCCAAGGAGAAGTACTGGGTTGGATGAAACCCTTTGGCTGCAACTCCTCCAACTACTTCTTGAGCTCCTGTAACTTTGGTGTAGCCATCCTATAAGTATTAATAGACACTTGTGCCACTCCTGGAACAAGATCAATAGAGAATTCCACCTCTCGCTCCAGAGGAAAACCTGAAATGTCCTCTAGAAATACATCCTTGAAACGATCCACCATTGGAGGAAAGTCCAACTGTGAAGTCCCCTGGTCATCCAGATATAAACTAGCAATCTGGGTTGTAACTCCTCTCAACCCATGATGCTCGAGTCCCGCTCTTCTCTCCTGTACATCCCATTCACCCTTATGAAGAAATTATCTTCCCTCTGATGATGTGAAACTCACCCTACGGTGATAGAAATCGATAATAGCCTGGAATGGAACTAACTAGTCCATTTTGAGAATGACATCATATCCCGTCATCTCTAAGACATAGAGGTCCCAAAAGAAGTGACATCCATGAACCTCTAGAGGGAACTCTTTGAACTGATTTACACTAGTCGTTCTAGTCCCCAATGCAGTGTATAATGTCAATATATCCATAGAAGAAAACATACAGATCCAAGGATCTCCACAATAGCAATAGATATAAATCTATGGGAAGCCCCTGTATCGAAATGTGTAGAAGCTAAAATGAAGGCAACTAGGACGGAACCTCGAACTGTATAGGGTTTGGGATCATACTTCTACTAGGTCTGCTCCATTTCAAAATTCTGATATGCATTGCGGCCCTATGACCCTACCTAACGACCCTGTGCGGATCCACCCTGTTGTCGCTGAAAGCCTGGTGACTGGATACCACAACCACAACCTCCACCTCGGGCTGAATGGTTAGAAGAACTCCAGTTCCCTAACTGCTTAGAAACTGGTGTTTCTTCTCCTGAATGAGGAGTCATATAAGAACCCTTGTCACCAACTTCTGGTGATAAGAACTAATAAAAACGCTGAAGGTGACTCATATTACTGCAAGATCGGCACTCTACTGGGTCTCTCGGGAAATGTGGACCTGTATGCCCTGTAACATCCCAAGTAAGTAATGAATAATATATTTTCTTATATATGTCTATTTAGGAATTATATAGTGTTTTAGAGGCTTAAAATTAGAATAAATCCAATCTTAAGCATAGAATACTCTAATATTTTTTTTAAAGATCGTCTTACCGCCTTTTGATGGAAAACCTTTTTTGAATGAAACTTTTGACAATTTTATAAGCTTTATTTGTTAAAATAAACTTATTATTTAGGATTGGGACATTAAAATTTACTTTGGATAAATTTTTGGTATTTTTCTGACAATGTTCATTTTTTAATGAATAGTGAAAAATACTGCATTTTACTTCAAAATTGTTTTTTCATCTAATTTAATTATATGGCTATATTGTCCTTTAAATTGGTTTTAAAGTTTAATTAGAATATATTTTTACCATTTACTCCAATTTTTTTCATTTCAAATAATTTCACTTGGGAATTGGGCATAAACAAGTGTCAAACTTTTGATACATATTGTTTCCCCGCTATTTGTTTTGACAACGGGGGTTATTTTTAAATTAATTACTGAAATTTATGTGTTTGGAATTTGGTAAAATGGATTCCATATTTGGAATAATAAGGTCCAAATTATTTAATTAATACTCTTTTGTTTTTGGACATTATGAATAGTAATGACGGTAATTATCTTTAATTGTCGTGATTAATTAGTAATCGGGTAGTTATGGGTAATAAAATAATATCATGATAATATAAAATGACCCCAAAATGTGTCCTAATGATATTTTTTGTGTCATGGCCGACCATGGGATGCCTTGTGCCAACTTTGGGACCCCATGGAATCACTTTTGGGTGATAGTGACACTTTATCATCTTATTTTTAAAGAAAGGAGAATATCACAAAAGTATGTAACACCTAAGTAAAACAATTTTAGTTTTTTCTCTGTAAACAATATCTTAGACTATAAATAGTCATTATAAATCTAAAAAGATTTCCTACATCATAGTATTTTTTTATAATTTTTAGACATTAAATAAATTAATTTATTTATGACGCCATGATGATGCGGCGATTACCTCATTAATGAACGATTTAAATAAAATGAAAATATAATGTAAAATCTAAGACTTAAACTTGTCAAAAACCTATTAGATGGGTGGATTTTGAACCCTTATCACCTTATCCTTGAAATATATCATTGTGGGACCTTTAAAATATGAAACTCATTTTAAAATAAAGTAACATTTCATGACTTTCCAAGAGTGCCCTTCCTCCGACTCTGAATGGCCCGAAGGCCTTCTTTTTTATTTTTATTATAGATAATCCCCATTTTAAGGGATGAAGGGGAACCCTTACATGACCCGTAGGCCCAAGTCACAAGGCCCGACATGACCCATAATACATGACCCGAAGGCCCAGAGGCATACCCTGCCCATATATGACCTGTAAGCCCAACCCACTAGAACTGCCCCTCCCCAAATTCTACATCATTGATCACCTTTATCTCCCCACCTACATTGCTACTCGGCTAGCATTGCCCTGTGCAAAGCTGCACGGTGCCTAGTCCCAAAGGCGGTTGACATACCCTCTCATTCTTCCAATTCGGTTAGCTCTGCTTCTGGTGACTGTTGTTGTTGCTCTAATCCTCTTCTAGGGCCTTCTCGGTGTGACTTGGGCTACTTCATGGTCTTCAATGGCCCAAAGTCCCTGTGTCCTGAAGGCCTTTTATGGCCTGAAGGCCCATGAGACCCGTAGGCCCAAACCGGTAGCCCGAAGGCCCAAATCGAGTGAATATTTCCAACTAATATAGCCTGCTACATTATTGCTACAGTACCCCCCGGATATTCTCCTCCCCCTAGTTTTGAACCTGGGTCTCTTGGATGCCAAGCTGGAGCCCTTACCACTTGGGTACGGGCTCGTTGGCGCCCTTCCTCCCTCTTATAAAAGGCCCCCACCTCCACCCTCCTTACCCACACCTCTCAAGCCATTGGCTCGGCTAAACTTTGCTCATTTTATCTCTCCACATCCCTCTCTTCATCCTAGAATCCTTCCCTTAGGCATAAATCTCTTTAAGAAACCCTTTTGGTTCAAACCAAGGGGAGTTACCCGATTTAAAGGTAAAGTCTTCTCTAATGTTCTTTTGTTTTATTTTGCTTCTCCAACCCCCTAAACTCTTTTTATTCCTTTATTTTGTAACAACACCAGTATCTTCAATATACTAGGATTTTGTTATTAGAAGTATTTGAGCTACACTTACACACACCTCCGTCTAATGGTTAAGGAACATACTGTTTCTGTGGATGGAAAATTACTGCCTCACGAAACGATGATTGTTCAATATTCTTTTAACACCTTTCATGGTGGCCATTAAGATGTAACTCTATTTATATATGATATATACTATGTTTATGTTTTCCTTATGATTCTGTATTTTTCATTTATGGCATACCTTTATGGTTTCCATTATGGGTAAACGTGATATCTTTATTTTAGGAAGTGCAGAATACCGCCCCCTCAAAGTGATTTGATTCGTTAATTCCATATGTGGGACGTATAAAGGATGTAGTTAATGGTATTACATATGATATCATACTGAAATCCTAAAATACCTTTATATCATTATTATTTCACTCCATTAAAGACAAAATAGAAATGAAAGTAGCATCCATGCGTACGTACGGCTTACCGTCTCTATGAACGGTGCATTTCATTTCCTACCTCTAAATGTTATGTAATATTATAAATGCATGTATATACTAGATATATGTGATATGTATGATATCTACCTCATGAATATAATTCTGGATATAATGGATATTTTACCACATGAACAACTTGTAATTATAAGAATTTTATTTTTGGCTCAAGTACCAAAGATCGACAAAACGACCGTTATTAACTTAAATAATTACATAATGTTCATAACATGGTAATAAGTGATATAAAAGGAATAATGAACTTGAAAAAGGTTCTTGAGCAAGTTGAAATTAACTCTAGTTTATTATTCAGGAGATCAAAGAATGATCGAGTGAAATCAGACACGAGGTAAGGGACTTCGTCTTAATCTCCTTTCATTAAGGCATATTTTGTTTTATACACAACTTTCTTTTATATGGTGTATAAACCCATTTTACTTTTAATTTTATTCAAAAGGAATCATTTTGTACGAAGCGTTTTACTAAATAAAAAAAGGAATTTTTTTGTCTTACGTATGCGGCGACAACGACCTCTCTGCCGCCGTGACCATTATTTGAGTTTCATCTTCCACTACAAGCCATAACTTTTTTTTAAATGAAAAATAAATACCATGTTTTACTTTTATTTTATTTTGGTATTGAAAATGGTTTTGATAATGTTTTGATTATATCAATGTGTTTTTGATATCTTGTGATTGAAATGTGGAAATTTTATGTTTCTGTTATGCATGTTCTATGTGATACGATTATGTTATGGTTCTTAGGCATTTTTTATGAAGATGGGTGGTTCCATGATAAACTAAGGGCGAGTGAGCCCGTGATATCTCTCCAATTAATTGGGTAACGCAAAGGGGTTAAACGCTAAGGTTTCTCCTATGAGATTTAGGGAATATACTATGATGGTTATTCCAAACATAACCATGAGGGTTACTCCCTACGTAAGAATGTTATGAATGCCTCAGGTTACCTTTATGTCTTATGATTTCTATGAGTTATTCATGAATCTTATGATTTCATGAGGTATGTTAATGTGATTGTGTTTTATGAGTAAAGTATGATTTCATTTATTCTTATGTATACATGGACTAATGTTTTCATTCCATATTTTTATATCCCTTACTAAGCTTTTTATGCTCATCCCAAGTTTTTTAAATGTTTTTCACAGGTCAAGGGAAAAGTACATGATGTGATGATAGTGTCAAGGAAGTGTCAAGAAAGAATCCATGTTTTATTTTAAATATGTTTTCCTTTGATGGGAAAAAAGAATATTGTCTTTTATGTAACCACCTTGTTTAAATGTGGAATGTAATGCATGATTTATGATCTAATTCTCTAAAACTCTAAACCTGGAAAGATCCTCAATGTGTATTCTTGTAATAACTCAAGATTAAGTGATTTTTAAGGCTGGGGCCTTATATGCCCACTCTTCCCGCACTGGTAGCACACAACCTATCTACCAGAAGTTGTATCTCACCTCCTTGTATCTCCACGCGTAGACTCCCTACGGCACTTCCTACTATAAGTAGGAGGGATACCAACTCTGAATGTCAAGTCGCCCTGGATAACAACTCTATAATCCCTCATATTATTCTTCATAATTAGCGCATGGTTGACTATAGAAGTGATGGAATTCAACCTAAAGATAGTCACCTGTGATCGGATGTCGTTCCTGATACCATCCTTAAACTTCCTTTCTAGGAATAACTCATCACCTCCTGGAATGGGCGTGAAGTGTTGCAGCTCTGTGAAAGAAGAATAATACTTCATAACTGAAAGAGTACATGTCTCCAGACTCATGAACTCTCAGGCTTGATTAGACCTCAAAGTATCTAGGTAAAAGTAATTGTATAAGGAACACTGGAACTCATCCCAATCCATAACTTGCTGGAATCCTTCCTGTGAGATCACATCCCACCATCTCTTGGTGGAATCCAGAAGCATATATGTAGTGATCTTCACCCTCCTATCTGGAGGCATCTCCAGATGCTTGAAGATAGAAATCATGGCTTCTAACCATGACTCTGAAGCATGAGGTCCTCCGTCCCCTATGAAGGTGTGAGGATGCTACTACTGGAAAACTCACGTCAACTCTTCCATAGAGGGGGAAGGATGCGTTACTCCCTAAAAGGTCTATATAAACCTCATAAATCCCTCTAGGAACTTTGTATCAGAACCTGTCTTCGGAATGACAGATGGTGCCAAGACTGGCACCACTGTAGGATTTGATGGTAGTCCCTGATCAGCCATATCCGGTGTCTGATCGCCGCCCTGTAATTAGCGTACAATCGTAGGGCGTCTCGGTGGAATAACTGTGCAAGGTCAAGCGCACACCTTAAAACAAGATTAATAAGGATTGAAACTTATAAGTTTAAGAAGTTAACAAGAGAAATAAAGAATTTTAAGTTTTTCAAAACATGGATACACGGCGTGTATAATGACTACACGATGTGTTCCCTTAAACCTCTGCATGGGAGTGTACTTTTGTCGACCCAGGTCAAGTAACACCCCCATACACATGGAGTGTTGTCCTAACACATGAAATATACTTGAATACTCTTCTCCTACCCAAGTTATTTTACATGGCTAAGCCACACAATTTCCCTAGAACAAGACTACATGTCGTGTTAGTTCCAGACACGGTGTGTACTAGATGAACTTCACCGACCCATGTTGTTAGTCACACGGCCAATTACATGGCTCACTCTACACGGCATGTTTCAGATAGACATGGTGTGTACTGCTTGGGTTTAACTTTCCATGTTGTTAGTCACACGGGTGGACACATGGCTGACACTACACGGTGTTTTTATTCCAGAAAAGGTGTGTACTAGAAGTATTTCAACTGCACCGTGTTGTTCGTTACATGACCGGATACAAGGCTCACTCTACACGGCTTTTTCCAGATGGAAACGGCGTGTACTTTCTGATTTTTTATCCCCCTGTGTCGTTAGTCACACGGACAGATACAAAGTCTCTACAACACGGCATGTACAACTGGTACACGGCATGTCCGCCCAAAGATTTTCTCAACTCCATGTCTACCCACACAGTCAGTGACACGGTTAGAGACTACACATTGTGTACATACAGTACACAGCGTGTACTTAATAAAAACAGTTCCTTCCCTAACAGAAGGACACATGGCGTGTATTCATCATTACACATTGTGTATTCTTGGTTTTTCCAAACATTAAGCCTTAAAAACTACTCTGGAACCCATAAAACACTAAAACGAACATTAAAGTGCCAAATTTCAATCTGTGAGGACCCATACTCCCCGAGAATCAAATCTTGGCATCTTATACATGTCATATACAAGAAAAACAAGGCAATGATCCACCAAATTCTGATCCATGAGGGCCCATAACACCTCAATAACCAACGTTTGGTGTTCATTCAAACAAACATTACACAATTCAATACCCTACCAAAAAGTAGGTATTCTATCAAGGCATATATCACAACAGAATTCATATCTAACATAACCTCTATCGCAACAACATGAAATCGCTAAAGCACCCTGAATGGCATGCCAAGAATGCATGACATGTGATCTCTAGCAAGTGCCTATATGATGCATGAGACAGCATACCCTCATCTCATCAGGTTGAAACAGAAATAAAACCCCAATAATATCAACAATAACAACACTAAACATGTAAATCACCCAATGGTGAAATCAATGCAACTATAATAATTGAAAAACTAGAAAAAAATTGCAATAATGAGGTAAATTGGCTTTTCCATGTACATGGGTTAGCTACTCCCGGGCATATATTACTACCAAGTACCTATTTTCTTCATATCCCTAGCTATAGGCTCCAAATAGTAATTCAAGAGAGAGAAAATTCCTCTGATGCCACTTTGTAACGTCCCAGTTTCAGGTGCCGCCCAGAGACGCCCTGTACTCGATTGGTCACATGGCCTCAATAACATTTCCCCGAATGCCAGAGGCTTCCAACTAGTAGCGATGGTCTTGGGTGTGATAGTGGGGAAACTATTCCCTCATTGGTAGAGTAACATAGCGGAAGTAAAATTGATAGCAATAGCAGAATCAGTAATAATACCATACAATAGTAAACAACGGAAGACTGGAAGAAGTAAAGTCGAGCACATATATATAAGATGCATGATACATATGTCTAGGAAAGCAGCTAAAGAAATCACAATGTTATAATACATTACTAAACCCATGTACAAAATAAAATCAAGTAAACAGCTCCATAGTATCACAAGCCTCAGCTTGGTCCCATGCTCTCCAGCTCCAAAGCAGTAAAGTACCTGAAGTAGAAGGGCGCTTTCCCTTATCTATACCTACAACAATATAATCTATTTGGCCCCAAAAGCATGACCCAAACAGGTTGTGAGACTAATCCTAGTAGAAAACCACCCAAATATCTGTTCCTAATAGTCATTTAATATATATGGCAGACAATAAAAGAAATGAAACAGTAAACAAGTAAGTACTCAGCAGCAAACAATCCTACAGTTCAATTGCATTCAATTCCATATATCAAGTAAGAAGATAATCACAAATAAGTAACCCTCTAGGAAGTACTCATAGACTAACACCTATGGTTCAACCAAACAAACACAAGCAACCCTCTGGGAAGTACTCACAATCTAACCCCTCTGGTTCAGCTTTAGCAAAGACACTCTGAGGAATCACTCACCATCAACTCCCCCTGTGGTCTCATATTAGTAACTAATAAGCACCCTAAGGAATCATTCAATGTCTAATTACCCCTATGGGACATATCAAGGAAACTATAGACACTCTGAGGGAGAACAAATTCCATCCCCCTTATGGTCTTGCAATGTAATAGTAAACAGACACTCTGGAGAAGCCCTCAACGTCCATTTTACCTATGGTCTACTACACCAGGTTCTCATAGCCCTGTGTAAGTCAATCGTGGAAAAACGATACATGGAAACCAAAGTAAACCTTAATAAATACTTTTCTAAACAATCTACAGCATATCATAGCATGTTAGATAATAATCACTCCATCCTAACAATACTAGTCAAGGAAAACAAAGTAGCAGCCTAACAGGAAAAGCTAGACCAAATGGTCAAAAACAAGAAAACATGGGAAAACATCCATAACATGGTAATGTTAACACTATTCACAACAATTAACCTATATCTAATCAAACAATTCATAGAAGGTAATAACAGGTCTAAAAATCATAAACACGCAATACCCTGTTCTTGGGTATTGGGAACTTTTGCACATAAAATTCAAAGACTATCTATGGAATGGCACAAACCACCTACCTCGGCATCGTGAGATCGATATATGTGAATCTCAGTCCTTGAATCGGCCTGGCTGTAGATATAAAAAAATGTTAAAAATTTTCAATCGAGGATAACTTGTGAGAGAGGGGAAATCAGGAGATGAGGTTCAAGAAGAAAGGAGAACTCACTGATGCGATTCCAATGCAACCGACAGAGGTAGAATCGGAGGATGGATGGTGAGTTGGGGGCTCATAGAAGATCTACAGTCATATGTATGCTCCTAGATGATATAGGTCGAGAAGAAGGACATTATGTCTATTAGATGTGACCCTGGTCCATTTAATAAAATAAAAAGAAAATACACGACGTGTTCTTTAAAAATACATGGCTTGTACTTGCCTTTTTCGGCCTCCTCTTTAGGTGGTCTTCAGGTAACCACACACGGTCGTGTACTTAGTCGTTACCTGGCCTCTACATGGTCACTTGTGGAAACCAAGCACACGGTGTGTACTTATAAGTACACGGCGTGTACTCCTGAATTTTCTAGAAACTCCTCTTTTTCCTCAAAAACAACCAGAAAAGAAAAACATACCTGAAAAGAAGATCTGGGTTCTTACACATTGACCAAGGAGGAGGTGAGATAGGTATAGCATATACATAGGTTACAAAATAAATAATTATAGTAGTTTAATAACACTATTGTTTCATTAACATAATAATTATTTAATTTTATGAGGTTTGGGAAATAAAATAATTAAAATATTGAGGAGTAGTATAGTAAAATAAAAGGCAAAAGATGAAGGAATAGTACATCCTTCATTTTTTTGTTCCTTTGCTATGACCCTTAAAACCATGAAATATTGATTTTATAAGACACCAAAACATGCATATGGATTCATAGGGGATTAAGAGTGTGAATTTTGATATATTTTTTGCTTTTATATGTTAAACAAAATTGGTTTTTCAAGGGGGTGGAGAGGGTGTCTTTATACTTTTAGGAAGGGGTGTTTTTTGGATAAAATATTGAATAAAATATTATTTACAAGGTAATATTTTAGGAGTAAAATTTTTGAAAGTATTAATTATATATGATTAAATGTACATGAATTTTTTTCTTTCAAAAAATTAGAAGCCAAATTGATTAGTTTATTAAAATGGAAAATGGAAAAAATGAAAAATGAATTTTTTTAATTGAATACCTTATATTTTAGAATTTAGAAAATACTTTTGATATTTTTATTTTGAATATTATGAAATATTTAACTTATTAATACTTTTTTATAAATCTCTAAATTTTAATATTTATTAGGTCATTAAAATATATTGAATGATGTAAATAAAATATATTAGTGATGTAAACCCTATATTTTTACTCTTCACATAAAAATTTATATTTTTATAAAAATTTAAAAAAATCCCTTATAAAATATTGGCATGTTTATTCTAAAACATACATTAATTTTAGATAAAATAATTTTCTAACATATGTAATTTTATCTATTAACATATAATTTGTGAATTTTATTAAAAACATTAAAATATAGTTTATTAAAAATATTCTTATAATTTCATTGAGTTTTTAATCATGATATTTATTTTATGACATTAAAATATTTACATTTATTTTAATTAGTCACCATATATATTATTTATATGACATTTAAATATGTTTTGGTCCATTTAATATTCCAATGGTCAGGTTAATATTCCTAATGGTCAAGTTACTATTCATAATGGTGAGATTACTATTCCAACAGTTATATTACCTTCTATACATACCCCTTAATTACTTAATTATAAATTAACCTCAATTAATCTAATGTTTTTTTATTTTTAATTTCTATAATATTGATTAGATTACTAATATGTTTTATTTTTTTGACATCATTATTTTCAAGTGTAATAATTCTAGGAGATCAAGGTGATCCATATTTTCCCATTGTGCTTTTTTTTCTTGTGTTGGATTTCCCATTGTACTTTTTCCATTTTATTAGCTATATTTATTCTATAAATTTACTATTATTTATTAAATAAATAATTTATTATCGGTTTTTATTTTATTTTTCATGTTTTTATAATGTAATATAAATTTATTTATAAAAAACACTATTCATTAAGATAGAAAATTAGATATATATAATAGTTTGGGTTATTACACCTATCCTAATGAATAATTACTTAATCTCACACATACACCCATAATTTAATGACCTCTAACTATCACATTGTATGGTCCCTCTACTGCAAAACTTTAGTCACATACGTAACTTTTAATCCTTTAATCTTAGGCCACCTACAAAAAAAACAACTCCTAGGTTCCCTAATAACTCCACCAAAAACCATAAATTATAATGAAATATATAAGGTTGTGTAATTCCTAAAACCTTTCCATTCCATTACTTTGTGGGAAATTTGGTGTTTTGGGTATCATGGGAGGTCAAGGTGGCTCATTTCAACACTTTGAAAAAATTCACAATTTTACATGTTTTCTAACATTATCTCATCCCAGTGATGTCTCACGCCAATCGTGTCTCACGCCAACAGTGTCTCACACCAACGGTGTCTCAAGAAAATGGTGTCTCACCCTGGAGGTATCTCACCCTGGTGGTGTCTCACCCTAGAGGTAGATCACCCTAGTGATGTCTTACCCTGGCAGTGGCTCACCAGCGGTGCCTCGTCTAGTGGTTCCTCATCCGGTAGTGCCTCGATGGTAGTGCCTCGTGCCTGACGGTAATTCTACCTATCAGTGTATCATCTGGTGGTGCCTTTTATGGCTGTACCTCACCTAGAAGTGTCTTTCCTGAAGGTGTCTTACTGACGGTGGTAAGCAGTTCATCTTGATGGTGCATCACTGCTAATGGTGCTTCTTTTCTAATAGTTTTCCAATTCTGCTACCAGTATTGGGTTTTCCCAATTTTATGAATTTTATTATAGTAATTGATCGTAATGACTAAATTTATGGATTTTAGATTTGTTTCAAAAAAAATTAATTATATATTTATTTTCCCTAAGGGTTCTTAGGCTTTAAAATGGTCAAACCATGTGGTCTTGGTCAGATCTGACTTTAGTGTAAATATTAAACTATATCTAATTTATATTAAATCAGATATGATATTCCTAAGGTCAAGATACCCTACCCTTCAGCAATACCATCTCCTTTATCTTGATACTGAATTTACCCAAAGGCTTCTTCCTTGGATATTTTTCCTGAGTTTATTTCATGATTCCATGGAGAGTCACATGTTGTACGCGCACCCCTATTTTTGGTGCAACCAAGAAGTGTCGATCGTTCTTCTTCCAAGTAGGTTTCTATTCATATTTATAAATTTTAAAATCATGTGGGATGGTTATATATATGTTTTTCCTTGTGAATATAGTTTATTATTGATTAATAAATATAATTGAACTGGTTTAAAATCAATATACAGGGGGCTGAGAAAAGTGACGCATAATCTTCCTATGTCTTGTTTTTTTGTTGATATTTTTATTTGTATGGGATAAATACCCACTAAAAACCATGGTCGTTGGGGTTACTTGTTTTCACACTGGATGGTTTTTAGAATGCATGTTGTTTGGTTTTTGATTAATAGTTATATATAAAAATTTGTTTAACCACGTATATTCAACTAACAAATGGACACCCTAGCATCATATAGTTTCTATGATAACCCCTAAATTAACAAGTGTAATTAAATAATTGATGCCTTATTAAAATGAAAATTTGCTTTTCCTTGGTACATGAGGTGATTTTATGTGTGGGATGTTGTGGTTTGTGTATGGGGGGAAGTGGATGACATGTGGTTCTACAGTGGGGATGTGATGGGTGTGGTGTGATTGTGCAGTAGGGTGGCAGAAATTGGTTGTGTTATATTGGGTTTCTATATGTGGTTGTGAGGTGGGGGTTGGTTTCATTAATATGATGAACTGGATGGATGAGTTTGAATAAGTAAATTAGTGTTTGTGTGGGTAATTTTTGAAGTCTTCTCCATTAATAAAATTCAGAAAGCTTCAACTCATATCTATAGGTCGTGGTAAGATGTTTCATTAATGTGAAGTGCCTTAATTTACCATGATTTATATTATGCTACTTGATATTTGTAGTGCCTAATAGTTGCTCAGGTGGTTATAGGATAAATGAATAATTGTTTAATAAAGTTTGGAGTGACTTGGGTTGGTTTAGTTAATGGGATGAAAGTGATTAATAAATTATTAAATGAATGGGTGTTGAACTTAGAGGTAATTTGAAGACGTATTAATCATCATGGATATTCAACTTCTATAATGACTATTTCAGATAATAATAAATGCATTTAGAGGCTGCATCAAAATTGAAGGGGTTGTGATATGGTTTTTTCATATATAAACCCATAGGTTGGGATAGAGTGTTTGATAATATACATATATTTATATTCTTATGATTTCTATACACTCCCCATCCATGTTTATCACTATGTACCGAACACCTGTATAATCATGTGGGGGTGTTTTTTCTAATATCCGGTGAAGAGTACGGATGGATGGGTTCCCACTCTATTCCAATATATCTTCTAAGAAATGTAGGTGTGGCGTGGATTGTGATGGTTGGAGGTCTGTCAATGCTTTATATGGTGGTTGTGATGGCCTAGGTGTTTTTAGGAGATGTGGTTTATGGACCAAGTTTTCTTGAGCAAGATGTGATAGCCCAGGTGTTTGCAGACGAGGTGGTTGTCTCCCAATTGTTTTTGGGATGAGTTGCAATGTGTTTTCCCAGGTGTCTTTAGGATGAGATGTGATGTGATGTGTTGAGAGTCCCAACTGTGTGTGGGTGAGATGTGTTTTGAGGCCTAGGTGTGTGTTTCTAGGATTTGATGTGGTATACATAAGGGATGAGAATGCAAGGATGTAAAACATTAGGCAAGAGTTCCATACCAGTGGGAAAGTGATATGGGGTACCCTATTTTGGATGATATTTATATTATATTACTTGACTTGTGTTAATTGGAGAGCATGCCTTGGTGATTTTGGTTTTGGTTGGTATACCTATTTAGGTGTTTTTTGGTTCTGTTGTTTCCTCACATGGGAATTATTATGTTTCTTTCACATGTGAATGAGAGACTTTGGTTTCCTAATGAGTATACTTTAATGCTCAACCTACATATATAAAAAAAATTGAGTTTCTAAGAGGATTTCTCGGACTGTGTTGGACCCTACTAGCTTAGATTCTTGACAGTTCTTATGTCACTACTTATCTTTAATTTTGGGTATTTTACATTGGAGATTTTATTGTATTTGTATCTGTTCTATTTATACATGCATGTGGGATGGTTTGTATTTATTTTATATATGTGTTGGATATATTTTGGATGATTCATCTTATATCATGATCTTATTTCTTAAAAAGGGTAATTCCTCCCATATTGTGAGATTTGTACACCCTTGGTGCTAGTCACCAACCTCAGGCCTGCTAAGGTGGGACTCGGGGTTCATAATCTCTATTTATTTATTGCCATCCCAGGAGGTGCATATCTGGATGGATGGGGTCATGATAGAGTGGTATTAACGGTGATGGTTGAGAGATAGGATGGAGTTTGGAGTTAGGTACAGTGAGGGTTTCATGGAGTGGTGTATAAATAGTTCCAATTGACCTTGGTACATAACATGGTCTAGGGATACCAGCTAGGAAATGGTATTTTAGGGGCCCCCGTGATCCAGTGCATAGACTTTGAGCTTATTGAATGTGTAAGTGTGATGGACCTGATTTCATGGTGGATACCTAGGAAATTTATATTCATTATAATGAATTGTTTTCTTGTTTGAATTGGGTTGTTTGGGGGTGGTTAAAATGGATAAAATGAATGAAATGAATTAAAATAAATATTAATAAAATTCCATACTTCTTGGGAATAGGAAATCCTTATTTTCCTTTCATCTATGGCTCTTGGTCATCGTTTATGTGTGTATCAGGTAGTGGAGGTTCAGTAGGTTGATTTGGTTGATTGTCGTATGGTTTATCTTACTGAGATGGATGACCAATGGCAGAGAACTTTTAATTATTTCTAGTGTAAGACTTTGGGGAAGTGTGAGGATAGTGTTTCAGACATGGATACAAAGAGTTAGATAGAGGATCTAGATATCACCTTTAGTTTGATCTAGGCCCTGATGGGGTATAGGGTCCCTTTGGAAGTCAATCGGATAGAAGGATTTGTGCATCAGTGGTGGACAATGTATCTAGGGGAGTGGAAGGAGGTGTAAATTTTTTGGGTTTACTTCCATAAGGAGTTCTGGGTAGAGTTCCTTTCGTCTACCATTAAGGATGAGAAGAGGCAATAACTACACTCCCTTCAGTAGGGGATTATGTCATTGCGGGATCTGGGAATCAAGTTCAAGGACCTTATGTGTTTTTTCCCAGACCATTTTCCAGATGATTAGTCTCATGCAAGACTTATCAAGAAGGCACTTTGTCCTTCTATCCAATATTTTGTTACTCCTTTTACATTTCCAACAAATCTAGAGGTCCAGAAAAAAGGAATATCTGATTGAGAGGATGCACTCATGAGGAGGTCTTATGAGGTAGGGGAGTCAATAGAGTTCTTTGAGAGGAAGATTTTTCAATGGAAGATCTCAGGTGCTCAGACCTTCAAGGTTTCAACTGAAAGGGATTCAACCTCAGTATCTTCCTTTCTAGCCTTATGGTTCCATTGGTTTCCATGATTTTCCTATGATTTTTCACTAGTATGTTTTGGTTTAAGGGTTCATGGTCATCACCAGAGCTAGTTCCCATTGGTTCCCTGAGCTTAGTTTGGTGGAGGTGGACAGGCTTAGCATAAACCCCATCAGTAGTTTCCAGTGAGGTCGTTTTAATAGAATGGGATGTAGGTTTATGATCCAATAAAAGGATATGAAGTAGGTAGAGTCCAACCTCATGATGTTCCTCATGTTCAGGGACCGCGACCCAAGTTTCGACATGGAGGTGTTCGCTAGTAGAGAGGCAGAGGAGCTAGGAATGGTCAATTGTACATAGTGGAGGCAGTAACTCCATTGGGGCCAGAGATCATTAGAGGTACGATCAGTTTGTATAGTACCCTAGTTTGTGCCTTATTTGATTTAGTATCTTTTCACTCCTTTTTTACATGCTCTATAACCCATGCTCTGAGACTAGGTAGAGAGATTCTTCTCATGACACTGGTGTTGAGTATGTTAGTTATAGGCCAGACCATCTTTTTTGATGTGTTCTAGGGGTGTAGACTAATGATGATACCACATAATTACCATGGGGATCTTTTCATTCTATAGATGTATACATATGATGTCATCCTTAGCATTGACTGGTTGTATCCTGTAAATGTTGTTATCAACTTCTTTCATAGAAGAGTCATGTTTTTAGATATGGATGGACAATGTGTGCTTTTTGTTGGTGAGTGGTGTTGTCATGTGGTCAACCGGTGTGTGGAGCCCCTTTTTTCCTTGTTGGATGAGAAATCAGTAGAATCAGGGGACACTGAAATTGTGGAGGTTCCCAGGGGTTTTGGGGAGTTCTTGGATGTTATCCCCGAAGTGGTTGTGATGCTACCCCCTTAACGTTATGTTGAGTTCAGGATAGACTTGAAGCCCAGTGCTTCTCCGATTTTGATGGATCCTTATCATATGGAACCTTATAAGTTGTGGGAGTTGATGATTTAGATAGATTCCCTAATATAGAAGGTTTTTATCTATCCAAGTGTATCATCATGGGGTGCTCTAGTTTTTTTTTGCAAATAAAGAGGATGGTGTTCTAAGGTTGTTTATAGACTACTAAATGTTGAATTAGGCGATAGTCAAGAACCATTACCCTCTTCCAAGGATAGACGATTTTTCAACCAGCTAATAGGGAATATTTGGTTTTCTAATATCTATCTGCGGTCTAGATATCACAAATTTAGTGTTAAAGAGGGCGATATCCTGAAGAATACCTTTAAATATAGGTATGGGAAGTTAGAGTTTGTATTCATGTCATTTAGTGTTATGAACACACCAACTATGTTCATGGGGATTATGAAATCCATTTTCCATGAGTTCTTGGATTGTTTTATCATCATATTCATCAATGATATCTTAATCTACTCAAAGTCATAGGAGGAGCATGACAAGAATATTATAACTATCTTGAGGGTTATTCAATGCCACGAACTCTATGTAAATTTGTCCAAGTGTAAGTTCTATACATGAGAGTTTCATTTCCTCAGGCATGTGGTGTCTCAGAAGGGTGTGTTAATAGACTCATCAAAGGTTTAATTAGTTGTTTCTTGGACAGAACCCAATAATGTGGTAGATGTTTGCAGTTTCTTTGGTCTTGTGTGCTATTATTAGAGGTTTGTACCTGATTTATCTTGAATAGAAACCCCCATTGATATCCTTGACTAGGAAGGACCAAGAATTTTCATGGAGTGATCAGTTCCAAGAAGTGTTCGGTTTTCACAAGGGAAGTTGGTTAGTACCCCAATTCTCTAGTTTCCTACAGAAGGGGTAATTTTTGAGGTGTTTTATGATGCTTCCCATATGGGTTTGGGATGCGTTATGATGCAGCAGCTAGAAATGATCTCTTCTGGGTCTAGGTAGTTACATCCCCATGAGCTTAACTATTCCACCCACATTCTAGAGTTATCATTTTTTTGTTTTCTCTAAATTTATGGTGACATTACCTCATTGGAGATCGCTTTGTGGTCTTCATAGATCACAAGAGTTTGAGTTATATCTTTTCCCATCGTGGTATGAATCTATGAAAGTGGAGGTGGATGGAGTTTCTTTAGAACTATAATTTTTATATCTAGTACACCTCATGAAAGGGGAATGTTTTGGTTGATTCTTTGAACAGAATGTCACAAAATGATGTTATTTGGGAGTTTTTGGGTTCTTGTAGAGTGATGGAGGAATTGGCATCCTTCCACTTGAATTCAAGGGTGGGTGGTGGTAAAGGTTTTTTGTTTCAAATGATGGTGTAGTATTCTCTAGTGCAGTAGGTGGAGGATTCTCAGTGGGGATACTCAGAGGTAGAGGTGATGCGTGATCATGTTGTTCATATTGATACTTTGGAGGGTGGTCAGAAGATGGTTGGAACTGGATTTTGTTTCGTGGTAAGTTGTTTGTTCTAATGGAGATTCATGATAGAGTCCTTTATGAGTTTCATAACTCACCTTTGGTGGTACACCTAGGAGTTTATAAGATATACCATGGCTAAAGGATATAGTTTTATTGGCCCATGATGAAATAAGTAGAGGAAGATTTTGTGGCAAAGTTCTTGGTTTTCTAATAAGTAATGGATGAGCATCGTGTTACTGGTGGTCTATTGCAGCATTTAGATGTTCCCAAGTGGAAATGGGATGAAATATCGATGGATTTTTCATAGGGTTACCCAGATCTTAGGTATTTTTTTATTCTATCTGGGTGATAGTGGATTGGTTCAAGAAATCATCCCAATTCTTAGTGATAAAGGATTCAATCATAGTGGATACTTTGGATAAGAAGTACATAGATGAAGTGGTGTGGTTGCATGTATTTATGAGGTCCATTATCTCGTATTGGTACACACACTTTACTTTACAAGTCTGTAAGGGATTATAGCATGCTTTTGGCACTCAATTAGGCCTCATCATTGCTTTACACGCTCAGGTAGATGGGAAGATAGAATGAACTATCTAAACATTAGAGGATATGATAAGAGAATTAATCTTGGACTTTCGTGGATCTTGGGTATGACACCTACCCTTGGTGTAGTTTTATTATAATAATATATATCACTCTTTCATTGGCATGGGCCCATTTGAGGATTTTTATGGGAGATTTTTTTGTTCTTTGTTGTACTGTACAGAGGTTGGAGAGATAACTATTCTTGGTCCTAATGTGGTCCAGAGCACGACAGAGAAAGTTTGTATCATTCATGAGAGTATTAAAGCAATGCAGGACTAGAAGAATTCATATGTTGATCATAGTATGAGGCCCTTGGAGTTCGAGGTTGGGAACAACGTGTTCTTGAAGGTTTCCCCTCGATGTGGGAAGTGAAGTTTTGGAAGAGGGGGTAAGCTTTCTCCCAGGTTTGTTGGACCCTTTGAGGTGTTGGGGTGACTTGGCAAGGTGGTGTATCGGTTGGTGTTTCCACCACAGTTAGAGAGAATCCACAACTTCTTTCATGTCTCTAATCTTCTTCGGTATCTTCACAATGGCTCCCATGTCATTTAATGGGTATATTTAGATATCAAGGATGATATGACATTTTTGGAATGGCCTGTACAAATCTAGGATTATCACGAGAAGGTATTGCATGGATGTACCATTCCTTTGGTTTGTATGTTGTGGAAGAATGGTGTCCATGAGGAGAGTACTTGGGAATGAGAGATACATATGTGTTCCTAATACCCTAAGTTTTTTTTTGAGTTTTTACTTATTTTATTTTTATTTATGATGTGATGTTTGAACCTTGTTGATTATGAAATGATCTATTTCACTTGGTTTCAATGTATGTGGTGTGATGTGTGATAAATTCACAATGTATGAAAATGGGAGGACATAATTCCTAATCGATACATATTAAATACGATGTGATTAAACCTGTGTGGGTGAGTCAGTGCCACCCAGAGCGGATAGTATCTTAACATGGAGGAATAAATTCCCTAATTCATGTGTTCAGGATGGTGGGGTTTATTGTTGTTGTTTAGTGTGTTTTATAGACATTTGGATTCATGTGTCAACATCCATGGTGATAATTCCTAGGTAAAAGATTTTTTAGGAAGTTTTCTTGGGTGTAGAGGTTTCCAATCCAAATTTTATGACTTTAGTTGATGGAAATGTTTCAAGTGTGATGATATCCTTGAGAGGTATCTAGAGGGATGGTTGTATGAACCCTTCCTCTCTTCTACTTTGGGTTGGTTTTAAATTCTTGAGGGCGAGAATGGTTTGAGAGGTATCTAATGTAATGTCCCAGACCTTTCTAGTCCATTACTTTTTAGGAAATCATGTGTTTGGGGTGTCCTGGGAGGTTAAGGTGGTTTATTTCAACACTTTTCAAAAATTCACAATTTTCCAAGTTTTCTAATAGAATCTCATACCAATGGTGTCTCTCACCAACAGTTTCTCACACCAATGATGTCTCACCCTGGCGGTAGCACACCCTGGTGGTGTCTCACCTTGGTAGTAGCACACCATAGTGGTGTCTCATATTAGTGGTAGCTCACCTTGGAGGGGTCCCACCCTGGAAATGGCTCACTAATGGTTCCTTGTCTTATGTTCCCTCATATAGAAGTGCCTCACTTTTGGTTCCTCATTCTAGATAGTAGGTCACCCTAGTGGTGTCTCTTATGGTGGTGCCACGTCTGGTGGTGTCTCATGCCTGACGGTAGGTCACCCTAGCTATGTCTTTTCTATAAGTGCCTCGTCTGGTGGTACCTCACCTGGTGGTGACTTGGATGATGGTGTCTCAATAATGGTATCCATTGCTTCATCCTGACAGTGCATCACTTCCAGTGGTTCCTCTTTTCCAACAATTTTCCATTTCTTCTACTAGTGTCGAGTTTTCCCAGTTTTATTAATTTTATGGTGGGAATTGGTCTTAATGACTAATTTGATATATTTTAGAGTCATTTAAAAATGTTTTAATTATATCTTAATTTTTCCTAAGGTTCCTAAGTCTTTGAAATGGTCAAAATGTGAGGTCTTGGTCAAATCTACCTTTAATGGAAATATTAAACTATATCTAATTTCTGTTGAATCAAATCTGATCTTCCTAAGGTCAAGATACCCTACCTTTCATCCATACCATCTCCTTTATCTTTATACTGTACATCCCCAAATTCTTCTTCCTTGGATATTTTTCTTGATTTTGGTTCATGATTACCTATAGAGTCACCTTTTGTACATGCGCCCCTATTTTTGGTGCAACCAGGAAGTTTCGATCGTTATTCTTACAAGTAGGTTTTCCTTTGTCTTTCTAAATTCTAAATCATGCAGGATGGGTATATAGATTTTTTCCATTATGATGATAGTTGATTATGGATTAATAAATATAATTGAAATGGTTTAAAATCAATATACATGGGGTTGGAAAAAGTGACGCATGATCTTCCTATATCTTGATTTTTGGTTGATATTTTGATTTGTATAGGTTAATTACCCGCTAACAATTGTAGCCATTGGGGGTCCTTGTTTTCACACTAGGTAGTTTTTGTAATGCATGTCATTTGGTTTTTGTTGAACGGTTACAGATAAAAATTTGTTTAAACACGTATATTTTTCTAACAAATTGATTCCCTAGGATTATATAGTTTCTATGATAACCCCTAAATTAACAAGTGGAATTAAATAAAGTATTCCTTATTAAATCTAAAAAAAAATTGCTTGGTAAATGATGCGATGTGATGTATGAATTGTTGTATTTTTTGTGGGGGAAGTGGATGACATGTGGTGGTACAGTGGGGTTGTGATGGGTGTGGTGTGATTGTGCAGCAGGGCTGTGGAAACTGGTTGTGCTATAATGTGTTTTTGGATGTGGTTTTGAGTTGGGTTGGTTTTGTTATTATGATTAATTGTATGGATGATTTTTAATGAGTCCAATAGTGTTTTTGTGGGTAATTTTCAGAGTCTTCTCCATTAATAACATTTATAAATCTTCACCTTATATCTAGAGGTCGTGGTATGATGTGTCATTAATGTAAAGTGCATTAATTTACCATGATTGTTACTATTCTTCTTGGTATTTATAGTTCCTAATAGTTTCCTAGGTAGTGATGGGATAAATGAATAATTGTTTAATAAAGTTTGGAATGACTTGGGTTGGTTTGGTTAATGGGATGAAATTGGTTAATGAATTATTAAATGAATTGGTGTTGAACATAGAGGGAACGTGAAGTCACCTTAATTCATCAAGGCTCTTCACATTCTATAATGATTATTGAAGATATTAATAAATTCATTTAGAGGCTTCATAAAAATTGACTATCTTGTGAGATGGTTTTTTCATTTGTGAACCCATAGGTTGGGATGGAGTGTTTGATACTATACATATATTATATTCTTGTGATTTCTATATTCTCCACACCTATATGGAACACTATGTGTCGAACACTCATATATTCATGTAGGGGTGTTTTTTCCAACATCCGGTGAGGAGTACGGATGGCTGGGTACCCATTATTTTCTACTCTCTCTTCCAAGAGAGGTAGTTATGGCACACGATTTGATGGTCAGAGGTATGTTAGTTCTTTAGATGGTGGTTTTGATGGACCAGGTGTTTACGGGTGAGGTGGTTTTTGTCCTAGGTGTCTTTTAGCAAGATGTGATAGCCCATGTGTTTTCAGGCGAGGTGGTTTTCTCCCAGGTGTCTTTGAGGTGAGTTGTGATGTGCTTTCCCAGGTGTCTTTGGGATGAAATGTGATGTGATGTGTTGAGAGGCCCAGGTATGTGCGGGTGGGATGTGTTGTGGGGACCAGGCATGTGCAGGTATTATGGGATGTGGTATACAGAAGGCATGGGAGCACCAGTATGTACAATGTTGGGCGAGAGAAGCATACCAGTGGGAAAGAAGTGTAGGGTACCCTATGATTTATGTGCTTTATAGTATATTACTTGAATTGTGTTACTTGGTGAGTGTTCCTTAGTGAGGTTGGGTTTCATTAGTATACATTTTTAGGTGTTCTTTGGTACTGTTGTTTCCTCTCAGGGGAATTAGTATGCTTCTTTCACATTTTCATGAGATACTTTGGTTTCCTACTGAGTATAATTGTATTATAACCCTATGTATATAGAATTGTTTTTAGGTTTCCAGGAGGATTTCACGGATTGTGATGAACCCTACTAGATCAAATTCTTGACAGTTTTTACATTACTATTTAGCTTTACTTTTGGGTATTTTACTTTGGATACTTTATTGTATTATTATCCATTCTATTTATACATGCATGTGGGATGGTTTGGATTTATTTTATATATGTGTTGGAATTTTTTTGGATGATTCATCTTATCTCCCAATCTTGTTTCTTAAAAATGGTAATGTCTCCCATATTGTGATATTTGTACACCCTTGGTTCTAGTCACCAACATGGGGCCTACTGGAGGTGGGACTTGGGGGTCATTATCTCCTTTTCTTTATTTTTGTCCCATGAGGTGTATCTGTGGAGGGAGATTTTGTGATAGGTTGGAAAAAATTTAAGTAGTTTTATACCTTTATATAGTCTAGTTTTGTATAACTAAACCTATATATAGCTACTCCTCCTCATGATGAAATCCCAAACATCACTTAGACACATTAGTAAATAGATTTGACCATTGTGCTTGTCTATTAGGATCCCACACACATGTCTCCTCCTAGAAACTCTCATGCTAACAAATCACTCATATGAGAGGAATTACCTTTTATTCAAGATTATTCTTTCTATTATCGATAGTATGAACTATTTAATCTTCAAATGACATCATATCCTTGAATATAATTATTTTATTAATAATCAATTGGGAAGGGTTAGAGTGGTATAATTGAACCAGATAAACATTAAATATGTTAAACCTAGAATCAAAACACATATGAGGATCCAATAAATATGTTATTCGATTGATCCTCTTGAAAGTATCAAATGTCCTTGTAAACTTGTGTTCCAATTTCACATGCCTCCAAATACAAAAATACACCAATATAAGAAAAAATCATAGAAATACCCAGTTTTCCTACATGAACATAAGTGGAAGGAAGATTTGGTCATAATATTACCTCTTCTTACACTGATATTTCATTAAAACTTTTGAATTGAATGGGTGTGATCATATTTATTCTGAATGGTACTCGGTGTGATAACCATTAATTTTTCATCCTCCATCCATTATAGTGGTGTTCATCATAGCCTACCAAGTAAATCTTAAAAAGGTACCATCTGAATCAAATAATGATAAATATTATTATATTAAAACTATAAATGTTCCAAAATTTTCTCCCATAATCATTTAATATTCAGGACACACACTCACTACATGTCCAATGGTATCTAGATAGTACACTCAACCTACCAATTTATATATGCATGATAAGTAGTATTCAGATGAACCCATATATCAAGTACCATATAAAAACCTTGATAAAATCATGATGTGAAATTGGAATCCATATTTGAAATAATACATTGAGGTTCCCCATATAGATATATTATATCCATTATATAGAGCTTCCATTTATTATCAACAAAGAAGGTCTATCAGAATTGTAGAAAATGAGAAACCTTAGTCAGCCATTCAACAACAACCCAAACCATATCAATTCCATAGGGTATCCCTAGAAAACTCTTCCAAAAATCCAAAGAATTTTCCTACCAATTCCATGAATAAATGGTTAATTATGGGAGAATACCATTATGTTACTAGGGCTCGACATTAAAATTCTAACTGGTGGGTCTCCATGTGACAAAAACTGATATACCCATATTCATCATGGGTAGATGATATTATCGGCACATGAGCCTCATCCCGGTTTGTGAGGACTCCTTAAGTGCATCCAAGAGACCTAGGATCAAATCCAGGTGGAGGAATATTTTTACGATACTGTAGCAGTATTTTTAGCAGTACTGTAGTGGGAACTGCAGAAGTACTGTAGCGGGGACTATATCAGGAATTGTAGTAGGGACTGTAGTGGGAACTGTAGCAATACTGTAGCAGGTATTGTAGTGGGTACTGTAGCAGGTACTACTTGGCACTGTAGTAGCCGGGACTATTCCCCCGTTTGGTCCTTTGGGCCACCGATTTGGTCTGTGAGTCCTTTAAGGCCTTCAAGCCACCCAGGCCTTCAGGTCAGTAAGGCCTTCGGGCCACCTCAAGGCCTTCGGGACACCTGAAGTGCAGATGCAAACCAAATAAACTACAAGGAACAAGCTTCATAAGGAGGATTAGAAAGGATATTTCACCATAGAAAAAGATAAATAGATTGCATGAATGATAGGGTATGGCACCTACCATCGGGACAAGCCTGTGCATGCAAGTGAAAGCCTAGCCAAACAGCCATGCAAAGGTAGAGAGCTGATTTCACGATGAAGATGCTGGGGAGGAGCAGTTCCAAGTAGTTATTCTGGGTTGTATGTAATGTTTGAAGAATATGGGAAATGAATTCCTCTAAGGCCTATGGGCCATGTAATACTTACACCTACGGGCCTTGTAAGGGTTCCACCTCACCCCTTGAAAGGTGGATCATGAAAATCAATAAAAAATAAAGTCCTTCAGGCCATTGGAGGAGGAATAGATGATACGATCAACTATCATATTGCTAAATCAATGTAATTATAGTGTCAATATCTCATATCAAGGTATGATTCCTTCATCAGATCATATTTTATACTAATATATACTATAACATGACCTGAGACATACAAGATATCATCGGTGTCAATAGTATAATTTGGTGGCAGAGCTTCACCATATATATTGTTCATCACCACCATATAGTATTAATACAATAGATGTTTCTCTATTAACCAACAAAAGATAGATGAGGCCATATATTTATAAATAATGGTCTCTCAACCCCTCTAAACCAGAGCATCATGATACATCTGAGTAAAAGGGATATTTTCTTCCACTCTCCATTCAATTTTTAATCCAACTAAGCTTGAGCTTTCCAAAACAATCCATCAGTAATGATGTTCCTCCTTATGATGGTATATATGAAATTAACATAGAAACACTATTGTTACTTTACTAATATTTTATGTAAAAGGTTAAAGTCATTCTATGAGAAATTATACATCAATCTCTCATGATCAGGCTATACAAAAAAATATCCCACCAAGAAGATAGTGCCGCTAGCACCACAATGTGTGTCCCACCAATTATAAATCATGATAATATTTTGGTTAGTGATTTTCAGGTATCCATAAATTCATAGATCTATGATAAAACAGACAACCATATTGCATTATAATCACTCCAATAATGACTCATAATATATCATAATACAATTTATACTCCTTACCTGGATTAGTAAAGTTCAGGATAAGATCTGTCTTCAACCTATATTTAAGATACTAAAAGTATCTAATAGAAAAATACATGAAGATTAACATTACCCCATTCTTTTTTATGGATTATATTAGAATTCCCAATCATGATATTTCATTTATAAACCTCTGATAATAACTATACAATCCAAAAAACTAAAAAACTCTAAATCATTCTTGGGTTTCTCTCATGAAGTCTTTTCCTCAACCTTTTAAATGTATATGGATACAACATTCTCTTATATCATGTTCAAAAATAATTACACCTAATTGATCCAATAATGACACTATTAGATCATTGAATATATAAGATGATATCTAATTATACCCAAAAATATCATCAAACATCAAGTATTTTCCTCCCTCGACAATGAGTATAAGATAAAATAAAAAAACAAATCCAAAAACAATATATGTAAGGATAGAAATCCCTATTCATTGTGTTCTTGAATGTTGTTGGTGTGTGTTTTAAACAAAATTTAATCATAAGATACTCATACAATCTATCCATAATTTTGAATATAGTATATGGTATATTATAAGGTTGTGTTGCCAAATGATGATAGTATAATCTCAAATATATCGTGATAAACACTCCAACCCCTCTAAGTAGGTCAAATATATCATTGATATGAAAAATTGGATATCATTTGATGAAAATAACCCTGATCAAAATTCAATAATATAAACACAATTTCAATAAACCATCCTTCTTCTCTATGAAAAATACCAGTTCGCTATAAGAGAAGGTTCTCAATTGCATAATCCATATCACCTATAAATCTTCTATATGATCCTTTAGATCTAGAATATATGAAGTAACCATCCTATTCAATGGAATGGATATAGGATTCAGGCCTAGTAAAATCTAAATTGGGAACTCAATCTCAAACTTGTGAATAAACCCTATGAAATAATAAATATAAACACCTTGAAATTAATCAATAGAAAGATAAAATACTACATAACATGTTTCCGCATCATCCATGATCACACTAGAAAACTAGGTCATAATCCCATTAAATAGTTGAAGGTGATGTTATTATCATCCTATCGCTATATCCTTATCTCCAATAAGGACATAATTATCACCCTCAGTAGACATAATTAGTACTTATTGATTATAGTATCTAATAAGGGCTTAATAATAGGCTAGACAATATATCATAATGATCATGATAAGACTTCTCACCTTTATCTTGAAGAAATCAAAAATAAATCTATTACCACTAATCACTATGTAAAACAATATAATCCTCTTAATGACCTCAGATCATGCCCCTAAAGTCATATTAATTGACATCACCCAATACAATCTATCAATATATGGACCTAAAACTTCAAAAAATGAGTAAACCTAAAATAATGTAATGCTCATATATAAAATAATGTATATTACCAGGTAAAAGATATCAAAACTATAAATTGGACCATATATGGTTTGAAATCATGGCCATAAAGAGTTGTATAAATAACATGAAACTAGATTAAACTCCATACCTAAGATCCCACCTTACTCCCTAAAGAAATTTCATTTGGACATCCACCACCACAATACAAATAGTCCATTGAACTCTAACTACCACTCTATTATGTTCCACATAAATAATATTCTAAATACTAATATTATCCAAAACTTATACCCCCATCTAACTACTAATCACTTTTAAAATAGAACTATACAGGGTCCATCCTCCCACATAATCAGAATATGGTAGGTAACTATCTATATTTAGAGATAATATGACTTGGTCTACTGCACTGGTCACCCTCTGATAAACCTACACTCCTAGGTTATCGAGATAAAATTCTTCAATGGTTACTCTATTCACTATTTCCCTATTCTTAACTACCAAACTAATAGTTCCTATGACCCAAAGATCAACTTATAGTACCCTTGATAGAATCCAAATAACTAGAACCTCTACAATCATTTAGTTTCCTCTAAAATATGGTAGAATAATTTAAGAAAATTGAAAATGGTGATTGAAGTAATAAATTTTCATATAACTAGATAGAATATATAAGTCCATCCTCAATGAAAATGGCACTACCTAAATCATTCCTAGCCCAATTAGGGTTAAATCCTAATGCTCTATAAATAATTTCTAATGATTCCTGACTGAAAGTACATCACTATATGGATGGTATTCATGAAATCATATATAGTATCAACACCCAAGGTCTTTGGAAAGAAATAATCATAAATAAACCATAAAATTACCTTCATGGTAACCCAACATGATGTTCCTCTTGGACCAAATTATCCCTCTAGCGCATAGCTAAGCCTTATAGA
Organism: Viscum album; assembly: GCA_963277665.1. Classification (NCBI taxonomy): domain Eukaryota; kingdom Viridiplantae; phylum Streptophyta; class Magnoliopsida; order Santalales; family Viscaceae; genus Viscum; species Viscum album. The sequence goes on along the minus strand of OY728161.1, from coordinate 1,589,164,892 downwards.
ATTTAGGATGCCAACTAACTCATCAGCCCAGGGGTGTTCCCAAATATTCAAAAATATTATGTATAAATTTATTCAATTATTATTATCATGGTACCACCCTCAATAATAATAAAATGTGGTTATTACATCAGAAACTCCAGTGTCAGCTTAGATATCAAATATGAAAATCATGTTTTCACTCTATCCATGGACAACAAAACCCATAGTAAGAAATCATGGAGATGACCATCCATAATTATAATTAGTGTTATAGGGTGTTCAAGCATAATAACTATTTGGGAATTCACAATATTAACCTCACGATTCTCCTCTGGAGATCATCATGGTGAAATATCTCTACAATTCCAACCATGTTCCTCATAACATATTCATATCCTAGTTTTCAATATCTTATTTACCGAAAGTAAGATTTTGAATAATATATATAGTACTCTATATTATCTCCCCGCTTCATCAAGGTTTCATAAACTAGGTTCTCTCTCTAGTAATGTTTACCCATTTCTAGGGTCATCATCAACTACATACAAGATCCACATCATTTCATTTCCATTTGATTTTAACTAGAGTATTACTACTATGATATAATTAAGTGAAATGGAAATAAAAATTTATAGAGTAAGTAACCTTATAGGTTTAAATTAAAATTTAATTTAATATCTAACATATGTATAATAGGAAAATAAATCATAGATTTCAATAAAAAAAATAATTGGATTAATCATTTTGATAAGATTCCACTATAATGTTATATAGGAAAACACGGTATAATTTACTGGTGGAGGATTAATTAAATGAACACTATATAATAAATCAATTAAAAAATAACTAGAAAACACATCAATGTCATGTGAATCCTACCTTCTAGTTATGATGTATAAACATAAACCATATTTCTACCTCGTAACAAGAGTAAGATACCAAAACTCATAAATCACATTTCAAATTCATCATATTTATTAAAATAACATGTATGTAGAATTAAAAACCAAAAATAAAAGTCATTTACTTAGAAACATATACTTACTTAATACAAGTTTTATTTATTCCTAGGAACATCAATCATCACATTCTCTAAGAATATTATATCTTCAGTCTACCATACCCAAATAATAAATCAAAATAAAATAAACAAATATTTTATGTCACCGTTCGATATCACTGATAAAGTTAATTATCATTGTGGTCAAACCAAATAATTACATACCTTTAGAATACATCCATATATACTATAGGCTACTCACTAGTTTTAGGGTTAGAATAATATTATGGTGAGACTATACACCCTAGGTCAGATAACCAAAAATACAAATGGAATTAACAATAATAATAGTAATCTATAGAGTCCAAAATAAACCTCCATAATATCTAAATGATAATAAAAAATATATCAATCCATGTTATACTAATGTGAGGAACTGTACATATCATATGTTCACATAGATATAACCAAGGACCCCCATGGGAAGATCATATACATTAAGAACCCAAATTATAAAAAGTAAAAAAACCAACAAAATACTAACAAATGTCTATCAATTACTGAACTAGTATCATCTCCCATATTATATATTAGCTTAATATATCATCCATCAGGAATGGGAACCTTCCCTTTGTCCTAGTATGAAACCAAAAAGTCATCTCGAGTACCCACAGTATCCCAATAAGTTTGTGAGTATAACTCAATAGACCACCACCAACAGTGTCACAAAATATATATAGTATCAAAAAAGTACGTGTTTATTTTCTATAAGAAACTTTTATATGAATAAATAAATAAATAACCATTGATACTCAAGTTTCACAATGACATTAATAATTAACCATACATTAAAAATTATCTCAAAATTCATCACCCTAGGGGGAATAATAAACCCACCCTAGAACCATCACTGAATTCCCTAACATGGGGGGAATAATGCCCCACTGTAAAACCATCTGAAATACCACATTACTTATGGGAAACAATGCCCCATTCCATAACCTTATTATATATATTGGTGGATAATAACATAACTGATAGTCACCATATGAAAAAATATCTAGTTTTGATGTTTTAATTGGGGATACCAATTAATAATTTATAATTTAATAATACCATGTTTTAAATAGTTTAAACTTTACCATCATTCCTGAAATATTAATTTCCTAGAATAATATATTAGTATTCTTTTCAATATGTTGGATCTCACTTAACTAATATCCCAACTAATATCAAACTAGGGCCACTACCTTTCTAACCCAAAAATACATACACATCCCATTCTTATGGATCATCCTGGGGAATATATCTTTAGCCTAATACCTCCCAGTTTTACATAGGAAACCCCATGAATGTTCTCCAAATTTTCAATTTATATTAGTTCATGGAAGACACAAAATTAAGGGAAAATATTGATGCTCTAAAATTATTTGTGAATTTTTTATAGATCAAACAAGGTGAATCCCATCAGAAATTACCCAAAAACTATTTAATTATAATTTAGTTCAAGTTATCCTTAGTTCAATAATACTATAGATTAACACAAACATAAATGAAAATAGGAATTGGGTATATATTAGGGACTAGATACCTTATGATCATATGATCCTCCTCATTTAGTATTGGTATCTGATCCAATTTCAAATGGTATAAATAAAATAATCTTATGAAAACATAAAAATAGTTCATAATTGGCCATAGGAAGTTTAAAAACAAAACAAAAATAATAACTTATATAAAATTTAAGTGGAATGAAAAAATTACATCTAGGTATTATCCAAAATAAAATTTACCTAAATTAGGTGATGAATGAATGAGTAATCACAATAGAATAAAAATAGACAAGGGATAGTGCAGGGGACAAAGTTTTTTACCATAAGAATGAGTAACTTGATTTCATTACCATTTAATATTAACACCATTTATATAATTAATTTATTTAAAAAATATCCAAAACATGTTTTGTTGCATTCCCATATAGGTCATGATGAAATTACTCATCACGGTCTCCCCTAAAGAGTGTCCCTTCTGGTCATGGTGTAGTGCACCTCTCCTAGGTAGAACCAAGAATCCCATTCGCAGGACCTGACAGTATGTCCAATCATTTTTAAGTACATAGTGCCTCCCAAGACTAGATACATGGTATAACACCCTTATTATATCATTCTCATAATCTGGATTTATTGAACAACCCATGGTTCTCAATGTATCCAAGATTCTCCTAAAAAATTCAAAAATACATTATATAATTTTTATTAATGAAATATAATATTTTTAATATGTACGGTTTATTGTTATGGCATGATGAATTCTAACAAAATGTGATTCTCATGTACCATAACATTTAAGTGTTGTATTATTGATAAATAATAATCATCATTATGGAATTAGGTCATATTCCACTGTGTGATCATTATTCCCCTTAGAAAATATATAAAGGAATATATAACTATTTCAATTTATAAGATATAAAATATGATACAATAGAGTTTTTTCATGAATTGGAACCCCCAACACTATTTGATCCTCATACATAAATTTTTTCACAATTAATGACTTAATATATAATGATTATCACTATATAGTGACACCCTCTACCATGGAATGACTCTCAAATCCCATAATTTACAATTATTCAGGAGGAATTTATTCCTACACAACACCTTCCACATGATAAAGAACTTATCTACATCATGGTCCTCAACCAACCTTTAATGCTCACACATGAACTCCACAATTTCCTGATGACCTTGTCCACAGCATGACCCCTCATAACATTAGGATGACTTAATATCACATAAAAACCCATCATCGCACAACTAATAACCTTTATATTGTGATGGAGTCTCTCTGACATAACACTTGTCTCTTGAAGAAAATTCTCAAAAAAACAAGAAAAAATTCTCAAAAATGACTCTTTAGTACCCTTATAACACCTCAAAATTCATAAATTATGAGAAAATGCAATATTATGGGAAAATAATAAATATTTTCTATGATCGATAGGGTCTATGGTGTTACAATTTGGATGATTAAAGTGATTTTTAGTCAAAGGAGGAGTTGAATACAAATATTTGGAGGTTGATAAATAAAACTTAGTGTTTACTCATTAAAAGGTAAGGTAAGGTGAGACTTTCCACTATCTCATTTATACATTAGATATTTTTTATCATATGGGGAGTAATAAAGTATAAATACCTTTATGGTTATCCATTAATATATTTCCATTTTCTATAAAATGGGGAGTATTACTAAGAGATGGAGATATAATATCAAGGGAGAATCCAAAGATATATGTTTAACAAAATGGTGGATAGATATCTTATTTATAAAGGGAATGTTTGTTAGGTATTTTTTAAAAGGAGAAAGATATAAATTCAATGTGTGGGTTTGTGAATTATGTGAACTATTATAACATGCTTATTGAGAATATAAAGATGAAATTTTCATATATAAGTTCATTTAATTGTTTTTACAAGTGATAGAATAGTTGTTTAAAAAGTAGATATAAGTTAGTATCATGTGTTGTGAAGAACTGGATATGAGTCTCTTTAATGGGTATCATGACATTACAATTCAACGTTCTTTTTCATATATTGTGTTCAATATTATAGTGATCTAATTATTGAATAATGATTCACTTCTATGTGTGTTTAGTTTGAAAAGTGATTTATACACATTGGTTAAAAAAATCCAAAGGGGTAATTTTAGAAATCAAGGGATGATTAAAGAATATGTTGAGATCAATAATTATTTTGTTAATAGGGTGTTTTTCAAGAACTAAAATGAGATTATTGAGATCAGATATTGAATAAAAATCACATATATAGATTTTTTTTAAATGGTTATGAATATAATAGGTTGAATATGATTTTTTTTATTTTATTTTATTCTCATTACATAAATTGTGGTGACTCATTATTCTGTAAATTCATATTTCATTAATTTAGAGTAATTATTAATATATTACATAATAAAACATTACCCATGATAGTTAAATTTTAGTGTCTTTGGAGACTAGATATATAATCATCTAATTTCATTGAAGATCTTAAAAATATCCCAAAATTTTTAACTCAAATAGTACCCTTCTTATACATATCCTACTTAATATCCTTTCATAGTTCCCTTGATCCTTAAATTTGAAATATTTAACTATGAGTGGTGAATTACTCGATTCCTTTATTTCCTCAATTATGTTAGAAAACTTATTTATTTCTATTAAACATTCATGAGTAAGGTTTCCCTCTCTCACACACATAATGAATATTCCCATTCATTTGATGTAATTTCTATTATGATTATTTCCACATCATTGAAACGTGGGTGGATAGATCTTCTTTTATCCTTTATCATTTATTACAAAAACCTCAAATTACATCATCCATTTATTATCTTCATTTCTGCAGGGTCATTCTCCAAACTCCATATAATATTCTAGATAAAATCTCACTACTTCTTCATAATACCCAAAGTCTTAGATTACTAGTTCTTTTTAGAAATTTGGATTTAAACCACTAACGAATCAATCTATTTTTCTATCATTGTTGATAAAAAAATCCTAAGGTGTATTTTTCAATCCTTATGAAATGCACCATCTATGTCACAAATGATTCTCTATATGTTTTCTTGGGATATAGAAAATCTTTTTATATTAGTATTTGAATTGGTCATGGCATATACTTGTTAAGAAATAACTTTTAAATGGATTCTCACTCAATTTAATATTTTTCATTTTTATTTCTATTCAATATCCACTATTAATCATATTCATTAACTAAATGATTAATGGATTGAGAAACCTTATACTTCTCATAATAATATTGCATAGAAAAGACCTTTTCCATTGAGCTTACCCACTATTCCATAATAGGTGGATCTGAATATCATCTAAATATCTATTTATGTATCATTTTAAATGATTTGATTTCTAATTTATCCTTATATTTTGAAGTAGGATGTTCCACATTTTTATTATTATTATTCATAGATATAGATAGATAGGCAGGTACCACCATCATGGTTTGAACTCCACCTCCAATTAAATTTGGTATATCATTCAGAAAATCAGTTTTTTCCCCCATATATGTTTTTGGTCTGGTTTCTCATATTTCACACCATTTTATAATTGTGAAAATTTTCAAAAAAACCATAAGCTCATACAAAATTAATAAATAATTTATTGTCATGTGAAAATAAAATCTATATTAATATATTATGGGATTCCTATGTTTAGCATGGCCTTTTTTCCAAATTTTTATTCTAAGATCATGTACATCAATCATTTATAACATTAAAATTGAAAACTAATTTAAATATATGTCATTTATAATGGATTTAGATAAATTGTGTATCTACCATTTAATATACCTTGAAAGTGTCATTCTAAGGGCATAGTAAGTCCCATTACTCATCCCTCAGGTGAAGATAGGGTTAATACCCAATCATCCTTTTTTAGGGTTATTACCCCCTATGTGAATATACATAAAAAATGCATCCCCTTGTAGTATACAAACTAAAATTTCATTACATAGAGACCACACACTTTATAATTTACAAAAACTTAAGATGTTTTTCTATATTTAGACATGTCCTTGTGGTTTTTACTAATGTTATCAATTCCTAATTCCCAAATTAAATAAAAATTTAACTGATGACAACTATAAAAAACCAAAAAATTTACACATAACTATTACATAATTTTAAACATAAATAACATAATATTAATACATTCTAGAATATAATGGTTTAGTATCTTATTAAAATTAGGCCCATACATATCTTGTACATAATAAACATAAAAAATATTTAAATCATTCTTTATAGTCCTTCTAAAATATCACATCTTCTTCTTACTACTTGTTTTCACATAAGGATATACATAAAAGAATTTCGGGAGATAAAATCTCAGTAAGGGGAGGAATTTCATGGAAGCAATTAGAGTCATGAATCACTACTACATGGTTGATCATAATCAACATCATCATATCATAATCATAGGATCATTGTCTAAAACATGAGGTAATTATTTGAAAATACATTGAATTTGGAATATGCATAATATTGAAACATCATAACATATTGATAAAATACCACACATATGTTGTTTGAAAATATAAATTTAGGCTAATTCATAACATATGACTATAAATCATAAAATCATAATTTTTAACAATACTAGCATCATTTTCACACATAATATAAATAATATCATGAAATATATCACATTACCGAATTTATTAGAGGAATAAATAATTTTAGACCAACCTGTAACATCATATAATGATCATAATCATGAATACCCCATATAAAGGGAACATATTGAAATGTTAAACAATAAATAAACCCATGGAAATAGAATGAGTTTCATAATGGTGTTATGACTCACACATTAGTGAATAACTAATAAGGTTTCCAAAATAAGATGGTATAACCATAATAATGAACATAAAATTCATTTATAAAATTTCATAAGGAGTGGTGATAAATAGAAACACCTTAAAAGTAATAAATGAGATGTTTCATAAAATAAGGAATTTTTGAAAATAATTATTGTTTTGTTTAAAATTATATATATAAACAATAATAATTCATTTCCTGAGGAATGGAAAGGTTAAATAAGAGTGAAATATATTTTTTAATGAAATTAATAAGATTCCATATTTAAAATAATTTGAAATGAGTGATAAAACAAAAAAGAATGAGTTTGGTTCAAGACTCCCTTTAACATAGATCCCATTTTATTTTATCACATTTTTAGTTACTATATAATAAGTATAAATTTATTTGAAAATGAATCTAGTATTTAATTATGTTCATTGTTTTACTCTTGAATAATTATAATAATTGGATTATATTTTTAAATTTTATTTGTTAAGGTAATAAGTTTTTTATATTAAATTTTCTTTAAAATTATCCTCTCTTGTTTTGTTTTTGTCATTTTGTTTATTTCAATTTATAATTTAATAAAAATAGATCCCAAATATGAGAAATAAAAAATAATAATACATCTAAATATCATAAAAACTTTATTAAAACCACCCAAAAAGGTGTTGATAATAATGTAATTGGAAACTTACTCATTGGTGGTTAACAGACTGTTAACATGACATTGACCAAGGAGGAGGTGAGAGATGTATGACATATATATGTTACAAAATAAATCATTATAGTGGTTTAATAACACTAAAGTTTCATTAAAATAATAATTATTTAATTTTATGGGGTGTGGGAAAGAAAATAATAAAAACAATTAATGAATAGTAGAGGAAAATGAAAGGTAAAAGATAAATGAATCATACCACCTTATTTCTATTGTTCCTTCACTATGACCCTTGAATCAGGAAATATTGTCATTATATGACACCAAAACATGCCTATGAATTCATAGGGGATTAATAGTGTGAATTTTAATATGTTTTTGGATTTTATATGTTTAACTGAAGTGGTTTTCTAAGGGGGTGGAGAGGGTGTATTTATACTTTCAGGGAGGGGTGTTTTTAGGATAAAAATTTGAATAAAATATTATTTACAAGGTAAGATTTTCGAAGTGAAATTTTTGAAATTATTAATTACATATGATTAAAGATACATGCCTTTTTGTCTTTTAAAAAAATTTGAAGCCAAATTGATTAGTTTATAAAAATAGAACGTGTAAAAAATGAAAAATATATTTTTTAATTAAATACCTTAGATTTCATATTTTTTTAAATAATTTTTAGGTTTGTATATTGAATATCATGAAATATTTAACTTTTAAGATTTTTTTATAAATCCTCAAATTTTAATATTTATTAGGTCATTAATACATATTGAATGATGTAATTAAAACATATTAGTGACGTAAACCCCATATTTTTACTCTTCACATAAAATATTTATATTTTTATGAAAATTAAAAAAAATATACATTATAAAATATTTACATGTTTATTATAAAACATACATTAATTTTAGAGAAAATAATTTTCTAACATATGTAATTTTATTCATTAACATATAATTTTTTTATTTTTATGAAAAACATTAAAACATAGTTTATTAAAAGTATTCTTATAATTTTTTTGAGTTTTTAATTATGATATTTATTTTATGACATTAAAATATTTACATTTATTTTAATTAGTCGCCATATATATTATTTATATAACATTTAGATATTTTTTTGGACAATTTAATATTCCAATGGCCATGTTACTATTCATAATGGTCAAGTTACTATTCCCAATGGTTATGTTACTATTCTAATGGTTATATTACCTTCTATACATAACCCTTAATTACTTAATTCCTCATTCACCTCAATTCCTCTCATGTTTATGTGTTTTTAATTTCTATAATTTCTATTATATTACTAATGTGTTATTTTTTTTACATAATTATTTTCAAGTTCAATAATTATAGTAGATCAAGGTGATCCATATTTTCCCATTATACTAATTTTTTCTTATTTTGGGTTTCCCATTTTACTTTTTTCAATTTTATTTGTTATATTTATTCTATAAATGTAATATTATCGATTAAATAAATAATTTAGTGTTGGTTTTTATTTTATATTTCATGTGCATATAATGTAATATAAATATATTTATGACAAAAATTATTTATTAAGAATGAAAATTATATATATATATATATATATATATAATAGTTTGAGTTGTTACACCTCTCCTAATGTAAAAGGAATTAATCTCACATAGGAACCCATAATTTAATGACCTCAACCTATCAAATTGTGATAGTCCCTCTACTACAAAACTTTAATCACATACAGTAACATTTAATCCAAAAATCTTGGGCTACCTCTAAAAAAACTCCTAGGTTCCCTAAAAACTCTACCAAAAATCATAAATGATAATGAAATACATGTGGTTGGAATAAATTTAAGTAGTGTTATACCTTTACATAGTCTAGTTTGGTAAAACCAAATCTCTATATAGTTACTCTTCCTCAGGATGAAATCCCAAGCATCACTTAAACACATCAGTAAATAACTTTGGCCATTGTTCTTGACTATTAGGATCCCACACACATGTCTCCTCCTAGAAACTATCATTCTACCAAATAACTCATATGAGATGAATTCCCTTTTATTCTAGAGTCTTTTGAAATTATCGATAGTACGAACCATATACTCTTCAAATGACATGTTATCCTTGAATATAGTGATTCTATTACTAATCAATTGGGAAGGATCAGAGTGATATAATTGAACCAGATAAAAATTGAATATGTTGAACCTAGAGTCAAAACACATTGCAGGATCCAATGAATATGTTATTTGAATGGTCCTCTTTAAATTATAAAATTTCCTTGTAAACCTGTGTACCAAATTTCCATGCCTCCAAATACGATAATGCCCCAATATTGGAAAAACCTATAGTAATACCCAATTTCCCTACATGAATACAAGTGGAAGGTATATTTATTCATCAAATTAACTCTTCTTACATTGATCATTTATTAAAAAATTATGAATTGAATGGGTGTACTCATATTTATTTCAAATGGGACTCGCCATGATAACCATTAATTTTCAACCTCCAGCCATTATAGTGGTGTTCATCATATCCTACCAAATAAATCCTCAAAAGTCACCATATGAATAAAATAATGATAAATATTATTGTATTAAAACTATAAATGATCTAAAAATTTCTCCCATAATCATAAAATATTTAGTACACACACTCACTACATATCCAATGGTATGTTGATAGTATGTTCAACCTACCAATTTTTATAAGCATGATAAGTAGTACTTAGATGAACCTATTTATCAAGTACCATATAAAAACCATGATGAAATCATGATGTGAAATGGAAATCCATATTTTAAATAGTACATTTGGGTACCCCATATAGATATATTATCTCCATTATATAGACCTTACATTTATTATTAACAGAGAAGGTCTATCTGATTTGTAGAAAATAAGAAACCATAGTCGACCAATCAAAAACAACCCAAATTATATCACTTACATAGGGTCTCCCTAGAAAACTCTTCCAAATATAAAAAGTCTTGTCATACTACTACCATGAAGAAATGGGTAGTTATGGGATAATACCATTGGGTTACTATGGCTTTACATTCAAATGCTAACAGGTGGGTCTCTATGTGATAAAACCTGATATACCCTTCTTCATCATGGGTATACGATACTATATACTATCATCTTGATACATCACTATAACTCTATTATCAATATACTATCTTGAGGCATGAATCCTTCATCATATCCTCTTATATACTCATAGATACCAGAGCATAACCTCAGACATACAAGATCTCATCAGTGCCAATAGTTTAATCTGGCGGCAACACTTCACCATATATATTGTTCATCATTACTAGATAGTATTAATCTAATAGATGACTCTACATTACCCAAAAAAAGATATATGGTTCCATATATTTTGAAATAAGGTTCTCTCAACCCTTTTACACCTAAGTATCATGATGCATCTAAGTGAAAGGGATATTGTCTTCCACTCTACACTCAATTTTTATACCTCCTGATCTTGAGCTTTCGAACACAATTAATTAGTAATGATGTTCCTCATTATGAGAGTATATACAAAATAAAATTATAAAAACTATTGGTAATCTATTAATATTTTATGTAAAATGTTCAAGTCGTGTTTTTATAAAGTATACATCAATCTCCCATGATCAAGGTATATGAAAAATATCTCACCTAAAAGATAGTGCTACTAGAAACATAATGTGTGTCCCACAAATTATAACTCATGATAATGTGTTGGTTAGTTCTTTTAATGTATACATAAATTCCTAGATCTATGATAAACCACACAAAAATATTTCATTAGAAGCACTATAAGGCTGACTCATAATGTATCATAATACAATTTACACTCCTTACCCAGATTAGGAAAGTTTAGGATCAGATCTATCCTTAACCTCTATTTCAGATACTAAATGTCTCTCCCACAAAAATAAATCAAGATTAACTTCACTTAATTCATGTTGAAGGATTAAATTGGAATTCCCAATCATGATATATCTTTTATCAACATATAATAATAACTAGACAATCCAAAAAACTAAAAACTCTAAATCATTCTTGGGTTTCTCCCATGAAACCTTTTTGTCAACCTTTTCATAGTCTATGGATACAACAACCTCTTATATCATGTTCAAAAATAAGTACACATTATTGATCTAATAATTACACAATTATAGATCTGAATATATAATATGATCTCTAATTGTACCCAAAAATATCATCAAACATCAAGTGGTTTCCTCCCTTGACTATGAGTATAAGAAAAAATAAAAAACAAATCCAAAAAATATATATATAAGGATATAATTCCCTATTCATTATGTTCATGAATTTTTTTGGTGTGTGTTTTAAACTAAATTGAATCATAATTTACTCATACAAGTTATACCTAATATTTAATGTAGTATGAGGTATATTATAAGGTCTTGTTGTTAACTGATGATAGTCTAATCTCAAATAAATCATGATCAACACTCTATCCCCACTAAGTAGGTAAAATATATCATTGATATGAAAAATTAGATATTAGTTAATTAAAATCACTTGGATCAACATTAAATAATATACACAAAATTTCAATGAACCATCCTTCTTCTCTTTGAAAAATACCAGTTCAATACAAGAGGAAGAACTTAATTATATAATCCACTTCACCTATAAATCTTCTTGTTGAGCCTTTTGATCTCGAAGATATAAAGTATCCATCCTCTTAAATGGAATAGATATAGGTTTCATTCCTAGTAAAATATCAATTAAGATCTCAAAATAAAACTTATGAAGAAACACTATAAAATAATAAAGATAAACATCTTGAAATTAGTGAAAAAAAAAAGATAAAATATTTTCTAAAATGTCTCCACATAATATATTGTAGTACTAATTGATTATAGTAGCCAATAAGGGCTTAATAACATGCCAAAAAATTGATCCTAATGATCATGATCAGACTACTCATCTCTATATTGAAGAAATAAAAATGAAACTGTTACCTCTAATCACTATGGAACACTATTGAATCCTCTTAATACCCTCATATCATGCACCTAAAGTAATATTTATTGGCATCTCTAAATACAATATATCAATATATGACCCTAAAAATTCAAAAAATTACTAGACATAAAATAATGTAATGAACATATATAAAATATTGTATATTACAAGGTAAAAGATATAAAAACTATACATTTAACTGTAGATGGTTTGAAATCATGACCATAAAGAGTTGTCTCAATAACATGAAACTATATTAAACTCCATATCTAAGATCCCACCACACTCCCAAGATAAATTCCATTCGAATGATGATTTTTCTCCAACCCCTTGACACTATGTCCACCACCACAATATGAATATCCCATGGAACTCTATCTACCACTCTATTATGTTTCACATAAACTATATTCTAAAAACTGATCTTATCCAGAACCTCTACCACTAGCTAACTACTAAGAACTCTTAAAATAGAACTATACATGATCCATCCTCCCACATAATTAGAATGTGGTAGGTGACTATCTATATTTAGAGAGAATATGACTAGTTCTACCACACCGGTCACCCTCCACCGAACCTCCACTCCTAGGTGATCAAGATAAAATGCTTACCTGGTTACTCTATCCACTATTTACCTATTCTTAACTATCAAATAAAAAATTCCTATAACCCAAGGATCAACTTCTAGTACCCCTGATAGAATCCAAATAACCAGAACCTCTTCACTCATTTAGTTTCCTCTCAAATATGATGGCATAATTTATTACATTTGAAAAGTTTTATATAAGGAAGAAATTTTCATATAATTAGAGAGAATATTTGAGGCCATCCTCAATTTAGCTTTCACTTCTTGAATCATCCCCATCCTGGTTGGGATTAAATCCAAATGCTCTATAAATAATGTTGAATGATCCTAGAATAAAATGAAATCACTATCTAGGTGATATTCATGAACTCCAATGCAGTATCAACCCCCAAGGTCTCTATGATGAAATAATCATAAATCAACCCTAAAATTACCTTTATGGTAACCCAAAATGATGTTCCCCTTGGACTAGAATATCCCACTATTGCATAGTTATGCCTTATAGAATTTAGTATACCAACTAACCCCTCATCCTAGGGGTGTTTTGAAATAGTAAAAGATATTATGTATCAACTCATACAATTTTTAGTATCATAGGGACACCCTTAAAAATAATAAAATATGATTATTATCTTAGAAAATCTAACGTAAACTTAGATATCAAATATGAAAATCATTTTATCATGCTATCTATAGACTGAAAACCTATAGTAAGAAATCATAGATATGATCATCCATCAATTGAACTTGTGTTATAGGGTGTTCCAACACAATAACTATCAGTGAATTCATAGTCTTGACCCCATGGTTATACTCTAGAGGTCATCATGGTGACATGTAACTACAATTCTAATCACATTCCTCATAACAAACTTATATCCTAGTTTTCAATATCTTATTTACCGAAAGAAGGAATATGAATAATATATATGGTACTCTATATTCTCTCCCAATTTTATCAAGGTTTTTTAACCTAGGTTCTACCTCTAGTAATTTTTACCCATTTCTAGGGTCCTCATCAACTGTATATAGGATCTACATCATTTCATTTCCATTTTATTTTAAAAAGAGTATTTCTACTATGATATAATTAAGTGAAATGGAAACAAAAAATTATAGAGGAAAGAACCTTATAAGTTTCAATTGACATTTTATTTAATATATAACATATGTATAATAGGATAATCAATCATATATTTCAATAACAAAATAATTAGAGTAATTATTTTGATAATATTTCACTATAATATTATATAGGAAAACACTATATAATTTATTGGTGTAAAATTAATTAAATGGAAACTATATAATAAATTGGGTAATATATCATTGTAAAACACATCAATTTAATATGACTCATACCCTTCAGTTATGATGCATAAACATAAATCATTTTTCTACCTCAGGGAAAAATCAAGATACCAAAAATCATAAATCACATTTCAAATTCATCATATTTATTAAAATAACCCATATGTAAAATTAAAAACCAAAAATATAAGTATTATACATAGAAAAATACACTTACTTCATACATGGGTTAGTTATTTCTAGGAACATGAATTATATCATGCTCTAAAAAATATTCTATCTTCAGTCTACCATACCCAAATAATAAATCAAAATAAAATAAATATTTCTTTGATGTCACCCTTAAATTTCCCTAATAAATTTCATTTTCATTGTGGTCAAACTAAATCATTACATACCATGGTAATACATCCCTATATACTAGAGGCTACTAGCTAGTAGTAGGGGTAAAATAATATTATGGGGAGACTATACACCCGAGTTCATATAATAATAAATAACAATGGAATTGAAAATAATAAAAGTAATCCATATATACCAAAATAAACCTCCATAATATCTAAATGATAATAAAAAATATATCAATCCATTTTATACTAATGTGAGGAACTATACATATCATATGTGTACAGAGATATAACCAAGGACCCCCATGGGTAGATCATATACATTAAGAACCCAAATTATCAAAAGTAAAAAAACCAAGAAAATACTAAAAAATGTATATCAATTCCTAAAATAGTATCATCTCCCATAGTATATCTTATCTTATTATATCATATATCAAGTATGGTACCCTTCCCTTTGTCCTGGAATGAAACCAAAAAATTGTCTCGAGTACCCACGGTATCCCAATAATTTTATGAGTATAACTCAATAGACCACCACTAATAGTGTCACAAAATATATATAGTATGAAAAAACTACATGTTTATTTTCCATAAGAAACTTTTATATTAATAAATAAATAAAGAACCATTGATCCTTAGGTTTCACAATGACACTTAGAATTGACCATACATTATTCATACAAATCAACATGTCTCTAATAAGAATACATTTTCATTGGAGGGAATAGTTCCCCACCATGAATCTATCTCAAATATCACTACTGATATGGGAGTATAACCCCTCCATGTAGTATTACCCCACTTAAAAATCATCTCAAAATTCATCACCCCAGGGGTAATAAGAACCCCACCCTAGAACCATCATATAATTCCCTGACATGGTGGAATAATTCCCCACCACAATGTTATCTGTAATATCATATTACATAGAGGAAATAACACCCCATTCCATAACCTTGTTCTATATTTGGGTGGATAAGCACTTAACCCATAGTCTCTATATGAAAGATATCCATTTTCAATGTTTTAATTGTCAATACCAATTAAGAATTCATAATTTAATACTACCATGTTTTAAATAGTTAAAAATTTATCATCATTCCTAAAATATGAATTTTCTAGCATAATATATTAGTATTACTTTAAATAGGTTAGATCTCACCTAACTAATATCCCAACTAATATTGAACTGGGGTCACCACTTTGTTAACTCACAATCCCTACGCATCCCATTATTATTGATCATCCAAGGGAATCTATCTTCATCCTACTACCTCACACTTTTACATAGAGAACCCCATGGATGTTCTCTAAATTTTAAAATTATATTAGTTCATGGAAGACACTAAATGAAGGAAAAAAATTTAGTCTCTACAATTATTTTTGATTTTTTGATCACTCAAACAAGGTGAATCCCATCATAAATTACCAAAAAACTATTTAATTATATTTTATTTCAATCCCCCCTTAGTTCAATAATACAACACATTAACACACACATAAATGAGAATAAAAATTGGGTATATATTAGGTACCAGATACCTTATGATCATAGAATCCTCCTCATTTAGTATCGGTATCTGATCCAAGTTCAAATGATGGAAATCAAATAATCTTATGAAAACATTAAAATAGTTAATAATTGTCCACAACTAGTTTAACAAAAATATAATAAGAATAAATTATACTGAATTGAAAGGGAATGAAAAAATTACATATAAGTATCATTAAAAATTAATTGTACCTAAATTAGGTGATAAATGAATGAGTATTCAAAATGGAATAAAAATAGAAAAGGTAGAGTGGAGGTGAAAAATTGTGTTACCATACTAATGAGTAACATAATTTCATTACCATTTAATATTAAAACCATTTATATAGTTAAGTTATTTAAAAATTATCCAAAACATTCATTGTAGCATGCCCATATAGGCCATGATGAAATTACTCATCATGGTCTCCCCCAAAGAGTGTCCCTTCTGGTCGTGGTGTAGTGCACCTCTCCTAGGTATAACCAAGAATCCCATGCACTAGGAATTCACGGTATATCCAATCATTTCAAAGTACATAGTACCTCCCTAGACTAGCCTCTTGGTATAACACCCTTATGATATTATTATCATAATAAAGATTTATTGGACAACCCATGGTTCGTAATGTATCCAATATTCTCCCCAAAAAGTTCAAAAATACAATATATAAATTTTATTAATGAAATATAATGTTTTTAATATGTGCAGTTTATTGTTATGGAATGATGAATTTTACCACAGTGTGATTCTTATGTACTATAACATGTTAGTGTTGTATTATTGATACATAATAATCATCATTATGGAATGAGACCCTATTCCACGATGTGATTATTGTTCACCTCATAAAATATATAAAGGAATATGTAAGGATTTCATTTTATAAATAATACCAGATGATATAATAAAGTTTTTTTCATGAATTGGAACCCTCTCTACTATTTGATCCTCATAAATAAAGGATTTCACAAGGAATGACTTAATATATAATTATTACAACCATATAGTGATACCTTATACCATGTAATGACTCTAAAATCCCATAATTTTCAATTATTAAAGAGGAATTTGTTTCCTACATAACACCCTCCATACCATGAAGAACTTATCTGCATCACGTTCATCAACCAACCTTTAACAATAACACATGAAATCCACAATTTAATGGTGACCTTATCCATAACATGACCCCTAAAAATACTAAGAGGAATTAATATCACATAAAAACTCATCATGACACAACTACTAACCTTTATAGTGTGATGGTGTCTCTCTGACATAACACTTATCTCTTATAGAAAATTCTAAACCAAAAAACATGAGAAAATTCCCAAAAATGACTCTCAAGTACCCATATAATACCTCAAAAATAAATAAATTATGAGAAAATTCATGAGTATGGAAAAATATTAAATATTTTTAATGATCTTCAGGGTCTATGGTGTTACAATTTGGATGATTAAAGTGTTTTAAATCAAAGGAGGAGTTGAATACAAATCTTTGGAAGTTGATAAAGAAAACTCAGTGTTCTCTCATTAAAAACTAAGGTAAGGTGAGACTTTACCCTATATCATTTATAAATTAGATATTTTTTATCATATGGGGAGTAATAAATTATGAATCCCTTTGTGGTTATACCTTAATATATTTCCATTTTCTATAAAATGGAGAGAGATATAATATTAAGGGAGAATCCAAAGATGTATGTTTAAAATAATGGTGGAGAGATATCTTATCTTTAAAGGTAATGTTTTTAGGGAGTTTTTAAAAGGATAAAGATATAAATTCAATGTGTGGTTTTTTTAATTATGTGAACTATTATAACATGTTTATTGAGAATGTTAAGAGGAAATTTTCCTATATAAGTTCTTTGAACACTTTTGAAAAGTCATATAATAGTTGTTTAAAAAGTAGATATGAGTTAGTATCATGTGTTGTAAAGAAGTGGATATAAGTATCATTAATGGGTATCATGAAATTACATCTCAACATTATTTTTCCTATATTTTTTATAATCTCATAGTGATCAAATTATTGAATAATGATTCACTTCTATGTGTGTTTAGTTTGAAAACTGAGTTATACACATTAGTTGACAAAAAAAATATGAAGGGTTAATTTTTTTCAATCAAGGGATGATTAAATAAGATTTTGGGATCAATAATTACTTTGATAATTAGGTGTTTTTCAAGAATTAAAACGATATTATTGATATCAGATAGTGAATAATAATCACATACATAGATTTTTTTAAAAAAATTATGAATATAATAGGTTGAATATGGTTTTTTATTTTATTTTATTATCAATACATAAATTGAGTTGACTCATGTATTCTATAAATTCATATTTCATTACATTAGAGTAATTTTTAATATATTACACAATAAATCATTCCCCATAATAGTTGAATTTTAGTGTCTTTGGAGACTAGATACATAATCATCTAATTTCATTGATTATCTTAAAAATATCCCAAAATTTTTAACTCAAATAGTACCATTCTTATAAATATCCTACTTAATAACCTTCATTATAACCTAGATAAATTCAAATATAATAATGTGTGAGATTAGATATGTAGTAATGGTAAACAAGGGATACATCATTCAAATATCATAAGTAGGAATAAGAAAATAATAATTTTATGATATCTTTATCATTACATACATAATTCATACCCAACTAGTCATAGAACCTAAACTATGAATCCTAACACACCACTTTTCAATTACAAAATAATTTAGACATAATAGTATGAAATCATCAATAATTATTCATAATCCATGAGATAATATCATAATAATAATAACTATGTTTTTTTAATACAAATAGTCATTGAAAATCATTTCCTTCATCAAGGATAACTATTAATGTTATCATAGTGGACATAGTCCCATTATGGATAATATTCACACCCAATTACCCTAAACATAGTGGATATATTTCAATAGTTGAATGGGTTTACTCCCCAATCCTTTTTCATTCATTATAGATATAGTTCCATATTGAATTAGGTTCACTTTCCATTCCCTTTATTATTATATCATGAGATATCAAGATTTATCCAATGCATTAGAGTGAAATATAATTATTTTCCCACCCAATACATAAAGATAAAAATATATATGTGAATTATAAAATCATAAAAACATTTATAATTTCACTATATCATAACTCATTTAAAATAAATAGGTTTCATAAATATTTATTTATCACATAATAATAATTCATCTAAAAAGATAATTGGAAGGTATCATTAGATAATATCTCTATTGAAGAATAATATTCCTTAAAGGATACTAATATATATTTAAAATACTTTTATAATAGTATTACAAATATTCTTTAAAAATTAATATAAAACAACCTTTAATTTTGGTAACTTTAAAAAAAACTCACAGTATATTGGAAAATGT
Source organism: Viscum album (assembly GCA_963277665.1). Classification (NCBI taxonomy): domain Eukaryota; kingdom Viridiplantae; phylum Streptophyta; class Magnoliopsida; order Santalales; family Viscaceae; genus Viscum; species Viscum album. The sequence goes on along the minus strand of OY728161.1, from coordinate 1,589,144,689 downwards.
ATTTTATTTGAAAATTCATGGAAAATTTTAAATAATTTTAAAGGATAATTAATAGACATTATGGTGGGAATATTTTTTCATTTTTTATACATTTAGGAAAAACAATGTTTTTAATAATTTGTAAATAATGTCAATAATGAGTCATATAGAAAGTTTTTTAAAATATTCAATTAAATTATTGGTAATTGAATTCATGAGTAGTGTAAAATAAATTTCCCCGTCAATATATTTAGAAAAAATCCATAAAAAAATTTAAGAACATGGATATGGAGGAAAATTATTCCAAGAAAAAAGGATAAATAAGGTATGGTTTTCATAAAATAAATATTTTTCCCTTTTTGAGTGAAAATTATGGAAAATTGAAAGGATACATGAAAAACACATAAATAAATAATGGAGAAGAAAATAAAAAAATATAGGTATATAGAATACAATTTCTCCAATGTAAATTTAACCATGAACAATCATGACAACAAATGAGATTACAACATAAACCATTATGGATTTGGTAAAATTTGAATTAAAATATCGTGAAATATATAAACTTATATGCATTATTAAATCCACATAATTTTATTTAAAAGTATCATAAAAGTTATTCATTGTATGTATATACACCATATAAAATAATGAAGGTTTTGAAAATAGAAAATATCTCAATGAAGAAAAATTGAGATGATCAAACCCTTACCTCGAGTATCGACTTAATTCAAACATGATATAACATTCTATATAATAAATTTATATTTATTATAAAAATATATATATAAACCATATTAATATTTATACAAGAAAATATGTTCCATTCATAATTTCCAATATCCCATTTATTAATAATACTCCTATAAAAGCAATATTTTAGGTGTTAAATATTTCTTTTTTCATGTATGTTTCAGTTTACTAATACCGGTACCTACACATTGGTCATGGTTTCTTAATTTTAATAATATTCATCACATAAAACATATAATATTTATTTATTATATAAACTTTTATAAAAGATATATGTATGGTTCTAATTAATAATGAATTGTATCACTTCTGTAGATGGTAGTCTGCACATACGAATGGGTGACACTTTTATTTTCCAATAGATGGAAATAAATTTTACAAAATAATAATTTATAATCAAAGAATCATAATTATATCATAAATATCATATATATTTATTAAATCAATAAATATTGATATTCATTTGAGGTGGTCATAAAAATGAATCTTGTCGTTTCATGGAGATGATAGTTTATTTGAACACATGAACAATACCTTCATTTTACATTATATGGAAAGAAGACAGAAAATGGTTATATGGTTAACATGAAAAAAAATATTATATAAATGATACTGATTTAATTACATTATTTTGATTATAAATTATTTTAATGAGTTGTAAGGAGAAACAAACATGAAATAGATTGGAAAAAACATTTACTTTTTCTTTGAGTATTTTCCTATGGATTACACTAAAAGCCTTATTAGGGTAGTATTTTAGTGAGACAAGGAACTCTATGATTTGGGGAGGAATTTTGGTTTTCTAAATTTTAGTTTACAATGATTGTGAAAATTTTAGAATAGGAGGTTCTCTTTTATTAGTGAGGGGAATGTCACCCTTGTAAATATTCAACTTTATAAAATAATCTAAGTTCATTTTCATAGGAATGTGGAACAAAATAGAAAAAAAATATTATATAGTATAAATTATGGTATAAATACACTCAAATAATAATATTTTTACAATTTTTAGTACATATTTATTTCTTATATCTTAGTTTAACCCCATTATTAACCCTTTTAATCATTACTATGGTGAGAATGTTATTACTCTGGTAACTATTAATTATGGCTAAAATTAAGTTCAAAATATAAACCAATATTTATTATTATTATTTCAAATATGGAATTAATTTTACTAAATTAAATTCCTATACATTTATGTAATTAATTATAATATTCATGTGCAAAACACATGAAACACATTTTTGGAAAAAAAATATTTCTAATCATAAAAAGGTTTTCATTATTATTCCATTCATAGTAATAACCATTAGATTAATGTTAATTTTTTATTGAATATATTATATAAAAATTTAATTTAATTAATTGATACATAGTGATTAATTTAATTTATTTACATAAAAACACAATATGTGCATAAAAATAGTTTTTTGAAAAATATTTCTTTTTACCATCAAATGATATAATCATCATTTCTATCCATTTGATAATCAAGGTATGAATGATAAGACATTTTTTATACATGTTAAAAATATAATATTTATTATTATTAAATATTAAAATAAAATAAATAAACTATTAAATAAAACATGTATAATAAAAACAATTTTTGTAAACAAAACATTTCTGTTTATACAAGAATTACTAGACTAGAATTACTTATCATTTATCAAATATTTAATTATTATTATTACTTGATTTTATTTCTCAAATTTTATTAATTTAACTTAAATTTCAATTAATTTCACCCATTTTATTTTTTTAATATAAATATTGATTTTATTTTTTTAATAAATAATTATTCACATATGTTCAGTATTTCATGTGTCAAAAGATATCAAGAACATAGAATTTATTAATAAGGAATATATTCTAAAATCATTGTAACATCCCGGTTCCGGAAGCCACCCAAAAGCGCCCTGTACCTGATTCGTCACATGACCTCAAGCACATTTCCCCAAACGCCAGAGGCTGTTGACTAGCAGCGAGGGCCTTGGTAAGTGATTGGGGAAACTATGCCCTCATTTGGTAAGGTATACAAGGTAAGGAAAACAATAATCAATAGCGGAAGCAGTAACAACATACATAACTGAAACCAACAGCGGAATAATAAATATATATAGCAATGATGATAATGATGCAGCAGGTAAAAGTATCTAAATAAAGAAGCAAACACAACAACGTGCTGAAATACAACTGAAAACAGAGTTCAAAAGAAAAACAAATTAAACTACTCAGCATCGCAAGCCTCGGCTCGGTCCCATGCTCTCCAGCTCTAGTGCAATCAAGAACCTTAAGTAGAAGGGCGCTTTCCCTTATCTATACCTGCGGCAACATAGTCTGCTTGGGCCGAAAAGCATGGCCCAAATAGGGTGTGAGATACAATCCCAGTAGGCAATCAGCCAAAGATTTGTGTCTAATAGTCAATGAATACATGGCAGTAATAAAACAGGAAAACACAAGCAACTTCAATCCACAGTTCTACATATAAGGTACACAAGGAACAGCCACTGAAACAAGCAGAACAAAAAGGTAACCTCTGGGTAGTTCTCACAGCCTAACCCCTAAGGTTCAACCTACAAGTACTAGCTACCCTCTGGGAATCACACACAGTCTCACTCCTCTGGTTCAGCTAAAGACTAGACTCTTTGGGGAAGCACTCATCGTCGATTCCCCCTATAGTCTCGTATCGTGCTAAAGGATCTCTGGGGAAGCACTCAACGTCAATTCCCCCTGTGGCCCGTGTCGAGGATCTACAGACTCTCTGAGGAAGCACTCAACGTCAATTCCCCCTGTGGTCTCGCATCGTAATTTAAGGACACTCTGGAGAAGCCCTTCCATCCATTCTCCCTATGGTCCAATACAATATGTTCCCACAGCCCTATGTAAAATAAACATTCATAGAGCGCGTGTATCGTCTAAGTAAACCTCAAGAATTACTTGTCTATCATTCTAAGGCTAAACAACATAACGAAGCAACAGTTCCACTATCCTACATCTAGGCATGGAAACTAGAAAAATGCCAAACAGACAGAACAAGCATAGAAAAAATCCAGAGTATAGTAAAACTACCATATTCATAGGCAAAAACATCTACTCTAGAAATCAAGCAAAGCAGGCAATTCAACAGGGGAAAAACAGGAACACGCAATACCCCGTTCAAGGGTATTGGTGGAATTTTCACAAAATAATCAATGAATTTCAACATAAAGGCACAAACCACCTACCTCGATCCTAAGAGATTGATATATGTGAACCACGAAGATTGGTTCCCCTTAGTGCATCATAGATCTGAGAAAACATCAAAAATGATCAACCTATGATAACTTGAAAACGAGGAGGAATCATGGGACAAGGCTAAAGCAGAACAGAGAGCTTACTGAGGCAATCCTAATGCAATCGAAGGCATCTGGAATGGATATCGGATGGAGGCAAGGTGGCTCAGATAAGATTCACGGCCCTCGGCGCTCTCGGACGAACGGAATCTGGATAAGAAGTCGTTTTTGTGCGTCAGGAGCGACCCTAGTCCGTTTAGTGAAAAAAAAAGTACACGGCGTGTATTTTTAAAGTACACGGCGTGTAGTGGGTTTTTCCGTACTCCACCAAAATAGGCCTCCACGTCACCCCTACACACCGTGTGTGTGGCCCGGACACGGCCAGCACACGGCTTCGAGCGGGAAAAGAGTACACGGCATGTACTCAGAAAGTACACAGCGTGTACTACAAAAATTTCTAGAAACTTTATTTTTTCCAAAAACTCTAGAAAAGGGAAAACATACCTGAAACGAAGATCCGTGTTCTTACAAACATCCCCCCTTAAAGAAGTTCATCCCCGAATTTCCTTAGTGAGGCATAGAAGAAGAAACACCGAATAGCTCCGGCCCCTATGATCGTACATTTGCCTCCCTCTCCCAAGTCTCGTCCTATACTCACCCATGCTGCCATAGCACCCGTACAAGAGGGATAGACCGCCCACAGAGAACCTTCGTACTGCGATCGAAAATCCGGATGGGATGCTCCTCAAACTATGCATCCTCTTCGAGCTCAAACTCCTCAGGCTGAAAGACATGATACGGGTCTAAAAAGTAATGTTGGAGCTGAGAGGCATGGAAGACATCGTGCATGGCCCGGTACCTCTGAGGTAACTTCAACCGATAAGCAATCATCCCCACTTTCCCCAACACCTCAAACGGCCTGACGTACCGCGGTGAAAGCTTTCCCTATCTCCAAATCCTCTTGTGTCCCAACCTCGGTGCGACATGCAGGAAAACCTGATCCCCAAACTAGAACTCCAGAGGTTGTCTCCGTTGATCAGCATAAGACTTCTGCCGAGACTGCGTTGTAGCCATCCTCTTCCGAATCAACTCTATCTGCTTAGAAGTCTCCTAAACAAGATGAGGTCCCAGCAAAGCTGTCTCTCCTACCTCCAGCCAGCATAAGGGGGATCGGCATGGCCTACCGTACAAAGCCTCGTATGGTGCCATCTGAATGGTCGCCTAGAAACTATTATTGTAGGCGAACTCCACCAGAGGAATATGCTTCTCCCAAGAACCGCCAAGGTATGGGATGAAAGCTTGGAGCATATCCTCAAGCTCCTGGATCGTGCGCTCGGACTAGCCATCAGTCTGGGGATGGTATGCTGTACTCAAAAGTACCTGTGTACCCAAAGCCTTCTGAAATCCCTATCAGAATCAAGAGGTAAAGTGCACATCCCTATCTGAAACAATGAAGTGTGGGACTCCATGTAGACGTACGATCTCTCTGATGTAAATTTGTCCCATATCATCAACACTAAAGGTCTCCTTGATCGACAAGAAGTGAGAAACCTTCGTGATCCTGTCGACGACAACCCAAACAGCATTGTTCCCTCGAGGCGACATCAGCAATCTGGTCACGAAGTCCATCGCGACATTGTTCCATTTCCACTTTGGAATGGGTAACTGCTGTAAGAGGCTTGCTGGTCTCTGATGCTCTGCTTTCACCTACTGACAAGTAGAAAAACTCATGACAAATCCAGCAACATCCTTCTTCATACCTGGCCACCAGTACTGGCGATGAAGATCCTGATACATCTTGGTGACGCCAGGATGAACTGCCCAAACTGAGGAATGAAAATCCCGCATCAACTTCTCGCGTATTTCTGTTGGCACCCATACGCATCCCTGGAAATGAAATATATCAACCTTTCCCACTGTCCATACAGGAGAAGGGTCCTCTCCTGACACACTCTCCCGCAGAACTAAGCCCTCTGAGTCTGATAGCTGCCTCATCCGTACCCGATCAAGAAGTATAGAGGTAACAGCTACAAAAGATAGGTAAGTCTGTCCCTGTCTATCGTGCACCTCCGGATGCATCTTAGAGAATAGATCCATAAGCTTCCACTCACTTCTGGCCTCCTGAACTGCCTGAACCTGAGTTCTCCTACTCAACGCATCTGCCACTACATTTCCCTTTCCTGGCATATAGGAAAGCTCTAAATCAAAATACTGAAGATACTCGACCCACCTATGATGCCTCAGATTCAGATCATGCTGAGTGAAGATATACTTGAGACTCTTGTGGTCGGTGAATACCACAAAGTGCTCTCCCAGTAGATAGTGTCTCCAACAGCATAAGGCATGAACAACAGCTGCCAACTCCAGATCGTGCGTTGGGTAGTTCCTCTCATCTAGCCTCAACTTTCGAGTCATGTACGCAAAGACTCCATCTCCCTGCATAAGCATAGATCTTAGCCCGATACCTGAAGCATCACAGTAAACAGTGTAGCTCTTGCCTGGCTATGGAAAGACTAGTATCAGTGCTGACGTCAACCTCCCTTTCAGCTCTTGAAAGGCTGACTCACAAGAATCTGACCATGAGAACTTCACCCACTTCTTGGTCAAACCTGTCAAGGGTGATTCTAGATGAGAAAAGTCTTGAATGAAGCGTCTATAGTATCCAGCCATTCCTAGAAAACTCTGTACCTCAAAAACGTTCTTCGGATGCTCCCAGGAAACTACCGCTCTCACTTTCTCTGGGTCCACTGATACTCTTGCCTCTAAGATGACGTGTCCCAAGAAGTGAATCTGATCCATCCAGAAGTGGCACTTCGAGAGTTTAGCATAAAGATGATGCTCTCTTAGTGTACACAGAACGATCTCAAGATGAGTGGCATGGTTGTGTCGAGTGTGAGAGTACACCAAGATATCGTCTATGAAGACCACGATGAAGGAATCCAAGTAAGGATGGAACACTCGATTCATCAGTTCCATGAAAAATGCAGGCGCATTCATGAGACCAAACGGCATGACTGTATACTCATATATACCATATTTGCTTCTGAAGACTGTCAGAGGTATATCTAATGGTCTAACGTGCAACTGATGATAACCAGACCTCAAGTTGATCTTCGAGAACACCTGGGCTACTCGAAGCTGATCAAAGAGGTCATAAATCCTCGGTAAGGGATATCGGTTCTTGACCATCAACTGGTTCATATTTCGATAATCCACACAAATCCAAAGGGTACCGCCTGCCTTCTTCGCAAACAGGACAGGCGAACCCCAAGGAGAAGTACTGGGTTGGATGAAACCCTTTGCCTGCAACTCTTTCAACTAATTCTTGAGCTCCTGCAACTCAGGTGTGGCCATCCTATAGGGAGGAATGGACACTAGTGATGCTCCTGGCACGAGCTCAATAGAGAAGTCTACCTCATGCTATGGAGGCAAACCTGAAAAGTCCTCTGGAAAGATATCCCTGAAGCGATCCACCACTGGAGGAAAGTCCAACTGTGGAGTCCCCTGATCATCCAGATAAATACTAGAAATCTGGGTCATCACCCCTCCTATCCCAAGATGGTCGAGTCCCGCTCGACTTGCCCGAACGTCCCATTCACCTCTATAAAGAAAGTATTAACCCTATGGTGAGATGAAACTGACCCTACGGCAGTAATAGTCGACGACTGCCTATAAGGGAACTATCCAGTCCATTCCAAGAATGACATCATATCCCGTCATCTCTGGGATGTAGAGATCCCATAAGAAGTGATACCCTACAACCTCGAGAGGTCACTCCCTACACTGTCATAGACTAGATTTCCTCGTCCCCAAAGGTGTTTCTAGTGTCAACGAGTTGGCAGAAGAAAAGATACAGAGCCCTAGGCTCTCCACAACAGCAACAAAGATAAAGCTATGTGTAGCACCAGTATCTAAAAGAGCTAAAGATAAAACTGAGGCTACTAAGATCGTACCTCGAATAGTAGAAGGTCTGGGATCCTGCTCCTGATAGGTCTGCTCCACCGCAAAAGCCTGGCCTGCCCCGCGGCCCTGTGACCCTACCTGAACACTCTGAGCTGAACCCCCTGCTGGCACTGAAGCACTAGTGACTGACTTCCATAGCCTCAACCTCCACCTCGGCCCGAATAGCCAGAAGAACTCCAGTTCCCCAACTGGTGAGAAACTGGTGGTGCTGCTCCTGAATGAGGAGTCATAGAAGAACCCCCATCTCCAGCTACTGGTGAGAACACCTGGCAGAAACATTGAAGGTGACCCATCTTGTCGCATGATCGGCACTCCAATGGGTCCCTCTAGCACTGCAGCCTCATGTACCCTGCCCTTCCACATTGGTAGCATACTACCTGGATACCAGAAGATGTATCTCACCTCCTCGGATCACTGCGCATAGGCTCCCTACGGTGCTTCCTGTTGTCAACTAGAGGAACACTGGCTCTGGAAGCAGAACCGCCCTGGCTCACAGCTCCAGAGTCTCTCAGATTTCGCACTGCAATCAGTGCCTAGTTGACAATGGAAGATATGGAAGTCAACTGAAAGAGATTCACCTACGAGTGGATCTCCCGCCTAAGACCATCCTCAAACTTCCTTGCTAAGAACACCCCACTTCTATCCCGGAGGGGTGTGAAACACTGCAACTCGGTGAAACGAGAGGAGTACTCCATGACAGAAAGAGTACCCTTCTCTAGGATCATGAACTCCCGGGATCGATCGGCCCTCAGGGTATCCAGGTAGAAGTAGTCATAGAACACGCACTGGAACTCCTCCCAATCCATAACCTGCTGATAACCCACCTGTGAGATCATGTCCCACTACCTCTTAGCGAAGTCTGCCATAGTCAAGGCAGGAGGTGGTGCTCCCTGAAGGGTCTGCATCATCCTCATAAAACCTTCCCTAAACTGCACATCAGCTCCTGCAACTGGTATGATAGTCAGTGCCAAGCCTAGCCTGACTGGAGGATTGGCAGGAAGTCCCTGATCAGCCATATCTGGCGTCTGATCACTGCCTGATGACAGACGTACAACCGGAGGACATCTCGGAGGCATATCTCTGAAAGATCAAAATTACACCTTAGATAAAAAAAACAAGGACAGAGAATACAAGAGTACAAAACGGGAACAGGGGAAGAAAATCACACAAGATCACAAAACACGACTACACGGTGTGTATAAAAACTACAAGGCGTGTCTTCTTAAGCCACTGACATGGGCGTGTGATTATGCCACCCCTGGTCATGTAAAACCCTAGACTACACGGCATGTTTTCCCCACACATGGCATGTACTTGAACTCTACTCCCCTGCCCAGGTCTCTTTACATGGCTAACCCACACGGTCTTTTTAAACTGAGACTACACGGTGTGTTCCCTATGGACACGGCGTGTAGTAGACAAGGTGTCAACGACCCGTGTTGTTAGTTACACGGCCGGCTACACGTCTAAGACTACACGGCGTGTTTCGAACAAACACGGCATGTACTCGAAGATTTTTCCAACCCATGTTGTTGGGGACATGGCCAAGTACACGGCTGACCCTTACACGGCGTGTTACGAAAAAACACGGTGTGTATAGGAGGAGATAACACCATCTCGTGTTGTTCATGACATGGCTAGGTACTGAGGATAAGGATACACGGCGTGTTCATAAAACACATGGCGTGTATGACATGAGCTTCCCCGACCTGTGTTGTTAGTGACATGGTCGGGTACACAGCTCACTCCTACACGGCGTGTACCTTCCATACACGGTGTGTTCCTGAAGTTACTTTCACAACACCGTGTTTCTGCTTACACGGTCAGTGACACGGTCTGAAAACTAAACGGTGTGTATCCAAAAAGTAAACACCATGTATTCTAGGTTTTTCTGGGTAGTAGCTCAGAAACTGCACAGAATCCCAGAAACACTGAAAATAAGGCAAAGAGGTTCCAAATTCCAATCTGTGAGGGCCCATACTCCTCGCAAATCAAATCTTGGCATCTCCTATAGTCATAGACAAGAGAAAAAGGATCATGATCCACCAAGTTCTGATTAATGAGGGCCCATAACACCTCAAGAACCAAAATTTGGCATTCATTTTAATAAAATCACAAAACAAACAGTTCTCTAACATAACAGCAGAGATTATATCAAGCATCTATCACAACAACATGTATAATCTATAAAAAGTCTATCACAACAGCATGAAATCTCTAATGTACCCTAGATGTCATGGAAAGAATTCATGACATTTGATTTCTACAAGTGCCTATATGATGCATGAGATGGCATACCCTCATCTCATCGGGTTGCTACAGAAATAGAACCACAATCGTCAAGAAAATAATAACACAAAGCATATGAATCACTCTAGGTGAAATTATCTCAACCGTAAAATCTCAAAACCAGAAACTACAATTAATGAGGTAGTATGGCTTTTCCCTATACATGGGTTAGATACTCCTGAGCACAGCTTAATACCAAGTACCGAATCCGTCCTATCATTGGATAAAGGCTCAAAATAGTAAAGCAAGAGAAAAGAACCCCTATGATACCACTTTGTAATGTCCCAGTTCTGGAAGCCACCCAGAAGTGCCCTGTACCCGGTTCGTCACTTGACCTCAAGTGCATTTCCCCAAACTTCAGAGGCTGCCGACTAGCAGCGAGGGCCTTGGTAAGTGATTGGGGAAACTATTCCCTCGTTTGGTAAGGTATAAAAGGTAAGGAAAACAATAATCAATAGCGTAAGTAGTAACAACATACATAACTGAAACCAACAGCGGAAGAATAAATATATATATCAATGATGATAATGATGCAGTAGGTACAAGTATCTAAAGAAAGTAGAAAACACAACAACATGCTGAAATACAACTGAAAACAAAGTGCAAAACAAAAACAAAGTAAACTCCTTAGCATAGCAGGCCTTGGCTCAGTCCCATGCTCTCCAGCTCTAGTGCAATCAAGAACCTGAAGTAGAAGGGTGTTTGCCCTTATCTATACCTACGGCAACATAGTCTGCTTGGGCCCAAAAGTATAGCCCAAACAGGGTGTGAGATACAATCCCAGTTGGCAATCACCCAAAGAGCTGTGCCTAACAGTCAATGAATACATGGAAGTAATAAAACAGGAAGTAGTAAACAGGAAAACACAAGCAGCTACAATCCACATTTCTACATATAAGGTACACAAGGAACAGCCAATGAAACAAGCAAAACAAAAAGGTAACCTATGGGTAGTTCTCACAGTCTAACCCCTAAGGTTCAACATACAAGTACTAGCTACCCTCTGGGAAGCACACACAGTCTCACCCCTCTGGTTCAGCTAAATACTAGACTCTCTGGGGAAGCACTCACCATCAATTCCCTCTATAGTCTCATATCGTGCTAAAGGCTCTTTGGGGAAGCACTCAACGTCAATTCCCCCTATGGCCCGCATCGAGGATCTACATACTATCTGAGGAAGCACTCAACATCAATTCCCCCTGTGGTCTTGCATCGTAATTTAAGGACACTCTGGAGAAGCCCTTCCGTCCATTCTCCCTATGTTCCACTACACTAGGTTCTCGCAGCCCTGTGTAAAATAAACATGCATAGCACGCGTGTATCGGCCAAGTAAATCTCAATAACCACTTGGTTGTCATTCTAAGGCTCAACATCATAACGAAGCAACAGTTCCACTATCCTACATCTAGGCATGGAAACTGGAAAAACACCAAACAGGAAAAACAAGCATAGAAAACATCCACAGTACAGTAAAACTACCATATTCATAGGCAAAAACATCTACTCTAGCAATCAAGAAAAGCAAGCAATTCAACAGGGGAAAAATGGGAACACGCAATACCCCGTTCAAGGGTATTGGTGAAATTTGCACAAAATACTCAATTACTTTCTACAGAAAGGCACAAACCACCTACCTCGATCCTAGGAGATCGATATATGTGAACCACGATGACTGATTCCCCTTAGTGCGTTGTAGATCTGAGAAAACATCAAAAACACTCAAGCTACGATAACTTGAAAACAAGGAGGAATCATGGGACAAGGCTAAAGCAGAAGAGAGAGCTTACCGAGGTGATCCCAACGCAATCGACGACAGCTGGAATGGAGATCGGACGGAGGCACGGCGGCTCGGAGAAGATTCACGGCCCTCAATACTCTCGGATGAACAGAATCTGGAGAAGAATCTATTTCTGTGCGTCAGGCATGACCCCGGTTCGTTTAGTTAAAAAAAAGAAAAGTACACGGCGTGTATTTTTAAAGTACACGGCCTGTAGTGGGTTTTTCCATACTCCGCCAAAATCGGATTCCACGTCACCCCTACACACTGTGTGTGTGGCTCGGACACGGCCAGCACACGGCTTCGAGCGGGAAAAGAGTACACGGCGTGTACTCAGAAAGTACATGGTGTGTACTTCAAAAATTTCCAGAAACTTTATTTTTTCCAAAAACTCCATAAAAGGGAAAACATACCTAAAACGAAGATCTGGGTTCTTAAAATCATAGTGTGTTACATTCATCCATAATTATAAAAATTTCACCCTAAAAATTATATTACTATGAACTAATCAAGGTAACTCTACCTCATTACCTCCTCGAGTTCCCACATAGATTCCTAAAATTTATAAATCCTTTAAAAACATTAACATGATGAGTATTCTATATTTTTAGGACTTTTTCTCTAGTATCCAAGATTTATACTGGTTATTCCTCCTAAGAAATATCATTCTCTACATGAATAAACTATGATTTATGTAAATTTGAAGGATCAAGAATTTACTTCCCCAATAGTAATTCATGGAACAAATCATGATCTTTGGAGTGTTTTGGTGGAAGAACCAAGAGATAAGATACCATCATGGTATGATAGAGAATATCATAGGGATGATATATCTAGATCTTAAATTCCTTATATTTACATTTCTTATGACCTTCTTCTAAGGAGATATCCATAAGAATACCTTCTATCAAGTATCAATATCTATATCTCATCAATGGTTATCAACATAACTCATTTATTGACCATGTAATAACCTAATGTGCTTCTAAATGGATCTAAATTTCTCTTCCATTTCCTTAATTATATCTAGTCCAACTAGATTTAATTATCTAATTTCATTAATCTATATTGGATTTATGATATTAATTCCATAGAGGGATGTATAAATAGTTATATACATACTGTATTGAAATATACTAGTTTATGAAAATTCTACTATATAAAGGTGTTGATCCCAACCACCTTTAAAATACATAGAGAAAGATCTCAACATAACTTCTAGGTTTTGAACAGTTCTCTGAAACTAACCATATATTTATGGGTGATATGAAATTATAATGTACAAATATATATATATATATATATATATATATTCAATTATTTTTTAACACTTCTCTAGGATATTTAGGAAAACCTTATATCTCATTCATATACCATTGAGTGTGGTACTCAATGAAACCTTACCACTTCCTTAATATATATCTCAAAATCTTGATCAAAGGATAAAACTTCTATAATAATAATGAAGTACATTGAATTATCAATGTGATTGACTACAACATAAATAGAATTATGTCCTTCATATGTCTTAGGGAGTCCTATGAAACAATACATGGTTATGTTTTTCTAATTCCATACAGGTATGGTTAATGGTTTCATCATCTCCTTAGATATCTAATAATCTACCTTAACTTACTTGAATACCAAGAATCAACTTTGATAAACTACAATATCTCTCTTTATATTATCCATTAATAAATTTACTTTATGATCTCTATATATATTATTACTCGTATGGTAGATATTGAATGATGATATATGTACTTCATCTAACCACTCCTTCAATTATGGTATTAATGGGGCACAAATCATGATTATTCCATCCTTATCATTGTTTAATTTTGGATTATTTATTACCTTCTTTTGAAACACTGCATCATTCTTCTATAACTCATAAATCTTACCATAAATGTATTGTTGAACATTTATTTATGAAAGATATAATTTATAACCTTCAATCGTGATTTCATGATCCATCCTCTATAATTCCATACATATTGGATCTCTTTTAATCAGTATCATGGAAAAGATAGCATGGTCATTCTAACTCAAATCATTAGCCACCATGTTCACCTTTCCATTTTCATAATGAATTGAGTAGAAAAAATCATTAATCAACTCCAATATTCTCCATCAGTTGATATTTAACTCTTTCTATATGAATATATAATTCAATTTTTTATTTTCATTATTTATATAACACCATTAACCATAATGATAATTCCTCAATATCTTCATAGAAAATATTACCACTTAATGCTCTAAATCATTAGTTAGTTAACTCATCTCATGAACCTTAAATTTGTATAGGACATACGCTACCACCATTCCATTTTTAATGAGAATGCATCTATGTCCTTTCATTGATGCATCAATACATATCACAAACCCTTATCCAGTATGGAGTATTGTGATAATTTCTTAATTAACTAACCTTCCCTTTAATTCCCTAAAATTTTCTTTGTATTCATCGATCCAAAGGAAAATGACTCCATTTCATGTCAACATGGTTAGTATATTTTTCATATGTGATAAATTTATAACAAGTAACCAATAGTATGCATTCAATCTAAGAAAGATATGGATCTCAGTGACCATGGTTATTATAGGATAATGTATATACTTCCATATTTTAAGGATCCATAAATATTAAAAAATAATAATTAAATTAACCAATACTAATACTTTTTATAGCTAAAATTGACACTTTATAAATTTTTTATATATATTATCATTTCTCAAGGGATTCAACACAATATGAAACTGATCTTCATTATCTTAATTTTTATTGCAATATATATGAATATAATCTATAAAAACTATGAAAAATTGATCATGTAAATCTATGAAGACTCAATTGATTAAATTCATTATACTATTGGAGAATTGGTAAGTCCAAATGATATCACTATATATTCATAATTTCTATAACTCGTATGGAATGTATTCTTAGATATGTCCTATATTTTGAACAATAACTAGTGATTTATATATCAAATATCATTCTTATAAAAGTATTTAGAACCTCATTATAGATTAAAAAACATCAATATAGGTTAGGGGATTATTATTCTTGATTATGATATTATTGAGTTTATGATAATCAATGAAGATATGTATTAACCCAGATATCAATTTAAGAAAAGGAATAGGTTCACCTCATAGATAAGACCTTGGATGAATGAATACATTATATAGATTCTATTGGATTTTCTTCTTAAATTCATTCAAATAAATCAGGTTCATCAAATAAGGAGTCTTTAAAATAGGCATAGCACCATGTATCAGTTCAATTGAAAATGTGACTTCATGATTCAATGGAAGGCTATGTATCTCTTAAAGACATACATCTACAGATTCCCAAAACAATAGGCATATAATTAATTTTGAATTTCTCCCCAACCATTTGAGATAAATACCCCTCATGAAAAGGTAGTAATACCCATATAATGGAATTAATTTTATTTGGAGGATCATATTCATATTTACATACATAGAAAATCATAGGTTGATTCAGAATATCAAATTTGACTTCTCCTCATCTGAAATTGATAAGGTCTCTATATAGAGATATACTATCATTTCCCAAAAACACATCTAATTCAACTAGAGGGGTATAACAAGATTTTAAGGAGGCATATTCCAAAAAACGGTATCTTTGAATAGATATTTACTTGATATATGATAATCATAATATTATGAGTTTTCATTGATAAGTCAACATTTAATCACTGTGGATATGAATTAATTTTCCTTAATTCTTTTTAATATTTAAAGGAATATATAAAACTAGTATTAAATAAGATATTTTCAAAATTGAAAGTACTTTCCACCACCCCCAATATCATAATTTTGACATCCATCCTTTATAAAAATAGAAAAATATTGTAATAATAAAGAATCATTAATTATGCTTAGAAATCATAAAATCCAAAAAAACATAAAATTTTCTAAATATTTACATATTCTTGTCAACCTATGACACTTTAAGTTTATCCTATATCCATTTCAGTTCATCAATGGTTGTATTATGTGATTTCCTCATATTATTTATAACCTAATCTATAAAAATAACTAATAAATTTTATAATATTAACTGTGGATACCCTATAATTCCATATATATATATATTTCATAATTTTATATCATATCATAATATACTTCACAATAATAAATTCCCCAGAACTGTAAAGGTTTTATGTATTTGGATACTATATACATAAAAAAATTCTTGAATGATCTTAAACATATTGAAAAATGTACATCTTACATAGTAACCTTCCTAGATATATTCTATATAATAGCATTATTCATAATCTTGGGAAATGGAAACATAATAATTGATGATCTCATATTCTCTGTAAGGGTAATCATGGTAGATATTAATAAAATATTATAAGTGGTAATGATATAAGAATAAGGGTATGGGATTCTTCCACCTGCTTTTCCCTTCTATTGAATTGAAAGGTCAAGCATGGGGCTTTGGGTCAGTAAACCTCAAACTAGGAACCCTTGGGATTTATGAATGGAATCCAAAATTTATCCTTTATTATTTTAAGGACACCTTTTATCAATGCTGGATCAAGATTTATGGTTTAAATTGGGTTTTATGGAACTCTTAAATTCTATTTGATATTGCCTCTATAATAGGGATTCCAATCCAAATGGACCTATCCACTAAGAAATCTAGCTTTAGTCATTTTTCTAGAATTTTATTTGACATTTATTTAGGATCCAAATTTATTGATAAAGTTATTCTCTCTACTTATCAAGATGAAATAATATTGAGAATTGTGTATGAAAATTTTCATTTGTTTTGTGATGTGTGTTGTTTGATAGGATACTCTAGGTCCAACTATCGCTCAAGCATTAAGTGTGATAAATTTATGTTTAAAGGGAATGATTAGTATCAATGTAGAAGAAATGAGAACCTTAAACCCTCCCAAAGGAATGATGCACAGTTAAAGCAACACAAAGGTGAACCTATGTTCCCTTCTGACCGATTTTCTCTTTTTTAAAGCACCTAGGCTGGGTTAACTCAGTCTGAGTTGCAGCCTCTTGGTCAAACCTCAACTCAGATCTCTCAACTGGATAGCAGAATCCATTACCCTAATATATATGTCCCAAACAAGGTCATTTGGGCTGATATTTCTGAAGGTATTAATCAATTTGATATAGGCCTTTCATTCAAGGATGCTTTGGTCAAATTCATGGAAGGTGAAAGAAAAGACTCGGACTCGGAGGATAGACAACTAGAGAAGGAAATCTCGGCTCAAGAAATGGTTGATGATAGAGTGAGGCAAGAGATACTGATTCTTGCTCAAATTTACCCAAGATAAGAAGGTAAGATGGTCCTTGTAGTTTAGCTTGGGTTGTCGAATCCTCAGAGACCTAAGAAGTAACCTATAGACACGTACATTCTATGGACTGTTTTTGGCTATGAAGTGGCCAAATTGGGTTGATTTTGGATGGGTTTAAAGGAACTCTAAGATACTTAAGTGAATTCAATTTAAAATAATGAGTTGATCCTAGGTTATCTCTCGGGGTGGATTGGACGTATTTCCTTTTTAGTGATTTCAATTTCTTATATTTGAGATGGGTTCATTTAAGGAGATAAAACAACATCATCACTTACTGGTTTAATGCCTACGCCCTTTAATACTAATCACCTATATATTTTAAGGATCAAAGTTTTTAGCACTTCAAGTTAAAGGTTCGTATTATCACTTGAAGTGTGTGGCCTTAAATTCAACAAGGACGATGGAGTTTAAAAATCATCAAATAAAAATCTCAATTAAAGAAATGATTATACATTAATGAAGTGAGAAATAAAATCCAATCTAGTCCCTTGATACTCCCTTGTATCAACCCATAAGTGGTTTATCCCTCCATTGATCCCATGGTTTCAATGGAAGCGGAAAGTAGACTCATGAGGGAGGAAATGGAGAAGTAAAGAAAACAACAAAAATAAAATGATCACTCCACCGTTGTGTGAATAATTTCACAAGGTTTTGTGTGAATAAATTCACACCTTGATCCAAAGGTATAAAATTTATATGAATAACAACAGAATAAGAGTATAAGATGAACTTTTATTAATAAACTAAAGTGAATTAAACAACTTACATGTGAAAGACAAATTTGAGACAACAAAATTGCAGCATAACATTACAATTGAACAAAGCATCACCCCATATTAAATTCTCCAAAAATACTGACTTAAATAGGAATTTTTGAGACCTTGGGTAGAGCCTCCAATAGTCCAAGTCTCCTCAATTAGTTTTGGTAGGCCATAGGTGGGTGGAAAGTAAGGGAGAGTTGATTTTTCCACCCTTGACCCAAGGTGGCAGCCAGATTTCCTTCACCGAATAGACGCACTTGTACGTCCTTCTAGATGGCCGAATAATAGTGGTCCATAGAAGAGGAAAATGTATCTACTGATTTCTTCTAGACTCCTGAAAATTTTGGGCTCATTTGGAGTTGTGGATTCCGAGATATTATCATATTAGTAGGATATTTTTCTGGGCCTCAGAATTTGGCCCAGAATTTTATCTCTAACTTGGGCCGCCTAAATGGACACCATGGAGGCCGAATTATCATTGGATCATGAATATTGATTTTTTACTATAAATTTATTCTATAATACCACGAAATTTGGGATTAATTGGGCCTTTATGTTGGGCCCCACAGTCTCATCAGTGGGCTAGTGTCCAATCTTCCTTCTCCAGAATTGCTTCCTCTCATTGCCAAATATCTCCATCATCCTCCATTAATTCTCCATTGATCCCTGAATCAAACATGTTCATATTTAAGTTTAGATAAATTTAAAAAAATATTAAATTAAAATATGTATAATTATATTACTTAAAATCAGATGAATCATTGGGTACTTTAAATGATGTTCAAAAATGTACCACATAATAGTGCATTTTAAGAAGGTATTACAATCATAATGTGAAATGATGTTCAAAGTGTAAAATGCACTAAAATGGTGTTTATGAATAATAAAGCACATGAATATGATATATATTAAAAATTAATATTAGCCTCATTTAGTGGCTAATAACACCCCCCAACTTGATTTTTGCTAGTCCCGAGAAAAATATATCTCAACAATATGAAATTCGAATTCCCTTTTCCAAAAACATTTTAATACACAATGATCACCAAAACCCTTATACCAAAAAAATCATGAAACCCATAAAAATATTTTAATACAAGATAGTTTCATAAGAAGATCCCAATCCCAATCCCATTTCTTTGTTCAAATTCATTGACATATTTCATCCAATATCAATTAAGTATGAGGATGTGTTGTGCATCACAATAGACATGGGGGTTCATCTTTATTCAAGGGGGAAATTACGGAAGCGCTAGGTGGAATTACATTTCAATATTAAGATGAGTATTCATTTTTTTTTGTATAATTTTTTTTTGTTTTTTTTTTTTGTTTTTGCAATTTTTCCATGGTAATTGAAGTTTCACTCAAAAAATTCAACCCCTGTAGCGAGACTTTGTCAATGACTCCCAGGCTCAAAGACTTTAGGGCACCAAGTGAAGCCCACATACTCAGGCATCATCTCGAGTTAACTCAGTCAAAAACAAAATCAAATTACCAAAAATAGAGATAAAATTACTAACTCTGGGCCAGACAACTATAGAGTCATGATCCCCAAGTGTCGAAAGCCACGCATTAGGTCATTTCATTGCTCTACGTGCAATTTTTTTTTAATTTTTTTTTTGAATACTCATATTAAACTAAAATGATCACCAAACCTATGCTATTTATTTAGGGGACCCCGTGAACTCAAACTAATACCCCACTATCCAAAGGACGTGCATTGTGATCTTTTTTTTATTTGGATGAAAATATAAACAATGAAATATCACATTGGACAGCCACACTTTCCAAAATCAATGCTCATGAAATTATACAAGGATTAAAATCAGAATCAGGGTATTCTAAATTATTTGATATTCAGTTTCAAAGTGTGCAATGTGTATTACCATGTTTAAAGTTAAAGGAATTTTTCCTTCCATTTTCACAAAAAAAATATTCAAATCATTTATCATTTTTTTGACACAAAAGCATTTTTTATTTTATCTCCCCCCCCCAACTTAAAATAACATTGTCCCCAGTGTTTAAAGAAAAGAAAATTTAGAAGGGGTAGAGGTAGATAATGGAAGTTCAAAAAGGAAATTGAAAATGAGGGTCATGGAATGAAGTCACCTGGTGGTTGAAGTTTGAAGTTCTTGCTGCTCCAATTTAGTCCTTTGATATCCATGTCGCTTGCAGAGTTCCCTAGTGGAAAAAGGAAAACAAACAAACAAAACAAAAGAGTGTATATATATATATAAGCAAAATATAAGTATATATATAAAATAAAATAAACCGATGATACATTGTCTTATTTTTAAATTTCTGGGTAATGTATTACTCAAGGATCACACCACGTGACACGGATGAATATGGTGCTCCCCTTTCATACCCATCCATACTCATAATAGAAGAACAGGTCAATAGTCTATTTTTTTTAAATATAAAAATGATTAATTAAAATATAAATTTTATTAAAACAATAAAATGATAGGAAACTTTAAAACCATGGGTTGCCTCCCATGGAGCGCTTTTTTTAACGTCGTTAGCTCGACTTGAACCATAAATCTATAAATTTTTTCATGGTTCATAGGTTGGCTCAGTTAACTCAACCTATATTTCCTGTTTATTGAATGATTCAATGAACGGTTTTAACCTTTGACCATTGACCTTGAAAATGTAACCACTTGTGGGATCTTGAATCTCTACTGCCCCATGGGGGAATACATGATGCACTATGAAAGTTCCTGACCATCTAGACCTTAACTTTCCCGGGTGTAAATGAAGTTTTAAACTATATAAGAGCACAAGTTTTCCCAGTTCAAAATTTTTGACCTTGATATTCCTAGATTGGTAGGCTTGAACTCTAGCTTTATTGATCCTTGAATTTTCATAAGCCTCCATCCTTAGTTCCTCCAGTTCATTGAGATCTAATTTCCTTTTTGTTCCGGCCAATGAGAGGTCATAATCCATTTTCTTAATTGCCCAAAAGGCCTTATGATCAATTTCAACAGGTAAATGGCATGCTTTTCCATAAACCAACCTATATGGGGACATTCCTAGAATGGTTTTATATGCGGTTTGATAGGCTCAAAGAGCATCTAAGAGTTTCTCATACCAATCTTTCCTAGAGGGGTTGACAGTTTTTTCAAGAATTTGCTTAATCTCCCTATTCGCTAACTCATCTTGACCATTAGTTTGAGTATGGTATGCAGTGGACACTTTATGAGAAATACCATAATTAGACATGACTAAAGAGAATGGGCAGTTGTAGAAATGGGTTCCTCGATCACTGATTATAGCCCTAGGAATTCCAAATCGAGAAAATATGTTCTCTTTTAGAAATATAATCACAACTTGATGATCGTTGGACTTAGTGGTAATGGCCTCAACCCATTTTGAGACATAATCAACAGCTAAGAGTATTTATAGGTATCCCCTAGATTTTGGGAAGGGACTCATGAACTCAATTCCCCAGCAGTCAAAGATTTCAACCACTAAGATGGGAGTGAGTGGCATTTGATTCCTTTTTCTGATGAACCCTACTTGTTGACACCTAGGACAGCTTTGAAAAAAGGTGTAGGAGTCCCATGAGAGGGTGGTCTAGAAGAGACCACATTGAAGAATCTTAGAAGATGTTTTCCTAGAGGAAAAGTGACCTCCACATGCCTCACTATGACAAAATTTAAGGATGGACTCTTGTTCAGATTCTGGGACACACCTCCTAATGACTTGGTCAGGGAAAAACTTATAGAGGTATGGATCATCAAACACATAGTGTCTAACATCAGAAAGGAATTTCCTTCGAGCTTGAGTCCCTAAGAATTTTGGAATGACTCCTGTAACTAAGAAATTGGTTATGTCAGTATACCAAGGGAAGTCACTCACAGAGTATAGGTGTTCATCAGGAAACGAATCAGACACAGAAAGGTGATTTGAGTTGTCCTTGAACTCCATCCTATAGAGGTGATCAGCTACAACATTTTCAACTCCCTTTTTATCCTTGATTGTGAGGTCAAATTCTTGTAAGAGAAGAACCCACCTAATCAGTCTAGCCTTAGCATCTTGTTTTTGGAAGAGGTATTTTAGTGTAGAATGGTCAGTGAACACATTGATGGGGGATCCTTAGAGGTAGGACCTAAACTTCTCTAAGGCAAACACAATAGCAAGTAACTCCTTTTCAGCGGTGGTGTAGTTGATTTGGTCATCATTTAAGGATTTTCTTGCATAAGAAATGACATAAGGATTTTTATCACAATGTTGTCCTAACACAGCTCCTACAGCAAATTCACTGGCATCACACATAAGTTCGAAAGGAAGGTTCCAATTTGGAGATTTCATGATGGGGGGAGAGGTGAGAGAGGATTTGAGGGTTGAGAATGAACCCTCATAGCTTTCTGTCCAAACAAATGAAGCATCTTTTACTAGGAGAGCACAAAGGGGACGAGAGATTGAACTAAAGTCCTTGATGAATCTTCTATAGAAACCATCATGTCCTAAGAAAGACCTCACTTCCTTGACAGTTTTGGGTGATGGAAGGTGATGAATGATGTAAACCTTGGCTTTATCAACTTCAATCCCCCTAACAGAGACTAGATGGCCTAAAACTAGTCCCTCTTTAACCATAAAATGGAAATTTCCCAGTTTAGAACTAGATTCTTTTCTTCACATCTTGACAAGACTCTCTCTACATTCCTCAAACATCCCTCAAATGTATCCCCAAACACAGAGAAGTCATCCATGAAGACCTCTAGAAAATCCCATACCATGTCTGAGAAGATTCCCATCATGCACCATTGGAAGGTTCCAGGGGCATTGCATAACCAGAAGGGCATGCTTTTGAAAGAAAAGGTTCCAAATGGACATGTGAATGTAGTCTTTCCTTGATCCTATGGGCAGTCCTCAATTTTATTATACCCTGAGTACCCATCTAAGAAATAGTAGAATGCATGATCTGCCACTCTCTCAAGGACTTGGTCAATGAATGGTAAGGGGAAATGGTCCTTCTTGGTGAATGAGTTTAGCTTCCTATAGTCAATGCAGACCCTCCATCCACTACTCACCCTTGTTGGAAGAATCTCTCCATCCTCATTGGTTATCACTGTGATTCCAACCTTTTTTGGAACCACTTGGATTGGGCTCACCCATTCAATCTCAGCTGTGGGATATATGATACTAGCTTTTAGCAATTTCAGGAGTTCTTTTCTTAATACCTCCATGAGATTAGGATTGAGTCGCCGTTGAGGTTGACGACATGGATTTGAATCAGATTCTAGAACAATCCTATGAGTCCCAATAAGTGGTTTAATCCCAGGAATATCATAAAGGGTCCAACCAATGGATTTCTTATGCTTCCTAAGGACATCTAGAAGCATCCTTTCATTATTGGCTTCAAGAGAAGAATAAATGACTATAGGATGTGTTTTATTGTCCCCTAGGAAAGCATACTTGAGTGTAGTGGGAGGTTCCTTCAATTCAAGATAAGGTTGGTTCGTAATTTCAACAGAATATTGGGACATTGGATCAAGTTCAATTTCTTTTTTTAGAGTTTCAGATAGGATTGATTCCCCACATGTAGAATTTTCATCTACTAGATTGGCTTAATCAGATTTAGGGAAGGAATTTGGATTGGTCTCCATGAAAGTGGTTTCTTGAAAGGTTTCACTGATTGTTGTACCTAATACTTCATCATAAGAGCAATTTGAAAATGATTCAAGCCAAGGAGATAAACTTCCTTCATATGAACAAAGGAAATCAATCTCATCCTGAATTAAACCTTCATCAAATATTCCTTGATGTTCCATGGATTCATTATCAATTCTTCCTATCATGTTTACTTCAGGAATGTCCTCATCATCCCCTATTTGTGAGCTTTCATTATAGATGTTCAAGTCAAGACTCATGTTCCCAAAGGTGATGGTCATGTTCCCATTTTGAACTTGGATAATAGAGTTGATTGTTGCAAGGAAAGGATGACCAAGGATGATTGGGGTTTGTTCCTTATTTCCTAAGTTTGGATGGTTTTCAAGGACAATGAAATCAGTAGGTTAGATGAAGTTTTCAACCTTTACCAGAACGTCCTCCAAAATCCCCTTTGGAACCCTAATGCTACGATCAGAAAACTGAAGTGTGACAGATGTGGGTTGGAGTTCTTCTAGGCCTAACTGGCAGTACACATCATATGGGATGAGATTGACACTATCACCTAGGTCACACAAGGCCTTGACAACTTTTCTCTCTCCTATTTCAACATTGATGTAAGGGCAACCCTAGTCTTTCAACTTAGGAGGAATGATCCCTTGAATGGTGGTACTCACATTAGAAGCCAAAAGGACTTGGTTTTTATGCGAAAATTTTCTTTTAAAAGTGCAAAAGTACTTAAGGTACTTTGATTAGGAAGGTATGGTTTGGATTACATCGATAAGGGGTATGTTCAACTTTACTTGTGAAAATATTTCTCTCAATGTTTCACAAAGTTCAGGCTTGGTTTTCCCCCTCATGCGTTGAGGAAATGGTGCAGGTTGTGGGGTTGTTTGTTGAAGAGTTTTTTCCTTGACAATGTTATCAGTTTCCTCAGTTTGATCTTGTGGTTCATTTGAATTTTCATCCAAGTTTGAATCTTCAGGTGGGTTCTGAATTAGTTGTTCAGGTTTCTTAATTGATTTCCCACTTCTTAAAACAGTCACATCCTTTAGTTGTTCATGAGTTGTTTGAGCACAACTTGACTCTCCCCTTGAAGTTGAGGATGGCACCGCCTGATTAGGCATGGGTGACTTTCCAGTTTTGATGGTTTGAAGTTCTTTTTTTAGGGAAGATACCTCCGAGTTCATCCTCTCCATTTGTTTTCATAGTTGTTATAGTAGGCTTTTTGGAACAGTTTGGGTTGGTTCTTGAGAAGATTGGTTTATCTCGGGGGGATATTTTGGAAGTGGGATGGTTTGTTGAAAATGGACCGGTGGCTGCTGGTATTGGATAGGTTGGGTTTGGAACTGGTTATGGGATTGGTAGTTCTGATGGGGGTAAGGATTTTGTCCTTGTGGTTGGATAGGTTGTTGGTTATCTTTCCAGTGGAATCCCGGGTGGATGTTATACCTTGGGTTGAAGGTGTTTTGGTATTAAGGCTTTTGAAAGTTCAAATCATTTACTTCTTCTGGGGGTCCTCCTAAGAGAACATCTTTGATGGATGGAATGGTTGGGCAGTTTTCTGTCTTATGGTCATGTTTGTCACAAATTGTGCAAATAGGGTCAACAGTTTGGATTTCATGGAATTTCCTAAGGTCTATCTCTTCAACCTTCCTAGAGAGTGCTGCGAGTTTATCCCTAAGGCTTTCTTCTTCTCTAATTGTATAAATTCCAGTATTTCTTTGTGGATTTTCATAATAAGGTGAATTTCCCCATGTTTGGTTTTGTTCAGAAAGGATTTCTAGATACTTGTAAGCATCATTTGGGGCTTTGTTTTTAAATGTTCCATTACACATCATGTCAATGAATTGTTTGTTCCCTGGACCCAACCCTTCATAGAAAATTCTCACTTGTTCAGGAATAGAAAAACCATGGTGTGGAACCATGTTTAGAGTGTCTTTGAACCTTTCCCATGTTTCATAGAATGACTCTCCCTCTTTTTCAAAAAAGTTTTGGATACTCTTTTTAAGTGCAATTGTTTTGTGGTGGGGAAAGTATTTTTTGTAGAATTCTATTTATAGTTGGTCCCAAGAGTTGATGGATGATGGTCTCAAATTGTTTAGCCAATTTTTAGATCGATCCTTTAAATAAAAAGGAAATAGCCTCATCTTAGCTGATTCTAGTTGATGTGGGGGACACATGGTTTCTACAATGTCATTGAACTCCTTAATGTGTAGGTATGGCATCTCGAACTCCATTCCATGGAATGTGGGAAGGTGGTTTAGGACATGAGGTCTAAAGATATAGTTGGAATCTCCTAGGGAATTGTGTCTAATTAATGAGGGGGAATTGGTCCAGGAAGGTGTGAGGTAGTCATTCATAGTTTGATCAATTTCATTCCCCAAGTTTGGGGCTGCCTCATTTGGGTTTCCATTTTGGTTCCCATCTGGGTTTATGAGTTGGTTTCATTGAAGACCTTCCATTGAAATGGGCTCAATTTTTTACTCAGGGGGTGTTAGGAAGATTAGTATCTAATGTAAAGAGTTCCCTTGGTGTACTTGACTCCCCAACCCTAGTACTATCCACCCTAACTAGACGGTTTGATTGATCGCGGGTGTAGGTGGACATGAGCCAGAAGAAAAAAAAGAGAAAGGGACAAGATAAGAGAATTTGGATGAGAAAAGAAGAAATGGGGGAGAATAGAATGGGTGTTTAGATGACTTAATTGGTTCCCCGGCAACGGTGCCAAAATTTGATTCTCTCTCAAATTTACCCAAGAGAATAAGGTAAGATGGTCCTTGTAGTTTAGCTTGGGTTGTCGAATCCTCAGAGACCTAAGAAGTAACCTATAGACACGTAAATTCTATGGAATATTTTTGGATATGAAGTGGCTAACTTGGGTTGATTTTATATGGGTTTAAAGTAACTCTAAGAGACTTAAGTGAATTCAATTTAAAAGAATGAGTTGATCCTAGGTTATCGCTTGGGGTGGATTGGACGAATTTCCTTTTTAATGATTTCAATTTCTTATATTTGAGATGGGTTCATTTAAGGAGATAAAACAACATCATCACTTACTGGTTTAATGTCTAAACCCATTAATACTAATCACCTATACACTTGAAGGATCAAAGTTTTGAGCACTTCAAGGTAAAGGTTCGTATTAGCACTTGAAGTGTGTGGCCTTAAATTCAACAAGGACGATGGTGTTTAAAAATCATCAAATAAAAATCTCAATTAAAGAAGTGATTATACATTAATGAGGTGATAAATAAAATCCAATCCAGTCCCTTGATACTCACTTGGATCAACCCATAAGTGGGTTAGCCCTTCATTGATCCCATGGTTTCAATGGAAGTGGAAATTAGACTCATGAGGGATGAAATGGAGAAGTAAACAAAACAACAAAAATAAAATGATCACTCCACCGTTGTGTGAATAATTTCACAAGGTTTGGTGTGAATAAATTCACACCTTGATCCAATGGTATCAATGTTATATTAATAAAAACATAATAAGAGTAGAATAAGAACTTTTATTAAGAAACTAAAGTGAATTGAACAACTTACATGTGAAAGAAAAATTTGAGACAACAAAATTGTAGCATAACATTACAATTGAACAAAGCATCCCCCCATCTTAAATCCTCCAACACTACTGCCTTAAATAGGAATTTTTGAGCCCTTGGGTCGATCCTCCAACAGTCCAAGTTTCCTCAATTAGTTTTGGTAGGCCATAGGTGGGTGTAAAGTAAGGGAGAGTATTTTTTCCACCCTTGACCCGAGGTGGAAGCCATATTTCCTTCACCAAACAGACGCGCTTGTAAGTCCTTCTAGATGAAAGAATCAGAGTGGGTCATAGCAAAAGAAAATGGAGCTCCAGATTTCTTATATCCTCCTGTAAAATTTTGGCTCATTTGGAGTTGTTAATTCCGAGATATGGTCATATTAGTGGGATGTTTTTCTGGGCCGCAGAATCTGGCCCAGAATTTTATCTCTAAATTGGGCCGCCTAAATGGACACCATGGAGGCCTAATTAGTATTGGATACTGAAGAGTGATTTATTTCTATACATTTATTCTATCATCCCAAAAACATTGGGATTAA
Organism: Viscum album; assembly: GCA_963277665.1. Classification (NCBI taxonomy): domain Eukaryota; kingdom Viridiplantae; phylum Streptophyta; class Magnoliopsida; order Santalales; family Viscaceae; genus Viscum; species Viscum album. The sequence continues at coordinate 1,589,116,825 of OY728161.1, read as the reverse complement.
TTGGGCCTTTATTTTGGTCCCCACAGTCTCATCAGTGGGATGGTGTCCAATCTTCCTTCTCCATAATTGCTTCCTTTCATTGCCAAATATCTCTATCATCCTCCATGAATTCTCCATTGATCCCTAAATAAAACATGTTCATATTTAAGTGTAGATAAATTTAAAAAAATATAAAATTAAAATATGTATAATTATATTCCTTAAAATCAGATGAATCATTGGGTACTTTAAATGATGTTCAAAAATGTACAACATAATAGTGCATTTTAAGAAGGTATTACAATCATAATGTGAAATGATGTTCAAAGTGTAAAATGCACTAAAATGGTGTTTATGAATAATAAAGCACATGAATATTATATATATTAACAATTAATATTAGCCTTATTTAGTGGCTAATCAGATACATGCTCTAAAATAGATAAAGGGTAATATTATCCTTGATGCATCGACCTCAGAGATGTTTAAGTTCAAAGATCACCAGAGGAAAGCATATAAGGTCCCTGTTTACTCAGTGCAAGGACAAGGTATTTATCATATTCCTTCTACCTCAATAAATCATATTTAAGGTAGGGGAGAAACTGATAAAAATAAGGCTGACACTCATGTTGAGATAAGTGTTTCTGGATAACCCCCATCACTGTAGGTTTCGGGTGTTCACACTTTCCTTCCTGGTGACTTTTCACCTGAAACCCTACACATGAATGTGAATACATCTCCTATACAGATAGAATCTATGTTTCCTGAACCCACTATAGGATTATCTAATGATTATAGAATTTTTCAGCAGCCAGATAAGTCCCATAGCAGAGATGAAAAGCCTTACTCTAGGAAGACCTCTTCTATGCTTACTTTGGGTAACAATAAGGAATAGGTGGCACAGGAAAAACCTGAATCCTTCCATCCAAAGGAAGGAATGATATCCATGCAGAACATCTCATCTTCTCTTGAGAAGGTACATTGTAATGTTATCATTTCTAACCCCTTTGATCTTGTCACTTCCAATAATAAATAAGTTTGATCAAGGAATGATGATCCCTTTGTGTCTATCACTACCCCCATTGCTACGGAAGGGCATTTGGATAATGAAGGTGGTGCGTGGACGCAAGAAAAGACTAGGAGGAAGGGTCGTCATCCTCATGGAAAATGTGGGTGTCTGTCTTACCATAGTATGAGTACCCACAATAGAACAGGGTAATCTTTCTTGTTCTATTTTATGATGTTCCTCTTGGTTCTGATTTGTACTCTCCACAGAACACTTTATTTCGATTCAATAAAGAGGACATTATGCCACGATCTTTTAAAAAATAAAGGCTATCATTGTGGGTATAGTACCATATTAGATTGGGTTTACTTTCTATTCTCGCAAACATAGTCGATTAGGTCCTTTAGTGATTTGGTGTACTCCCTAATACATTTTTATTCAAGGTGGATAGAGTACCATATTTTTTTGGGTTCCCTCTACATTAATTTTCATATTATCTCACGAGATATCAAATTTTACTCAATTCATTGTGGGATATATAATTATTTTTCCAACCATCACATAATAAAAACCATACTTATGTGTGACACAAGATCATGAATAAATAAATAATTTCATATTAGAATGACCCATGGAAAATAAAGAGGTTTCAAAAAAAATTTGCATAACATAATCATAATCCATCCAAAGAGATAACATAGATAGTATAATTATATAATATATATAATGAAGGATAATATTCATTAAAGTATTATGACATAAATAAAAAATAATTTTATTAATTATTTAAAAATATTATTTTAAAAACTAGGGAAAACATATTTTTCATCTTGTCTATTTTTAAAAGTAAATACTAGCATAAAATTTTAAATATGATTTTATTTTGAAATCCAATGAAAAATTATAAATTAATTTAAATGATAAATAAATTAAAACAACATGGTAAAATATTTTCATGTCATATACATTTAAGAAAAAAATATTTTTAAACAATTATAATGAATGTCAAAAGTGAGTCATATATAAAACACTTGAAAATATTAATTATAATAACATGTAAAAAAATTTAGAGGGAATAGAAATTATAGTATCAATTATTTATGTATATAATAAAACTTTTTTATTTTTTTTAAGAAAATAGATAGAGAGGAAAAATAATCTAAACCAATAAGAAGATATAAGGCTGAATTTTATTAAAAAAATATTTGATCCTTTTGAGTACTAAATATGGGTAAATAAATTGAATAAATAAAAAAACAAAGTAAAAGTAATATTGGAAAAAATATATGGGGTTTGAGAGGGATAGATCGTACAATTTATCTAATGAAGATATATGCATGAACCATTATGATTAAAAATAACATTTCAACATAAAACTTTACATCATTGGTAAACATTAAATTAAAATATCATGAAAGATATAAACAAATATTTATTATTAAATATACATAATATTATTGAAATATATCATTAAATAATTTTATATAAATTATATACACCACAAAAAATAATGAATGTGGTGAATATAGAACATATCTCAACAAAGGGAAATTGATATGAGCAAACCCTTACCTTTTTTATGAACTTTATTTGTACATTATCTAACATCCTGAAGAATCAATTTACATTTATTATAAATATAATAATTAAAAATATTCATGCTTATCATATAAAATATAGTTCATTCATAATTTCTAATCATCCATTTATTATAATTCTCCACTGAAATTAATATTTTGGGCATTGACTCTTTCATTTTTCATTCTTTTTCTTGTTTATCAATACCATTACTTGCACCTGGTTCATTGTTTAATGATATATAGAATCATAATAATTTCTTAAATATCATATTTATCCATTATATACACTTTTATAAACATACATGTAAGGTGGTGATGGAAAATGAGTTATATCATTTTGTGGTGGAAGTATTCTAATCGTATGCATGAGTGATGAATTAATTTTTAAATGGTGAGAAATAAAAGAATTTAAATAATAATTTATGTTTAAAGAATCTTAATTATATCATAATTATAATATATATTAATTAAATCAATAAATATAACCATCCATGTGAGGTATTGATGAAAAATGAAACATTTTACTTCATGGAGACGGTAGTCCTTATGTACACAAGAGAAAATCATTTATTTTCCATTGAATAAAACAGAGATAGAAAATTTTTATAACATTAAAATAAAAATTCAATTATAATAATTATACTTATTTCATTTTATTAATATTATTATAGATTATTTTTAGGATTTGAAATAAAGAAGAAACATAAAATAGACCGATAAAGATAATTACCTCTTCTTTGAGTATCTCTTTTTGTCTTACACCTTAATCCCTAATAAGATTGTATTTCAAAGATATCATGACCTCTAGAATGTGGGTAAAAATGTTGTAAAGTGATTTGGGTGGGGGGTTTTGAACTATAGTTCTAAATAGTTATGAATAAGTGATAAGAGGAGGTTCTATTCTATAAGTGAGGGGAGTGGCACCCTTGTAAATATCCAATGTTCTAAAATAATTTAAATTAATTTCATGGTAATGTGGAAAAAAATAAAAAATATTAAAATATATTATTTTTTAGGGTGGAAATCCACTCAACTGACCATATTTATAAAAAAAATTTGTGGTAATTAAATCCTTATCTATTATTTTAACCCTATCGTTAACACTTTTAGCACTTACTGGGTGGACAAAATTTTTACTATGATAACTATTAATTATGGATAAAATTAATTAAAACTTATTACTTAATATTAATTATTATAATTCCAAATATGGAATAAAATTTTCAATATTTAATTGGTATAGTTGGAGAAAATTAATTATAATATTCATGCACAAAACAAGCAAGAAACCATTTTTTGTGAAAAAGTATGTTTAAGCATAAAAAATTATTTATTCTCATTATATTTCTAGTTAAAGTTATTATAATAATTTTACATTATTTAATTGAATATTTTATCAAAAAATTATTAAAAATATTCATAAATTTTGATTAATTTTATTTATTAAAATAAAAACAAATCATAGGTATAAAAATTGTTTCTGAAAAATATATGTTTTTACCTTCAAATTATTTTATATTCATTTATAACCATTTGAAAATAAATTTATAAATGATAATTAACTTTTTCTATATGTGTAAATATATCTTTTATATATATTTAATGTTCAAAATAAATGAAATTATATTTTTATTAAACTTAAACATATATTTTTTTCTTAGATATGTTGTTAATCATAGTATCATAAAATATAGCAGGGGGTTGTGGAACCAATAAGGAAATTGTGGATAAATGAAAAGATACCCATTAATATCTTTATACATCATTTACTTTAATTGGGATATATTCAAAATATTTCAAATCTGGTGGCTAGAGTAATATAATATGGGAGCAAGGGCTAAGCATAGGCTAGAGTTGTATAATCATTGATGATCTTGTTCAATTTTGGTATTATCTTGGAAGGAAGGAGAATTGAAAATACATTTTATAGATAATGATGAAGAATGCCATGGAATTATTCCTATCTGTAATAATTCTAACCTATAGGATGTTTAGTGGAAAAATATGATCATTTGAGATTGAAAGGAAGTAACTCCGTGTAAAATTATGAAGAAAATATGTCAAATGAAGATTTCATGAAGGCCTGAGTAATCATGAAATATGAATTGATAAATGATCACATGATGGTGTTAGTTATATCATATATAGTTTAATCAATCATGAAACGTTTTCATGTAAATCATATAAGGATAGATATGATGTAAATTACTGAGGAATTTTTTGGTATCCAAATCCTAAGATCATAGAGTTATGCAATGGAGGATATCTATAATGAGTCACAAGAACCACATATAAAGTAAGAAACATGATTCCATAAGTCAGAGTGGTCTCAAAACCCATGGAAACCAGAGTCAAGTGATCATAAGGTAGAATGGATGGGGGAAAATGTATTCATGACATGGTGGAATGTATGGTTAACCCTTTTTTTGAGTTAAGATGGTATATTTTTTCCCATAAATACTACATTTTTCACATTAATATTGGAATTTATTGGGGATTAAATTAAATTTTAATAATGGTGCATTGAGATTTTTTTCAAGAAGGAAATGGGATCCATATAAAATCCTTTCTGAATATATTTCACATATTTGGTCTCATTGTGGGAGTGTGTATAATGAAGATAAACATAAGGATTCATGTGGTGGAGTTTGGTATAAGGACATATGAAAAAGGAGTAATGAAAAGTTAGATGCATAGTAAGGCTTAAGAGAATTAGATCAAGTGGATCAATCACCCAAAATAGGATACATGATTATGATCATGAATTGGGATTATGTGCATAGGGTTACATGATCTATGTTACTTGATCTATGTTCTATAGTAAATAATTTTTCCAAGATAATTTATTAAAATTATCCAAAGGTTTTTTATAAAGGTATTATAGTGATCAGGGAGTGCATTTTAGAATCTTAACTATATTTTATCTAGTGTAAAAGGTGTCATTTCAAGAAGAATATGAGTGTCGCATCTTGTTATTGAATAGGAGGAAATAAATAGGATAATTTCAATGAAAATTTATCCTCTTTAACAAGAAAAGTGTTGTTATGATAATATTGTGTAAGAAAAATACATAACTCTGATTCAGGAATCAATCTCATCAATAATATAATAATCATAAGAACACCATATAAATAAGAGGAAATAAGAATCAAATCATGATTTATGATGAAAGAAGTGTCTCATGTTGAATAGAGATAGACCATCATCTTCCTTATTTGTTAAAGATAACTAAATTTTGATAAAATGTGTAAGATCCATCCCTAATTTAGTGTGTGAAATTGAAGAAGAGTTAGTACACCTTGGGTAAATATTTTGTGAACATGTAGCAATCCTATCATGGAGTGACATTGACTGAAACATTGTATCCATAAAACTAAAAAATATTAGTGAATTATATAAAGTCTATACATTATTAGTGTCTAATCCATGTATTTATCCCTTTGTGATAAACCATGTAAAATATTTTTATTCCATAAATGCTTTAATTTCATACAAAAATATATTTCTTTTAGTCACTTTTCTTTAAAGAGTAATAGATTTATCATAGATCTTACCAATATGTGAACATTATCTTTAAAGAAAGATAATTGTATTAAAAAATGTTTAATTTTACCATAAACCTTGTAGAGACCTAAACTTATCATGAATAAATATTACATTTTAATAGAAAATATTCATTACATAACATAATGATCCACACCATAATTGTTTTAGTATAGTTCCATTGGAAACATAAACACATAAAAAACTGGTCCATAAGAGATCTATTTCATCTCCCACTATGTTATTCAAAATTATAACCTCTCTTAGACATATCATACGTAATACCATTATTCATATCCTGGGGAAATGAAACATAATAAAGTGTGATCTTAGATTCTCAGTAAGAGTAAACTAAGGATATGTCAATAGAACATGAGTATATGGGTATTATAACATGATAATAATATATGAAAACCATACCCTACAAATCATAGATCATAAACATGAGTGATGGAATAAATCTTGGTATTTTATAATACAGGATTATAATGGAATCAAAGAACATGATTCATGAGAGCATAACATAAGAATAAGACATATATTTATGTTATATACATAATCATATAAAATTGTAAGAACACTGATCTTCTTTACAGGTATGTTTTCTATTTTCTGGTGGTTTTAAGAAAAATAATAATTTCTAGAAATTTCTTAAGTACACGTCGTGTACTTTATGAGTACATGTCGTGTACTCAGTTACCGTGGGTAGCCGTGGGTAGCCGTGTGCTAGTCGTGTAACGGTAGTGCACACGGCCGTGTATGGTGACCTGAAGACCGCCTAATACAGGGGTCGGTAAGGGAAAGTACACACCATGTACTTATAAATTACATGCCGTGTACTTTATTTTTTTCATTAAATGGACTGGGGTCGTTTCTAATGGACAAAACGCTCTCCTTCTCGAACTGTTTCATCCAGGAGTGTCGTACGGCTATCGATCTTTCCCCGATCCCCTGATTGAGCATCTATTCTCCAAATCAACTATTTTCGATTGTGTTGGGGTCACCTTGGTAAGATCTTCCTTCTTCAAGAGCTTCATTTCCTAATTCTTACTCTTTCCCAAGTTATCCTCAGTTGAATGTTTTAGACTTTTTTTTAGATCTATAGAGTTCTATAGAAATTCAAGGCCTGGGAATCAAGTATAATGATCTCCCAATGCCTAGGTAGGTGGTTTGTGCCTTTCCATATATAGTCTTTGAGTATTATGTGAAAAAGTGCCCAATACCCTTGAACGGGGTATTGTTTGTTTACGGTTTTAGCTCTGCTAATTGCCTTCTATGCTTGTATGCTTGAATAAAGGTTAATTGAATGTGAATAGGGTCAATTTTTGTGCTTTGGAAGTGTTTGACCATGTATGTTTTATTTATGACTGTTTGGTCATGATTATCCTGTTAGGATGCCTTGTTTTTTCCATGCCTAGTATTGTAGGATGGTGTAATTATTTATCTGACATGATTTTATGTTATATACTATTATCTAAGTAGTTCATGAGGTTTAATTTTTCTGCTATGCATTTCTATGCTCTATTGACTTACACAGGGCTGTGGGAACCTGGTGTAGTAGACTGTAGGGAGAATGGACGTGAGGGCTTCTCTAGAGGGTCTATTTTACTATTACGATGAGAGACCATAGGGGGAATTGACGAAAGTGCTTCCTCAAAGTGTCTGTAGTTCCTCAATGCGGGCCACAGGGGGAATGAGATTTAAGTTTTTTCCGAGAGTGCCTTTTAGTTACCGATATGAGACTATAGGGGGAATTGATGGTGAGTGCTTCCTCAGAGAGTCTATGCTTAAGCTAAATGAGATGGGTTAGACTGTGTGTACTTCCTAGAGAGATTATTATTCTTGTTTAGTTAAACCATATGGGTTAGGCTAAGATTACTTCCTAGAGGGTTACCTACTTTGATTAGCTGCTTACTTGATACATGATTTTGAATGCACTGAAACTGTAGGAATGTTTTATTTTGAGTACTTTATTTTTTACTACTTCTTTTTACTTATTGTCTGCCATATATATTCACTGACTGTTATGCACAGATATTATGGTGGTTGCTTACTGGGATTAGTCTCACACCCTATTTGGGTCATGCTTTTGCACCCAAATAGATTATATTGTTGCAGGTATAGATAAGGGAAAGTGCCCTTATACTTTAGTTACTTGACTACTTTAGAGATGGAGAGCATGGGACCAAGATGAGACTTGTGATGCTAAGGATTTGTTTATCTGTTTTATTTTGTACTTGGTTTAGTACTATATTTCAGCATTGTGATGTGTTTGGCTGCTTTCCTAGACATATGTATCATGCATCATCATTTTTATATATGTGCTCCAGTTGTTTCTTACTTTCAGTCTTCCCCTATTTACTGGTGTATGGTATGTTTACTTATTCCTCTATTCTATATATGTTTTAATTATATTGTGTTACTCTGCCAATGAGGGCATTATTTCCCTGCTATCACACCCAAGACCCTCGCTGCTAGTTGGCAACCTCTGGCATTTGGGTAAATTCGCTTGAGGCCATGTGACCAACCGAGTACGGGGCGCCTCTGGGTGGCTTCCAGAACCGAGATGTTACAAAAATATTATGTTAAGACTACCCACCAATCCATTCATAACATCTTAGGAATAGGATAACCACTCATATACCTACTTTAGGCTTCAGATAACCTCTCTTGTGCCATCTTTCGGTCTTGAAATAACCACATGTGTACCTTCTTTTAGGATTGGTATAACCTTCCTTGTACCCTCTTTTCATCATGGGACAACCTCTCATTTACCCTCTTTTGTTCTTGGGATAACCTCCTTTGTACCCTCTTTTAGGATTAGGATAACCTCTCATGTACCCTTTGATCTCATATAAAATTAATCATTACCAAATGCATTGGAGTGAGATATAGATACTACCTATAACATAATGAAAATAATATATATATGTGTGTGTGTGTGTGTGTGTTACACAAGATTATAAATAATTAACCATATCATAACCCATGAAAATAAAGGGTTTCATAAACATTTCATTATAGCATATCTTATGGAAAATAAATAGGTTTAATAATCATTTCATCATAGCATAACCTGTGAAAAAGGATGTGAGTTTCATAAGAATTTTATCATGGTGTAATTCATGTATGAGAAATGTGTATCATAAATATCAAGTCATCATAAAAATAAACCATCTATATAAATAATAATAATGGAATTATTGAATCATATCCCTAGTAAATCATAAGTAACATCAAAGGATGTAATCTTATATAAAAAATTATTTTTAAAGAAAAATCACTTAGAACATTTATTTAGGAAAATATTATTTCTTTGAAAATCAATTTCATAAAAAATTAAAATACATAAAATATTTTTGAAATACATTTCTTTTAAAATAAACTTTAAAATTTATAAAAGACGCTTTAAAAGTCATTAAACATTTATTTGGGAAAATATCCATTCCACATTGAAATTTTGTTTTAAATAAAAAAATTAAAATCTATTTAATTTAAAATAAACTTTTAAACTTATAAATAAATCTTTAAAACATTAATTAGTCATGATGTTGGGAAATTTTGTACATATTAAAATGAATATTCTTTTCAATTTTTTGGTAAAATCCGACCGTGCCTTATTTAGAAAATGAAATGAGTATTCCTTTAAAATATATTTATAAAAATTAAAACATAGTAAAAAATATATTTAATATATCATTTTTATAATGATAAAAACATTTTTGAAAAAATAATTATAAAAAAATGGTTTTGGAAGAAAAATCATTTTTGACTGAAGAGAGAAATAAAATTGGATTTTATTAAAAATATTCTTTTGAAATATTATGTACATAAAGAGAGTAAAATAAATGGAAAACAAGTATTATCTTAACATAAATATAGGATAATAAAATACATGTTTTTTTTGTGATATATATCATAATATTTCAAAATTGGAGGCATTATCATGAACAATCCCAATAAACGATAAGATTGTAATGTAAAAACCTTACAACTTTGGCGACATTTAATTGTAATCCCCATGAAATAATATTATTAAATGAAATTTATAATATTATGAGAATAAGTAAATTCATTATATTACGTGTTAAATGGACTATATATAAACCTCATAAAATAAATAAGTAGTGAATATAGCAGGTGTCTCACAGAAGTAAAAAGTGAGACGAAAATTGCTTACATTAAGTCTCAACTTCCTTAATAAATGTTTGAACCACCTGTTTGATAAATATATTCTTATTATAAATATATTAAATAACTATAATCATATTTAACATTAAATATATTATTTATTTGTGACCTTTTATTTCCCATTTATTAACAATTCCTTGTTAAAATCATGTTTCGGGTAAAAAATGCTTTATTTTTCATGTGTCTTTTGATATTGTATTTTCATAACTATTAGTTTGATCATGGTTATATAGTATACATAATTTTAACCATGATATAAATTATTATATATTTATTATATATGTATTTAGATGAATCTATAAATGTTATATATAGAAAATTAAATACATCGTTCATGGAGACAGTAGGTCATACGTACACATGAAAGCTATTTCCATTTTCAAAAAGGATTTAAAAAAATAAAGTTAAATAATATATTACCATTAAATATTTATTTTTATATCATATATATTAAATATATTCATTAAATTTAACATAATTTCCTTCTATGAAAAATTTTTGTGAAAAGAGAATCACAACGTAACGTAAGGCGATACTCTTTTGTACACAAAAATAACATTATCCTATCCCCCAAAAAATGGAAATTAAGAATTTTTATGTGATTTAATAATTAAATAAGAATTATTATATTACATATATCATATATATATTCATTAAATATTTATTTATTCTCATCCATGTAGAATGTAAATGCAACAAAAACATCACATCGGTTCATAAGGTGGTAGTCCTCCATACACATGAGCGATGTTATTGTCTTAAAAAGGTTGGGATATAAGAATATATATGTGTTATTAGTATTAAATAGGAAATATAATTTCATAAATATACTATATAAACATTCAATCCATCATTATATCTATCCGTGAGAGGTGGTGATGGAAAACAAATAACATCAATTTGTGAGGTGGCAGCCCATCATGCACACAAATAATGATTTCATATCCCATTTGATGGAAAAGTAGTAGGAATTAGGTTATTAAATTCACATTATAACATATCCATATATTTAATATTCTAAGATTATTATTTCATCAAGGACTAATAATAATTTATGGTGGTGGAGGAAGAAATAAAATAAAAGTTTCGGTTAGGGAAGTTACCTATTCTTCAGACAACTTCATTTGGTTTACACTAGAAGAAACCATAGGTTATCTTTATAACCAAAAAATTCTTCTAGGATGAGATTTTATAATTAATTAACTTATTTGGGTAGGTCTTTTATGAACCAATCAGTTTTCAATGTATGAATAATAGAGAAGAGTGGGTGACCTTTTATAAGTGAGGTGAGTGTGACACCTATAATTTTTAAAAAGAAAAAGGCGTGCCAACATTTTTTCTCATTACAAAAATACCAAAATCGTATATTATAGATCCTATAATATATTAAGTCTAAATATGTCAATCCAATTGGTTTTGGAAATGTTTTTTGTCAATTTTAACAATTATATTTTTAGTTTAACCCCTTGTAAACACATTTTTACATTAACTGCGGTAAATGATATTTAATTTTTTTACTGTTAATTATGGTAGAAAATTAACTTTAAATTATTAGATAATATATATTATGCTTATTCAAATATGTAATATATTTTTTCTAAATTACATTCACATAATAGGACAAAATTTATGTAAAATTGATCCCACAAACATAATGAGAAAACAGGTTTTCAAAGAGAAAATAATCAACTGTTTAAGAAGTTTTTTTATCAAAATTCTATATTTAATTTATTAAAATGAATAAAATTGGATTAATAGATATATAATTCAAATAATTTTAATTTTAAAACCATTTTACAATAAAAAGGTGCCTTATAAATATGTTAAATGAAAATATATTTTTCAATAGAAATCAGTATTTTCACTATTCATTTGAAAAAATAATCTTATCAGAAAAATAAAAAAGTTCATCATAAGATAATTTTGTCATGATGACTTCAAAAAAAATTATAAAATTAATTTTTAAAAATTTTAACAAAATTAATTTATTATATTTCACAAAAAGAAATAAAAAACATTTTTTAGAAAGTAATATTTTTAAAAACATATAAATACTTTTCTAAAAATTAAGTACTTTTTATCAATATGATTTATTTATATAAAAACATTATAATTATAATTATAATTTATTTTATACTATTTATATCAATATGTTTATCAGTTAGGCTATAAATATTTTTTAAAATAATAATATTAATAATATATTGAGGTTTGTTAAAACTCAATATCGAGTGTAATACAATATTAACTCAATGTTGCATAAAAAGAAAGATAAACTTGGTGTTGTGTGTAATTAAAGATAAACATGGTGTTGTGTGAAATTTCAAATATGAAAAAGTGCTAAATTTATTTGAAAAATATATATTTCAAAAAATCTCATGTTGTTACAACCTCGATTCACCCCTCCCCCTCTCAGGGTGTGTCTGATTGCAACAAGTAGTATCAAAGGGTAAAAGTTCTATCATGGTATAACCTTCCTTCCTAATTCACTATATGAATAATAACTAAACTGGTTCACCACATGACCTAAAACACATTTCCCTATAGGCCAAAGGCTACCGATTAGTAGTGGGGGTCTAGGGTAGTATCATGGGGAGACTATACCCCATTATTAAAGTTCCTAATAATGGGTAAAATAACATTGTATAATTTGTCGTCCATAATTAAATCCAAGTATATAGGATAAATAAAAAACCAAGATAGTAATAATATTTTATGAGGTAGTAGTATAGTTATTCAAGGACAATCTTCCATCAGGTTGATCAAATAAAAAAAATTGTGACTTAAATAAAGAATAAAATAAAAGTGCATGAGGCTTAACCACATATATGGGAATCCATTCAAACCTAGTCTCCAATTCCACTTTAGGTTCTCATCTCGATCATATACGTTATATCTAGTCGTTCAAAACCTATACCTGTGACAAATAAGAGATATGGTTGATTATCCAAGTGTCATGGTCACCTGAGTAGGGTGTGAGTACAACTCAGTAGACCACCAAAAATAGTGACTAAAGTAATAGCTATACTTATAAATAGTTTATTTAGATAAATAATGGATTAATATAAAACAAAAAATTGAGATATTATTTTAACAAACATTTATTTATAGGCCTATTGTCCCTTTTATTCTAAAGTTTCACTTAGGACAACCAAACCTACTTCAAGAAAATCCAATCATATAAGAAATAGATCATATGTTGATACATACATTAATTAAATAATTTTATCTTAATTTATTATTTAATTCATGGTAAGAAAAAAATCAATTTAGTCTACCCAACCCGTGTTTTAGTACTATTAGTTCCCATATCATTTATATGGATCCTCAACCACCATTGCAGATCATCATTCCAATATCATAAACCATATAGAATATTTCAAGTTCCTAGATAATCATTTTAAAACATAAATAATTTATTTATACCATTATTACAATATCCAAAATTATATAAAATTCCACCAGTTTCTAGAGTATCAATCCAACACCAAATCGCATAGTGTTTTTCCAACATCCCAACCATATAGAATAACACTGGTGCATAAAATATTAATCTAGTACCTAAACCATGAATTTATATAGTTACTCCAACATCCTAACCATTAAATAATTTACCAATTTTTTTGGTTCAATATTTTTAACCTTTCAAACATTTATAAAAACATTAATGAATCGTTCCAACTTTCATTAAATACCTTGGTACAATAAGGTCATTAACAGCAAAACATGGCTCAAAATTCCATGCCCCTTCACATTTAAAAAAATAATATTCCAAAAACTTTATGTAAATCCCATATTCATTTAAAATATTTCAAAGTCAACCTAAATATTTTCTTCCCCATTGAATATTAAAACAATTCAAAATATCATCACTTCCATCAAAACCTTTAAATGATCTATTAAGAAATTTTCACCAATGGGGTAATCACATATTCATTACAAATAAACATTTAAAATTCATTTAAAATAAAAAAATTAAATAAAATTTAGGCCAACAACTCATATTTAATCAATATCAATTTTAAATATATTTTTCACTCATTTAAAACGAAAACCGAATCAAAACACAACGCACACTCTTAAAACCATTTCAAAAATAATCATAGGCATTTCAAAAAATATTATCATAAGAAAATATTTATTCTCATGTTGTACCAAGAGGAAATTTTATCATTTTATCAGTCTAAAAAATTATAATTAATTGGTTACTATTATAATCCACCTTTTTTCCATTAAAAACCCCACTATACCATTTCCATGAATTGGCACACCCCATGAGCGGTCGTAGGCTTGGTATCATAATTAATAATGGACCTAATGTGATCCATTAATGATCCAAGAAATAAATTTAAATCCCAAAACTATTTTTTTAACCAAGGATGATATCCCACCACACATTGGTTCAATCACAAATACTACAAACATGTAACAAAATTATCAAGACTTTGGATAATAGACTTATACCACCTACATAGTATGATGATTTACTAATTAATATCAGGGAATAGTAGCCTTTTTAATGCCCTTACAAGTCATTCCAAAGATCCTTGGTGTCTACATGATCTCCCTCAACCACCTATGCTTTAACCTCATGCTAATAAATAATAATTAATTAATTATAAGAATTATAATTAATTAATTAAATTTAAACTCAATATATTTATTGAAAAATCACAAGTTCATCATGCCTTATTGGAAACATGACCCTCCACTAGCTCATGACCCATGTAATACCCCCAATCTCAAATCTGGAAAAAGCATTAACCAACAGTAAAAAATAACTAATAAATTAATTCAAATTGAGATCAATAGATTTAAAAAATTATCTTAGAAATAGACCATAATTAAATGTAATATAGAGAAGTTTAGAAGTAACATTGTTATTATCTCTTCTATGGTAGAGTGGAAACTCCATCATTGTATTCTAATTCCACCAAGCATCAGTGGAATTAGAATGAAAAACACAAATCTAGAAAAAAAAATACAAAATGAACATATAAGGAAGACAAAAAAGGAGAAAGGTTTAAAAATATTACCAAAACCCTAAAAAAATACAAGGAAGAAACTCCAAATAAAAGTGGAGTCAATGGATTGAGAAGGGTTCGATCAGATGGGGTTTCATATGAGGGAGGAGAAAGAAAAGGGTTCTTCCCCTTAATTGATTGTAGAGGAAAAAAGTGTAATTTTACCCTTTATATGTGCCACATGGTTTGGCCATATGAATTTTTAAACTATGACCCAACTATGTTCCATTATTTATATAAGTTTCAAATGCAGTTTAAGCATGTGGTAGTGGTAGATATATTAAAATTTCTTTTAATATTTAATTTTTCGAAACCTTGAGTGAGGATCTTACACGTCAAATTTATAATTAATTTATTTAATATCAGAATAAATAAATACCTGATCTGAGAAACCTTTGTTTGATGTATATTTCAATCATCAAAAAAAACCCTTTGGACTGCCTTCGTTGGACTGTGAGGATCCAAGGATTAAATCTCTCCATCAGTGATCTACATGTGCTCCTTTGATCGTTGGGAAATGTCAATCAATATCTGGGTGCTAGGGAGGAGATTCAATTGTCTTGTATTATTCTTGATGATCACTCGTCCTTTTATCTTGAAGGTATTTATCTTCCATTTCTATTTATATAGAGGAAGAGATAAAGGAGTATTATAGAGAGATTTTTTTTGTGATAAATGATTCTCAAGTTTTGATTTTTTGATACAATACACAATATAAATGAAAGTTTATTTATAAATATAGGGTTTAGATTAAAATAATTATTTAATTTCATGTCATCCCTTAAATAATATATTTATACTTAATAAACCACATGCCACATAATATTATTATTATTATTATTATTTTAGATTGTGTCAATTTTCACATTAAAAATTTTATTTAACTATATTGTTAATTAATATTTTTCACCAGACTCGGTCTTGGTTCATTAAAACTCCTTTATCATTTATTGAACTCCAAAAATAAATATTTTATTTAAATATTTAATTCATCAGTAAAAATTTTTTATCGATAAAACATGAATAAAATTATCCCTCAGTCTTGAAAATAATATTTATCTAATTAAATAAATTAAAATTCAATTTAATTTAATTGAGATCATCAGAAACACATGGTGTGTGACCCTCTTGGCTTATTTCTCATTTTCATTAGGCAGGCATACCTAAAGTCCAATATTACTTCCTAGTAAAGGTTCAGGTAACCTTAATAGAAATAACATAAGGTCACAAAAATGATAACCACATAATAATTCTCATTGTATAATATAATCCCTTTGTCTCAATATCTTGTTAATCTAGTTTCACATTTGTGTCACCAACTTATATTCCCGATACATATTTCAATTAATACTTGAAATAAACGTTTAATTTCACCATGGAAATGGAATTTAATGTGATGGTTTTACTCCCATCAAAGGCCTGAGATATCAACTTTGATAAATATGTCAGGGACAAATACTTCCTTGAATTATCCGTTAATGAAATTTCAATCATGACACACCTAATGTACCTTACCTCATAGAGAATATATGGATTCATAGTTGTTGTCAAAAAATATAAGTGTGTGATACATAACATGCATTAATTATAAGCTTAATGCCTAAGGAACATTACACACACTCATAGATAGTAATTTTTTATGACACCAGAACAAGAAGAATTATTGTTATTGGGTCAATACTCATAATCTCCCATAATGGAGATTACCTTATGAAAACATCATGAGATGAAGACTCATCTACTTATGAGTACTCACACCTAAAATTCTATGTACTATGTTTCTCATCATAGTAATTCATCCAACTACAAAATATTATTTAGTAATATTGACATACCACTTCAAGGTTCTCATTATAGCGGGGAGATTCTATGACCTTGTGAATATAAAGTAAATTATAGGACATTATTACATCATAGTCATGTAGAACAATGAAATATATGTAATAAGATGTTTTATTAATATTCAATACATAAAATATAAATTTAATCAATGTATAAATAGTTGGTCCTAGGAAACCAACTCCAAAAAACTCCCACATATTCTATACCTATTACTTTCAGTACACCAGACCTCACATGATAATTTTGTTACTATTGAATCAATGATTTAGTCAGGGGTTCTTCCACACTGTAATCTATGGAAATATTTCTCACTACAACCTCACATCACTAATAAAAATGTATCAATAGATGATACTTATGAAGTATGTGTTTCATCCACTAATGTGACCCTGTATATTTTTATAGATCCACCATTGTATTATTATCACAATAGAGTCTAATAGGATCTTTACGGCTATGTACTACATCAAACTCTTGGGTAATTTTGTGCATCAATAATTCTTCTTTAGCGGCCTCAAAAGATGCAATATACTCTGACTCTGCTATATAATCTTCAACCATAACCTGCTTTGAGACCTTCTAGCTCATATCATCTCCATTAAAAGTGAATATGTATCTAGTCTTTTACTTCATGTCATATTGATCTATTTGGAAACTATAATATATATATCCTCTGATACCTAGTTCCTTATCTCCACCATAAATATAAAATATATCCTTACTATTACTTATATGCATAAAGATAGTCTTTAATTCCATCCAATATTGGTCACCTAGGTTATCTTGATATCTTCCAACCATACATAATTCCTAGGTGACATATTGCCTAGTACATAACATAATATACATGACAGGCCCAATCACTAAAATGTATGGAATCCTTTCCATTCTATTTCATTACTTATATATCTGAGGAAACATATTCCTAGAAAGGTGAATTCCATGTGATGCTGGAAACAATACCCTCTTGGATTGGCCTATACTGAATCCCTTCCACATATTTTCAATGTATGTACTTTGACTTAGGTTGATTATTCACTTTGATAGATCACGATGGATGTTAATTCCATGAATATATTCTTTCTTTCAAATAATTTTGTGGAGAAATATTTATTAAACTGCATTTTAACGTATGGTAAGGCTAGTATATTGTTTCCAGTAAGTAACATTTTATCAACATATACTATTATGAAAATTAATTCAATCCCATTAAAACATTTGTCAACCTAAGGAACACATTCTTTATTTTTGAGACCAAATTTCATTATGTATTCACAAAAATAAATATTCCATGGATAGTACTTATTCTTTAATCTATAAATGGATTTTTTTTTCAATTTTCATATCTTATTGGAATCCTTTGGATCCAAAAATCCTTTAGGTTGTTTCATATAGATATCTTCTTGAATATCCCCATTAAGCAAGGCTATTTTTACATCCATCTTCCAAATCTCATATTCATGGTAAGATGTAAAGGAATGTATAATTCTAATGGATTTCAGAATTTAAAGTGGTGAAAAGTATCCATCATAGACAATTCCTCGATGTTCTTCAAATCCTTTTTCAAATAGTCACGGCTTATAGGCACTTAATATTCCTTCCATGTATAGTTTATTCTCGAATACCCATTTGTAACCAATGAGATTTACATCCACTGGTGGATCTACCAAAATTCAAACTTTGTTTTGGTATATGGAATCAATTTCATAATTCATGGCTTCTTTCCACTTGGAAAAATCTATTCCACTTACTGCTTATAGGATCATTATTATTAACTAATAATGAGTCACCATCTTTGGGGAACAGAAAACCATATCATTATAGTTCTCTAACATCCCTTTTACTCCTATGTAGTACATGTATATTTGGAACAGTTTCTTCTTCCATGGGGCATTTTGGAATCTGTTCATGTGCTAAATCTCATATACCTTGAGCCTTAACTTCATAAAATTATATCTCTCTCCCACTATCTCTTTTAGATATGTGTTCCCTCTCAAGTAACATGGTGTGTATTTCTCTATTTCAATTTTTTTATGGGTTTATGTATGTAATATTTCTTTTTTTAATTGGGGTATCCTATAAAGGTAAATTTTTTGTCGAGAGGTGTATGTTTATTACCTAAAGAGGCCTTAACAAATACATAGTAACACCGCACATGTAAGTATGATAACACGGGTTTATTTCCATTCCATAAATGATATTATATACCTTCTTCCACTTTAGTTGGCACTTTGTTTAGTATTTGTACTTCTCTTTGTGATGTGTATCCCCAAAAAGATAATGGAAGACTCAAAAGAATCATTATTGATCTCACAATGTCTAATAAGGTGTGGTTCCTCCTTTCACTTAAAATTATCAACTGAGTTTTTATAAGTATAAGTCAGTGGATATATGACCCCAAACTCCCTTAAGTAATCAATAAAGTCTTGATTAAGATATTCTCTACCATAGTTTAAGTGTGGTTTTTTAATATTCTTACCAAGATGGTTCTCAAATTCATTCTTATATTCCTTGAATTTATCAAAATAATTTTACTTATACCTCATTAAGTAGACATAACCATATCTACTAAAATCATTAGTAAAATATAATAAGTATGATTACCCCCCCCCCTCATGAATAGGAAGTGGTCCACACACGTATGTATGAACTAATTCAAGAAGCTTTTTCCCTTTCACATTTTCCTTTAAGTGGGGATTTAGTCATTTTAACCTATAAATATACATAATTTATACCAAGTGTTTTGGTTCAATAGAATCTAAATATCCATCAAAGTATAATTTATTCAAGCGCTTTTCTTTTACATGACCTAGATGGTGATTTCATAGTTGGGTGTGGTATGAGTCGTGTGATTCAGTTTCATTTTATATTTCCATTACTTAGTTTAGGTAATCCAACACATAAAGATATTTATTTAAATTTTATATACCATAAAAAATGATATATTTATAAAATAAGTAGCATTTATTTTAGAACATGAAAATTAAACCATCTGTATCAAGTCTAGATATAGAAATAATGTTTTTTCAACTAAAGGAAAATAATTACAACCCTTTAAAACCTATATTATTCTAATTGATAGAATGAGGTGTTAGTCCCTAATAGCTTCTATAAAAGTTTATCTTTGTTGGATTCTCATGGATATACCTCCCCTTGGTCAATATTTTATAACCCACAAGGTTTATGTATTTGAATGCATGTGTGAAACCACAATATGTACGTAATACCCAATTATTATAAATAGATAAATCACAATTGATAAAAAAACTCACTAGAATTTTCCCCATTCTTCTTTGGTTGGGTGAATTTTTTTCTTCCAGTGGCCATTTTTGCCACATGAAAAACAAACAGCATCATATTCATGTTTTCCACTTGATATTTTCCTTTATAAAAGGGAATAAATAATCTTTTATCTTAGATATATTCACTTTCCCTATCTATTTGGTTACCATAAGGACCGAAGGATTTTCTGTCTTAATCTTTATATCTACTTGGATATGAAGAGTGATAAAATATGGTAGAGAATTCTCAATTTTGTTCATATTAAAATTTAAAAAAAATCTGGAGAATCTTTAAGGGAGTAATTTCAGAATGAGATCGGTGCCTAGTTATTCAAGGAGTTTAAACCCTATAACCTCTAACCACTCAATGTATCAAATGATCTTGACTACATGTGGCCTAGTGGGGGAACCCTCTCCATGATTTATCTAAAATATTTCCTTTTAAATATCAAACAATTCATGTCTAGATCACTCCTGGTAAAGACCACAGTGGTTCTAAAGCATGTAATATGAATCCATGTTTTCATGAGACTTCATTAGTTCACATGAAATAGATGAAATAATTAAACATTTAACATCAACTGAATAACTCAAAAAAAATTCATAGATGAGGAAATTTTCATCACTCACATCTTGTATAGGCATATTAGTAAGTGAGGATTCTAGCACATTAGATTTATATTCATGGAAAAAACAACTTGAAGGAATCTGAACCACTCCTATAAGTTACTTACACTGAAGATATTTTATTTCTTAATATGTATCTAAGAGATGGTGTGAATGAATAACATTTAATTTAATTATAAAATTGAAATATAATATTATCAGTACCTTCCATGATTAAAAAATATGTTAGAAATCATAAATTAATTTATTTTATTAAATTTCTTATTATTTTATAATTCCCCAATATCCCTCGCCATCTAACTCATAATGTCTAATTTCTAGGACATTTTAGTGGCAGTGATCCATATTCCCATTCATATAACCCAATCAAGGGTTGTTCAAGCTACATGAAGTTATTTAGATAGGCCGTTCTTTTCCAACTTCAGGCTTAAGGCTCTTTGATCTATTGAGTAGACTCTCCTATCCTGAAATCATTACTTGGATTTTCATAACACTTTCCTATAAGTTACATCAAGTGAGTGAGGGTTACTTCACTTAATTTAAGATGTTTAATTAAACCCATAACCATCATAATTACTCCACATTAAAATTAAGTTGCATTGATGAGGGTTGGTCAAAAACATAGTTTAAGGGTTTTATTCCTAATCAAGTGAAGGACGGTCAAGTCGGACTTAATATATATTTGGGGGATTTAAACTTATTATGAATAAATTTTATCTTGTATTATCCTTTACATGTCTTGCTGATATTAATTTGATGTTACTTAATTAATTAACCATGCTAGAAAAAACATTTATGCATAATTCATTTATTTAAATTCTATATATCTACATTAATTCATCCATTTATGTGATTATGGTCTTACATCAATAAAATTAAACAATACATAGAAATAAATAGATAAATAATCAAATAACCCATTCATGATATTTATCTAATGGTTGATTTAATGGGTGGATATAAAATAAACCTATGACCTAGGTAAAATAAATCATGTTTCCAGTCTTGGCTTGAGTTTCAATATTCCACCTGTCCACCTGTGTAACACCTTAGTTGGCATCATTGTGGTTTAGTCTTGAATAGCCTCCACCCGCCTAAGAAAAATCCATTAATTACAAGTATTTATAACTCACATTCGGGTTAGAGTAACCAAATGATTGGTTAAATGGGGATTACATAAATATCCTTAGACACACATGTATAACATAATAATAGAGGTAGGGTGTACCCGCAAGCCATAAAATTTAATTTTATAATAAATAATTACATTATCATGTAATAAATTAAATTAAATCAATGTCAACACATACATTGGTCTCTGTATACCTCATGAATAGTCATACATGCAACATATATGCAAAATTAAATGGATTACATTCATTTCTTTATTCATTATTTATTACTAAGATAAACATTCTTGCATTAATTAATTAATTAATTCCATTTTATCTTAATGTCCATCTAAATTTTTTTTAGAGATACCCATCATTAATGGAATTAATGGAAAATAAACATAAAAACCAATAGTTATAGATTTTATTAAAATAAATTAATTGAGTACTTAAAATTCTTCATTACCATTATTAAATTGTCAAACACAACTAATACCAATCAATAAAATATGGTTTTAATGTTGCAATTTTCAATTTAATTTAATTTAATTTTTTGAGTAATTGGGAGACTAAATGATGTGTATTATCTATCTACACGTCGTATACCTCGATTGTCATGTATTTGGGTTACATCCCTTGGGATTCAGAGTGTTGACCCGTCTAGAGTACATGGAATGTACATGGAAGCTATATTCCATGAATCCACTTTCTATGTGATTGAGATACTCTCTTGGGTCTTTAGAAAGTATCTTAGTGGGATCACATAGTGTGTAAAATTCATCTACACATCATGTATTAATTGTTTCATGTGTCTATTGTTCACATTTAATGGATAAAAATTTATTTTGGACTTGGTAAATGATAAAATACATGTTCTGTACACCCCATACTGGTCATGTATATCATAAATTTTCTAGGATTTCGGTCTCATGCGGTTTTACCATGTATAATAACCCCACATATTGCATGATTTACACCAATTACCCATGAAAACTACATAGCATGTATGTATTGTAAATTTCATGTAATATTACATACCATGTATGAGGTTTACCTTTCAACACATAGTATACATTGTGTGTAATAACTATGGGGCATGTCACGTATCTCATATCATGTTTAAATGAAATATACTAGGGTAAATTATGTGTACTCCAACTACATGTCATGTAACCCTATCTTACTGGATATAAATTTTACATTTCTCAATAGAATCTATATTCATTATTCATATATTCAAATACCTTTATGAAAATGAAATACTAAATGAACATGATTAATATATCAAAAACATGTTAACACAAAACAGAATTAAGGACGACTAATATAAAATAAAAATTCAACCATGATTGTATATGAATAAACAATCAAATAAATAATTATAAATTTAAATTTGAACACTCTAATACCACTTGTAGGTTTTTGGCATAGTGGTAGCATGTGATGGTGGGAGATATATTAAAATTTATTTTAATACTGAGTTTCCTGAAACCCTGGGTGAGGATCTTGCACCTAAATATTATGATTAAATTATTTCATATAGAAGGAAATGAATACCTAATTTAAGAATTAATTCTTTGATATAGATATTTATTTCGCAAAAATACCCTTTTAGATTACCTTTGTTGTGAAGTGAGGATCCAAGGATAGAATCCCTCAAACGGTGACCCACATGTGCACCATTTTTCTTTGAGAAATTTCAATCGTTCCTTGGGTGCTAGCGTGGTGATTAGATTGTATTTCATTGTTCAAGTTGATCTATAAACCATTAATCTTGAAGGTGTCTCTATTTCATTTATCATTCTTGATGGGATATAGAAAGGAGGAGTCGAGAGAGTTTTGTTGTGTGCAATGATTCTCATATTTTTATTTTGGGATGTAATATAAAATAGACATAATGGTCTATTTATAGAGATAGGGATTAGGTTAAAATTATTATTTAATTTTATAACATCCTTTAAATAATATAATAATCCTAAATAAGTCCCATCATATATAATAATAATTATAATGTTATTATTTTTTCATGCATGCCAACTTTCACAATAAAAAATATTATTTATCTAGCTTGTTAATTAATATTTTCCACCATACTATGTCTTGGTCCTTTCAAAATCCTCTAGAATTTATTTAACTCCTAAATAAATATTTAATTTAAACATTTCGATCATCAATAAATATCTTTGATCAATAAAATATGACTAAAATTATCCCTCATTTTTTAGAATGATATTTAATCAAAAAATTAAATTGAAATGGAATTTAATTGTGATCATCATAAACACATAGTGTGTTACCCTCTAGGATTCATTCACATTGGCATTAGGCAGGCTTTCCTAAATTCCAAGATTATTTTCTATCAACGGGTCAACATAACCAAGATAAAGAACCAAATATTACAATGATAAAAACCACATAAAAACACTCATTGTATAATACAATACTTTTTTCTTAATATATCATCAAGAATGTTTAGAATCTGTGTCACCAAAATGTATTCTCGATATATATTTCATTTTCTATCTAAAATAAACATGTCATTTCAATATTTCCATGAAATTTAATGTGATGTTTCTATTCCAATCAATGGGCTGATATATCAAATTCTATAAATATGGAATAGAAAAATCATTCCTCGAAATATCCATTAATTACATGTCAATAATGATTCAAACAATGTTCCCTTCCTCTCCGTGAACATATCACAACATATTTTGTAACACCCTAAGATTTCATAATAAGTTATTTTCTTTAATTTAATTCAATAGCTTGCACTACATGCAACACCGAGTTCGAGGGCACCATGACTTACCAAACTAGCCATTCAAAAATGGTTATGAATAGTATTAAATGAATTTTGAATTTTATATACTTCATATAATTTTAACATATATATTATGTGTTTATTAGACATTATATAAGAACAAATTCAATTTTTCAGATAAAAGAATTATTTTTCAAAAAATGCAATTTTACCACCTTTTAATGGAAAATCCTTTTTAAATCTAATATTTGACACTTTTATATATTAAATTTGAAAAAATAAACTTCTTATTTAAAATAGGTACATAGAAATTTATTTTGGATAAATTTTCAGTACTTTTCTAAAAACTTTCATATTTTGATGAATAGTGAAAAATACTACATTTTAATTGAAAACAACTTTTTTAATCAAAATAATTTAAAGTGTTAAATTATAAATTTAAATGGTTTTGAAGTATAATTACATTATATTTTTATCATTTAATCTAATTTTGGTCATTGGAATTAATTTTACATTTAAATTGGACATAAACACATATCAATCTGTTGATAGCTTTTACTCCTCAAAAACTCACTTTCTGGTTTTGACAACAAGAATATTTTTTAAAATTAATTAATACAACTTATATGTTTTTAATTTGGTAAAATAGACATCATTTTTGAATTTCTAATATCAAAATTAGCATTGGGTTAATTTTTGGTATTTTTTTGAAAACTTTCAATTTTTGATGAATAGTGAAAACACGGTGTTATTATTTAAACCCTACTTTTTATTTAAATAATTATTTATTTTATTTAAATTTATTTTAAGTCAAAATAGATAC
Organism: Viscum album; assembly: GCA_963277665.1. NCBI lineage: Eukaryota > Viridiplantae > Streptophyta > Magnoliopsida > Santalales > Viscaceae > Viscum > Viscum album. The sequence continues at coordinate 1,589,091,053 of OY728161.1, read as the reverse complement.
ATAATACTAATATAAGTTCAATTTAATTCATTGTAGTCATTTTATAATAAAATTAGATTTATAAAATTTTGTTGAACTTTTTAACGTCTTTTACCCACCTTCTAGACATATTTGCAAAATTGCATAAAACATAATTTTACCGCTTCTGTGAATTGAATTTAAAAAATACTAGAGACACGGTTTATATCATTAAGTAAAATTTGGTTCAATGGAATGAAAATAATTTTTGGTGAATAGTAACTTTTCAATTTTATTTACCACGGTTAAAAGTAAATAGGGTAATTAAAAGTAAAAATGATATTATAATTACCCTAACACTTTACTAATTGTATTGGATAAGTGTATTTATACCAAAATAAAACTTATCAATAAAATATTATCCTTTTGATTCACTTGGATTAGATTAGGACATTTATTATTATTTTATTTAAAGAAGAGTTAAAAGTGTTAAATTCAAAGTTTAATAACTAATCCATTTTTAATATATGGTTATACATAAGATAAATTTGACTATAAATATTCATTATAAATCTAAAAATATTTAATAAATAATGTTATTTTATTTATAAGTTTTAGACATTAAATAATTAAATTTATTTATGACACAATGATGATGCATTAATTACCTTATTAACGAAAGATTAAAATAATTGATATTATAAATATCCAAATAAATGTAAATTGAGACTTTTTATACATTACACTAATTTTATAGGTTAATATTATATGTTATTATTGGTTTAATTTATTTGGTTCGAAGTAATCAAGTTTTTCTGACTTTCACAAAAACCAAATACTAAATAGTGTCAAAATTGACATAAATGAGTTTTTAAAATAAATACTATATTATTAAATGTTATAATATTCCTAAAAATCTAAGGTTATTCCAAAGGACTCGTATAATGATATATATGTCATTAATTAACCACTTGGTGTTCTCTTGGATTTTTATAATAAGTTTATTAACCATTTATTATAATAATACAAGAATACATGGTAAAAGTTAAACTATTTAACTAAGAGTTAAATCTAAACAGTAAGGTTAATATGGTGACCTAAACCTATCTAAAACCTATTGGTTGAGATTTTTTCAACCCAAACACACCTTATCCTTGAAATAAATCCTTTTTGAGCCATTAGAAACCTAAAATGATTGTATAATAAAATAATATTTCATGTTTTTTCTAAAGTGACCCTCGCCTCTCTTATAAAAGGGTACTTCCCCTTCTCTCAAAATCACACATCCAAATACATTTGGTTCGGACAAACCCTACTAAAATATCCTTCTAACTACCCTCACTTAAACCTAGAGTCCTTACTTTTATCATAAATCCAACCTAAGGAGCCCTTTTGATCAAATCAAAAGGAAGCACCCAAAGAAGAGGTAATTATTTCATCACCCCTTTCAAAGTTCTTTTCTTCTTTCACTTCCTCTTTATTTGTTATTTCGATACCAGAATAATAACTCCAGTACCTTATACATACTATGATGTTATTATAAATATGGTACAACCATATTCATTATTCTATCCATCCTATTAATGACAAAGTCACCATACGTGCGTACGTACGTCTTACCGTCTCCACATCGTGGTGTAGTTTGTTATCCAACACTTCATTATTTGGATGGCTATAATGTGTAGGATCGAATATTATAATGAGATGCTAAAATACAAGAGGGTGGTGAATTTTATACTTTAAAAATTCCTTTGTAACCTTTAAAGTTGATATAAAACTTTCTTAAGGAAAGTTTCTTAACCTTGAGGGAATCTGTTTCTTAAAATTAGATTTTAACTTTAAGGAAAATTATTTTAACAAAGTTAAATAAATATTCACAAAGCCTCTTAAAGAAACATTTTCTTAAGCTTTACAACATTAATATAAAAACTTAAGGAAGATTTTTTTAAAATAAATATTCTACCTTAAAGCATATAGAATCTTTAATATAATCAGAGTGACAAGAAATAGAAAGTATAAGAAAGTTAGACTTTCTAACTTTAAAAAAGTTAAAATTTCAGTGGAAAAAAACTTGAAATAGATAAAAAGTAACAATAAGATTATTTTAACCCAAAGATAAGGGTGTCCAACAACCTTGGATAAAGGTTTCTTGATTTATACTTTCAATAAAGTTTGTCTTACCAAAACCCAGATAAGACCTCAATCTGAAGATCGGTATCTTTCTTGTTATCCCCTCAAGCCCTTGATTTAGAAGAAAATCGGAACCTCTGTCTTCCAAACCCAGAATCCCACGATTAGCATGATCAGATTCAGTACAAAGCAAGTCTGAACAAGTTTTTCATGCCTAAACAAGTTTTTTGTGACATTTTCATGAAGCACTGAGAATTGTAAGAGCCTCTCTCTCTAGAAAAACATCACAAACTTTGATCGCTTTTCTATTCACTGTGTTTCATAATTCTACTTTTCTCATTCAAATGAACTTGTATTTATAGGAAAAACTTCTCAACGGTTGGCTCCACTCCAACGGCCATATTTTCCTTAAATTTTGGAGGGACCTGTACATGTGTCAAGCAGACAACGGTTAGTTTATAACAAATTGTTCAACATTGTTTCATGTATAAGAAACGATGTTAAGATTAAGATAAATGTTAAGTATAAGAAAAATTATAATCCAATAATATTGGAATGATATATTAAACAACTCTAAAATTATCAATAAAATAGATTCTTAAGAAAATGAAAATTGGATTGAGAAAAAATAGGGACACTGTTTTAGGGTACCGGTATCATAAAATTGGTATGACATTTTTACCGGTATCGGTATCATGAAAAGTGGTATCACATAGGCTTAAGTAAAACAATACGTCGGAATCTTAAGAACATGATAATGTTAAATATTTAGGTAAAACGTAATGATAAAGTTGTAAGTATAACAAAATGAAAAATTTGTAAGTAAAATGGATTGACAAATTTTTAAGAAAAACAGATTGAAAAATTTGTAAGTAAAATAGATTTACAAATCTATAAGTAAAACGGAACTTAAGAAAAAGTGTTTTTGATTTTCAAAACATAAAACCATAAGGAATGGATAATTCATAAGAGAACCTTATTGAATCAACATAATGATGAGTATAATTGATGTAAATAATAAATATAACATGTTAATGATTATGTATATATGATATACCATCCAATTACATATGATTTCACCATCAATAGAATGATATTGTCACTCGTGTGTACGTATGGATTATCGTCTCCACAAACGCGACGAGATTCATTATCCATCGTAACCATTCAAGAATAATTTTAATTTTATGAATAAAAATAATTTCTAATAACTTAATATTATTCTATATAGGAATCAAATACATCCTATCCATAACAAATATTACTTATGTAACAAAACATATAAAGTAAAACAAATCAGTTAACACTCAAAACAATGATACTACTGAAATATCATTAACAAAGCAATATTAGAAGATCATATATGATATCATATTTATGTATTTTGTTCTTTTATAATTTAATAACAATTATTTCACCATTATATAGGAGGTTAACCTACCCTCTACTAAGGAAAAGTACAAGGTAAGGGGTTTTCATATCACTTCTTATTCCTGTGAGATTCATGCTATATTTCCAATATTTCCTTTTGTGTGGTGTATATACTGCCCATGATTTTATTCTTTGTATAATATAATTTAATTTATAAGTATTTACATCTTCATTGTATGATCCTTATTTCATGGGGTGTATGTTTCATACGTTACCAAATCGGTAAGGGAATTTATAATTTCAATTTCCACTCATTAGGTTTTACGCAAACTTCATTGATTATTTTACTCCAAGATTATGTGTGAAATCACAATTTATTTATTTATGTAGTAATTTCCACTCCCCTTTGTGTGGATATACTTTTGATACACATAATAACTCCACTGATAAATTCTCAATTCATCGATATGAGCTTCATAAGAGTAATCTTTACTCAATTTCCATTCATTAAGTTAAACATCCAAGTCATTGGTGTTGTTTTTACAATAATATGTGTGAACGTATTCTGATTGATTTACACAGAATATCTAATCATATTGAGTGTATTTATATTTTCCATGCATAATTATTTCATTTATTTATCCTTAACCTAATGATGCGGTCTTTGTAAGGGATTTCATCTCAATTTACATTCCATTGAGACTTCTTTTTTGTTATGCGCCAATTCAATTTTATATGGTGTATATACTATAATTTGATATAGTATATCATGAACACCTTTATTATCATGATATTATATGGTTTTTATTACCTAAGTTATTTTTATTCAAGAATCTCTAATTTTTTTAGGAACTCTAACTAAAATATCATTTTAAAGGTTTTAAATATTTATTCTTCTAAATATTTCGCATTAATGTCCATGTTTTAAAAATAATTTTAAGGATTTATTTATATGGATATAAATGTTTTAAAATTAAAATTCCTTTTAAAATTTTCAAAGTGTTATGGGACAATTTTATTCCAAAATATCTTTTAAACGGCTTCTTGATAAATAGTGAGACTTTTAAATGTTTTCAAGAAAAAAGGGATATTTCTCTCAAATAGTTTTACTGATTATTTTAATTTATTTCAATATCATTCATTATTATTGATTTAGGATGATTTATTATAATAAAATCTTTCATATTGTATTGAATGAGTTTTTTTTGACTGTGGATGTGTGAAAGCGCGGTCGATTGTCACCTATCGACCGTTCAAGGTTCCAGTGCTCTACTAATGCGGGTAGAAGCACTCGGGACAAATCATCGGCGATGATACTTTTTAATGGTAAATTGTTTTTAGTTAATTATATTTTGATTAGGGGGGTTTGTTTGTAGAGATTAATTTAAATTATTTATTGATTTAATAATTTAATAAAGATTGGGGTGAGTTCATCATTAGGTAGTTAATCTTGTGATATCATTGAGCCTTTCTTTATATTGCATTAAATTAACACTCACTTCACAAGATAACGTTGATTGGAATTCCTAAGTGTTAAGGATTTAATACAATACTTAACTTAACTTAAGGTTATAATATCAATAATATCTTGTTTATGGTGGTTTATTTATGGTTCCAATAATCCATGTAAACCACACCTTAAACAAAACAATTCTTTAATCCATGACATGTTAAGTCCAACATACACAATGTTAATTCAAAGAATATTCATCGAGAAAAATCTCTCAATCACTTAACATACCTAAATTATAACTCACCCCAATGAGATATTTACTCATCCATTTGGGTGGTTAATAATCTGGTTATAAATATTATGATGATAAATTAATAAGAGAAGAAAAATAAAGGGATAAGAAAAGAGTGGTGTGTCTAACACACACACACGAACAATGATGAGAATTAAAAATGGACGTTCGATTGAATGAGGAAGAAAAATAAGGGAAGGGGGTTAAATTTTATTTAAACTAATTTATGACCATTAATATTATTTAATAGAAGGTGGATGAGAATAAGAGATATTGAAGAAGAAACTTTCATTAAAACAGAATTACAAAAAAAAATACTTACAAGATTACAATAATGAAGAACACAAAAGTAATTGAAAACAAAGAGAGGAGGAAAGGTCTATAAAGTAAAAACTTGAGCATGGAAGGTCCTCCCAAGCCTTTTTCAAGGCTTTTATCGTTCTAATTTATTCTTCTATCTTCTGAAATGACAACCCTTTTGAAAGGATAGGAGGGGATGTATTTATTGCCCAAGGTGGAGGTCTGTTTGCATTCCAAAACTACCCCTCCACTTGGATCGACTATTTGGACATCTAAAAAGCTGAATATAGAGATATATCCCTCTTAAAAGTCTTATATAATAATTTTGGACGACTAATCTCAAAATTTGGATTCATTTGGACTTATGGATCCAAAGTTTTTGTGGTTTTAATAAACAAGGTTAAACTATCCATTTTTATCCATGCTTTTTCGATGTCTAAAATGTGAATGGATTTTTTAATAGTAATATGCCTTCAAATCTGAATGATATCTTCAATAAAGTTTTCCACCTATATCTCCTATTTTACACTGCAAAATCTAAGCTTGATTTGATGGAAAGATTAGGATACATTTCATGAATATTGTACTGATTTTAATTTCATGCCAAAATGGTGGGCTGAGTTTAAATGTATCTGTTGGGCCCCTTGTCTTTGGATTTGGTCCTTTAAATTTTTATCCAATACTTATTAAATTATCCCTCGGACATTGTAGGAGAATAAAAGATTTTGTAATTATGTATTGAGCCCAGTAATTTAATATTCATATCTAGTCCAGTTTCATCACAAATTCTTTGTGTCTTATTTTGTGGCCCATATGGCCCTTCAAATGGAAGAATTGGCCCATTATTCCTTCTAATAAATGTTGGATATTGAATTAGGAATCCTAAAAAACAATAACCACACAATTTGGATCAGTATGGTGATAGTTATTATTAAGACATTAAACAGACTTGAATATAGATGAATTCAAATAGTAATCTAAAATTATATTTAATATTTAAACATTAATATTTCACATAAATTATGCACATTTTATATAAAATCAGTAAGGGTAGTATATAATAATTCATGAAAATATTAATGACATCAACTCACCCACACTTAGTCTTGTTCATGTCCTCATGTTCAATAAATATAAAAACATAACAAAATCATTTTCACTCACGAACAAATATTAAAAAATTTTTTCCCCAATCAGGGGAGGTTTAGAGAGTTTTACTCATCCATATTGAATTACAACACAAGTTGTTACAGAAACAATGTTCCAAAAATAATTCATTTTTTCATGCTCAAATTTAGAAATGGAAAATAGTGGCACACAAAACTTACTTCTCTCAAGATGATAAAATTAATTTATGTAGTTTCACTCATTCACCAACAGAAAGTGAAAATATTAGATTTTTCAAGAGCTCTCAACTTCCACTCCCTGTCCTAAAGTTCACAAGAATCAAGAGTTATTTTAAGCGGTTTTTTTTTGGCTATGGGACAATAGGGATTTAATGTTCAAGAGAAATAAGAATAGGGGTAAATCACCAACATGGATAAAACAATGCACAATTTTTTTTTTTTTTGAAATGAAACATGGAAGGAAATGAAAAAACATATTTACAAGGGAATGATTATGTGAAGGAAGACATAAATGAGGAATAAAATTTTAATGGGATGAGAAGATTAAATATTTACAAAACACAAAACTTCTCCCAATGACATAATAATATATAATGAAAGTGTTATTTTTCTTATTTTCATTTTTTTTATTTTTTTCAAAAGTTGAACTTGAAAAAGATCTCACACTCATATCCCAACCCATTATCGATCGCCTCACGATACTAATTGTAATATTTATAACAAGATATAAGGTTAAAGAAGAGTAATTTTTGACCAACCCAAGACACAACCCATCTTTTTTTTTTGTTCTTTTTTTTATTTATTTTTTTATTTTTTTTGATTTTTTTTATGAACACTTGTCAATAACGTTTACAAAATTGCATAAATTAAATCACATTACATTCCCCAAAACTCACTTAATTATAACCTCTCCCCCATACTAAAATGGATTCTTTACCTCAAGTATATGATAATAAGATGAAATCAAAAAAGGGCACACAAAATGAAATCCATTCCCCACACACTTAAATTTCAATAAATAATGCAATGTAAATCCATGTATATATTGGGTGGGATAAGGTATTGGGATTTTAATGTGGCTATCAAAGAAAAGGTGTTCATAGGCTCTAAGGGGATTTTGAAAGGAGGATTGATGTATGGTTAATGGGAGGCTATTTGGCTATTATAATTATCAAGGGGCTCAGAAAATGCCTTTATCATATTAATGTACACTAAAGTAGGAAATTCGGCTCGAAGGTCCCCAAACTCAAGACTCACAAATGGGGGTGAAAAAAACACATTTTAAAAAGATGTTCGTAGGTGGCCTTGGCATGAAAGAAAATGTTGTTCCTCATAGGTGGGGAAAATCATTTTCTAAATCAAAAATTGAGCATTCAAAATTTATTGGTTTTGAAAAAAGATTATTTATACAAAGTCATCATGAAAATAAAAAAAAATGAGATGAAAACATGTCTTATGACTCACCAAAAATGGTCAGACAAAATTTAAAAATTGTAAGGTGAGTAATTATGACTCTTGATTGTTCATATTTTTTTTAAATGATTTTTTTTTAGTTTTTTAGGTTGTTTTTAGTTTTTTATAAAGACACACCCACACAAAAAGAAAAAGTGTATATAAAAAAGTGTGATAAGGAAAGTGGTAAAAAATGAAAGAGAGATGGATAAGAAGAAAGAGGGAGAGAGAGGAAGAGATAGAGAGAGAGAGAATATGACTTAAAGGTAAAGAGGTGCCCCCTAGTTTGGATTTGGTGGGTCGCCATCTCCATCCAGTGGTGTGTTTACTGCAAATTTTGGGGATCCTATAGAAGTATATTTGGTTCTATTATTGTGTGTCCTCTCATGGTGATGATTTAAATGATTTTCATTAACTATGAATGTCCTTTTTGAAGAAGGGTCTTGGACTTTCACTACACCAAATGGGTAAACATTAGTAATAATAAAAGGACCTTCCCAATGATAATTAAGCTTAACTGGGTGAAGAAGAAAGAAAGAGTTGAAAATCAATACCTTTTCACCTTCATGGAATACCTTTCTTAGGATGTGTTTGTCATGCAGTACCTTAGCATTTTCTTTGTACAGATTGGAATTCTCGTAGGAATCAATTTGAAGCTCCTCCAGTTTATCCAATTGCAACAATATTTCTTAACCAGATTTTTTCCAATCAAAATTACAGGTTTTCATATCCCAAAAATACTTATGTTGGATTTCAACTGTTAAATGACATGCTTTACCAAAAACTAGCCTAAAAGGAGACATCCCAATGGGTTTTTTTAGGCAGTTCAATAAGCCCAAAGAACATCACCAAGTCTTTCATGCCAGTATTTTATGGTGGGTTTTACAATTATCTCAAGAACTCTTTTGACTTCCCTATTAAAAAGTTAAGCCATGCCATTTGTTTGGGGGTGATATTCAGTTGAAGTTTTATGTACAACCTCATTCTTTTTCAAAAGAGATTACATGGTTTTATTACAAAAATGGGTTCCTAAGTCACTTATCAAGGCACGTGGTGTTCCAAATCGGTGGAAGATGTGTGTCTTTAAAAAATCACTAACAGTATGTGAATCATCCTTTCTAGTGGGTTTATTCTTAACCCACCTAGAAACATAATCAACCATAAGAAGAATGTATGAGAATCCATTGTAAGGGGGGAATGTTACTATAAAATTGATGCCCCAAACATCAAAGATCTCACATAAAATTAAAGGCTTTGGGGTATTTTATTTCTCTTTAAAAAATTTCCAAACTTTTGGCAAGTGGGACATGATTGACAGAACTCATGTGAGTCCTTGAAGAGTGCAGGCCAGAAGAATCCAGAGTCTAGGACCTTTTGGGAGGTCCTTTCTGGTCCAAAGTGGCCACCACTAGGAATTGAGTGATATAATTATAAGATGTAAGAATTTTCATTTTCATCAACAGATCTCCTAATTACCATGTATGACCCAGTTTTCCAAATTTTATTTTCTTCCCAAAAATAGTATTTTGAATCAATTTTCAACTTCTTTTTGTGTTCTTTTGAAAACAATTCAGGAAAACACCAAAAACCAAGTAATTTACAATTGGGGAATACCATGGTATTTTTGGAGTGAGAGATGAAAGGTGCTTAGTTGGAAATTCTGGATCAATTATTTCAGAATTAGAAGAATTAGAAATTCTACTCAAGTGATCAGCCACAGGGTTTTTTTTCCTGGTCTATCTTTGATTTCAAGGTCAAACACTTGGAGAATTAGGATCCATCTTATTATCCTCAGTTTAGAATCACTTTTCTTGAGTAAGAACTTTATAGCATAATGGTCTATGAAGATGATTATTTTGGAACTTAATAGATTGGTCCAGAATTTGTTTAAGGAAAAAACCACTTCTAAAAGTTCCTTTTCAGTTACAGATTAGTGAGATTGAGTTTTATCCAAATTTTTTGAGTCATAATAGATGAAATGAGGAATTTTTTCTCTTATTTGACCAAGAACATCCCCAACGTCTCTATTAGAAGCATCACACATCAACTTAAAGGGTAAGAACCAAACTGGGGATTGGATTATTGGGGTAGATGTAAGAGCAGTTTTGAGTTCAATGAAGGCTCTCTTGAAAACCTCATCAAAATGGAGAGTGACATAATTTTGGAGAAACTGGGTGAGTGGGAGGGAAATTCTACTGAATTTATGGATGAATCGCCAATAGAAACTAGCATGGCCGAGGAATGAATGGATATCTCGAACAGAGGTGGGTTCAAGAAGTGATTGGATCACTTCAATTTTGGTAGGATCAACTTCAATACCCTCTTTTGAAACTATGTGCCCTAGAATAATCCCATTTGAAACCATGAAGTGACATTTTTCAAAATTTAACACAAGGTTACACTTGAAACGCTTTTGGAGGACTAGAGATAGTGAATTCAATTGAGATTCAAATGACTCTCTATAAATGGTGAAGTAATCCATGAAGACTTCCATGAATTTTTCAATGAATTCAGAAAAGATACTCATCGTACACTTATGGAATGTTTCAGGAGCATTGAAAAGGCCAAAAGTCATTCTTCTATATGAATATTTTCAAAGGGTCAAGTGAAAGTAGTCTTTTATTGGTCCTGAGGTGCGATTGGGATTTGTAATTATCCGGTATATCCATCAAGAAAGAAATAGTGTGAATTTTCGGATAATCATTCTAGCATTTGATCAAGGAATGGAAGATGGTAGTGATCTTTTCATGTTTCAACATTTAAATTTCGGTAATCAATGCACACACGCCATTTGTTCTTCACTCGAGTTGTAACTAACTCTCCATGTTCATTTGTGACAACAGTTATCCCACCTTTCTTAGGTACAACTTGAATTGGACTAACCCAATCACTATTGAAAATTGGGTAAATAATACCATCTTTAAGAATCTTGTTGATCTCTTCCCTAACTACCTCAAGTATGAGTGGATTGATTCTTATTTGTGGTTGTCTAATTGTTTTAGATGATTCCTCAGGATGGATGTGATGCATGTAAAGATCAGGGTTGATTCCTGGTATGTCATCTAGGGTCCAACCTAAGGCCTTTTTGTTTTCCTCTAACACCTGAACAAGTTTGGACTCCTCAATTTTGGTAAGTGAAGTAGAGATAATGACAGGATAAGAGTGATCATGGAAAAGGAATGCATATTTCAGGTGTTTAGGAAGAGGTTTTAGATCATTATCATCTTTTATTTATGGGTTAGACAACTCAGGAATAGAGGAAGGGACTTCAGTTGATTCATATTCATTTTCCTTGATATTATCCAATGTGAAGAATTAGAGATCAGAGTTGATGTGGGATTCAAGAGAGTTTTTAAGATACTCTAGATTTATGGAGTCTATGAATGATAGGTCTACATCAACTTCACCATTTATGACTTTGTTAATCATGGTGCATATTTCAAAAGATCTTATCTCTTCATAACATGATAAACATGATGGAATGGGGTTCAATTTACTCTCATAAGTTTCCTCATAAGCATGGATTGAGAATACAGAGTGGTCCTCAGATGGGTATCGCATGGCTTGGAAAATGTTGAACTTGACCAGTTGGTCACCAAATTCCATGGATAAGATGCCTAAATGGACATCAATCATGGTTCTAGCAGTCATGATGAATGGTCTTCCTAGAATTAGGGGAGATCAAGAAGAGTTCATCTCAACTTCCATGTCAAGGACATAGAAATCAGTAGGGAAGATAAGATCATTCACACAAACAAAGACATCCTCGATTATACCCCCAGGACTAGCAGTGATTTGATTGGACAATTTAATGACAAAACCCATTGGGTGAAATGGACCTAGACAAAGTTTTGAGAATATGTATTTAGGCATGAAATTAATTGAGTCTCCTAGGTCTATGAGTGCATCATCGAATTTGGAACTTCCAATTTGGCATGGAACCGTAAAGGTCCCTGGATCTTTTCACTTTATGGGAATAGACTGTTGGGTGGAAACATTTTCGAAGATCCTAAGTTGCCTCTTCTGGGTGCACAATTCCTTAAGAAATTTTGCATACTTGGGTATTTGTTTTATGGCATATAAGATGGGAATGTTGACTTTAACACGTCTAAACATGTCAAGAATTTCAAGATTGGGTTCAAAGGACTTATTTGGCTTAGAAGCAACTTGAGGAAAAGGAATTGGGTTCCTAAGTGGAATGGAAGGAGTTGAGGGAATGGATTCAAATTCATTTTCAAGTTTATTTTTCTTTTCATTTTCTAGGTTATCATTTAAAAGGGGTGTTAGAGGAATTATCTTGAGGATTAGAAATTTTCTTACCTGATCTAAGTGAAATTGAACTTACATTACCCTTGGGGTTGGGTAATGGTTGAACTGGGAGTTGGGAAGAATTTGATTATTGTTGCTGGCTTAGGTGGTATGAAAGTTGACCAATTTGTGTTTTAATGTTTTTGAGGTTGGAACAGGTGAATGATTCAAGATCTTCCACTGCACTTTCCTAGGGTTTCTTGGAAGAAGATTCTTGTCCCGAATTTGGATTACCTTGATTTTGGTTCTTGGGAAAATGATTGTATTAGTTTGGGAATTGAGAAGGCTCACTAGGATAGTGGAAGTCTGGAGGAGTAGGAGGAGGATTTCTCCTTTATTGTTGAGGAACAAAGGGATAAGGTTTTTGGAAGTTACCAACACCTTGACAATATTGGAACTGGTTTGGGTTTTGAGAAGTAAATTTAGGGATGGGGTTTTCATACCTTAAGCCTTGATTATAAGAAGAAGAGAAGGGCTTAAAGTGAGGTTGGTTAGAGGTTCTAATGAACTGACCAGATAATTGAGGGTTGGTGTTCTTCTGAGCATAGGCTGCATTGAGCTCCATTGGTCCAGATGAATCAGATGGATCATCTTGAAGTTTTGGGAAGTTGTGTTAGATGAGCTGGAGAGTTACAGATTCTATAGTTTTTGACAGGTCCTGGAAGCATTGATTGTGAAGAATATTAGGTTGAGGCTTTGGAAGCCACATCTAGTTGTCGCACAAGACCTGTAAGTTCACTCATCCACTCAGTCATCTTGTTCATCTCTATAGATTGATTGTCTTGGACTTATTTTACTTGATCATGTGCTCGAGTATGTAATTTTTATGTGTTTGAATCCATGTTTCTTATGAGATCTCTTGCAGCTATAGGAGTTTTATCAACAAGATCACCGCCACTTGCAGTATCAATGAGAGTTCTCTCTATATCCAATAACCCCTCATAGAAGTATTGGATCAATATTTGGTCAGGTATTTGGTGGTCTGGTCCAGTTGAAACAAGCTTTTTGAACCTCTCCTAGTACTCATGGAGTGATTCATTTGGAAATTGTCGGATACCTCTTATTTCTTTTCAGATAGAAGCAGTATGAGAAGCATGAAATAATTTCTCTAAGAAGATTCACTTCATGTCATTCCATGTTGTTATGTAACCAGGAGGTAGGTAATAAATACATGACTTGGTAGAGTCATATAGGGAGAAAGTTAATGCTTTTAGTTTTATTTGTTCCTCAGAAACCCCTTAAGGATTCATGGTAGAGCACACCACTTGGAACTCTTTAAGGTGGAGATGTGGATCCTCACCGGCTAGCCCATAGAAATGAGGGAGAAGATGAATCAAACCCAATTTGAGTTCTAATTCATCCGTTATGTTTGGATATTAAATACCAAGAGGTTGGTAATTTATATCAGGGGTAGCAAGTTTTTTAAGTGTTTGTTCCCTAGGATTGGACATTTTTAATTCAAATGGTTGGATAAGGACTAGTTCTTGAATTATTTGATTATCCCTAATGTTCCACCTAAGTTGGTGAAGAGTTCACTCAATTTCAAGGTCAAACAAATCTGAGGGATTGTTTGGGAGGATATGGGGAATTCATAGAGATGTTGGAATAAAGAGGAAGATGGGTTTTTCTTTGTGTTTTTTTCATTTATGATTTTTATGAGAAGGTGGGTTTTTCTTTGTGTTTTTTTTTCAAATTTTTTTTAAAATTTTTTTTTTTTTTTTTTGTTTTTTTTTTGTTTTACAATAACTAGAAACTAATGACTAATTAATTGAACCATCCCCAAAAATGGTGCTAATTTAAAGTGTGTCCAATTTTCTCCTATCAACTGTTCAAGGTTCTGGTGCTCTGCTAATGTGTATAGCATCACTCGGGTCAAATCCTCGGTGATGATGCTTTTTAATAGTCGATTGTTTTTAGTTGATTGTATTTTGATTAGAGGGGTTTGTTTGCAGAGCTTAATTGAAATGATTTATTGATTTAACAATTTAATAAATATTGGGGTGAGTTCATCATTAGTTAGTTAAGCATGTGACATCCTTGAGCCTTGCTTTATATTGCATTAAATTAACACACACTTCACAAGATAGTGTTGATTGGAATTACTAAGTGTTAAGGCTTTAATCCAAGCCTTAACTTAACTTAAGGTTCTGATATCAATCATATATTGTTTATGTTGGGGTATTTATAGTTCTAATAATCCATTTAAACCACAAATTAAATAAAACAAGTCATTAATCCATGACATGTTAAGTCCAACATACACAATGTTAATTTAAAGAATATTCATCGAGAAAAAGCTCTCAATCACTTAACATACCTAAATTATAACTCACTATAATGAGAGATTTACTCATATATTTGGGTGGTTAATAATCTGGTTATAATTATTATGATGATAAATTAATAATAGAAGAAAAATAAAGGGACAAGAAAAGATTGGTGCGTCGAACACACACACACGAACAATGATGAGAACTAAAAATGGAATTTCGATTGAATGAGGAAGAAAAAGAAGGGAAGGGGATTCAAATGTATTTAAAATAATATAATACCATTAATATTATTTAATATAATGTGGATGATAATAAGATATATTGAAGAAGAAACTTTCATTAAAACAGAATTACAAAAAAAAACTTACAAGATTACAATAATGAAGAACACAAAAGTAAATGAAAACAAAGAGAGGAGGAAAGGTCTCTCAAGTGAAAAAATGAGTATGTCATGTCCTCCCAATACTTTTTAAAGGATTTGGTCATTCCAATTGATGCTCCTATATTCTTAAATTCCAACCCTTTTTAAAGGAGAGGAGGGGATGTATATATAGCCCAAGGTGGTGGGTTGTTTGCATTCCAAAACTACCCCTCCACTTGGATCAACTATTTGGACATCTAGAAAGCCGAATATAGAGATATATCCTTCTTAAAAGTTGTATATAATAATGTTGGAAGACTAATCTCAAAATTTTTATTCATTTGGACTTATGGATCCAAAGTTATGGTGGTTTTAATAAAAAATGTTAAACTGTCCATTTCTATCCATGCTTTTTCAATGTCTAAAATGTGAATGAATTTTTGAATAGGAATATGCCTTCAAATATGAATTATTTATTAAATAAATTCAGCCAAATTTATATCCTCTTTCACACTTAAAAATATCAGCATGATTTGATAACAATATCAGGAGACATACCATTAATACTATACTAATTTTAATTCCCGACCAGGATGGTGGGCTAAGTTTAAATGAATCAATTGGTCCCCTTGGATTTTTATTTTAGCCTTGAAATTTTTATCAAAGACTCTTTAAATTTTCCCCCAAACATTTTATGAGAATAAAGTAATTTGGAATTATGTATTGAGCCTAGTAATTTAATCTTCATAGCTGGTCCAGTTTCATAACAAATTCTTTGTGTCTTCTTGTGTGGTCCATATGGCCCTTCAAATTTCATAATTGTCCCATGATCCCTTCTAATGAAATGTTTTATATTTAATTAGGAATCATAAAAAAACAATAACCACACAATTTGGATCAGTAAGGTGATAATTATTATTAAAACATTAAACAGACTTCAATATGGATGAATTCAAATAGTGCTTTAAAATTATATTTTATATTTAAACATTAATATTTCAAAAAAATTATGCAAATTTCATATAAAATCATTAAATTTATTATATAATAAGTCATGAAAATATTAATAACATCAATGTGATATTTTTATACCATTCATGATTTTTGGTTAAAATATTGACATTTCGTATGCTAGTTTTAATACGAATGTTTAGATTATGTTCCAACCTTTTCATATGAGGAATGAATTAGACTTAGTAAGTGAAAGGTGGAGCCCGATATAGCTCATTGATTCATCGGTAGGTCTTATGATACAAACTAGTGTCTTGGAAAAAGGCCTTGAAAAAATCTTATTTGTAGTCTTGGCACGAGGCCTTGACTATGTGGTTATTATGTCCGGCATTATGCATTCCATAATTATGAAATTAGATATTGATATTACATGTGATTATTCGACTAGTAGAATATCCATTTGAATAAGTAAATGGAAATATTTTATTTATCTTTTCCATATTTTGCTGAAGTTTAAGTTTTAAAGGCTTGTGTTTTATTCTTATACATTGCCTTAAATTTTTATGCTTATTTATGATAGTTTCCGCTATATTGTTACCCTTAATGAGCATATGAGCTCACCCCTTTATTATGTTTTCTTTTTTCCATGATGTGAAGTAGTATATTATGATTAACCTACAGGAATAGGCTAAGGGATATGAGTATGTTCAAAGGGGACACAATGTTTTTGTTTTTTCATTTCATGATGTAATGTAAAACTTATGTATGTATCTAGTACTTCCAAGGCTACTAAACTAATCGGTCTTTTGAGACTTAATCTCTTGTTATCATGCCAATGTTATGTAATAATGTATCGACTCTAGGTAACTAGGGTCGGGGCATTACAGTTGGTATTATAGGATGTTTAGTACAAACCTTGGAAGCTAGATTTAGAAAAACTCTGATTAGAAAACACTACCCTAAGATAGACTTTGAGGATTAGTATAGAAGAACATCCAAAAAAAATTGGTAATGTAAATATTATGTGGTTTTTTCAAGAAATAAATACCTATCTAGATACAAGAAAGTAGAGGTGACTCTGGAACATATGTACCTAGGGGTAAAACCTTAAAACACTGCTTTGAGCTAGACTCAAACGGGAACTAGTGCACGATAACAGGTCTTGTTGCATTCTTGGTTACGACACTCCCAGATGATATGGTTAGGATAATTCACATTTTATTTACAAAAATATTTGAATGATTTTAATATAAGATGAGAATAAATAACCTTGGTTAATCCCAATGTATTTTAGATTAAAAATAAGGTGTCGTGATATTCTCTAAATGATTTTATGACTATTTTTACTCACACTATGCTTTCTAGTTTTAGTCAATGGCTGGATTATAAGGAAGTCATAGTAACAATGAACATGATTTACAAGGTGGGATGATGGTGGAGATGAGAAACTAAATGGAACGTTGATAGGCATAAAAGATATCATGTTCATACTGAAGCAAGTTTCCAAAAATATTATCAACAATATATACATTAACAAAATCCCAAACTAAACAAAGAAGAGAAAGGTGGATAATGATAAGAGCTCCAACAATGGAGACCGTGGAGAAAATAAAGCTCAATTTCCATCATGCCGGAAATGTGGAAGGAGACACCCAGGAAATTGTCTCAATGGAACAAAGAAATTATTTATGTGTGGGAAATAAGGACATAAAGTAAATAATCGTCGAGGGAAAATGAAGAGTACTATGGAAGAAAATAAAAATGATCCTAAGAATCCATTTACAATTATTTGTCGTAAATGTAGGGGACCTGAGCATTACCCGAGTCAATTCCCTATTCTATAGGATAACTACTAGGTCAAGGAAGAACCTATGTGGAAATAAATGGATGGAAAAATATTTAAAAGTATTAATGCTCTTTGTTGATGAGATTACTTTGGAATACTTTTCTCTTGTATGTGTAACCCTACTGTTTGTTATGTGAAAATGATATTTGATGAAGAATTATCTTTTCTTTTGTGGATATAGTTATAAAGGACCATTTGGGTTTATATGATCCTTGAATTTGAGGCAATTACAGTTTATTAATTTTTGGGATGAAAATGTGAGGTATGAGATAACATTTGTGGTTAAACTATTTTATGCTCATTTTGAGGAATTTATATCATTTTGGGAATGTTATAAAATATAGTTTTTGAAAAATTACAACATGCAGATTGTGTGACAACCCGTCATGTTAGACAAAGCTGCGATAATATAACCCACAACCAAAGTATGACTGGGATTTATCGCCTACCACTGGACTATGTGAAGTCCCTGGTTGGTGTTACTAATTATTTTTAGTTAAATAATTTTATTGATCAATAATAAGTTGATTTGGGATCTTATGTTTTATCAGATGAATATCCTTAGTATAGGAAAATGATTTGGTGATTAAGTGATAAATGTTATTTTGGAAGATGTTTTCTCTATTGGGAACACTATATGCCTAAGGAAAATAGAATACTATGGGATTTCATTTGAGGAGTAATGGTGGATTATTTTTATTTTGGAAGAATCTATGTTTTTTATAGATATTCAGGTTATTAATGGAAATTATTAACTTATCATATAGAATATGTGATTTGGTTAATTACACTTTTGTATGAGACTTTAAGAGTAGTTGATGTTATTTGGAGATAAATGTTAAGATTTACTATGAAATACTATGTGATTAAATTCTTCTGAGTTTTGGGTTTCAATATTAGTTTGGATTATATTGAAGGATTTTAAGGACAATTTTTTATTGAATGGTCTTTATTGAAATTTGGGTATTTTTTGTTTAATTTTGGAAATTAAGATTAGTATTTCTTTCTATAAAGGATTATTTATTTCAGGGATCGTCTGATCTTGTACTAACCATTTGGTTTTGGTTAATCTCTAAAGACAAGGGAAATATATGGTTAATCCTTTTTTGGATTATGTGATTCTATAGATGTTGATTCTAGCACTTTAGGTGTGACCAAGTCATCTTGAATACTCATCGTTTGGAGAAAATATGAGTTAGTGGTAGAAATTTATTAAAGTATGAAACTCTACTTAAAAAGTAAGTATATTTCTTTATGTTCTTATTCAATCTCATAAATAAATTCTTCAACTTTATGAAATGTAACTTAAAACAAAAAAATTTGTCTGTTTACTTTTCCTACTAGGAAACTAATGACCGTTTAACCCATCACAAGTTTATGGTTTTCTTGTTGTTAACTTTATCCTGATCATGTTTTATATCACTCTCCTTCAGAATTTGACACTTATTTTATCTTCCATATCCATGTTTTTCTACATGGAATCCTAGTATGGGTTATCTCAGGCAACCTGTGTACTTCCCTTTCTTTCTTTTAAAGTGATAGTTTTATTGACTCTTTTTTTGATGTGGAACATTCAATAAAGTTCCCAATCCTAATTTTAAAATTTATAGGATGAAATTTCCAAAATGGGGGAAGAAGTAACACCCCAAGATTTCATAGTAAGTTATTTTCTTTAATGTAATTCAATAGCTTGTGTAAATGCAACACCGATTTCGAGCGCACTACGACTTACCAAACTAGCCGTTCAAAAACCTGTTATGAATATTATTAACTGCATTTTGAATTTTATATACTCCATATAATTTTAACATCTGTATTATGTATTTCTTATACATAATATAAAAAAAATTCAATTTTTCAGATAAAATAAGTATTTTTCAAAAAATTCAATTTTATCGCCTTTTAATGGAGAACCCTTTTTAAATACAATATTTGAAACTTTTATAAATTTAATTTGACAAAATAAACTTATTCTTTAGAATAAGGACATAAAAATTTAGTTTCGATAAATTTTCGGTGTTTTTCTGATAACGTTTATATTTTGATGAATAGTGAAAATACTAAATTTTAATTGAAAACAACTTTTTTAATCAAAATAATTTAGAGTGTTAAATTATACATTTGAATGGTTTTGAAGTATAATTAGATTATATTTTTATCATTTAATCCAATTTTGTTCAATGAAAGTAATTTTACATTTAAATTGGACATAAATACATATCAATCTTTTAAAAGATTTTACTCCTCAAAAACCCGCTTTCTGGTTTTGACAACGGGAATATTTTTTAAAATTAATTAATAAAAATTATATGTTTTTAATTTGGTAAAATAGATATAATTTTTGAATTTTTAATATCAAAATTAGATTTGGGTGGATTTTCGGTATTTTTCTGAAAACTTTCAACTTTTGATGAATAGTGAAAAACACTACATTATTATTTAAAACCTAATTTTTATTTAAATAATTTTTTATTTTATTTTAATTTATTTTAAGTAAAAATAGATATATGATATCAATATAAGTTCAATGTAATTCATTGGAGTCATTTTATAATAAAATTAGATATATAAAATTTTATTGAACTTTTTAACGTCTTTTACCCACCTTCTAGGCACATTTTCAAAATTGCATAAAATATAATTTTACGGCTTCTGTGAATTGAATTTAAAAAATCCTAGAGACACAGTTGATATCAGTAAGTAAAATGTGGTTCAATGGGATGAAAATAATTTTTTGTGAATAGTAACTTTTCAATTTTATTTACCACGATTAAAAGTAAATGGGGTAATTAAAGGTAAAAATGATATTATAATTACCCTAACACATATCCTAATTATATTGGATAAGTTTATTTCGACCAAAATATACATTACTAATAAAATATTATCTTTTTGATTCACTTGGATTAGATTAGGACATTTATTATTATTTTATTTAAAGAAGAGTTAAAAGTGTTAAATTCAAAGTTTAATAACTAAACCATTTTTAATATAGGGTTATACATAATATAAATTTGACTATAAATATTCATTAGAAATATAAAAATATTTCCTACATAATGGTATTTTATTTATAATTTTTAGAAATAATTAAATTTATTTATGACACAATGATGATGCAGTAATTACCTTATTAATGAAAGATTAAAATAATTGATATTATAAATATCCAAATAAATGTAAATTGAGACTTTTGATGCATTACACTAATTTTATAGGTTAATATAACATGTTAGGATTGATTTAATTTATTTGGTTTGGAGTAATAAAGTTATGTTAACTTTCACAAAAACCAAATACTAAATAGTGTCAAAATTGACATAAATGAGTTTTTAAAACAAATACTATATTATTAAATGTTATAATATTCCTAAAAATATAAAGTTCAGCCAAAGGACTCATAAAATTATATATTAATGGACCCCTTGGGGTTCTATTTTCTTTTTATAGTAAGTTTATTAACCATTTATTATAATAATAAAAGAATACATGGTAAAAGTTAAATTATTTAACTAAGAGTTAAATCTAAAAAATAAGGTTAATATGGTGAACTAAACCTATATAAAACCTATTGGTTGAGTGTTTTTTAACCCATACCCACCTTATCCTCTAATTAAATCCTTTTGGATCCATTAAAAACCGAAAATTATTGTATAATAAAATAATATTTCAAGATTTTCCTAAAGTGACCCTCACCTCTCTTATAAAAGGGTACTTCCCCTTCTCTCAAAATCAAACCTCCAAATTCATTTGGATCAGACAAAACCTACTCAAATATCCTCCCAACTACCCTCACTTCAACCCAGATTCCTTACTTTGATCAAAAATCCAACCTAAGGATCCATTTTGATCAAATCAAAAGGAAGCACCCGAAGAAGAGGTAATTATTTCATCACCTCTTTCAAAAGTATTTTTTTCTTCCACTTCCTATTTATTTGTTATTTACATACCAGAATAATAAATCCAGTACCTTATACATACTATGATTTTATTATAAATATGGTACAACCATATTCATTATTCTATCCATATTATGAATGACAAAGTCACCATACGTGTGTACGTACAGATACCGTCTCCACGTCATGGTGTAGTTTGTTATCCAACACTTCATTATTTGGATGGGTATAATGATGAGTATAATTGATGTAAATAATAAATATAACATGTTTATTATTATTTATTTATTATATACCATCTAATTACATACGATTTCACCATTAATAGAATGATATTTTAGCTCATGCGTACGTACGGATTACCGTCTCCACGAACGCGATGAGATTCACTCTCCATCGTAACCATTCAAAAATAATTTTAATTTTATGAATAAAAATAATGTTTAATAATTTAATATCATTCTATATATGAATCAAATACATCCTATCCATAACAAATATGACTTACGTAACAAAACAAATAAAGGAAAATTAATCAATTAACACCCAAAACAATGATACTACTAAAATTTCATTAACAAATAAATATTAAAAAATCATATATGATATCATATTTATGTATGTAGTTATTTTATAATCTAATAACAATGATTTCACCATTATAAAAGATGTTAACCTACCCTATACTAAGGAAAATTACAGGGTAAGGGGTTTTCATCTCACTTATTATTCCTGTGAGATTCATGCTATATTGCCACTATTTCCTTTTGTGTGGTGTATGTATTGACCATGATTTTATTCTTTGTGTAATATACTTTAATTTATGGATATTTACATCTTTATTATGTTGATATGGTATGTGAGTATGATATAATTTATAATACCAAATGTAGGATCGAATATGTAAACATGAGATGCTCAAATACAAGAGGGGGTGAATTGTATTCTTTAAAAAAAACTAAGGAAATTTTTGCATAACCAAAATTCACAACACCTCTAAGTTATAATAACTTGCTTGATTCCAGAAAATTGATTCTGAAAATGAAAATTAAAAAAAGTTTACAACAACTAATATTCTATCTTAAAGTGTATAGAATCTAACTAAATCAGAGTACAAGTATAAGGAAGTATAAGAAAGTTATACTTTCCTTAACAATAAAAATATACAGCGAAAAACTTGTAACAAAGCAAGTAACAAGTAATAACTCTTTTAACCCAAATATAATTGTATCCAAAAACCTTAGATAAAGGTCTCTTGATATATACTTTCAAGAAATTCTATCTTACCCACACCAGGTTAAGCCCTCGATACGAAGATCGGAGTCTATCTTATTATCCCCACAAGCCCTAAACTTCAAGGTAGTTAGAACCTTTGTCTTCCTCAGCAAGGAATCTCTCGAACTTCAAGGTAGTCGGCACCTTTGTCTTCCTATCCTCGGAAGCCCTTGAATGTAATCACTAACATTCGGAGTCGCACAAATCAAACATGAATGAACAGTTTAATACGCACAAAGAAATAAATCTTCTCTCTCTAGAAATCACTTCAGCAACATGTAATCTCTAGATTGATCAACTTTTTGTGAGCTCTTTCAAATGAGCTCTTATTTATAGGCATGGGTTCAACGGTCGGATCCCTCCTCCGATGGTCATATTTTTCCTTGAATTTCGGAGGGACCTATACATGTGTCACTCAACCAATGGTTAGTTAGAAATAGAATAGACAACATCGTTTTATAACAAAACATTTGTAAGCATAACCAAATTCAAGTATTAGGAATGTAAGGAAATGTAAATTTGAAGTCTAACCAAAAATGCATTCGGAGTCTATAAAAGAGGAATATTCAGATTCTATTTATCATAGAATTCATCATTAGAAATTGTAATGAGAATTTGTAATTAGAATTTTTCATCAGAATTCGTAATGAGAATTCGTAATAATAATTCTTCATCAGAATTCGTAATGGGAATTCGTAATCATAATTCTTCATCAGAATTCGTAATGAGAATTCGTAATCAGAATTCTTCATCAGAATTCGTAATGAGAATTCTTAATCAGAATTATTCATCAAAATTCGTAATGAGAATTTGTAATCAGAATTCTTCTTCAGAATTCGTAATGGGAATTCGTAATCAGAATTATTCATTAGAATTTGTAATGAGAATTCGTAATTATAATTCTTCATCAGAATTCATAATGAGAATTCATAATAAGAATTCTTCATCAGAATTCATAATGAGAATTTGTAATCAGAATTCTTCATCAGAATTTGTAATGGAACTTCATAAAAGTTCGTACTCAGAATTCGTAGTAGAACTTCATTAGAGTTTGTAACCAGAATTCGGAGTGGAACTTTATAAAAGTTCGTATTCAGAATTCAGATCCTAAAACAGAATTCTTCATATCTAAGTATCATATGATTCCGAGATTTTAGACATGAAACTAAAAAATACATTTAGGCAAGATAATGAACAATGAAAAATCTGGTAAGGATAAATTTCATTAGGAAAGGAAATTTTCCTTAGAAGCAAAACATAGGGTAAAATGAATTTTTCCTTGAGATAAGGTGTTTGTGATTTTCAAAACAAGAATGGATGGTGAAGTCATAAGGATACCTTAGTGACTTAAAATTCTCCCCAAAGCATGAAGGAATGGAAAATTCATAAGGAAAACCTTATTGACTCAACAATATCCCCCTTTTTGGAAATCACAAACAACCTTACTAAAAAGAATATAAGGACTTAGAAAATATTTTACTAAACTTTTCAAATAAAACTTATCTCCCTTTACACAAGAACAAAAATTAATACGACTAACTCCCCCTTAGGCTTTGAACTCTAAGGATCGTATTCTAGATTTCCAGAATGATAATTTTCATTATCATGAGAATGGAAATCTTTGTAATGAAAGCTCCCCCTTAGATAAACTCCCCCTTACTTAGGGATATTTCTTCTATACTTAGAAATATTTTTCCTTCTCCCCTTTAGAATTATTTTTCCTTCTCTCCCTTTGTTATTTTCAAAAAGAGTTTGAGGGAATGGAAAAAAAATATGGTACCTGAAATATTAGTACAAACAACCAAAAAACAAGCAATCACAATTCCATTATAATTGGAAGAATTTATACAAGGGAAAAACAGATACAACAAAAGATCGGATTTGAATATTTTTTTTTCTTTTTCCTTGGGCATCATTTTCTTGACTATGGTTTTCAGCTTCTTGAATTCCTTGTGATCTTCCTCATATTTCTTCTCTAGATATTTGATTCTCTCTTCCTGAGACTTAAGAACTTCTTCTTGAGTCTTCAGCAACTCATGTTGCTTCACAATCTTTTCTTCAATCTCGATATGGAGATCCCTTTATCTCTTTCAGTTCTAAGCAAGTGAAAATAGCTTCCCATTCAGATCATTCACCTCTTGCTTCTGAGAATTTTTCTCTAGGGTCAAATTTTCTTCAAAAGTACATGTAAGATATTTGATCTTTTCATCTTATATATCAAAATCTTCCTTTACTCCATCTTGGAATTCATCAAGCTCACACATTTCTTGAATCGACTTCTTTGAATAGCTTGATATCTTCTTACATGAATTTCTATGAGCTTAATAGACTATGAGGAAAGTTTTTAAATCTGATTCCATCTTGACACACTTGTCCATTACCATGGACACTGAATCCTATTTCTGATTAAGTGTGTGTTGAAGCATCTGGCATCTGGAATCTATACTTGAAAACGTCAGAATGAACCCGACAAGCTTCTTTAAGGATTGTTCAACAAAATCATGACCAAGAGAAGATGATTCAGAATCCGAGACTTTACTTGGTGAGGGTTGTTTTCAATCTCAACAAGCTTCCTCTTTGAAGTTCCTTCAAATTTATTCTTCTTCACTATCGATTTTTTAGGTGTATCAACAACCACTTGATTACCCTTATCAATCTTCGGTGCGGCTTCCTCATCAGGAGATTCATACTCATTGTTAAACAACTGCACAACTTTATCTTCATCTACCTCTTATTTTTGATTTCTAGCCTCAGAATCCTCAGGATGAATGAAATCATGATTTAGACTTTCTTCTTATACTTCTTCTTCACGCTTCTGTTCATCTTTTCCAGGGGTGACAAGCTTCGAGGACTCAGCTTTAGAAGTTCCGAGTGACAAATTTTCGGATGGAGTTCCCTTGTCTCGATAGTATTCAACTTGTTTTATCAAATCAGTTGTATTACCACTCCCTTCTTCTTCTTCTTCTTCCAATTCTTCCACTTCTTCAACTTCTTTAACTAGTTTTTCTTGGGGTTTTTCCGAAGTGAATAATTTATTCCCCAGTGTCTCAGGTAAGGTCTCAACCAATAAAGTTTTCAGTACGGGAATATTTTTGGATGCAACTTCAGTATCCCTCAGAAGTGATTGACAAATCTCTGTCTTGGACATCTTCTTCTTAAGCTTCTTATCTTTAGCTTGCTTCTCAAGCTCTTCAGCAGTAGATTCTTTTAAGGCCTTAGCCTCAGCAGGATCCAAACCGAACCGTAGATCCCCTATTTTCTTACCTTTCTTATCCTCCCTCCATTTATCTACGACCTCATCTGGGTAGTATTTTTGATTATTTGGATTAGGAGGTGCGGATTGAGATTCCTTAGCTTTAGGGGTTTCACCTTCAACTTCTACTTCCTTCAACTTTCTCTTCTTTCCAGCTTTCTTGGATGGTTTAGGTTCTTCAGTATTTTTCGAAACGGCTTCTGTCTCTTCCACTAGTAGATTATAAAACTCTCTTGTATCCTTATAAAAACAAATAGACATCCTTTTAAGAGTGTCATCACTAACTAGCATAACTTTACAATTCCTTGGCCTGGAACTGCAAGAGATCTTGAAGGATTCTAGACATCGAACTATCAATTTAGAAAGAATAGTTGGGTATATAATTATCTGAGCTCTCAAATTCCCATTTTTTATATTCTTAATCGTAATAATAATGTGCCTCATCAAATTTATTTTCCTTATATTTACTAAGAAATCCAAGATATAAATGTCACTTTTCTTTAAGTTATCCTTATCACCTCTTCTTGGTATGAAAAAACCTTGAACCCATAACTGTAGGATCCGATTGTTGATGGATAAGTGAGCAATCTTTGCAGTCTTGTCTTCAGAAAGTCCAAGACATTACATAGCATTTAACTTTACAAAACTTCATTTAACATCCGGTAGTTTTTGAGAGAAAAACTTAGCTTCCCCTTCATAGGATAACTCCACCAAGCTAGCAGCCTTGGTGTATGAGAGTTTATAAGTTTTTCCATAACTTTTGAAGGAAAATTTTTCTCTGTCATCTTTGTTAAATAAAGAAACTGACTTATAAAATTCTATGAGAAAATATAGATAAACCAAATCTTGATTCTCTGGATTTGATATACACACACTCTCTCATCCATTGAGCTTGATATTATTAGAAATAAGAGAATCATATTTGAAAACGTTTGGATGGACCAACCTTTCCTTGTACACTTTCCAACTTGAGATTGGCTTCACGGTATAAATATCTTGAGAATATCCTTCTACATACATTCAAATTGGAGGAACTCTAAGAGATTTGGAATGATCTTAAGAAATGGGTCAAAACTTCAGCACGCGAGAGCTTGAAAACTGATGTGGGACAACCCTTTGGGGGTCCTTTATATAGGTGATGGAAGTGACCTTTCATCTTCCAAATCCAATCTAACAGTTGTAAAACCTTCTGATCATATCTAACAGTTGATATGAAAGCCACAAGGAAAATTTGATTTGGATCCGATCTTTTGAGGTTTTAAAAAAAATCAGATTTAAGAAAACTAGAATCTGAGAATTTAAAGAGAAACTACCAGTAAGAAAAAATGAGTATGAAAACTTAGGTAAGGATATTGTACCTTTCGGATTGTTAGGAAGGTTATTCATAATAGTTCATATTCTTCTTGAAAATTTTTAAAAAAACAATCAAAATGACTATGAAAACCTCCAATATGAAAAAAAAAATTGAGTATGAAAAATTCATTACGAAACTTTCAAGTAATAAAATTTCATTAAGAAACTTTCAAGTACGAAAAGTTTCATTATGAAAATTTCAGAAACTAATTATAAAAAAATTTAAAACTTCATTACGAAAAATTTTGAAAACTTCACTGCGGAAAATTTTCAAAAACTTCATTACGAAGAATTTTCAAAAACTCATTATGAAAAATTTTCAAAAACTCATTACGAAAAATTTTTAAAAACTCATAAAAAAAATTTTTTAAAAAACTCATAACGAAATTTTTTCAAGAACTCATAATTTGATATAACTAACAAACAAATGTACTCCCCCTATGAAAAGGATTTTATTACTATAAGGAGATTGATTTCAACAAATAGTTAACAAGGAATATTAACTTATGGTTATCATTCCTAACTTCTATTTAATATATTAAAATCTATCGGAGGGTAAAGATTTTGTGAAAATATCAACAAGTTGATCTTGCGTTCCGATAAAATGAAGAATGATATCTCCTTTTTGTGTGTGATCCCTAATAAAGTGATGCCTAATATCTATATTTTTGCACGAGAGTGATGTGTAGGGTTTTTACTAAGGGAAATGGCACTTGTATTATCACACAAAATTTTTGTTTTGGTAAAACTCATACCATATTTAGTGAGTGTGTGTTGCATCCACAACACTTGAGCACAACAACTTCCAGTTGCTACATATTCAGCTTCAACAGTGGAAAGTGATACTGAGTGTTGCTTATTGGAAGACCAAGAAAATAATGAATCTCCTAAGAAATTACAATTTCCGGATGTACTCTTTCTATCCATTCTACATCCACCAAAGTCAGCATCCAAAAAACTTTTCAAAACAAAATCATTTCCATAAGTATAAAAGAGTCCTAAATCCATGGTTCCCTTTAAGTAGAAAAAAATTCTTTTCACTATCTTTAAATGGGATTCCTTAGGATTGGATTGATATCTGGCACATAAGTATACTGGAAACATCAAGTCTGGATGACTAGCTGTCAAGTATAGTAGACTTCCTATCATACCACTAAAAGATATTTGATCCACTAGTTTCTCAGCTTCATCAATATCAAGTGAATTTGAGGTACCAATAGGAGTACTAATACTCTTAGTGTTTTCATATTCACTCTTTTTAAGAAGATCTTTAATATACTTATGTTGAGATATATATGTTCCTTCTGGTTTTTGAGAAATTTGAAAACCAGGGAAAAATGTTAACTCACACATCATACTCATTTCAAACTCATATTTCATTAGATCCTCAAAGGAATCGGTTAACGATTGCTAAGTTGAACCGAATATAATGTCATCAACATATATTTGAACAATAAAAACATTTTTCTTATCTTTCTTTATAAAAAGGGTTGGATCTGTATTTCCCTTAACATAATTATTTTGAAGAAAAAATCATGTAAGTCTATGATACCAGGCTCGAGGGGCTTGCTTAAGTCCATACAGGGCTTTGGTAAGTTTAAAGACATGATCAGGATATTTTGTATCTTTAAAGCTAGGAGGTTATTCTATATAAACTTCCTCTTGGAGATAACCATTAATAAAATCACATTTCACATCCATTTGAAAAAGTTTAAAATTGAATAATGTTGTAAAGGCAAGTAAGATATGAATAGATTCAAGTCTAGCTACTAGAGAATAGGTTTCTTCATAGTCTATTCCTTTTTGTTGGTTATAGCTTTTAGCAACTAATCTAGCTTTATTTATTACTATGACTCCATTTTCATCACATTTATTTCTGAAGACCCATTTTACTCCAATAATAGTAGTTTCCTTAGGTCTTTCAACCAAGGTCCAAACTTTATTCCTTTTGAATTCATTTAGCTCATCTTGCATAGCTTTTATCCAATCATCATCACCTAAAGCTTCATCAATGCTTTTTGGTTCTAATTGGGAAATAAATGCTAGATGTTCTATTTCATTCCTTAAGGAACTTCTAGTCCTTACGGGTTGATTTACATCACCAATGATACTATCACTGGGATGATTCTTCAGAAATGACTGATTTGGGTTTTGTAAACCCTGTTCATCAACATAAGGTAGAAAATCTTCTAGGGTAAATGTTTCAGAACCATTTTCTTGAACATTTTCCTTATCAGAAGGATCTTATATCAAAGGTTGATAATCAGTTTTTGAAAACACATCTGAATATGTTGGTTGGGGTTGTTTAAAAACAAAAGGATCAGTCTCATAAAATTTGACATGTACTGTTTCTTCAACAGTAAAAGTATTTTTATTGAAAACTCTATAAGCCTTAGAAGTTGTGGAGTAGCATAAGAAAATTACCTCATCGGATTTTGGTGTGAATTTGTGTAGAGTATCTTTAGTATTCAGGATGAATACTTTGCAACCAAAAACCTTAAATTAGGAAAGTCTAGGTTTTCTATCATTCCATAACTCATAAGGAGTTTTATTAAGAAAATGTCTAATCAAAACACGATTTATAGTATAACAATCAGTACTTACAACTTCAGCCTAGAAGTTTCTTTCTATATAATATTCACTCAACATGGTTCTAGTTATCTCTTGAAGAATTTTATTTCTTCTTTCAACTATACTGTTTTTTTTTGAGGAGTTCTAGGTGATGAAAAGTTGTGAGTAATACCTTTTCTACTACAAAAAGTTTCAAAATCAGAATTTTGAAATTCTCCTCCATGATCACTATGAATAGTTTTCAATGGTAGGTTTTTCTCATTTTTAACTTGGGCTCTAAAACTTTTAAAATGAGAAAAAACTTCATCTTTATTTTCTAGAAAATAGACCCACGTAAATCTAGTGTAATCATCAACTAAAAAAACACATAGTATTTTCCACCAATGCTTCTAGTTTGTGTTAGTCCAAAAAGGTCCATATGCACTAACTGTAATGCATCAGTTGTTGAGACTTAACCGACTGATTTAAAACTTGATTTATGTTGTTTTCCATATTGAAAAGGGTCACAAACTTTAGAAGAATCAAATCTAAGATCTGGTAGATCCTTAACTAATCTTTTCTTAGAAAGTTTTCACAAGATCCTAAGATTACAGTGTCCTGGTATTCTATGCCATAACCAAGAATGATCTTCCATTACACTAAGGCAAGGTAAATCTTGGTTCCTAGGGTCTTATAAGTTTAAAGTATATACATTATCTCACCTATGGGCAGAGAGAATAAATTCTTCCTTGGAATTGTGTACTAAGCACTTATCATTCCTAAAATTCACAAGGTATCCTTCATCGCATAATTGGATTATGCTAATGAGTTTGTGCTTAAGACCCTTAACAAATAAAACATTTGAAATCAAATTTTTTCCAAAAAGAACAATGTTACCTATACCAATAATTTCTCCCATAGCATTATCTCCAAAATTTACCTTTCCTCCCTTCGTCTTGATGATCTTTTCCAAGAAATTTATGTTACTAGTAATATGCATGGAACATCCACTATCTATGTACCATGTATTGCTATTGGTACTTTCTCTATTTTCTTGAAAATAAGAAAAAGTTTGGTTTTCAGAATCCAGACTTGTTTGGATCCAGAAATATCAGAAAGTAAAATTTTAGGCACCCACATCTTTTTGGAAAAATAGTCTTTATGAAATCCTAAAGATTAGGTTTTCTTTAGGGAATAATTTTTTTCCCAGTGTCCACCACACTGACACTTAGTACAGAATGGAGTACTTTGTGGAACAAAATAATTTTTACTAAAAATTCATTTAGAACCAGTATAACCAAAACCTGAATTATTTCTTTGAGGTCGTATTTGATAATACATCTTATCAAAATTTTCCTTACTTAAGGTAAAGTTTGACAAACACTTCCTCAAGGAAAAAAATTTGGATTTGAGTTTAATAGCTAAATTCTTATTTTCAAAAACATCAGCACTAGAGATAGGATCGAAAACATTTTTCTTATAAATTACTTTTTCTAGATCCTTAGAAAGTTTATCCTTTTTAGAATTTATTTCCTCAAGTTTCTTAGAAAGGTTTTTCAAAGCATCATTTTTATCATTAAAATATTTAGTAAGATATGATATTTCTTTTATCAAAATAGATTCTCTAGAATTTTCATTTTCAAGTTTCTTTGAAACCTTACAATTTTTAATCTCAAGAAACTTAGAAAATCTAAAAACCTCCTCATAGGAAGGTAAATCATTTTCATTATCTGATGAAGAAGATTCTTCATCTGAAGAAAAATCTCTATTAGGAAAATTTTCACTTAAAGACATATTGGTTAAGGATTCAGCAGTTCGTACCTTATCCATGAAACATTGATT
This sequence comes from Viscum album, assembly GCA_963277665.1. Classification (NCBI taxonomy): domain Eukaryota; kingdom Viridiplantae; phylum Streptophyta; class Magnoliopsida; order Santalales; family Viscaceae; genus Viscum; species Viscum album. The sequence continues at coordinate 1,589,059,059 of OY728161.1, read as the reverse complement.
TTGAAATGAATATCTGTCTATAATACCAACATTTTTCTGTCCAGAAGATTCATAATCTGATGATTCATCTGAAGAGTCACCTCTACTTTCAATCCAAGTGTCATTATCCTTCAAGACTTTCTTATGCTTTGATCTTTAGAACTTCTTCTTTTTCCTCTCAGAATTTTTATCTTTCTTATCTCTTCTCTTGAGCAAAGGATAATCAGGTCTAATATGACTAGTTCTTATACATTCATAGCATGTCACTTCTCCATATTTCTTATCTTTACCATATTTCTTCTTATATCTATACATAAAGTCTTTCTTCCCAACTATCTTGTTCATCCTTCGAGAAATATTAGCTTGTTCATTCTCAGAATGTTCACTTTCACTTGATTCAGATAAAACAGTAGCCTTTTTAGATTTAGATATCAAAGCTCTCTCAGGAGTCTTGGATTTCACATGATTAGAAGTAGTTGTAAAAGCTACACTTCCATTCTCATTCTTCTTCTTTACATTATCATCATCTCTCTTCATCCTAGTCTCTTGTTGAAGAAGAGTTCCAAAAAGTTCATCTAGAGTAATCTGTGAGACTTTTTTATTCTTATCTATAGTTGTTCTTTTTGATTCCCACTCATTAGGCATAATATCAATAATCTTATCCACCAGTGCCTCATCATCCAAACCTTTTTCACCCATGGATTGTAATCTATTCACAATAGTCATAAATATCTGTTGTACCTTATAAACAGGTTCTCCATAAGGAAAGCTAAAACCATGATATTCAGCCCTAAGCATAGCTCTTCTTGTTTCAATAACTTTGGATGTACCAAAATGAGTAACTTCAAGTTTCTTCCATATGAAATTTGCAGCTTCACATGAAGAAATATGATTGTATATATTCTTAGTCATAGAATATAACAAAGTATTGCATACCTTATAGTTTAGTTGGTATTCAGACTTTTCTTGATTTGTAAAAGTTCTCACTTCCTTATCAGGAATTTTATAATCACCAGTAAGCATAACAAATTTATCCACTCCAGTATTTATTAAAAAAGTATTCATATGATCTCTCCAATATTCATAGTCATTACCATAAAAAATAAGTGGTCTTGTAGGATTGAGATTGTCTATGGAACCAGCATTCATTCCTACCATCTTTAAGAAAAATCTTTCCACAAAAACTTGTTAATAGAAAAAGTTGTGAATAAGAAAAATATTCCTAATAAAGGAAAATATAACAAGAATATATCTATGCAAAAAGTGAATCCAAACTTTATAAATCCGAAAAACTGAATCTGAGAAAAAATGTGAATCCGGAAGTTCAATTCCAAGAATTCTATTCTGAATCTAATAATGAGATTAATTCAGATTGAACCAATCCTCTGATACCAATTTTTGAGATAATATGTGAGTATTATATACTCTATAATACCAAATGTAGGATTGAATATGTAAACATGACATGCTCAAATACAAGAGGTGTGAATTGTATTCTTTAAAAAAACTAAGGAAATTTTTGCATAACCAAAATTCACAACACCTCTAAGTTCTAATAACTTTCTTGATTCCAGAAAAGTGATTTCGAAAATGAAACTTAACAAAAGTTTACAACAACTAAGATTCTACCTTAAAGCATATAGAATCTAACTAAATCAGAGTACAAGTATAAGGAAGTATAAGAAAGTTTTACTTTCCTTAACAATACAAATATGCATCGGAAAACTTGTAACAAAGCAAGTAACAAGTAATAACTCTTTTAACCCAAAGAGAAGGTTATCCAACAACCTTGGATAAAGGTCCATTAATTTATAATTTCAAGAAAGTATATCTTACCCACACTAGGTTAATCCCTCGATATGAATATTAGAGTCTGTCTTGCTATCCCTGTAAGCCCACAACTTCAAGGTAGTTAGAACCTCTATCTTCCTCAGCAAGGAAGCCCTCAAACTTCAAGGTAGTCGACACCTCTATCTTCCTATCCCCGGAAGACCTCGAATGTAATCACCAACATTTGGAGTTGCACAAAGAAAATCTAAATGAGCAGTTCAGTACACACAAAGAAATAAAGTTTCTCTCTCTATAAATCAATTTAGCAGCATGTAATCTCTAGATTGATCAACTTTTTGTGAGCTCTTTCAAATGAGATCCTATTTATAGGCACGGGTTCAACGGTCGGCTCCCTCCTCCAATGGTCATATTTTTCCTTGAATTTTAGAGGGACCTATACACGTTTCACTCAACCAACGGTTAGTTAGAAACAGAATAGATGACATCGTTTTATAACAAAACATTTGTAAGCATAACCAAATTTAAGTATTCAAAATGTAAGGAAATGTAAATTCAGAGTCTAACAAAAAAATGAATTCAGATTCTATAAAAGAAGAATATTCAGATTCTGTTTATCAAATAATTCATCATTATAAATCATAATGATAATTTGTGATCAGAATTTTTCATCAGAATTTGAAATGAGAAATCGTAATCAGAATTCTTCATCAGAATTCGTAATGGTAATTCCTAATCAGAATTCTTCATCAGAATTTATAATGAGAATTCGTAATCAGAATTCTTCATCAGAATTCGTAATGGGAATTCTTAATCATAATTCTTCATCAGAATTCGTAATGAGAATTTGTAATCAGAATTCTTCATAAGAATTCATAATGGGAATTCGTAATCAGAATTATTCATTAGAATTCGTAATGAGAATTCGTAATCAGAATTCTTCATCAGAATTTGTAATGAGAATTCGTAATCAGAATTCTTCATCAGAATTCATAATGAGAATTCGTAATCATAATTCTTCATTAGAATTCATAATAGAACTTCATAAAATTTCATACTCGGAATTCATAGTAGAACTTAATTAGAGTTCGTAACCAGAATTCGGAGTAGAAATTTATAAAAGTTCGTATTCAGAATTTAGATCCTAAAACATAATGCTTCATATCTAAGTATCATATGATTCCGAGGTTTTAGTCATGAAACCGAAAAATACATTTAGGCAAGATAATAAATAATAAAAAATCTAGTAAGGATAAATTTCCTTAGGAAAGTAAATTTTCCTTAGAATTAAAACATAGGGTAAAATGAATTTTTCCTTGAGATAAGGTGTTTGTGATTTTCAAAACAAGAATGGATGCTGAAGTCATAAGGATACCTTAGTGACATAACAATCTCCCCAAATCATGAAGGAATGGAAAAGTCATAAGGAAAATTTTATTGAATCAACACATTGTATGGTCCTTCTTTCATGTGGTTTATGTTTCGTACATTATCAAATCGGTAAGGGAATTTCTAATTTCGGTTTCAACTCATTGGGTTTTATGCAAACTTCATTGATTATTTTACTCCAATATTATGTGTGAAATCACAATTTATTTATTTTTGTAGTAATTACCACTCCCCTTTTTTTGGATATAATTTTGATACACATAATCACTCTATTGATAAATTCTTAAGTCATCGATATGAACTTGATAAGAGTAATCTTTACCCAATTTCCATTCATTGAGTTAAACATATAATTCATTGGTGTTGTTTTTACAATAATATGTGTGAATGTCCTATAATTTATTTACACTGAATATCCAATCATATTGAGTGTATTTATATTTGTCATACATAATTATTTCATTTATTTATCCTTAACTTAAGGATACAGTCTTTATAAGGGATTTCATCACAATTTACTTTCTATTGAGACTTCTTTGTTGTTATGCACTAATTCACTTTTATATGGTGTATATACTATACTTTGACATAGTATATCATGAACACCTTTATTATCATGATATTATAAGGTTTTTATTACCTCAATTATTTATTTTCAATCATCTCTTATTTGGTTAGGAACTCTAACTAAAATATCATTTTAAATGTTTTAAAGATTTATTCTTCTAAATATTTATCTTTAATGTCCATGTTTTAAAAATAGTTTTAAGGATTTATTTATATGGACATGAATGTTTTAAAATTAAAATTCCTTTCAAAAATTTCAAAGTGGTATGGGACACTTTGATTCAAAAATCTCTTTTAAACGTCTTCTTGATAAATAGTGAGACTTTTAAATGTTTTCAAGAAAAAAAAGGATATTTATCTCAAATAGTTTTACTAATTATTTTCATCTATTTCAATATCCTTCATTATTATTGATTGAGTTTGATTTATTATAATAAAATATTCCATTTTTTATTGAATGGGTTATGTTTGACTATGGATGTGCTATTTTTATACCATTCATGGTTTGTGGTCAAAATATTGACATTTTTTATGCTAGTTTTTAATAAGAATGTTTAGATTATATTCCAAAATTTTCATATGAGGAATGCATTGGACTTAGTAAGTGACGGGTGGAACCTACTATAGCTTCTTGATGCATCGGTAGGTCTCATGAGACAAACTAGTGTCTTGGCATAAGGCCTTAACAAAATCTTATTTTTAGTCTTGGCACGAGGCCTTGACTATGTGGTTATGATTTCCAAAATTATGAATTCCATCATTATGAAATTAGATATTGATATTACATGTGATTATTCTACTAGTAGAATATCCATGTGAATAAGTAAATGAAAATATTTGATTTATCTTTTCCATATTATGCTGAAGTTTAAGTTTAAAAGGCTTGTGTTTTAGTCTTATAAATTGCCTTAAATGTTTATGCTTATTTATGATAGTTTCCGCTATATAGTTAACCTTACTGAGCATCTAATATCACCCCTTTATTATGTTTTCTTTTTCCCAGGATGTGAATTAGTATATTATGATTAACCTGAAGGAATAGGCTAAGGGGTATGAGTGTTTTCAAAGAATACACAATGTTGTTGTTTTTTCATTTCATGATGTAATGTAAAACTTATGTATGTATCTAGTACTTCCAAGGATACTAAAATAATCGGCATTTCGAGACTTCATCTCTTGTGATCATGCCAATTTTATGTAATAATGCACCAACTCTGGGTAACTAGGGTCGAGGCATTACATAGTTTTCATTAGAAAATATAATTTCACGAGTCATGACATCCATTAATGATAATATTAATTCCTATAGTCCATTACACACCCTCGAAGATATGAATGATTGTTAAAACCAAAACATTTTGAATTACAAATGGATATTTTTTCTCATAATTTGTCATCTTAGAGATTACCATGTGTGGTCTTCATGAGAATAATCCCCATACTCTTATGAGTACTCAAACCTGATATTCTATGTACAATTTATCCCATCATAATATGTTATCCAACCACAAAACATTATTTAAAAACATCATCATATAACTTCAATGTTCTCATCATAGCAGGGAACTTCTATGACCTTATCAATGTGATTTATATTGTAGGAAACTACTATATCATATTCATGAAGAACAATGAACAATATGTAATAATATGTCTATTAACATTCAACACATGGAATATATAAGTAATCAAAGTACAAAGAGTTGTTCCTAGGACACCAAATCCATCACATTAGGCACCCAAAAATCCCTCCCATGGTTAGACCACACTATTATCCAAACTATGCACCAACAATTTTATTAGAACTGCCTCCCACATGAGATTTCCCACACCCTCTATATGGAATTTTTTGGAATCCATGCACCAAAAATTCACCATCCCCAAATTCTCTAACAAGTCCAAATATTTTCCTCATATAACAACATGATTAGACCATAACTATGTGATATTTTTTTACCTAAATAATTATCATTTACAATTGAAATTTGAAAGCCTAATGTTCCAGGGTACTGCATGATTTCTTTTAAATTTTTTACACCAAACCATGATGCTTGGAAAACCCATCCCTGATCTTATAGAAACATAACTCAAATCCACCAAGATATGCATGAGTACTCTTTCTACCTTTCAATAATTTTTCCTCATCTAAAACATCACTTTTAGGCATTACATCACTCAAAAATTAGTTCCAAGTCTCGATTCAAAATTTGACCCCCACTAATAAAAATCAAAAAAACATTCTCAAGTTTTAAAACCTATATGGAAACATGATCTTAAAAACTTCCTACCATGATATTTATCTTCCTCAAGAAGTCCTAGTGATCATCAAAGAAAAAACCTCAACCTACCTAGGATCCCAAACACTACTAAAATGGTTGTGTTCTACATATGAGTTCCTAAAAAACTTTTAAAGTTCTATTTTGATTATAAGCTTTTGGAACCACTAAAAATCAAGTCAATGCTCATAACCACCACTGAAACATAAATATGGAACTAATTTGATCTTGTCTAACCCATGTCACGATATCATCAATTTCTAATTCATCATCCGGTCAATAATGATTCCAACCATAGGAAATAGGCTAATATTGAAAATTATAATGTTATGGAGGTTTCTCCTTCAAAATTTTTTACCAAACTCTAATACCATGATACAAATATTCTCATGTCATGATCTCTAACATATTTCACCTATTTACAAATGAGAACACCACTCCCAGTTCTTGATTTAGATATGAATCTATAGAATTACAAATAACTAAGTTTAAACCCCAGATACACAAATGTTTCCATTAAAATACCCAGAAAATACCCAAAACACTCTCATCATAGTCCATATGATGTGACCAACATGATTTCTAATCAACCATGTCCAATTATCTGTGAAATCATATGTCGAACCATCCTCAACCGACTTCTCCTAAAAACCCTCATTTTCACATGCCAACGCATTACCATCTTACGTGATAATGATGATTTTGATCTTAGATTCATCCTGTGATTGTTCTAATACACCCATGGAATTATAATCTTGACTTATAGTGTGTTTCCACATCCTGAACCTAAATTTTTCAAAAAACATTTTCATGATCCATTGAAATAACTAATGCACTCTAATCTAAAACCTCCATTTCTTCATGATTAATCTCGATTCAAATGTTAACTCTTGAACTCTTCACAAATCCACCTTAGAAATTTCATCTTGTAATCTATTTAGAATCTAGTAGTACTTCAATCCATTTTATCCATTTAAATTAAAATTCCAAAATAGCCATCTAGTAATAGATCTGACAACAGCATGACCCTTCTAATTTGGGGGTCAACCGCTCATGATTTACATCCATATCCCTACATAAAGAGAATCATTATCACCACAAAACTAAAAAATCTATTTATTACCATTGCCTATACATTTTCCATCATAGAACATATTATTGGCATGGTTCAAACCTGCTCTATTTTGAGTACCAAAAAAAACTCCAATTCACCACTCATTCCTAGACAAATGAAATGTTTTATACAATAATCATAAAATTTAAACTTGTTACTAAGTTTTCCACCATCAAAAAGAAATTTTGACACTTACCACTCCAAATCATTACTTGAACTACTCCTCAAGAATTATGATCAACATGTTATGTTTCCATCCCCTTTGTGTCATACTATTTTATCCATGAATAACAGGTTCTTAGCTACTAGGTCTACCAAAAACCACTAGTTACATTGATTAGAACTAATCATGCACCATGAATTAACAACATGAAATACCCAATCCCAAACCAAAAAACATATCATGCATAGTTTCACATGGAATAATTTCTAATTCTATCGCCATCACACCTATGAAAAACACACCGTTACTGCTATCCAATGCCACTTTGAAACCAAAACTTGTTCTAATTTTCCTATGCACTCCTAAAGGGGAATTAAGGTACAATATAATCTGAATGCACAATACACCACATAATGAGGAACCCATGTTCTATTATTAATCCCCTAAAGGGTTTCTTTTTCTCTAAGAACCTCATCTAAAATTTTCATTATATCTTAGACCACTCAGGTCCATTACTAATTCAAAACTCCACAAAATATACACATTAAAATTATGTGATACCTTGGTTTACTTTTAAATTTAATGGGTTTATACCCCCATACCACCTAGATACTGAAAACTTTACTCAAAACCCCCTGATTCATGTTGTAACCAATCTAGGCTCACAAAGATAATCTAATAGCTGACTATATCCCCTGCTTGTCAATTCTATGAAACCCAAGATTCATAGGTTATTTCACCCAAATTGGATCTAGGATTATCAAAGATTTCAAATCTCACCATCCAATACCACTAAATATTACAATCACTACATGTTAGCTTCATCCAACCCGGTATTTTTTGATACTCCTCATCAAAAGCGGAACTTCATCAATTCCTAGGTATAACTCACAAGATTAAATTCCACTCATCACCATTACATGCCCCATGAGTTTCTATCTTCAATCACATCAAAAATAAAATGCACCAAACTATAATATTTCTAGTTACACAAGCATTCCTTCCCTTCAAATCTAGTTTTGATACCATGGTACAAGCACTCGATGTGCTCCCATGATCAAAACTCACAAATGGGTCATAATGCGTACATAAAAAACCCATTCACACCTCACATTCACCAGTATCACAACTTATATAACCTAATCATGCATAAAATCTCTAAGAAAACCCCAAATCTTAGTACAACACTTCTATTTGGTTTCCCTTTTCATAAAACCAATCATTTACCCACTATGTCCCAAGTTAATTTGAAGGCCTCTAGGTCTTTTTTCCAATCCAAAAACTAAGTCTGGTGCTAAGGTAACTATGTCTGACCACTAAGGTATAGGCAAACTCATATAATTACATATCTTATGGGATGTTAAACACACTCCCATAATAATGTCTCATGACACCCACACCAAAAAAACAACCATCTCTACTATCACATATATGACAGGTGTAATGTGCTAAACCACCCACCCCCAACAAGGCCACCCTTTATATCCAAGAATCCTCACATTATACATCTACCTGGAGGATGAATATACATATATTTTCACATATACACATTATTGTTTCCTATCCAAGTCTTAGGCAGCTTACAGGTACCAAAACTGGGTCCCCCACCTGGATCTGTAATAGTTGACACACACTGAGTATATTATAAACATCGGATTTTTCTATGCAAGAAAATCATTCCAAGATATGTTGGAAAATTCCATATAGGTTGTTGATGTTCACTTTATGTTACCGAACCCAGTTGAAAAATACAAAAAATTGGTCCAACAGTTATGTACTTATGCCATGTTGGCCCACTAGGGTCACTGATCCTTTTGTGAATGGGGACTACATCGCCTTCATCATCATTGAGTGTCTATAAGGAATCATACTTAAACATTACATAATATTGAGTTTTATTAAATAATTAATTATCTTATATTTGAGTATATTTTTAGGTTTAGAGTTTTAGAAAAATAGGTCATAAATAAAACATTAAAACAACCATTTAATGCAAAGTGGACACTTCTAATTAGTATCCACTTTTCTCATAATATAAAACTTTAAAAATAAATAATGATTTTTTTCATGGAAAATCTTATTGGATGTCAAATTGACCTCTTCAATTCACTTACCCATCCTTAAATCCTATGAAAACATTTAAAAATATGAGATGAGAATAAGAAGATCAGTAAGGGATAAAAAAATAAGGAAACCGTTAGTCTAGTGAAAAACAATTAAACCCATGAAAAACCTTATCTTAATAAAACATAACATTTTACCCATAAATATAATTACCATCATTTTGAAAATATCATTTATTTTAACTTTTTAAAATAAATTATTTCCATGAAAAATCATTAGCAAGAATAGAAAAGTAATGTAGTTACCTTGGTACAACATCTCATAGAACCCTTATAGAACCCTTATAGAAGCCTTACAAATTGGAATAACTATATGGAAATCTTCTAATATAATTATCTAAATAAAATAATCATTCTCCGATACATTAGAGCACTATTTGGGTGCACCCATCATATAAGCTATAATGAACTCACCCGGTGTTATCTGGGTGCACCCATCATATGTAATGTCTAAGAACCACAACCTGAATAAAAAAATTATCATTTGGAAAAATATTGTAAACTTTTATGTGTATCACTTTCAAATTTAAAAATACCATTTTCTTTCAAAATCCCATTTTCAATAAAAAATACACCTTTCTTTTGAAAACCCATTTTCAATACCAAAATATAAAAAAATGGAAAGAGGGTGTTTCATTTATAAAATAAACTAATCTTGAAACTGATGCTAGAAATAAAATAAAATTCATGATGACAGTAAAGGTCCTTATCATTATACATTAAAAATTTAACATTTCATTTGTCAGTTGCCAAAAGGTTTTGTTTAAAACACATAAAAATTTACTTTTGAAAACCATTGAAATAAAGTAAAATAAACTTAAATTTAACTTTATACATCTTTTATGTCAGTATAAAATATTTTAAAAATCATTTTAAAACATGGAAATAAAATATAAATACACTTTTAATGGAAACATTAAAAGAGGATTTATTTAGAAGAAACTACTCTTATCACTCTAGAAATATTTAAATAATAAACCCCATGAAATAATAACTTTAAAAAAACATTAAATATCATGATAATAGATAAATTCATTGTAAAAAATTTTAAAGGGTCTGTATATACATGTTATAAAATAATAAAGTTGTATAACATCAAGAAATTCCTCAATGAAAGGAAATTAAGACGAAGTCCCTTACCTTGAGTCCAACTTGTCACGTGTGTCTTTATCTTATTAAATAATAAACTTATGTTAATTATTTACATTTGTATAACCCTTTTAAATTTTATTATTACTTTTATTTCACTTATTACCAAGTAGTATACAATTACTTAATCAATTAAGTTTATGCCAGAAGTTTTGACCATATTCGATTTATGTGTCAAAAATGGATTTGGTAGGTCAACTATTGTAACGACCCAAAGTTTTTCAATGGAAAATTCCCTTCTTATATATATGTCATAAAAACACAAAATAATGAACTACTAAGTGATAAGTGACCTTTAATCATAATTTTGTCACCCCTATGTTTGGAATTTTAAAAATCTGACATACACAGTTGTGTTCAAGATAGTTTTTGGAGTCTAATGAAACAAAAATAATTTTTGGTGAATACTAACCTACCCTTGTGAATAGTAACCTAACCTTATGAATAGTAATATGACCCTTATGAATAGTAAATAAGAGTAACATTACCTATGAATAATAAAATAAAATTTAGACATCATAGAAAGTGATAATTTGACCTTAGTAAACGTTTTTGGTATTTTATAAGTCATAAATAATTAATTATAATTAATTAATTAATTTAAATGAATATTTATTTTCCTAAAATATATTCATAAATTATTGAATCAATGTCTAATAGTTTTTAGATAATTTTATAATACCCTACGTAATTTTTGAAAGAACTGCAAAATTAGTTTTAATTTTAAAAACTGTTTTTTTAAGTAAATTATGATTTTAATTAAATATTAAATTAATAATATTTAGAAAATTATTTTTGAAAAATTTAATTCATTTTTGGATTCTACACGTCGAAAAATGGTTGGGGTAAATTTTTGGGATTTTTCTGAGATACTTGAATTTTTGATGAATAGTGGAATCTGATAATTCACAATAAATGTTAATTAATGTATTAATTGAGTCACCGATGATGTTCTGATGATGTAAGCCCACTTGTTTCGGGATTACATTATAAAATTACTATTATTGGTCATCGAAGACTCATTATTCCTTGTCTTAGGTGAAATTAATCAACTAATCAATTTTATATTAAGGAAACCCCTCTCCCCTCCACTATAAAAGCCACCCTTCACTCCCTCTTTTCCTCACACCTATCAAGCTCCAAGACTTCTCTAAACTTTGCCCAAAAACCTTCCCTAGCTCATCCCCCACGTTCAAAAGCTGCTGGTCTCATCAAAAGACCAATCCTAGCTTCCTTAAAGAGGATCTCAAGAGGAGGATTCTAAAAGTAATTTCTCTCTCTCTTCTCCTTTAATTTCCTTTCAAGTTCAGGTTCATTTCTTGATATCTCCCTACCTATCTTCATACAAATTGTTATTTAAATCTAGTATTATATATATACTGTAATATTATGATTCTAATGTTATATTATATCACCCCACACCCTTTCCCTCTTCCTTTTATTTTATTAAAGAGAACGTTGTTCATGTGGTGATAATTTATCACCTTCAAAAACAACATGCTCTCTTCTTCCATTTCTACCTTAAATCTGGTCATGAAACCATTTTTATGGTTGAACCAGAATATGTTATATTTATTATGTTCTATTTTAAGTTCTGGAAATAACCTATGTCCATATTACTAAGTGAAAAGTTAAAAAAAGTTCGTTGTGATCCAAAAACCGCTCAAATTAACCCAAATAATATTCATTTAATTATTATCTAGAGATTCATCCACATGGATCTAATATAACTCATTATAAAATCATTCAAGCTTCTGTAATATCATTAATAACATGTAATATCATTTTTGGATGTTTACCCATGATCTACCCAAACATCAATTTAAGAATACAAGTGGACCGCTCAAGAAAACCATGAAAACGAACATCCCCGATCAATGTTTTTAAACTCTATAAGTCATCCAAAGGAACATAATGTAACATAATGAAAACAGAATGAACCCTATTAATGTACACATGGTTCTGGAATTTCTAATTAATGAATATAATGTCATTATACAGGACATTAAAGAGAAGGAGTCATTCGAGTACAAGGTAAGGGGAAATCTCAAACCCAATTTTCTTCCTTTGGGTTATCCTTCTTTCACTCCATTTTTGATATGGTTACTCCTCAAAGATCATTTGTTCATCATTTCCTTTAATTTTATAGGATATACATGTTTTTCACTGGTTTTTATTTCCATCAAAATGTTTTCCAAAAGAACTCTTCTTTCAAGATCTCACCTTTTACCTCTCATTCAAGGTTGATAGTTCTTGTACAAGTATGTTGTTCCCTATTTCTTTTGAGAACCCAAAGCTTATGAATGTGTTATTAAGAGATTAAACCCATTCCTTTCCATGGATTATTTATTTACATGTTTGATATTTTTTCTATGTGGCAATCATGATAATGATAATGTTATGATGTGATGAGTGCGCCCGGAATTATATAGCGCAATATGAATGTTTAAATGTGACGGGTGCGCCCGGAATTATACAGCGCTCCAATGCATTGGGTAAAGTGATTAATCTCATGAGTAAATGTGAAATGATGTGTGAACATGATGCTAGATTTGTTCACAAGTATGTGTGGTAGTTAACCACTAAGACATGATGTTTCATTTTTATGCATTGCCACATTTCAAGTCTTTTACTTATGCTCCTCTCATGATCATGATATTTTGCCTATGTTATGACTATGATCACCCCATGATGTATTATTCTTATCTATCCTCTTACTGGGATTTTAGCTCAACCCTTTTGATGTATATCCTCAGGTGGATACATGTACTAAAGAGATGAAAAGTGCCACTAAGAATCTAGTGAAGAAGAAATTAAATAAATGTTTATGGTTGATGTTGTATTTGTTATGTATGGTCCCAGTTTTCCCAAGACACTAAACCTCTGGATCCTCCATGTGTAATACTATTATGTTGTTTATCTTTGAAATGATGTAATAGTAATGTAATAAAAGGTCGGGTCGCTACAGTTGGTATCAGAGGAAAGGTTTAGTTAATTTGGGAATTAGGATTAGTGAACCCTAAAGAAAACCTCTAGCATGAGACTAAGTACAAATATGCACACAAGGATATTTACCTAGGGATATCATATGTTATGTTTTTGGTTTATTTGTCTAAATTAATAAGTTATTCATGACTGGTTTAGTTATGTTTTTTTCTATCCTTTTCTATTCTAGAAAATGGTGGGAACTAGAAGAGGCAATGAAGGAGAAGTACCCACACCTGTTTGTGTAAAGTAAAATTTCGGGGGCGAAATTTCTTAAGGGGGGGAAGAATGTAACGACCCAAAGTTTTTCAATGGAAAATTACCTTCTTATATATATGTCATAAAAACACAAAATAATGAACTACTAAGTGATAAGTGACCTTTAATCATAATTTTGTCACCCCTATGTTTGGAATTTTAAAAATCCGACATACACAGTTGTGTTCAAGATAGTTTTTGGAGTCTAATGAAACAAAAATAATTTTTGGTGAATAGTAACCTACCCTTATGAATAGTAACCTACCCTTATGAATATTAATATGACCCTTATGAATAGTAAATAAGAGTAACATTACCTATGAATAATAAAATAAAATTTAGACATCATAGAAAGTGATAATTTGACCTTAGTAAACGTTTTTGGTATTTTATAAGTCATAAATAATTAATTATAATTAATTAATTAATTTAAATGAATATTTATTTTCCTGAAATATATTCATAAATTATTGAATCAATGTATAATAGTTTTTAGATAATTTTATAAGACCCTACATAATTTTTGAAAGAACTGCAAAATCAGTTTTAATTTTAAAAACTGTTTTTTTAAGTAAATTATGATTTTAATTAAATATTAAATTAATAATATTTAGAAAATTATTTTTGAAAAATGGACTTCATTTTTGGATTTTACATGTCGAAAAATGGTTGGGGTAAATTTTTGGGATTTTTCTGAGATACTTGAATTTTTTATGAATAGTGGAATCCGATAATTCACAATAAATGCTAATTAATGTATAAATTGAGTCACCGATGATGTTCTGCTGATGTAAGCCCACTTGGTTCGGGATTACATTATAAAATTACTATTATTGGTCATCCAATACTCACTATTCCTTGTCTTAGGTGAAATTAATAAACTAATCGATTTTATATTAAGGAAACCCCTCTCCCCTCCACTATAAAAGTCACCCTTCACTCCCTCTTTTCCTCACACCTCTCAAGCTCCAAACCTTCTCTAAACTCTGCCCAAAAACCTTCCCTAGATCATCCCCCACGTCCAAAATCTTCTGGTATCATCAAAATATCAATCCTATCTTCCTTAAAGAGGATCTCAAGAGGAGGATTCTAAAGGTAATCTCTCTCTCTTCTCCTTTAATTTCATTTCAAGTTCAGGTTCCTTTCTTGATCTCTCCCTACCTATCTTCATCCAAATTGTTCTGTAAGTCTATTATTATATATATATAATGTAATATTATGATTCTAATGTTATATTATATCACCCCACACCCTTTCCCTCTTCCTTTTATTTTATTAAAGAGAACGTTGTTCATGTGGTGATAATTTATCACCTTCAAAAACAACATGATCTCTTCTTCCATTTTTACCTTAAATATGGTCATGAAACCATTTTTATGGTTTAACCAGAATATCTTATATGTATTATTTTCTATTTTAAGTTCTGGAAATAACCTATGGCCATATTACTAAGTGAAAAGTTAAAAAAAGTTCGTTGTGATCCAAAAATCGCTCAAATTAACCCAAATAATCATCATTTAATTATTATCTAACGATTCATCCACATGGATATAATATAACTCATTATAAAATCATTAAAGCTTCTGTAATATCATTAATAACATGTAATATCATTTTTGGATGTTTACCCATGATCTACCCAAACATCAATTTAAGAATACAAGTGGACCGCTCAAGAAAACCATGAAAATGAACATCCCCGATCAATGTTTTTAAACTCTATAAGTCATCCAAAGGAACATAATGTAACATAATGAAACCATAATGAACCCTATTAATGTCAAAATGGTTATGGAATTTCTAATTAATGAATATAATGTCATTATACAGGACATTAAAGAGAAGGAGGCATTCGAGTACAAGGTAAGGGGAAATCTCGAACCCAATTTTCTTCCTTTGGGTTATCCTTCTTTCACTCCATTTTTGATATGGTTAATCCTCAAAGATCATTTGTTCATAATTTCCTTTAATTTTATGGGATATACATGTTTGTAACTGGTTTTTATGTCCATCAAAATGTTTTCCAAAAGAACTCTTCTTTCAAGATCTCACCTTTTACCTCTCATTCAAGGTTGACAGTTCTTGTATCAAGTATGTTGTTCCCTATTTCTTTTGAGAACCCAAAGATTATGAATGTTTTATTAAGATATGAAACCCATTCCTTTCCATGGGTTATTTATGTACATGTTTGATATGTGTTCTATGTGTCAATCATGATAATGATAATGTTATGATGTGACGGGTGCGCCTGGAATTATATAGCGCAATATGAATGTTTAAATGTGATGGGTGCGCCCGGAATTATACAGCGCTCCAATGCATTGGGTAAAGTGATGAATCTCATGAGTAAATGTGAAATGATGTGTGAACATGATGCTAGCTTTGTTCACAAGTATGTGTGGTAGTTAACCACTAAGACATGATGTTTCATTTTTTTGCATTGCCACATTTCAAGTCTTTTACTTATGCTCCTCTCATGATCATGATCTTTTGCCTATGTTATGATTATGCTCACCCCATGATGTATTATTCTTATCTATCCTATTACTGGGCTTTTAGATCACCCCTTTTGATGTATATCCTCAGGTGGATACATGTACTAAGGAGAGGAAAAGTGCCACTAAGAAGCTAGTGAAGAAGAAATTAAATAAATGTTTATGGTTGATGTTGTATTTGTTATGTATGGTCCTAGTTTTCCCAAGACACTAAACCTCTGGATCCTCCATGTGTAATACTATTATGTTGTTTATCTTTGAAATGATGTAATAGTAATGTAAGAAAAGGCCGGGTCGCTATAACTATAGTCAAAAGGGGTCATTATTTAAACCTATCCAGAATAATAATAATGAAATAATTATAATATTTATACATAAATTAGACTTTTAAAATAAACTGTGATTGATGATTATGAAAAATTAACCAACGTTGCGATCATGGAGACAGTAGGTCATATATACACATGAGTAACATTTCCATTTTTCAATAATCATTATAAAAATAAGGTAAGTAGTAATTCATATTTATAAAATTATAATTATATAAAAAATATCATAATATTTAAATATATATTATTATATATATCATTCTTGTGATGTGGTGATGAAAAAATAAATCACATCACTTTGAGGAGGTGGTAGTCCAAATGGTCATGTTCCAAACATAACATGTCCAATATAGCATCATTTTTTTTACTCAAATCATCAGCCACTTTGTTTTATTTTCACAGATTGTAATGAATCATATAATATTAATCCTTGATTAGTTCCAGAAATATTCTTTGTCTCATTTTCAAAAAATTATGAGTGAATATATATATATATATATATCAAAATTTTATGATCAGTATATATTTCACACTTTACTCCATACAAATTATGCCTCAAAATTTTTAAATCAAAAACCATAGAATCTAATTCTAAATCATTTTTAAGGTAATTTAAATCATGAGGTTTTAATATGTGAATCCTAAATAAATACCTAATCATTATTCATTAGGAAAAAGTGAAATTATTTCAATGAAGCACAATTGTATATGAAAAAATCACTATTTGAGGAAGGCAGGCCAAAAATAGAGCATTCTCTAATATTCTTTTCAATTCTTGAAAGAAATCATCACATTCATTTATCTAGATGAATTTAACTCCTTTTTCAAGTTTAGTTAGTTATTGGGATAGATAACTGAGCAGATTTTTTAACAAACCATTGATAATAACCCGCTTATTCAAGAATATTAAGAATCTATATAACATTTGTGGTTCATGGACATTATTCAAAAACTTTTTTTATAGAAGGGACAATATTTATTCCATCTTTAAAAACAATATGAACAAGGAAATAGATTTGTTTCAACCAAAATTTATACTTGTTAAATTTCCCAAAATGTTTCTTTTCTTTAAAGTTTTTCAAAACAATCCCTAATTATCATTCATACTCCTATTGACTTTTATAATATACCAAAATTTCATCAATAAAAACAACCTCAAACTTTTCCAAGAACTCATGAAAATTTATATTCATAAAGTCCATAAATAGATCAAGATCATTAGATAAACCAAATGGAAAAACTATAAACTCATAGTTCCCACATCCATTTTTAAACAAAGTCTTCAGAATGTATGCTTCCATCTTGTTAAACAGATGATACCCTAATCTTAGTTCAACCTTCAAAAAATAATGACCTCCCTGGATCTGATCAAACAAATCATCGATATGATGCAAATGATACTTGTATTTAATAATGATGTTATTCAAGGATCTATAATCTCATTGAGACATATATTTTTTTTATAAAAAAAACAAGAGAAACCCATGGTGAAGTGCTAGTTCAAATGAAACCTTTATCTAATAACTCCTACAATTTCTTTTTAAATTCCAAAAGTTTCACTTATCCATTAGATTGGGGGGTTTAGAAACAGGCTTAGAATCAGGTACTAAGTCAAATATAAACTCAACCTCCCAATTAAGAATAAAAACTATAAAATCATCAAGAAATACATACATGTATTCATTTACTACTAGAACATCACTAATTTGAAAATATTCATTCCTTTCAATGATATGAGATAGGTAACATTCACTGCCACCTCTAATCAATTTATCATCTTCTTGGTATGTTATAAAAGGCATGAAATCATTGAATAAAAATTTCTTAGCTCTAAAATATATCTTAGCATGATAAACTAAAATCCAATCCATACCCAAAAATGATATCAAACTCTACTATAGTTAGTTCAAAAAGATTTTCAGGAAGGACCATCCCACTTATGACAACAGGAATATTCCTATAAATCTTGGTTGATTTAATATATCCATTATGGGTTTTCTTAAAAAGTTATATCTTATTTTTATGTGGTTATATTCCCAATTTTATTTCAAATTTCTCATAAATAAAATAATGCAAAGATACATAGTCAAAATGGTATTAACATAATTTTAATACAAAAGTAACATAATTATCAACACTTTATTTGATATCCCAAAATCAATTATAGTAGTCGAAAATGACCTCACTAAAACTTCCTGTTTTCGATCCTGAATATTTCCATCAAGTGAAACTAACTTTGTACATGTATTAGCATAATGAACCAAATAATTACAACTAAAATATCTTACCATTTTATGGCTATCATTTACCCCATTATTTGATTCCTCAAGATTTTTTTCTCGCATTTTATCTCCATGTGACCAAACTTTCCATATCAGTAAAACTTCCCTAACTTTATAAAAAAATTCTACTGGGGTATTTTTACCACATATACCACAATATGGGGAATTCATTTTCTTACCTCTCAATTTCTTTTTTGTATGTTTCACCATTTCCTACCCACTTATTACTTTCAACATCATGAGGAACATAAGATTCAGAAAACTCCATATCAACTTTTTCAACACAATGAACATATTTCTCATAGATTTTAAATTATCGATTATCCATTTATCTTCATATAATTGGTTTCAATCCTAAGTAAAAGCTATAAATTTTGTATTAGTGTATTGAATAAAATATGGGACATACCTGGCCAAAATTGTGATGTTTTTTTCATATGAATCTACAGAATCTTCATCTTTTATCCTCAATTTCAGGAATTTTTTTCTATTCAGAGTCGAAAAACATTAGGTAAATATTTCTCAAGGATAATATCATTAAATATTTCTTATTCCATGGAATAAATATCATATTTATATCTATTATTCTTAACTAAAGGCCATCATTGATCCACTTCACCTTTAAAATGATAAACATAAAGAATTACCTTTTGATGCTCTAAATATCCTATTACATTTAATATCTTCTCCAAATCATTAAAAAATACTTCAGCTACCACTAGGTCAGACAATCCACTAAATTATAGAGGATTATTCTTCATGAAATGATCCACTATAGACATGTTTCTTTGTGGTAAATCAGTTTACTCTATGGCATGGATACCATAACCCTTTATAGCTTATGTCTATTGAGCCGTCACTGTCAAAAAACTGCTCTATTCTAATTCCAACCATCTTGGGATGCTGATTTGGATGGATAATTTTCTATCATTTCCTTCTCACTATAGATTCCCTATTTCCTCTCTAGAAATAAATTATAAACTTTAGTAGTTTAGATAAAGAAAAATAGTAATCCTTAAATTCTATATCACATTAACTTAACCATAATGTAAAATCTTATGAAATCATTCTATTATAAGTATATTAAACCCTAACATTATCTAAACCTTCTTTTCATACCAACTATAAATACCTAACCTTAAAAATTACATTATATTGAGTTTTATTCCAGAATTCATTCTCTTACATTTGTAGATCTTTTCAGGTTTGGAGTTTTAGAGAATTAGGTCATAAATTATGCATTTCAAAACCATATAATACAAAGTGGAAACTTCCGATTAGTATCTATTTTTTTCATAATATAAATATTTTAAAATAAATCATGATTTATTTTCTTAGAATAATCTTTTTATCTATTAACATGGACTCTTTCTTTCCCTTAACCATCCTTAATTCTTGTTAAAATCATTACAAAACATGGGATCAGCACAACAATCTCAGTAAGGGATACAAAAAGAAGGAAACCATTAGTCAAGTGAAAAAAAAATACCCACAAAAAATATTTTCATAATAAAACATAACCCTTTAATCAGAATGGAAATTAAAATTATTTTGAAAATATCATTTATTTTACCTTTTGAAAACAAATTATTTCTATTAAAACTCATTAACAAGCATAGAAAAGTCATGTAGGTACTATGGGACATCATCTCATTGAAACATTAAAGAACCCTTATAGAACCCTTACAAATTATAATAACCATATAGACAACTTCCAATATAATTCTCCATAGAACAAAATCGTTATCTAATGAATTAGAGGATTATCTAGGCGCACCCATCGTATAAGCTATAATGAGCTCACTCAGCGCTATCTATGGATACCCATCATATATAATGTCCAAGAACCAAAACATGAATATAATATTTTATCATTTAAAAATATATTTTAAACTTGTATACAAATAACTTTTAGATATTAAAATACCATTTTCTTTCAAAAGATAATTTTCAATAAAAAATACACCATTCTTTTGAAAAACCAATTTCAATACCAAAATACCCAAATAGAAAAATAGGGTTTCCATTTAATAAAACATGTACACTTATAATGGAATCTAGAAATCAAATAAAATTCATGATGATAGGAAAATTCATTGTTTCTATTCTTTTAAAATAGAACATTCATTTGTCATTTTTCAAAACATTCCTTTTAAAAAAATATTGGGTCCTGAAATCTCTGCATGCAAGGAGGAAAATAATTCCTTCAATTTGGTTAAGGGTAAAAATAAACTTAAATAAAAGACCAATAAAATTATTAAGGAAGAAAATCCATGAAGGAAGGATTGGGTCTGTATAGTAAAAATCGCTACACGGATAGTTGTTATGCGTGGTGTTCCATCGCTTCCTGAAGCACCCCACAAATGAATTTTTTTTGGGATGAGACAGTACCAATTGTGCTTGAAAATGAAACCAATTCATTAATAGTGATGGATGGGGATTTCCTCCCCCATAAATGACCATCCCCTAAAAATGAAATCATCCATGAGATAAGATGGTACAGTCAGTTCCTGTAAACAAAACTAAGTCATTTGCAGGGCCAAAAGGTGATTTTATCCCCCCATGAATTATTTTCCCTATTAATAAAATATTTTGTGGACCGAGGTTTCCTAGGTCTCCTAAAAACGAATCATCATGGCCCACCATAGATGACTGTCCATGTCGGTATCTACTCACTTCATTCTTTTATAAACGAACCCTGAGGGGAAACAAAAAAATGAGAGATGGACGATGAGAAGGATACTAAAAAGTGGAGAATCAGAGAAGAATTAGAAGAGATTCATCGATTCCTAGTAGGTAAACCTAACACATAGCATTAATGAGGAAATAAAAACATTCAGCCATCCACAAACATAAAATCCCTTAGCAGACACCATTTTTCAAGGCACAAACAGATAGCCCCTTTACAGACCAACACTCATAGAAAAATTCTATGGGGGGGGGTAACCCTACCCCATGTAGAAAAATAAAACATGGTAGGAACATGATCTCGCATAGAAAAATGATACGTGAATAGAACCTAGCCCCACATAGCAACACACTACGTGGGAAGAACCCAATTCTGCATAGCACAATGCTATATGGACGGTACCCTCACCCACATATCAATATTCTATGTTAAGGGAACCCCATAATATATAAGAACATGCTATATAGAATGGGGAATCCTAGGGAGTTCTAATCTCCACCTCCCATCACTCCCTTCCTTCATATCATTGGGCCTCACTTTGACCCCTCTGCGAGACAATCTAACGGAATCTTTCCAAGGCCTCTTCCAAATCCACCAGACATGTATGATCTAATCCTAATCAATTTTTTCCATTTTAAAAAATCCGCTTTAAGGGTAAGCGGGAAACCTTACATTTCAGTAGTGACAGAATACACAAATTTCAAATTCAAAATACAGCTTTCAAAATGCATCATCACCCATTTCGGTTCCCGAAATCACAAGTCACGCGCCTACCTCGAGTCACACCAAACACGTCAAACATCCTGTCCTTTCACCTTCCCATCGTCACCAGAAGAATCCCACCCGCGGATCAACCCACAAAAACACCATCAATCACGCCGAACCACATCATCTCATCACCAAAGCTGGACTTCCCATGACATCGAAACCACCATCCAAACCAAAAGAAAGTTGCAAAAATGAAGAGTCGTCATACATGATCTCCTCCAGACAAGATGAAGACCTAAGCATAAAACTAAAACAAAACTGATACTTTCAAATCAACCACCGAAGAACACCTTCATCACTGGCCAAAATCTATGAAAATCACCCTCAACAAGAAGAACCAAAGTGACACCATCGGAAAATCGAACCCCATTGTCCGCCAAAACCCACATCCCAAAACCCCTTTTGAACCCGCCATTCCAGATCTGACCAGGAGGGAACGGAGGGATTAGAGATCAGGGAAGTGCTTTGAGTAGACCAGGACACCAATGGCCACCACAAAAGATGAGCACAAGTAGAAATCTGATTCAAAGAAAAGAAGAAGAACCAAAGAGGGAGGCCACGCAGGTTACCCGACCACCGTATCCCACCTCCCAAAACCATCAAGGAGCCACCGCTTTGGGACCGACTTGGAACAGAGCGGGGGGCGTCAGGTAAGGGAAGAGACATGGCCGACTGAAAACCGGACAACAGAAAAAGAAATCAAAGGGGGCCCAACATGGGAGTGCCTGAATAATCCTTTGATCGCTGATCCACCAAACCCAAAACCTTTACGAAGCCGCTGCACCCAGATCCGACCTGGAGGGCACAGAGGAAAACGTGGACCCTCATAATGTCTTCAAGTCTACATTCCTATGGTGATGAAGTTCCTAAACTTGGTTGTTCTTGCAACCTCAATGGTGATCACATGAACCTCCATATTCTAGGGATTGAGGAGAACCACTGGTTTTTCCCTTCATTTATGGTCGGTGTTATTCACTCCTCTCCTCCCTGAGAACCAGCATGGCATCCCCTCTATAGTAATCCCTTATCCTTTCTTGTGAGAGTCATCACTCTTTCTCCTCTCCTCCCCCCCCCCACCCCCCCCCCCCCTCTGGGTACCAAAACAAGTGAGGAGATTGTAACTTCAATGACCATTATCTCTCCCTTTCGGCCCAGATCTCATCCACTAGTGGATGAAGTGGATCATGTGATCTTCATATACACAACTTCATCTTGTTTCTCACACCGAGCATTACTCATGTGGGATTAGAGGATAGCATCAATCATGAAATCTACATGATCCCAAAAACCAAATGGTCACCCTTATAAGTATAAGACCCAACCATATCCACTCCATTGGGCCTCTTATATGGTATAAGCCTCAAGAACACACCCAATACATTCAAAGAGGCTATATTCCCAATAAATAAGAAAATTCATGGGCCTCATATATGGTATAATCCCCAATCATGTCACCTTAAATGGGAATCCCCATAGGTGTAAGCCCCAACTCACCAAACTATGTGGGCTTTTATTCCTAACTAACTGAGATATGTAGGAAGCCACCCTAGGGTACTGACTTGACACCTAAGTTCACCCTAATATTCTTTGGGCCACATTCTTGGTTTGCCTCAGCGTAAGTCCCATACTATTCTTGACCAGGAATCCCCCACCTAGACATACATACTACATGATGTTAAATTTAATGGTTTGGTCATCATTGGAAAACTTTAAAAGGTGATGTTTCCTTTTAAGAGGCACCGAACTATGTGGGTTCTGATTCATTTCATGAGGATACATAGGAATCCCATTTTATGGGTTCAATACTAACATCAAAATAACTTATGTCACCTTGTATGACATTAAACTTCAAATCACCTCACTACATGGATGAAAACTAGCGTCATCCTAATGAATGATTAAAGAATCTATGACCCATCTATGATAGGGTACATTGATGGAGAAACTTAGATATATACATATATCACTATCAATAGAGAACCTTGGGTACATAAATATGATTATAAACCCATTCATGTTCATAATTGATCACTAATTCAGGGTGATATGTGTCATATATACTTGGTAATGAATAAAGGATTCACGAATATATCTTAAATCTATAAGAGAGTCCCAGAATAGGAAATATTTTCCCACAAAAGGTTGTGGTGAGATAGAAGTCCCATCCTCTTGACCAATGTGAGTTCTTAAGTATTGTTGGCCAAGTTCCCCAAAGAAATACTACCATTATAAATTTTTTCCATGAGTCTTCATAGATATGAGATTCATTGGGTGTTTCTGGGTCCATAAAAAACCTGTTGGAGACCGTTCGGAAATGGTGCAAGGCTAATTATTGTCAGACCATTTAATTCATATCGCATGGGATGGCCAAATGATTTTTATTAGAAACAAAATGGTGTACCATAAGTGAATCCATAACCAAGGTGGAGGTGTTACCCTGTGCCAGGCCCCTAATAACCAAGGTGGAGGTGTTACCCCACGCCAGGCCACTTTCACATCCAAAATGGAAGAGATCCTAGAGAGACCATAAATTATGAATGTGGTCATGAGATGTTACTTTGATGAGGTTTTATTGTTTGTATTTCTCACATATATTATAGGAACTTTTCACAAGGACTCTATTCAATCCAATGGAATATCACCAGTTATCACAGACACATGCACCATCCACCATACAAGTTGGGTCCTCGACCAAACAAAGGATGCCATCGGCCATCCAACATCATAAACATTGGGTTTTAAATGAATTGGTCTGGGAGTACCACCATAATGGTACTCTCCCAACCATGAATAAAACTCCACAAGATCTCTAGTCCATGAATCCCCACCATTTGTATCCCCAGTGATGGTTGGTGGTCCAGAACCAGATGGCCCTGGTAGTCATCTCTAACCGTTTCGGGAGCCTGTCCCTAAAATGTGATAATGAGTTCCTCCCTTACCTTAGGTAGGTTGATCAAGTTTTCACCAACAAATTAATCCCAATAGTATAAGGGTATCACTAAAGGTGACCTACCAATAATCATCATCTTCAACACCATGAAAATTAGTATCCCTGCCATGAAGAGCATACCACCCCATGGGCCCCAGTGAATTCATGAAAACCCAGGTCCCCATAGCAATTCACAGAGGGTGATGATCAAACAATCCATAACATTACATTTTCCTTATTCCTACTGAAGAATCCCACCAATTAAATATGGAGGAAACCTATGGGAAGATTCATATTTCTGCTCACTCTTATGAATCCCATCATGAAAGTACGGCGTAAAATGAGTATATACAAACCCCTGGTCACCAATATGAATCCCTCTAGGAAAATACAGTGGTAACCAACAAGAAGATCAAAATTCCTTCTCATTCATATCAATACCTCCATAAAAATACGACTGTAATTGGAGAGAGTAGCTAGAATATCCTATTTTTGAATCAGGTTAAGATTCATATCTCTTCCCTACACAAAAAGACTATCATTATTTACTAGTAGGAAATAGAGGACCAGAGTTGGCACATATTCCTACTCCGACACTAGAATGGTCATACATTCCCATTCCCACCAAATACATCTCTCAAAACATCTTAGTAATGATGAAGTTTTAGACATCAATCCCAAACCATATCCAGAAAACTTTCCAATATATAATCACATCTATGTAAATAGCTAGGAGTTGGGCCCATAACCCTGCCTCCTCAAGTGGGATGACTCATCCACACAACGGGGTGGTCACTTCGGAGTATACATGCATATATACTCCCATACATAAGGGTGATCAACAATATTCAATGATAAATGTACAATGGTATTGGGTAAAAATACTCATTCCAATTGGGGGACACCGATCGACTTCGGTAGCCGCTCTAGGTTGTCCATTTATCCCTTCCAGAATTCCAGAAGCCTACCAGCACATCTTAAAAGAAACATGGGAGAAAATACAATAGACACCCATATATAAATGTCAACACTTATATTAAGGGTCCCCTATCACCCACAAGAGAGTTCCTAAAAAATAAATCATGCCAATGGAAACTATAAAATGAAGAGAAAACTCATAACACTACTCTACTGGAAGATGATGTTCTTGAGTCCATCGAACATCTATCAATGGTGGATCAGGATCCTGCTGATCTATTAAAAAATTTCTGAAGTGGAAATACTAGTTTCTAAGTTCCTCCCCACAAAATTTTTACCATCATCTCTAGAGTTCCTCCCCATAGCATAAACCATTAAGGCTTCCTTTGGGAGCACAAATTGATCGATCATGAGATATTATCTCTTGATGAGCATGCACATGATCCTTAGCCTGGTTGGTAAGGAATATGCAAGTGCATTCGGGAGACCCGGGATCAAATCTAGGCAGAGACATTATTTTTGGTACTGTATCAGGTACTGTATCAGGTACTGTAGCAGGGACTATGCAGTACTGTAGTAGGTATGGTAGCGGGAACTGTGCAGTACTGTAGCAGGTACTGTAGCAGGAACTGTTTGACACTGTAGCAGTCGGGAATATGCCCCTGTTTGGGCCTTTGGGCTACCCATTTAGTCTTCGAGTCCTTTAAGGCCTTCGGGCCACCCAGGCCTTCGGGCCACCCAGGCCTTCGGGTTAGTAAGGCCTTCGGGCCACCTTATGTGCAGATGAAAACCAGATGACCTATGAGGAACAAGCTCTATAAGGAGGATGAGCAAGGAGATTTCACCACAGCAGGAGCTAAATGGATTGAAATAATGAGAGGGTATAGAACCTACCATCGGGACAAGCCTGTGCATGCACGAGAATGCCTAGCCGAATAGCCATGAGAAGGTGGAGAGATGATTTCGCAATGAAGATGCTGGGGAGGAGTAGTTCCAAGTGGTTAGTCTGGGTTGTATGTAATGTTTGAGCC
This sequence comes from Viscum album, assembly GCA_963277665.1. Lineage (NCBI taxonomy): Eukaryota > Viridiplantae > Streptophyta > Magnoliopsida > Santalales > Viscaceae > Viscum > Viscum album. The sequence continues at coordinate 1,589,031,827 of OY728161.1, read as the reverse complement.
TACGGGAAAATGAATTCCTCTAAGGCCTATGGGCCATGTAATACTTATTCCTGCGGGCATTTTAAGGGTTCCACCTCACCCCTTGAAAGGTGGATTATCAAAAATCAATAAAAAATGAAGGACTTCAGGCCACTGGAGGTATCTCTTGATGAGCATCATGGAAGCCCTCCTCGTGACTAGAAGATCAAATAGTAAGAAGGTACTACCCTTTATATTTTCTTCCCTGAATTTCCTCCCCAGGGTATACGCTATATAAATTCTCCCCACAACTGAACATCAATCTATGATGTTAGTAATCTCCATGATGGAATCTTTTGCGAAGTTCATCCCCTCAGTGACATTTCATGGCAATAAGAAGGTACTCCCCTTGTCGATTCAAAAATGAGAAAGCCCTCATATTCTAAGGTGCTTGAAAATATGGGTCCAAACGTGCTAGATACCCCATAAATAATAATAATCATCCTTTATCATCCAGAAATCATCCCAAGGAAACGGAAATCCTCTGAACCACCTCTGAACTATATCCATGCCAATGAGACTCCCACTAGCAATGCTACTTGGAAAAAAACAACCAATAAGAGTTCATGTTGGGATTACCAAGTAGAGAAGTATTTAGCAGAATAAAAAAAAGGATATGTTTCTCTTGAGAATACATTTGTCCAGGGATGACATACCCATCATGTTTTGGACCTCATCTACTTATTTTTTCAACATTACAGAGGAATTATCATAAGAATGCATACACAAAATCTATCTGAATATCTGGGAAACTCTTCACCACCTAAAAGAAAATTTATTTCCTTACAATGGGTATACCAACCATGTCAAAATATTTGGAGATCTTCATTGTCAAATCAACTTAGAATCACTTCTATCTGCATGGAAACTACGATCATAGAAGTGATTAAAAGTTCTTCAATCATAATTACTCAATTAATTACATGATTTGTATTATATAATTATAGACTCCACGACTGGTGTTCATATATAGGGATGGGGGGAACATGGATCTTTGAATTTCACCACATTCTCCATTCAGAAAAACCCACTAGAAATGGAATCATGTAATTTCATTACTCCAAGGTGTCTATTAATAAAAACCCCCACTCAGTAAATATGTCACACTCAACATGAATTAGCCTTGAATAATTCTCAAAAGTTTTAGTCCTGATGAGAGCATTCCATCGAAACACTCGTGAACTGGGAAACTAAGAACATTAATAAATATTATCTCTTAAGGTAATCCAATTATCGTGCACTGATAATGTCCTCATAAGAAAGTAAATCTCTTACAGACTTGAAATTGTATCTAGATCATGCTTGAACAAGGATGCATAAGATAAAGAGAGAAGTGATAGCAGCAGCATCCACTATAGTACGGAATCAGCCCCATCCCACAGGACTGGGGGAATTTTTAACATAAAATCCCCCCCCCCCCCCCCGAGGTTGAAAATCGTGGCTCGGCGCACAATAATAAGAGAATGGGAGAAACCCCAAACCATAGAGCCAGGTGAATTTTTACCTCAACCACCCCCTCAATGGAAATTAGTCTTTTCCCATTTAGGGGGTGACAAGTGGTGAGGTAACCTAGTTTGTCCCATATCATAATCCATTTCCCCCAGAAGGTATGTGTATGAATAAGCTTAATAGGGGTTCCCTATAAATCACTCTTCACCAAGAAGCTCAAAGAGAATCCCAGAAAGGAATGGAGAGGTCCAGCAAAGGGCACAAACAAGCCTCCTATCATTTTACAACTAGTCTGATGCCTAAAATGCATTATGAATTGGTAAATGTCGTGGAAATCAATCTCAAATATGGAATAAAAAATTATGAAAACACGTAAGAGAAAATAGAGGATGGTTCCACCCAGAATATAGTCCATACTGGGATGAATGAAGAAGGTGTGCATATCTAAAACCAGAGAATCCCCCTGAATTTGGGTTCTTCCTCAATCAATCCCTTACTACCTCCTCAGTGAATCTCCGACAATAATAAATTCAAGGACACATACAATTAACCTCCTCATCTCAAGGAAGATGAGATCCACGTGATCAAAGAAATATTTACTCAGTAAGAGGAAGAAATTAAAGAGTTGAGGCGACTCAATACTGAGTTACTCTAAGGCAGTATTCCTACTGAATACTCTCTATGGGAAGAGCCTCAATGTATACTTCCAGTAGGTGTACCTAAATGAAAATGGTTCATCCCAGCAACTAAATTAGGGCCAGGACATCTTTCCAACTCAATGCTTGGTCTATCAGTTTACCTTGACCTGATTACAGATGGATATCAAGATTTCCCCCATTAAGAAGAGAACCATAACAGGCTCAGGTGAACCCTCAAAAGATGTCTCCAATCGGATATCATCCAAAAATAATGGTTGAATTAACACCCCATATCCTACCCATTATTGTACTAAACTAAGATCTTATTCAACCAAACACTCATTAAGGGATTATTGACACCATCGATACATTGGAAGCTCAATTAGAATCTATGGAGGATTTGTGTGCTCTAGTACATTTGAAACGGAAACCTTACCCCGATAGGGTGAGCGACACCCTCCAAATATTCACTTTGCTCCAATGTTCTCTTATTTGAAAACCTAGTTATGCATTATTTTAGGTCACCTTTTTACTTACATCTCTCTCTTTTTAAGTGGAATTTTTATTAACCCTTTATATGATGTGGTTTTCAAAAAAAGGTATTTTTAAATGTTTGGCCATTATTTATTGAGATAAAGTACAAATTGTGAGGAAAAAAATTATTAAAGTGGGAGAGAATTTAACACCCTTAGATTTTAAAAAATTAATCTATGATCAACATTGTACAAGAAACGCAACACCAAGCTTAAATGGACCATGAAATAATATAATTTTAAATATGACCATTATAACCTAGCTATTAAATCGGCAGGTATGAATAGTATTAACAAATTTATGAAATATATATATATATATATATATATATATATATTCCCTAATCAATATAAATTTATTGATAAATTATTAGTAAATAATCAATTAATTTTTATTAAATCATTTTATTCATTAAAAATATGTTTTCTTCAAAAATGATTTTTATTTCTTTTTGTAATAAAATGATATATTTAATTTTCAAAAAAATGAAAATTTATTAGATAAAATGAAATTAATTTTTGAATTAGAATATAAAAAACTAAATTATGGTGATATTTTTTTATTTTTTCAGAAAATATTTATTTTTCAGTGAATGATGAAAAATACCAATTTTTTTAAAACTCTCGTTTTTTCCAATAAATTAATTGATTTCAAGGTACTGATATGATTTTAATTTAATTTAATGTAACATAATTATTATTTATTTATATTTAATCCAATTAATTACATTTTAATCATTTTTATACTATATTTTCATATAAGTTTATTTTTGGGTTTAAAAATGGGTTTTTTTAAATTATTTTAAAGTACATAATATTTCTCCATTTTAATTAGTTAAAACATCCCCTAATTAGGAATGATTTAAATAAAAATTATATATTATATATCATTAAATATTAATTTAAATTCATACAATTATTACTAGTCATAGAGTTAATAAAAAATCATCTTATACTTGAAAAATACATTTCTTGAAAAAATGTTTTTTCATCGCATCTGTGGGTTTTATTTTAAAATTAAATTCTACCACTTATATTAATTGAATTTGGTAAAATGGATTAAATATTTGTAATTAAAAAAATTTATATTATCTAATAAATTTAACTTATTTTTATCATGATGAATAGTGGAAACAATAAAAATTTGTTATCGCGGTTAAGGTGAAAACAAGTTTATTGGGGGTTAAACTAAAAATATAAGGGTAAAAATGAACTAAAAACCTATCTAAAATATATTTTATGGAAATATTTTGACCTTATATTGTCTAATTATTTATAATAGTCCATTTTTTATCCTTTTTTAATGTGAAAAATGTGGGTATCGCTTTTTCTTTTCAAAAATTACAAGTGTGCCACTCACCTTACTAATAAAAGGACACCCCCTCTCCTCTCCTCTTCACACCTTAAAACCATTTTGGTTTGGAAAATACCTAATCAAATACCTTTCTTACTTCCCTACCCACATCCTATAATTATTTTTTTGATCATAAATCCATCCAAAGAAGGCTTTAGGTTCTAACATAAGGAGGTTGTTCGAAGAATATGTATCATGCTTAACCAAGTATTTTTATTTTATTTCTTCCTACAACTCCTTTAAATATTATTAAATTATGATGATATGAAAAAAAATCCCATATAATTATATGTTATTATGTTAATTTAATAACCAAAATACATCTTTGATTTCATCAAATGGGAAATGAAACCATTATTCGTGTGTATGGAAGACTACCGCCTCATGAACTGATGTAATACGTTTTTCATTATCGCCTCTCATGGATTGTTATAATTTTAAATTCAAAATATATATATATATATATTATTTTTAATAAAATTATACTCCATTAAATATTATATCACATATATATTGTTAATTTACATTCTATGGGGGATACGATAATGTCGCTCGTGTGTACGGTGGACTACCGTCTTGTGAAGCAATGTGATTCGTTTTCACTAACATTTTTCATGGAAGTTAATAAGGATAAATTTAATGAATATATGTGGAATGATTATTATATTTATGAAATATTTATTATTTTTAAAATATAATATACCATTTTATTTCTTACCTTTCCACTCAGTGAAAATGATAACGGCATTCGTGCGTACGTGTGGACTACCGCTTCCATGAATCGATGTGATTATTTTTTTCATCACCACATCACAAGGATGATGTATATATGAATATTTAATGAAATAATTTTTTATTTATTATATTATGATCATTATATAAAGATAAAATTATACTTAACTTCTTTCTATAATGATCGTTTGAAAATGTAAACATTACTCTTGCGCACGTACAACCTACCGTCTTCATGGTTGTAACGTAGTTCATTTTTCATAAACATATTTCATGATTGGTTTTAAAAGTATAAATTATGTCATTATTATTATTCTAGAGATTATGGAAACATAAGATCTTTTACCTCAGTCAATACACTCGAGTTTTTTTGAAACAATGAACCAAATGTCCTCAAAACACCCAATGTGGATTTAACAAATTAAGTATTTAAATATGAAATTAAAAATAAATAAGATAAATTATTTAAGTATAAATAATTAAAACTAGAAAATTTATTAATAAATAATATGATTGATATAATTTTATTATATAGGATTTAAAGGACATACATGGAAAGTCTTGACTTGAGGTAAGGGACTTCATCTCAATTTCCCTTCATTGAGGCATATTATAATGTTATGCACCTAATTTATTTTATATTGTGTATATACAGAACTATTTACATGTAATATCATGAATACTTCATAATTTATTTCATTTTAATTTTAAATTTGAATCATTTCATCCAAGGTGATTTTACTTGGAAGTTACTAAGTGGTAAAGAATTTTATAACTCAATTTTTTTCATTGGGTTATAATAATTATTCATTATATTTGAAATTATAAGATTATGTGTGTAATGAATTTTTATTATATTATTTTTTATTTATATTTTTTTATTTGGATTTATATTTGATACACATAATTTATTCAATGATTAATCCCCACTTCAACATTATGATCATTATAGGGGTTGCTCATCTCAAATTGTCCTCTTTAGGACATATATTATTTTATACACCTATATTATTTTATGAGGTGTATATAATTCCCATTTTGGTTTTTAATATCATGAATCTACTAATTTTAATGATATTTAAAGTTTCATTTAAAGTTTTTCTTTCATGGGGCTTTTGATCGAAAAGATACCAAAGTGGAAAAGGTTTTATGTTACAATCTCATTTTTAATCGGGATTGTTTATACTTTAATTCAAATTGAAGGAAATTATTTAATAATTTTATAATAAACCCATTTAATTTTAGTCTCATCTATTTATTCATAAAATTTTCAAGTAATAGTATATTTTACTCTCTTTAGTACTTAAAATGGTTGAGAAAATGTTTTTAAGAAAATATGACTTTGTTTCCCTCTTCGATCGAAAATCCTTTTTCTTACAAATCCATGTTTTCTAAAAATGTTTTCAAAAATATTTTAATATGACTGTTTAAATAAATTTTTACCCATAATTGGATTTAAAAAAAATAAAATGAATATCCCTGTATTTTCCAAATAAGGTACTTTTTTACTATTCTTACAAAAATGTGAAAGGAATGTTTTTTTAACATACTCGGTAAATGGAATTTTCCACAATCATGAACACTCAATATTTTAAAACTTTTTTTTATATTTCAAAGGTTATTTTCAATGAAAATTATTTTCACAATATTTTGTGAATTTTTAGTTTTTAAATGTGATTTTCAAAATGAAAAGTTTATTTTCCACAATAATGTTTTTAATGACCTTTTAATGGTATTTCTATTCATCAATGAAAACGACCCTTGATGTTAATTACACTTCATTTGGGATATTTGGTATTTATACCTTCCTTATTCTTTCTATATATAGATTATTATATTGATATGGAACCCATTTATTTTCCACGGGTGAATCAAGCAATGAAATAAAAATGATTATTGTTATGTCAAAAATTGAATGGTTCTAAATGTTTTATTCATGAATGATAATTGGACATTATTAATAATCATGGGTGATCCTGATACTCCTTATATGATGGGTGTGTCCAGATATTGTTGGGATATCCTGATATAGATTATATGATGGGTTTACCCAGATAGCACTCTAATGCATTAGGTAATGTTTCTTGTATTTATAGTAAAGAATGAGGGAGTTACTAGAGGGTTTATCATATGAATTTAACTAGGCTCAATTTATTTCTGACATAATTTTAAAATGGGTTATGAATATGGTGTTCCAAAGATACCAACACATTTTCTTTATGATTTCTATGAGTTTTAAATGTTTCCTTTGATCAATATTGACATCACATGGATCATGATTTATTTATTTTCATGAATCCTACCTTAGTTAAAGAATTATTCCATGACACATATTTATTGATCCAGGTTTGATGGGAATGATTTCTCTTATATTATGTTCGTTCACTTTTATTATTTTATGATACCCTTATGCTCATATTATTCTCACTGATGACATTATTTTTTAATTCTTATGTTTACCCTTACAAAGCATTTGATCTTTCCCTTATTATTTTTTGTTTCCCCAGGTTATCAAGAATTATTTTGAATGAATTATGTCTAATAGGGTTTCATATAGATGAATATGATGACTTAATGTGAAATAAAAAAACAAGGTTATGTAGGAGAAATTATCATTTAAATACATGGGTATTTTTTATGTAATATTTTTCCTTAATTATATTAAACTATAAACCTAAAAGTTACTTGGGTATGTGAGTGATATAATATTTAATTTTGATGTTTTAAGTTTTGGATGGTGAAAATTGGATCACCTTCATCGGTATCAAATCCAAAAAATGTAAAGTTTGTGATTTTAACAATAGATCTGGGAGTGAGGGTTTGGGGAGGTTACATGATGGGATTACACACTTCACTTGTTCAATTTATTTATCATGTGAAGGACATTGGACATGTTTTCCTAATCATTAAAAATCCTCCATACATGTTAGCTTGATCATGTGAAGGCCTTTAGACATGTCTATCTTGAACATCAGGAGATACCCCCTTGAAGTGTCATAATCAACACCATTAAAATATATTCATGAAAAAGTTTTAGTTGGTTGAAGAGGATAGTAATGATGGATCGATCATGCAGTCTTTGTTTATCATGCATGTGGTTGGAACATGTGAAGCACGTGAGATATTACTAACTTATGTGGATGCCCTCTTTCACCGAATTGAGTTGAGGTATTGGGATTGATCACCATAAAAAGAGGAATAGATATAGGGGTGGTGATACCTATAAAAATAATCCTTGGTAGAATGAAAAACACACACATACAGAAGTGGAATTTTTGGAGTGAAGAGGTCATGTGATCGTAAGAACCTTCCACTCAAAAAAAAGTATGGTGAGTAACTTGGAAAAAATAAAGAGAATAAATTATGTGAGTATCGATCATGAGATGGCATATTGATCACATGAATTCCCATGGAAATGTCAGATTGATCACATGATACCTTGATGGAAAACTAAAGTAAAATCATTATACAATTTTGAGGTTTCATGCGATAAAAAAATTATAAATTATGAGATAATAATACGAGGGGAGTTACATTATTTTACCATGAAAGGCTCATACTGTTTGAGTGATCGATTCATTGATCACATGAAGACCCAAAAACATGTTAGATGAATCATGTGAAGACCCCAAAACATGTTATATTGATTACACAAAGGACTCTAGACATGTCATATTGATCACACAAAGGGGTCATGTGGTTCAGGTGATTAGTTCTTTGATCATGTGAAGGAACCTAAATAATTTCATCCTTAGTTGGAAGACATCCCCTAAAAGGTAATTTAGATCACACGGTTTATGTGATTATTTTATCAATCATGTGAAGACCCCTGTACATGTCATCCTTGTCATGTGATATCCCTTGTACATGTCATCCTTGTCATGAAACAACCCCCAACATGTCACCCTTCTCAGGTAGGCACACTTGGACATGTGCCCTAGAAACTTGTGAAACCCCATCCATGAGCCTTTGGATGAGGACCCCATTTATGTGGAGATAATCCATAATGTACTAGGTCTATTCACTCATGAAAACTTGTTTATATCATGTCCTCAAAAGAGGCCCCTTGTACCATCCAAGAAAACTCTATAGACCTCTCATGGTCCCCTAGCATTGTATGTCAAAGGGTAAAGGCTGGATACGCAACAAGGGAATTCACCTTGGTGTAAGTATCTTGATATTATATTTACCTTAGCTCATGGGACCTAGATTATAATGTCTCATGATCTATCACTCTCTCACATGGCCAAAACGGGTTGGTTATAAGATCTCAAGAATGCCTCCCCATATGCTAGAGGTTGCCGACTAGCAGTGGGGTGTGATATGTATTGTGGGGAGACTATACACATTGGTATAAAGTAAATGAAATTAGAATAATACATAATAATAAATATCAGAGTAACATAAAAATAGTGGAAATATGATATAATACAACTGGAAAGTAAAGGAGAAACCAATAAACCAATAATGACAAATCGTGCAATGATAATCTAAGATGTATCTGAATTTCAAACTGAAAACAATATAAATAAAAGAATTAGTTGACACAAAATAATACCAAAAGACCTTAGTCTTGTACCCTAAGTCAGATCCCCCAAGTCAAATCCATCTCCAAACTCCATCCCATCCAGTAAGCAAAAAAATCATCAATAATGTCCCTTGCCCTTATCCAAACCTCCTTGCATTTAATCTGCTCGGGTATAAAATGGAGGCCCAAATAGGGTGTTAGTAAAACTAATTAGGTCAACACTACTGTGTCTAAATAAAACCAGTGTGATAATAAGTGTCATAAATAAACTAATAAACAGGTTTATTAATTAATCAATTAATATAATACATCAAAACAACATGCTTCATCACCATGTTGGAATTTCTATGATCATGTAGCACGAACATGCCAACCATAACCATAAACCATGGAATAATCAAACAACTAGGTATATATCTCTATATAATCATTTCATCCTCTGAGAATATCTCTATATATAATCATTTTATCATGTAACTTTGGCCAGAACCCACTATATAAGCATTTCAGCATGTATCACTAGGAATATCCTTCTATATAAACATTTTAGCATGTATCACTAGGCCACACCCACTATATAATAATTTCATTCTCTAGGAAAAACCCTATATATAATCATTTCATCATAAACTTAACAATTCATAACAACAAGGATATCACAATATCACATAATAAGGTTCAATAATTAATTATGCAAATTACCATTTTTTTCAGTCTCACTTTCATTTATATCTCAATTGAGCAACATCCATATCAATAATCAATAAGTAATTACCTAGGGATTTTATATCAAGCAATCACCAGAGGTCTCATTTCATGTTAAATTCACTTTAATCCATTAGCCAATTTCTTATTACTCAAAGGTTTTCTCACCCAATGGGTATCTATAATCCAATCCATCAACCACTGAATCTAAAGGATCCAACCAATATTACAAACCATTATTTACCATTAATAAATGAATAAATTAATTAGATCATACATTACATCATCACAATGACAATATTTCATATATTTCATAATTAAATAGACAATAGGTTTAGGCTTAGACCGCCTACCTTTAACTAGAGATCAATGCAATGCTTCCAATGGAAAGCGCTAATAAGGATGAAGGAACAGGATATTGTAAGAAGAACCTAAATCAAACTAGGTCAAGATAAAAATCCAAAACAATCCATGTTCAATATATTTACACTGAAATGAAGGAGGAACTATGGGAGAGAAGGGAAACCTAAGCATAAACACTCACCAAGGATCGGATGTGTAATCAGGACATCCAGAATGGAAAGCAGAGTCAAAAATTTCCTAGAAATATCCTAGGTTTGAGAGGAGGAATGGCTGCACTAAAACCATGAAAGAATCATACACACGATGGGCTTAAAAATTTTGGGGGTGAGGATTACATGGTGTGTTTACACCCCTTCACATTGTGTATTTATAAATTAAAGTGATACATTGAAAATGAATTTCCTTGGCTTAATATTTATCTCAATTGAGTATTACATGATGTGTAACCACTTCATGTCATAGACCAATTCACGACATGTGTTGGGCATCAGTTACACATCATGTAACATATACATGGCGTGTAATTTTCCATTGGACAGTTTTCATCCTAGATTCTGTGAAGGTGTCTGAGCCACTTTTGAAGCCTTCCAAACACACTAGAAACCCACATAAGCCTATTTAACACATTTATAACTAGACTTCATTAATTAAAATAAACATAAATCCTTGAAATTTAGGTCATTTTCCCTAAAAAAGTATCTTTGTATCTGAACAAGACTCATCCACCAAGGTCCAATGAAAAACTCAGAGATAGACATACCTAGAAAAATACGGGATCTTACAACCACCCCAACATATAACATCTCATCCCCGAGTTACTCCAAGCATCACCATGGGGTCCCAATGAATAATTTTGTCCATTGTGCTCCCATATCAGACTCCCTATCTCATGTCTCCTTCTAAACACGCCCATTCTCCCATTTCACTCAAACCATAGGTATAGTCCTACCCCAAAGATCATTCTCACTATGGTCTGAAATCCTTATTGTATGCTTCTCAAAGAATGCATCATCATAAAGCTTGAAGTCCTAGATTTATATCACATAAGAAGGGTTGGGATAATATCTCTGAATTTGTGACACATGAAACACATCATGCATATAACTGTAGTGTTATGGAAAGGATAATCAGTACACCACTGGACCAATCTTATTTAATATCTCAAACAGCCCGATAGACCTGGGTTCTAGCTTCCCCTGTTTACTGATATAGTATTGCCCCAACCTAGGAAACACCCAAAGGAAGACATGATGACCAACCATGAACTCTAGAGTTTGTCTCCGATGGTCATCATAATATTTATTCCAAATATACACAGTCACTAACCACCTCCTAATCATATTAACCTGCTCAAAAGTCTCTTGTATTAGACTAAGCCCAATGAGCATTGACTCACCTTACTCTAACCAACAAAGAGGCGAATGGCATAGCCTTCCATACAAATCCTCAAAAGGTTTAATCTAGATCAATTCTTGTAAGCTATTATTATATGAAAAATCCATGTGTTCCATATGATTCTCCCATGAACCACCAAAATCAAAAACATAGACTCATAACATATCCTCCAGAACCTAAATAGTTCACTCAGATTGATCGTCAGTCTGAGGATGATAGCTTGTGCTCAAAAGAACCTGTGATCCTATAGCCTTATGAAGACCCTTCCAAATCCATGATGTAAATGGAGGATCTATATTAGAAATAATAGTCCCTGGAAAATTTTTCAACTGAAATATCTTGTGCATATACAGACTACCCAGATCATCAACAGTGAAGGTATCTCTGGTAGGAAATAAGTGGGATACCTTAATCGGTCAATCCATGATCACCTATAATAAATCACTCTTATGGGTTGTCCTAGGTAACACTATCACAAATAACATAGTGACATCATCCCATTTCCACTCTATAATGGGAAGATACTACAACAGCTTAGCTATCCTCTGATTCTCATCTTTCACCTATTGATAGATGAAACATCTCATCATAAATCCTATTACCTCCTTCTTCATTCCTAAACCCTAGTATTATATATAGATATCATGATACATATTTTTCAATCCAGGATGTACTACCCATCTAGAATCATGAAACTCTCTCATCAACTCCTTGCACAATCCCATAAAAACCCATACTCAGCCATAGAAAATAGGATATTTTATATTTCCAAGAGACCATACTGATGGTGTATCCCCGCCATATAAGTTATCTCTCATATCTAAGAACTTCAGATCAGATAACTACAATTTCTTGATCTGGTCCAAAATAATGCATATAACAGGTGGCGAAGTCAGATCTACTCATCCCTGAGACTCCTAAGCATCTAGATTCATGTCTGCAAAGAGTTTCATCATCTAATACTCATCACAAGACTCTCAAATTTCCTTTTTCTGTATCTTTCAGCTCAAATAATTTGAAATTAAGTTTCCCTTTCCTGATTTATATTCCAACTCGAAGTAGAAAGAATGTAGATAACCATCCCACCTCCTCTGTCGAATTTTTAAGTGCCACTGAGAAAAGATGTATTTTATGATCTTTTGGTCCGTTTATACCACAATCCTCTCACCCATAAGATAGTGTCTCTAATATATTAGGTCATGTACAATCATATATAACTCCAAATTGTGATTAGGTTAATTCATCTCATGGGGTCTCAGGTTTCTAGAGGCATAAGAAACCACTAAATCATCCTACATTAGAACTAATTTGAATCCAAATCCAGATACATAATAATACACAGTATATACCTTACCCAACAAAGGTAAAGTGAGTATATGTGTTGAGGTAATCCTACTCTTCATCTCATGAAAAATATTTCTCATAATAATCTGACCAAACAAACATCACTCCCTTCTTGATCAACCCTAACATTGGTGCTACCAAATGGGAGAAGTCCTAGATAAATCACTGATAATAACCAGATAAACCCAGAAAACTCTAAATCTCAAATTAATTCTTGGGATACTCTCAAGATACCATGGTTGAAACCTTCTATGGTTCCACTGACAATCCTTCCTCTGAGATGACATGGACTAATAAGTGTACTTTATCAATCTAGAAACTTTATTTGGTTATCTTGTTGTAAATCTAATGTTATATCAATATACTCAAGATGATGTCAAGATGTTTGGAATGATTGTATGCTGACTAGGAATACACCAAGATATAATTGAAAAAAACCACCATGAACCAGCCCAAAAAAGGATGAAAGATTTGATTAATCAAGGCCAGGAATACCATCGGTGCATTCGTCAAACCAAACGGAATCACTACAAACACATACAAGACATACCTACTCCTATAATAAGTCTAAGGTATGTCTGATAGTATCACCCTCAAATGATGGTATCCAGATCTTAAATATATCTTGTAGAATATATTGGAACCTATCAGTTGATTGAAGATATCATTAATGCATGGAAGGGGGTATCGGTTCTTACTTTTCATCATATTCAATCTCTAATAATCCACACATAAGTGTAAGGTACCATCATCCTACTTGAAGAAAATAACTGGAGAACCCCATGGAGACATACTAGTTTGTATGAAACCTTTAACTTCCAGATCTTCCAACATAACTTTCAACTCCCTAAGCTCTACTAGTTCCATTATACAGGGTGAGATAGAAACTGGATCTACTCCCAGCACCAACTTGATCATGAATTTTATGCCCCACTTAGGTAGTAATACATAGAAATCATCAAGAAATACATCTTAAAAATGGTTTAACAATGGAGGAAAATAATCATGTTGGATTACACCATCATTCTGAATAAGGATTGATATCTGACCCATGAGATAATCCAATTTTTACTAAATTGGTCTTGTACGACCATCATAAATATCCAACTCACCCTGGTGTGAATAGTTGTCTCCTTATGGAGATAGAAAGGTAAATCTCCTCAAATAATAGTCAATATGATCCTAGTATATGACTAACTAATCCATACTAATAATCAAATTGAAACCTATCATTTCCATTACAAACATTTCCCATGAGAAACAGTAACTATCGTTCTCTAGATAAAACCTTGCAAGGTTTGATATTCCCTGAATACACTACCAATGGTGTTTTGATGGTCAAGTCACCATCCAAGACTTCCAAAACCAAGCCCAAACTATTTTCAAAAGAGTGGATAAGAAGGAATGTGATTCTCCTATATCAAACAAAATTCAAGAAAGGGTATATGATACAGGAATCATACCAGGTCCTACATTCACCATATCTGGAGGAGTCTGTATAACGTGCAGCTAATCAGCCCCTCTTCCCTAGGTCCTAACCTGACTCCCCTGAGATATTCCCTCTACCTGGTATTGTCTTTCCTACACTGGGGTTCCATGTCCCCTGACTCGACTCGAACATCCTGTGGAACTCCAGCTACCTATCTGCTGAGGAGTAGTTGAGTCCTTCCCAGACTATGGTACCTATCTTGTTCCCCTTCCAATGATCTTTTATCAGAAGTTACAATAAAACTTATAAAGATGGTTTATCCTACCACAAGTGGGGCACTCCAAAATAAAGTACGATCACTAAGGCTGCATGTGGCCCAACTTTCCACACTGATAACACTACAACAGAAAATAGTCCCGAGATGGATTCACACTACCATGAATGTTTTCCCCTATTGTATTGGTGGAAACTATCATAGAGGTGCCTCTTTATACCATAATAAGAGCTCCCAATTATCCCTACTGAAATAACATGTTCACTTATAGGGGCCTCTCTCAGATTCCCTTCCTTGATGAGTGTCTAATTCATCACGTCTGAAAATATACTCAAAAAAACATTCACCTTTGACCTTATCTCATATCAAAGACCATCCTAAAAATTTATCACCATATAGATCTCATTAGCAACTAAAATAGAAAAAATCACTAAAGTTCGGTGAAACATTCAGTGTAGTCCATCACTGACATGCCCTCCTATGTCTGATGCATGAACTCTCAAGCCTTCTCATCCCTCAATGTATATAGATGGAAGTGGATCAAGAAATTTTCCAATAATTCCTTACAAGTTAACTCCTCCTCCTTCCCATCCTACTCTAGAATATCCCACCAATGCTTGGCAGGTCCACAGAGTATATATGATGAAAGCTTCACCCTCATATCTACAGGTGTATCAGGATGCTTGAAGATCATCTAAACTGACTCAATATAGAACTCAGTTTCCTGGGGGTCTCCCTCCCCATTGAATGTAGGTAGATTATAAAGATGAAACTATCTCATCAACTCAGACATCGAAGGCACAGTGTAAACAGTATCCCTTTCCATAGATCGCATGACCCTCAGGAATTTGTCACGAATCGGAATATCCATATGATCCTTAAGAGCTATTAGAAGCTCTGGCTCAACTACGTTAAGAGATTGTTAATTACCTCTCTCCTAACACTCAACTCAAAGATGAAAAGGAGGCATTTTCTCTACAATATAAACACACTCCTTAGAACACTCGCTTTAACAACAAGGTCAACCTCAACATGTAACAACAAGAGTTAACCACTTCTCTTGGTCTTTCTAAACACTAATTACAAGTGTTTTATCATGATATATCAGTTTATTTAATTTCAGTTTTCAAATATAAAAGATATAACATATCACAGTTCATATAGTAAAGTATATAACACATGCAATAAATATGTCCCTATCATAAACAATGTATGTAAATTTATATCCCTATGTGCCTATCATGATTCATACATAATCATATTATGCTATACTGGGCCATGAGTAAAAATATAAAGAAAATATAATCATGAAACAATAATATCACACAACATGTGATTCTCCCAAGGTGAAATAACATCAACTTTAACAAGAAAATAGCATAAATAACAATCACATCCCTCGACACTCGAATTTTCCCTCGTCCATGGGTTAGCTACTCCCATGTAAAATCTCATTACAAAGTACCAACACATCCTAGTCTCCTTTATACCTTTCCCAAACAATAAAACAATATAAAATAAAAACCTAATCCTTTGATACTACTTTATAACATTCCCCAATTCGGAACTCTCTCACGTGGAAAAAATAGGTTGGTTATGATACCTCAAGCACACCTCCCCATATGCCAGAGGCTTCCAACTAGCAGCAGGGTTATGATATGTATAGTGGGGAGACTATACCCCCTAGTATATAGTATAACATAGCATAATAATATATAATAATAAATAACATAGTAATAGAAAAATATCAGAAACATGATATAATACAACTGGAAAGTAAATAAGAAACCAATAAACCAATAATAATGAATCATTTAATGACAAGATGAGATGTATCTAAATGTCAAACTAAAAACAATAAAAATAAAAGAATCAGTTGACAAAAAATAATCCCAAAAGACTCTAGTATCGAACCCCATGTCGGACCCATCTCCAAACTCCATCCCATCCAGCAAGTAATAAAAATCAGAAACAAGGTCCCTTGCCCTTGTCCAAACCTGCATCCATGTAATCTTCTCGGGTACCAAACGGCAGCCTGAATAGGGTGTGTGCAAAAATTAGTAGTTCTACACCACTATTTATAAACAAAACCAGTCTGATAATAAGTGTATGCAATAAATTAATAAATAGGTGTATTAATTAATCAATTAATATAATACATTAAAAAAACATGCTTCAGCACCATTCTGTAATGTCTCTGAGCATGTATCATGACCATGAAAACCATAACTATAAACCATGGCACAATCAAACAATCGAGTAGAGCCTTCTATATAATAATTTCAGCCTCTGGGAATAGCCCTATATATAATAAGTTCATCATGTAACACTGTACAAAACCTTCTATAAGCATTTCAACATGCATCACTGGGCATAGCCCTCTATATAATCATTTTAGTGTGTATCACTGATCCAATACCACTATATAAATATTTTAGACTTCAGGAAAATACTTATATATAAGAATTTCAACATGAACTCAACAAGTCATAACATCAAGGATATCACAATATCACACAATAATCCTCAATGGTTAATTATGAAAATTTCCATTTTTTTCAATCTCACTTTCATTTATATCTCAAATGATCAACATTCATATCAATAAGAAATAATTAATTGCCTATGGATTCTATATCAAGCAATCACCTAAGGTCTCATGTGATTCTAAACACACTTTAAATCATTATCCAAGTTCTTATTACTCAAAGGTTCTCTCACCCAATGGGTATCCATAAGCTGGGTCAAATCAAATATTTAATCCAAAGGATCCAACCAATATTCCAAACCATGGTTTACCATTAATCAATGAATAAATTAATTATATTTCATGTTATGTAACAACCCTTCCATTTTCTAGATATAAATCTTAAAAATTTTGGTGAAGATGGGTTGTATTTGTTTTAATTCACAAAAAATGATTTATCAGTGAAGTTTTTATTAATTTTTTAAAGGCCTTAAATACCAGTTAACATCTTGGAATATTCAATTGAATATTTTTGGATTTAAACACTGAGTTAGTGAGAGATTATGAGGCCTGCAAAGTCTCGTTGAAGACTGAAAAAAAAATATTAAATATAATATATTAAGCACACACATTTTATTCCAAATAATTGAATAACTCTAAAACGGTGTGCTATATGGGAAATCTGAGATGACCGTTGTGTTTAGAATAGATTTTTCACCCTAGGTGGGGTATAAAATTTTTAATCATCGGACGTTTGGATGTCTCGCTTGTGAAAATAACCTTTTTTACATTTAATTGATTTTTTAATTCGTTTTTTGAATATTAAATAACTAATATATCTCAAACGGTATGTTGTATGGGAAATAAAAGACCACCACTATGTTCGGAACAGGGTGTTAACCCTAGTCGGGGTATAACATTTATAAGCATTGGATGTTTGGACATCTCACTCGTAAAAATAAGATTATTTTGAAATGTTAATACAAACAATGTTGAAACATATTTAATAATTATTGTTGTTGTTGTTGTTACTATTATTATTTTTAAATTATGACGATAGGTATTTTAATATTTAGTTTTCAGATAAAAATAATATTATTATTATTAATTGTATTATTATTATTATTATTTCAAACAAAATGAATGGAAAATTACATGTGTAGTTAAATATTATTTTTCACTTAAATGATGAACGATGTTTCTCCAAGTGTGAATATTTTTTGTTCATCAATGTAATAGTGGTAAAATTATTAGTCAATACTAAATAAATGAAAATGTGGGGTTAATATTAATTTATTAACTATTATCGGCGTTTAATAAATGTTGTTAGAGAAACTTTAACGATGAAATATACTTTATAATAATAATTATTATTATTATTATTATTAAATTGAGAAAATAATTGTTTTCAAAACACTATTTTAGTCATAACTCTTTCATATGGTGTTGGATTGACACGTCATTTGCGGCAGCATGAACCTAAAATTGGTGTGTTAATTTCAAGACCCTAAATTGGATTGACACATATCCCATATCTTACTCTCTCTCTCTCTCTCTCTCTCTCTCTTTCTCTCTCTCTCTCTATATCTCTCTCTCTCTCTTCTATTTTATTTTATTCTTCTAAACTTTTCTCCTCGATATCTCATTCGATATTGATCGGATTGATGCACTTTCGGTTCCATTGGATTTGTCTCGATGAGTAGAAATTATTCCTAAGATTTTTTTTGAATAAGGTAAGGATTCATTAGCATGTGATCGAATTTCTGGTTGGTGTGTCAACACTTACGATAATAAGGCCATGAAGAGGTGTATTGAACCACACAAGGTGGTTTATCATTTCCTCAAACATCGATGACCTTGAGGTAGGTGGTCGAAAATCAAAATTTCATAGTCTTGATTAAAATTATGTGTATATAATTTTAGAATTTCTATTATATGTTTAGAAATTTCTTTCTTGATTAAATTAATTAGTTTTTTAGTGAATTAATTAATTAAAAGATATGTGAAATTTGGATTTTTGGATTTTAGATCATGAATAATTAATTATTAAATTAATTATGAGATATCAAGAATTTTGATTTTAGATAACTAATTGTATAATTAATTATGGGATATTGATGTTATAAATTGAATAATTAATTGGTGAATTAATTATGAGACTATGAAATTGTGATTTGTATAATTAATTGTTGAAATTAATTATGGAGTTATTGAGATTATTGAACATGATTAATTAATTATAGTATTAATTAATGGGAATGGTTAGGATTATGAAATTATGATTTGGTATAATTAACTGTTGAATTAATTATGGCGACTTAGAGATTATTGAAATTGAATAATTATTTGACAAAATAATTATTGTTATATTGAATTTGTTGAATAGGGATAATTAATTGTAAAATTAATTATTAGAGATAGTTACGATTATTAGATTGATTGAGATGGAACAATTGATTGAGGAATTAATTAGGGTGTTGAATTAAAAGAGATAGAACAATTAATTGATGAATTAATTGGTGATATTGAATTATTTGAGATAGAATTAATTAATTGATGAATTAATTAATGAGTGTATTGTGATTATCTAATTATTGAATTAAATAAGGAGATTAATTAATTGGTGAATTAATTAATGTGAGCAATGATATTATTTAATTTTTGAATTAAATTAAGGGTTTAATTAATAGATGAATTAATTAATGAGAATCAATGTGATTATTTAATTGTTGAATTAAATAACAAGATTAACTAATTTCCAAATTAACTAATATGGGCAATGTGATTATTTAATTATTGAATTAAATAATGGGATTAATTAATTATAAAATTAACTAATGTGAGTAAAGTGGTTATTTAATTATTGAATTAAATAATGAGATTAATTAATTTATGAATTAATTAATGTGAGTTATGTGATTATTTAATTGTTGAATTAAATAAAGGTATTAATTAATTGATGAATTAATTAATGTGAGTAAATAGATTATTTAATTTTTGAATTAAATAATGAGATTAATTAATGAATGAATTAATTAATATGGGTATATTGATTATTTAATTATTGAATTAAATAAAAGGATTAATTAATTGGTGAATTAATTAATGTGAGTAAAGTTAATATTTAATTATTAAATTAAATAAATGGATTAATTAATTAATTAATTAATTAATGAAGGTGGTGATATTATTTAATTATTGAATTAAATAAAGAGATTAATTAATTAGATAATTAATTAATATTTTTTATGTGATTATTTAATTGTTGAATTAATTAGAGGAGTTGATGTTGTTAGTTAATTGTTGAATTAACTAGAGTAATTGATGTGATTAGTTAATTGTTTAATTAACTAGAGTATTTGATGTGATTGGTTAATTGTTGAATTAACTAGAGAAATTGATGGCATTAATTAATGGTTGAATTAATTATTGTTATTGTTGTGATTAGTAAATTGTTGATTTAACTAATAGAATTAATGTGTTTAACTAATTATTGAATCATTAATGGAATTGGTGTGCATAATTAATTGTTGAATTAATTATGAATCAAAGAATGGTAACATGGTCATTATAATGTGTGATGTGTGAATGGTAACATGGTCATTCGGCGTGAATTAAAGGATAGTAACATGGTCATCCAAATTGTGTGATTAAATGAATGGTAACATGATTATTAATTTGTGAAATAAGGATGGTAACATAGTCATCCAAATTGTGTAATTAAATGAATAGAAACATGGTCATTTATTTTTGAAATAAGGATGGTAACATGGTTATCTAAATTGTGCAATTAAATGAATGGTAACATGGTCATTCATTTGTGAAATAAGGATGGTAACATGGTCATCCAAATTGTGTAATTAAATGAATGGTAACATGGTCATTCATTTTTGAAATAAGGATGGTAACATGGTCATCCAAATTGTGTGATTTAATAAATCGTAACATGGTCATTCATTGTGAAATAAGAATGGTAATAAGGGTACTTTGGGATATGACCTCACATGAGAATAATTCAAACTCTAGTATGAGTCGAAGCAGGCATTAGGTTATGATATTACCTAGGGAAAACTGTAGGATCCGGCATGATTTGAATCTATTATTGAGGTATGGATGTCCTCAGGAACCCTGGAGTTAATGTAGTTAAATAAAGAATATTTAATAATGTGATAAACTGTTTATTCATGCATTATACTTATTTTTATGACAACTACATACACTATTATTGACTATATTTGTTTTAGACGCCATTGGGGGTAGCTTACTGATTTGTACTCACACCCTACTCAGGCTGCCTGGTTGGTACCTGAATAAACTATTTTTTTAGACATGTTAAGGGAAAAGTCCATGTGTTAGATGGTAGAGTTGGGATGGAGCCTGGTGAGAGAACCAAACTTGGTGTTGGATCCGCCAAGGAGTTTTCATTGTCCTTACATTTGGGTTTGCATTTGACACTTGGCATGTACATAGCATGGCATATTTAATATTCAGTTTTGATTCTGTATTTCTAGTTTTGGTTGTCTTATGAC
Organism: Viscum album; assembly: GCA_963277665.1. NCBI lineage: Eukaryota > Viridiplantae > Streptophyta > Magnoliopsida > Santalales > Viscaceae > Viscum > Viscum album. Next base: position 1,589,010,069 of record OY728161.1, on the reverse strand, counting down.
ATTGGTTTTGTTTATGGTTATATATATTCTTCTGCTATTGTTTATTTATTTTCTCTGGTGTATTACTCTGATAAAAGAAAAAAATGGGCATAGTCTCCCCATGATCAACTTACCAAACCCTCGCTACTAATCAGTAGCCTCTAGTATATGGGGAGGCATGCTTGAGGTCATCTGGTGAATTGGATTAGGGAACCGTTGTGTGGAACCTGGGTTGGGACGTTACAAAGTGGTTTTAGAGGTCCAGTTTTCTTTCTTATTATTTTTCCTTACTATTTTGGGAAAGGTATACATGAGACTATGAAGATTTGGGTCTTGGTTGTGAGATCGTGCATGGGAGTAGTTATCCCATGTATAGGGGAAAACCCAAGTACCCATGGTGGGATTGTTGTTATTACTGTTTGTTATTACAGTTGAATATTATTTCACCTTGGGTGATGCACTTGTTTTGTGATGTGGTTTTTGTTTCTGAAATTTATTTAGATTGACTCGTGGACCCGAATGGCATGAGATTTGAGTCATCATGCATCATTATATGCACTCGGAATTATTTTTTGACTTTCATCATTGTAGGCATGCATGTAAAAATGGTTTTTTGGAAAGTTGTTGAACTTGAACTGTTTTTCCGTACTTGTGAAATGAAAATGAAAATGGTGTCTAAAATGAAATTGAGAAAAATTGTAAAATGGTGCAAGATAAGAATAAATGGGTGTCTAAATGAGAAAAAATGAATAATGAGATGGGTATGATTAATTATTTTTTTGATTAATTAATAAAAAATTATGTGACTAATTAATTGTGGAAATTAATTAATGATAATGTGTTTACCCTTGTTAACCAGGACCTAGGTGTATGATGGTTAAGAGTAGTGATAGTGCCTCAATTTTAACCATATGGTGGGGGGGAGGGGGAAACTTGATATGGTTTTGTGTAAATCCCTCTTTATAATTGAGTTAATGTTGTGAAATGATAATACTTTTTCTTGTTTATTTAACTCGTGGTATTGTTAGTTTGGGTAGTGAGAATGCCCTAGTTTGAGAACTCGGTTGTGAGTTGTGTGAAGGACCATTTGGTTTTCTATCAGTGTGGTGAGACGTTGGTGGGCAGGGAAGCCCGAGACTTTTGACATATTAAGGTTTTTCTGAAATGGGTGCTAACATCAATGATGGAGTATTGGTGGTGGTATTTGTTGATGACTTCTTAGTATACTTTTAATTAGTGACAATCATGTCTCCTACCTTGACATTATCCCAAGTACACTGAGAAAGATCTGCCTTTACGCCTAGATAAATGAATGTGTTTTGGTTGGATACGGGTCCCCTTGGTGGTTGTGCTTATGAAACAATATATATATATGGGGCTGAGGGTTCGAGTTACACCATCGTCAGTTTACAGATCAGGTTTTTAAGAGGGACCAAAAGTCGATGAATATTGTGGGACATGGGCTACGGTGGTTGAGTTATTTGAAAATGTGATCTTAATGATGCTCCTAAGGTGGGGAGTGATATGTCAATAGTAGGTGTGTTGAAAAATACAATGAGGTTGAAATGGTGGCATCGGAATTCCAATGAGGAACCTAAAAGGTTCATGTTTAGATTTCTTGGAGAAAGGTCATGTGGGCCTTGGGGGTAGTGGATGTACATCCTTTCTATGAAGTTTTTTATGGAAAGGATAAGTGCCAATGTTGGATGGTTTCTTGTGGTTATTAGGAACAGTGAGTTGGGAAATGCATCAGGTATGTTGATGATGTTGAGATTAAGACCGATGCGTTCTTTGAGGGGTATCTGAATCGTGTGTTGGAAAGTAGTGAAAAGGTGTTGCAGGGGAAGATTGTGTGTTAGTTCATCTATTGTGGAAACATGGATGAGATAAGAAAGAAATGTGGGAGAGAGAAGCAGATAAGAGGGCATAGTGGACCGACCTTCTTTTACTTGGAAACTTAGAGGTGATTGGGATTATAGATCGAGGATGAGTTATTATAAGGTGGGGAGATTGTAAGATCCTATCCTTTTCTAGGTATGACTCTTTTAAAAAATTTGGTGAAGATGGGTTGTCTTTGTTTTAATTCACAAAAAAATGAATTATCAAAGTTTTGATAAATGTTTTAAAGGCCTTAAATATCAGTTAACATCTTGTAATATTCAATTGAATATTTTTGGAGTTTGACACTGAGTTAGTGTGAGATTTTGATGCCCGAAAAGTCTCGGTAAAGACTGAAAAAAATATTAAATATAATATATTTAGAACACACTTTTTATTCTAAATAATTGAATAACTCCAAAACAGTGCATCGTATGGGAAATCAGAGACCACCGGTGTGTCTGTAACATGGTGTTTACCCTAGGTGGGGTATAATATTAGTAAGCGTCAGATGTTTGGATGTCTTGCTAGCAAAAATAACCTTTTTTATATTTAATTAATTTTTTAATCCATTTTTTGAATAATTAATATCTCTCAAATGGTGCATCATATATAAAATCTGATACCACCATTGTGTCCAAAACAAGTTTTTTACCCTAGGTGGGGTATAACATTTGTAGTCATTGGATGTTGGGAAGTCTCGCTCATGAAAATAACCTTTTTATATTTAATTAATTTTTTAATCCATTTTTCAAATATTAAATAATTAATATCTCTCAAACAGTGCATCATATGAGAAATATGAGACAACCGTTGGTTCCGGAATGGGGGTTTACCCTATTCAGGGTATAACTTTTATGCACAATGGGCGTTTGATGTTATTTAATTTTTAAGTTAAATAATTGATTTTATTAATTTAATAATTAATCCAAAATTAATTAAATTAAATGAAAGTTTGTTTTTTTTCATTGATTCATCTTCTCTGATGGCGCATGAAGTCATTGTAACACACGGGGTGTTTTAAATGCTCGAATTTTACATGGTTTTGGCCAATTTAAAATATGCAATGCATTAATGGGGAAAAAATTAAACATTTCTTCCATTAAGATTTGGATGAAACAGAAGATTATTTTGAAACATTAATGGTGAAAATGTTGAAACATATTTAATAACAATAATAATTGTTTTTGTCACTATTATTATTTTTAAATTAAGACAACAGGTATTTTCATATTGACTAGAGAGATAAAATAATATTTTTAATAATAAGTGTATTATTATTATTATTATTATTCAAATAAAATGCATAGAAAAGTACGTGTGTAATTAAACACTTTTTTCACTTAAATGATGAATGTCGTTTCTCCATGTGTGAATATTTGTTGTTGATCAATGTAATAGCAGTAAAATTATTAGTCAATACTAAATAAATGTAAATGTAAGGTTAATATTAATTTTTTAACTATTATAGACATTTAATGAATCTTGTTGGAAAAACATTAAAGGTGTAAGATACTTTATAATAATAATAATAATTGTTATTATTGTTATTATTAAATTGAGAAAATAATTGTTGTCAAAACACTGTTTCAGTCAAAACTCTTTCGTATGGTATCAGATTGACATGCTATCAGTGGCATCGTAACCCTAAAATTGAGGCGTTCATTTCAAGACCAATGTTGAATATTTAATTCAGGCTCACGGTATAGTTCCATGAAACACCCACTATGATGATGGGTTGATGCATTAAATTCATATGAGAGATTAATAAATAACTGATGCAATTAATAAATGTAACTAAATTAATTGATGAAAACGTATTATAAATTGGATTTGGGTTGGTGCACATAGAATGGGTAGGAATCCAATTATTTCTAACACTTCTCCCCTCTCTTACTCTCTCTCTCTCTCTCTCTTCTATTTTATTTTATTCTTCTAAAATTCTCTCCTCAATATCTCATTCGATATTGATCGGATTGATGCGTTGTCGGTTCCGTTAGATTTGTCTCGATGAGTAGAAATTATTCCAAAGATTTTTTTTGAAGAAGTAAAGGATTAATTGGTGTGTGATAAAATTTATGGTTGGTGTCTTGATGCTTACAATAATAAGTCTGTGAGGAGGTGTATTGAACCACATATGGGGTTTATCATTGTCGCTGACATCGACAACCTTGAGGTATGTGGTCTAAAATTTAAATCCCAAAGTCTTGATTATAATTATGTGTATGTAATTTTATAATTGCTATTAGATGATTAGAAATTGAATTCTTGATTAAATTAATTAATTTTTTAGTGAATTAATTAATTAAAAGATATGTGAAATTGTGATATTGGGATTTTAGATCATGAATAATTAATTGTTAAATTAATTATGAGATATCGAGATTATTGAATTTAGGTAATTAATTGTATAATTAATTATGAGATATTAATGTTATGAATTGAATAATTAATTGGTGAATTAATTATGAGACTATAAAACTGTGATTTGGATAATTAATTATAGAGTTATTGAGATTATTGAACATGATTAATTAATTGTAGTATTAATTAATAGGAATGGTTAGGATTGTGAAATTGTGATTTGGTATAATTAATTGTTGAATTAATTATGATGAGTTAGAGATTGTTGAAATTGAATAATTATTTGAGAAAATTATTATTATTATATTGAAGTTATTGAAGAGGGATAATTAATTGTAGAATTCATTATTGGAGATAGTTATGATTATTTGATTGATTAAGATGGAACAATTAATTGAGGAATTAATTGGGTGGTTGAATTAATGGAGATAGAATAATTAATTGATGAATTAATTGGTGACATTGAATTGTTTAAGATGGAATTAATTAATTGATGAATTAATTAATGAGTGTATTGTGATTATTTAATTGTTGAATTAAATAAGGGTATTAATTAATTGGAGAATTAATAAATGTGAGCAATGAGATTACTTAATTTTTGAATTAAATAGAGGGATTAATTAATTGATGAATTAATTAATGAGAATTAATGTGATTATTTAATTGTTTAATTAAATTACAAGATTAATTAATTGTAAAATTAACTAATACAAGCAATGTTGTTATTTAATCATTGAATTAAATAATTGGATTAATTAATGTGAGTAAAGTGATTATTTAATTATTGAATTAAATAATGAGATTAATTAATTTATGAATTAATTAATGTGAGCTATGTGATTATTTAATTGTTGAATTAAATAAAAGGATTGATTAATTGATGAATTAATTAATGTGAGTAAAGATATTATGTAATTATTGAATTAAATAATGAGATTAATTAATTGATTGATTAATTAATATGAGAAGAGTGATTATTTAATTGTTAAATTAAATAAAAGGATTAATTAATTAGTGAATTAATTAATGTGAGCCAAGTGATTATTTAATTGATGAATTAAATAAAGGGATTAATTAATTGATGAATTAATTAATGAAAGTGATGAGATTATTTAATTGTTGAATTAAATAAAAGTATTAATTAATTAGAGAATTAGTTAATATTGTTGACGTGATTAGTTAATTATTTAATTAACAAGTAGAGTTGATGTGATTAGTTAATTGTTGAATTAAATAGAGAAATTGATGTGATTAGTTAATTATTGAATTAACTAGAGTAATTAATGTGATTGGTTAATTGTTGAATTAACTATAGAAATTGATGGGATTAATTAATAGTTTAATTAATTAATGTTATTGATGTGATTAGTTAATTATTGAGTTAAATAATGGAATTGTTGTGTTTAACTAATTGTTGAATTAATAATGGCATTAGTGTAGATAACTAATTAATGAATTAATTATGAATTAAAGAATTGTAACATGGTTATTCTAATGTGTGATGTGTGAATGGTAACATGGTTATTCAGCATGAATTACATGAATTACAGGATGGTAACATGGTCATCCAAATTGTGTATTTAAATGAATGGTAACATGGTCATTTATTTGTGAAATAAGGATGATAACATGGTCATCCAAATTTTGTAGTTAAATGAATGGTAACATGGTCATTCATTTGTGAAATAAGGATGGTAACATGGTCATCCAAATTGTGTAGTTAAATGAATGGTAACATGGTCATTCATTCGTGAAATAAATATGGTAACATGGTCATACAAATTGTGTAATTAAATGAATGGTAAAATGGTCATTCATTTGTGAAATATGGATGGTAACATGGTCATCCAAATTATGTGATTTAATAAATTGTAATATAGTCATTCATTGTGAAATAAGAATGGTAATAAGGGTACTCCAAGATATGGTCTCACATGAGAATACTTTGAACTCTGGTATGAGTTGAAGCAGGCATTAAGATATGATATTACCTAGGGAATAGTTCGGGCTCTGGCATGAGTCAAAGCTAGTATTGAGGTACGGGTATCCTCAGGAACCCTGGAGTTAATGTAGTTAAATAAAAAATATTTAATAATGTGATAAACTGTTTATTTGTGCATTATACTTATTCTTATTACAACTACATACACTATTATCAACTGGATTTGTTTTAGACTCATTTGGTGGTGGTTGATTAGCCACTAAATGAGGCTAATATTCATTGTTAATATATATAATATTCATGTGCCTTATTATTCATAAACACCATTTTAGTGCATTTTACACTTTGAACATCATTTCACATTATGATTGTAATACCTTCTTAAAATGCACTATTGAACATCATTTAAAGTACCAAATGATTCATCTGATTATACATATTTTAATTTTATAATTTATCTACACTACAATATGAACATGTTTCATTCAGGGATCAATGGAGAATTCATGGAAGAAGATGGGGATATTTTGTGATGAAAGGAAGCAATTCTAGAGAAGGCAGATTGGACACCAGCCCACTGATGAGACTTTTGGGCCCAACATACAGGCCCAATTAATCCCAAATTTCGTGGGATGCTAGAAGACATGTATAGGAACAAATCACTCTTCATGATCCAATGCTAATTCGGCCTCTATGGTGGTCATTGAGGCGGACCAAGTTAGAGATACAATTCTGGGCGAGATTCTGCGTCCCAGAAAAACAGCCCACTAATTTGATCATATCTCGGAATCCACAACTTCAAATGGGCCCAAATTTTACAGGCGGTTAGAAGACATCCGGAGCTCCATTTTCTTATTCTATGGCCCACTCTTATTCGGCCGTCTATAAGGTCTTCCAGATGCTTCTGTTCGGTGCATGAAAGCTGCATGTCTTTTCGGGTCAAGGGTGGAAAAGTCTTCTTTCCACAAACTTTCCACCACCCTAGGCCTACCATAATCAAGTGGGATGCTTTGTACTATTGGAGGGTCGACCCAAGGCTTCCAAAATGCCTATTTAAGGTAGTGTTGGTGGAGGAGTTGAGAATCTTTGAGCTTGTTTTCATCTTAATGTTATGCTGCCAATTTCTCTTTGTAATGTTCTTCCTTCACATGTAAGTTGTTTTAATTCATCCTTGTTTCTTAATAAAAGTTCTTCTTCTCTTATTATTATGTTCTTCTCCTTATCACTTTGATACCGTTGGTTCAAGATGTGAACTTGTTCATACCAAACCTTGTGAGATTATCACACAACGGTGGAGTGATTGTTATTTTATTGCGTTTTTTTTACTTCTCTATTTCCTCCCTTATGAGTCTACTTTCCGCTTCCATTGAAACCATAGAATCAATGGAGGGCTAACCCACTTATGGGTTGATCCAAGGGAGTATCAAGGGGCTGGATTGGATGTTATTTATCACATCATTAATGAATAATCACTTCTTTAATTGAGATTTTTATTTGATGATTTTTAAACTCCATCGTCCTTATTGAATTTAAGGCCACACACTTCAAGTGCTAATACGAACCTTTACCTTGAAGTGATCAAAACTTTGATCCTTCAAGTGTATAGGTGATTAGTATTTATGGGTGTAGGCATTAAACCAGTAAGTGATGGTGTTGTTTTATCTCCTTAAATTAACCCATCTCAAATTTAAGAAATTGAAATCATTAAAAAGAAAATACGTCCAATCCACCCCGAGTGATAACCTAGGATCAACTCATTCTTTTAAATTGAATTCACTTAAGTCTCTTAGAGTTCCTTTAAACCCATCTAAAATCAATCCAAGTTGGCCACTTCATAGCCGAAAACAGTCCATAGAATGTGCGTGTCTATAGGTTACTTCTTAGGTCTCTGTGGATTCGACAACCCAAGCTAGACTAGAAGGACCGTTCTACCTTCATCTCTTGGGTAAATTTGAGTGAGAATCAAATTTTGGCGCCGTTGTCGGGGATCCAAGTAAGTCATCTAAAAACTCATTCTATTCTCCCCCATTTCTTCTTTTCTCATCCAAATTCTCTTATCTTGTCCCTTTCTCGTTTTTTTTTCTTTTGGCGCATGTCTGCCTACACCCGCGATCAATCAAACCGTCTTGTTAGGGTGGATAGTCCTGGGGTTGGGGAGTCAAATACACCAAGGGAACTATTTCCATTATATCCTAATCTTTCTATCACCCCCGAGTCAAAAATTAAGCCAATTTCAATGGAAGGTCTTCAAAGAAACCAACTCATAAACCCGGGTGGGAACCAAAATGGAAACCCAAATGAGGCAGCCCCAAACTTGGGGAATGCAATTGATCAAACCATGAATGACTACCTCACACCTTCCTGGACCAATGCCCCCTCATGCATTATACATAATTCCCTAGGAGATGCCAACTACATCTTTAAACCCCATGTCCTAAACCACCTTCCCACATTCCATGGAATGGAGTCCGAGATGTCATACCTGCACATTAAGGAGTTCGATGACATTGTAGAAACCATGTGTCCCCCACATCAACTAGAATCAGCTAAGATGAGGATATTTCCTTTTTCTTTAAAGGATCGAGCTAAAAATTGGCTAAACAATTTGAGACCATCATCCATAAACTCTTGGGACCAACTACAAAGAGAATTCTACAAAAAAATACTTTCCCCACCATAAAACAATTGCACTTAAAAAGAGTATCCAAAACTTTTTTGAAAAAGAGGGAGAGTCATTCTATGAAACATGGGAGAGGTTCAAAGACACTCTAAACATGGTTCCACACCATGGTTTTTCTATTCTTGAACAAGTGATAATTTTCTATGAAGGGTTGGGTCCGGGGAACAAACAATTCATTGACATGATGTGTAATGGAACCTTTAAAAACAAAGCCCCAAATGATGCTTACGAGTATCTAGAAAGCCTTTCTGAACAAAACCAAACATGGGGAACTTCACCTTATTCTGAAAAGCCACAAAGAACTACTGGAATTCATACACTTAGAGAAGAGGAAATCCTTAGGGCTAAACTCGCAGCACTCTCTAGGAAGGTTGAAGAGATAGACCTTAGGAAAGTCCATGAAATCCAAACTGTTGACCCTGTTTGCACAATTTGTGACAAACATGACCATAAGACAGACAACTGCCCAACCATTCCATCCATCAAGGATGTTCTCTTAGGAGGACCCCCAGCGGAAGTAAATGCTTTGAACTTTCAAAAGCCTCAATACCAAAACACCTTCAACCCAAGGTATAACGACCACCCAGGCTTCCGCTGGAAAGATAACCAACAACCTAGCCAACCACAGGGACAAAATCCTTACCCCCATCAGAACTACCAAACCCATAACCAGTTCCAAACCTAACCTATCCAATACCAACATCCACCGGTCCATTTTCAACAAACCGTCCCACCTCCAAAATATCCCCCTGGGATAAACCAACCTGCTCAAGCACCCACCCAAACTGTTCCACAAAGCCTACTAGAACAACTGTGCAAACAAATGGAGAGGATGAACTCGGAGGTATCTTCCCTAAAACAAGAACTTCAAACCATCAAAACTGGAAAGGCACCCATGCCTACTCAGGCGGTGCCATCCTCAACTTCAAGGGGAGATTCAAGTTGTGCTCAAACAACTCATGAACAACTAAAGGCTATAACTGTTTTAAGAAGTGGGAAATCAATTGAGAAACCTGAACAACTAATTCAGAACCCACCCGAAGATTCAAACTTGGATGAAAATTCAAATGAACCACAAGATAAAACTGAGGAAACTGATAACAATGTGAAGGAAACAACTCTTCAACAAACAACCCCGCAACCTGCACCATTTCCTCAACGCATGAGGGGGAAACCCAAGCCTGGACTGAATGAAACATTGAGGGAAATATTTTCACAAGTCAAGTTGAACATACCCCTTCTCGATGCAATCCAAACCATACCTGCCTACTCAAAGTACCTTAAGGACTTGTGCACTTTTAAAAGAAAATTTTCACATAAAAACCAAGTCTGTTTGGCTGCTAATGTGAGTACCACCATTCAAGGGGTCATTCCTCCTAAGTTGAAAGACCCAGGTTTCCCTTACATCAATGTTGAACTATAGGAGAAAGTAAAGTTGTCAAGGCCTTGTGTGACCTAGGTGCTAGTGTCAATCTCATCCCATATGTTGTGTACTGCCAGTTAGGCCTAGAAGAACTCCAACCCACATCTGTCACACTTCAGCTTGTTGATCGTAGCATTAGGGTTCCAAAGGGGATTTTAAAGGACGTTCTGGTAAAGGTTGAAAACTTCATCTACCCTGCTGATTTCATTGTCCTTGACAACCATCCAAATTTAGGAAATAAGGAACAAACCCCAATCATCCTTGGTCGTCCTTTCCTTGCAACAATCAACTCTGTTATCCGAGTCCGAAATGGGAACATGACCATCACCTTTGGGAACATGAGTCTAGACTTGAACATCTATAATGCAAGCTCACAAATAGGGAATGACAAGGACATTCATGAAGTAAACATGATACGAAGCATTGATAATGAATCCATGGAACATCAAGGAATATTTGATGAATGTTTAAGTCAGAATGAGATTGATTTCCTTTGTTCATATGAAGGAAGTTTATCTCCTTGGCTTGAATCATTTTCAAATTGCTCTTATGATGAAGTCTTAGGTCCAACAATCAGTGAAACCTTTCAAGAAACCAATTTCATAGAGACCCCTCTAAATTCCTTCCCTAAATCTGATCAATCCAATCTAGTAGCTGAAACTTCTACATGTGAGGAATCAATCCTATATGAACCTCTAAAAAAAGAAATTGATCTTGATCCAATGTCCCAATCTTCTGCTGAAATTATGAACCAACCTGATCTTGAATTGAAGGAACTTCCTGCTGTACTAAAGTATGCCTTCCTAGGGGAAAATCAAACACATCCTATTGTCATTTATTCTTCTCTTGAAGCCAATCATGAGAGGATGCTTCTAGATGTCCTTAGGAAGCATAAGAAAGCCATTGGTTGGACCCTTTCTGATATTCCTGGGATTAGCCCACTTATCGGGACTCATAGGATTGTTTTGGAATCTGATTCAAAGCCATGTCGTCAACCTCAATGGCGACTCAATCCTAATCTCATGGAGGTAGTAAGGAAAGAACTTCTGAAATTGTTGAAAGCTGGTATCATATATCCCATAGATGAGAGTGAATGGGTGAGCCCAATCCAAGTGGTTCCAAAAAAGGCTGGAATCACAGTGATAACCAATGAGGATGGAGAGATTATTCCAACAAGGGTGAGTAGTGGATGGAGGGTCTACATTGACTATAGGAAACTAAACTCATTCACCAAGAAGGACCATTTCCCCTTACCATTCATTGACCAAGTCCTTGAGAGAGTGGCAGGTCATGCCTTCTACTGTTTCTTAGATGGGTACTCAGGGTACAATCAAATTGAGGTCTCCCTAGAGGATCAAGGGAAGACTACATTCATATGTCCTTTCGGTACCTTTTCCTTCAAACGCATGCCCTTCGGGTTATGCAATTCCCCTGGAACCTTCCAACGGTGCATGATGGGAATCTTCTCAGACATGGTAGGGGATTTTCTAGAGGTCTTCATGGATGACTTCTCTGTGTTTGGGGATACTTTTGAGGGATGTCTGCAGAATGTGGAGAGAGTCTTGTCAAGATGTGAAGAAAAGAATCTAGTCCTAAACTGGGAAAAATGTCATTTCATGGTTAAAGAGGGACTTGTTCTAGGCCATCTGGTCTCGAGTAGGGGGATTGAAGTTGATAAAGAAAAGGTTGACATCATTCGTCACCTTCCATCACCCAAAACTGTCAAGGAAGTGAGGTCTTTCTTAGGACATGCTGGTTTCTATAGAAGATTCATCAAGGACTTTAGTTCAATATCCCGTCCCCTTTGTGCTCTCTTAGTAAAGGATGCTCCATTTGTTTGGACAGAAAGTTGTGAGGGTTCATTCTCAACCCTCAAATCCTCTCTCACCTCTCCTCCCATTATGAAATCTCCAAATTGGAACCTTCCTTTTGAACTTATGTGTGATGCCAGTGACTTTGCTGTTGGAGCTGTGTTAGGACAACGTTGTGATAAAACTCCTTATGTCATTGCTTATGCAAGCAAATCCTTAAATGATGCACAAATCAACTACACCACCACTAAAAAGGAGTTACTTGCTATTGTGTTTGCCTTAGAGAAGTTTAGGTCCTACCTCTTAGGATCACCCATCACTGTGTTCACTGACCATTCTGCACTAAAATACCTCTTCCAAAAACAAGATGCTAAGGCTAGACTGATTAGGTGGGTCCTTCTCTTACAAGAATTTGACCTCACAATCAAGGATAAAAAGTGGGTTGAAAATGTTGTAGCTGATCACCTCTCTAGGATGGAATTCAAAGACAACTCAAATCACCTTTCTGTGTCTGATTCGTTTCCTGGTGAACACCTATACTCTGTGAGTGACTGCCCTTGGTATGCTGACATAGCAAATTTCTTAGTGACAGGAGTCATTCCAAAATTCTTAGGGACTCAAGCTCGAAGGAAATTCTTTTCTGATGTTAGACACTATGTGTTTGATGATCCATATCTCTATAAGTTCTGCCCTAACCAAGTCATTAGGAGGTGTGTTCCAGAATCTGAACAAGAGTCCATCCTTAAATTCTGTCATAGTGAGGCATGTGGAGGTCACTTTTCCTCTAAGAAAACATTTGCTAAGATTCTTCAATGTGGTCTCTTCTGGCCCACCCTCTCAAGGGACTCCTACACATTTTGTCAAAGCTTTCCTAGGTGTCAACAAGTAGGGTCCATCACAAAAAGGAATCAAATTCCACTCACTCCCATCTTAGTGGTTGAGATCTTTGACTATTGGGGAATTGATTTCATGGGTCACTTCCCAAACTCTCGGGGATACCTCTACATACTCTTAGCTGTTGATTATGTCTCAAAATGGGTTGAGGCCATTCCCACTAAGTCCAATGATCATCAAGTTGTGATTTGATTTCTGAAAGAGAACATATTTTCAAGATTTGGAATTCCTAGGGCTATCATAAGTGACCGTGGAACTCATTTTTGCAATCGTCCATTCTCATCACTCATGGAAAAATATGGAATTTCTCACAAAGTGTCCACTGCTTACCGCCCTCAAACCAATGGTCAAGCTAAGTTAGAAAATAGGGAGATTAAGCAAATTCTTGAAAAAACTGTCAACCCCTCTAGGAAAGATTGGTCTGAGAAACTCTTAGATGCTCTTTGGGCCTATAGAACCGCATATAAAACCATTTTAGGAATGTCCCCATATAGGTTGGTTTATGGTAAAGCATGTCATTTGCCAGTGGAGATTGAACATAAGGCCTTTTGGGCAATTAAGAAAATGGACTATGATCTATCATTGGGCGGAACAAAAAGGAAATTAGATCTCAATGAACTGGAGGAACTAAGGATGGAGGCTTATGAAAATTCAAGGATCAATAAAGATAGAGTTCAAGCCTACCAATCTAGGAATATCAAGGTCAAACATTTTGAACCGGGAAAACTTGTGCTCTTGTATAGTTCAAAACTTCATTTACATCCGGGAAAGTTAAGGTCTAGATGGTCAGGACCTTTCATAGTGCATCATGTATTCCCCCATAGGGCAGTAGAGATTCAAGATCCCACAAGTGGTTACATTTTCAAGGTCAATGGTCAAAGGTTAAAACCGTTCATTGAATCATTCAATAAACAGGAAATAGAGGTTGAGTTAACTGAGCCAACCTATGAACAAGGAAAAAATTGATAGATTTATAGTCCATGTCGGGATCACGACATTAAACAAAGCGCTGCATGGGAGGCAACCCATGGTTTTTAAGTTTCTTATCATTTTGTTGTTTTAATAAACTTTATATTTTAAATAGGATTAATTAATCATTTTTACATTTAAAAAAAGGACTATTGACCTGTTCTTCTATTATGAGTATGGATGGGTATGAAAGGGGAGCATCGTATTCATCTGTGTCACGCGGTGTGATCCCTGAGTAATACCTTACCCAGAAAATTAAAAAGAAGACAATGTATCATTAGTTTGATTTAAAAAAAAATAAAAAAGGAAAAAAAGGAAAAACCATAAAAATGATGATACTTGGAATTAAATAAGTCGTTATGTTGTTTGTTTTGTCTGGTTTGTTCTTCTTTTTATTTAGGTACTATTTTGGGTAATACATGTTCAATCAAGGAGGTGCCTACATCCCCCAAGAGATCAAAGGACTAATTTGGAGCAGTAAGAACTTCAGCTTCAACCACCAGGTGATTTCATTCCATGATCCTCAGTTTCAATTTCCTTTTTGAACTTCCATTATCTGCCTCTACTCCTTCTAAATTTTTATTTCTTCAGACACTGGGGACAGTGTTGTTTTAAGTTGGGGGGAGAGATAAAATAAAAAAAATGTTTTTGTGTCAAAAAAAATGAATGATTTGAAAAAAAAAATTAAATGGAAGGAAAAATTCCTTTAACTTTAAACATGGTAATACACATTGCACACTTTGAAACTGAATATCAAATAATTTAGCATACCCTGATTCTGATTTTAATCCTTGTATAATTTCATGAGCATTGATTTTGGAAAGTGAGGTTGTCCAATGTGATATTTCATCGTTTATATTTTCATCCAAATAAAAAAAAGATCACAATGCACGTCCCTTGGATAGTGGGGTATTAGTTTGAGTTCATGGGGTCCCCTAAATAAATATCATAGGTTTGGTGATCATTTTAGTTTAATATGAGTATTCAAAAAAAATTATTAAAATTATTAAAAAAAAAATTGCGCGTAGAGCAATGAAATGACCTAATGTGTGGCTTTCGGCACTTGGGGATCGTGACTCCATAGTTGTCTGGCCCAGAGTTAGTAATTTTATCTCTATTTTTGGTAATTTGAATTTGTTTTTGACTGAGTTAACTCGAGATGATGCCCGAGTATGTGGGCTTCACTTGGTGCCCTAAGGTCTTTGAGCCTGGGAGTCATCGGCAAAGTCTCGCTTCAGGGGTTGACTCTTTTGAGTGCAACTTCAATTACCATGGAAAAATTGAAAAAACAAAAAAAAACAACAAAAAAAAAACAAAAAAAAATTATACAAAAAAAATGAATACTCATCTTAATATTGAAATGTGATTCCACCTAGCGCTTCCATAATTTCTCCCTTGAATAAAGATGAACCCCCATGTCTATTGTGATGCACAACACATCCTCATACTTAATTGATATTGGATGAAATATGGCAATGAATTTGAACAAAGGAATGGGCTTGGGATTGGGATCTTCTTATGAAACTATCTCGTATTAAAATATTTTGATGGGTTTCATGATTGTTTTGTATAAGGTTTTTTTGGTGATCATTGTGTATTAAAATGTTTTTGGAAAAGGGAATTCGAATTTCATTTTGTTGAGATATATTTTGCTCGGGACTAGCAAAACTCAAGTTGAGGGGTGTGATTAGCCACTAAATGAGGCTAATATTCATTGTTAATATATATAATATTCATGTGCCTTATTATTCATAAATACCATTTTAGTGCATTTTACACTTTGAACATCATTTCACATTATGATTGTAATACCTTCTTAAAATGCACTATTGAACATCATTTAAAGTACCAAATGATTCATCTGATTATACATATTTTAATTTTATAATTGATCTACACTACAATATAAACATGTTTCATTCAGGGATCAATGGAGAATTCATGGAAGAAGATGGGGATATTTTGTGATGAAAGGAAGCAATTCTAGAGAAGGCAGATTGGACACCAGCCCACTGATGAGACTGTTGGGCCCAACATACAGGCCCAATTAATCCCAAATTTCGTGGGATGCTAGAATACATGTATAAGAACAAATCACTCTTCATGATCCAATGCTAATTCGGCCTCTATGGTGGTCATTGAGGCGGCCCAAGTTAGAGATACAATTCTGGGCCAGATTCTGCGGCCCAGAAAAATAGACCACTAATTTGATCATATCTCAGAATCCACAACTTCAAATGGGACCAAATTTTACAGGCGGTTAGAAGACATCCGGAGCTCCATTTTCTTCTTCTATGTCCCACTCTGATTCGTCCGTCTAGAAGGTCTTCCAGATACGTCTGTTCGGTGCATGAAAGATGGATGTCTTTTTGGGTCAAGGGTGGAAAAGTCTTCTTTCCACAAACTTTCCACCACCCTAGGCCTACCATAATCAAGTGGGATGCTTTGTACTATTGGAGGCTCGACCCAAGGCTTCCAAAATGCCTATTTAAGGCAGTGTTGGTGAAGGAGTTGAGAATCTTTGAGCTTGTTTTCATCTTAATGTTATGCTGCCAATTTCTCTTTGTAATGTTCTTCCTTCACATGTAAGTTGTTTTAATTCATCCTTGTTTCTTAATAAAAGTTCTTCTTCTCTTATTATTCTGTTCTTCTCCTTATCACTTTGATACCGTTGGTTCAAGGTGTGAACTTATTCATACCAAACCTTGTGAGATTATCACACAACGGTGGAGTGATTGTTATTTTATTGCGTTTTTTTTACTTCTCCATTTCCTCCCTTATGAGTCTACTTTCCGTTTCCATTGAAACCATAGAATTAATGGAGGGCTAACCCACTTATGGGTTGATCCAAGGGAGTAGCAAGGGGCTGGATTGGATGTTATTTATCACCTCATTAATGAATAATCACTTCTTTAATTGAGATTTTTATTTGATGATTTTTAAACTCCATCGTCCTTGTTGAATTTAAGGCCACACACTTCAAGTGCTAATACGAACCTTTACCTTGAAGTGCTCAAAACTTTGATCCTTCAAGTGTATAGGTGATTAGTATTAACGGGTGTAGGCATTAAACCAGTAAGTGATGATGTTGTTTTATCTCCTTAAATTAACCCATCTCAAATTTAAGAAATTGAAATCATTAAAAAGAAAATACGTCCAATCCACCCCGAGTGATAACCTAGGATCAACTCATTCTTTTAAATTGAATTCACTTAAGTCTCTTAGAGTTCCTTTAAACCCATCTAAAATCAATCCAAGTTGGCCACTTCATAGCCGAAAATAGTCCATAGAATGTGCGTGTCTATAGGTTACTTCTTAGGTCTCTGTGGATTCGACAACCCAAGCTAGACTACAAGGACCGTTCTACCTTCATCTCTTGGGTAAATTTGAGCGAGAATCAGTGGTCTACTGAGTTGTACTCACACCCTACTCGGGTTGCCTGATCGGTACCCAAATAGACTCTGTTTTCTAGACAGGTTTAGTGCAAAGGCCCTGTGTTAGATGGAAGAGTTGGGATGGAGCATGGTGAGGCAACCAAACTTTGTGTCAGACCATCTTGGGAGTTGTCAATGTCTTTACATTTGGGTTTACATTTGACACTTGGCACGTACATATCATGACATGTCTACTGTTCAATTTTGATTCTTTATTTATAGTTTTGGTTGTCTTGTGACATTGGTTTTTTCTATGGTTATATATATGATTCTGCTATTGTTTATTTATTTCCACTTGTGTATTACTCTAATAAAAGAAACAAAAAGAGGGTATAGTCTCCTCATGATCGACTTACTGGACCCTCGCTGCTAGTCGGCAGCCTCTAGTGTACGGGGAGGCACACTTGAGGTCATGTGGTGAACCGGCTTGGGGCACCGGTGCATGGAACCCGGGTCAGGACATTACATGTTACATCATTAAAATCACAATATTGTATATACTTCATAATTAAATAGACCATATGGTTAGGTTTTACCCCTACCTTTAACTAGCGATCAATGAAACGCATCCAACAGCAAATGCTAGTAAGGAAGAAGGCTCAGAAGATTGTAAGAAGAACCTAGCTCAACCTAATTCAAGGTTAAAACTCAAAACAAACCGCAGTCAATATATTTCCACCGTAATGAATGAGGAACAATGGGAGAGAATGGAAACCTAATAAGAAACACTCACCAGGGATCGGATGTGTAATTGGGACGTCTGGAACAGAATAAAAGTCTCCAAAATCACCTAGAAATCACCTAGGGTCAAGAGGAGGAAGGGCTACACTGAAACCATTGAATAATCATATGCTCAGCAGTTCATGACATGTTTCCGATGACAATTACATGACATGAACTTGGTACATAATGTGTAACCACTTCATGTCATGAACCAGTTCATGACATGTTTCCAGTGACAATTACATGTCGTGTAACATATACATGGCATGAAATTGTCTAGTGGATAGTTTTTAGCCTAGCTTCTGTAAAGGTTCCTGAACCACCTCTGAAGCCTTCCAAACTCACGAGAAACCCTTAAGCCTGTTTATATGCAAACTCCATTAATTAAAATGAACATGCATCCTTGAACTTTAGGTCATTTTCCCCAATAAAGTCTCTTTGTATCCAAACAAGATTTATCCACCAAGGTCCAACGAAAAACTCAAAGAGGGACATACCTGAAAAAAGATGGGATCTTACATAGATCCTCTTATAGTTTTATAATCTTTACTCATCCATCAACGGGTTAGGAACCTATGTGAACTTTGAGGACAAAACAACGATTCTGAGAGGAGTAAAAGAGAAAAAATAGAACGAGAACACAAGGATTTACATGGTTTGGGAATAATCCCTACGTCCACGGAGAGGCATAATTTCACTATATGTTGGGAGCACAAATTACATGGAAATTTCTCAAAAAATTTAACACATAAAACCCTAGCCCGAGATGGGCTAATAAGGAGGATGAAACACTATTCCACCAACTGTCATAAAGTTCGTTGTGCTACAGTGAAAGGCGGCTAGAAGTCTGCATAGCTACAATGAAAGGTGGTCACCCAAGTCAAAAGTGTTACAGTGGTTGCCGGTTGGAAATCCAAAGAGTTACGGTGAATGACGGCTGGAAGTTTGCATCGCTATAGTGTCATGTCGGTGTCGGTCGGTCAGCTCTGCTACAGTGGTCAGCATTGCTACCTAGTTCGCAGTATGGGCCGAAAGCATTGGGCCCAACAACATCCAGAACGAATTGGGGTACATCAGACTAACAATGGGTTCACCGCTACTATTAAAAAACTCGTCTCTTTATTCTCAATGCATCATTATTGCAATTTCCTAGAGCTTCAAAAAAAAACTAATGAACTGAAGGGGGGTGGCTATATTGTGTAAGATGTGCAGTTTACTATCAATCATTCTATATGAATAAAATCATTTTTTAGGTGTCATAAAAATCACTAGTCATGGAATTATGTGTTTTAAGGATGATTATCATTTCTCCAATTTTATCTATTGAGACTATATTATAGGGATTCATTATCAAGATGACTGGGTTGTGTTGGTTACGGAGTTATGCGTGCATACATCACCTTTAATATCATCAAGAGTGTTCATTTATGCCTCACTATTGGTGGTGGTGAGCGACAGGTCGTGGGATTAAGTCTCTGGGCTTACGTGTTTACTAGAATTTGTTTCCTTGCGCTGTCTTCTGCGGTGATGGATGTAACTGACCTTGTATAAGAGTATGTGCATCCATTTTTCTCACTTCTTGAATTCGTTGTGGATCATAAATCAATTTTTCAACATACACGAAATTTCTTTTAGGATACAACAATGATAATTCATCATCCTCGGAAAGAACTCGATGGATGATAACCTAGTGAGAATGTAGGAAACAAAAAAAAATGATTGAGCTTTTATATATCATGTTATATATAATCTCCAAATGCTTTTTTTTTTTGGAAAAAATAAGTATTATAGAAAGTTATAGAGAAACGGAGAAAAAATTGGAGGATTGGGGAATGATTTGGATGTATTGGAACTACCATATAGTCTTTAGGTCTTAAGATGCTCCTTTGAAAAAGATACCTTATCCTGAGATAGGTACCTATTCTTTGCTTGTTAAATTTTCCACTAATGGTGCTGCAGTCATCTTCATAAACTTCAATGGGAACTCCATTCAAAAGCAGAGAAAATATGAAGCCACAAACCATTACAACAAACCCAAGCAACCATGTCAATTGATCAGGTCCTCATGTATTTTAAGAAAATCTACTCTACCCCAACCAAATACAAGTACAGGGCAGTCCAAACTCCACAATTCATATAACGGAAAATAAATGTCTCAACAAGGCAAGGAACACAGCACAAGAACTCTTACAATGAGGCAACCTCAAAAAACCATAAAACATTTAAAAAACAACAGACATTTTTATCCTTGGTTGTAGTTTTTATCAGCAATGAGAAGATGCAGCCAGCCTCGACCAACGGACAAGAAGGCGAGAGTTCGTGACAGACCAGACCTAAATTCGGGGTCCGGAATGGATATGACAAAGGGCTTGGTGTACGGAAATGAAAGAGCATACAATATGTACACTTTGGGGATGACACACAATAACTCCTCACCCCCACGACACACCACAACTGGCCCCTCCAAAAAATGCCCCCGCAACCAAACACGGAAGAGCTAATTCTGAAACAAACCCATCCCGTGCCCAAAAACATAAAAGAAATGGAGCCATGTCGCAATCCCCATGGCCCAGCATTTCCTTTTCACCCACAAATGAACCTTTTTCAAAGAAACAGGTACCACCAATACCCAGTGGAAGCACTTTCAGCCCTACTCGTAACAGGCCCTGAAGATCTGCACAAGGCCGAGCCTTTTCCCATACTGGACGGCCAACCAACCCAGGAAGCAGAAATACGCCATGAAAATGCTGGCCCGCTTGAGCCTTGCGAGGACCATCCCACGCAACTCATACAACACCTGCCTGAGAATGATTGCAGAGGCGGAGAAAATGAAGGCAGTGAAGAATCCCATGATGACTCCAGCCAACATTTCCCAACCCGGGTATTTTGATCCCTTCCTGCTACTCAATGAACTACATATCTTTGGTACCCTGCCCACAAGATGGACATAAAAAACCAGACGGTCAATTAAAGGTGCTTAAGAAAGGAAATATATAGTTCGTATGACTGGAGATGGCAACAGATAACCATTAACCGAGAACCCGACACTACCCGACCCCATTAAGTAGGGTTAGGGTAGTGATCAATCGGGTTTTTATAGGGTTAGGGTAGCAAATTCAAAACCTGGTTAATATTTGGATATGGTTCAAGTGGCGGTATTAGGGTATCCTAAAACCCAACTAAATTAATTTTTATTAATTTATTAACTATATATTTTTAAATAATAGTAAAATTACAAAATACATTTATTTATTTTGAGTTCAATTCATATGATTTATAAATTATTATAAAATTGAATTGAATTAAATTACTTATTATTAACTCATTAACTATATATTTGTAAATGATAATAAAATTATAATAAATATTTATATAGACAATTTTAGATTCATTCATTTTTGTTTAATAAATGAATTTTAAGATTTTGAAATTATAAACGGGTATTTAAATGGGTTAAAGCAGTTAAATAAGTATTTCAAAATGTAGTAGAATAGGGCCAGGGTAATAAGTTCAAAAAAAAAAAGGTTAGGGATTGGAAAACTAAATGGGTTAAGATTCGGATACCCCAAATTTCACAGGTACTCCCTACATATCACCTATGATAAATGCTTTCTTTTAAATGACATTTGTTTCGTTTTTTAAAAAACATTTAAATTCTTAGAGAACAAGACTACTATAAGCGATAGAAAAGCACATTCAAAATCACTTCAGCTGCGTATGGTTTTAGAAAACGTTTCGGGTTTCATCTTTCAAAAATGTATTAGATTATGTGAATGAAAAATATTTTTTAAAAAATGAAAATGAAAATGAGAGTTTTTTGGAAAACAAGAAACATTTTTTAAAACCAGACACAGCCTTGGGCTCTATTTGATAGCACTTATTGAAAACTGATTATATCACTTATTACTTGTGATGAATAGTTTGAAAAAATAAGTAATGTATGTTCTGTTTCTGAAAAGAACGCTTCCATTTAAATTCCAGAAGAAAACTTCCCAAATACAACATAAAAACAATTTTTCAGTAAGTAATCTACAAACACTTATATAGAAGCACTTAGCATAAGTGATAAGTATTATAAGCACGCTTTTGCACAGTATATGTCAAGGATAGGTGAACAAAAATGCATGCAATAGAAAGGAAAATAAAAATACTAATACTCACAGCATGGCATACCGCCGGAACATCTCAATGCCAGATGGATCTTTTGCTTGGCACCTAAATAAATTGTCATTATATATACTCATGTGAGACACCCCAGGTGTATACCCGCATTCGTAAGTTTCATTTACCTGGAAGGATAGATTAGAAAAAAAATATAACAAAAATTACAATACTAAGCAATTGAAAGGATCGGAAAATAACTTACCATATGAAATTAATGCTCAGTTTGGTTCATGAAATTATTGTATATTTTCATTTTCCAAAAGTGTTTCCGAAACTCTCGTACGTTTATGCCTTCCCCCAAGCTTGCCTCCCGCTGCGGACTCCTTCCCGCCGCCCATCCCTGCACTGTGTCGGCCATCCCTAAGCTTCTGCTTCCGCACCTCCTCCGCCTCTGCGCGGCTCCTCTGCTTCCGCTTCGACCTTCTACACAGGCCCTCCCAACGTCGGTGTCATTCTCTCTTGTTGGTCGGCACCTCCCTACATCCAAGCACCCTCCCCGCTCCGGCCAGATATGTGCGCCACCTCCTCGTTACTTTACTTCCTACACGACAGATCCTACAACGTTGGCTCTCGTTGTTGCGGCCTTCCCTGCACCGAGGAGTCTAGATCCTGCGGTCCATTACTCCTCTGCGAGGCAGCCCTCCCCGCTGGTTTCATCTGCCTCCTCCAGCTTCTCCGGTTTCCCTCCCTTTGCGATACTCTTGGCGCCTCCGACGACCGGCCCCGCCCGTGCGGCTTTCCCGACGCTCCAACGACCAGCCCTGCCCGTGCGGCTTTCCCAGCGCTCCGACGACTGGCCCGTCAGTGCGGCTTTCCCGGCGCCTCTGACAACCGGCCCGCCTGTGCGGCTTTCCCGGCGCTCCGTCGACCGGTCCGCTTATCCGGCTTAGCAACCAATCTTTTTCAGCAGCATCATCCATCTTCTTGAGGGGGAGCAGCAGCCATAGCGGTTTATCGTTTCTTATGCTTTGTCTTGTTTTGTAATCAAGCTAGGTATGTCCAGCTTGAGGGGGAGTGTTTGCAGCGTCTATGATTGCTTTGTTTTTCTTTATGTGTTCAAGCTAGGTACACCTAGCTTGGGGGGAGTGTTGGAGTCTGCGTTCCACATCGGACTTGTGGTCTGATGTGGTCTTTATTATTCATTATAAAATAACCACAAAGCCTCCTTTAGAGAGGCACTCTGGGTATTAGGTTCCACCTCTTTATCATTCTATAATTATTAATTAATATTACTATTAAATATTAACTATTATCATTACTTGTTAAATATTTTTTACTACTTACAATTAAATAATTATATTAATATATTAGATATTAAGAATGTAATTAATTAATTATAATTGATTAGATGCAAAAAAATTAATTAATAATGTTATAAATATTACGAAAAATAATTTTATTTTAAAGTCAATTGTTCCATGAAAGGCTGTGTTTTGAAAATCAAATCAAACCAGGCAATCCAACCACCGACCACATGCCTAAATGGGGCGGATGAACTCGACGGATCATATTGGCTTTTGAACTAGTTTGGACCGGTTTTAACAGGAGAAAAAACAGTCAAGCCGGCAATTTTAAAAAAATGGACCAGACTAAGTGGTTTTGTAATTTGTGTTTATTTTAGTGTTTTGTTTCGTTTTGTTTATATATGTATATATATACTTTTAAATCATCTAGAACCTCACTTTTATAAGGTAATGGGTCATGGAACATTTCTATAATTTTCAATGTGGGACGCATTCTACCCATTTTAAAAATGTAGGATAGTAACCATTTTTTTAAATTTTTAATGCGGGATTCACTCTTCCCTCTTTAAAAATATTGGATAATTGACTCTTTCCTGAAAATTTCAATGTAGGAATCCCCTTTTTTAATATATCTATGAATAAAATTTCCACAATTTTTAACACTACTTTTGTTCAATGTTTCAATTTTCTATATAATGGATTATAAATTTACAGAAATAGTTAAATCCGGTTTAACCACCCGGCTTAACCGATTTAATTAGTCCGACCTTGACCCACTCGCCTTTCTGATTCAACAAACGATCTGGTTTTCAGAACATTGATAGAAACTTCCTACCACTTGGGTGAAAACCACCTTTGTGTGAGGGAAGGTTGGCTTCCCTAAGCAAACTTAACAAAATACAAATATAGTTTACCATTTACCCTCCCCTTCCAAGGCCATTTTTCACCTGAATCAAACATGGCCTTTAACATTCTATCTCCTTTTTACTAACAGCTGGGCCAACCAAAAAAAAACATTTTAGTGAAGTTGAGCGTCATTTCTCTCTTTCCCCTATCCTTCATTTAAAGATACTGTCCATCCTCTTGTCAGACTTGAAAACGCATGATCTTTCCTGAACCCTAAACATCATAAATTCCCTAAAAGCACACCCGGCCTTTAACCCGAAGACCTACAATCTAATGCTACTTAGATTGGGGCACCCGTACTTTTATTGGAATCTCTTTCTGTGATCAAATCAGAACTAAAATAAAAACTAACTGATTCTAAAACATATTAACTTCACAGAAAACCCTGAAGTCCATTACAACCCCAATCCCGGAATCAACAGAGCAGCAAGAATGAAGAAATAAATTCCATTAATCCCTCAAAAGGCATTGCAACCCTTACCTTGAACTTATCCTTGGTCAACCACGCAGCACCAAAATCAGGCCTGCATGCATGAGGAAGAGCCTCATTTGGAGATTCTGCCACAGCAGTTCTCATCTCACCTGAAGAATGGTCAATGTACTCCACCTAACATTGAAGTACTCCAATTAAAACAAGCACAGAAAGCACTAGAAGTTCACATGCTCAGCAGCTAACCAGTAGCATAGCTAAGGAAGAAAAGAAATTCATTTCAGACTTGTCAAATGCTTGTTTATATAAAACAAACATATATAAGTGCAAAAGCAAGCAAACACTTGAACCATAAAGAGTCATCAAAACTCGGAAGCATTCATATGACAAGCAAGTTATTAAGTTCATATTGCCTTTGCCAAAGCATATGACAAAATGTAGACCAAACATAGCCCAATATAACAAAGAAAGTCAGACAGAAAAACAAATGAAGCACAGCTTCCATTTTATACACAACTAAGAAAATTCTAAAAGATTTATCATAACAAAAATCAATTTCATTTTTCAAAGATCACCTTGAATACGGATGCCCAATAGTAGTCATAACGACAACGGAATTTTTTTCTTTCAGAAGGATAGAAAACGTGTTTAGCTTTGTAATTTAACAGTCCAAGCTCACAGATCTTCGATAATCTAAGATCCACACCTACAAGGTGATAAAATGAGAGTTTTAATGGTGTGATAGCAATAAAGACGACAACGACAATAATAACAGTTGTGGTAGCAGTGATGAAATAATAGAAATAACAAAAATATAACGATGGCAACCAGATTCAACAATTGAGTGTGATTAATTCAAGTTTCTAGCAAATCTGCCTTTTGAGGACAAAAAAACAATAGGATATCAGATGCCAACTCAATTAATGAATGGATTTGCAATTCATTTCAGGCTAAAAGTGTGTACGAGGTTAAAGTTTTCAGATCAAAAGGGAACCTCTATTTAGCTCATTGTGAAAATATTTTAAAAGGCTTCCCAAATTTCAATCCGAGATAGTTGCGTGAAGCCAAGAAATTCAAATTGAATCACACATTCCGCTTTTGCAATAAACTGAAGCTGAGGACAATAGAATTGTTTTCAAGTTCATGTGGCATGCTCCTTAGATAGTTTGCAATGAATCATCATACAATTTTAGTTTAATTGTACAGACTCCAGCTATCTCCAAGGCATGATTGTTTCTCATATACACAAGTCCTTGGAAATAGATTCATATCGGTCAAATCATTCTCTCTGAGATGTCATGTGTCATGTAGCTCTCTAAGTGCATTATTCACGCATCAACAATCTGCCTTCAGAAACTATCATTGTTTCACCAAATAGTTCAAAGCCATTATCTTAATTACACGTCACATTTTCTTGAAACTTTTTTTCACAGCTTTCCTTGAATCAACTCATTCTTGGTATACCTCTTCTTGCCACTGTTATACCAAGTAACATTATTCTTCTTACTCTGTGATTTGGATTTTCATGATTTTGGCTCCTACTTGGAGGCATGCTCCATTAACCTCCCCTCTCACCATTAACAAAATCTTCATTTAGAGCAAAGTTTTCAATAAAGAAAACGACATACTTTGGAGCAGGATTTTTATACATTCAATATTTGATGGAACCAAGGTCCTGTGTATGAAATCAACACCCTGAGAGGGAGGTGAATCAAGGTGTACAAATTCTTCTCGAAAACACCCTCTTCTTTGGATATCATCCCCGTATTAGAAGGAACGCCGAATTTGTCAAGGAATACTAAGCAAGCGTAGCAACCAAATAAAGAAATCAAACCACAAAGCCAGAAAGATTTAACAAGGTTCACCCTCCAATGTGGACGGACTAGTCCAAGGAGCATATACACTTCAAGTCGCTGGTAATGCGGAAACATCGGGAGTCGCAACGACAGAAAGAAACGATTCACAGAAGAATAAAAGGGAAAAAAAGATCTTGGACACAAAGATTGATGGATTGGTGTAGCCCGATCCGATTGGGCCGAATGCTTGTGGCCAAATTTTTTCGGTACTGTAGCATCTCTGACCGCTGTAGCAGAGTTGACCGACCGACACCGACAGGCACTGTAGCAGTGCAGACTTCGGAGTCAACTTTACTGTTGCACTTTTGATTTCCAGTCGACAGCCACTGTAGAACTTTTGACAAAGGTGGTCGTCTTTCACTGTAGCGACATGGACTTTCTGTTCGGAACAGTGGATCATCTTCTCCATATGTAGCCCATTTCGGACTAGGGTTTCTTACTGAAACACTTTGTAATCTGTGCTCCCGAATATTAGTGAAGTTCTGCCTCTCCGTGGACGTAGGGATTGTTCCCAAACCATGTAAATTTGTGTGTCGTGTGTTTTTCTTTCTTCTGCATTTTCTTTCTGTATCTTGTTTCTGTCGTTGCGACTCTCGACGCTTCCGCAACAAAGATTTGCGTGGTTTGAGAAATGATCCTTACGTCCACAGAGAGGCATAAATTTCACTATAGTCGGAAGCACAAATTACAAGGAGTTTCAGAACTTCACACAACAAACTCTAGCCCGAAATGGGCTAATAAAGAAGATGGATCACTATTCCACCAACCGCACAGGAAGTCCGTTGTGCTACAATGAAAGGCAGCCGGAAGTCCGCATTGCTACAGTGTCGCGGTCACCCAAGTCTAAAGAGCTACAGTGGCTGGCGGCTGGAAGTCCATGGACCTATTGTACCGGTGTCTCCAAAGTCCGACCTGCTACAGTAGTCGTACCAAAGTCCGCACTACTACAGTGCTCTGTCGGTGTCGACCGGTCAACTCCACTACAGTCGGTCAGAGATGCTACATTACCCCAAAATTTGGGCCGGGGGTTTCGGCCCCCGTACCCCCAGAGCAGAGGTGCATTGCCTCCTGCAACCCCCAACGAGCACATCGCGGAGTTGCGGCCTAGAGCGCAGTATGGGCCGGAAGCATTCAATCCAAGCATCATCTGGAACGGATCGAGCTACACCAATCCAACAACTGGTGCACCTGGATCACTAACGTCACTCACAGCGATTACAACGCTTTTGATTCGATTCACTGCCGAGATCAAGGGTTACACCCTCTCCTCTTAGCTCATTGCTTCATGAAAGGGTTCACAAGATGATTGGCACACAGGGCATACAGTGATACTATGGTGAGGTGTTTAGATGACCTTCATATTGACGACATGGTATGATTTGTTTCTTGAGGCAATTCATTCATGAGTTTGGGATGTGTTCATGTTGTATTCATTGGCAACATGCTCATTGATGAGTTGGAAACTCTTTGGAGTTGAGTGGGGATGCACGGGAATGAAAAGAATGAAGTTCTGCTGCAAATGACAAAACCATGACGTGAAAGGTGATGATCACGCCGAGCATCCTTAAGTTAATCTCACATAGGAAAGGATTTACCTTACATGAGAAGGCGGCGTGATTGAGTTATTTTTACGTAGAAATGAATGTCTTACGTGAGTAGAATCACGATGCGGGCTCTACGGTTGCATCATGATGATGCTAATAGAAGAATTGGCATCGTGACGTAGAAATGAATTTATCTTACGTGAGAAGAATCACAATGCGAGCACTACAGTTGCATCATGATGATGCTAATAGAAGAATTGGCTAATCTTACGTACAAAGATGTTGGAGTTGATGCTCTAGAACCAACTATTTTGTACTTTAGATTACATATATATAGTCAAAAGAGTGAATATTAATTTAAATATTTTAACACGTTGATTTTTCTTCTACATAACATTAATGTGATAATGTCCTAGAGTATAAGTCGCCAACGAGTTTATGCCCAAGTGGTAAAGCCTCCTGCTGGGCATCCAAAAGACCCAGAAACGAATCCGGGCAGGCCCCTTGGGGGTTTATGATATGGCGGTGACGCAGGGATGATGCAAGCAGACGGTAACGCAAGCATGATGCAGGCAAGGGTGCAGTCCTTGGACAAGCTGATGCAGCAGGGCCTTCGGGCCATCAAAAGCTTTCGGGCCACTGGGCGTCCGGGCTATGGAATGAGATTAGCCCACATGGGAGCAGCCCTAGAAGAGGAATCGGGGCGATAACAGTCACCGACATAGCTAACCGGATTGGAAGAATGAGAGGGTATGACAACTGTCACCGGTACCAGGCACCGTGCAGCTCTTGCAATGCTAGCCGATCAGCCATGTGAGATGGGGAGCTAGGCGCCATCAACGAAGCAGATGTTGGGGAGGGGCAGTTCCAAGTGTTGTCGGATCTTCGGGTCTTCGGGACATGTATTGGGCCTTGTGCCTCTGGGCCTACGGGTCATGTAAGGATTCTCTCTCAACCCAATTAAAAAAAAGGGATTATCAAAAAATAAATAAAAATCTAAGGCCTTCGGGCCATTCCATCTTAGAGTATTTGTCGCATTGATAAGATCATAAGCAGTTCCCTGCTGTGATGAAAACCATAAAGTGTCATGATGATATTCTTAAATATAAGTTCTACGGTTGGATAACGTACTATGGTAGGGAACATAGTATGTAGATTGTCAGGTGCGATTACTCGTAAGCAAATGAGGTTTCTTCTCATAAAGTTCACACTTGGTAATCTAAAAAACGAGAGATTATGAGAACAGACCCGCCAGTAATAATTCTGCATGTTTTGGTGTCATCGGATATTCTTATCTACGAGCGTGTGTAATGGTTCTTAGACTTAAAGATTATTATTAATGCATATTACGACATGTGCACTTAGATGTATTTCGTAAACCATGACGATACAATTCATGGCGAAGTTGGATATGTTGGGTGCGTCACGAGTGATGTGTTATTAATGATAAGTCAAAGAAGGATTTGTCCCTTTCATCTTTATGAAAGTTGATATATCGGCCCTTTGACTGAAATAGAATTGTAGTCGTAAATTCCATGGTCATGGTGTAACAACGTGTTTATTTCAGATAGTCAAATAATGACATATCAAGCATATAAGTTGCGAAAGTTAAACAGCGAGCATTCGTATTTGATTGTCGGTGTTGCGAAAGTTCTTTTTCTTGGGTGACTTTACCCGTTGCTATACAGTAATCTTGAACTTTAGACAAGTCCGTCTAATGTCAAAGAGAAAAAATCCTAGAGGGTCACACTAAGTGTTTCTGTTGATCTCGATTAAATTCTATCAGAATTTAATTTATGGAATAAATATTATTCTCAAGACCAAAGAATAATTTTGTTCAAGTTTTATTGATTGCTAATATTCGCAAGATAATAAATAATTTATTTAGTTATGTGAATATATAATAAATATTTATTCTATGGATTGTGAATAAAATATGTATATTTATTTATTGAATATTTAATAAATATTCATTCGCTAGATTGTAG
This sequence comes from Viscum album, assembly GCA_963277665.1. Taxonomy (NCBI): domain Eukaryota; kingdom Viridiplantae; phylum Streptophyta; class Magnoliopsida; order Santalales; family Viscaceae; genus Viscum; species Viscum album. Next base: position 1,588,979,840 of record OY728161.1, on the reverse strand, counting down.
ATAAAATATTTATTCATGAATGAAATATTTAATTAAATATTTATTCGGATATTCAATAAATGATGAGTTCAATCGGATCAAGATCATGTCCAGTGACAAATATTTATTTACAAGCCGATAAATAGTATTTATCAACTGTGCGAGTTAGTGCACACCATAAAATAATAATAATATTATTATTATTCGGCATGGGTTTTGTTAAGGATTATAATATTATTTGAAGGGTTGGTACACAATTAAATAATATTTTCATTCAAACCTTAGCCCTATAAATATATGGTTATGCCTATTGTGTAGGGTTAATCAAAAATTGAGAATCGTTGCGCATAACGATTTCTCTTTCGACTCCTCTTTCTCTCTCCCTCTCAAGAATGAGAAGATCTAGAGAGTATCCTTCAAGTTCGAAGGACGAGCGATCAAGATGATCAAGATGAACAACGCAAGACGGTTGATTCGTCGCGCTAGTATCCAGAAATCAATCGGTGTTGTGCGAAAATCAAAGGAGCACGTGTGGATCACCGCTAGAGGGATTCTACACTTGGATCCTACAAGCACGATGAAGGTAATCCGAAAAGGGTTTCGGAAGATCAACAACAACATCATTGAAGAAAGATCCTAAGACTAGGTGTTTATTTCTTTAGATCTAAATTAATTAATTATAAATTTAACGTGAAAATATCCTCTCTGGATTCTGGGTTTCTCTGTCAATATCCGATGAAAAAAATTTGTTGGTCATGGTGTTTACGTCATGTACAATATTGTGAATGATCCATCGGATGACAATAACTTTTATGGTTAATTCCCCCATCATAGCATTTCCGCTGTGCTTGGAACCTTCAAGGGGTATCAGAGAGGTCACGTTCTAAATTTATAATTATTTATTTGATTGTTGATCCATATGCACAATAGTGGTTAGATTTTTCATTTCTAAAATATTCGTTCTTTAATCCATTTTAATTAACATGTTTTTGACACATTTAAATATCATCGTTCAGGGTTTCATTTTCTTAAAGGATTAAGAGCAAATGAAGAACGACTGGAGATGCTATCGGGAACTGCCAAGAATTATGGCCGGTAAGATTGGTTTACACGGCGTGTAGTCGGAGTACACACCGTGTACCCAAGTGCACTGCACCTGGAGATAAGGAAAATTCATAGTAATGACAACCTTTCCTACGAACACACACTGTGTAATATAATCTTTTTGTCTCACGATATCTCATAAAACAGGATGCACAGTTTCTGTCATCATCCATTCTTCTTGCCACGACTTCAATGTCATGGTTTTTGCCTTGCATCAAAGTACGCGATCAAATAGTACACATTGATAATGATCTCGATTTAGGAGATCAATACACGTGTTCGTAGATAGGAACAACGAATGACACCTGAAACATGTGGCGTTTCTATTGACAGGTTTGTCCTCATGATCTCACCTACTAGAGATCACCAAATGCAAATTTCATGAGAAGTCTCAATGCTTATGAGCCTCCAGCACTTGATAGTCAAACATCAACTATGTTCAGTCAGTATGATGTATCTAAATCATAAGACATGTGTAAGATTAATGTCATGGTCTCTCAAGATTTTCATTATAGTCTGCGAACTGCTATAACTTTTTTATACGACAAATAATCTATGGATATTACCATTTAAACAGTAGACGCAGAAATATCAACACTACAATGGTAAGTGTGCATCATATATAACTCACTGCATACATAATATGGTAATCGAAAAGTACTGATAAAGTTGGGTCTGGGGCACCCACTTTTACAATAAACTTGCATTATAGCCAACTTGCTAACTATCATTGTTAGCTCTCGCATGATAAGATCATGTTTCTGCTGAGTTATGGCTTTAGTCATGGGTCTTCCACGTTTCCACTGCGTGACTATTATGCTATATGTGACATCACCTTCTTTAGCAAGACTCCTCAAGAGATGCAAATTCCGAGCATATACTCTTTTGTCCACGGTCAAACTTGACACTTGGCTAGTACCAGTAATAGTATTATCATAATATGATAAAACATTACTTAGTAGGTGTGATTCTAAGAACTGGAACAAATCGTTGCGGATTTTCCACTGCTTCTTTAGCTGCCTCAGAAGCCGCAACGCACTCGGTGTTTGTAGATATGGCTACCACTAGCTTGTATGAGTTTGTCTCGCTCATTACCTTAAGTGGGCTACAATAATAGATCATTTGATCTTAGGAAGACTAGTTTATGTCCCCATAAACTAGCATCATTTCTCTCCACATACAAATAACACATCCTTTGTACTTGCTAAAGTACAATTGGATAATTCCGATTGTTTCCCGTGCAGTTCTCCTGGATATAACTGATATTTGCCTAACATAAAGTTTTGTTAGCAATATCATATCTTATACATAGCATGGCATATGTGATTGATCCCTGCAGAAGCGTATGAAATTCTATTTACCACATTAATCTCCTCTTATGCTCCAAGCATGACTTCTTGGAGAGATTTATGTCATGTGATATTGGTAACAATTCTCTCTTGAATTATTCCAACTCGTATTTTTCAATACCTTGCCAGTTATGTATTATTGACCAGGTCCAAGCAACTGATAGATCCACCTCAGTTGATCTCATTCCCTATAACTTAGGTTGCTACTTTAAGTCAATCTCTGGAGAGTTACTTTTATTCTGGTATTGACTAACTGTAAGACCAATAGTTGTTCTCCATATATTACCAAACAAATTCTGCTTGGAAAACAGTGGCGCTCTCACTAACCTCTGGCAGGCAGATGACAAAGATTCATTTCAAATGAATATTCTATGATCATGTTGCTTACTTCAATCCAAAACTGGATTTGAGTAACTTGTACCCCTTATTGACATTTTATGGTGTCACCAACCTTGTTCTGGTTACGCCGTATAGACACCTTTCAGGATTGGTGGTCTTGACATCCAATGCTCAATATAATGATCATAGAAAGTGGCTATGACAATTAAAATTTTAATGGATTTAGGCATAACGACTTAGTGTTACCAACCGAGCCATATTGGTACCATGTTTGTACCAACCATGTATAGTGTCACTTGAATACCCACAACAGTATTCAAGATAATAAGCCCCTGTACTTTGATACATGGAATTCATTATTGAAATTTAATTAATCTTGTCGATTTTAACTAATTGCAATATACTGTTTACTTGTAGGATTCATTACTCTCAATGAATATTGTATCACCGACCACGGAGAATGTTAAACCATTACCATGGCTTTTAACCTTCCTACACAGAATGTGTCTCTGGAACATTTCTTTTCCACATGCTCTTGCGGAACTTGTTCTTATGCCAACTACTTGTGCATCTCAAACATGGACTAAATCCAAGTCAATGTTGCTCCCACTATAAGTAGTGATGTGTACCCTTTTATAAAAATATAGTCTATTACTCGACTATCACCTTTTCTATCTCAAGGATTTATGTAATATCCTTAGAAAACATCAAGATAATTACTTTAGATGCACACTATGTTTTGTTTGATGCAAGTCTGTTCATCTCCATAACAAACTTTTTGCATCCAAACACATGTTATTATGGCATAATGGATTTTCATCATACTATAACTCATATGATATCCATTTTTCATGATAATTGGCATACATTTATGGGATAACACCGCTATTTGCGAAGCATGTTTTGAGACACAATGGAAGTTTGTGCAATGCATATTAGTTTTAACATTAATGCTCTTTTTTACTTACATCATGACTCTGGTGTGTATAAACAAATAACCCCCTGTACGATAACCAACCTATTTTCATTGAAGGATGTTGAGAAAGTGTTTTTGACATCACACATGTCATTGTCCTTTTCGCCTAGTCTTTCAACTTGTTCACCATAAGAACTAAAGATTATAATTTCTTTAAGTTATTATTTACTTTGCGAACCTTACCCAAAAGGTAATGAAGTGTTCACTCCATTTTGTTCGTTTTGTAATCTTAAACAAAACTGGAGTAATTGGCTGAAATGTTTTAAGAAAGGGATGCATTGAAAGATCGTGGTCAATCTTTCAATTTACACATAGCCAGTGTAGTCGTCACTCATTTATATCTCGCTTCACTTTCTCCTCGCAAACTTCTCGGAGATGAGACAACATGTGAAATCATTCATGTCCTGATGTTGTAACCACAACTCAGATCGAGCGTTGATAGCATTATGATATAAACATCAAATACGTCTTACATGAGTCTCCTATAAGCATTTTTACACCCTCGCTTCCTGAGGTGGCTTAACAGGTAGTGGGGACACCGTCACCTTGAATTTTCAATGTCGCAGTACTTTGCGCAAACGTCTGTACTACTCTTTGGAAACTCATGATGGTGAAGACATTAACTTTGTCCAATAGATACCGCAATGTACTTGTGATATTTCTTGCCATTTTCTACATAAACAAAATCTAGAAGATTGTACTTTTATCTTGATTACCGATTTAGACATTATTGATTAATTAAATCATAAATGTCACCCACTATTTTATCAAACTCCAGAAGCTCTCACGACTACACTCGGAATACTCTGTCGTTTGAGTATTCTAGTGGCAAGGATCCTTAAAACATCTTCTCATAGTCTACAAGTTATGGCTACACCACTACTCAGAGAGTTTTATGACAGACATTTGACTCGTCAACCGCATTAACTCGCGACTTCTTGATCTGTTGAATAAAGTTTCAACTTTTAAAATCATAAACATGATTTACTCAATGTTTGTCTTTAAAAATGCAACAAACTAGCTATGGCTACTTGTTTGTTGTCATCGTTGGTTAAGTAAACTCATCGCTCTCATAATAACTCCCCAATGGTAGGAGGCACCCTCAATTATGGATGATGAGCATCCCGTACACCTGGTTGTGTTCAAATTCAAACGACGGAAGGCGTTTGCGACTTAATATTTTTTTTAAGGGGTTTTTAATATTTCCAGACAAATGTAATCTTTTTCTATTAAATATATTCATACTAAGTTATCGCGCTCACAACTGAACATGCATTAATAGAATACATTTATCACGTCTTTATGCACTTTTCTGTTTATTATTTTATGTGTTTCCCGCAGACATGCAAATGCATAAAATAATAAACAATGCATAAAGGAAATAAAATTACTTGACTAGTGTTGAGCATCTAATATTGATTGATCCATATAAACTCAATGGATCAACCGTGACCTCGGGTGATCAAATGTAATCTTTTTCTATTAAATATATTCATACTAAGTTATCGCGCTCACAACTGAACATGCATTAATAGAATACATTTATCACGTCTTTATGCACTTTTCTGTTTATTATTTTATGTGTTTCCTGCAGACATGCAAATGCATAAAATAATAAACAATGCATAAAGGAAATAAAATTATTTGACTAGTCTTGAACATCTAATATTGATTGATCCATATAAACTCAATGGATCAACCGTGACCTCGGGTGATCATACCTGAGTCGGGTCTTGACTCATGATGAAGCTCACCCTCGGTCCAGTGTTTTCACTTCTCGTCTGGTATACCGACTCGTCTTGGCGTGATCCGCATCTTACATCGTCATCGTCAATAGTACAAATGCACTCGCACGCAGGCGAAGGGGTCTCGGGAAGCGCAAAATACATACAGTAATAAAATCGATGGACGCACAAGCCCTTATACATATTAAAACGAAAAAACAATGCGCAGGTCGTCGACAAACTTAATTAAATATTACAAACACCGCACACAGTTGTAATAAATAATTAAATAAAATAAAACCATACATGCACAGTCGATCACTCCTCAAGACCAGTATACAGGAGTGCGCAGAGGAAGCGAAGTTTAGCTCACACCCTACATACATCATATGCGTGTATGTAGTCCTCATGTCTTGTTCAGGTGATCGGGGTGTGACTTCCAAGATTGATAGCATGTGTTATTATCCCAATTGATGGACGACTTTGGGATGTGGAGGTGGCCTCAGGTCACATGGAGGTGCTCAAGTGGTGTTTCGAGTCCTTGGAGTATTTGTGATATCCTGTGCATTGACCACATTGGTACATCATCTGTTCCTTTTATTTTGTGACGGGTTATTTGCGGTTGTATTTATTTATTGTGTTGGCAAAACCACATGGGATGTTATATTTTATTTTGAGTTGGTTGTGCCTTGTTTATTTAGTTTGTATTTCAAAATTGTTTTTTTATTTGCATGGATGTTCAATGTATGGATATACCATGTCGGATTCTTGATAAGAGTTTAATGTTTAGTATTGTTAGAATGGAAGAGTGGACCGAATACCCAAGGTACCTCACTAAGGGAGGTCTTGGGGTTATTTTATAATGAATAAAAGAGATTACATGGTATGTCAAGTCCGATGTGGGATTGCAAACAACTTAACCTCTAACACTCCCCCTCAAGCTAGGTGTTTCTAGCTTGGATACATAATAAAACAAAGCACAACACTCCCCCTCAAGCTGGGACATATATTTATCATGCCCAGCTTGTTACATAAAAATTGGACTCATGGTCCAGGCACTCCTTTTGTGAGAACATCGGCAAGTTGATCAGAGGTCCGAAAGCGATCTTTTTCTTTTCAAAGTTTTCTCGAACGAAATGGCAATCAACTTCAATATGTTTTGTCCACTCATAAAAGACTGGATTTGTGGCAATCTTGATACCATCTTGATTGTCACACCAGATATGTGCTGGTTTCTTAGTCAAATACTCAATCTCGTGAACAATTTGTTGTGCCCAAATAATCTCTACAGTCACATATGTCATGGCACGATAATCTCTGGATTTGTGGCAATCTTGATACCATCTTGATTGTCACACCAGATATGTGCTGATTTCTTAGTCAAATACCCAATCTCGTGAAGAATTTATTGTGCCCAAATAATCTCTGCAGTCACATATGTCGCGTATGTCATGGCACGATATTCCGTCTATGCACTTAGAGTGGGAGATAACGGTTTGTTTTTTGCTTCGTTATGAGATCAAATTCCCTCCAACAAAAACAGCAAAACCAGACATAGATCTCCTAGAAGAGAGAGAGTCATCATAATCTACATCACAAAATGCCTCAATGTTTGTATGCCCATAATCAAAATATAGAAGACCCAAACTCGATTCATTTTTCACATATCTAACAATGAGAAGAACAATCGCTCACTGTGTTTTTGTTGGAGATACCATAAATCGATTCACTTTGCTAACTGCACAAGCAACATCGGGTCGAGTCATGGTCAAGTAGTTGAGCTTCCCAACAAGTCATCTGCATCAGTCGGGTGATGAAAACATCTCACTATCAGAATGTAGTGATCCCAGGTTCGAGGGGTGAGTCAACCGAGTCAGCTTGAGTCATTCCAGTCTCTTACAGAATCAAGAACACACTTCCTTTGAGATAGAAAAATTCATTTGGCACATCTGGAAACCTCAATCCCCAAGAAATATCGTAGTGGACCCAAATCCATCGTATGAAGGATTTGAGTCGATCAATGTCGTCAGTATCACTTCCAGTAATGACAATGTCATCCACATAAATAACCAAGAGAATGTTGTCTGATGTAGACTGGTGATAGAAAACAGAGGAATCTTTTATGCTTTGACACATGCCAAAGCTAAGAAAAACGGTGCAAAAGTGCCCAAACCAGGCACGAGGTGACTGCTTAAGGCCATATAATGATCGACGAAAGCGACATACCTTGAAAGACTCTCCATGAGCAACAAACCTCGATGGTTGCTCCATATAAACTTCTTCATCAAGAAAACCATGAAGAAAAGCATTTTTCACATCCAACTGATGTAGAGACCGATGATAAGAAGCGGCAAGAGAGATAAATAAGCGGACTGATGCCATTTTGGCCACTAGAGAGAAGGTGTCAAAATAATCAACGTCATATGTCCGCGCATAACCTTTGGCAACAAGTTGTGCTTTGAGACGATTTAGAGAACCATCGGCATTGATGTGCACGGTATAGATCCACTTGCACCCGACAACCTGTTTAACCTTAGGGAGAGGGACAAGATCTCAAGTGTAGTTGGTTTTCAAGGCCTAAAGTTCATCCTGCATAGCATGCAACTAACCTGGATGAGAGAGGGTCCCGGCAACAGTGCGTGGTGTCGAGTAATTAGTCAGTGTCGCAATAACCCGAGAGGTAGACGCGGATAATCCCTGATAAGACTGACAGGAGCGTGAGCCTTTACGGCGTGCAATGGGCAACTCTAGTGATGGAGCATCAGGAGCAGATGAGTCGTCAAGTGTGGTAGTGACAAGAGGCGGGAAGGTGGCAGATGTGCAAGGTCAGCGAGTATATATCTGGCCAAATCGTGAGCTAACAATATCACTAGGAAGAGAGTGTCGGAATCAGGAAGAGTAGATGGAGTTGGAACTCAGGATTAGAAAGAACTGATGATTCGACAAAGGAAACATCAGCGGAGACAACATCGCAACACAAATCGGGAGACAATCATTGATATCCGCGCTGGGTGCAGGAATAGCCAAGAAAGATGCATCTTAGAGCACGTGCATTAAACTTGGTAACCAAGGGGCGAATATCTCGAACATAACACACACGGCCAAAAAATGCGAAGGGGTAGGGAATGAGGGGTGTTGTTGGAAGTAAGGAATGGAAGGGTTTCTCCCCCTGAAGAACAAGCGAGGGAAGTCTGTTGATAAGACAGGTGGCTCTGAGAATGGCATCGCTCCAAAAAGTGGTTGAAACTCTTTTCTGAAATAGAAGTGTCCGAGCAACTTCCAACAGATGGCGGTTTTTCCGTTCAGCAACACCATTTTGTTGAGGTGTGTCGGGACAAGAGGTTTTATGGATAATGCCATGGTCATTGAGAAAAGACCGGAAGGGTCCAGATAAATATTCACAACCATTGTCAGAACGAAGGCAGTGGAGTAACAGAGAACTTGGTGGTGATTTCTTGATAATAAGAGTGGAACACGGTAAAGAGTTCAGAACGATTTTTCAACAAATAGACCCAAGTCATCTGTGAAAAATCGTCGTCAAAAATAACAAAATACCGATAACCCAGTTTAGGACTAGGACTGAGCCCCCTGATATCAGAGTGAACCAAATGAAGAGTGGATGCACGGAGAACATAGGTGACCCAATGATGTTTTGCATAGTGACATGACTCACATTCAAAAGGACGAAAAGGTCCCAATCCTGGAAAAAAAATTGAATGGGGGTAGGTGGATGACCAAAGCGATAGTGAAGTTGGAGGGCGTGATCGGAGGTGGCAGGACAGGCGAGACTAGGGGCCGAGTCAAGCACCTACACACCACCCTGAAGTCGTCCAGTACTAAGCACTCGAGTCGTCGAATGCTCCTGAAATATAACCAAAACAAGTGAAAAGATGGCTTGACACTTTAAGTCAGTTGTCAGTTTACTAATTGATAGTAAATTAAAGGGACAATGGGGAACAAAGGCAACAACGGATAGTCAAGCCAGGAATAATTGTACAACTTTCATAGCCCGCAATCTGCATCGTCTGACCATCGACTACAGTAATATTACCTCCAGATGAGGTCGCTCTGAAGGACCGAAGAATACCTGCATCGTCAGTGATGTGCTCAAAGGCACCAGAGTCAACGGCCCAGGAGGTGCAGCGTTGAGAGAGAGATGTTGTTGAAGTACTGTTATGGGCAATAGTGGCGCTTGATGATGCCATAGAGTGTGCTGAAAATGAACAGGGACAAGGTGTTGAAGGTGCACAGTTGATAGATTATAGGTGTTGAAAGTGCACGGCTAGTCCATTCAGGTATGAGGTTATTGAGGAAAGATCACATGGATGGTGTCGGGGCGTGGTTGGGTAGTGCACAAGGGGTCCATTGTTGCGGCGCAGGGGCGCAGAGATCGTTGGAGGCAGGGGGCGTCGTGCGTACAGGGGGGGCCGCTGGTGGATGTCGCACGCAGAGGGTGGGGTGCAAGGTGGTCGTCGCGCGTAAGGGAGGCCGCTGGAGGGGCGTCGCGCATAAGGGAGGGCCAATGTAGGGGCGTTGCGCGTAAGGGAGGGTCATTGGAGGGTCGTCGCGTGTAAGGGAGGGCCAATGGAGGGGCATCGTTGTTCGTCGCGACCAACAGAGGAGCGTCGGGCAGATCCGTCGTGCAGGGCTGGGTGACGAAGGGGGACGTCGCAGAGGTCATTGGGCGTCGCACGCAGGGAGGAGCTATCGGGTAGGGGACAGCCGCACACAGGGAGAGTCAGCAAAGGGTGTTGTTGCGTGGCACAGGGAGTGCGCAGGGGGCAGTCGCGCACAGGGAGGGCCGGCAGAGGTGGGCCATCACGCCGCAGGTAGGGTCGTCGCACAGAAGGGACGCAGCAGGGGGGGTCCGCCCGAGAGAAAGAGAGGGGGTGGGTTAGGGTTGAATAACCCACTTTGATACCATGTTAGAATGGAAGAGTGGACCGAATACCCAAGGTACCTCACTAAGGGAGGTCTTGGGGTTATTTTATAATGAATAAAAAAAATTGCATGATATGTCAAGTCCGATGTGGGACTGCAAACAACTTAACCTCTAACAAGTATGTTGAATTTCGAGAGTGAAATTATTCCTAAATGTGTATTATTAATACCCTCGGCACTTATTGTCAGCCCGTGGTGATCGGGAACGCACTTCAGGCCTTGTGGAGAACTGACTCAGATGACATGACGGGTTGACCCGTGTTGGTTTGTTATATAGAATCTTTAATAAAAAATCAAGGATAATTGAAGAATATGTCCATGTAAGGTTCGATGAAAGTGATTCTTTTAATTACAAAAAAAACTTCTATTGATGGTATTAATTATTCTCTTGATGACTTGAGACTTGAATCTCTAATTGACAATAAAAAGGATGATTTGGAACCTATTCAAGAAGAACCAAATTTTGAAGAACTTGAAACAAGAGAACCAGAAAGTGAACTGCCTAGACAATTTAGAGTCGTAAGAGACAATCCTTTAGATACAATTATAGATGGAATAGGAGCAGAGACTAGGAGGGGCATTGGAAATGCTTATGAGTTTTCAGCCTTTATCACTCAGTTAAAGCCTAAATCCATGGAGGAAGCTTTGGATGATGATAATTGATGTGCTTCTGCTTATTTGGACTCCTTTTCAACAAGCAACTCATAATGCAGCCTGTAGTAAACTCATGAAAACTTCTAAAACATCATATGATATATGTATGAAGGAATGCATATGTTTCGTACTGCTTTCATCGTTAGAGATAGTCCATAGCCAACTCTCTCACATAGAGAGATGTTTGTCACCACACCACATGGTAGAATGGTTTTTGAGAGGGAATTTCAACCCTCGGTGAGGGACTCTTCTTTTGACTTAATAGTCTTTAACTTCATCTCATGGAGTCGTCTTCATCTCAAGGCTTTGAATATAGTCTTCTCTTCTAATAGTCTTCACATTATTTTTTTTTCTCATGAGCATTTCTTCATATGTTAGCTCATTATCTCATGGATTCTCCTTACATGAACAACATGAGATCATCACATATCACTACGTTCTTTCTTCATTCGGGCATGAAATACAAAACTGGTTGCCAAAGCCCACTGAACCACAGTTGTCAAAAAGACGTGGTTATTTTGTTGTTCTGCCATTTCAAACAAAATCAAAATCTGATTATGTGTCATATGTACCACTGTAGCGTTTTATTAGTAAAACGAGCATGGTCCATGCTTCTCAAGTAGAGTCTCCTTCTAGCTTCAAAACACCATGTCGAAACAACTTTTACACTAAAATGACATCCTTAAAACGCCATCAGCATCAAATTATGTCATTGGTCACGGCATGAATTGAGTCTTCTTCAATCTTCAATTACATTCACTCTAATCAATTTCAAACTTCTTCAGAGCCATTGTAGAGGGATAAAAGAGAGAGAGACCGAACCCCCAAGATCTACTCTCTAAGGAGCCCTTGGGGTGCTTTTATAACAAATGGTAAAGACCACACCGGACCTCAAGTCCGATGCGGGATACAGACTCCAACACTCCCCCTCAACCTAGGTGTACCTAGCTTGGACACATAATGAAAAGAAAGCAAGAAAAACATACACTAATACTCCCCCTCAAGCCGGACATACCCAACTTGATGACAAAACATGACGAAATAAAAAGAAAACTGCAAAAGTTGCTGCTCCCCCTCACGATCGAAGCTCCCCCGCAGGATGATGGATGGATGTTGCGGGCGCAGCAGATGACCACGCAAACCGGCCAGTTGACGGAACGCCAGGAATGCCGCACTAGTGGGGCCGGTCGATGAAACGCCGGGAAATCCGAACTAGCACCGGAAAAACCGCACTTGCGGGGCCGGCGACGGGAGGCGGGGATTCCGCAGAAGTGTTGCGGGATCTGGCGGCGCCAACGGGGCCCGAATCCTAGGTGGTCGAGTTGCTGCGCTAGCGAAAGGACGTGTCGGCGGAGAGAGATGCGGCTGCCGGGTGCCGGGAGATGCCGGCGAGGCGGGGATGCCGCAGGAGGAGGCCGGCGAGGGTGCAGGAGGCCACCTGCGTGGAGCGGCCAGCACGGGTGGAGGCCGGTTGCTGGCCGGAACAGTCCGGATCTGCCCGGAACTGGCCGGAAATCCCTGGATCAGACCGGAGCCGGCCGGAGTAGCCTGGATCTGGCCGGAAATCACCGGATCTGGCGGGAGTAGCCGGAACTGTCCGGATCTGGCTGCCGGAGAGAGGTCGCTGGCCGGAGAGGGGTCGCCGGCCGGAGCTGGAGGCCGGCTGCTGGAAGCGGGAGGGTCGCGCTCGGAAGGGACAGCGAGAGCGGACAGCGGGAGCGCGCAGGGAAGGCGGGGGCCATCGCGCGGGGATGAATGGAGCCGGCGCGATGGAGGGCTGCGCGACCGGGAGCCGGCAGGGAAGAGGCGGGCCGTCGGGAGGAGGTGCGCCGGGAGTCGCGGCGACGGGATGCGCGCGCAGGAGGAGCGGGCCGCGCAGAGAGAGAGACGGCGTCAGGACCGGGCCGCCGCGCGCAGGAAGGGCGGGTTGAGCCGACGGGATGCGCAGAGGAGAGGGCCGCCGGGAAGGGAGGCCCGCGGGAGGGCGGCGGAGGTCGGGAAGCCGCAGCAGGGAGCCGTCGCGGAAGGGAGGCGCGCAAGGGTCGGGAGGCGTCGCGACGGGCGGCGCGACGGGATGCGCCGCTGCGGGATGTCGGGGCCGGCTCGCTCAGAGGAGGCAGCGGGAAACCAACAGGAGGAGGGCGCCGCTGGAGCCGGGAAGCCACAGCAGGAGGAGCAACGCGCAGGAGGCCGCCGGGAAGGGAGGCGCGCCGTCGGGGAAGGCCACAGGGGGCGGCTGGGATGGGAAGCGCGCCGGGAGAGCAGGCCGCCGTGCGCTGAAGGGCTGCGCGACCAGGAGCCGGCAGGGAAGAGGCGGACGGGAGGGAGGGCCTGCCGGGAAGGGAGGGCCGCCGCGCGCAGCGGGGAAGCAGGCGCCGGCAGGGGAGAACCGCCGGAGAAACGAGCCCGGAGGGGGCGGCGGCTGAGAAAAAAAAAACTAACCCTACATTAGGGCCGCCGCCCCCCCACGGGGGATAAATAAAAAGAACCCTAGATGAAGGGGGAAATAAAATGGGAGGAAGAGGGGTCGGGATTAACTTCCCTTTGATACCATGTAGAGGGATAAAAGAGAGAGAGACCGAACCCCCAAGATCTACTCTCTAAGGAGCCCTTGGAGTGCTTTTATAACAAATGGTAAAGACCACACCGGACCTCAAGTCCGATGTGGGATACAGACTCCAACATTCTTCAATTACATTCACTCTAATCAATTTCAAACTTCTTCAGAGCCAAATATATGTTTTTTCATACCAATTGTCAACTAACACAATACTTAACCACCAATACCCAACCAAATGGTGCTAACAATATCTCATATTTTATTACTTTTTGAGATGAGCTGAGCAAACATAAAGGGTGCTGATGTGATTTCTCATTGATGATGATTCCATCATCTGAAGAGTGTAAAACTTTCTATTCAAGAAAAATTTATAGTTTAATGACTTGGTTTCATAAAATTTGATCAAAATATCCCAAATTTCTTTAACCAGTTTTTTCTCAGTGATACTTGATATGACTTTGTCAACTAAAGTCAAGTTCATGTTGACAATAACGTTCTCTAACATGTTACTCCACTTCTGGTCTGTGATTCTTGTGAGTCTTTCACCAATAACCTGTTGGGTCGGAAGAAACCCCGATGAACGAAAGAACGGGGAATGATGGCAAGAGGGGGGGTGAATTGCCTTTTAAAAAAAAGATTAACAATTTAAAAATCAAAGTAAAAATGCAGCGGAAATAAAGAAGGCAAGACACACAAAATTGATAACGGAGTTCGGCCAAAACCCGGCCTACGTCTCCGCTCCCAACTCAACCGTTGAGAGATTCCTACCGCTTGCTTTTCAATGGTTTTAGCAAGAAACCCACTAGGCTTTGAGGTAGCACTATGACCTATTACAGCTTGCTTTTATTGGTTAAGCAAGAACCCACTTGCTTTTGATGGTTTAGCAAGAACCCACTAGCCTTTTTAACGGGTGAAGGCTAGCTCACCGACAACTCAAGCCTTTTAAAAGGAAAGGCTTGAAGAAACCTCTTCACACCTTAATGGTGGCGTGAAACCCAAAAGAAAGGGGGATGAGAAAAGAGTTTGGGGTTTGTAGGCACAAACCCAAATTTAAAGCTCAAAAAAAATATACAAAGAAAAACCGTAATTGAGGAAGTCTTGGGCGCCTTTGATTGATTGGAGATGTTTGAAGGCCGCTTCCAAGCTTCTTGGGTGGAGCTCCTTGGATGTGGAAGTTGTTGGAGCACTTGAGGTTCCTTTGAAGGAAGTCGCCGGAGGTTGGCCAATTGATCCAAAATATGTCCGTTGGCTTCGTATATGTTCCGGTAGGTGTCCGGGGCTTCCTTAGCCTTTATTTATAGGCATGGAACCCTTGGGGAGGCTTCGGAGCCGTTGGAGAGGCTAAAAGAGCCGTTGGGAGCCAAGTGGACAGGCTGGTCAACAGCCCAACGGCTAGTTTGACTGTGTCCACCGGCTGGCCGGTGCAGGGCCACCGGCTGGCCGGTGCCTTGACAGTGGCTGAGAATTCTGGTCCAGGCTCTACCGGTCGACCGGTGGAGGAGCCACCGGCTGGCCGGTGCTTTGGGAATTTGGAGAGGTTTGAGTGCAGGCTTCACCGGCTGGCCGGTGGTCAAGCCACCGGTTGGCCGGTGCTGAGGCAGAAGCTCAGCCTTCTTCCCAGGTGCCACCGGCTGGCCGGTGGTGAAGCCACCGGTTGGCCGGTGGACTGCATTTCAGTCCAGTTTGGCCTTTTTGCCTTCTTGGCCTTCTTGGCCCAAATCCTTGGCACCTTAAATAAATGTCTATCATCCAAAAACACTTAAAACAAAATTAGATAAACAATAAGGTGATTGTGATCATGAAAATCAAACAACGAGGGGAACGAGATGTACAACAATCTCCCCCTATTTTGATGATCACAATCACCAAAACAATTAAAGTAAAAACATAAATGAAAGGCATGCTTTTAAATGATCAAATGAAAACAAGCAATGCATGAGAGAAAAGGTTTCTCCCCCAATCAATCAAGAAATTCTCCCCCTTTGTGATTATCAAAATAGAATGGGGCATAAAACTTGATTGAGGGATAGGATGAAAAACGAGATTTTAATTCAATTGAAAATGATATCAATTGTTGAAAATTTTGAAATGAAAAATAAAAATGAAAATTTGAATAACAGTTTGAATTGAAAGTTTTGAATCAAAACCAATTGAAATTTGAAATTTGAAACCGAATGAAATTTTTGAAATTGAGAGTTTTGAATCAAAAAAGAATTGAGAGATTTGAGTGAGAAATTCGAATTGAAAATTTTGAAATGAAAAAATTTGATACCAAGTGATGAAATTGAAAGTTGGAATCGAAAATTTTGAAATTACAAAAAAAGCTTAAAAGATCCTAACTCCCCCTAAATAAAAACAAAAAGTCACCGGGGAGAGGGATTTTGAAAAGAGATGATTTTAGGCCCGGAGAGACTCGCTAAGAGGGATTTTTCAATCCACACTTGCCTTGTAGCGGGTCTTTTCCTATAGAATTCATCCGAATAAAAAATTGATTTGGGCCTTCCATACCGGGCGTTTTTACAATTACATTCATATATGAGGTGCCCGGATTGTTTGCAATAATTACAAAATTTAAAACAAGAGCTCCCCCTTACAAAAACAGTTGGAGCATGGGAGGAGGAAGCTTGGTTGGTATAGCCAAGTCCATGTGTGGTTCTAGAAACACGTTGAGAACCAAGGAGATTGGACAAATTTTGTTCACCTTGGGTGAACTTGGCTAGGGATTCCCTAAGGTCTTTGATAGTTGATTCCATGGAATCAATATCCGGGAGGTTTTGGATTTTAAGGGTCAACTCTTCCTTCTCTTTAAGAAGTTGTTCTTTTTCGGAAGAGAGTTTTTTGAAAGACTTTTTCAAAGAAACAAATTTTGAAGATAAAGCATGAAAACCTTTTTCTAATTGATCTCTAGCGTGTGAGAGTTCTTCATAAGATAAATGATTAAATGAATTAGAAGAACTAGAGGAGGAGGATGAGGAATCGGAAGAAGTTACCTCGTGTTTTGCCATTAGGCATTTTTTACCTTGGTCGCTCGAGGGGAAGGAGGAGAATGAAGAGGTGGAGCTATCACTCCATGTTGTCTTTGAAGCCTTCTTCTTCTCCTTTTTCTTGGCCCTTTTCTTGTGGAGTGGGCAAACGGGCTTGATCTTTTCGTCGGGTTCTAGCTTTTGAATGGGTTCTTGCTTTTGAGCGGGTTCTTGCTTTGGAGCCTCGCTAGTACCTTCATAGGTTAGTTCTAACAATTTCCAAATAGCATAAGAGGAAGTGCAAGAAGAAATACAATCAAAAACATTTCTATCTAACCCGCAATGAAGAGCATTCATGGCTTTGCCATCAAGCTCGAAATTTGCAATGTCGGCGGGGGTCCATTGAGACTCATCGGGAGAAGAGAGCATAAAACCATGCATAACAATTTTATAAATTGGATAGCTAATGCTTTTTAAAAAAGTGGTCATGCGGGTTTTCCAAAAAGAATAATCGGCTCCATCAAAGAATGGAGCACGATCCAAAGAATGTCCTTCGAGAGTTTGAGAAGAAGAAGCGGTAGAAGCCATCAAAAAAAAATAGGATCTTTAATTTGAAACCGGGTAAGGAATTATTCAAAATTCCCTTTGATACCAAATGTTGGGTCGGAAGAAACCCCGATGAACGAAAGAACGGGGAATGATGGCAAGAGGGGGGGTGAATTGCCTTTTAAAAAAAAGATTAACAATTTAAAAATCAAAGTAAAAATGCAGCGGAAATAAAGAAGGCAAGACACACAAAATTGATAACGGAGTTCGGCCAAAACCCGGCCTACGTCTCCGCTCCCAACTCAACCGTTGAGAGATTCCTACCGCTTGCTTTTCAATGGTTTTAGCAAGAAACCCACTAGGCTTTGAGGTAGCACTAGGACCTATTACAGCTTGCTTTTATTGGTTAAGCAAGAACCCACTTGCTTTTGATGGTTTAGCAAGAACCCACTAGCCTTTTTAACGGGTGAAGGCTAGCTCACCGACAACTCAAGCCTTTTAAAAGGAAAGGCTTGAAGAAACCTCTTCACACCTTAATGGTGGCGTGAAACCCAAAAGAAAGGGGGATGAGAAAAGAGTTTGGGGTTTGTAGGCACAAACCCAAATTTAAAGCTCAAAAAAAATATACAAAGAAAAACCGTAATTGAGGAAGTCTTGGGCGCCTTTGATTGATTGGAGATGTTTGAAGGCCGCTTCCAAGCTTCTTGGGTGGAGCTCCTTGGATGTGGAAGTTGTTGGAGCACTTGAGGTTCCTTTGAAGGAAGTCGCCGGAGGTTGGCCAATTGATCCAAAATATGTCCGTTGGCTTCGTATATGTTCCGGTAGGTGTCTGGGGCTTCCTTAGCCTTTATTTATAGGCATGGAACCCTTGGGGAGGCTTCGGAGCCGTTGGAGAGGCTAAAAGAGCCGTTGGGAGCCAAGTGGACAGGCTGGTCAACAGCCCAACGGCTAGTTTGACTGTGTCCACCGGCTGGCCGGTGCAGGGCCACCGGCTGGCCGGTGCCTTGACAGTGGCTGAGAATTCTGGTCCAGGCTCTACCGGTCGACCGGTGGAGGAGCCACCGGCTGGCCGGTGCTTTGGGAATTTGGAGAGGTTTGAGTGCAGGCTTCACCGGCTGGCCGGTGGTCAAGCCACCGGTTGGCCGGTGCTGAGGCAGAAGCTCAGCCTTCTTCCCAGGTGCCACCGGCTGGCCGGTGGTGAAGCCACCGGTTGGCCGGTGGACTGCATTTCAGTCCAGTTTGGCCTTTTTGCCTTCTTGGCCTTCTTGGCCCAAATCCTTGGCACCTTAAATAAATGCCTATCATCCAAAAACACTTAAAACAAAATTAGATAAACAATAAGGTGATTGTGATCATGAAAATCAAACAACGAGGGGAACGAGATGTACAACATAACCAACAAACAACTGTTCTTTCATAAAATTGGTTGCATTTTCATCTTTTACAACGTGAAATTGCACTCACAGACAAAATATATGTGATGATCTCAAAAATAATTTTCTAATATGAAAAATAAGACAAAACTAGATTCACAAAGGTGCAGATTCAAAATTTTGTGACAAAGAAAATGGAGAAGTAGAATTTGTAGAATAAGATAAGTGTAACTGAAAGAACGCAATCGGGAAAATCAATGTCTTGTAAGGAAAGAAAAAACATGTTTGTGAAACACAAAATGTCGTGAAACAAAAACAACTCAGTTGTAAAAAACAAGTAAAACACATCCTTTTGTACCGGATATAAAACCAAAGAATACACATTTTCTAACTCCGTGATCAGATTTAGACCAGCTGACTTTAGAAGTAGAAGCATAGCATAAAAAATGAAAAACGTTGAGATCAGCAAGTAACTCTTAAAATGTGTTGGTGTTATCTTTCGACAGTAATATTTTGCGTGGACATTTCTAGACAAGAAGTTTGATGCATGATATCCGTAGAATCATAAAACTAAGGCATTTACAACTTTGCACCATTGTCTGGTCTGATAATTTTATGTTTGTAAAAATTGATTTTCATGTTGCACAAAATTTTATAGGTGCATCCAAGTTTTAGATTTCAATGTGAGCAACAAAAAAAGAACAAAGACTGCATAATGAATCATCCACAGTAGTGAGAAAATATTTGTGCCCATGGACAGAAGGTAAAGTGAAAAAGCTCCCAAATATCAATATGCAACAAATTAGCTGGTTGATTGGTAATGGTAGTACTGAGTGAAAAGGACAGTTTTCTTTCTTTGGAAAAATGGCAAGCATCGCAGTCTTTATTAAAAAGGCCACAAAGGAAAATGTCACAAATCAAAATGTTACTTATCTTTATTAAACTTAATGTTGGTGTGAGTGTTAGGAATAAGTGTTGGTTGGCTTGTGTGGGTTGCTGCCCGTGTAAGGGGGGGAGTCGCAGTTGGGGCAGTCAAGTCTGTGTAGGGGCGTGGGGTTGTCTATGTACAACTGCCAAGGGGCAGTGATGTCTTTTGGCAGCTGTTAGTTTGTTACAAGCCAACTGTACTTGGTGGGGGCAGGTGGAGAGTTATAAAAGGGGTTGGTTCGTTGTGTAGGGGGGATATACTTGAGAAATATTCCTGTTGTAACTGACTGAGGGCTCAGTCATGGGCCACCCCACAGCAGGGTGGTGGGAATTCCTCTGCCAGCGGGATATCCAGGGAGTGGCCTCCCAGGTTCTCCTACATATGGTTTCCCCTGTTTCTTTGTAATAGAGCTTTACTGGTACAGATTCTTCTACAGGAAAATATACCTACAGCAGTTATCTCTCTCGTTCTACGATCTCTCTTTTATTCCTAACAGTGAGTAAGAAAATTGAAAACTTGAATGACTATGAAGAATGCATAATCCTTGTTCAACTTCAGGTATAACAATTGTCTTCCAATTTGTCAAACTCCATATAAAGCAGTGTGATGAGTTAAGGCTGAGACAACAATTATTATGTATGATAAGTTAGGCAAAGGGATTGGAATAAAATTAAAAACGGGAATGCATAAAACATAAAAAATATAGAGGGAGAGAAAAGTGGTGTACGAGCAGTCAACCACCATAGTGGAGCCATTAGGCAATTTTGACAAGTGGAGAAATTCTTTTGTATGATGAAAATTGAGCCATAGAAAAACAAACATGATTAGTTGCACCACTATTGTGGATCCAAACATTAGAAACATCTATTATAGACAAATTAACATGAGTACCCAAAGAAAATTTTTACGTGTATTGTTGTCAGAGAGAGAGGGGGGGGGGAGGGGGGGGGAGCGGGAGCGGGAGCGGGAGCGGGAGGGAGAGAGAGCGAGAGGGGGGGGGGGACGGAGAGGGAGAGTGCGAGGGGGAGGGAGATGAGTACCCAAAGAAAAATTTTACGTTTCCGGTTATCAGAGAGCGGGAGAGAGAGGGGGAGGGAGGAGGGGGGAGGGAGAGGGAGAGGGAGAAGGGGAAGGAGAGGGAGCGGGGGAAGGAGAGGGAGCGGGAGGAAGAGGGAGGGAGGGAGGGAGAGAGAGAGCGGGGGGGCGGGAGAGGGGGGGAGAGGGAGAGGGAGAGTGCGAGGGGGAGGGAGGGAGAGGGAGAGGGCGCGGGAGGGGGAGGGGGGGAGGGAGGGAGGGAGGGAGGGAGAGAGAGAGCGAGAGCGAGAGAGTGAGAGAGTGATCTGTTGTACTGGAGCAAGTGTCGAAGTTTAAACCAAAGCAAGTAGTTTATTAACCAGCCATGTGTTAACTGCAGAGTTAATGGCAAAATCCCTTGAGCAGAATGTGCTTTCTCTTCCACAAAATTATGAAAACTCAGACTATTGATTGAAACATAAGAATTCTTGAACTTGAAACCTTGAAATAAATTTCAAGGTAACTCAACAGCACTTAACTGCATTAGTTGCAGAAGTAAGCCAGACTAACTACCACGGTATAAAATACTGTAACCATTCTCTATTAATGGGTGTTCATTGCAAACACACAAACATTCTGGCAAAGATTTAAGACCCAATAACAAATGAAATTCTATCAAGCATTGCATGTGGAGAAGCAATAGCACATAGGGCTGTAAATGGGTGTTCAGTAATTTAACTTTTATTTCACACACACTGCAGTCCCACTTTGCAGTCTGGTTAACAAATAATTCTATTGGAGTAGAGCGAAATAGCTAACCAAAGGACAAGAACGTCCCACCAAGGCTCCATTCGCATAGGGATTGTAAACGGATGGCTACAAGTTAACAAATTACAAGTTTGACCTGGCCTCCTTGATTTTAAGAGTTCCTAAACAATGGTCCCACAGAGAAGATGTTTCATACAGAATCGAAAAAAAACAGTTTCATCAGAGGTTCGAAGCAATATCTTCTTCAAAAAAGTAACGGAAGCAAAAACATTAGACTCCTCGATAAGCAATATACAATACACTGCAATATGTTCTAGCACGACCCTAGTCCCAGCATCATATGTAGAAACCACGTTTCCTGACATTCGGATACTAGAGCACTGGCTTGTCGCTGCCACGACAACGAGCTATTTGGAAACCTCGGATTTGGAGTGGGATGTGCAAGTGTGACATATAAAATAGTTTTTGCTCGTTCTCGATTGCTAAACATCGGAGGCAAAAACAGAACTCCTCGTATCCGTCCGCCCCAAAAAAAATGAATGATCTTTGCACCCTCGAACACGGCACAGATAAAAAGGAAAGAAAACTCCTCAAGTTATAATGGCCGACTTCCAACACCACAGCGAAGCATCTACAGTGAAAGAAAATTGAGAAAAACGATAATTGAAAACTTACTGCTGGAGATGATCCTGCAAGGGGAAGGCACGGCGGTTGGGCTTAACGAAATCCCCCTGAGAAGAACAGCCGCGATTCCGACCAGAAATGATGCGAACAAACAAACGAAGATAAGGAGTGAGAGGGCGAAAGCAAAGCTAATCCCAAATTTTGACAATCTCCTCCCCCTGGGCCTTCGGGGGAGCTCTGCCGGGGAGTCCATGAAGGCGGTGGCTGGATGGATTATCGGGGCTGACAGGATGGAGTTCCTTCCTTTACGCACTGCTCCGCCACCGGACTCCCGGACAATTCACCCGCCGGTGGTCGGAACTCCTTCCGTCGAGTGGTGGTTATTATTATTGACGTAATTACATGGCCGGAGAAGCGGACGCTTTTATTAAGCCGGCTCAAAGAATTCCGTACCTGTTAGGCATCCGCCGATTTTCAACGTATAGGCCAGAATTTTCAACAAAATACATGTATTTCATTTATGATCATTTTTATCCGCTATTATACTTACTATTTTCAAATTTTGTTTTCACGAAATGTTATTGCCGAGAACGCTTAAAAAGGAATGAAATTATTTTTTAAAAAAATTTAAACCTTATACATTGAACAATTCTAAATATTTATATAATATTATTTATTTGACGTCAGATTTAACGTTTTATGTGGTTTATTTAATTATTGTAAGGCCGGATTGTCGTATGTTCGAACAGTTTTAATTTATTTATTTTGCACCATTAAATGGTCTAATTAATAAATCAATACACGCAATAAAGTTTTAAACGAGTAATGCGGTTTATTTATTTATTTATTTCAAACTCCCAATTAAGATGGGGTATGTATATATAAAATATTAAATGATAATATTAACTTGATTTTAATGTTTTTGATACCGTTTTATTTGTTTTAACACAAATGTAAATCATCATTGTATTCTTATTTTGAATAATAATAAAGTTTTTTTCTCTCGTGGTCATCATCGTGTCAAATCTCGCGAAATTCGAATTCACCATTCTTGATATTATCAGAATTAATTACATGTCATGAACAATGGATATTAAAATGCATCTCGAATTGATGGATCTCATGCAAACAATTAAAAAAACACAAATCCTCTAAAATAAAATCAAAGACGATAATCTTCCTCGGAAGACATCTCGATGAGGGATTGAAGTGTGAATGTCTCACAGAAAGAGATTCAAGTAAACCATGGAATAGTTTGAAAGTGAGATATGATCATCAAAATGATGTTGTTTTTCCCGTGACCCATGATTAATGGAATGGTTTGCATTTCCAATACTATAAAAGGGTCAATGATTACAATTCAGTCATATATAGAATTGCATGACAATTAAAGTATTTTGGCATTGAGATTACGGATGGTGATATGCTTGAAAAGACATACACGACATTTCATGCATCTCACGTCACCTTGCAATAACAATGTCGCCTACGCGAGTATATAAAATATTTCGATCTCATATTGTTATTAACTGTAGCATAAAAAATAGCGCGCTTTTGATTAAAAACCATCAGTCCTGTCTCGTTAGTTCAACAGTAGCATTTCTTGAAGTAAATGTTCTATTTCATGAAAATAGTAACGAAATAAGTCGGGGACATGATTCTCGTGGTGGGCGTGGTTTTGGTGACAAGGGTGCTCCAGGACGTGGTCATAACCATGAGTTTACTCAAAATGAATATCAAAATCAAAGAAATATTAGCTCAAACACTCCAAGGAAATTCTGAAGATTCCCACTACAGGTGTAGTTCCAAGAGACATTGGTCCCGAGTTTGTCGGTGCCGAGAGCAATTTCGTAAGCTCTATAAAGCGTCTTTTCAAACAAAGAATGATGAATCACACTTTGCTGAGACATCCTATAAAGGGGAAAAATGACGTGAATTTTACAAAGAATCATAAGTCATCAAATGATGATTTCACTTACATCGAAACAGGTGATTTTTATTTGAGAATTTGATGAGTTGAGAGCTGAAAATTGTTGGCACCTCCTTGTTTTAATGATCACCAAATCATGTCTCTTTATGATATTAACGAGTTTTATGTGTTATGATGGCATTTTATAACACAAGGCAGATTGGCGAAAAACTAGCTAAGTATTGAAAAGACTCACTATCACACTCTACTCACCGTCGATGACGAGTCATCGTCGGGAAAGACTCACTATCAGAATGGATTTTTTGCTAAGTATGTGAAAGATGCACCGTCAGAATGATTTTTTTGTTAAGTATGAGAAAGACTCACCATCAAAATGGTTTTTTGGCTAAGTATGGGAAAGACCCTGTCAGATATGACTCATCGTTGAACCGAGAAATTTGGCTAAGTGTTGAAAACACCTATCGTCAGAGACGAGTCACCACCAGGATAAAAATTTGGCTAAGTGTTGAAAAGGCCTAACGCCAGAGGATGACTCATCGTTAGAACTTAGTTACCTCTAAATTTGGCAAAGCGTTGAGATGACATACCGTTGGCCTGACTCACTGCCAGCTTAAGTCACTGCCAGAGTTGTCTCACCGTTCAGAAGAGTCACCATCACTATGTCTATTTACTTTGAATTGTATACTTCTAAAAACAACATTATCAAATTTAATGTCGAGAGTTACGATTGTTCTTAAACTATTGCAGGAATGCATTAAAGTTTGTGTCAGCCGATCGGTACAAGGAGCAGAGGATCCTGATTATTCGTTTTACATGCTGTTGATATATTAGAAAGCACAAGTAGAAAATTTGGCTATATCCACAATCCAAAATTGTGGCTATAAGGGTCAAAACCGTGGCTATAAGCTATATCCACAGTTCCACTGGTCTGTGGCGCGTATTGATGTGGCTATAACCAAAAGCTATAGTCGCGATTCTGATGAGTTATAGCCACGGTTTCCACTGTGGCAATAGCCCACCCAGTTGTTCACTGTGGCAATAAGGCTATAGCCACTGTTTAAATCGTGGCTATAGGGTTTATTGCCGCGGTGGAAAATTCGATCTCCATACCTCTACTACGCGTAACCAGACACCTTACCACTACCCCACAACCAACTTACGATATATATATATATATATGTTATTTATATCTTTAAAAATCGTGCCAATATGAATAATACTCGTGGCAATAGGTCTTCCTGCCAAATTCCCACGCAAAAGTTTTTTTCCCGCGCTTATGCGGGAAACCTATAGCCACAATTTGCCTAAACCATGGCTATAGGCGAAGTCTATAGCCACGATTCTATGAAAACCATGGTTATAACCTTCATAAAAACAACCCATAGCCATTGTTTAGGTAAATCGTGGTTATAGGCGAAGGCTATAGCCACAGTTCTATGAAAATCATGGTTATAGCCATTGAAAAAACAACCTATAACCATGGTTCCATGAAAACCGTGGCTATAACCTTTGAAAAAACTGCATATAGCCACTATTCCATGCAAACTGTGGCTATAACCTTCGAAAAAAATTACCTATAGCCATGGTTTAAGAAAATTGTGGCTATAGCCTTGACATAAGTACCTATGACCACGGTTTTGGAAAACTGTGGCTACAGGACCGTGGCTACAGCACAGTTTTCTAATAGTGAAGCAGACTCCCTCGTGAGAGAGAGAGCTAACACATACACAAAGAGACAAATAATATACAGATAGAGAGGTACAAAGTACATAGAAGAGAGATGGAATATTGCAAGAACACGAGAGTGTTTTAAAATGTGTCTTACACTATAACATCCTGCCTTTTTATTACATAACTTTTCATCTACATGGTACAGACATATGATCTTTTAAAGTTTAGTTTCTTAGAAAAAATGATACATAATACATGAAAACTTAAAATATTATTCTATTCCACTTGAAAGGATTCTTCAAGGTTCATTATCTGTACATTTATTGCATCCCATAACCTGAGAATATACATAAAAGAAAAGGGTGAGCATATGACCCAATAAGGGAAAACACGGGAAACAATTTACTTGTGAACTTGAGAAATATCAGTAAGAACTTAAGGAACATCATAAGGCAAGAGAAAGAGGCATATCATAATAATAATAACATGAATCACAACATGGAAATGTGTCTATAACATTTAATTGAGTCATTCATAAGCATATCGCCAAAGTTTATCACTGAGGTGTCATAAAAATTACCAAGGTTATTCACAAAGGTATCGTAAAACATGTCATCTTTAGAGATTAAATTCTTTACCCAATGCATCAGATTGATATCAGGACACAACCTTCATATGTCTTAATTAATGTGAGCCACATATATTGTAACATCACGTTACGTTTTTAGGTACTTTTGATGTTTCTAAGTACCATGGTTTTGGAGTAGTGACTTGGGGTGCGTTTGGGTGAACTTTTAAGGAAAACTAAAGGACAGTGGGTTGTGCATGGTTTGCGCAGGGTTTGTAGTACCCCTGGTTTCTGGTATGTAACCCTTTCTTGATGCTTTTAATGGTTTTAAAGTAAGGGTGACAAATGAGAGAGTCGGGAGAACTTTAAATGATGTTTCGAGGCAAAGGGAAAGTCGCACAGGCGGCGCACGAGTTGTCTAAACCATGTGGTCAAACCGTGCATAGTTGGTCTTCGAGGCAATAGCTTCTGCACGGGCGGTGCATGGTTTGTCTAACCGTATGGCCAAATTGTGCATGGAGTGTCTTCCGAGGCAATGGCTAACGCACGGTTAGCGCATGGTTTGTCTAACCGTGCGGGCAAACCGTGCAGCCACTTAAATGAGATCCTATAATAGTGGATCTCACTCATTTTTGCCTCTAAGTGCCTCGTTTTTCCTCCTAAGTGACCCTAACTCGGGTTTTTGCTTCTCCTAAGGTCATAGAAGGTTCTCCCATCGTTTCGAAGGTGGTCCAAAGACTTCTCTTGGTGAATCGAAGCCGGATTCTTGAGGTATGTGACCGTTCTTCATCGTTCTTGATTGGTTTCTTAGATCTACTTAGATCTACTTCTCCTCTTTTCTCATTTTATTAGATCTACACTCGTTATGGGTAGATCTAAGTGTGTAGATGCCAAATATGATGATATTTGGTCTTGATCTTGCTAGGAGAAGAGATCTAAGGCGGGTTCTTGAAGAAGCAACCCGGTTTTCTTGAGCGCTCTTCGACCGTTGTGGTTTTTGTCAAAACCTTTGAAGTAGGTGGTTCCATCCCGACTTGCCAAATTGATTATCATTATATTTGCTTGATTTATTTCAATTGTTGATTTAAATTCAATTTCTCAAATTTTCTTTCAATTAAATTTATAAAAAAACTCGATTCTAGTGAATCGAGATATTTGAAATGGTTTTGGCATGTAAATTTGGAAAACCCCAATTCCATTGAATTGGGTGTGTTTATGGAAATTGGCCGATTTAAATTGTTTAATTTAAATTGTGGATTTGATGGAAATGATTTCAATTAAATTGTTGAATTTAATTATGGAAATAAATTGTGTAATGATGGAATTGGTTTTGAATGGATTTCAAACTGGTGAAAATGACTTAAAATTATTTGATAGAAACCCAGTGGTTTTATCTTGTGAAAAAGGCATGTTTTTGAATAAAACATGTTTGGTTTTAAATGGAAAGAAATTGGCACTTTTGAAATGGAAGAATGAGATTGATCGTATTTTTAAGCATTCTTAAAATAGTTTACCCATCATGTAAGAGCACATGCAAGCCTTAGGTAGTTAGTGAGTTATTTGGATACACTCTACGCTACAAAAACGTTCTAAAACATACTTGCAGTGGGTCGCATCCTCGATGGTTTGGTGATGAGTCTCCTTTGGCCAGTGTCATAGGGAAGTGTGTATACACATTTTGCTGAGTTCACATAGAGAGTGTGGAATCTTATAACTGGTTAATACTATCGTACCTTTTGGCAGATGACCATGTTGCTCGTTTTTATATTTATATTTGAGATATAAATTGTCACGACCCATCCTTAGGACCTGTGCCGTGACTACCCCAAGCCCGCCTCTCATAGGCCAGGGGATGACGACTAGCACCAAGGCATAAATCCCGACAAAAGGGGAAGGCATTGCCTTTATAAAGTAAACAAACACCACAGAGTAAGCAAACAGAAGTAAACACTAAGTAAAACTGGGTACAAAAGTAGTGCGAAAAATTAAGTGGGCCAGAATACAAATCCAAACTGAAAGTAAAGTACAACTGGAAATAAAGTACAACAACTGAAAGTAAAGCAGCAACGTCGAGCCGTCCACTGGAAGTCCCACCTAAAGGGTGAGTACATATAGCCTCCTCAGCTCCTCGGGTCCAGCCGTCCGCTCCGTGTACGTCCCGCCCAGTGGTCCACCTCCAGGTACCGACTGCTCCACAGGCCTCAACCACGATCAATGATGTCCGTCGTCTACATCCAACACAACGTAGTGCGGGCATAGCCCATGCAGGGGTGAGTATACGCTACTCAGTAGGTACCCCGAGACCCCCGAAGGTCTCCCAGAATCCACAAAGGATATTCCACAAGGAAAGATACAATCACGAAGTAACAACCAACACTACTTAGGTATATGACCATACATATATCTAAGTCATCAATTCCCATTCGGCTCCAACATCTGATCCCAAGTTCGGTCACGACCACATAGAAGTACAACCCGATCCACACAGGATAACACAACCCAAACCACATAGGAAAGCAAGTCAATCATATCGAAGATATTGATTGAAGTCAAGACTCAACTCACACGGGTATACTTCTTCGTAAGGTGATAGAGATGATCAGATATAGCCACTGATTCATCTATGTTGGGACCCACGTAGGATACTAAACCAGCTAAGCTGTCAGAACCACATAGGATACAGACCAGCTACTCTACCAGACCCACGTAGGATAGCAAAAAAAGAGTCAAACACTACCAGACCCACGTAGGATACAAGAACAGTATTCATCGCCGTCGAACCCACAGAGGATTTTAGTACGGTCTTCATCGCTGCCAAACCCACGTAGGATTTCAGTGCAGTCTTCATCGCCGTCGAACCCACAGAGGATTTCAGTACGGTCTTCATCGCTGCCGAACCCATGTAGGATTTTAGTACAGTCTTCATCACCGTCGAACCCACATAGGATTTCAGTACGGTCTTCATCGCTGCCGAACCAATGTAGGATTTCAGTGCAGTCTTCATCACCGTCGAACCCATGGAGGATTTCAGTACGGTCTTCATCGCTGCCGAACCCACGTAGGATTTCAGTGCAATCTTTATCACAGTCGCAGCCAGCTCCAAGGTTCCCGCACACATCATGCTCGATTCCAGGAGGGTCCGCTCCACGATCCAAGGGGGGTCGATACATCAACTGAAACGTAGTCCGAATTTGATGTATCCCAAGGTTCTGTCTCGACAAGAGGAACTCAACGTGACAGACGACGCGTCAATCGGATGCCCGGTCTGAGAGTTATTGGCTTTTTCGTTCCAGGAGCCCGGTTTGTTTTTAAGTCAAAACCAACCCGACAACACTCCAACTGCATCCAAACCTCGAGCGGAGTAAGCCAAAAGGTCCGTATCACTAAGAGGAATCCAACAAAGTCGACGACACGTCAATCGGACGTCTGGAGCTCAAGTTATAAGCGTTTCCGCTCCGAGGGCCCGGTGGGTTTCGTGTTCGAACCAAACCGGCCATACCCAAAGTTCTCTGAAACCCTGAGTGTAATATACCGAAATTACCTTCTCGTTCCAAGGATCACCACGCAACTAACGGTGTGTCGTTCGGAGGTCCGTAGCTCAAGATATGGGCAAAAGAACCAACCTGTCCAGTTTTAGGGGGTTTTGGGCCCGGACCGACCCGACCCGAGACCCCCTGGGTCGGCCCGAACTGGTTCGACCCGAACCGGGTACGAGTCTGGCCCATTAGGGCGCGGCCTGGCCTGGTGGGCGCGGCCCGGCCCGACCTGGGCGGCCCGGCTCAGCCTGGGCGGCCGGTTGGCCTGGCACGCGCGCGCGGCCCGCGTGGCCAGCTCGGCCAGCGCCGAGCTGAGCAGAAAAGGGGGGGGGGGGCTACCCCCTTGATTGGAACCGTGCCCCCCACATGGGGGCCGCTCCTTGCCATCGGACTTGGCATTGGGCGCCGCGACTTCAGCCGCGGCGGTCCCTCCTGGCGGCGCGCCGGGACGCCGCCGCGCCGGCGCCCCGCGCCGCCGGTGAAGTCCGCGGGCCACCGGAGCCGCTCCGGTGGTCCGTTCTTGCTCCCGTCTACGCCTGAGGTCATCTCGGGACCCATAGATTACTACGATGACCTCCAATCGCTCAACGGTCCCGTTTCATCGTCTCCCAACGTTCCGCGCATCAAGAACAGAGAATCGGTGGGTTCAGACTTGTTCGTTGGTCCGCACCCACCGCATTAGTGGTTCAAATGACTTCCAACAATTTAAACACATGTCGAGGATATAATCCGCATAAATTAAATTAAACCAAACCCCCTACCTCAAGTGTTTTTGAACGAAGGTTCGTAACGGGAAAAAGGACGTCGCGGAAGAAGGACCGTCGGCGTCGCGGTACACGGCGTCGCAGAGAAGAGGATCGTCGGCGTCGTGGTACACGGCGTCGCGGAGAGGAGGATCAGCATCGCGGTACACGGCGTCACGTCGTCGATCACCAAGGAATCAGCGTTAATCATCGTCCTTTGTCGGAGGTCAACGTTCTTCATTGGTGACGGTGTGTTCTTCGTGTTCTTCAAGGAGGAAGATGGGGATTCCAAGGTTCCTCTTCCATCCTTCTCGCACAACCAAAACAACAATAATAAAATAAGGCGTTGCCTTATTTTATTACTCATGCCACCCCTTAATTGAAATCAAAATTAAATCATGATTTAATTAACGCGTGTTGACCAATTAATGAGGCGTTTAATAATCCAATTAAATGTGAGAGTTGACTTGGCATTTAAGAGGGGGTGCGGGTGAGTTACAAAATTAAATGCACGTGGGAGGTAAAAAGGAAATAAAGGGGGTGGGGCTCGTGTGGGACCCACCTTAATAATATTCTACCTAGGAGTTAGGGTATTGGTGGGTCCCACTCCAACCACCATGCCTAGGTTATCATTACTTAGAATAAAAATAAAATTGTAGCACAATATTTTATTTTTATTCTTTAGTTAACCCAATTAATTAATAACCTAACCCGAGCAAATGCAACTCCGGAAAAGGTGTTCTTAAGCAATTAACGGCGCTGTGATTCTATCGGTGCCCTCAGAATTCGATTCCGAGCACCGGTTCAAAAGTTAGGAAAACCCGCTCGTTCGTTCACTGAACGTACCTGAGCTAAACTTTGGAAGTTGATTCCGGGTACACCAGGCCTCGGAATCAGGTGTCGTCAGAAACTACGTTCTTGTAAAATCCCAAAGAAAATTAAGAAAAAAAAATTTCCTGTGAATTTTACGGGTCTTTACATTACTCCCACCTAAGGGCTTTACATCCCCGTAAAGATACCTCATAAACTAGGGGAACAAATGTGGGTACTGAGCACGCATCTGAGCCTCCCTCTCCCAAGTGCTCTCCTGGAGGTTCCCATGATGCCATCTGATGCACACTAAAGGAATCGACCGCCCACGTAGGACCCGCTCTTTTCGATCTTCGATCTCCACCGGGACCTCCGCAAAAGTCGCCGCATCATCAATGTCCAACTCCCCATGGTCGATGATATGCGTCAGGTCGTGCACGTATCTCCTCAGCTGAGATACGTGAAAGACGTCGTGCACCCGGTGCAACTGAGGTGGTATATCCAGACAATAATCCACCTCGCCTATCTTGATGAGTACCTGAAAAGGTCCGATGAAGCGTGGAGACAACTTGCCGCCTCGACCAAATCTCCGTAATCCACGTCGAGGTGAGACCCGCAAGAAGACGTGGTCGCTATCCTCAAAATCCAGTGGTCTCCGCCTCCTGTCAGCATAAGACTTCTGCCAGCTCTGAGATATCCTCATCCGCTCCTGGATGACCTGGACCTTCTCTATCATGGCTTGGACCATCTCCGGTCCCACAAGTGCTGACTCCCCAGGGTCTGTCCAGCACAGAGGTGATCTGTAAGGTCGACCATACAATGCCTCGTATGGTGCCATCCCGATGGTGGAGTGGTAGCTGTTGTTGTACGCGAACTCCACCAAGGGTAGGTGTTCCTCCCAGTTGCGACCAAAGTCGAGGACACATGCACGGAGCATGTCCTCGAGAGTCTGAATGGTCCTCTCCATCTGACCATCCGTCTGAGGGTGAAAGGCGGTGCTCAGCCGTAGCTGCGTCCCGAATGACTCCTGCAACCCCTTCCAAAGCCGGGAAGTAAAGCGAGCATCTCGATCGGAGACGATAGATGATGGCACACCATGAAGCCGTACGATCTCCTGAACGTAGAGGCGCCTCAAGCTCTCCACTGAGCCCTACTCTCTGATGGGTAAGAAGTGAGATGACTTGGTGAGTCGGTCGACAATCACCCAAATGGAGTCGTGACCTCTAGAAGTACGTGGAAGTCCAGTCACGAAATCCATAGATATCTCATCCCACTTCCACTCCGGGACCTCCAAAGGCTGTACCACGCCTGCTGGTACCCGGTGCTCTGCCTTCACCTGCTGGCAGGTGAGGCATTGAGAAAAAAACTCTGCCACAACCTTCTTCATACCCGGACACCAGTGCTGTCGTCTGAGATCCTGGTACATCTTCGCCACTTCTGGATGTACCGATAAAGGGGAAGTGTGAAACTCTCTCAGCACCTCCTCCTGTAAAGCAACTGGTACCATGGTACGTCCTCTGAAAAGGATGTCGTGCTCTCCTCCTATAGAGAATCCATCAGGTGCCTGTCCTGAGGATATCTGCGCATGCCGTGTCTCATAGTCAGCGTCCCCACGCTGTGCCTCTCTGACCCGCTGTAGTAGTGGAGGAGTGACTGTGAGTGACTGAAGAAAGGCCACACCATCTCTATCCACGAAGGATATCTGCAAAGCGGTTAGCTGCTCTGTCGCCTCCCCGAGTAGCTGGATGCCCGTCCTCCTGCTGAGATCATCGTATACTACGTTCCCCTTTCTAGGAGTATATACTATCTCAAAGTCATAGTCCTGGAGGAACTCGAGCCATCACCGTTGTCTTAGATTTAGGTCCTTCTGCGAGAAGATGTACCTGAGACTCTGGTGGTCAGAGTAGACTGTAAAGCGCTTGCCCATCAGATAGTGTCACCACATCTTCAGAGTGAAGACCACTACTGCTAACTCCAGGTCATGGGTAGCGTAGTTCTGCTCATGCTGCCTCAACTGATGTGATCCATAGGCGATCACTGCCCGCTCCTACATCAGGACACATCCGAGTCCGGTCCCTGATGCATCGCGGTAGACTACGTACCCCACTCCCTCCTCCGGTAGCCTCAAGATAGGTGCGCTGGTCAATCTCTGTCTCAGCTCCTGGAAGCTCTGCTGACATCTGTTTGACCACACGAAGGGTTTCCCCTTCTTTGTCAAAGTTGAGAGTGGTTCCGCAACTCTGGCGAAGTTTGGCACAAACCTCCAGTAGTACCCAGCTAGCCCCAAGAAACTCCGCACCTCCGACACGCTCTTGGGTGGCTCCCAAGCTAGAATTGCCTCGATCTTCGTAGGATCCACCACAACTCCCGCCTCAGAGATGACGTGTCCCAAGAAGTGGACCTCACGTATCCAGAACTGACACTTCGAGAGCTTTCCATAAAGCTGGTGCTCTCGGAGTGTGTCCAGTACAACCCGCAAGTGGTAGGCGTGCTCCTCCTCAGTGGTCGAGTATATCAAAATGTCATCTATGAAGACCACGAAGAATTGATCGAGGTATGGCTAAAAGATCCTGTTCATGAGACCCATGAACACTGCTGGAGCATTGGTTATGCCGAAAGGCATAACCAAGAACTCATAATGGCCATACCGACATCTGAAGGCCGTCTTCTGTACGTCCTCATCCCGAACTCTGAGCTGATGATAGCCTGACCTGAGGTCTATCTTCGAGAACCACCGTGTTCCCTTGAGCTGATCGAAGAGGTCGTCAATCCTTGGTAGAAGATACTTGTTCCTCACAGTCACCTAGTTCAGGTGACGATAGTCGACACACAGTCGCAAGCTCCCGTCCGCCTTCTTGGCGAACAATATCAGGGAAGCCCAGGGTGAAAAACTGGGTCAGATGAATCCCTTTCCCTGCAAGTCCTCCAACTGTACCCATAGCTCTCAAAGATCAGCGGGGGCCATCCGATATGCTGGAGTGGATATCGGGGCTGTCTCAGGGTACAGGTCAATATAAAAGTCTACCTCTCTACGAAGAGGTAGTCTTGGAACGTTGTCAGGGAAAACATCCGCATGCTGATCCACCACTACAGGAAAACTAGGACTCTTCACATCAACTACTCATAGGATGAGGCTAGACAACTGATGAGTGATGAGATATCCTCTCCTCTGCGTGAGTCCATCCTATGCTGCAAAGGCTCCCTTCTCGCCGGTGAAGGTGAACCTGCTCCCGTCGGTGCGTACACACCGCACCTTGCGCCCAATACAGTCGATCTGAGCATGGACCGTGGATAAACAATCCATGCCAAAGATGACGTCGTAAGGCCTCGACGCTGCTACAAGAAGATCTCAGCCGAAGCTCTCTCCTCCTAGAGTAAGCTCACACTGCCGGCACCAGTGCGTAATTGTCGAGTCTGCTCCTGTAGGAGTCTCTAGCCGTAAGGATCGATCCAACGGCTCCATCGGAATCTACGAGATCCGAACAAGGGTAGTGACAATAAAAGAATGACTCACTCCTGTGTCTATAAGAACTGCATCAAGGGTGGAGTAGACACATATAGTACCTCGAATCATCTCTGGCGCGCCGTGGTCGTAGGCCTCTGCTGCCTGAAGCTGAGCCTGTCTCTGCCCGCCAACTCCCTGTGGTCGGGGTGGACCTCCTGGTGGTGGTGGTGGTAAATCCTCAAAGCACCGCCCACCTCCTGCTGCTCGGCCAACTCCCTTACCTCATCCGCCTGCTCTCGGCGGACCGCCACGGTCGACCCTTTGCCTCTGCCTGGGTGGCCCCTCAACCGTCTGCTGCTCCTCTGTATGGTGGGTCGGGTAGTCACGAGCCATGTGGCCCTGCCCGCTGCATGCGTAACACTGCCTGCTCCTCAGAAGGCTGGCTCTGCGCCCTGTGCCCCACACCTCTGAGCCAGTGTCCTGAGGTCATCTGCCTGATGGTCCGGTCCGCCTGGACCCCTGTAACATCCGTCAACTGCCAGCTACAGACGACTCTGCTACGTGCTGCCCTGCGGTAGGTCTCGCTACTGGCGTAGGCTCAGCAAGAAAGCTCTCTATGAGAAGAGCTCGCTCCAGTACTCCTGCCTGTGTCAGAATGCTGAGGGAGATCATCAATGCCCTGATCTCATGCCTCAGTCCCTGCTCAAAGGTCTGGGCTCGGAAGAATGGGTCCCGTACCATGTCCGTTGAATAGCGCGAGAGGTCAGTAAATCTCGCCGAGTACTGGGCGACCGTCATGCTGCCCTGCCGCAACTGTAGAATCTCCTGGATGCGCACCGCACGGAGGGTGGCTGGGACGAACTCCGAGCGGAAGAGGCTCTCAAAGTCCGTCCAGAGGAGTGATGCCTCATCGTGCACCTGGAGCATCAAGCTCCACCATCTGCCTGTTGCCGCGTGCAGGAGGCTCGCTACGAGGATCACCATGAGGTCAGCTGGTGTCCCCACTAACCTGAAAACTCGCACAACCGCCTTCAGCCAATCCTCTACTGCCTGAGGGTCCGTCTCCTCGCGAAACCTGGGTGGTCTCTGACGCTGAAACTCGTGCAGTGCACTAAGACGACGTGCACTATCAGCGGCTGGGGCTGGTAGCATCGGTGGCTCGGCGGGTAGAGGTACCACCGGTGCCTCCACTGTCAAAGGGCCCTATACTGAGGCCTCGTCGCTCGGTGGGCTGTCAGCTCGCACGAAACTCAGAACCCTAGCTGACTGCCGTCGTGGGGCCATCCTGAAAAGAAATAGGTGCACCACGGTCAAACAGTATACCTGGTGAGATGACACAAAGTAATCACAAAGAAAACTTTTGAAACACACATGCAATCAATGTTTTCGTGCATTGAGTTGGAAATCAGAAGTCAGGGTCCTGGTGTACGGATACGTCGGCCGCCGCACCAACACTGGACTCCCTGGACTGATAACTACACTCAATACCCTTAACACTATTGCTTCACATAGAAGAAAGATCAGAGCCCTGAGTTCTGCTGTAGAACCGAACTCCTCTGATACCAATTTGTCATGACCCGTCCTCGGGACCCGTGTCGTGACTACCCCAAGCCCGCCTCCCATAGGCCAGAGGCTGGCGACTAGCACCAAGGCATAAATCCCAACAAAAGGGGAAGGCATTGCCTTTATAAAGTAAACAAACATCATAGAGTAAGCAAGTATAAGTAAACACTAAGTAAAACTGGGTACAAAAGTAGTGCGGAAAAGTAAGTGGGCCAGAATACAAACCCAAACTGAAAGTAATGTACAACTGGAAAGAAAGTACAACAACTGAAAGTAAAGAAGCAACGTCGAGCCGTCCACTAGAAGTCCCACCTGAAGGGTGGGTACAGATAGCCTCCTTAGCTCTTCGGGTCCAGTCGTCTGCTCCGTGTACGTCCCGCCCAATGGTCCACCTCCAGGTACCGACTGCTCCACAGGCCTCAACCACGATCAACGTTGTCCGTTGTCTGCATCCAACACAATGTAGTGCGGGCATATCCCATGTAGGGGTGAGTATATGCTACTCAGTAGGGACCCCGAGACCCCCGAAGGTCTCCCAGAATCCACAAAGGATATTCCACAAGGAAAGATACAATCACGAAGTAACAACTAACACTACTTAGGTATATGCCCATACATATACCTAAGTCATCAATTCCCGTTCGGCTCCAACATCCGAGCCCAAGTTCGATCACGAACACATAGGAGTACAACCCAATCCACACAGGATAACACAACCCAAACCACATAGGAAAGCAAGTCAATCATATCGAAGATATTGATTGAAGTCAATACTCAGCTCATACAGGTATACTTCTTCGTAAGGTGATAGAGATGATCAGATATAGCCACTGATTCATATATGCTGGGACCCACGTAGGATACTAAACCAGCTAAGCTGTCGGAACCACATAGGATACAGACCAACTACTCTGCCAGACCCACGTAGGATAGCAAGAACAGAGTCAAACACTGCCAGACCCACATAGGATACAAGAACAGTAGTCATCTCCATCGAACCCACAGAGGATTTCAGTACGGTCTTCATCGCTGTCGAACCCATGTAGTATTTTAGTGCAGTCTTCATCACCGTCGAACCCATAGAGGATTTCAGTACGGTCTTCATCGTTGCCGAACCCACGTAGGATTTCAGTGCAGTCTTCATCACCATCGAACCCACATAGGATTTCAGTACGGTCTTCATCGCTGCCGAACCCACGTAGGATTTCAGTTCAGTCTTCATCACCGTTGAACCCACAGAGGATTTTAGTACGGTCTTCATCGCTGCCGAACCCACGTAGGATTTCAGTGCAGTCTTTATCACAATCGCAGCCAGCTCTAGGGTTCCCGCACACAACATGCTCGATTCCGGGAGGGTCCGCTCCACGAGCCAAGGGGGGTCGATACATCAACTGACACGTAGTTCAGAGTTGATGTATCCCAAGGTTCCATCTCAACAAGAGGAACTCAACGTGACAGACGGCGCGTCAATCGGACGCCCGATCTGAGAGTTATTGGTTTTTTCGTTCCAGGGGACCAGTTGATTTTTAAGTCAAAACCAACCCGAACGCAATCCAACTGCATCCAAACCTCGAGCGGAGTAATCCAAAAGTTCCGTCTCACTAAGAGGAATCCAACAAAGTCGACGACACGTCAATCGGACGTCCGAAGCTCAAGTTATAAGCGTTTCCGCTCCGAGGGCCCGGTTGGTTTCGTGTTCGAACCAACCCGGCCGTACCCAAATTCTCCGAAACCTTGAGTGTAATATACTAAAATGGCCATCTCATTACAAGGATCTCCACGCAACTGACGGTACGTTGTTCGGAGGTCCGTAGCCCAAGATATGGGCAAAAGAACCAACCTGTCCGGTTTTAGGGGGTTTTGGGCCCGGACCGACCCAGCCCGAGACCCCTTGGGTCAGCCCAAACTGGGTCGACCCGAACCGGGTCTGGGTCCGGCCCATTAGGGCGCGGCCCGACCCAATGGGTGCAGCCTGGCCTGGCCTAGGCGGCCGGTTAACCTGGCGCGCGCGCGCGGCCCGCGTGGCCAGCTCGGCCAGCGCCGAGCTGAGCAGAAATGGGGGGGGGGGGGGCTGCCCCCCTTGATTGGAATCGCGATCCCCACATGGGGGCCGCTCCTTGCCAGCAGACGCAGCACTAGGCACCACATCTCCCCTGGGTCCCGCGCGGCCACGGGACCGGTCACCTACCGCCGCGGCTTCAGCAGCAGCGGTCCCTCCTAGCGGCGCGCCGGGACGCCGTCACCTCCGGGCGACTGGCCGGTGCCGGCCGTCGCCTCTAGCCACCGGAGCCGCTCCGGTGGTCCGTTCTTGCTCCCGTCTGCGCCTGAGGTTGTATCGGTACCCATATATTACTACGACGACCTCCAATCGCTCAACGGTCCCGTTTCATCGTCGCCCAACATTCCGCGCATCAAGAATAGAGAATCGGTGGGTTCGAACTTGTTCGTTGGTCCGCACCCACCGCGTTAGTGGTTCAAATGACTTCCAACAATTTAAACACATGTCGAGGATATAATCCACATAAATTAAATTAAACCAACCCCCTACCTCAAGCGTTGTTGAACGAAGGTTCGTCGCAGGAAAAAGGACGTCGCGGAAGAAGGATCGTCGGCGTCGCGGTACACGGCGTCGTGGAGAAGAGGATCGTCGGCGTCGCGGTACATGGCGTCGCAGAGAGGAAGATCGGCGTCGCGGTACACGACGTCGTGTCGTTGATCACCAAGGAATCAGCGTTAATCGTCGTCCTTCGTCGGAGGTCGGCGTTCTTCGTCGGTGATGGTGTGTTCTTCGTGTTCTTCAAGGAGGAAGATGAGGATTCCAAGGTTCCTCTTCAATCCTTCCCGCACAACCAAAACAACAATAATAAAATAAGGCGTTGCCTTATTTTATTACTCATGCCACCCCTTAATTGAAATCAAAATTAAATCACGATTTAATTAACGCGCGTTGACCAATTAATGAGGCGTTTAATAATCCAATTAAACACGAGAGTTGACTTGACATTTAAGAGGGGGTGCGGGTGAGTTACAAAATTAAATGCATGTGGGAGGTAAAAAGGAAATAAAGGGGGTGGGGCTCGTGTGGGCCCCACCTCACTAATATCATACCTAGGAGTTAGGGTATTGGTGGGTCCCACTCCAACCACCATGCCTAGGTTATCATTACTTAGAATAAAAATAAAATTGTAGCATAATTTTTTTTATATTCTTTAGTTAACCCAATTAATTAATAACCTCACCCGAGAAAACGCAACTCCGGAAAAGGTGTTCTCAAGCAATTATCGGTGCTGCGATTCCATCGGTGCCCTCAGAATTCGATTCCGAGCACTGGTTCAAAAGTTAGAAAAACCCGCTCGTTCGTTCACTGAACGTACCTGAGCTAAACTTTGTAAGTTGATTCCGGGCACACCGGGTCTCGGAATCAGGTGCCGTTAGAAACTCTGTTCTTGTAAAATCCCAAAGAAAATTAATAAAAAAAAATTTCCCTTGAATTTTACGGGCTTTACATAAATGTATGACAATGCTTTTGAACCGCTTTACATGCCTGCTGAATTTATATAAACTGTTTTATATAAATGTTTTACTTAAGCCATTATTTTAGAAATATTACATCATTTGTAAATTCATTACTTAAAATATTCATTTCTATCATTTGAAAATGTATAACATGTTTTGTTAAAATATTCTTTTGAATTTCCAAACCTGATTATTTGAAAATTAAAAGCTTTTCTTTGGATAATCTATATTTGTCATCTATTACGGAATCTTTGGTGGTATCCTACTGGGCTTAGGCTCACACCCTACTTTTTCCTTCGGGTGTTTGTAGACTTTCTTCTTCCAGGTTCGAGTAAAGGGAAGGGATCTCTTGGAGGTGGATCCAACTATTGAACTTTGGTCTCGATGAGTTGTTTCCTTAGGGACCTTGGGGATGTTTTTCCATTTTTAGTACTTGGGTTGTAGTACTTTGGGCTTTTTATGTCTCTTTGTTTTCTGGCACATTACTCCCAATGGAGTTTCTTTTTGTTATGCATACTGTCTTGTTTGTTTTCTTCCGCATTTTTGGTGGAAAAATCATTCCCACTTGCATGTTATGTGATGCCATGTGCTAGTCGGCGACCCATGGGGATCGAGAACGCCCTTCGGGCTATGTCAGGGCCGGCTCGGTTATCGGGTTACCAGGGTACCCGGGCTGGTTCATGACAAAATGGTATCAGAGGGTAGGTTAAGCATCTTTCCTTGATGACAGTATGCATTTGAGTGTTCTTGTAGGGACTTAGGAGGTAGTTTTGATTGAGTTCCTGGCTATCTCTCACCACAATGAACCTTAAGTCACCAGGGTTGGTTAGGGAAATACGACTTATGGATTAGTTCTAGTATTTTCCCTATTTTGATTTGGATAAAGTGGAATCCAAATCTTGTTATCCCTTCTATTAAGAATAGTTTTCCACGTTACTCTGTTTGAGTGTTAATCTAATGTCTTTTTATGTTGTGTAGCATCATGCCTCTAAGGAGACGTGGGAATCAGATCCAAAAAGAGGTTGCTGCTGAATCTCAACAAGCGAGTCCTATTGTGGATCCGAGTCTGGTTGAGGTGATTGTTCACACTATCCAAGCTCTAGGACAGGAACCACCTCTAGTTCCTATTCAGGATCCGACTATAGATCCTCATAGTGATATTCTTCAAAGTTTCTCTCAAGAGTTCCTACACCAGAAACCACCAATTTTCAAAGGCTCCACTGACCCTCAACATGTTGAGGAATGGTTGAGTAAGATTGAACGTCTGTTTGGGTTCTTAGAGACACCTGATGTGATCAAGGTTAAGTGTGCCACCTTCGTGCTGGAGGGACCAAGTAGGAGATGGTGGGACACGATGGTGACAGCTTGGAAACATGAGGGTTTGGAGTGGAAAGACTTTAGGGTTCTTTTCACTAACCAGTTCTATTCATAATCAATGGTGTTGGCCAAGGATGTGGAGTTTTTCAAGCTTGAGCAGGCCAACAAAACCATGACTGAGTACTCAAATCGCTTTTCTGAGTTGGTATAGTTTTCTCCTGAGATTTTATCTAATGAGAAGATAAAGGCTCGATGATTCGAGTTGGGACTTTGATCAGATATCCGTTCTCAGGTATTCTTACTGAAGCTACCCACTTATGCTGATGTGATGGATAGTGCGATGATGGTTGAGATGGACCTGGCAGGAAAGTCAGGGTTGAAGGAAGTTCCTTTCCCTCCTAGTGGTAGTGTTGGTTACTTTAAAGGAAAACAGAAGCGTGGCGTTTCTCATGGTAGTTCTCGACAACAGAGTCATTCCAGACCTCTGGTAGCACCAGGAGGGGCTTCATTGACTTGCTATCAGTGTGGAAAGCCAGGACATTCTAAGAGGGTTTGCACTGAGGCACCCAAGAACTGTAGCTCATGTGGATGTTTAGGGAACTTACAGAGATTATGCCATCACTTCT
The DNA here is from genome assembly GCA_963277665.1 of Viscum album. Taxonomy (NCBI): domain Eukaryota; kingdom Viridiplantae; phylum Streptophyta; class Magnoliopsida; order Santalales; family Viscaceae; genus Viscum; species Viscum album. The sequence goes on along the minus strand of OY728161.1, from coordinate 1,588,938,273 downwards.
CTACTCCACTTAGTGGAATAGGATCATCAGCACCTCCAAAAACTGTGGGGAAATCAAATGCTTCATGTACAAAAGGGTTCCAGCCACAGGCATCCAGAACGAAGCTTCTTCACGCAGTGTAAGAGTCGCCAGAGGTAGCTGATATAGGTCCTGCAACTGTGAGAGGTACCATTACTATAACTTCATCTTTAGTGACCACCCTTTTTGATACTGGTGTATCTCACTCATTTATTTCAACGCATATTGTTAATTTGCTTAATCTACCTATGGAGATTTTATCTTGTGCGATGGATATTACTACACCCCTTGGAACAATGAGAGAGAAGAGTCTCTATAGTACTGCCTGTATCTTCTCTCAATCAGATGTTGATAATGTTTGGAGTTTTTTGGTTCTCGACATGAAATATTTTGACATCATATTTGGGATGGATTGGCTCATTTCCAATAAATCCCAGATCAATTGTTATCTTCGATGGGTCTACCTTACTACACCCAGTGGTGTGCCTCTTGTTTTTCAAGGAGAATGGGACCCAATGTCAAGCAGAGATAGACCCTCTTTTCCAGAGTTAGGGAAAGTTATATTAGTGTTTTCTTTTGATCTAGAGAGAGATTCAATGTGTGGTGATCTTCCTCTAGTCATCACTTAGTTTCCCGACGTGTTTCCTTTTGACTTCTCTGGTTTGTCACCAGTAAGGGAGGTTGATTTTTCTATTAACTTAATGCCTGGTACTCAACCGGTTTCTATTCCCTCTTACCGAATGGCTCTAGCAGAACTAAAAGAACTGAAGTCTCAGTCAGACAATCTTCTTGAGAAAGGTTTTATACACCCGAGTGTGTCACCTTGGGCAGCACCAGTTCTCTTCTCCAAGAAGGCTGATGGTTCTCTTCTCTTACGTGTTGATTATTGAAAGCTCAATCGAGTTACGATAAAGAACAAATATCCATTACCACGAATTGATGATTTTTTTGATCAATTGAAAGGGTCAAAGTGGTTTTAAAAAATTGATATTCGATCTGGTTACCATTAGTTGAGGGTAAAAGAATCTGACATTCATAAGACCACTTTTCAGAGTAGGTATGGCCATTATGAGTAACTTTTTATGCCCTTCGGCCTAACAAATGCTCCTGCAGTTTTCATGGATTTTATGAACAAGGTTTTCCGTGAGTATCTAGTTAATTTTGTGGTAGTATTTTTGGATGAAATTCTTGTCTACTTCAAGTCTGAGGAGTATCAAGTGCATCATCTGAGAACAGTTCTGAGTCTTCTAAGGAATCACCGACTTTATGCCAAGCTTTCAAAGTGCGATTTCTGGATTCAGGAAGTAAATTTATTGGGACATGTCGTGTCAGAACAAGGAATATCAGTTGATCCTGAGAAGGTTAAGGATGTTATGACTTGGGAATAACCATGAAATGTTTTCGAGATTCGGAGCTTCTTGGGCTTAGCAGGATATTATCGCCGATTTGTTAAAGACTTCTCAAAGTTAGTTTCTCCAATGACTGCTCTGACTAGAAAGGGAGTGAAGTTTTCCTGGAATGATAAATTTTAGAGTTCTTTTTTTGAGCTAAAGTGTCTTTTGACTACTGCGCTGGTGTTAACTCTTCCTGAGGCTGGGATAGGTTACGTGGTCTTCTGTGATGCATCGGGTTCAGGTTTGGGATGTGTCCTTATGCAAGGTAATCATGTTGTTGCCTATGGATCTCATCAGCTTAAGCCTCATGAGAAGAACTATCCTACCCATGACCTTGAACTTGCAGCTGTAATGCACACACTTAAGTGTTGGAGACATTACCTTTATGGAGAAAGGTTTACTATGTATTCAGACCACAAGCACTTGAGTTATATCTTCTCTCAAAAATATTTTAATCTCTGCCAAAGGCGTTGGGTAGAGTACCTGCAATCTTTCGACTTTGACATTGCCTATACCCCAGGGAAAGGAAATGTAGTTGCAGATGCGTTAAGCAGGAAACTTCCATCACAGGCTATGAAAGAATCTTTAGAAGAGTGGAGTTTTATGGCTCTTTTTTCTCAGTTTCATATTGGAGTTCAGTGGAAGGGGGATGAAGTTTCTTTATCCAGTGTCCAATTGACATATGCTCTTATCGAGTTATTTCTTTAGGAACAACAACTGGATAATGAATTCCATAGCATTAGGGACTCTCTTTATGGTGGGGAGACTGACACCCAGTGGTCATTCTCTAAAGAGGGTGTTATGTGTTATCGAAACTGTTACGTTGTGCCGTTAGTGACAAGGAAGGATGTGATGGGGGATTGCCATAACTCTCAATGGGCTGTGCACCTGGGAACCATGAAGATGTTCTATGATATGCGGCAATAGTTCTGGTGGCCAAGTATGATATGAGACATTGTTGAGTTTGTATCTTTTTGCTATACATTCCAGCAGGTGAAATCTAAACAAAAAAAAACCTTCGAGTTTTCTTCAACCACTTCCAGTCCCTATATGGAAGTGGGATGAAATCTCTATGGACTTTGTGGTTGGGTTACCTCAAACCCAGAGGAAGAAGAACACGACATGGGTTGTGATCGAAAGGCTGACCAAGTCAGCTCACTTTATACCTATTCGAGATACAACCAAAGTTAAGGAGTTGGGAAATATCTATGTGAAAGAAATTGTTTGTTTGCACGGAGTTCTGTTTGCTATAGTCTCTAATAGGGTTCCTCGGTTTACTTCTCACTTTTGGAAAGGATTTCAGGAGTCACTGGGATCTCAGGTCTGTTTGAGCACAACCTACCATGCACAGTCAGATGGCCAGACAGAGAGAGCTATTTAGATCCTTGAGGATATGCTCCGCGCATGTGTTCTCAACTTTGGTGGGTTTTGGGATGATCATCTGGGGCTAGTTGAGTTTTTTTATAACAACAATTATCAGTCTGTGATCAAAATGACTCCTTTTGAGGTATTGTATGCTCATCCTTGTAAATCTCCTTTATGTTGGTTGGAGATTGGTGAAATTTCCTTGGTAGGACCGAGTTTGGTCTAAGAGACGATAACTAAGATCCAGTTGATTCGTCAGAGAATGTTGACATCATAGAGTCGGTATAAGTCTTATGCTGATCGTCATCGTATACCTTTAGAGTTCTCAGTTGGTGACCAGGTGTTCTTGAAAGTTTCACCCTGATTAGGTCATCGACGGCTTGGGAGGCAAGGGAAGCTTGCTCCTCATTTTGTGGGACCTTTCGAGGTTGTTGGTCATGTAGGGAAAGTTACTTATTGTCTAGATCTACCACCACAGCTGATGTCGATACATAATGTGTTCCATGTATCACAGTTGCGAAATCATCTCTCTGATCCATCTCATGTTTTGAGCTGGAGTGATCTTGAGATTGAACCAGATTTATCTGTGACTGAATGACTAGTCAGGGTTATTGATTCTGAGACCAAGGTACTTCATGGGAGAACGATACCTTTGGTCCGTGTACTATGGTAACATGGTTCTGATTCTCATGAGATGTGGGAAAGGGAGACACTAATGAGAGAGCAGTGACCTCATCTTTTTGTCGTGGAGGTTTCTTCATAGGCTTTCTAGGGACATAAAGATCTTATGATGGGGATTTTGTAACATCAAATTACGTTTTCAGGTAATTTTGATGTTTCTAAGTACCTTTGTTTTGGATTAGTAACTTGGGGTGCGTCTGGGTGAACTTTTAAGGAAAAATAAAGGACAGTGGGTTGTGCACGATTTGTGCATGGTTTATAGTACCCCCAATTTCTGGTATGTAACCCTTTATTGATGTTTTTAATGGTTTTAAACTAAGGGTGAATAATTAGAGAGTCGAGAGAACTTTAAATGATGTTTTGAGGCAAATGGGAAGTCACACGGGTAGCACACAGGTTGTCTAAACCGTGCGGCCAAACCATGCGTAGTTGGTCTTGGAGGTAGTAGCTTCCGCACAGACGGTGCACGGTTTGTCTAACGGTGCGGCCAAACCGTGCATGGAGTGTCTTCCAAGGCAGTGGCTAACGCACGGTTAGCGCACGGTTTTTCTAACTGTGCGGGAAAACCGTACGGCCACTTAAATGAGATCCTATAATAGTGGATCTCACTCGTTTTTTCCTCTAAGTGCCTCGTTTTTCCTCCTAAGCGGCCCTAACTTGGGTTTTTGCTTCTCCTAAGGTCAGATAAGGTTCTCCTATCATTCTGGAGGTGATCCAAAGGCTTCTCTTGGTGAATCAAAGCCGGATTCTTGAGGTATGTGATCGTTCTTCATCATTCTTGATCAGTTTCTTAGATCTACTTAGATCTTCTTCTCCTCTTTTCTCGGTTTCTTAGATCTACGTCCATTATGGTAAGATCTAAGTGTGTGGATGACAAATATGATGATATTTGGTCTTAATATTGCTAGTAGAAGAGATTTAAGGCGGTTTCTTGAAGAAGCAACCCAGTTTTCTTAAGCGCTCTTTGACCGTTGTGGTTTTCATCAAAACCTTTTAAGTAGGTGGTTCCGTCCCGACTTGACAAATTGATTATCATTGTATTTGATTGATTTATTTAAATTGTTGATTTAAATTAAATTTCTCAAATTTGATTTCAATTAAATTGATAAAAAAACTCGATTCCAGTGAATCGAGATATTTGAAATGGTTTTGGCATGGAAATTTGGAAAACCCCAATTCCATTGAATTGGGTGTGTTTATGGAAATTGGTTGATTTAAATTGTTTAATTTAAATTGTAGATTTAATGGAAATGATTTCAATTAAATTGTTTAATTTAATTGTGGAGATAAATTGTGTAATGATGGAATTGGTTTTGAATGGATTTCAAACTGGTGAAAATGGCTTAAAATTATTTGATAGAAACCCAGTGGTTTTATCTTGTGAAAAAGGCATGTTTTTGAATAAAACCTGTTTGGTTTTAAATGGAAAGAAATTGGCACTTTTGAAATGGAATAATGGTATTGATCATATTTTTAAGAATTATTAAAATAGTTCTCCCATCATGTAAGAGATCATGCAAGCCTTAGGTAGTTAGTGAGTTATTTGGATACACTCTACGCTACGACAACGTTCTAAAACATACTTGCGGCGGGTCACATCCCCAACGGGTTGGTGATGAGTCTCCTTTGGCCAGTGTCATAGGGACGTGTGTATACACATTTTTTTGAGTTCTCATAGAGAGTGCGGAATCCTATAACTGGTTAATACTATTGCACCTTTTGGAAGATGATCATGTTGCTCGCTTGTATATTTATATTTGAGATATAAATGTATGCCAATGCTTTTGAACTGCTTTACATGCCTGCTGAATTTATATAAACTGTTTTATATAAATGTTTTACTTAAGCCATTATTTTAGAAATATTCCATCATTTGTAAAATCATTACTTAAAATATTTATTTCCATCATTTGAAAATGTATAGCATGTTTTGTTAAAATATGCTTTTGAATTGCCAAACCTGATTATTTGAAAATTGAAAGATTTTCTTTGGATAATCTATATTTGGCATCTATTACGGAATCTTTGGTGGTATCCTACTGGGCTTAGGCTCACACCCTACTTTTGCCTTCGGGTGTTTGTAGACTTTTTTCTTCCAGGTTCGAGCAAAGGGAAGGGATCTCTTGGAGGTGGATCCAGCTGTTGAACTTTGGTCTTGGTGAGTTGTGTTCTTAGGGACCTTGGGGCTGTTTTACCATTTTTAGTACTTGGGTTGTAGTACTTTGGTATTTTTATGACTCTTTGTTTTCTGGTACATTACTCCCAGTGGAGTTTCTTTTTGTTATGCATAATGTCTTGTTTCTTTTCTTCTGCATTGTTGGTGGAAAAATCATTCCCACTTGCATGTTATGTGATTCCAGGTGCTAGTCGCCAACCCATGGGGACCGGGAACGCCCTTCAGGCTATGTCAGGGTCAGCTTGGTTATCAGGTTACCAAGGTACCTGGGCTGGTTCGTGATATATATCATAATAAAACATTTCATAAATAACCCTTGGAGAATAAAATAAACGGGTTTCATGTCAAAATCACGACGTTTAAAAAAATGCTTAAAGAAAAGATCTTTATGTCATTATTAACCCATGAAAAAGGAAGGTGGGTATCATGTATGTTAATCCTAGAATAAAATATATCATTTTGAAATCTAGGTGAATACCCCTAGAAAAAATATTTTTGGGTATTCACAAAAGAAATTAAGAGAATTTCTTAATAAAAAGAGAGAAATTTTGAGAAGAAAATTCGGCAACATAACGGGTATGAAACATGGTTTTAGAAAACATTAAAAAGAGAGGGTAAAGGGGTCTACCATTCATAAAATACTCTTAATATAGTAAAGTGATAGAATAAAATGGACAAAATAACTTAAATTAGAAATTTTAAATACATACCACATAAAAAGGGAACTTGAAATGAAAAGAGAAGTTGAGATTTCCATTACCTTGAAGCGTAACTCCTCAAACTCGAAGATTGGGACCTTGGGGGCTTAAGGACACCTTGGGAGGTAAAAATACTAGATCTTAGTGGAGGATGAATTGTGAGTGAAAAGAAATGGATAAATGGATGAATATTTATAGCAAAAGAGGATGATTTTTTTATTAATTTCCCAAGACACCTAGGTAGTAGTAAATGCAAAACCATGGGTTTGATCATGGTATTTTCCCATGGTATTGGCCACTTAGGACACCTATTATGTTATTTTAATCCAAAATATTCTACCAACATTTTATATTACTTATTACATCATTATGATTTCATTAAACATACCAAAAAACCCAAACTGTATTTTTACTATTCATGAAAAACTAATGTATTTTAGAAAATTATCATAAATTCACCCTAACATAATTTCAAAGTGATGATTTAAAAAATGATGTTTATTTTATCATAATAATTTTCTAAGTATGATAAATTTAACTTTTAAAAATAATAATCTTTATTTATTAAAAATAACAGCAGATATAAAATGCATAATAAAATTTCTCATACTTGAAAAAAATAAAATTATTTTATCATTTAAATTTAAATAAGAGTGTTTTAATCATGATATTTTATTAAAATAATCAATATTCATAATACCTTAATTTATTATAATAATTATATGATTTTTTAAAAGTACAATTTTTGTCCGAAAAATCAATTTACCAAATTCTTCATATTTTTAAGAAAAAACCATTATCAAAATAGAATTTATGGAATAAAAATTTTATTTATACAAAGGGATTACACATAAGCAACTAAGTCCTCAACACATAACCCCTTATAACACCCGTATACAGCTTGAGGGTGAGATGTGCGATGATGATAGACTCATGAGGCGGTTCGACTAACATCACTCAAGTGGTAATCTCTATTAACTTGAATTTCTCCCATATGTGATTTTGTTCAGGCCTAATTTGTTGAATCTTGGTTTGGGATTGGTCAAGAGAGAAACCAAAATATGCTACCACCCTCCCAAGTTCTGAAAAATGAGCTTCGTACGACATGACTCTACTATATGAGGCCATCAAATCTTCTTTCTTCATTAATTTTCCTTTGTCATTTCTACTTATAAACAATAATTATAACGTTAAAATTATTATTAAGAGTATAGTTTTCAAAATTCATATTGACCAATGATCATATAATGGTTGAAACCCAATGATCACATTTCAAAATATACTCACTTCATTATTAGAGAGATATAGTTTTGTTGTGTATAAAATAATATAACACACATTTTCAAGAAACAATTATCATTCAAAAAGTTTGATTCATTACATTATTCCCCCCTTAAGAAATTTTATCCCCAAAATTTCATCTCGTTCCCTTGGTTGAAAAAAGGTATGGGTGACTTCTGCCTCATTATTTCCTCTAGTTCCCACATGTCTTCTTTATATTTGTGGTTCCTCCATGACACTTTAATGAGGTGGGTAGTCTTGTTGTGTAGAACCTTATCTTTACAGTCCAAAATCTCTTCTGGCTGCTCCTCATAATAGAGGTCATCTTCCAGTTATACCACCTCCATATTCAGTACATGTGAAGGGTCAGGTATGTACTTCCTCAAGAGAGATATGTGGAAAACACTATTAACTTGAGCTAGGTTTGGTGGAAGTGTTAGCCGATAGGCCACTGCTCCTATGCGATCAAATATTTCATAGGGGCCAACGTACCTGGGGATGAGCATCCATTTCTTCCCAAACTACATGACTCTCTTCCAAGGTGGAATTCTAAGAAATACTTTATCTCCAACATCAAACTCCAAGTCTCTTAGATGGTTGTTAACATAGCTCTTCTACCAACTCTGATCAGTCTTTATGTGTTGTTGGATGGCATGAACCTTTTTGTTATCTCTTACACAAGATCATGCCCAAGAATATTTCTCTCACCATCTTCATCCCAAAAAGTAGGAGTTCTACATCACTTTCCATATAGAGCTTCATAGGGTGCCATTTGAATACTTGAATGAAAGATTTTGTTGTAATAGAACTCAACTAATGGGAGATGTTGATCCCATCCACCTTTAAATTCCATTAAGCATGTTCTCAACATTTCCTAGAGTGTCTGAATAGTCCTTTCAGATTGATCATCAGTTTATGGGTGATAGGACATACTGAAATTCAATTTAGCATTCAAAGCATGTTGAAGACTTCTCCAGAATTTTGATGTGAACCTTGGATCATGATATAAAATGATAGAAAGTGGCACCCCATGCAACCTCAACACTTCATTCACGTATATCCTGACAAGTTGATCAAGAGAGAAATCTCCCTAAATAGAAATAAAATGGGTAGTCTTGGTAAGACAGTCCACTATAACCCATATCACATTGTTTCCTTTAGATGTTTTCAGGAGACCAGTGACAAATTCTATAGTGATATTATCCTACTTCCATACTGGTATGGGTATTGGTTGTAATACCCCTTTATGAAGTTGTCTCTCTACCTTCACTTATTGACACACCAGACACTTTGTAGTGTAGTCGACAATCTCCCTTTTCATGTTATCACACCAATAATGATCACGAAGCTCCCTATACATTTTCATGATTCAAGGATGTATAGAGTAAGTAGAGATATGAGCTTAATCCATCAACTCATTCTTTATTTCTAGAATAGATGAAATACATAGCCATTTACAAAATTTCATCACACCTTCTTGATCAATATTGAACTCAAGAAACTCCTTATTCTTCACAGCCTCTATCTTCTTCTATAACAAAGGATATTCTCTTTGAGATTTCTTGATATTCTCCAGTAATGATGTTTGGGAAATCATTTGGGATAGGGTTGATGATTTCCCTTCCCTTATAATTCCCATTTCCAGTTTTAATATGTCTTTGATCATAGGATCTCCTTGATTCCTCATCATTGCCAGCACAACAAGGTCTTTATTACTTAATGCATCAGGGACTTTTTTTGATCTTTCAGGGTGATAATGAATTGAACAATCATAGTATTTAAGAAGTTACAACCATATCCTCTATCTCATGTTCAATTCATTTTGCATGAAAATATACTTTATACTTTTATGGTCTCTATATATATCACATTTCTCCCCATAAAGATAGTGCCTCCATATCTTCAGAGTAAAAACAACCGTAGCCATCTCCAATTCATGTGTAGGATAATTATACTCATGAGACTTCAACTATAAAGGTTCATAATCAATCACCTTGTTATTTTACATGAGGAAATACCCAAACCCTTTCAGAGATGCATCACTAAAAATAAAAAATTCTTCTCTGATAGAGGGTGGAGTTAACATGGATTCAGTAACCAATCTCTTTTTTATCTCTTGGAAACTTTCTTCACACTCCTTTGTCCATATGAACTTGACACCTTTTCAAATTAACTTGGTTAGTGGATTATAAAGTTGTGATTTTTTTCACAAACCTCCTATAATAACCCGCTAAACCAAAGAAACTATGAATCTCAATTACTATTGTAGGATGAGGCCACTCCTCTACAACCTTTGTCTTTGTAGAGTCAACTGAGATTCCTTCATTGGTTATAATGTGACCTAAGAAATCAACTTTTTGTAACCAAAAATCACATTTTCTAAAATTTCCAAATAGAATCTACTTTCTCAGAGTTTTTAATATAACCCTTAGATGACCCTCATACTCCTTGTAACTTTTGGAATATATCATAATACCATCAATAAAAACTACCACAAAGTTATCAAGGTAGTCCTTAAAGGATATATTTATCAAATACATGAAAATAAAAAGAGCATTAGTCAATCCAAAGGTAATAACAAAAAAATCATAATGCCTATATCTTGACTGGAAGGCGGTCTTTGGAATATATTCTTTCTCTACCCTAAATTGATGATATCTAGATTTAATATCAATCTTGGAGAATAATTAAGCCCCACTAAGCTGGTCAAATAAATCATCAATCCTTGGAAGAGGGTAATTGTTCTTCATTGTGATCCTATTAAGTTCTCTATAATCAATGCATGTATGTATTGATCCATCCTTCTTCTTCACAAATAGAATAGGTGCTCCCCAAGGAGACACACTTGGATAGATAAACCCTTTCTCCAAAAGATCTTAGAGTTGTTTCTTTAATTCCTCCAGCTCCAAATTTTCCATTCTATGTAGGGCCTTTGATATCGGATTAGATCTAGGCATACGTTCAATGAAGAACTCTAGCTCTCTTTCTGTGGGATCTCTAGGTAACTCCTTAGGAAATAAATTAATGTATTTTTGAACTATGGGGACATTTTATATCCATAAACTTTCATTTCCTTCTTCATCTTCACCAATCTTTTCTATAGAGAAAGCCATGATAGGTGATTCTAGACAAAGATAAGGTTGAGATATCTCTCACTTGAAGATAACTATAAGTTTTCCATTCAATACTACTAATATTTCCTTACTTCTGCAGTTTATTTTAGCATTATACTTTGAGAGCCAGTCTATCCCTAGTATAATGTCGAATTCCATCATGGGAATGACTACTAGATTTGCGATGAAATTGTGATCACCAAAGTGAATACTAGTGTTTTTATACACTATTTATGCTTGAATAATCCCTCTAGGAGTATTAATAAATAACTCTACTTCTAGAAGTTCAGTGATTGATTCTATATTCTTTACAAACTTGAAGAAAATAAAGGAATGTGTAGAACTAGAATCAAAAAAAGTACTAGATATATTTGAGAGAACAATGAGATTACCTTACAATACATAATTTGGACATTCAACTTCAACTATTATGAGATAAAAAACATGACCTTTCTCCCTTAGACTATGATGAATTTGATGGCGATTCCCCTCCGTTATCTTCAGATTTAGACAGTGATTAGTAATGTTCCCAAGATGTCCACACTTGAAGTATTGGACTTTAGGATGAGAATGTACTATATTCCATTTGTCATTAGTGTTGATAAGTTGAGGCTTCACCTCACTATGATAGTTTTGAGAAATATGACTATCTCTTCTACAATTGTAACATTTCCCACTCCCGAGCAAGCAGTTCCCCTAATGCTTCTTCCCACATTTTTTGCGTGTGGAAAGTTACACTTTCTTTACTCCTCTCCCATGATCAAAGTTAATCCCTAATATTGGATCCATTGATATCTTATTTTTATTTAATTTTTGAGACCACAACATCTCACCAAACTCCAGTTCCACCTTCATAGCACTTTGTACTATCTCTTCGTAGCTATTATAGTCTCTATTGACAAGATTCTTCCATAGATGAGGTATTATTCCACTGAATAATCTATCAAGATTCTAATTAAGATCCATTACAAAGCTAGATGTGTAATGATAAAATCTTTTGAAGTCCATCTCATAGCTTCCTATAGATCCATTTTCATTCTGCTTCAACTCTAAGAATTGTTTCTCCATTTTCGTTCGCAACGAATGAGGGAAATATTTTTTTGAAAAACATTACCTTGAACTATTCCTACTCCATAACTTCAATCTCCCCTCTTGGATTCGTCTTTTTAACTAGTGTCCACCACTGATAAGCTTATCCCTCTAAGTGGTATACAACTAGGGTGACTTTATCTTATTTCCAACAATGAAGTAAAAAAAAGATCTTTTCTATAGAGCTTATCCATTGTTCAGTAATCAATGGGCCGATTGATCTACTAAAAGAAGGTGGTTTTTGATGCATGAAGGACTCAGTGAAAATTTGTTCCCTTTTAGGTGAATCTGGTCTCTCAGCTTGATTCAAGTTATTGTTCATAACTTGAGTAAGTTGATTCATCATTCTCATGAAGTTTTACATTTTAGATTACATCGAAAGGCCATCAATGCCTAATCCATTCCACTCACCATTTACATGGTTTCTCCTATTTCTCACCATTTTCTAAAAGAATAAAACCTTAGTGAGAAACATGTTTCATTTAATAATCTTATAATTCTAAAGGAATTTCATGTCTTAAAACATCATGATTAAATATGTTATTCCTTAACAATAATTATATTTTCTATAAATCCTTCATAATGGTTGATGAAAATCTTGGGATTAACCAAATATATCCCCTAGGAGTGTCAAAATAGGTGTGCAATAATGTCCATTTTCATGTACTAGGTTATGTTGAATTAGGCATGATGCACCTTGTCAGAGTTGTCACCACTAGGTACATATGTGCCAGAACCACATCCACTTGTTCGTATCCAGATATAGATTTATTTTCATGGAAACTACTTACTTAATACTTCACTAAAATAATGGGGTGTTTTCCTACATTTAAACTTTTCTCTAAGGTTCTTCATAAAGTTTTCAAATCCTAATTTCCATAAATAACTAAATATTCCTTTGATACCAACTATAACATCCTGCCTTTTTATTACATAACTTTTCATTTACATGGTACAAATGTAGGATCTTTTAAAGTTTAGTTTTTTTAAAAAGGGCACATAATACATGAAAACTTAAAACATTCTTCTATTACACTTGAAAGGATTCTTCAAGGTTCATCCTAATTACATATATTGCATCTCATAACTTGGGGACATACATCAAAGGAAAAGATTATCATAAGGTCTAGTAAGGGAAAATAAGGGAAAAAGTTCACTTGTGATCTTGAGTAATATCAATAAAAACTTGAGGAATATAATAAAGAAAAGAGAAAGAGTGTAATGGGATGGACCTCTGTGGTCCATTACTTTGTTAAAATCCAGTGTTTGAGGTGTTCTTGGAGGCAACAATAGCTCATTTCAAGAGTTTTCCAAAATTTCTAGTTTTTCTATCAGTGATTCAGGAATCAATGAGTTGCGCGTTGGTAGCTCAATGTCAGTAGGTTGGTGTCAGTACCTCAACATAGGTGACTTAGAGTGTTGGTAGGTCAAGGCATCGGTAGGTTGAGGCATCGGTAGGTCGGGTGTCGGTGAGTGGCATCGGTGAGTGGCATCGGTGGGTGGCATCGATGAGGGGAATCAGTGAGTCGTGTAGTTACTCACTATCAGCAAGTCGTGTTATTGGATCAACATTGGTGGATCATCCATTGGAGACTCACTCATGTCGGTGAGTCGTGTCAGTGACTCACCCATTGGCGAGTCATTTCTAGTTTTTCCCAGTTTTTTTAGTTTCACCCCTTTGATGTTTCCTTTGATGTTAAATGAGTTAAGCACCATATTTAATGAGTTTTTGGTCTATTTCAAATGTTATTTATCTCCTAAAAACATGAAGCTTCCTTTGACTCCTAAATCGCATGGTCTTGATCGTGATCCGAGTTTAATGGACTTGAAACTGTTTCCCCATAGATTTAGGATCTGGCCTTTTTAAAGCCTAGATCCTCTCTTCCTTTGAACCCTTCTGTTTTCTATTGGTGCACCCAAAACTTTCCTTCCCCAAGGAGTTGTGCGCTTATGCTGTATCAATCTGTTCTGTTTTCCCTTGGGTCTTTCCTGCTACTTGCGTGACCCCCTATTTTTGGGGCAAGGAGGAATTATTGATCGTCTTTTGTTCCAAGTAGGGATACCTTCTTCTCTCTTTTATTTGTGTATCATGTGGGCTGGATTTACTGATATCTTACTATGGCTACAGTTGAAACCAATTTAATGAAGATAATAAGAAGTAATAAATAAGGGGCTGAGAGTATAATGACGATGATTTCTTTGTTTTATATGCTATCCTTGATCTATGTTGTGAATTTTATGGTTTGTATTCTTCTAAAAATCATGGCCATTTGTGGTATCTATTTGCACACCTATATGATTTGTGAACCAATGTTGTAAGAATTGAAATCTGGTTAATCACATATATTCATCTAAATATATGGATTCCCTAGGATCAAACCTATTATATAATCACCCATGTTTTATCAAGTGAAATTAAAGCACGAGTGTTTTCTAAATACAAATAAACTTTTCCTTGTTGGTGTGGCTATGTGTTGTGTGTGGTTATGTTCGGCCTTATGCCTATGCTGTTTGTGTGGTGTTGTGGCTAAAAATATGGTTGTGAGTATGGGGTGGTTCAGGTGGTGTGATGAAATCTCAGGCCGAGTGGTTGGTTGATTATGGAATGGATGAACTTGTTATGCAGTGGGACTACATTTGGGTAGTGGTTGGGTAGCAGGGTTGCAGGACTGGGTTATGTCATGTTCATGTTTATGGGTGTGCTGGGTGTGGTGTCGTTATGCAGCAGGGTTGCCGAGTGGGGTTGTGATGAAGTGTGTTGGGGGGTTTACTTTTTGAGAGGAAGGACATGGAAATATGACTTTGAAGAATGATTGTGGTAGTGGTTGAATGGATCTTCAGGAAAGGGGAGTGTGTAGTGGGACTTCAAGCTAGTTGAGTTTTGTTTTTTTGCTGGATGTGGTGCTTTTGGTGTAGTGGTGATGCCTAGGATGGTTTAAGAGGGATAATTTTGAAGAAGGATATTATTACCTTGTATGGACCTTTCGCCCAGAGTTTCCAGACTTTTGTAAAGTGGGTGTGGGTTATGATGTTAGTTGTGGTGTGTTGTGCTTGGTAGTTGCCCGATTAGGGATGGAATAAATAAATAAATGAATTGATAATGAAAAATGACAATTGGTTAAATGAATTGGTTGGGGGTATGTTTCGAGTTGTGTCTTGTAGTGAAGCAACATTCATTTATCGAATTAGGAAGTGACTGTCGTTCATTTTGATACGTACATTTAGAGGTGGCATCAAGGGTACTTTTTTGTGGGTTGGTTGTTGTTCTGAAAACCATAGGCTGGGTTGAGTGTTTGGTACCTATATATATATATACTTGTAGTTCCTTGTGATTTCTATACACATCCCATCCATGTTGAGCACTACATGCCGAACATCCCCATTGTTATAGAGGAGGGTGTCCTTTCCCAACATCCCGACGGGATGATGGATGACTGGTTATTGGATCTTCTTGGCTCCCTCTTTGTCATGTACGTAACCTATTTTAGGGTTATTTTAAATTTATTTTCCACTCATGATTTGTTTTGGTGGTTTCCAAAGGTTTTATTGAGAATAGGTGAGTTTTCATGAATTGGGCCAAACTGCGAGCCCAATTCCAGATTTAAAAATAAATTTTGTTTCATTTATAACTTTTTCAATTTTTAATATTTTTGACTCATTCCAACTCCTAATTGTTATCCCCTGATATATTAACCCCAAATTTAAATTTGGGGCCTTTATAAATCCATAAGCATGGGGGATTTTTGTTTTTATTTGAGAATTGGGCCAACCCGAAGGCCCATTTTCCAGTTTTAAATTGTTTCATTAATTTATTAATATCTTATTCATTAAAATGTATTTTTCGGTGATTCCACCTCCCTATCGACCATAAGAAGCCCAGGCACGACCCCATGCCCTCATCCCACAATTTGGAGCTCGATAGAGTCGCGAAAATAGTCGAAACTTTCTGGATTTCAGAAATCATCCAGATTTTGGAGAGGTAAATTGATCCTTTCATAACTCCTTCTATTCTTAATATTTTCCATCCATTCCAATTCCTAAATGACCTAATAATTCTTTTGAGACCATCCCCTGAGTTTTGGACGTTTTAAATTTCAGATACTAGTGTTTTGTGGAGATTCATTCTAGATTTCTCAAGTAAGTTTTTCCATTTCTTTTCCCCTTTCAAATTGATTAGGGTTTCATTCTATTTTTTTAGGGTTTCCTCCCTTTTTATTGAAGTGAACAATGACCAGTGGGTAGGGGTTCGAACCTAAGGTTTAACCTTGGGTTTTCTTGGTCCAATTTTCTATTTTTAGGTTTGATCTACCCTTCTTGAGGTGCGGCGGTGGTGCGTTTGTGTTTTCGCACAAAGGATTCAATGGTTTCATTTGATTTGGTAGGTGATTCCAATGTTGATGCAATCTTTGTGTATTAGCATGCTGTATTTATCATATTTTCAGATTTATATAATTTTATTATTGCTACAAAAAATTGGTTCTAATGGTGTTTCCATTGCAATTGAATTTAAAATGCCAATTTGGTGTGAAATTGAGGGTTTTCCAAAGAAGTGTTTTGTTTGTTTATTTGGGGATGCCCTATAAATACTTAGTTGTTTTTATTGATCTGTAATAAGGCATAAAATACTGTTTATAATTTTTATCCCCTTTGGTAATTGCTTCAAATAATGAGTTTTAATTGTGCTTGTAAAGAAAGTGAAGTTTTGGTTCCACTTTTGTGTGAAAATGAAGGTTTTACAAAGAGAACACTTCTTGTTTAACATGAGGATACCCAAAAATTGATTTTCTGTTTTAATTGATATTTATTGGGCTGCCTTTACTATTTTGGTAACTTACAATTGTGAACATCGTGTAAAAGTGGGTTTCTTAAGGGGTTTTGTGTGCAAAACTACACGAGATTTTGTGAAATTGATTTATTCAAATTCAAAGAGTTTGTTGTGTGTTTTAAGTGGTAGAAAATGAGATAGCTACTGTATTTGGTGTATGTGACCATTAGTGGTGTTTTACATTAAAATGGATGTGTGTTAAATCCTGAAATTGTTTGAGCACAAAGGGGGAAGCCCGGGTACCTAGGTGGGGCAGATTTGTACTAGTACGGCCAGTGGACCGGATGGGTTTTGTCCCTGTTTCACTTAGCCTTTGGATAACGACAACTCTAACTAAACTATGTGGATGATGATTGGGTACCACTAGGTTATGGGTATGTTCCCTACTAGTGGCTCGTGCACGAGAAAGGATTTTACTATGGTTACATTACACTGAGGTACGAGGTACATGGGGCCTGAGACTATCTAGTGCCTAGGGGTGTTCCCGGTTTTGTTGCTCAGTGGATTTGTGGTATTTGCCCTTGTTTTTGGGTGTATTTGGAATTATAATGCAGTATCTAATATTCCTATTTAAATGTGTTAACATTCTGAAAGTTTTATCTTGAAAAATGTTTTCAATTTAATGTTTCATTTTGTGGAATTTTTCACCACTTTTAATTGCATATTAAAACTGCTTGCTTTTTCACCTTGTATTGCATGAACCTTGGAATCATAGGGTGGTATCCTATTGGGCTTAGGCTCACACCCTACTTACACCCCTTGGGTGTAATTAGACCTTTTTTTGACCCAGGTAAAGGAAAGGCTAAGGGTGATGGCGGTTCAGGGTGTTAGTCCTCATCCTTGGGGCGGAGTAGTGGAGACGACTTGGGGGTGATGACCCCTTGTCATGTGGAGTCCATGGGGCTGTTTTGTTTCTGTTCCATTGTGTCTTTGGACCTTTTGTATTGAATCTAAACCTATGTATTCCGTTCTGTTTTTCTTAAACATCATTTGGTATAAATTTTTAGATTCAGTTTATTGATTGTTTTTAATGGTTTATGACTTCATATTCGGGTAAATCGTTCCCAAACCTAAATAAATGATACCCGGGCACTTGTGCCAGCCCGTGGGGATAGGGAACGCCCTTTGGGTCATGTCACGGGCTGGTTTTGGTGCCGGTTTGGGCGGCGACCAGATTTGGTTCGTGACAAAATGGTATCAAAGGAGGTTCTGGTTAACTCTTTGGGTCATGTTATTTTGGGAAATAGTCAGGATATTCTAGAGTTATGATTGTTGGGACATGGAATTCTGGTTATGGGTAGTGTGCTTGATCACCACACCTCATTTCAGGATTCAAGTCTCCAGGGGAAGTTGGGATTTGTCTATGTCTTTGGGTTTTCTTGGTTTGATGATGATTAGGGGAAATGAAAAGAGAGTTGGGTTAATGGTCTCAATGAGCTTGCGGGGTCTGGAAAGCCATGTGGAGCCGGGGATATTCCCTAGAATACTCTCTGTGACAGTGAAGTGATTGGAATATGGCCGCCAACCATATGTCCAAGTCACCCACTGAAACTAGTTTCCTCTCGCATTGTCTAGTGTTCTTTAGTTTTGAAATCTTGACATTTTGGTTTTAAGGTGACTTGGTTTTAAGAAGCGTAAATTTTTTATGAAATGATTTTCAAATAAAGAGGGAATGGTTGGGTTTATGAAATGGCAGAACTGAATTTTCAGAATTGTTTTGAAATATAAAATGGTGTGCTTACACCTCTTTGAAAGCAGGAACTATATTGAAGTTGGTTTTGAAAAGTGTTTCCAATAGAGTTTTCTAAACAATCAGAGTGTGTTTTAATGGGATGAGATGTTTTGAAATTGATGTGAATATCTTGAAAGTGAGTTATTTTCTAAATGGTTGTGACTTTCTGAATTTTTTTTAAGATGTGAGTTGGGATTTTGATCTCGTGGTTAGCGATTTTGAGAAAAAAGGATGTGTCAGTTGACCGTTTTGGTTTTGAAAAGTGGAACAAATTTTTGTTTTACCCTTTGGTATTTCCATGAGTGAACACATGCATGGGGTTATATGGGATGATGGATGGTTGATGGCATGACTGGATGAGTGCTGGGATGGTTATGAGGAGGGTGCCCGGTGTGACACAAAAACATGCATGTGTGAGGCCCATGGGGTACCATTGGTGGATACGCTTACTGCAAAACCGTTTGTTTTCAAAGAAATAGTTTTAAAGAAAGACATGATGTATTGATGAATAGTTTGGTATAGTTTTTATTATGGGTTTTTGATAATGTTGATGTTGTGGGATGTTTTGAGTCCAAGAACCCCTCCTGTTTGAACTGTGTTTTGGGTTTGTGTTTGGTCGGTGAGCTGTGTTGTGGGGACGATTAGTGGTCTCTTCTGAAAAATGTTTTGGGATGCCTTTACGGTGGTTCCCTTCATGTGTTTGGATCTGGTTTGAGGCATGTTTTTACTAATGGACCAGCTTGGTTGGGTCCTTGGGTTCTCTCATTGGATAAGGTATGCCCCCATTAAGGGTTAATGCACAGCTGAAGTGCAATCCATATTGTTTCGCCATTGGAAAATCCTCCAGTTGATCAATATAAGGAATATTTTATCGATCATTGTTGATTGAGTCTACACCCATTCATTTCGTTGATTTTTGGATCCTCTTGTAGTGGTAAAGTTATTGTGGAAGGTTGAAAGAAACCTTAGTTTCTAAAGTTTCATGATTTGTCGAAGGTGGAAGTGTTCTTTGTTTGTAAGTGTGGATGAGTGTCTCGATGGTGTCTAAGAGGACCTTTGGGTTCTTCAAAGTTTCTTTGATGCATTAATTCATGTTAAGCCACCGGTGTGGGAAATATGGTCACGATAGGATATTGTGGCCACTTTCTAGAATTGTGTGTTGTTTGGGGATGTTGTATAAGGTCCCTCTCCATGCATTGTTTATATCAGTCACAATGGCCATGTTCGGTGATGCCTTATGATGTCATGTGCTCGATTGACCATATAGGTGAAAGTCGTGAAATCCTCCGAGAGTCCTTGTTATGTTGGGAAAATGTCTCCCTTGGAAAAACTTCAAAATCATCTATTTTAGAGGAATGTGAGTGTAGGTGTTCTTTACTTCTATTGTTTCTCACCTGAAGAAACAAGTTGTGATGTGTGTGTATCTTCTCAGCCCTTGTTTCAGTGAAATATCGGGATAAGGTAAAGTGAGTTTGGAATGTGTTATGTCTAGAAAACTTATTTGGGACTGCGGTGTAGTTGTTGGTGGAACCGAAAGAATAATTCTCATTTAGTGGGTTTCCGAAGACTAACTGCGAGGCCGAAGATGCTTCAATAATTTGAGCTCCAACCATAGGTCTCGGAGAGAAGCTAGCTCGTAGTCAGGGGAAATCACAGGTTCATTTAAACCCTTGTAAAATTTCATATCCTCAGTGTGAAAGATAGGAAGTGTTCAAACCTATGGTTTCGTCATGGTTGAGCACATAGTTTGTGCACGTTTAGTAGTGGCCGTGTGCTAGTAAGCCATGTAGAAAGAATTATATTCATAGTTAGTGCACAGTTTCCCAAACCATGCAGACTAATCCTGCGCCCTTCCTAAATCTTTGATTTCTTTTTGGGTCTTTCTGTGTCGACCCACGCTGGTCTGTTAATATGGTCAGTTCTTATGGTGGGGAGACCCACTATGATTCTCATGAATATTCATTCATAAACATTTAATGGAAGTATATCCCTTTTACTAGAGAGTATGTTTGGGCCTCCCACTATTAGTGTCTTGATTCTGTCTCGGGAAAACAATTTAAGTTGTCTCTTATGGTGGGGAGCCCATTTGTGTCTCTTCATACGAGTAACTCATATTTTTTTTCTTTGGACTTGTATGGGAAGTAGGTATTATTATTCGAAGATATCTAACTACCTACATATTCATTGGGTAAACATTGATATTGGAGAGTTTCCAATGGTTTAGTTATAGTAGGGAAGTGTAACCTTGTTCAATGTTATTTTTTTTTGGGTAAATTGATTGAGTATTGTTCAGATTGTATTTGACGAGTTTTCATTTGGGATAAATCCTGGATGTACATTATTTTTCAGGAAAGTGGTGTAAGTTTGGTTTGTGACAGTATTCCTTCCATCATTGATCACTGGAGGTGTTTTGACCTTTGGGGGTGAAACCTGGCAAAGGTGTACCTATTGGTTTCTCAGTTGGGTTTGGTTGTTGCTTTGACCTTGCTGTGACTTTCCGGGGCGGAAAGTTTTCAAGGTGGGGAGAATTGTCACGTACGTAACCTATTTTAGGGTTATTTTAAATTTATTTTCCACTCATGATTTGTTTTGGTGGTTTCCAAAGGTTTTATTGAGAATAGGTGAGTTTTCATGAATTGGGCCAAACTGCGAGCCCAATTCCAGATTTAAAAATAAATTTTGTTTCATTTATAACTTTTTCAATTTTTAATATTTTTGACTCATTCCAACTCCTAATTGTTATCCCCTGATATATTAACCCCAAATTTAAATTTGGGGCCTTTATAAATCCATAAGCATGGGGGATTTTTGTTTTTATTTGAGAATTGGGCCAACCCGAAGGCCCATTTTCCAGTTTTAAATTGTTTCATTAATTTATTAATATCTTATTCATTAAAATGTATTTTTCTGTGATTCCACCTCCCTATCGACCATAAGAAGCCCAGGCGCTACCCCATGCCCTCCTCCCACAATTTGGAGCTCGATAGAGTCGCGAAAATAGTCGAAACTTTCTGGATTTCAGAAATCGTCCAGATTTTGGAGAGGTAAATTGATCCCTTCATAACTCCTTCTATTATTAATCTTTTCCCTCCATTCCAATTCCTAAATGAACTAATAATTCTTTTGAGACCATCCCCTGAGTTTTTGCCGTTTTAAATTTCAGATACTAGTGTTTTGGGGAGATTCATTCTAGATTTCTCAAGTAAGTTTTTCCATTTCTTTTCCCCTTTCAAATTGATTAGGGTTTCATTCTATTTTTTTAGGGTTTCCTCCCTTTTTATTGAAGTGAACAATGACCAGTGGGTAGGGGTTCGAACCTAAGGTTTAACCTTGGGTTTTCTTGGTCCAATTTTCTATTTTTAGGTTTGATCTACCCTTCTTGAGGTGCGGCGGTGGTGCGTTTGTGTTTTCGCACAAAGGATTCAATGGTTTCATTTGATTTGGTAGGTGATTCCAATATTGATGCAATCTTTGTGTATTAGCATGCTTTATTTATCATATTTTCAGATTTATATAATTTTATTATTGCTACAAAAAATTGGTTCTAATGGTGTTTCCATTGCAATTGAATTTAAAATGCCAATTTGGTGTGAAATTGGGGGTTTTCCAAAGAAGTGTTTTGTTTGTTTATTTGGGGATGCCCTATAAATACTTAGTTGTTTTTATTGATTTGTAATAAGGCATAAAATACTGTTTATAATGTTTATCCCCTTTGGTAATTGCTGCAAATAATGAGTTTTAATTGTGCTTGTAAAGAAAGTGAAGTTTTGGTTCCACTTTTGTGTGAAAATGAAGGTTTTACAAAGAGAACACTTCTTGTTTAACATGAGGATGCCCAAAAATTGATTTGCTGTTTTAATTGATATTTATTGGGCTGCCTTTACTATTTTGGTAACTTACAATTGTGAACATCGTGTACAAGTGGGTTTCTTAAGGGGTTTTGTGTGGAAAACTACACGAGATTTTGTGAAATTGATTTATTCAAATTCAAAGAGTTTGTTGTGTGTTTTAAGTGGTAGAAAATGAGATAGCTACTGTATTTGATGTATGTGACCAGTAGTGGTGTTTTACATTAAAATGGATGTGTGTTAAATCCTGAAATTGTTTGAGCACAAAGGGGGAAGCCCGGGTACCTAGGTGGGGCGGATTTGTACTAGTACGGCCAGTGGACCGGATGGGTTTTGTCCCTGTTTCACTTAGCCTTTGGATAACGACAACTCTAACTAAACTATGTGGATGATGATTGGGGACCACTAGGTTATGGTTATGTTCCCTACTAGTGGCTCATGCACGAGAAAGGATTTTACTATGGTTACATTACACTGAGGTACGAGGTACATGGGGCCTGAGACTATCTAGTGCCTAGGGGTGTTCCCGGTTTTGTTGCTCAGTGGATTTGTGGTATTTGACCTTGTTTTTGGGTGTATTTGGAATTATAATGCAGTATCTAATATTCCTATTTAAATGTGTTAACATTCTGAAAGTTTTATCTTGAAAAATGTTTTCAATTTAATGTTTCATTTTGTGGAATTTTTCACCACTTTTAATTGCATATTAAAACTGCTTGCTTTTTCACCTTGTATTGCATGCACCTTGGAATCATAGGGTGGTATCCTATTGGGCTTAGGCTCACACCCTACTTACACCCCTTGGGTGTAAGTAGACCTTTTTTTGACCCAGGTAAAGGAAAGGCTAAGGGTGATGGCGGTTCAGGGTGTTAGTCTTCATCCTTGGGGCGGAGTAGTGGAGACGACTTGGGGGTGATGACCCCTTGTCATGTGGAGTCCATGGGGCTGTTTTGTTTCTGTTCCATTGTGTCTTTGGACCTTTTGTATTGAATCTAAACCTATGTATTCCGTTCTGTTTTTTTTAAACATCATTTGGTATAAATTTTCAGATTCAGTTTATTGATTGTTTTTAATGGTTTATGACTTCATATTCGGGTAAATCGTTCCCAAACCTAAATAAATGATACCCGGGCACTTGTGCCAGCCCGTGGGGATATGGAACGCCCTTTGGGTCATGTCACGGGCTGGTTTTGGTGCCGGTTTGGGCGGCGACCAGATTTGGTTCGTGACACTCTTCCAGGCATTGGTAGCCCAAGACTCTTCGAGCGGGTTGTGGTGCGATTGTGAGGCCCAGGTTTCTGCGGGAGAGGTGTGCTTCCTGGGTGTCTTTGGGATGTGATATGGTTATAGCCCAAGTGTTTGCGGCTGGGATGCAGTATGTGGTCCAAGTTTTTCTAGGTAGGTTGTGACAGTGGGGCTTGTGGAAGAGTGTGGTAGCGTCAGGATGTTCGCTGTTAGGGATGAGCAATTAACTAGTGGGAAGTGGTGCGGGGTACCCAAATATCGATGTGCTTACTACTTTACTTTATTTGACTTGTGTTATTTGGTGAGTGTGCCTTGCTGAGGTTGGGGTGGATAGTATTCCTTGTTAGGTGCTTTTGAGTTTCTATTTTTTTCTCATAGGGGAATTAGTAGGCTTCTCCCACTTGTGCAAGAGTGACTTTGGATTTTCCTACTGAGTATACTTCTATGTTCACCCTATGTATGTAAAACTATTTTCAGGTTTCTAGAGAGATTACACAAACTATGCTGGACCTTACTATCTCGGATGTCGGGGATGGTTGATGTGCCGCTGCTTAGTTTTATTTTGATACTTACTTTGGAGTTTTCTTGTATTTCTAGCATTTTTACTTTAAACATGCATGTGGGATGGATTTTGGTTTCCTTATATATATATGCATCTTGGAGTTTTTTGATGTTGATATATATTATCTCATGATCTTGGTTACTATAAAAAGGGTAATGCCTCCCATTTTTGTGAGATTTCTATACCCTTGGTGCTAGTCTCCACCCCATGGCCTATTGGAGGTGGGACTCAGGGGTCATTATCTCTCCTTCATCTTGAGGAAGGAAGGTCTTGGCATCTTTCTATCCCTTCCCTCATCTTTAAGAAGGAGGGTTGTGACAGAATGGAATCAGAGCTAATGTTTGAGAGATAGGATGGAGTTTGGAGTTAGGCATAGTGAGTATTTCATGGGTTGATAGGGAAACAATGTTAGGTGATCTTGGTGCATGACATAGGCCAGGGAAGATCGGCTAGGATATAGGATTTTAGTGTCCCCCATGATCTGATGTAAGGACCTTGATCTTACTGAACGACCAAGTGAGGCTACACTGATTATGAGGTAGAGACCCTAATAAATGTACATGCATCATGATGACTTGTGTTCTTGTTTGTTTTGGGTGTTTTCAGAAAATTAAGATAAATAATGAGTTAAAATGAATCCTAAATAAATTCTATACTACTCGGGCTTAAGAATTCTTTATTTATATTTCAGCTATGGCACCCAGTCATCATCAATGAGTGGCCCAGGCATTGGAGGCTCAGCAGTCCAATCCGAAAGATCAGTGGAGGGTTGATCCAAAGTAGGAGGAAAATTAGTGGAATAAGATGCTTCATACTTTCCAGCAATAGAATCTGGGAAAGTATAAGGGCAGTGTCTCATATGTGGATACAAAGGGTTGGATCGAGGAGCTGGTGATCACTTTCAGTTTAATATAAACTTTGAAAGAGTACTAGTTTCCCCTAGCAGTGAGCCAGATGAGGGGAGTAGTGCATCAGTGGTGGACACTTTACCACAGGGAGAGGAAGGATACTGATGTTCTATGGGTTGAATTTGAGGAGTTCCAACATCAGGACCTTCAAGATTTCATCCAACGGGGAGTCAACCTCAGCAGTTCCAATTCCGATCTTCTGGTCCTCGTCCTTTTCCCATAGGCTTGGGATTGAGGTGTTTTACTTGTAGAGGTTACGGGAACCTTCAGAGTTAGTGACCAGTTCCAGCTCGGTATGGTGGCAGTGGATAGGTTCAACACCCGCCTCAATAGTAGTTTCTATCCATTCCATTTCAACATTAGGGACAATAGGTTCTTGCTCCATTGATGAGAGACATAGTAGGCAGAGGCTGACCTCAGGGAATTCCACAGGGACCTCAACCCAGGCATGGTTAGGGAGTCGAATGACAATAGAGGGGTGGAGGAGTTGGGTGTGGTCAGTTGCATGCTACAGAGGAAGCAGTTCCAGCAGGGCTGTAGATTGTTTGAGGTACGATCAGTTTGTTCAGTACTCTTGTTTGCGCCTTATTTGATTCAGGAGATTTTCAATCCTTTTTTTTCACCTGGTCTATCCCATTCTATAGGACTATACATAGAGATATTTTACATACCTTTGGTGTTAAACACACTTATAACGACCCATACCATACATACATTGTTATTAATTCATAATTTAAGTATACTTATTACAACATATAACAAAACCATGATAAGACCGTATAGGTATAGTGTCTTTAGAAACTGGGAAACATAAACAACTGGTTCATAAAACATCTACATTGTCTCCCATTTATTTCGTCGTATCTAGAGTCCCTTTTGGCATATCCTACTTAATACCCTTCTTCCTGACCTGGGGAAAAGAAAACATACAAAAGGGTGAGCTCAAATGCTCAGTAAGGGTAAATAAAGGAAATATCAATTATATCATATTCATAAGAACATAATATTTTGAAAATATTAACCTGCAAAAGAGATCATAATATCATAACATGGGATAAATTATAGTAGTGAAATGTAATCCCGATAATCATAACATAAAACATGAAACTTTGTGACATACACACACAATAATAGAAAATCATTTCTTATTAGTCAATACTCATTTCCAAGACTATCATAGTGGACAAAGTCCATTTCTGAACCGAGTTCACTCCTCACTCCAGTCCTATATCACTGAACCAGATTAACTTGTCATTCTAGCCATGTCTATCTCATGAGATATAAATATTTACCCAATGCATTGGAGGGAGATATAGGTCCCACCCATATCATAATGAAACCATTCTTATGTGTGACAAAAAATCATAAATCATACATCATAGCATAACCTATGTAATAAAAATGGGATTCTTAAACATCATGCCATCACAACATAATCCATATAAGATAAAAGGACTTCATAAAAATAATTCCATCATAACATAATCAAATCAATGTAATAATAGTGATAGAAATAGAACCCTATATTATCTTATATGTAAAATAATTTTGATAAAACATTTGAACTCCATTCTTGAGGAAAATATCCTTTCTACTTCAAAAACATATTTCCTTTCTTAACATGTCATACAATTTTAAACTAAAAGAAGTTAATTAAAAATAAACTTGAAAACTTGTAAAGTAAGCTTCATGGAAATAATGTTCTATGAAATCATAAAAATAAATTCATTATATATAAGTTAAAAAAACATTCTCCTCGTACTTTTGCCGGAAAAGTCAAAAAGTTCCTCGTATGGTAAACAAAAGAAATATTCCTTCCACAACACAAAGTAAAATCCAAAAAGGGGTAAAAATGACTTTAAACATACATGGAATAATATTAAAAACTTTATTGAAAACATTTTTATGGACATGGATGAAAAATATAACCCCAGTAAATACTTACAAATAAACAATCTTAGTTAAGAATGAGATTGGAATAATTATCTCTTACCTTAGGTCCGATATGCTTCATACGTATCCGAACCTCCTCTTCCTTGACGTGCCTCCTTTAAACTTTCTCTTAAGGGACTAGAGTTGGTCTTTTGAGAAGACCAAAACCTCTAGAATATTACCAGGGAAGTTGAAAAGAGTAATGGGCAGGGTTTGACCGAGCTTGAAGGCTCAAAGTTGTGTAAAGAGGAGAGGGAGGAGGTGCCCTTTTATAAGGGAGGAGAGGATCACCTTTGGAAACCTCAAAAATATTAATTTATAATAAATTAAAACCCCACAAAAAAACTTCCAAAATGACTCAAATCCAAATATTAGATGAGATAGGGTTGTAATATCATCAAAAAATAAAATTTATTCATGTTGGGAATTTATTTTAAACATTATCAACTTGATTTATCCTTATTTAATCTATTTAATTTTATTTGTGGTAATAAGATTCTAAATTTTAAATTGATATAAATAATTACTTATGTGCTGTGAATTATCAATAATTAGATACTTTATGAAATTTTAGACCATATAAATTTAAATTTATAATTTTTAAATATTTTTGTGGTTTTTAAACAATTTTATAATATGTTATTTTTATAAAATAACAATAGTGTCAATTTTGACACTATTCATTTATTTGAATTTAAATAAAATATACATAGAGTATATATTCAAACCAAAATATTTAATAGATTTATAAAATGTCATAGTCATCTATAAAATTCTTTGATCACATTAAATAGTTCATATAGTATTTATTTTAATATTTTTAAAACCATTTATTTGATATTTCAATCAATAAAATAATTTCAACATCACTATTGTGTCATCATTAATGATAATTATTTAATCCCTAAATTTTTTAAATAAATTCACATGATGTATTTAATTTTATTATATTTCTGGATATTATTTATTTTTGAAGTTTTATGAAGTTTATCACTAAATTAAAATTATTACACTTATAAGATATAAGAGAGTGACATGTGGTCACTTGCTTTGGTTTTAATTATAATTATATCATTTTCATGGTCAATAGTCCATGAAATGAATCTAATCTGACTCTTAGGTGATATAGGTCTACTTTTATTCATCCAATATAATTTTTTCAGGTGTTAGGGTAATTTTATAATCTTATTTTTACCCTTAATTACCCGATTTACCTTTAACTGTAGTAAATAAAAATTACCGTAGTTACTATTCATAATGTCAAAAAAATAAAAGTAACCTATTAACATAATTTGGACCCACTGAATCCAAATATGGAATCTATTTTTCAAAATTCAAAACACATAAGTTGTAGTAATTAATTTAGAATTAATCCTGTTGTTAAGAAAAATGGATTTTAAAAGTTAAAACATTGTCAAAGATTGAAATGTTTTTACCTATGAATTCAATGTAAAATTAATGGAAATGATATAAATTATATTAAATGGTAAAAATATATTCTATTTATACTTTATAACCATTAAATTTTATCATTTATCTATATAAATTATTTTGATGAAAAAAGTTGTTTTTAAGAAAAATTAGCGTATTTTTACTATTCATCAAAATATGAAAGTCATCAGAAAAGTATCAAAAATTTATCCAATGTAAATTTTTAAATCTTGACTCAAAATAATAAATTAATTTTGTAAAATTGAACTTATAAACTTTTCAAAAATTATATTTAAAATGGGTGCGCCATCAAAAGGTGGTAAAACTGCATTTTTTGAAAAATACTTCTTTTATCTGAAAAATTTGATTTTGTTTCCATATCTCATTATAGAAAATGTTTAAGATGAATTATAATTTTATAAAATTCAAAATTCAGTTAATACTATTCATAACGGCTAGTTCATAATATTAGAATAATATATCATTGTTTGGTGAAACTCGGTATTGCGTACAACGCAAGCTATCGAGGAAGGTTGCTCTTGCGTGTAACGCAAGCCAATCTAGTGTTGTGTGTAGTGAAATATTCCTTTGTGTATAACATAAGAAATAAAAAAAATATTTCTCATAAAATCTCTGGGTGTTACAACACTAGTCGAAGGTCAGACCAACTTGTTTGATGTTTTTCAAGAATGTAGACTGATGTTGGGGCCACATCAGTCCAGTGGGGATCTCTTTCTACTGTAGATGTAGCCATACAGTGTTATCCTTAGAATAGACTGGTTTTACTCTATACATGTTGTTATTGACTAATTCCGAAGAAGAATCGTCCTTTCAAAAGTGTATGGCCATCGTGTAGCTTTCATTGGCGAGCAGATTTGTCAGATGGGCAATCAGCATGTGGAGCCTTTCCTTTCCTTGTTAGCTGAGATGTCAGTAGAATCAGTGAATTCTAATGTGGTGGAGGTTTCAAGAGTTGTCAGGGAATTATTAGATATTTTCCATGAGGAGGTTGTGACTCTACCCCCTCAACACTATTTTGAGTTCAAGATAGAATTACAACCTGATGCTAGTTCGATTTTGATGGCTCCTTATCGGATGACACCTTATGAGCTGCGGGATTTGCAGATCCAAATTAACAATCTGATGAAGAGGGGATTTATTTGGCCCAGTGTGTCACCGTGGGGTGGTCCAGTCTTGTTTCTGAATAAGTAAGATGGTGGTATGAAGATGTGTATAGACTACCGAAGGTTGAATCAGGTAACAATCAATAATCGTTACCCTCTCCCAAGGATAGATGATCCTTTCAACCAACTAAGGGGAGCAAGTTGGTTTTCTAAGATTGATCTGCGGTCTGGGTATCTCCAGTTGAGGGTGAAAGAGGGTGACATCCTAAAGACTACTTTTAGGTGCAGGTATGGGCACTTCAAGTTTGTGGTTATGTCATTCAGTGTTATGAACACACCAGCCATGTTCACAGGGATTATAAACTCCATCTTTTGTGAGTTCTCGGACTGGTTCGTCGTCTTATTCATCGATGACATCCTGATCTACTTGAAGTTAGAGGAGGATCATGTCGAGCCTCTCAGGACTGTCTTAGAGGTCCTTCGGCACCACCAGCTCTTCGGAAAGCTGTCCAAGTGTAAGTTTTGGACACAGGAGGTCCACTTACTTGGGAATGTGGTGTCTCATTAGAGTGTAGCAGTGGATCCATTAAAGGTTGAGACAATTGTTTCTTGGATAGGACCCAAGAATGTGGCATAATTTTGCAGTTTTCTCAGTCTACCAAGCTATTATTAAAGATTTATACCTGATTTCTCTCGATTAGCAGCTCCATTGACGGCTTTGACCAGAAAAGGCCAAGCTTTTTTGTGGAGTGAACATTACCATACAATGTTCGACTATCTGAAGGGGAAGTTGGTCGGTGCCCCAATGCTCAGGTTTCCAGAGGAAGGGGTGATATTTGAGGTGTTTTTTGATGCTTACTATATGGGCTTGGGGTGTGTACTGATGCAACAATGGGGAGTGATCTTCTATGGGTTTAGGCAATTATATACCCATGAATGTAATTATGTCACCCATGATCTGGAGCTAACAGCGGTCATGCTGCACTCCCAAGCATTTCTAAGATTCCGATCCAAAAATATTGGTCCATTGAGCCCTCATGTTTGCTTCTCTCTCTTGAGTTTCCTATTGAACACGACCATGTTGCTATAATACATGAACTATCAGTACTGTATTTCCCCTCAACACTTTCTCACTATGATCCAAGACACGTATCAAATGATCCTCAAAGGATGCATCTATTTCAAGATCAACATCATCCACATTGATCACATGAGAAGGTTCGGGGTTATACCACTGTAGTTGTGACACATGGAAATCATCATGCATAACACCGTATTTCTATGGAAGAGCCAATCGGTACATCACCAAACCAATTCTCTCTATAACCTCAAACAGTCCAAAGAACCTGGATGCCGGCTTTCCCTGCCTCCGTATCTTGTAGTGACCCAATCTAGGAGACACTCAAAGGAATACAAGATCACCCTCTACAAACTCTATGGATCATCTATGTCTATTAGTATATGACTTCCATCTACTCTAAATCGTATCCATACATTTCTGAATCAATTGTACCTACTCCTACGTCTCCTACATGATAATCAGTCCCAATAAATCCGACTCACCTACCCCCACCCATAATATAGGTGATTTTCATGGACTACCATAAAGATACTTCCTATGGTGTCATCTATATTGTATCCCGATAACTGTTATCATAGGTGAACTCCAATAGTTCTAGGTGCTTCTCCCAAGACACTTCGAAATCTAGAACACAAGATTGCAACATATCCTCAAGCACCTGTATAGTATTCTATGAATTTCCATCTGTCTGTGAGTGGAAATCCATACTAAACAAAACCTGTGTACCAATCCCCTTTTATAATCCCTTCCAAAAGTGAAAAGTAAAGCACAAATCACGATATGAAACAATTGTTTGTGGCACCCGATGTAGACGAAATATTTCTCAAACATACAGTTATCCCAACTACTCCATTAAGAAAGTCTCCTGTATAGGTAAGAAATGTGCTAATTTCATCAGTTGATCCACAATCACCCAAATAACGTCATTTTCCAAGGTGTCCTTGAGATACCTACCACACGGTCTATGGTCACACCATCCCACTTCCACTCCGGAATGGGTAAAGGTTGTAGCAAAACTCTAGGTCATTAATGATTGACATTAACCTACTGACAGGTTTAGAATCATGTCATGAACCCCGCTATTTCCTTTTTCATGCCCAGATACCAAAACTGTCATTGTAGATCAAGGTACATTTTGGTCACACCTGGATTACCACCCACTTAGAGGTATGAAACTCACAGATCAACTCCTCTCGTATGCTCGTAGTCACAAAAAACTAATTCTTGGCATATATGATATCATCCTCATTTATGATCCAATTTGAAGGTGACTCCCCACATTCAAGGCTTTCCCTCAAGGTCAAACATTTTGAATCCTCATACTACTTGTCTCAGATCCATCTCAAAAGTGTAGATTCCACTAAAACTGATACAAGTGTCATCTGCTTCTGAATCTCTTGAACCACAACGTGCATCTGATCCAGTAAAACCATCATCTTACACTCAACACTAAACTCTAGAACCGTCCGAGTCTAAGTTTTCCTACTCAAAGCATCAACAACACTACCCCCCTTTCTAGGTGTATATGCTAACTCAAAATCAAATTACTGCATATACTCAACCCACCTCCACTACCGAAGATTCAAATATTATTATGAAAAGATATACTTCAAGCTCTAATGGTCCGTATACACAGTAAAATTTTCACCCAATAGGTAATTATGCCAATAATTTAAATCATAAACCATTACTACCAACTCAAGGTTGTGTGTAGGGTAGTTCCAATCATGTGGCCTCAACTACCGAGACCCATACGCCACAACTCGATCTCCCTGCATCAACACAACTCCAAGTCCAACCCCAGAAGCACCAAAATACACTGTATACTCCTCCCTTAGATAAATTGAGATCAATATTAGTGTCAATTTCAAGATATTCTTCTATGGAATTCTGATTTTTTATTATATAACTTTACATAGCATTTTACAAACAAAGGATCTTTTAAAGATTAGTGTCCTGAAAAAAGGTATATAAAACATGAAAACTTAAAACATTATTCTATGAAACTTGAAAGGATTATTCAAGGTTCATCCTAAGTACATTTATTTCATATAATAACCTAGGGACATACATCAAAGGAAATTATGAGCATAAGGCCCAATAAGAAAAAACAAGTGAAACCGTTTACATGTGATATTGATAAGATCTTGAAGAATATCAATATAGTATGAAAGAGAGAACATGAGGCATATCATAAATAAAAAAACATGAATCATAACTTGGAAATGTAGCAATAAAATTTAAATTAGACATTCATAATCATATCACCAAGTTTTATCATCGAGGTGTCATAAAAATTACCAAGGTTATTCACCAAGGTATCGTAAAACTTGTCATCTCTAGAGATTAAATTATTTACCCAATGCATTGGAGCAGTATCAGGGCACACCCTTCATATGTATTAATTAATGTGAGCCACATATATCATAATAAAACATCTCATAAATAACCCGTGGATAATAAAATAAACAAGTTTCATTTCAAAATCATGGTCTTTTAGAAAGTACTTAAAAACAAGATCCTTTTGTCATTTTAAACCCACAAAAAAGGAAGGAGGGTTTCAAGTATATTAATACCAGAATTAAAATAGATAATTTTAAAATATATGTGAATACCCATAGATAAGATATAGGTTTTTTTATTCAAAAAAGAAAAGAAAATAAATTCTTGATAAAAATGGATAAATTTTTGAGACGAAAATCCGGTAGCATAACGGTATGAAACACAGTTTTAGAAAACATTAAAAAAATAGGGGAAAAGGGTCTCACATTCATAAAAATATATTAATAAATTAAATTAATAGAATAAAATGTACAAAATAACATTATATAAAAATTTGAAATACATACCACATAAAATAGATCTTGAAAGGAAAATAGAAGTTGAGGTTTCCCTTACCTTGAAGAGTGACTCCTAAAACTCAAAGATCGGGACCTTGGGGGCTTGAGGACACATTAGGAGGACTCATTGAGAGGTAATACTATCAGATATTAAAGTATAGTTAATTTTTAATGTTATCTAATGGATAAATGGGTGGGTATTTATAACAAAATTGAGGGAGTTTTTTTATTAATTTCCGAGGACACCTCAGCAGTGGTATTTGAAAAACCATGGGTTTGCCCATGGTATTGGCAACTTGGGACACCTATTATCATATTTTTATCCTTAAGAGTCTTAAAAAATTATTATATCATTATTACATCATTATTTATGTCATTAAACATACCGAAAACTCAAAATTGTATTTTTACTATTCACCAAAAACAAAACATTTTATAAAATTTTCATAAATTCACTTTAACCAAATATCAACATTTTGAATTCAAAAATGAAATTTATTTTATCATAATAATTCTATAAATATGATAAATTTAACTTTTAACTATAAAAATACTTAATTATTAAAAATAATAGCAGGCAGAAAATGCATAGTAAAATGCATAGTAAATTTTTTGACACTTGAAAATAAATAAAATTATTTTATCATTTTTAATTAAAAAATAATGTTTTTATAACACTATTTCATTATAATAAACATTATTAATAAAACCTTAGTTTAATATAATAATTTATATCTTTATGAAAAGTAAAAGTTTTACCTGAAAACTCAATTTATCAAAATCCATTTCAATTTTTAAGAAAAACTATTCTTAAAACAAAAATGATGAAATAATAATTTTATTAAAACAAAGGGATTATAATTTTATTAAAACAAAGGTATTATAATTTAAGTGACTAATTCATTGACACATAACCCCTTATAACACCCGTATACGACTTAAGGGTAAGGTGTGCAATGGTGATAGACTCTTGGGGCTGCTTGAATAACATCACCTGAGTGATAATCTCCACTAACTTGAACTTTTCCCATAGGCAATTTCGTTCAAGCTTAACATGTTGAAGTTCGGATTGGTCTTGGTCAAGAGTGAAGCCCAAAGATGCTATCTTCCTCCCAAGTTTTGACAAATGAGCTTTGTATGAAATGATTCTACTGGGTGAGGCCATCAACTCTTCTTTCTGCATTAATTAACCATTATAATTTCTATTTATAACACTAGTTATAATGTTAAAAATATTGTTTTCAATGGTCATATTGACCAACAATTATAATTGACCAACATTCATATAACAGTCAAAACCCAAAGGTCACATTTCAATTATACTCACTTCATTATTAAAGGGGTATAGTTTTGTTGAGTACAAAATAATATAATACACATTTTGAGGAAGCAATTATCATTCAAAAAGTTTGGATCGTAATATTCTTCCCCCATTAAGAAAATTTTTCCCTGAAATTTTAACACGTTCTCTCAGTTGAGAAAAGGTGAGGGTACTTCTGCCTCATTGTTTCCTCCAGTTCCCATGTGGATTCTTCATATATGTGGTTCATCTATAACACTTTGACGAGGTGGGTAGTCTTGTTGTGTAGAACCTTGTCTCTACGATCCAATATCTCCACCGACTGCTTCTCATAAGAGAGGTCATGCTCTAGTTGTACCAACTATGGATTCTATACATGTGAAGGTTCAGGTATGTACTTCCTCAAGAGGGATATGTGAAAAAAATCATGAACTTGAGCTAGATTTAGAGTAAGTTCAAGATGATAGTCCACTACTCCTATGCGATCAAGGATTTAATAGGGGCTAATGTAACTAGGGATAAGCTTCTATTTTTTCCCAAACCTCATGAATCTTTTCTAAGGTGAAATTTGAAGGAAGACTTTATCACTAATATCAAACTCTAAGTCCCTTCGATGGTTGTTAGCATAACTCTTCTTCCGACTCTGATAAAACTTTATGTGTTGTTAGATGACATGAAACTTTTATATCATCTCTTACACAAGATCAGGCCCAAGAAGATTTCTCTCACCAACTTCATCCCAACAAGTATGAGTTTTACATTGCTTCCTATATAGAGATTTATAGGGTGCCATTTGAATGATCAAATGGAAGATGTTGTTATATGAGAACTCAACTAATGAGAGATGTTGATCCCATCTACCTTTAAATTCCATTGAGCATGTTTTCAGCATGTCCTCGAGTGTCTAAATAGTCCTTTTAGATTGGCCATCAGTTTGGGGATGATATGTCGTATTGAAATTTAATTCGGTACTCAGAGCATATTGAATACTTCTCTAGAATTTTGATGTGAACCTTGGATCACGATCAGATATGATAGAAAGTGGAACTCCATGCAACCTTACCACTTCCTTCACATATGTCTTGGTGAGTTGGTCAATATAGAGACCTTCCTAAATAGAGATAAAATGGGTAGTCTTGGTGAGATGTTCTACTATAATCCATATCGCATTATTTCCCTTGAAAGTTCTTGGGAGACCAATGAAAAAGTCTGTAGTGATATTGTCCCACTTCCATGCTGGTATGGGTAGTGGTTGTAATACCCCTTTAGGAAGTTGTTGCTCTTCCTTCGCTTATTGACATACCATACACCTTATAGTGTAGTCGAATATCTCCCTTTTCATGTTATCCCACCAATAATGATCATAAAGGTCTCTATACATTTTCATACTTCCAGGATGTATAGAGAAAGTAGATCTATGAGCTTCAGCCATCAGCTCCTTTATTTCTGGAATAAATGGAATACATATCCATGTACAAAAATTTAGTACACCTTCTTAATCAATATTGAACTTAGGAAACTTCCCATCCATCACAGCCTCAAACTTCTTCTGTAATAAAGGATCATCTCTTTGATATTTCTTGATATTATCTAGTAATGACAGTTGATAAATCATTTGGTATAGGGTTGATGATGTCCATTCCCTTAAAATTACCATGATTAGTTTTAATAGGTCTTCGATCAAAGGATCTCCTTGAATCCTCATCATTGATAGAACAATAGGTTCCTTCCTACTTAGTGCATCAATGACTTTGTTTGTTCTTATGGGGTGATAATTAATTGAACCATCATAGTCATTAATAAGTTACAAACGTCTCCTCTATCTCATGTTCAATTGTTTTTTCATGAAAATATACTTAAAACTTTGGTGGTCTATGTATATATCACATTTCTCCCCATAAAGATAGTGCCTCCATATATTCAGAGAAAAAACAATCACAGCTAGCTCTAGATCATGTGTAATATAATTCTACTCCTAAGCCTTTAACTATAGAGATGCACAAGCAATTACCTTTTCATTTTTCATGAGGATGTATCCAAGAACTTTTAGAGATACATTGATAAAAAAAATACTTCTTTGATAGAGGGTAGAGTTAACATAGGTGTAGTAACCAATCTCTTCATCAACTCTTGGAAACTTTCCTCACACTCCTTTGTCTAGATGAACTTACCCCCCTTTCAAGTTAACTTGGTCAGTGGATTAGAAATTTGTGAATTTTTTTTCACAAACCTCCTATAATATCCTGCTAAACCAAGGAAATTAAGAATCTCAGTTATTGTTGTAGACTGGCGCCACTCCTCTAAAACCCTTGTCTTTTTAGGGTCAACTGAGATTCCTTCACTAGTTATAATGTTCCCCAAGAAAGCAACTTTTGTAACCAAAATTCACACTTGTTGAAATTTCCAAATAACCTATACTTCCTCAAAGTTTTTAGTATCACCCTTATACGATCCTCAAGCTCCTCAATAATTTTGTAATATATCAGAATATCATCAATAAAAACTACCAAAAAGTTATTAAGGTAGTTCTTAAAGACTCTATTCATCAAATCCATAAAAATAGTAGGATAATTAGTCAAGATGAAGGGAATAACAACAAACTCATAGTGCCCATATCTTGATTGGAAGGTAGAATATATTTTTTCTTCACCCTCAATTGATTATAACCAGATTGAAGATCAATCTCAGAGAATAATTGAGCCCCATGAAGCTGGTAAAATAAATCATAAATTCTTGGAAGAGGGTACTTATTATTCACTGTGATCCTGTTAAGTTCTCTATAATTAATGCATAACCACATTGATTTATCCTTCTTCTTCAAAAATAGAACATCTTCTCCCCAATGAGACACACTTGTACGGATAAACCCCTTCTCCAAAAGATCTTGGAGTTGCTTCTTTACTTCCTCCAGATCCACATTTGCCATTCTATATGGGGTTTTTGATATCGGATTGAAACCATGCATGAGTTCAATAGAGAACTCTACATCTCTTTATAGGGTAGTTCTAGGTAACTCCTTAAGAAATACATCAATGTATTCCTGAATGATGGGTACATTCTCTATTCATATACTTTCATTCCCTTCTTTATATTCACCAATCAAATCCATAAATATGGCTATGGATGGTGATTCTAGACAAAGATCAGGTTGATATATCTCTCCTTTAAAGATAATCATAGGTTGTCCACTCAAGAATACTGATATTTCCTTGCTTCTGTATTTTATCTTAGCATTATACTTTGAGAGACAATCCATCCCTAGTATAATGTCAAATTCCAATATGGGAATGACTACTAGATTTGTGATGATATTATGCTCACTGAAGTAAATACTAGAGTTTCTATATAGTGTTGATGCTTGGTTAATCCCGCCTAGAAGTCTTGATTGATATCTATACTTCTATAAGTTTAGGTATTGATTCTATATTCTTTGAAAAACTTGGAGGAAATAAAGGAATGCATAGAACCAGAGCCAAACAAAGTAGTTTCTAGATTTGAGAGAACAAAAAGAGTACCCACCACCATATAATTTAGAGCTTCAACTTCAGCCACTGTGATAGAAAAATCAAAACCTTTCTCCCTTGGCCTATGATAAGGCTGATGGTGATTCCCCTCCACTGCCCTCAGATTTGGCCAGTGATTGAAAAAGTTCCCAAGATGTCCACACTTGAAGCATTAGAATTTAGGTAGGTCCTATACCATCTTCCCTTTGTCGTTTGTGTTGATAAGTTGAGGCTTCACCTCACTATGACAGTTCTGAGCAATATGGTTATCTCTACCACACTTGTAACACTTCCTGCTCCTGAGCAGTCAGTTCCCTAAATGCTTCTTCCCGCATTTGTTGCATGTGGAAAGTTTCACTTGCTTTTCTCCTCTTCCTTGTTCAAAGATCCTCCCCAAGTTTGGATCTAGTGATTTATTCTTCTCATTTTATTTGTGAGACCACTACGTCTCACTGAACTCTAGTTCGACCTTCATAGCACTCCGTAAAATTTACTCATAGCTGTCATAGTCTTTGTTGGATAAATTATTATATAGATGAGGTCTTAGTCCACTGAATAATCTATCAAACTTCCCATTAGGATCCATGAAAAAGATAGAGGTATAACATGAAAATCTTGTGAATTTCATCTCATAACTGCCAACAGATTCATTCTCCTTTTGCTTCAGTTCAAGGAATTCCTTCTCCATTTTCGTTCTCATCAAACAAGGAAAATACTTATTAAAGAAGATTCCCCTAAACTCTTCACACTCTAAAGCTTTAATCTACCCTCTTTTCCTCATGTTTTTAATCAGTTCCCACCACTGATGAGCTTCTTCTTTCTAAATGGTACACAAATAGAGTGAATTTCTCTTGTTCTGATCAATGAAGTATAGAAAAGATCTTTTCTAGAGATCTTATTCACTATTACACAACTAATGGGTTGGTATATCCACTGAATTCTGGTGGTCATTGGCACATAAAGGACTCAACAGAAAGTTGTTCCCTTCGTGGTGAAACCGGTCTCTCAGCTTGATTCAAGTTATTATCTATAAATTGAGTTAGTTGATTAATTATTCTCATTAAGGTTTTCATTTTGACTTCCATCGGAGGGCCATCAGCGCATGGTCTATTGTGCTCACCAATTACGCGGTTTCTCCTATTTCCCACCATTTTCTAAAATAAGAAAACCTTAGTGAGAAATGTGTTTAATTTAATAATATTATAGTTCCAAGGGAACTTTTATGTCATATAACATCATACTTAAACATGTTATTCATTAAAAGCAATTAAATTTTCTATAAATCCTTCATAATGATTCATAAAAATATTATTATTAACCAAACATATACCCTGGGAGTATCAAAACAGGAGTAAAACAAGGCCTGTTGTCATGAACCAGTTCCTATTTGAGTCTATCTCAAAGAGGTGTTTTCATATTTTACTCCTAGATACATCTGTGCCATAACCACATCCACTTGTTCGTATCCAGACATAGATTTCTTTGTTCAGAAACAACTTAATTAATATTTAACCAAAATACCAAGATGTTTTCATATATTTAACTTTTATCAAAGATTATTCCTAAAGTTTTCAAATCCTAATTTCCACAAATAACTAAACCATACTTTGGTACCAACTATGACATCTTTCCTTTTTATTACATAACTTTACATAGTATTTTACAAACAGAGGATCTTTTAAAGTTTAATGTCATGGGAAAAAGGTGCATAAAACATGAAAACTTAAAAAATTATTCTATTCCAATTGAAATTATTATTCAAGTTTCACACCAAGTACATTTATTTCATCTCATAACCTGAGGACATATATCAAAGGAAAATGTGAGCAGAAGGCCCAATAAGGAAAAACAAGTGAAACAATTTATATGTGATATTGATAAGATATTGAAGAATATCAATATAGAATGAAAAAGATAACATGAGGCATATAATAAATAAAAAAACATGAATCATAAATTGTAAATGTGGCTACAATATTTAGAATTAACATTCATAATCATATCACCAAGGTTTATCACTGATGTGTCATAAAAATTACCAAGGTTATTTACCAAGGCATCATAAAACTTGTGATCTCCAGAGATTAAATTCTTTACCCAATAAATTTGAGCACTATCAGGGTGCACCCTTCATATGTATTAATTAATGTTATCCACATAGATCATAATAAAACATTTCATAAAAAACCTTTGGAGAATAAAAGAAATGGGTTTCATTTCAAAATCATGGTGTTTTAGAAAGTGCTTAAAAACAAGATCCTTTTGTTATTTTAAACCCATGGAAAAGAAAGATGGGTTTAATTTATGTTAATAATAAAGTTAAAATATATCATTTTTAAATCTATGTGAATAACCCTAGATAAGATAGAGGTTTGGATATTCACATAAGAAAATAAAATAATTTCTTGATAAAAAAGCATAAATTTTGAAATGAAAATCCGGTAGCATAATAGTATGAAACAAGGCTTTAGAAAAAATTAAAAAAATGAGAAAAGGGAATAAAATTAATAAATAAATATTAATACAGTAAATAAATATAATAAAATGGACAAAAGAACATGATATGGAAATTTGAAAGACATACCATATAAAAGAGAACTTGAAAGGAAAAGAGAAGTTGAGATTTCCCTTACCTTGAAGAGTGACTCATAAAACTAGAAGATCAGGGCTTGAGGACACCTTGTGAGGACTCCTTGGGAGGTAATAATATCATAAATTTAAGTATAGTGAATTTGGAATGAAATTCAATGGAGAAATGGGTGAGTATTTATAGCAAAAGTGAGGGAGTTTTTTATTAATTTCCGAGGACATGGTATTTGCAAAACCATGGGATTGCCCATAATATTTGCCCATGATATTTTCCAATTGAGAAAAATATTATCATATTTTAATCCTCAAGAGTCTACCATAATTATTAAATCATTTTTACATCATTAATTATGTCATTAAACATATTGAAAACTCAAAACTGTATTATTACTATTCATCAAAAAACAAAATATTTTATAAAATTCTCATAAATTCACTGTAACCTAATATCAATGTTTTGAATTAAAAAATGACATTTATTTTATCATAATAATTCTATAAATATGATAAATTTAACTTTTAAGAATAAAAATACTTAATTATTAAAAATAATAGCAGACAGAAAATGCATAGTAAAATTTTCAACAGTTGGAAAAAATAAAATTATTTTATCATTTGTAATTAAAAAGAAGTGTTTTTATAACACCATTTCATTATAATAAACATTATTAATTAAATATTATTTCTATATAATCATTTATTTCTTTCTGAAAAATACAAGTTTTACCCAAAAAATCAATTTATCAAATTCTATTTCAAATTTTAAGCAAAACCACTCTTAAAAAAAGATGAAATAAATTTTTTATTAAAACAAAGGGATTAAAATTTAAGTGACTAAGGCCTTAACACATAAAACCTTATAACACTCACATATGACCTAAGGTTAAGGTGTGCTATGGTGATAGACTCTTGGTCCGGCTCATATAACATCGCTCGAGTGGTAATCTCCACTAACTTGAACTTCTCCCATAGGCGATTTTATTCAAGCTTAACACGTTGAAGTTTGGCTTGGGATTGGTCAAGAGAGAATCCCAAAGATGCTATCTCCCTCCTAAGTTCTAATAAATGGGCTTCGTATGGCACAATTCTACTGGATGAGGCTATAGACTTTTCTTT
Source organism: Viscum album (assembly GCA_963277665.1). Lineage (NCBI taxonomy): Eukaryota > Viridiplantae > Streptophyta > Magnoliopsida > Santalales > Viscaceae > Viscum > Viscum album. Next base: position 1,588,896,422 of record OY728161.1, on the reverse strand, counting down.
CCGCATTAATTAACCATTATCATTTCTATTTATAACGCTAATTATAACATTAAAAGTATTGTTCCCAACAGTCATATTGACCAATGGTCATATAATGTTCAAAAACCAAATGTCACATTTCAATTATACTTACTTCATTATTAAAGGGATATAGTTTTGTTGAGTACAAAATAATATTACACAAATTTTGAGGAAGCAATTATCATTCAAAAAGTTTAGGTCGTTACATCTTCAGTGTCTAGAAATCATTCTCACAAGTTTCTAACCAGTCAAAATTAATTACCTTATTAGTAAATCCTGAAAGAGGCACTTACAAATGGGAAAATTCTGGAATGAATCTTTGATAATATCCATCTAACCCCAGAAACCCATGATTATCAAAAACATTCTTGGGATGCTCCCAAGAAACCAATACTTGAACTTTCTTTGGGTATACTAACATGCCTTTATAGCATCCCGTCTTTTTATAACATAACTTTTCATTCCATTACACGGAACTGAGGATCTTTAAGGTTTAGTGTCTTGGAAACAAGGAACATAAAACTTGAAACAAAAAAAAAACATTCTTCTTAAACACTTGAAAGGCTTCTCCTCATGTTCACCCTAGGCTCATTACTGCATCTCAAAACCTGGGGACATACACCAAAAGGAAGGGTGAGCAGAAGGCCCAGCAAGGGAAACAAGTGAAACATTTTACATATGAACTTGAGATACATCAATAAAGTCATGAAAAGAACATTAATGCATGAAAATGAAATCATGAGGCATATCATAATAAAAATAAAACTTTTTCATAACTTGAAGATGTGGATACATCATTTAACATAGACAATCATGAACATATCACCAAGGTCCATCCCCAAGGTGTCATTTTAAAATTACCAAGGTTATTCACCAAGGTATCGTGAAAATTGTAATCTCTAGTGGTTACATCATTACCCAATGCATTGGAGCGCTATCAGGGCGCACCCTTAAATTTTCCTTTATTATCATGTGAGCCACATATATCATCATCAAACATTTCATAAATAACCCATATAGCATAAAGGAAATGGGTTTCATTTCATAATCATAACTTTTTAAAAACTGCTTTAAAGACATGATCTTTATATCACTTTAAAACCCACAGAAAAGGAAGGTGGGTCTTATGTATGTAAATCCTAGAATTTAAAATAGAACATTTTGGTATATATGTGAATACCCCTTTAGAATAAGGAGCTTTGAGTATTCACTTAATAAAATAAAAGGACTTTAGAAAAAGAGATAGACATTTTGAGATAGAAAGTCTGCAGCATAACGGCAATGTTCCGAGGGTTTAGAAGACATTAAAAGAGAGGTAAAATGGGTCAAACATTCATAAATGACCCATAAAATAGTACATGGACAGAATAATAAGGATACATGATCATGGTAATGAGATTTCAAGGACATACCATTTGAAATGAAAAACATGGAAGGAAGAAAAAAAATTAGATTTCTCTTATGAAAGTTCGGCAGCCTAACGGCGTTACTTAAACATCAACAAAAATGATTTGAAAAGATCAAATAGGATCTCTCATCATGTGAACATAAGAGTTCAGTATGATAGATATAGAGATAATTCCCCAACATAACAAAAAGGAACTTGAAATAATTGACATGAAAGTAGAACTTCAAAACGAGAAGGGTGAAGAACCACTTAAAAATTCGGCAGCCTAACGGCGCCACTTAAAACATAAAAATACTGAATTGAAGAGATCAAATGGGGTCTCTCATCATATGAACATAAGAGTCCAGTATGATATATATAGAGATCATACCCCAATATAACAAAAAGGAACTTGAAATGATTGACATGAAAGTAGAACTTCAAAACGAGAAGGGTGAAGAACCACTAAAAAATTCGGCAGCCTAACGGCGCCACTTAAAACATCAAAATACTGAATTGAAGAGATCAAATGGGGTCTATCATCATATGAACATAAGAGTCCAGTATGATATATATAGAGATCATACCCCAATATAACAAAAAGGAACTTGAAATAATTGACATGAAAGTAGAACTTCAAAACGAGAAGGGTGAAGAACCACTTAAAAATTCGGCAGCCTAACGGCGCCACTTAAAATATCAAAATACTGAATTGAAGAGATCAAATGGGGTCTCTCATAATATGAACATAAGAGTCCAGTATGATATATATAGATATCATACCCCAATATAACAAAAAGGAACATGAAAGACTTGAATGAAAATAGAACTTGAAAACGAGGAAGGTGAAAGAATCCCTTAAAAATTCGGCAGCCTAACGGCGCCACTTAAACATTCTTAAAACGAATTGATGAGAGAAAGGGGGGGTCTCTCATCATATGAACATGAAATAGGTAGTAGGATGAATATAAAAGAACATACTCAAACATAAGAACATGGAGTATAAAAGAAAAGACATAAAAGAGATTACTTGAAAAGAAAGAGAGAGGTCGGATCCCTTACCTTAAAATGTGACTCTTAAACCTCAAAGGTTGGGACCTTGAGGGCATGGGGGCACCTTGGGAGGACTCCTTGGGATGTAATGAGACCAGAAATTCGTTGGGAATGAGTGGGGAGTCGAATGGATGAGAGGAGGGCTTGGTATTTATAGGGAAAGTGAGGGGACAAGGCATTAATGGCCAAGGGACACCTCACATGTGCTTTTCTCAAACCCATGTGCTCTCCCTTGTCATTTATCATGGAGTTAGGCCACATGGGGCCCCCAAAACAATAATTCATCACCCTTGGCCGTCCAAACCTCAAAAGATCTCATGACATCATCATGACACCGTTATGATGTCATTAAACATACCGAAACCCTAAAACTGTATTTTTACTATTCACTGAAAATTCAACTTTCTCAGAAAAATCCCAAAATTTCACATTAACCAAATATCAATGCTCTGATTTCAAAAATGAAATCCATTTTATAAAAATAATTTTCTAAATATTTTTAATTTAATTTTTAAATAAAAACACTATTCATCGAAAATTCATTTTTTTCAGAAAAAACCCCAAAAATTACCATAACATAATATCGATGCTCTGAGTTCAAAAATAAAGTCATTTTTATAAAAATAATTTTCTAATTATTTTTAATTAAATTTTTAATTAAAAAACACTATTCACCCGAAAAAACTAATACTTGAATAATAATTAATGAAACCGTTATTTAACTATTTTATTGAATCACATTACTTAATCAAGGTGCCTAGATTATTTTAAAACTTTCTTTAAGTGAGATTACAAATCCATTTGGTCATATTACTAATCCTAATCATAAAACCACTATTCATAATTTACTATTCATCAAAAATCAAGTTGATCTTATTAGACTCTAAATTTAGTACTGAACATAATTGCAGAAGACCATTTTTTGAAAATCATTACACATTTTTAATTATTTAGGGTTTACATAAACATATTTAAAATATCCTTTTTCTAAAATTCATCAAAAATATGCATACTATATTTATCCGGTCATTTCAAAATTCATAAACTTCATCATAAGAAGAAATCCCAATTTTTATTTAAAACAAGGATTACACAAGGTAGTTACGGTCTCGTTACATAACCCCTTATAATACCAGCATAGGACCTAAGAGTAAGGTGTGCTAGGGTGATAGAAGCTTGGGGCGGCTCAGTCAACATTGCCCGAGTAGTAATATCTATCAGTTTGAACTTCTCACGAAGGCGATTTCGTTCCAGCTTCACATGATGAAGTTCGGCTTGGATTTGATCCAGAGCAAAGCCCAGTGGTGCTACCTCCTTCCCAAGCTCTGTTAGATGGGCTTCGATCGGTCCAAGACTACTAGGTGAGGCCATCGAATCTTCTTTCTATAATAATTAACCAAGATTACTTATATTTAGAGACAATAATCAAAACATTTTGTTCACAGCGGTCATGTTGACCGATGGTTATATAATAGTCAAAACCCACTGATCTCATTTTAATTATAATCATGTTTATCAAATAAAACATTTTTATTGAGTATAACAATAACACATAAAATTAGGAAACAAAATTTATTTAAAAAATTTCGGGTCGTTACAATCTTCCCCCCTTAAGAAATTGCGTCCTCGCAATTTTAAAATTGGGTTTTTAAATTTCATTGAAAGTCCCACATCGGAAAAGGAGTAAGTAAAACTATTACTTTAAAATAAAGAAAGGGAAGTACAATGGTCACCCGAGTTAACCCACACTAGGGTTCCATGTAGGAAAACATGGACATGGAGGAAAAAACAAAGGGTCAAGTTCTGAGGGAGAGTGATAGAGAACATGATTAGGAGAAAGTTAACCATGAGAAAATCCCAAAGTTATGATGTGTGTAAACGGTCTTTGATTACCTAGTAGGAAACGTAAACCAAAAACATTTTTGTTTTACGTTTCTTTTCATAATTTTGAGGATTTCATTTACTACATAGAACAAAAACATAAGAAAATATACCTACCTTCAAGTAGAGTTTCATCCTTTAACAAGTCCCTACCAACACTAATATTTTCTCCAAATGATGAGAATTTAAAAACACTTGGTCTCATAAAAGCACAAGAATCATCTTCTATAGAATCACATAATCTACAAAAGATTAACTATCTATTTCTTCTATCTTTAAACATTATCCAAAAAACAGAAAGGTTAAGGTAAAACAACTCTTCAAAAAGAAAGAATCCCATAGGAATGGAAACTACTTTTAAATCATCAAAGTTCCATGGTACTACCCAAGGTTCATCATAGACCATTCCATAAATAACGGTCCTTAAAATTCCTCAAAACAAACCAAACTAAGATTGAAACCCAAATACAAGAAGGATTTGATAACATAGTCTTCCAAAACAACTTCATTGTTCATCTCCAGACAACATCAACCACTCCTAACATCTTATAAAAAAAGTAGCTAACCTAAACATATTTTACCCAAGATAGGTTAGTCATTCCCATAAGTAACCTAAATTACTATAAGTTCACCTTAAATTCATCGATTCTTCAAAATATAAGTCAACCTTACTCCTCAATGAAAATACCGTAGTAATCTATTTACCTCGATCAAATATGGTTCCCAAAATAATGAACGTCTTCCAAAATAATAATCATATTTTAATCCCCTAATCATCCCTGTCATATTAATACGAAAATCGTTGCATTTCCTATCACATTGGTTGTCGGAACATGTTCTTCCATTTCCCACCATTAACTAAGAAGAGAAATCATAATTAGGGGCTTATGTACTTAGCTAATAATCATGAAAAGGAACTGAAAGCATATAAGGATAACTTGTATAAGAAAGGTATACCCTAACTTGTGATCTCCTAGGTTCCCATCTAGGTTATGAATGATCATATATTCTTATGTGAACCTTTATTTTATTTTATCTTTGTTCCTTTAACAATGGTTCATACCAAGCTTATGAATTTACCAAAGCATATCCCCCGGGAGTGTCGTAACCAAGAGTGCAGCAAGGCCCGTTGTCGTGTACCAGTTCCCGTTCGAGTCTAGCTCAAAGCGGTGTTTTCGGGTTTTACCCCTATGTACATCTGTGCCAGAGCCACCTCTACCTGCTCGTATCCAGACAAGGATGTATTTGCTTGGCAACCCCTTACTCAATACTCACCAAAATACCAGGAAGATTTCCTATATTAAACTTTTCTATAGGGTTCCTCCTAGAGTTTTCATATCCTAATTTCCACAAATAACTAAACCATCCTTTGATACCAACTATAGAATCCCGTCTTTTTATAACATAACTTTTCATTCCATTACACGGAACTGAGGATCTTTAAGGTTTAGTGTCTTGGAAACAAGGAACATAAAACTTGAAACAAAAAAAAAACATTCTTCTTAAACACTTGAAAGGATTCTCCTCATGTTCACCCTAGGCTCATTACTGCATCTCAAAACCTGGGGACATACATCAAAAGGAAGGGTGAGCAGAAGGCCCAGCAAGGGAAACAAGTGAAATATTTTACATATGAACTTGAGATACATCAATAAAGTCATGAAAAGAACATTAATGCATGAAAATGAAATCATGATGCATATCATAATAAAAATAAAACTTTTTCATAACTTGAATATGTGGCTACATCATTTAACATAGACAATCATGAACATATCACCAAGGTCCATCCCCAAGGTGTCATTTTAAAATTACCAAGGTTATTCACCAAGGTATCGTGAAAATTGTAATCTCTAGTGGTTACATCATTACCCAATGCATTGGAGCGCTATCAGGGCGCACCCTTAAATTTGCCTTTATTATCATGTGAGCCACATATATCATCATCAAACATTTCATAAATAACCCATATAGCATAAAGGAAATGGGTTTCATTTCATAATCATAACTTTTTAAAAACTGCTTTAAAGACATGATCTTTATATCACTTTAAAACCCACAGAAAAGGAAGGTGGGTCTTATGTATGTAAATCCCAGAATTTAAAATAGAACATTTTGGTATATATGTGAATACCCCTTTAGAAGAAGGAGCTTTGATTATTCACTTAATAAAATAAAAGGACTTTAGAAAAAGAGATAGACATTTTGAGACAGAAAGTCTGCAGCATAACGACAATGTTCCGAGGGTTTAGAAGACATTAAAAGAGAGGTAAAATGGGTCAAACATTCATAAATGACCCATAAAATAGTACATGGACAGAATAAGAAGGATACATGATCATGGTAATGAGATTTCAAGTACATACCATTTGAAATGAAAAACATGGAAGGAAGAAAAAAAATTAGATTTCTCTTATGAAAGTTCGGCAGCCTAACAGCGTTACTTAAACATCAACAAAAATGATTTGAAAAGATCAAATAGGATCTCTCATCATGTGAACATAAGAGTTCAGTATGATAGATATAGAGATAATTCCCCAACATAACAAAAAGGAACTTGAAAGAATTGACATGAAAGTAGAACTTCAAAACGAGAAGGGTGAAGAACCACTTAAAAATTCGGCAGCCTAACGGCGCCACTTAAAACATCAAAATACTGAATTGAAGAGATCAAATGGGGTCTCTCATCATATGAACATAAGAGTCCAGTATGATATATATAGAGATCATACCCCAATATAACAAAAAGGAACTTGAAATGATTGACATGAAAGTAGAACTTCAAAACGAGAAGGGTGAAGAACCACTAAAAAATTCGGCAGCCTAACGGCGCCACTTAAAACATCAAAATACTGAATTGAAGAGATCAAATGGGGTCTATCATCATATGAACATAAGAGTACAGTATGATATATATAGAGATCATACCCCAATATAACAAAAAGGAACATGAAATAATTGACATGAAAGTAGAACTTCAAAACGAGAAGGGTGAAGAACCACTTAAAAATTCGGCAGCCTAACGGCGCCACTTAAAACATCAAAATACTGAATTGAAGAGATCAAATGGGGTCTCTCATAATATGAACATAAGATTCCAGTATGATATATATAGAGATCATACCCCAATATAACAAAAAGGAACATGAAAGAATTGAATGAAAATAGAACTTGAAAACGAGGAAGGTGAAAGAATCCCTTAAAAATTCGGCAGCCTAACGGCGCCACTTAAACATTATTAAAACGAATTGATGAGAGAAAGGGGGGGTCTCTCATCATATGAACATGAAATAGGTAGTAGGATGAATATAAAAGAACATCCTCCAACATAAGAACATGGAGTATAAAAGAAAAGACATAAAAGAGATTACTTGAAAAGAAAGAGAGAGGTCGGATCCCTTACCTTAAAATGTGACTCTTAAACCTCAAAGGTTGGGACCTTGAGGGAATGGGGGCACCTTGGGAGGACTCCTTGGGATGTAATGAGACCAGAAATTCGTTGGGAATGAGTGGGGAGTCGAATGGATGAGAGGAGGGCTTGGTATTTATAGGGAAAGTGAGGGGACAAGGCATTAATGACCAAGGGACACCTCACATGTGCTTTTCTCAAACCCATGTGCTCTCCCTTGTCATTTATCATGGAGTTAGGCCACATGGGGCCCCCAAAACAATAATTCATCACCCTTGGCCGGCCAACCCTCAAAAGATCTCATGACATCATCATGACACCGTTATGATGTCATTAAACATACCGAAACCCTAAAACTGTATTTTTACTATTCACTGAAAATTCAACTTTCTCAGAAAAATCCCAAAATTTCACATTAACCAAATATCAATGCTCTGATTTCAAAAATGAAATCCATTTTATAAAAATAATTTTCTAAATATTTTTAATTTAATTTTTAAATAAAAACACTATTCATCGAAAATTCATTTTTTTCAGAAAAAATCCCAAAAATTACCATAACATAATATCGATGCTCTGAGTTCAAAAATAAAGTCATTTTTATAAAAATAATTTTCTAATTATTTTTAATTAAATTTTTAATTAAAAAACACTATTCACCCGAAAAAACTAATACTTGAATAATAATTAATGAAACCGTTATTTAACTATTTTATTGAATCACATTACTTAATCAAGGTGCCTAGATTATTTTAAAACTTTCTTTAAGTGAGATTACAAATCCATTTGGTCATATTACTAATCCTAATCATAAAATCACTATTCATAATTTACTATTCATCAAAAATCAAGTTGATCTTATTAGACTCTAAATTTAGTACTGAACATAATTGCAGAAGACCATTTTTTGAAAATCATTACACATTTTTAATTATTTAGGGTTTACATAAACATATTTAAAATATCCTTTTTCTAAAATTCATCAAAAATATGCATACTATATTTATCCGGTCATTTCAAAATTCATAAACTTCATCATAAGAAGAAATCCCAATTTTTATTTAAAACAAGGATTACACAAGGTAGTTACGGTCTCGTTACATAACCCCTTATAATACCAGCATAGGACCTAAGAGTAAGGTGTGCTAGGGTGATAGAAGCTTGGGGCGGCTCAGTCAACATTGCCCGAGTAGTAATTTCTATCAGTTTGAACTTCTCACGAAGGCGATTTCGTTCCAGCTTCACATGATGAAGTTCGGCTTGGATTTGATCCAGAGCAAAGCCCAGTGGTGCTACCTCCTTCCCAAGCTCTGTTAGATGGGCTTCGATCGGTCCAAGACTACTAGGTGAGGCCATCAAATCTTCTTTCTATAATAATTAACCAAGATTACTTATATTTAGAGACAATAATCAAAACATTTTGTTCACAGCGGTCATGTTGACCGATGGTTATATAATAGTCAAAACCCACTGATCTCATTTTAATTATAATCATGTTTATCAAATAAAACATTTTTATTGAGTATAACAATAACACATAAAATTAGGAAACAAAATTTATTTAAAAAATTTCGGGTCATTACAGCCTTCCTTTGAGATGATGTGACCCAATAAGTGTACCTGATCAATCCCAAACTAAAACTTAGATAGCTTGGCATATAGCCAATTCTCTCTCAGTGTACTCAAGATGATGTCAAGATGTTGGGCATGATCGTCATGGGTCTTGGAGTACACCAAGATGTCATCCACAAATAGCACCGCAAACTGATCTGGGTACAAATGTAAGATTCTATTTATCAAGGCCATAAACACTACTGGTGTGTTCATCAACCAAAACTGCATTATGATGAACTCATAAAGGCCACACCTACTTTTAAAAACAGTCCTCAATATTTCATAAGTTTGAACTCTCAACTGATAATACCCCAATCTCAATTCAATATTGTAAAGGATACAAGATCCTCTCAACTGGTCAAAAAGACCATCATTTCACATAAGATGATATCAATTCTTCACAGTCATTGGTTAAACTTATGATAATTGATACACAAGCGCAAATTCTTGTTAGCCTTCTTAGAAAACAACACAGGTGATCTCCAAGTTGAAATATTCGGTCAGATAAATACCTTATCCTATAACTCCTCTAGCCAAGTCTTGATCTATTGAAGCTCTGTCAGTTCCATTCTATATGTTGGAGTAGAAACCAGCTTAGCCCCAACGTTATATCAATAGTGAATTCCACATCTCTCTCAGGAGGCAGTCTGGAGAAGTCTTCAGGAAACACATCCTGAAACAAGTCCATTACATGTGGAAATATCTCCTTCTTTACACTTCCTTCATCCAGTAATAAACTAGAAACTTGGGTTGTGAGCTCTACCAATTGCTGAGTAATTGGACCTACTCAACCTACCTGGATATCGCACCCTCCATGGTAAATATAACTATGACCCTTAGGAGATGTAAAAGTCACTCTCATATGGTAAAAATTAATATGGGCTCGGTATGATAATAACCAGTCAATACCCAGAATTAGGTCAAATCCTGACAAGTATAGGATGTATAGATCCCACAAAAAACAATACTCACCAAATTTGAGAGAACATCCCTTGCACAAGCATATGTACCTAGATCGAACTCCCAATGATGTGTCTATCATTAACACCCCACTCATTAACTCCACCACTAGGCTCAAACCATTAACAAGTTGTGCAGAAATAAAGGAATGAGAGGAAACGGTATCAAAAAAGGCACTATCTAATGTAGAAGTTACAAGAATAGTACCTCTCACTGTTTATCATCTAGCCTCTCTCTCAAAAAGTGTAGTCTATACTGCATGCAACTATCCTACCCCTATTCTTTATGATATAGTTTGACTTCCCTGACCTACACCAGTATGCTAATATGGGTGATATTTCCCCGAAGCTCCATGTCCACTGCCACTACCTCCTTGGCTTGTAGAACTCCAGCCGCTAGACTGATATGGTGTAGATGATCCCCTCCCTACACCCTAGTTCTATCTAGATCCTATATCACTACTCATTAGTCACTAGGTCCTGCAGAACTTCTGTAGATGTACCATCTTTCCGCAAGACCGAAACTCTACTAGTGGTCAAGGGCACTATCTATGGAAGTGTCTCGACCTACCACACTGGTGACAAATTACTTGAGTAAGATCCTGAGAAACTGACCCCTATGTCTATGCACCCCACTTCCCACTTCCCTGAATGACACTGTCATAACAATGTTTCCTTATCTCAGGAATTTCACCTCCTGATCAACCAACTATAACTATCTATCCTGGACTAAAATTCTCATTCAGGTTCCCCTCAACTACGAGATCCTGATCCACCACCTTAGAAAACTTCTTTAACTGAAAAAGGTTAACTCGGTACTTAATATTATATTTAACCCCATCATGAAAACATATCATCATAGCTATCTCATCCCCTACCAACGCTGGATAAAAGCATTACAAATCTGTAAAGTGTCCAACACATTCCATCACATACATACTCTACCAAGTCAACCTCATGAACTCAATGGATCTTTTCTACCTCAACGTCTCTAGATAGAAGTGCTCCATAAACCTTTCTAAAAAGTCCTTCCATAAGATACCATTATCCTATCAAGTCCACACCTGAATGTCCCACCAGTGCTTTTCTGATCCTCATGGCATATAAGAATCCAGCTTGTCTCTCCTTTCATCTAGAGTTCATAAATGGTCAAGTATCATATCTATGGACTCAACCCAGAATTCATCTCCCCCAGGTCCACCCTCTCTAGTAAAATTTAGAGGGTGTTGAAACTAAAACTACCTCTTCAGATCAGATATACTCTTCACAACCCACCCTAGGTCTCTTTCTATAAGCTATATGAAGCGATTGAAGTTCTCTTGGAACTTATCCTCGAATTCCTCACCCGGAATGATTGATGCCTCAGGTTCCACCATTGGAGGATCATCCCTAGCCATGTACTTTGGTCTTCCTCTCAACAATCATCGTCGTGGAGGCATACTCCCTACAATTACAATCACACACCTAAGGACATAGTTCACAAAATCAACACGTTTACATAATATGAAAACACAACAACACACAATAATTCTCTTCCCCAACCCTTTCCATGTAGTCAAAACCAAGGCTTTATCACCACCCCTAACCATCCTACACCTAGGTCTTGGTTAACAAAGGGTAACTCATTTTCATTATTCATGTTTCTCATTCAGACACACAATTATTCTCACATTGAATCATTTTACCACTTCCTCAATTTCATGTTAGGTACCATTTTCCATTTCAATTTCATAAGAAAAGAAAAAACAATTCAAGTTAAATAACTCATCCATAACCTGTTTTACTGTGCATTCCTAAAATGATGCATGTTATAATAACCCTGAGTTCCTAGAATGATGCGTGAAAACTCAACTATCATACCATACCAGGCTACGATTTAAATCTTAGAAAATCTCAACATCAGTAATCACAACACACAACAAGTGCATCACCCAAGGTGAAATATCATTAAAATATAATAGAAAATACTAAAAAAAACATTCCCACCATGGGTACTTGGGTTCTCCCCCATACATGGGTTAACTACTCCCATGCACAAGATCATAACCAAGGTCCAACTCTTCCTATAATCTTGTCTAACTTTCCCAAATAGTAAGGCAAAAAAAGGAAGAAAACTACCATTGATACCACTTCATAACATCCTAACCTGGGTGCCACACACTGGTGCCCCGAGCCGGTCTGCTACATGACCTCAAGTGCGCCTCCCCATATGCCAAAGGCTACTAACTAACAATGAGGGTTTAATATCAGTCATAGGGAGACTATACCCTCTCTTTCAAAGTAAAACACCAGCGGAAAATAAATAAAAAATAACTAAAAATATATAACCATAACCATAAAGATACCACTATCACATGATGACCAAAACTATAGATACAATATCAAACTGAAAAATATATATGTTATTGTCATGAACCAGGCCAGGTCGCCATCAACTCGATGCCCAACCCGACCCATGACAAGGCCCGAAGGGTGTTCCCAATCCCCACGGGCTGGCACAAGTGCTCGGGTATCAAACATTACATGGGAACGATTTACCCGAAATAAATGACAGAAAAACAACTAATCAGATAAATAAACTGAAACTAGAAATAGACAACCAAACATGCCTTTAAACTATGAACAAGTTTAAAGTCTACAATTCAAACCAATAACTAAAAAGAAAAGACGACAGCAGAAACTAAAACTCATACTCAAACCTCCCAGCAAAAGAGAGGCCACATCAGCACCACTCTGCATGAAAATACCAACTGCAACCTGAGCCACCATCGCTGAGCATGAAGTCACAACCTGGAATGCAGAAGAAACATAATCTACATACACCCAAGGATTTATGTAGGGTGTGAGCTAAAATCCCAATAGGATGAAACTGATAAAAGGTTCCACACATAATTATTAAAAGACAAATACATTTGCAATTTAACAGAATAAAAATAAATAAGTGCTTAAAGAATTTTAATGAAAACGATTTTTAAGGGGAAACTTCTCTAAAAGGAAAACCACTTAAATTAACTTACACACACGCACGTACACCCACACACGCACACACACACACAGAAACACGCACACACGTACACACGCACACACACTTTTCTTGGTAACCCCAACGTCACACCGTGTGCCGACAGTGAGCAAAAAGAAAAGGAAGAGCACAATACATGGGAGAGACCCTCAAGATACTAGCGAGAAGTGGGACCCTAGAACCTCACATCTTGGTGAACCATATCATACATTCCCGTGCATGATCCACTGGAAGGGAAACACCTCCTACCACAGTGGTCTCCAGTCATCATCCAATGTTTAGTTAGTGTTGTAAGCGTCAATCCCGCTAAGTGAAACTGGGCCGAGGCCACTCCCGTATCACTAGCACGCTAGTCTAGTCTGCCCACCTAGTACCCAGGCTTCCCATTTGTGCTCAAGTAATTTAAAGTTCATGCCACATGTGATAATCATACACTCAAACACAATAAGATACTACACATGCCAAAACAACCATTTGCACACACAAAAACCATTTGAAATAATACACTCGCTAAAAATGTTTTCAAAACACGCTTCACACTATTGACATAATCTAATAACCCACTTAAAAAGTTTATAAAACAACAACAAAGGAGTGTCACATGGTTTTACACACACAAAAGTAACCACTCATAAATCCAAAACACATTCCAACACCGCACACACTCAAATACAATAAAAAGTGTGACCTGCACCACCAAAAGGTTTGATGGAAAACCCTTACACCATATGAAAAACACCATTATATAAACCACAAAGTTTAACATGCCAAAAATAAAAGATTATAAAACAATTTAGAATAAATCGCTTAACGTTAACCACTAAGCTAATGCAAAAACTTCTTTTACAACCAAATGCACCCGACGCCATGTAAAAAAAAATAGTTTTCACCACTTATACGACTTAATAAGATATCCACACAATTCAAAAGTCACTAATAGAGTTCTCAGCAGAAAACACCCAATAATATTAACAATATACTAAACAATTTCAATGCAAATCAAACTTCAAATAAAACTCAATTCGCACATCAAAAATTAATTAAAAATATGCAAAAAAAAATAAACATTGCAAATTAATTCATCGGATAACAATTAGAAGGGGAACCACCTACCTCGGGTGAAAAAACTCCAGAAAATTGTTGTGAAATTCTCAAATTCTAGCGTGAAACTCCAATCACATGTTGTTTGCATCATGAGGAACCCAGCGCGGACCTTAAATCAAGAACTCAAACCATAAACTTAAAATTTGAACCCCCAAAAAAGAACAAACTTTATAATGGAAATCGAACCCTCTGGAAAATGAAACAATCAAAACAAAACTAAATGAAATAAAGGAAGGGACTTATCTAAAGGGGTGCGGTGGGCGCAGAAGGAGAGCAAGGTGTTAGAGCTTCACCAAAAAGGGGGTTTTGCCCGAAGGGGAGCTGCGGGTAGGGCTTCGGCCATGAGGAGGAGGCATTGGCCAATATCCACCAGAAGATTAAAAAAAATTCAGCAGACATGGGGAGTGGCCGGAGCGGTGCTGGTCGACCGGGGGGTGCATTCGGGCTTGGTACGCACAGCAGCAAGGAGGAGAGGAGGGTGATCCGGGCTGGGAGAATGGTGGTCGACCAGCAAAAATGATGGAAGAGGCAGCACGTAGGGGGGATCGAGTGGGGTGGCAATGATGGGGCGCAATGAAGGGGGAAAGTCTGGCGACTTTGGATGGGGAGGAGAGTGTGATGGGGATGGGAGAGGGAGTAGGGGACAACGCGGTGGATCTGAGAGGCGGGCGAGAAGGCGTAGCGCGCAGGAGGGGAGGTGAACAGTGTGACAGAATTCCAGCCGAGAAAAGGGGGGGTGGCGGCGGCTGCACCAGGGAAAACAGCGGCGTGAAGAGAGGGGAAAGGGGCAGTCCAGGTCACCGCGCACAAAAAAAAGGAAGGAAAACCCTACCAAAAAACAGAATAAATAAATAAATAAAATAAAAATAAACAAAAGGGTAGGACAATTAATAATAATAATAATAATAATAATAATCATAATAAAACTAAAACAAGGATAATATCAATAAATAAAATAACTTAATTATTATCACAATATTAATAACAACACTACTCTCAAACTATATTATTATTATTATCATTAAAACAATTTCTTAAAGTTTATTAAACTTCTTATTTCCATTTTATTTAAATTTCATTATTCATTATTATTTCATTATCCGATTATGTTTTTAACTCATTTTGAAAGTCGAGCGGACCGCGCGGTCTCAGAACCATGCCCTGCCCGTGCGTCCGACGACGCTAAACTTGAAACAGTCATAATAATAATAATAATAATAATGATAATGATAATGATAATAATAACAATAATAACAAACATAATAAAAATAAATTGTAAACTATACAATAATCATCTTAATAAAATGCTAATAATAAAAATAATACTCACTTAAATTATTATCAAAATAATAATAATAATAATAACAATAATAATATTTTCAAGTGACGTTAATAATAATATTATTATTTAAACCATTCTTAATTCACCTTATTTCGTTAATTGAACATCGGCAAGGCATGAAGTGACCAGACGGGGTCGCGCGACGACCCAAGCGAGGCTGCACGGCTTCGACTGTAGTGTGCTGGATGCAATCAAGGTCAAAACACATGTTTTTAAATAAGAACATATAAATTTTATTTCAGGCCTCGACCCGAACTACCCAATTCCCAGAAAATTAATTAAAATAAACAAATTAGAAACGACGGGTGTGACAATTCTCCCCACCATAAAGCTTTCCATCCCCGGAAAGCCACAACTAAGGATGAGACCCAAATTAGGAAATGACACCCCCTTAAGGCTCAAGAGGATCCCTATGAAAACAAGAGGAAAGAGGAAAGCACATCGTGCTCATAAAAAGGTGACTCAAAGGCAACTTCGAGAAACTCGCATAAAGACTTTCTGATATGTGTCTCCCACCCTGAAGAGCTAGAACGACTCCAATTGACTGATCAAGGAAGGGAAATCTCGCACCCACAGAAACCAACTTCACAAGCTGAAACACCTCAAGCACTATTGAATGAAAACCACGTCGTTTTTCTGGAACGATAAACGAGAGCAACCATGACCCAGAAGCACCCTTATCACCTATCGCCAACTCATCTTTAGAAGTAGAGCCAAAAGGTCAATGTGGGGAAGCCCGAGAGGCTCCCCACCATTAATAACCTACTAACGTCTAAGACGAGACTGCAAAACCGACACGGGGGGGTTCGAGCGGACTTCCCACCATCAAAGAAAAGCCCAGCACTGATTATTTCCAGAGACTTTTGTGCGAGACCCAATGTGGGTCCCCCACAATTAGAACTAATGGAAGGTATAGAAATTTGAAAAAAATTCGATGGTGACCAAACACCCCACCACAAGGGGCGGGGAGGGAGGGGCCCGACCACCCAGGCGTCAAAACCACAACCTAAGACCCGACCAACACATCCACATCCCGGGATGAGCATTATACAATTTTGGGACTGATTTTACCCAACAGAATCTCAAGGACCACTAAAAGTGATTACATCCGATGGGACGCTACCCCCAAGACTTCAAGGCATCAAGGCGGACATGCCTCCGCATAGTCACTAAAACCTTACGCAACCAGACGGTTCGTTCGAAACAGAACAACCATAGAAAACAATTTAAGATGCTTTCACTTTCAACACCGATGACAGAAATAAAGTCGGGGTCCCATACACTCCCGGGATTCCTGACCACACGCCAGATTCACTCCGAGGCCTATGGCCGGAGCCCTGATGTTTGAAGCATCTCCTGCCTCACAATTAGGTATTGAAGACTCTTGAACGGAGCTTCTCCTTTTGGTGTCACACGCAATCATACTGCAACCGAGGCAACACCATCAGACACAACACACCATGACATCCAAATGATCATACACGAAACATTCACCAACACCAGAGCTAAAATGGTGCATGCGCATCACCCTTTTTCACACTGAATGGGAACACGACACCACAAATCGTCACCTGAACATGACCATTGCTTTTGAGAGGAACATTATACGGAGAGGGACTTCAAACTGAGTCTTAAACAACATGTGATTCCTGTAATAGACCGTAGCATCCCCATGTGACTGGGTCTTCCACACTACTTGCCTAACGTAGACCCTTTCTTAAATGAAACCAACGAAGGACCAAAGGTCATTTAGAATAGTGGTCAGCACCGACCACTCCAGCCTGCTTCCACCTTTCCCCACTGGAATCTTCTTCACCATTTCCAAACAGAACTTTCAAATTAAGGAGGTCAAACTTTACCCTTGACTATCAAAGAGAACTCACACTGCAAGACATCACCAAACATGACCCTTTTAGCCGATGAAAATACTACAAAGCCCTTCAAGAGACTGATCAACACTAAAAATTTTGAACTTCCTTCACCCTTCCCCGCTGGAATCCCTTTTACCATTTCCATGGGGAACCTTCAAACACGACAGTGTCGAACTTCATACCCGACGAGTCAGCCACTCAAAAGACCAAAACTCCCTTCAACTTCCCCCGTATCTGTCATCCCGCTGCGAGAGGATCCACTTAGTTGAAAAAAAGGAGAGGTGAGTTCAATTCTATAATCCAAGAAGAGATTCCTCTAATCAACTGGAGGGTCGGCCAACGGAGAGTTGCCTGTGGCCACACTTCAATCACATGTCAACAATCTATGGGGGGGGGCATACACTAGTTAATAAAGAAAACCATGGACCCAGTCAAACTGGTCTAATGGCCAAGACATACCACAAGTGAACACTACACATGCAGTGGGTACCACTGCAAGGAATTCTCAAAGCACTTCTCAAAAGGGACCATTAACCACGCACTTTCGCACCAACTGACCAAATTACAAATAAGAAATCAAACTTGGGACACAAATCAGTTAAAAAGGATCCTCGGCTCGAAACGACTAACAAACAACATTTCCAAAACACAAGGACACACCACGCAACCACCGGTTACTAAAACACCAAATTTTTCATTTAACAAAACTTTTTGAAAATAAGCAAAGATGGTGGGTTGCACAAACACCAATGGTGTCCCATGGGCCAATCACATGCATGTTCCCGTGCCACACCGGCACCCACATCATATCCATCTAGGCACTCATCCGCTCATGCCATTAACCCTTTCTCTTTTCATATACCCTCATGCATGTGGTTTCCCATGAGAACACCAAGGATCAAAACCAAACCTTTCCATTTTTCAAAACCAAACATCCAACCCACACTTTTCAAACCTCATACCTCATTTTCTTTTTAAGGTGCTTTATTTCAAAACATTTTCCAAGACCAAATCATTTTTACTTAAAAACCAAATGTCCACTATTCCAAAACAAAGAAATGAGGAACAGTGCAAGAGAAAACTAGTGCCAATGGGTGACTGGAATGTATGGTTGGCGGCCATATGCCAGTCACGCCACCACCACGGAGGGTATTCTAGGACAACATCCCCAGCTCCACATGGCTTGACAAACCCTGCGAGCTCACTAGGACCACTGACCTTACCCCTTTTCATTTCCCTTAGACAAGATTAACCGCAAGGACCAAAAACTCAGACAAACCTCAACATACTTTGGTAACTTGAGTCCCGCCATGAGGTGTGCTGGCCATGCACCTTACTCATAGCCAGGACGTAGAGTCCCAACAACCTTAACTCAAGTATACCGTGACTCTATCCCGAAAGAACACGACCCAAGAGAGAAAACCTTCCTCTGATACCATTTTGTCACGAACCAGGCCGGGTCACCATCAACTCGACGCCCGACCCGGCCCGCAGCAAGGCCCGAAGGGCGTTCCCGATCCCCACGGGCTGGCACAAGTGCCCGAGTATCAAACATTACATGGGAAAGATTTACCCGAAATAAATGACAGAAAAACAACTAACCGGATAAATAAACTAAAACTAGAAATAGACAACCAAACGTGCCTTTAAACTATTAATAGGTTTAAATTCTACAATTCGAACTAATAACTAAAAATAAAAGACGACAGCGGAAACTAAAACTCATACTCAAACCTCCCGAAAAAAGAGAGGCCACATCAGTACCACTCTGCATGAAAAGACCAACTGCAACCCAAACCACCATCGCTGAGCACGAAGTCACAACCTGGAATGCAGAAGAAACGGAATCTACATACACCCAAGGGTGTATGTAGGGTGTGAGCTAAAAGCCCAATAGGATTCCACCGAGAAAAGGTTAGACGCATAATTATTAAAATATAAATACATTTTCTATTTAACAGAATAAAAATAAATAAGTTCTTAAAGAATTTTAATGAAAACGGTTTTTAAGGGGAAACTTCTCTAAAAGGAAAACCACTTAAATTAACTTACACAGACGCACACACACCCCACAACCACACACACACACACAGACGCATGCACACACATATAGACACACACACAAACACACTTTTCTTGGTAACCCCAACATCACACCGTGTGCCGACGGTGAGAAAAAAGCAAAGGAAGAGCACAATACATGGGAGAGACCCTCAATATACTAGAGAGAAGTGGGAACCTAGAACCTCACATCTAGGTGAACCATATCATACATTCCCATGCATGAGCCACTAGAAGGGAAACACCTCCTACCATAGTGGTATCCAGTCATCACCCAATGTTTAGTTAGTGTTGTAAGCGTCAATCATGCTAAGTGAAACTGGGTCGAGGCCACTCCCGTATCACTAGAACGCTAGTCTAGTCCACCCACCTAGTACCCAGGATTCCCGTTTGTGCTCAAGTAATTCAAAGTTCATGCCACACGTCATAATCATACACTCAAACCCAATAAGATACTACACACGCCAAAACAACCATTTGCACACACAAAAACCATTTGAAATAATACACTCGCTAAAAACATTTTAAAAACATGATTCAAACTATTGACATAATCTAATAACCCACTTAAAAAGTTTATAAAACAACAGCAAAGGAGTGTCACATGGTTTTACACACACAAAAGTAACCACTTATAAATCCAAAACACATTCCAACATCGCACACACTCAAATACAATAAAAAGTGTGACCTACACCACCAAAAGGTTTGATGGAAAACCCTTACACCATATGAAAAACAACATTGTATAAACCACATAGTTTAACATGCCAAAAATAAAAGCTTATAAAACAATTTAGAAGAAATCGCTTAACGTTAACCACTAAGCTCACACAAAAACTTCTTTTACGACCAAACGCACCCGATTCCATGTAAAAAATAAATAGTTCACACCACTTACACGACTTAATAAGATAACCGCACAATTCAAAAGTCACTAATAGAGTTCTCAGTAGAAAACACCCAATAATATGAAAAATATACTTAACAATTTCAATGCAAATAAAACTTCAAATAAAACTCAATTCGCACATCAAAAATTAATTAAAAATATGCAAAACAAAATAAACATTTCAAATTAATTCATCGGATAACAATTAGACGGGGAACCACCTACCTCGGGTGAAAAAACTCCAGAAAATTGTTGTGAAATTCTCAAATTCTAGTGTGAAACTCCAATCGCATGTTGTTTACATCATGAGGAACCCAACATGGACCTTAAATCAAGAACTCAAACCATAAACTTAAAATTTGAACCCCAAAACAAGAACAAACTTTATAATGGAAATCGAACTCTCTGGAAAATGAAACAATCAAAACAAAACTAAATGAAATAAAGAAAGGGACTTATTTGAAGGGGTGCGGTGGGAGCAGAAGGAGAGAAAGGTGTCAGAGCTTCACCAAAAAGGGGGTTCTGCCCAAAGGGGAGCCGCAGGTAGGGCTTCGGCCATGCGGAGGAGGCATCGGCCAAGATCCACCAGAAGATTAAAAAAAAAGTCAGCGGACATGGGGAGCACTACGCAGGAGGTTGCGCCAATAAGGGAGTTAAGGGAGGCACAACAGATGTCTACGGGAAGAAGGCCGAAGGATTTCCAAGGAAGGGGTGCGCGGTGGGAGGCAGGGTGGTTTGAGTGGGAAAGGGGGGGGGACGCAATGTGAGGGAGTGGCCAGAGCAGTGCTGGTCGGCTGGGGGGTGCATTCGGGCTTGGTGCGCGCAGCAGCAAGGAGGAGAGGAGGGTGATCTGGGCTGAGAGAATGGTGGTCAGCCAGTAAAAACGATGGAAGAGGCAGTGCGTAGGGGGGATCGAGCGGGGTGGCAATGCTGGGGCGTGATGAAGGGGGAAAGTCCGTCGACTTTGGATGGGGAGGAGAGTGCAACGGGGATGGGAGAGGGAGCAGGGGGCGACGCGGTGGATCCAGGAGGCGGGCGAGTAGGCGTAGCGCGTAGAAGGGGAGGTGAGCAGTGTGACAGAATTCCAGCCGAGAAAAGGGTGGGTGGCGGCAGCTGCACCAGGGAAAACAACGGCGTGAAGAGAGGGGAAAGGGGCAGTCCAGGTCACCACGCACAAAAAAAGGAAGGAAAACCCTACAAAAAAAGAGAATAAATAAATAAATAAAATAAAACTAAACAAAAGGGTAGGACAATTAATAATATTATTAATAACAATAATAATAATCATAATAAAACTAAAACAAGGATAATATCAATAAATAAAATAACTTAATTATTATCACAATATTAATAACAACACTACTCTCAAACTATATTATTATTATTATCATTAAAACAATTTCTTAAAGTTTATTAAACTTATTATTTCCATTTTATTTAAATTTCATTATTCATTATTATTTCATTATCCGATTATGTTTTTAACTCATTTTGAAAGTCGGGCGGACCGCGCAGTCTCAAAACCATGCCCTGCCCGTGCGTCCGACGACTCTAAACCTGAAACATTCATAATAATAATAATAATAATAATAATAATAATGATAATAATAAAAATAATAACAAACATAATAAAAATAAATTGTAAATTATACAATAATCATCTTAATAAAATGCTAATAATAAAAATAATACGCACTTAAATTATTATCAAAATAATAATAATATTTTCAAGTGACATTAATAATAATATTATTATTTAAACCATTCTTAATTCACCTTATTTATTTAATTGAACATCGACAGGGCATGCAGTGACCAGATGGGGTCTCGTGACGACCCAAGCGAGGCCGCACGGCTTCGACCACAGCGTGCTGGATGCAGTTAAGGTCAAAACACATGTTTTTAAATAAGAACATAGAAATTTTATGTTGGGCCTCGACCCGAACTACCCGATGCCCAGAAAATTAATTAAAATAAACAAATTAGAAACGACGGGTGTGACAGTTATGCTAATGTTCGTTCCAATTGTAAAAATGTAAAATAAAAAATAAAGACACAGACGACTCCCACACGGGTCCCGAACCATGTCCAGTTCCCTCATCCATGCTTCATCCTAACTCAGCCACCTAACATAGGGAATTTCCCCTTATCTCGTCCAACAACCATGAAATCTATTTGGGTACCGATAAGACAACCCGAGTAGGGTGTGATTACAACTTAGTAGGCCACCACCAACAATATCTAAAATAATATCCAGTCAAATAATAGTGTATTTAGTTGTATAAAGAAATAATTACAATGAATAATTAAATAGTTATCACACTATCAATTTATTCTTTATCTAACCAAACAAATTCCTAGGTTCCTGTAAACACCCTCAACTCAATGCCCACTCTGACTCATACCAGAGCCCAAAGTATATCTGAAGAACATGATATCTCAGAATTCAATTATTATCATTATTTAATTCATACTTTAATGTCGTTGTTACCATTCACACTTCACACAATAGAATGACCATGTTCCCATTATTTAATTCATACTTGAATTCTCGTGTTACCATTCATACTCACAAATTAGAATGACCATGTTCCTATTCTTTATTTCACAACTAAATGACCATGTTACCATTCATAACTTCACAATCAAAGGACCGTGTTATTAGTCATCAACACATAATTAATTCAAAAATTAATTATCAATGTCAATTCCCATTACTAATTCATCAATTAGTTAAACACCACTATTCTATTAGTTAATTCAACAATTAACTAATCACATCAATAATATTAATTAATTCAAAAATTAATTAATCACATTAATAATATTAATTAATTAAAAAATATATTAATCACATCCATTACATTAATTAATTCAACAATTAATCAATCACTTTAATTCTATTAGTCAACTCAACAATTAACTAACCACACCAATTTCATTACTAATTTAACAATTAGTTTATCACATAATTCCCCTTAATTAATTCTCTAATTAATTAAGTACATCAATACCATTAATTAATTAATCAATTAATCAATCAATATACACAACTCAAAATCCCATAATTAATTCCAAAATTAATTATCTCAATCACAATCTCAATATCTCATAATTACTTCTATAATTAATTGTCTCAAATAACAAACTCAATATCTCATAATTAATTCATCAATTAATTTTATAAATAAACAATCTCAATATCCCATAATTAATTCTATAATTAATTATCTCATATGACCTATCTCAAAATCTCATAATTAATTGAATAATTAATTACCTAAATCTATGATATCAAAATCCTCAATTTTTTACATATTCTCAATTAATCAATTCACCAAATTAATTAATCCAATCAAGAACTCAATTTATAAATATATAATAGAAATTATATAATTATATACACATAATTTAAATAAAGACAATGATATTTGAATTATAGACCACCTACCTCAAGTTTGGTGAAGAATACTTGCCAACAGAAATCCCTAACAATTGAGTAGCATGGCGACGTATAATGAGATCCAATCCTATAACCCTAAAACAAGATCAAATAAATCAAGATACTTAAAATATAGATATAGATCTATAATAATAGATCTAGATCTAATAAAAATAGGAAGAATAACCCCTTTCTTGAATGGGATTATAACAGAAAAGGAATGGGAAACCAATGGGATAGGATTGAATTACTAAGAGGGGATCAGATCTTTGATCCGAGATTCAAATTTGTGAAGAAAATAGGTTGGGAAGGCTTGGAATCTATTATAGAGGCTCTGAAATCATGAAACAGAGGTTCTGATCTAATAGGGGTTGAATAAGTATTAAAATGGGGGTTCAGGTCATTTAAAATATAATTTTTGGGTGAATTAAATTCCCGTGCACGGTTTGTTGGGAAGAGGCACACAGTTTCCCCTAACCATGCACCTAATTTTGAAACTCTATTATAGGGGTGAATTGTTTCTCCTAAAAGGGAACACATTTTGATAAACCATGTGCCAACTGTGCAAAACCCACTGTCCAGGGTTGCACGTTTTTCTGGGATAGGGTGCACGGTTTTCCCTAACCGTGCACCGTCCTCTTTATTCCATTTTTCTAAAATTTTCACCCCAAAACACCTCAAGGTAAATACAAAATGAAAAGTACTCAATAGAAATTAAAATAGTACCTATAAAAGAGCCCAAGAAAACTCTAGAAAAGGTTGGGATCTTATAATCTCCCCACCTTATAACAACTCAACCTCGAGCCGCACTTCCAAGAATTTCTAAGATTCCAACCAAAAAAGATTGGAACATTGAGCCCTCATATCTGCTTCTCTCTTACAAGTTTCATCTTGAACATGACCATGTTTCCATAATACATAAACTATCAGTATGGACTTTCCCCACAACAATTTCTCACTGCGATCCAAGACACATATCAGATGCTCCTCAAAGAACATATCTATTTCAATCTCAACATCATCCACATTGATAACATGAGAAGGGTCAGGGTGATACCACCATAGTTGTGACACATGGAAAACATCATGCATAACTCTGTATTTATATGGAAGATCTAATCGGTACACCACTAGCCCAATTCTCTCCACCACCTCAAACGGTCCAAAAAACCTAGGATCCAACTTTACATACCTCCATATCATGTAATGACCCAATATAGGAGACACCTGAAGGAATATAAGACCACCCATACAATATCAAGGGGTTGTCGATATCTATTGGAATATGAATTCTTTCTACTCTGAGCTGTAGCTATATGTTTCTGAATCAACTGTACCTGCTCTGATGTCTCCTGTATGAGACTTGGCCCCAATAACTCTGACTCACCTACCTCCATCTAGCATAGAAGTGATCTATATAGACTATCATAAATATCCTTGTATGGTTCCATCTATATTATAGCATGATAAATATTTTTATATACAAACTCCATTAGTTCCAGATGCTACTCCCAAGACCCTCTGAAGTTTAGAACACAAGATTGCATCATATCCTCAAGCACATGTATAGTACGCTCTAACTGTCCATCTATTTACGGGTGGAAATCCGTACTCAACAAAACCTGTATACCAAGAACCTTATCTAAGCCCTTATAGAAGAATTAAGTAAATCATAAATCGTGATATGAAATAATAGTCTGCAACACCCCCATGCAGATGGACTATTTATCAAACATACAGTTCTCCCAACTATACCACTAAGAAAGTCTCCCATATAGTCAAGGAATATGATACTTTAATCAGTCAATACACAATCACCCAAATAACATCATTCTTCTGAGGTATCCTCAGGAGACCTACCATAAGGTCCATGGTCACGTCATCCCACTTTTATTATGAAATGGGTAATGGCTGTAGCAAACCTCCAGGTAATTGATGCTTAGCCTTCACATACTGATAGGTGTATCATTGTGTTATGAACCCCAATATTTCCTTTTTCATACATGACCACCAAAACTGTCATCATAGGTCACGGTACATTTTGGTCACACCTGGATATATCACCCACTTTGAGGCATGAAACTCATGCATTAGCTCCCCCTGCATGATCGTAAGCACAACAACCTAATTTCTGAAGTAGATGATATCATCCTCATATATGCTCCAATATGAAGGTGACTCCCCACATTCAAGGCTTTCCCTCAAAATCAATCATTCTATATCCTCATACTGCCTGTCTCAGATTCGTCTAAAAAGTGTAGACTCAACTGAAATTGATACAAGAGTCATTTTATCCCAACTCTCTCGAACCACAATGTGTATCCCTTCTAGTAATTCCATAATCTTCCACTCATCACTAGACCTCTGAACCACATTAGTCTGAGTTTTCCTACTCAAATCATAAGCAACATTTTCCCCCTTTTTGGGAATATATGCCTGATCAAAATCAAATTACTACATACACCCAACCCACCTACACTGCCGAATATTCAAATCTTGTTGTGAAAAGATATACTTAAATCACTTATGGTTTGTATACACATTAAAATTTTCTCCCAATAGGTAATGCTACCAACACTTTAAATCACAAACCATTGTTTCCAACTTGAGGTCGTGTGTAGGGTAGTTCCATTCATGTGACCTCAACTGTCGAGACCCATATGCCACAATTCGATCTCCCTACATCAACACAACTCCAAGTTCAATCCTGTAAGTGTCATAATACACCATATACTACTCACTTGGATCAGGTAGGATCAAGATCAGTGCCAATGTCAAGCACTTCTTCATCTCATGGAAATAATTCTCACAAGATTCTGACTAGTCAAACTATATTCCCTTCGTGTTCAAGTCCAAAAGTGTCACTTCCAAATGGGAAAAGTCCTGAATGAATCTCGAATAATATTAAAATAACCCCAAAAATCTATAGATATCAAAAAAATTCTTGGGACACTCCCAAGAAACCACTGCCTGAACTTTCTTTAGGTCCACTAACATGCCTTCCTTTGAGATGATGTGACCCAAGAAGTGTATACGATCAATCCAAAACTGACACTTAGATATCTTGGAGTATATCTGATGCTCTATCAGTGTACTCAGGATGATTTCAAGATGTTGGGTATGATTTTCATGATTCTTAGAGTACAATAATATTTCAAGATGTTGGGCATGATCATCATGATGATAGGAAAGGTCATTCTCATCATACATTAAAAATTGGACATTTCATTTATGAGTTGTCAAAATATTATGTTTAAAATGCGTAAAAAGATTACTTTTGAAAAAATTTGAAATAAAGTAAAATAGACATAAAATTAACTTTATACATCTTTTATTTTGTCATAAAAAATTTCAAAAATCATTTTAAAACATGTAAAAAGAATAAAAATACACTTTGAATGGAAACATTAAAAGAGGATTTATTTAGAAGAAAAGTCTCTTATCACTTTGGAAATATTTTAATAATAAATCCCATGAAATAATAACTTAAAAAAATTTAAATATCATGATAATAGATAAATTCATAATATAAAATTTCAAAGGGGCTGTATATATATCTTAAAAAATAATAAATGTGTATAACATCAAGAAATTCCTCAATGAAAGGAAATTGAGACGAAGTCCCTTACCATGAGTCCAACTTGTCACATGTGTATTTATCTAATTGAATAATAAACTTATGTTAATTATTTATATTCTGTATAAATATTTTCAAATTTATTATTAATTTTATTTCATGTATTACTAAGAAATACACAATTACTTAATCAATTAAGTTTAAGTCGGAAGTTTTGACCATATTCGGCTTATGCGTCAAAAATGGATTTGGTAGGTCGACTATAGTCAAACAGGGTGATTATTCAAACCTATAAAAAATAATAATAAATAAATAATTATAATATTTATACATAAATTATAATTTTAAAATAAACCATGATTGATGATTATGAAAAATGAACCAACATTACAATCATGGAGACGGTAGGCCATACGTACGCATGAGTAACATTTCTATTTTTCAATAATCATTATGGAAAGAAGGTAAGTAGTATTTTATATTTATAAAATTACAATTATATCATAAATATCATAATATTTAAATATATAGTCTTATATATATCATTATTGTGATGTGGTGATGAAAAAAGTAATCACATCGCTTTGAGGAGGCGATAGTCTACACATACACGAATGACGTTATCACTTTTTTATGCACAAAAAGGTAAGAAATAAAATGATATATTATGTTTAATGAATGATATATATGTCATGAATATCATATAGATTTCATTTATATCACATATATACATTATCTTTACCCTTATTACCTTCCATGTAAGGGGTTACTAAAAAATGAATCATATAGCTTCATTTGGCAGTAGTCCGTTGTACACACGAGTGACGTTATAGTATCCCCTACAATATGGAATGTAAAATAGTTATATATGATATAATGAATCCAGAGGTATAATTTTATATAAATATAATATATAAAATTTAGATCCATCATCATACCAAACCATTAGAGGTGGTAATAAAGAAACAAACAACATTAGTTTGTGAGGTGGCGGTCCTCCATACACACAAACAATGATTTCATAAATCATTTGATGGAAGTGTGTGTGGTTTTAGGTCATAACCATAAAAAAACAAAATCTTAGTATATGTAAGATATTAATGTTATTATATAATCATGGTTTATGAATAATTTAAGGGGGTGGGGTAAAAAATAAAAGATAATTTCTCATTAGAGTACGTTACCTCTTCTTCAGGTAACTCCTTTGGGTTTACACCAAACACCTTATTTAGTTGGATTTATTACCAATGAAAGTATTATAGTATGATAGTAATTAAGTGGTGAAGTTATTTCATAGGGATTTTTTTTACCAATTTTTTTTTAATATGTGAAGGGAGGAGGGGAGGTGGTGACCTTTTATAAGTGGGGGAGAGGACACACTTGGTATTTTTGAAAAGATTTGGGTGATCCCACATTTTTAAAATGTTACAAGGGTATAAAATGGAATATTATCAAACCTTATAGTTTTAATGGTCAAAATATATACTGAAATTAGTTTTTTAACAAGTCTATAGGTGATTTTTCCCTTATCTTTTTAGTATAACCCCTTGATGAATCCATTTTTACCTTAACCATAGTAATTATTTTTTACTGCTTTCACAATTTATTTTGGTCAAATTTTAAGTTTAACTTATTATAAATTATAAATTATGATGATTCCAAATATATAATCCATTTTCCAAATTAAATTCATATAATTGGTAAATATTAATTTAATATTAATCCCACAAATGTAGCGTGATAGCGGGTTTTTAAAGAGAAAAATTTCAATAGTTTGAAATGTTTTTATAAAAAAATTCAATATTAAATTTATTACAATTACCTAAATTTGTTTAATGGATGTATAATTGAACTAATTTAACTTTAAAACAAATTCAAAATATAATTTAACATTATAAATTATTTAAACAAAAAATTAGTTTTCAATTAAAATTTAGTATTTTTCACTATTCATTGAAAAATGATATATCTCAAAAAAATCCCAAAAATTAACCCTAATATAATTTTAGTATACTGATTTAAAAAATGATATTAATTTTATCAAATTAAAATTCTAAAATTTATAAATTAATCTTTTAACTGAATTCTTATCAGAAAAGAGTTTAGTTAAAACTATTTCAATTTTTGTTTAAAATTACTTAAAAATTTTATAACTAATATAAAAATATAATTCATAATATATATATGAAAATGATTTATTCTATCATTAACTAGGTTATTACACCCTTTCACACTTTTAGAAATTGCATCCTCATAATTTTTATTCACTTATTAAACAAGTAGGGATACCTTTCCCTCATAGCATTTTTAGATTCTCATGTCGCCTCTTCAACCAAATGGTTTTTCAATAAAACCATAACTTGGTGAACCACCTTATTCCACAAAATTTTTTCTCTATGGTCATAAATTTTAACAGGTTCTTACTCATAATAATGGATCTCTTCTAACTAAACTGCTTCTGGGATCAAAATATGAGATGAATATGACACATATTTTCTTAGCATTGAAACATGAAATACATTGTGTACCTAAGATAAACTTAGAGGTAAGTACACTCTGTAGGATTGTTTCTGATTCTTTCTACAGGGCTTTCATTTTTCTTTTGAGGACATGTTAATTTCCCCCCCGCATTCCTGCTTTCCAAAGGCGGGCTCCATCCATCTCTTATTTAGGGGCGTTTTATCCTTGATCGAAACAGGATGATGGGATGTCGGTCTCTCCTTCCATGGATTCCTTCTCGGGATTTTTCGCCTAGTCTGTCTCTCCTTTAAAGATTAAGATGTTGTTCATGAAACTCTTCCCAATTCCATCTCTTTGTGGATGCTAGTTAATTACACTGCTTCTATCAAGGCATTCCAAGGGGTTAAGTTAGGGAAACAACCTTCGATCTGGGGAGTAGTCACGTTGGACATTGCTGGCGTGTCTAGATTCTGGAACACTGATGCATCTAGGTTTCTTACCCTTATGACTGGTCTTCTATAGGGTGTGGAAGCCTGAGGCATACCACACCAAGTTTTAGGAAATTATATACCATAGGCATGTCTTGGAGGTTTTCCTCAGCTTACCATGATTAACAAAGGGTATGCCGCGAGTTTAATGTCTAGTGGAGACAGATCAAACTGATCAGAGCACTGATGGGAGTGGATCAGATGGGTGAAGCCCTAGGAGGGAGCACCTGGGAATCCTACTAGATGGGTGGATCAGGACATCTAATGAAGATAGAAATGGGGATGCTTGGGTCCTTATAAAGGGGATGCCAGAGTTTTCCATTGGTTGGGGTTGAAATTCATGGAGGTTTCCTACGTACCCTATCTAGGAGAAAGGGATCAAAACTCACGTAATTCGGATGGGTGAGGCTTGAAATCAGGGTGTACACAGAGGAAAAAGACATGAAGACATGTTGGGGCTTACGTGTGGTTAGTAGCCTGGGCACTGCTAGGAGTAGTGAGGAGGTGGATGACTTGATCTCACCGAGATGTGGCTCCCTGAGTAAAACTAGGATGGATGATGAATGATTAAGTGAAGTGGATGGAGAATGAGATGGAACTGACCTAAAAATGATGGTGATGTTGGGCTTGAGCCTCGAAGAAACTTCCTATGTATCCCTGCGGCAGGGAATCAAAGTCCACGTAGTTCGGTGGGGCGATGAGACACCTTAGGAGGTGACCCGTGAGAATGGATGCTTGGATGGGAACATGAGGAAATGGAACCTCCGGGTTGGGGGAATGACCTTCCCAAAACACAAAGGCTCAAGGGAGAGACCAAGATGAGACATGGGTGATGGGATTGAACCTTAGGGAGGTTTCCTACGTATCCCCATGGTAGGGAATCAAAGTCCACGTAGTTCCGGAAGGGGCATGGAATCGAGGTGTACGCAAAGGACATCAACCCAATGACATACCAAGACTTATGCGTGTTTAGAATCCCAAGAGTGGGTCTGATTCCATGGGGGAAGACTAGAGATGTGGGTATCAACAAATAGGACTATAACGGATTACCACTGGTCGGGGTTTACAATGGATTACCACTGTTTAGGGGATATAATGACTTACTGCTGGTTGGAACTTACAACAGATTACCGCTGGTTGGGGGCTACAATAGCTTACCGCTGGTTGGGACTTCAATGGATTACCGCTATAAGGGGACTTCAATAGCTTACCACTATAAGGGTTGAATCTCAGGGAGGCCTCCTACAAACCTTGTCTAAGAGACAGGTATCAACAACCCTGTAATTCAAAAGCATACAGTTTAACTTCATGTGGGATGAGGGTGAACCGACGTGAAGTGGTCGAGACCGATGGGTGTTGGGCTTAGACCTCAGGGAGGCTTCCTATGTACCTTGCTTATAAAAGGGCAAGGATCAAAGTCCATGTAGTTCTGAATGAGGAATACAATTTAACGTCATATGGGATGAGTTTTGGGCTTGAACCTCAAGGAGGCTTCCTATGTACCCTATCTAGGAGACAAAGATCAAATTCCACGTAGTTCGGAATGAGGGCTTGGGGATTACACACTAAGGTGGCCCAAGAGGATGTCATAGTTGGTGATTTCTCTAAGCCCATGTGAGTCATGTTTGGTGTAAGAAACAAGAGGTAGTAGGAACCTAATGATCACGTCGCGGAAGGTGCATCTGTGAGGAATAGAGCAGGGATTACATGTGGTTAGCATCCTAAAGAGGAAACAGGGTCTTACACTTAGTTAGCAGCCCAAAGAGGAAATAGGGGCTTATGCTTGGTTAGCATCTAAGGGATATGGATATTGGGACTTACTCTAGGATGGAGGCCCGATGGAGACAAATACCATATAGAGAGGGATGGGGCGGCGAAGGTCCCTGTGTCCATCTCTCCTCTAGTCTTTGGGCACTAAAGAAGAGAGGAGGAGCATGGATGCTACCTCCTACAAGAAAGGCTAGGGGGCTTACACCAGGATGGTTTCCATTCCCCACATACATGCGCCACTCCAACAAAGAGGATCTCATTCCATGTGAGGAAGATCTCACTCCCGTGGAGACCAGTGGGCATGGAGAATGTCCGAGGTGGGGCACCCCACGTATATTTCATAGGGCGAGGCCACAATTTAACATCATGTGCTGAGGATGATGGTGTTTGAAAGTTTAATGTCATGTAGCTCGGACGAGGTGGGTTCACTCTGCACCCCTAAGACTTACATAACAGATACCCACCGATCCTTGGGAAAGGGAAGGCATCAACAATTCCATGGTGAGATAGGGTTATGGAGTGATCCATTGAGGGGATCACGTTAGTGTGGCTATACGAAGAAACAATAGCCATTAGCATGCCTATGTGAAGAGGTATGAGGATAAGCAACGCAACATGAAGCACCATCCAAGGGACTTTGAAATTTCACCACGCAAGCCTGGAGGGCTGACCATAAGAAGGGTTTTTGAAGTAAGAAGCCTTATAGATAGGGGCTTCGCAAAGCTCATGGGGTTGTAAAGAAAAGGAGTTTGCAGAGTAGAGGGCCTCGTAGAGAAAAAGGAGTATCCAAGCACCGGGGATTGCAGTGCGAAGAGGCTCATAGAGCACCCAAGATCATGGAGCATTGAGGCTTGTAGAGCACAGAGGCTCACCGAGTGCACAAAATCTCAGAGCGTTGAGGCTCATAGAGTGCAACGGCTCAAAGAGCACTTGGGATCATGTAGCGTCGGGGCTTGCGGAGCGCATCGGCTCGCGGAGCACATGGGATCATGGAGTGTCGGGGCTCGCGGAGTGCAGTGTCTCGTAGAGCACCCAAGATTGCAGAGCACCAGGGCACACATAGTGCAGCGGCTTGCAGATCCCCTAGGATCGTGAAGCTCCGTGACCCCACTTAAGCATGGAGTTCCCATGTTTTTGGAGGGTTCTTCGCACTGCCCATATGCTTTGTAAAGTTTTGAGTACCCAAAGGTGTCTCCCTCCTTTGTAATGGCCCATAGGATTTATGAAGGGCATCCTTTTATGAAGAGGGGAAAAATTTGGGAAAAGGGAAAGAGATTTCATAATGCTCAAGTACCTTGGATGATTCATGTTTTCC
The DNA here is from genome assembly GCA_963277665.1 of Viscum album. Lineage (NCBI taxonomy): Eukaryota > Viridiplantae > Streptophyta > Magnoliopsida > Santalales > Viscaceae > Viscum > Viscum album. The sequence continues at coordinate 1,588,862,754 of OY728161.1, read as the reverse complement.
AGAGGTTCTCTAAACAAAGGGCGCTATGTGATTCAAGATTTGGAAGATGAAAGGTCAGGGTTTTGGTCCTCTTTGGAGTTGGGGAAGTTGATTATTTATAGGCACCAGGGGGGAACGAAGGGAGGAGGACGCAATGCAAAGTAATTTTCACTTCACGACTGGAGAAGAGGTGGTCATGTTTCTCAGAACCGGGGCTTGGTTCGTCATCTTTCTTTATGGCGGATGCAAAGAAGGGATCGCTCCAAGGAAGGTGTGGAGAAGGGATGGCTCCGCAGCGGGCATAGAGAGGGCCTCCGCTGGGCGGCGCATCACATCAGAGTTGTGGCTTTGTCCGTCAGCTTCCTTCATAGTGGTCATGGAGGGGGACTCCACTCCGTGGCAGGCATGGAGAGGGCCTCTGCTCCATAAGGAACCTTTACGATGTCTCCCTGTTTGTCTTCTTTGCGATGACCAGCTCTTCTGCCTTTGTGAGAGGAAGGTTTTGGAACCAACGAATTCACCCCCTCAGAATGGGAGCCAAGGAGAAACAAGGGTCAGATTATGAGGAAAAACATTGCCAAAATTTATGCGGGGCACGAAGTGGAGTCGTAGTGAAGGCGCACGAACAACGATCTTTTATAATCTGATAGAGTTTGCCTCGGAGCGTGGTGTGAGGCGTGCCGCAAAGCTCAGGGGTCATTGCCTATAAATAAAGGGCAACGAACCCTACTTTTTCTTCACTCGCCTCCATTCTGTGTTTGAGTTCGTTAATTCTAGAGACTCCACAGATCGCTCTTCGCGAACCGGATTCTACGGATCGGGGTTTTACAATGACACTCCGCGCACTTGACACACTGCAATCCTTATTTTCTTCACACTGCGCATTGAGTCCCCCTACTATGCGACCAAGCACTCTGTGATCCTTTAAGCTATGCCCAGTCCCTTTGCGCTGAAGCTTTGTGATCACGCTCCGCGGCCGAGATTTGCGACCGAGCTCCACGACCAAGATTCAAAACCAGTGAAGAAAGTACCAAAAATATTTTGAACAGGATGGAAAAACCAGAAGTCACTTGCGAGGTTCTTTCAGATGCCGATCAAAGAGAAGAAATGGTAAAAAATATCAGGATCAGAGAGTGTGTGTGATGCCACTTAGATCACAAATCCTTGACAGAGATGCTGTTAGAGAGCTAGGAGAACTACATGCTCTGTAAAAGGCTTCCCTTGTATAACTTTGGTCTAAGGGATGAAGTTTTCATCCCCGAGGCAAGTAGAGACGAACCTACTTACTGGTTCAGGAGCACTCCATGCCAGCACCAGTGGTTCAGGGCTGCGGCCATAAATACCTGGGAGGATCACATGTCTGTTAACACTGATTGTTTATACAATCATGTTGACAATATTGACGGGAAAGTGCTGAAACCTGATGATTCTATCCCACAATATCAAACCATTTTGATGGTGGATTTGGGGAACCCAACGAAGGGGTGGATCGAAGAGTGGGACCTATGCCAGGGCGGCAATTTCACAGATGACTGGGCCTGGGCCTACAGGGTCTGTGCGTCTTGCAAGGAGTTTGGGATGGAACTAAAGTAGGTAGGTTTATATGAAGCAACATGGGATTCCAAATTTCACATCTATCAGTCTAAGAGCATCATTCCCAAGTTACCAAGCAGGTGGTCATCTATGACCAACACTTTCCACTTCCATCATGGGGAATTCGGCATTAGCCTTTGGGATCTCCACTGGATTTATGAGATCCAAATTTTGGGGAAGATGTATGATGAATTCCTCCCCATGGAAAACGTATGGGAAAATCCAGAGTAGATGAAACAGTTGGAAAAGGCGTTGTTGGACCTGGTGCTAAGTGAGGACAAGCAGTCGGTAAAGGATGTCCATTTCAAACGGTGTTTTGGGAATTTCATAAATTTTCCACTAAGGCATGCTACCGAAGGGGGGGGGGAGGTTCCTAAGAAGATACCGATAAGGCCTTTGACTTGTCCCAAGGAATGAACCCTTCATAGTAAATCAAATTCTTATTGGTGCATATTGGAGGAAAACCAATGGAAACTATGGGGGTATAGTATCAAGACCGAGCATCAATGGGTGGTTAGGTTGGACGGGTTTATTTCTGCACTCATCTATGGTTGGATGTTGTCGGTTTGAGATACAAACATGGGCCTGCAACTGAGCAAGTTTATAATGGAATCCATGCTGGCGGTGGGGGAGCGCGTCAGTATCGGGATCCCAGTGCTAGCCAAGATGTACAAGGTGCTAGGGAACATTAGCGAAGGGAGGAAGCCGCTGCGAGTGTGCAGACCATTCCACTTATTGTATGGCTAGATAGGGGCACACATTAGTGTGTATGAGTATCCAAACCCCATCTCCCCTCCTGGTCCATCCTTCTGACTGACCATCTTGAATGCAGTGGGGAGCTTCCTGACCAAGTTGACATCACCGATCATACTGAACAATTTTTGGAAGGCATATGAATTCAACTTTCATCTATTCTTTCTGCCCACATACGTATTTACCGATGATAGATAGGGAAACGAGGAACATCAGTCTTATATATTGGATTTTCGGGTGGATTTTTGGTAGCACAAGTGGACTGTGAACCCATATATGAGCCGTATACCATGCACCACTTTGCGAGGAAATTTTGGTGCATGCAGAGACTAACCCATCAGGTTTACCTGGGGGTAATCCATGAGGATCACCCATGTGTGATGAGGTAGATGTGGCTTATATTCACATGGGAGGATAACAAGATGCGAAATAAACTACCCCCACCTACTAATGCTTTTGGGATGGTGAAAGAATATTCTAAGAGCTGGGGATCAGCTTACCTAGGGGAGATATTGAGGTGGAAAACTATTCATACCGAAGGAGGGGAGACTCCCCCATATCGAGTCCAGGGTCGGAAAGCATCAAGGACACGTCCCAGCGGCCAAACTGATGAGAATTATAGTGGCGAGGCCGTGGAGGGGCTGGTGATTCCTGGGCCCATGCCAAGTGGAAGGAAGGTGGCAGAAGTGGACCTAACATCCCCAGCTGAACAAAGTCAAAGGGAAAAAAGGGCCGCTAGAGGGTTCCTTAGGATATCTATTCAGTCCCCTAGGAAGAGGCTACACCATATAGATATGCCTCTTGATGCCATCTTTCCCAAGGCTTGGGATACCTGAGACTTCAATAGGAAATTATTCAGCTCATCAGAGACGTGGGATCACATTAACCACCTTGGGATGGATCTATCAGAGATTGGTCATGCTTAGGCTATTTTTTGGTATCTCAGGCATAAGGGGAGTGATATGTTACCGAGCTAGAGGAATATGTGCACTCCCGAGGTACTCCGCGTCCAATGACGGGCTGGGTGAGGGTACTACTCAGTCAAATGATCCCACTAAAAATATCTACTATTGAGCTAAGTGAGATCTTCCCCTTACCTGAATAATCATAAGGGTCCTCCTGGGGGGGAAGATGCTGGTGGAGGGAGACCCTTGGAGGAAGGTGAGGTTGAAACCTCGGATCTAGAAGAGCTTATAAAATCTCTAGAGGTAAACTCTAAATCACTCCACCACATCTCCTTATTGGACTATCCAAATTTATCCTTTCTGAAATTCTTCTAGTGCAGGTAGGCCTTATATGGAAACCCTACCCCCAAGAAACAATGATCGTTGCTTTGGGGTCTTCATCGGGGGAGATGGTGATTACAGAGCCTAGCAAGGCTGAAATACCCAGGGTAGTTCTCTCGGAGTCTTCGGAGTTCCCGATCATATATAGGGGGCCATGTCCTAGGATCCCAGAAGTAGAGACTCAAGAACATGACCCATTGTTCGACCTTTGTAAGTCCCACTCTTTTTCTGAATTCATAACAGCTGTTTATCAAACCCAACCTATTAATATTTGTGTATTCTTGAACAAGTAGTTCTCTAGATGGAATGGGCTGCACTTGAAAGGATAACCAGAGCTCATGGAACTTCTTTTCCTAGAGGAGCGCTGATTATTGTGGAATCAGACACCCCTACTGACTGGAACATGGTGATCATGATTCCTGATAGGACTACCAGTGGCTCAGAACCTGAAATCGTCGAGGTGGAATATGATGGTAAGGATCAGCCCAATGACGTGGAGCCCAACCTTCCTGATGAAACCCCAGAGGAAGATCCTACTGCTGAATTCTTGGCACTGTTTCTGGAGTATGAACCTACTGATCCTGAGGACCAGGACGAAACTAATTTCGATGAAGAGGATAAAAAGGTCGTTCGTCATCAGTCCTAGAAATTGATCAAGCACTTCATTGACAATACTTCTATATTATAGTGGGTCATCCAGGTTGGGAGACTTCACCTGAGGCTGTGTAAGCTATGCGCCGAAGGGGTAGATGCCTGACGTCCTCACTTGCTCATTCAAGATTACCTCGCTGAGAGGGTTCAAGAGTACACAAGTGGCCTTAGTGTGGCTTGCCAGTGGAGGAAGGAATTCTCCATCCAGAGGCTTTGGGTGGTTGAGTAGGAGATCCAGCACCTGGGAGCACATATAGATAAGTGCTCTTCTTTTATTAACACCCAAACAGATCTTATTTTGTAGCTTCTGGCTCAAGTGGATAGAGCCAAAGAATGGATATTGTAGGAAACTAGTGGAAGGGCTCTCGTCCAAGAAAATAGAGATCAAGCACTAATCAGGGCTGATAAGATACTCCCCATGTCCTGTGAAGAGGAGAAGGATCTTAAACGACAAGAGAAAATTTTGGATGCCACACACCAAAGAGTGGTGGAGTTGGGACACTCTGTCAAGGAGGTCAATCCATATGTTGGAGGGGCTAATACATGGGTGTTGTAATGTGTGTAAACTCATAATCGTACTCATGCTTTTCTTGTTTATGTTGGTTGCACACATAAGTTCCATTATTTGTTTTGGTTTACTTCATTTCCATCACATTCGTGAAATATCTAGCAATTGATCCCTAAGATCATGTGGGTCATGCCCAATGTGAGAAATAAGGGATGACCGTGTCGTTATTCCATTTGAATATGAGAGTGCCAATCAGGTTTCGGGCATCCAGGATTTGGACAACTGACCTGTTTTTTTGGGAAGGAAGAGGGAGGTCTGATTGGAGGACAGAGTTCTCAGAACAACCGAATTTCCATTTTCCCAACGTGCTCTAGTGAACGAGAAGGGTAATGCCAGGGGCATTAGAATCAATCTGAATAGAGGGGAGTGAAAAGTGTGAATTATAATAACTAGAATTTGGAAAACTGTAGGGGTGGAGTGACAATGAAGAATAGTTGTTTACCACGTTCGAAACATAGTATCCCTATTGCATTAGCCTGAAATGGGGATAACAAAGAAGGACTGATCGCTGACCATGTTCAAAACACAAGGCCTAACTCGAGATGTCATCCATTAGTCTTCCAGAACGTTAACCCAGGACAGTAGGCGAGTCATAGGCCGAGCATCCGTACTGTTAGGGGTTTTTTTAGGCATGGAAGAGGACGAGGATCCAAATAAAGGGAACACAAAGTGCAAAGGGTGAAGTGATGGATTGTTCGAATGAAGTACAACACTCTTGAAATTATTCCACCGTAATGAAGACACATTAAGTGGGTGCATCAGTCTGATCAGGGACCGTACCTACTTCTAGGATGGAACTCTCTGGTGAGGACCTAGAATGCCTTATAGTTTTACGTCATACCAATGAGGAATATATACACATAGTTTAACGTCATACGGTAAGGATGATGCACGTGATTTTAAGGTCATACTGTCGGGACCAAGGATAATAGTTTAAAGTCACATTACACAAATAGTAGGTTCCTAGTTTAAGGTCATAGAGACTGGACCATGATCGAGGCCAAGGGGCCAGAAGGGTTAACGAACCTAGGGCTAGGCCCAAGGTGAAATGCCTGGACATCGCTATATATCCCATAAGGATGAGAATCAAGCCAAACGTAGTTCTAGAGCACAACGTAGTCAAAGACCAACGCTGGTAGGGGAAATACTCTCTGGAAAGGAGGCTAGCGCATCCCATAATTATCATGGGGCATCCTGAACTTTTTTAGGGTAGGACCACAGTTTAAAGTCTTGCGTTGAGGACATGGTTACCTAGGAAGGAAACATGTGGTGCAGTACATACCCTGACATGAATGAGGACTGTAAAAGTATACACCACACTACATGTTCCCAATGGGTTTCTTTATATTGTAGACCATAGGTATCCTCACTTAGGGTTGGACCTGGTTCGAGAACTCCTACGTATCCCATGAGGATGGGAATTAAGCAATATGTAGTTTTGGGAAGTGTCGTGTAGTTTAATGTCATGCGACAAGGACATGGTTGGATCTTAGTTTTAAACTATTAGAGTTGAGACCGTAATGAAAAGGAGAAAGGGAGACACATGGTGCGACTATTGAAAAACCCAACGGGGATGAGGATAGCAAGAGTCTATATCACACCATGTGCACCTTGGGGAGATTTTAGGTCAAGGGACCAAAAGTGAATGTTAGGATGGGCCTGAGGCAAAGTGTCTGGGTGTTTCTATATACCCCATCATAATGGGGATTAATCCATATGTAGTTACAGAAGTGGAATGGTAGGGTACCGATGCCAGGGACAATACCGCCATGCAGGTTTGAACCATGCACAGAAAGAAGTGGCATTTAATAGATCTTGTTTGTTCTTTAGGATGGATGCGTTTTTTTGAAGCAACGACCCTAGGATAGAGATTTCGGGCATCGATGTAGTAATCAAGCCATATGAATCAGGGCCAGAACATATCAAAGGATATGGGGCTGGACCCAAAGAAAAAACGTCTGGGTGTTCCTACATATCCCATAATGATGGGAATCAAGCCACACATAGTTTTGAGAGTGCAGTTTAACATCAATTAAGGATGGGAGGCAGGAGATACTATCTCCTAAAAGGGGAGTATGTGGTGCAGCTATTGAAAAACTGACGTGAATGAGGACATAATCCCACACATGCCACACTATGCAATCCTATATGAATCAGGTCCAAAAGGCCGAACAAAAGTGGTAATTAGTGGAACCTAAGATGGACCTGAAGACAAAACGTCTGGGAATTCCTATGCATACTATAAAGATAAGAATCAATCCATACATATTTCTTAAGATGCTGTATAGTTTAACGTCATGTGACAAGGACATTGGGAGATCTTAGTTTGAGGTTGTAGAACTCAGACCATAGAAGAGAGACTCTTCCAAACAGGTGTAAACCTCGACCAAATCTATAAGCCCATGTGAGTTGCACTCGGTGTGGGAAACAAGGGAAAAGAAGGTCTTCACAACACTTGGAATATAGAGAGGGGAAATGGTGTAGAGCCATGAATGGCACCACACTATGGATTCTTCCCCCTAACGTGCAAATGCGCACTGAGGGATAACACAAAGAGTGTCAAAATTTCACTTAGACATGATAGAGTGTAAGAGTATGTGAATCAAAAAACCGATATTTAAGGCTTAATGGGGGCAGTGTAATGATGTAGGATGATTGTTGACCGTGTTTGAAACACAACATCCATATCACGTGGCCTGAAATGGGAACAAACAATTGAGCATCGACCACTGACCGGATTCACAATGTGGGACTTGTATCAAATTATCGTTAAAATTTTCTCAGGGATGTTGGCCTGAGACGGTAAGAGATCCCTGAGGCCTAACATCCATACTGTTCTGGGTCCTTTCGAATGTGAAAGATGATGAAATCCCAAATAAAGGGGAACATGGAGCATGAAAGGGGGATACAACATGTCTATTTAGAGTCCAACACTCTAGGTCCTAAGCCAGAGTGCTTCTAGGAATGTTAGTGAGTTTCCAAAGAGGGTCGAGGGACCCAATTTGAGAAAAAATGAATCGAGAATATGAGTGGAGGATGGGGGAAAAGAAAGCTCTCATGAGAGAGGTAGCAGTGTGGCTTTTTCAAACCCAACATGAATGAGGACATAAGACCACACCACACCACATACCCCCCTCGAAGGGCTTAGTCCAAGTGGATGGAAGGGAGAAGTGGTTTATAAGAAATAGGGCTAGACCTGAAGACAAAATGTCTGGGCGCTCTTATGTATCCCATGAGGATGGGAATCAAGCCATACATAGTTCTCGAAGCTGTCATGCAGTTTAACGTCATATGACAAGGATGTGGTAGATCTTAGTTTACAGCCATAGAGATCAGACCATAGATTCCCAGTTTAATGTAATGTGCATGGGAAAATAGAAGTGGATATATCCAATGAAGGGAATACATGGTGCGGTCGTGACAAAACCGACGTAAATGGCGGCGAGAAAAATCTTCACCACACCATGTGTTTTGAGAGGCATCCGAGCCAAGGGGCCGGACCTAGGGGGAGATCCTGAAGTTTGGGGCTGGTCCTACAGAAGAAATGTCTAGGAATTCCTATGTATCCCATGAAGATGGGAATCAATACATACATAATTATGAAAGGGCCATGTAGTTTAATGTCGTGCAGTGAGGATGTGGGAGAATAGAAGAATGGGAGGGGCACATGGTGCGATCATTATAAACCTAGTAGCCAAAGAAATCTACACTACACTGTGTGGGTTCCTCTAAGAGAACTACACCCAGGGGGTATTCAAAGAGAATAATTTGGGGGCTAGACTCTAAGACGAAGTGTTCGAGAATTCCTACATATCCCATAAGGATAGGAATCAATCCATACATAGTTCTTGAGATGTTTTGCAGTTTAACGTCATGCGACAAGGATGTAGGGAGATATTAGTTTGAGGTCATATAGATCAGAACATTTTGTAGTTTATTGTCATGTGGGACATTATAGATCTTAGTTTATGGTCATAGAGCTCAGACCGTTTTACATTTTATTGTCATGTGGGATGTTATAGATCTTAGTTTATGGTCATAGAGCTTAGACCGTAACGATATATCTGCCGCTCACAGTTTTAATGCCATGCAGGATGAAAAAGTAGTTTAATGTCATACATGACAGAACAATTTAAGGTCATGTAGGACCAAGGTTTACTCAAGAAAAGTACTACTTAAGGAATTTGGCATTGGTGGGAGGAGTTATATGCTCACCATCCATGGTAACTAGGGAGTGCGTTCCATCGGGGTAAACCTTTTGAATAATATAAGGTCCTTACCATTTGGGATCCAGTTTGGGTGGTTTCTTACTAGGTATCATTGGTATTCTCAGGGCTAACACCATGTCACCTTGCAAGAAAGATTGGAGGAAAAATTTATTGTTGAAAGCTCTGGCTATCTTGTTCTGATGCCTCTTCAGGTTGTGCAGGGCACGAAGCTTGTTCTCATCGAGCGCTTCCAGTTTGGCCAGGTGGATCTCAGCTACCTTATCTGGTTTCTGCTAATTGTAGAAAGTTTTTCACAATGAGGGAAACTAAATCTTGATTGGCATGACTGCCTATGTTCCATACACTAGGGAATATGGGGTCACCTGAGTGGAATTGTGAGTCATCATCCGATAAGGCTAGAGAACATTGGGGAGTTTTATCTGGCCAAATATTCTTGTTCTGACCAACCATCTTCTGCAGAATATTAGAGAGAGTTTTGTTGAACACCTCGATCTGACCATTTACTTGCACATGATAGCGGGGGGTATGGTTAGAACAGATGTTGTATTTGGCATACAACTTCTTCAGTTCAGCTGCCTAGAAGTTGGTGCCGTTATCAGTGAGGATAGCATGATGGACTCTAAATCAGTAGATGATATTGGAGCTCACAAAGTCAATGATAGAACAGGACTTGACCTCCTTGAGCAGAACTACCTCTGCCCACTTGGTAAAGAAATCCGTAGCAGTCAGGATAAATCTACATTGGCAATCTATCTCTGGTGGATATGGTCCCACAACATCGAGTCCCCAGACCACAATGGGATAAGAGTACTTAGTAGTGTGGAGAGGCACTAGTGGCCGATGCACAAAATTATAATGGATTTGGAACACATGGAACCTCTTGGAAAACTCGATACAGTCACGGATCATGGTGGGCCAAAAATACCCGAATCTCCAAATCTAGTGAGATAGTTTTAGCCTGGTCTGATGAGCCCCGTAAGAACCGACATGAACTTCCTGCATGACTTGGAGAATCTCACCTACCTGAATGAAACATAGGCGAATCCCATCAAACCCATGTTTGTAGAGGATCTACTCAAGACTGGGACCACTATGGAGGGTGAACTGCAATGCGCTCCATCGGATTCGCTCACGCTCGGCTCGATCTGTTGGGATATTACTATATTGGAGATACTCGATAAAGGGGGTCCTCCAGTCAAGAGTTACCTCCAGCATTGTGACAGGGGGACCTGGGGGTCCTGACGTGGAGGCATTGGTGGTTAGGTGGTTTACCTATGGAATATCATCACCGTATAGAGTTATGGGAGCGATGACTCTATGGTGCACCACATGAATAATCAAATCATCTTGGTTAGGTTCTATAAGAGATGTAGCTAGGCTGGCCAAGTCGTCAGCTCGACCATTCTATTAATGAGGGACATGAGTAACTTCTGGTCGAGATGGGAATTGGTCCATCAACTGGAAGGTACATTCCAAAAGTGGTACGAGCTCTGGCTTCTTGACGACGTAGCCACCGTTGATCTATTTAATGACTAGTTTAGAGTCCCCTTTCATGTATAAATGGGGAACATCAATCTTAAGGTCCATCTAAAGACCAGTAATGAGATCCTGGTACTCCACCTCATTATTGGTATAGCCTTATGACAACAGGAATGAATATGGCAGAACAACTTGGGCTGGCGTGATGAAGACAACACCCAGGCCCACTATGTTGATTCGGGGATCATTGAGTCTTCTACCAGTAAGGATTTGGGAAACACCATCAAAGTAAATTTTCCAACATGGAATGACCTAGTATACCGAGAGGATTTCCTCATCAAGAAAATCAAGATCCAGAGACTGGTCCACGAGAGTTAGATGGGTAGCAAGAAGTATGCCAATGCTTGTCCCTTGATGGCCTTTTAGGGGACAAACTTGATGTCGAACTGTTGGAGGATCACTGCCCACCGAGCTAGACAACTTTTCAATATGGGGCGGTTTAGGATGTACTTTAACAGATCCAATAAAAAAACTAGATGTATCTCATTATGTTGTAAGTAGTATCGCAATTTCAGCACTATGAATACCAGCACGAGGCAACTCTTATTGATAGAGAAATATCTGGTCTCTGTATCGAGGAACATGCGGCTGAGATAGTATAGACTGTTCTATATCTCTTAGTTGTTCTTCTGGGCAAGAAGGGCGTCGAGGGACCATTCCAGAGCAATCACATAAAGGATAAATAGATTCCCAGGGATGGGTGGCATTAGAAATGGAGGCTGGAGTAGGTACCGCTTGATTTTCTTAAAGGCAGTCTGACATTCCTCATCCCACTAATAGACAGTGCCTTTCTTCATGAGCTAGGAAAAGGGCTTACACTTGTTGACCAAATTTACAATGAATCGAAGTATATAGGCTAAGTGGCCTTGAAAGCCTCAAAGCTCCCGAATGTTTCTCGAAGGAGACATCTGGCTAATGGCCTTAATATTCTCTGAATCAATCTCAATGCCTTTGTACCTAACAACAAAGCCGAGAAACTTTCCGGAGGTGACCCCAAAGTCACACTTCAATGAGTTCATCTTCAGATGGCGGGAATGGAGGAAGTCGAAAAATTTCTTGAGATCTTTGAGATGGTCCTGGAACTGGAGAGATTTGACCACCAGATCATCCACATAGCATTCCACCAATGTTCCAAGGACCGACTTAAATATACGATGCATGGCACGCTAATAGGTGGCACCTGCATTCTTTAGATCGAAAGGCATCACCTAGTAGCAGAAAGTACCTTGTGGTGCCCTGAAGGCCGTAGAATCTTCATCCTCGAGGTCCATTCGAATTTGTTTATACCCAAAATACCCATACATGAATGAGAGAGCCTATAATCTAGTGGTGGTGTTAATCAATAGTTCTGTCATAGGAAAAGGAAAATCATCCTTCAGACAGTGACAATTGAGATCCGAAAAGTAGATGCAGACTCTGATATGTCTGTTCTTATTCCTGATAGGCACAATGTTGTATAACCATATGGGTTACTAGACCTCCTTGAAGAACTTGGCTATGATGATCTCATCAACCTCAGCCTCAACCATGGTACTGTGAGAAAGGTGTATCTTTCTGGGAGGCTGTTTGAACCCGTGAGGATTTGCTGGAAGGTCGAGGTGGTGGATGGAGACCTGAGAATCTAGTCCTGGAATCTCATCATAACTTTAGGCAAATACATAACAGTGCTTCTTCAAGAAGTAAACATATTTCTATTGCTCTTCAACAGGCATAGTGGTGCTGATCAATGTGGGTTTTAGATCTGTATCGTTACCGAGGTTCAGTTGTACCAACTCATCGACCATGGGGGAGACACCCTCTTCGAAGGTGGGAGGAGTGTCCTCCAAATCCTCATATTCATTAAAGGTGGAGGGATCCTCAATGAGAGGTGATTCCTCTAATTCAACAGATCCTAACAAGACACTGGTGCCAGCTTGAGCGGTGATAGACACTGCATCGGGGGACTCCTGTGCTGTCAAAACCATAGCGATGAAAGCTGTCAACCCAATCTCATCTGGCCTTCATCCCAAGGGGCCATGATTGATGATATCAAATAAATAGTATCATGTTGGATTGATATGGTTTATCCCAGCCTGATGAAACAAGAAAGTATGACGTATTGTCGTTTCCATGGGGCGGACATCCCGATACCTTATGGGAGTAGGATGCTTTGGGATCACCCGAGCCTGATTTGTATAGGAATAAGAGGTGATATTTCGACATCCCTTAGACTTGGGAATGTGCTTCCCCATCGTTCCAGAAACAATGAAGCATTTCCCCAAGTCTGAGGTCATGGCCTCCAATCAGTGGATCAGAAAAATGTAAGCATCATCTAGGTCTGTCCATGAGTCGATCGCAGTCATAGCATGTTTAACCTCGTTGGCCTAAATCTGCTTGTCCTTGCTCTTGTAATAGTCAGTTTCTAGGTAGAAGGCTTAACAAGAGGCTAAGGGGGACACATCACCTTGTATTACACCCACTCGACCATTAAGGGAGTACTTAAGGAATTGGTGATACGAAGAAGGGACCACCGCCTGCAGGTGGAGCCATGGAGTACCCATTAACGCATTATAGGCAGTGTCTTGTGAGACAACCATGAACTCGGTGCTAGCCACCTGGCCATCAAACTGGGTCTTCAGGAGGATCTTACCAACCAGTGTCTATTCCATCCTATCATAACCTTGAATTTTCAGGTCAGAGGAACTCAGATCATCCTCAGACAACCCCATTTTCTGAAGTGTCCGGGTCGGGATTAGGTTGATCCCTAACCCTGTGTCGACAAGAAAATGATGAACCTCCATGCCATTGAAGTATCCAGTGATTTAAAATGGGTGAATGTGCCCCTTTATGGGAGAGACTTCATCTTCTCTGGAGAAAGAGATGATGGCCCAACATTTTGCATGATCGGCTGCCTCAGCATGGAAGGATTATGTAGCTGCTACCTCCATCTCAAACTGAATGGGGCTTGTTAAAGCCTCAGTAAGGGATTCACTCATATCCAATGATAGGATAAGAGCCTAAAGGATAGATATCCTTATAGGAATACTAGAAATATGTTTAATAATATCATACTTCCATGCCAAGTGTGAACTTCTGCTGATAGGAGGTCATTCTATGACAGGAGGCATGACATGCCTTTCTGGATGAACCAATGACCGACTGGTACTGGGAATGTCCCACTACTCACTAGTAGAAGTGCATGGAGAAACTACCAGATGAGGGACAAATGAATATGGATGATCCACAACAGAATGCGGCTGGTTGTAGCATGACCGTAGTGGCTCCGCCTGATCAAGCAGCACAAATGGTGGTGAAGACAGATCTGGTGAAATAAGATGAAAAGGCTGTGCATGCTGAGCTCTCCCCTAGGCCTGTTTTCTAGTTTTGGTGGCATGGATATCCTGGATGGAATCAATGATCGAGGTATTCTAATGACTCAAATAACCATGACTCCATCGATGCTGATGACAACTGGGGATGTTGGAAGGATCCGCCTGTCGCTCCTCATCGTTGAGAATCATGTAGGGGTTTAACAGCTCCACGGTGTTAACCGAAGCATACCCTTTATTTTCACTTGAAGAATAATCCAAAACTAGATGGATTCTAGGTCTAATTTACATCTTTAGGGGTATGAAGTTTCTGAGTTTATGGGATAACGATGACATCGGTGGGGGAATTTTTTTCCCTTGTGTCACCGATGCTTGCTCTTCTGAGAAGAGGAAGGATGAGACGTCGATGCAAAAGTGCTGACTACGGGTGACGCGATGACTTCTGAAGGATCGAGTCAATTAATATGTGCAAGGATAATACCATGGGCACAGGTGAATACCTTACGAGCTATCCAATTTTTATATTTTTGAGACCCATGGTTAGGAACCTGCTGCCACTCACCCTTACTGTCACTGTCGTTATCAGGCTTCATGAATACACATTCCACTTGTGCCAGAGTTGGACCTAACCTGACTATGTTGTTATCAACCTAGTCTTGAAGACAGTATTTAAACACATAAAATTATTTGAGGGTGTGCCCCAGGATCTGGTGACAAGGGCAGTAGTTGGGGTGATCAGTGAGATCCCCCTCTTCGGGCCTCCTGCATTTGGGCAACCGTAGAATTCCATGTTCTAAGGAACTTTGGAAATAACTGGTGACCTGAGCCTTATTGAATGAGTAGGTATAGTTTATCCTATCTGGGAAGGGGGATCTAGGAGCTTGGCCCTGATGAGGGGCTGGAGGATCCCGTAAAAAAGGTGGAGCTTGATTATCTCACCTAGGTGGTGGCGGCGCGTTATGCGAGGGTGCCTACCGATTTTGAGGTGGGTGTTGTTGGGTTGGTGGCTATGCCTGATGTGGTGGGCCTATGAGAGGATTTAGAGGTGGCTCCACTGGTAATAACTCTAGCTACCTGAGGGCCTCTATCTATGCTACCATAGCAGGCTCGACCTTAGCTTCTCTTCTCGCAGGAACTATAGGAGGCAATGGACATGCCTGTCTGGCATGCTGCAAGGATTCCTCTAGACGCTAGGCCTTATCAGAGAAATCCTGGAATCCCACAGGCTAATTCTAAGTGATGAGAGAGGGGATCAGTTCAGTTTTTACATTCCCTACACACATTGTCAGCAGCTGTTCCCGAGTCAGTGACATATCAATGGAGTAGGTAAGGCCTTTCCACCGGGAGACAAAGTCTGCGGCACGCTTTTCAAGCCTCTGCTTGCACTTGAAGAGGTCTGAAATACTCATCTTCTAGGTGGTAGATCTTAACTGGTAAATAAACTACCTATGAAGATCTTCCCAGCCGGCTACTAACCCAATGGGTAGCTGGCTGTACCAGATAAACGCAGGTCCTTCTAATGTTTGTACGAAACACCAGAGTTTGGCAGCCTCCTACTACGATGGAGTTCCTAGAATGGGTCCACACCTTGAGATGAAGTGGTTCAGGTGCTGTAGTGGATCACCCATCCCACTAAAAGGGAAAAAAGTAGGATTTTTGAAACTAGGGGGTGCTGGCATATCATCCACCCATACTAGATATGGATTTCCATCAGGTGGGATTACCACCTGTCGAGTTTTCAAAGCCTTGAGGTGGGAAATGAGCACTACCATTGGATCATATGGGTGGGTATGCCTATCTTGGAGAGGATCCCTGACCACCAGTGCATTGGCAGGTTCTTCAACATGATAAGTAGGCATGGCGGCTCTTAGAGCGGCTGGTGGGATGACCTGTGGGACTACTGGGGGGGGGGGATGACCTGTGGAGTGGTTGGAGGAATCTAAGATGGGTCCTGAGGGTTATTACGCCACTCAGGTGGGTTTGGTGACACATACCACGCCCTCTTTCCATAAGCTCTATCTTTTACCTTGTATATGTGGGCATGATAGTCAGGGTCACTCGGAGGCAACTCGTTGGGGGGAAGTTGTACCTTCCCCTGCTACCCCTGTTGAGGATCACCATATTCTGGTTGCTGCTTTGCAGCACATTCAACAAGGAGGTAATTGACTATCTTCTTATGATCTGTGATCTGTTGACGCAACACGAACTTTTCAGGATCATCCTCCGTCTTCTGCACTAAGCCAGTCGGGTCAGAGGGTTTGACGACCCCAAGATGTTCTTTTCCCTTATTGGGGTTCCAGCTAGGGGATAATGACTCAGTGGGTATGTGAAGGCCCGGTAAATTTCTCTACTAGCGAGTAACTCTTCCCAACAGATCCAATAGTTGTGGCACTCCCCCAGGGGGTAAGTTCTCTTTAAGGAGCTCTAGCTCATTCTCTTCCTCTGATAGGTCGACCATGTTGATTGTGGCTATACCTGGAGGCATATCATCAATATCGCCTAGAAAGTAGGGCTTGTGCCAGATAGAACTGAAATGAAGGGAAACATATAGCCCCCAACCATGGACCTTAACATGGGTGGGGGGGAATCCTCCTTGATAATTTTGCAGAGCACTTCAAATCTCTAAACGCATCATTGCTAGAGGGTCCGATGGTGACTGGGCAACTCAAGGCGTTGGTCCATAGGAAGCATAGCCAAGTAGACCATACGACATTGTTGTCCAATATCTTCAAAGTGTTACTGACTCTTGGGGTAATCCACCCACTGATAATGGAGATAGAAGTGTGTCTCCCAAAGGGTTTGGCGAAAGCACGTGACCTCCTGCTGGTTAAGTGATTCTGGCACACTGAAATTCATAGTTGTAACTGGACAGAACATCTCTGGGAAACGATCCGCTGTAAGGATGTCCCACAAGCTACTCAACTCAGACCCGGGATCCGGCCCTTGGTTGCCCCACTCATCAACTAGGGGTGGCTATGAGACTGGTAACAACACTGAAGCAGACTACTAGGATGGTAGACTGGTTGGTGGAGAATACGACGAACAGGCTAACATGACGCTATATCTTGGGTTGTCCTGCATAGAATTCAACGACTGGGCCACCACATCTCGGTAAGATGGGCTATCAGCCACAACCTCCTATGTAGGGGCTGTGGTTATTGATGGTGGGTTAGGCTGTTGTTCTTCCTCTATTGGTCCCCAGAATAACTCTCCATGATCTCTGGTTGAGGCATAGAATGACCCTATTGATGATATGGAGGATTGCACGACCATGCCCTGGAAAGAGGCCAAATCCTCCTTCTCCTAGATGTATCTTCAGATGGAGGTGGGAATCTGATGGACCTAAAATTTCGAAAGGATGAGGCTTATACACTTCGTTCCTGCCCCGAACCTTTATATGGAAGATCGGGGGTGAGGGTTCCATTATCAAATTGCATTCTTCCTTGGAATATGAGAAACAAAAGGGCTTAATCACGTAATTAAACATCTAGGTATTCTTCTTATGGTGTCAGTGACCCACCCTCCTACCCCGGTATAGTTCTTCAGGACAAAGTAGATTTTTGGCTCGAGGAGGACCTTTGACCGAACTAATGCTGAGGAGGAGAGGACTTCTGCCTGGGTGATCTAGGGTGTGAGGAGCACCTGAAAAAATGTCAAAGGGAACACGAGAGCACCTACGTGTCTGTCGGTTGACGCATGGAGGGAGTCTCCGTGAGAAGTGATAAAGCAGGTTGGACCTTCATTGTAACTGGTAGGATCATGGGAAATTCCTCCATGCTTGTTTCCCTTAGCAGTGAAATTATGAGGAGGGACTTTGTACTAGTAGAGTTGAACATGAGTAGGAATTCTATGATGGGTGCCAATGAATCAAGGCAGACCTCCGCTTCTCTGATTTCTGGGATGAGGAGGACCTTTATTGGTTGATGTAAGAACATGGGGAATACCCCCACACTGATGGTTGATGAGAAAATGAGCATCTTCACATCAGAGGCATGTGATAGGAGGAACGACTCCATTCCTGAGGTCACGGGTGCAGAAGAGGCTTCCGTAGTGGGTGTTATTGTGGTGGGGAGGACCTTCACTCAGACTAATGGTGGCATGGGGAGGACATCCATGCCAAACTTGGGAGTGTGTAGGACCTATGATTTCATTGGTGGTGGCACATGGATGACCTCAATATTGGATTTCATTGTCGTGGGTCGGCCCACAACGGATGCCACCCATATCGGTGACCAGGAGAGTCGTCCCAACCTTACCATGGGGTGGTTAGGGCTTAAATCTAGACTGGGTGTATGAGTGCCCCTATTCAGTATAAACAGGTCATTGCTGGTATATGTCAGCAGTGGCATGGGCCACGATAGCCATTAATGATGACGCCCCTTGGAGGGAATCCTCTACAACTTGTTCCCAATGTTGGCATTGGGTTAACCGGATTGGGGCCAGTGTAACAGGTTTATAACTCACCCAATCCTCAGCCAGTGGGGTTGGGTGGTGGCTCTAATGCATCATAGTGGGAGCCCTCCTTGGTGGCCCTTGGGATGGTATTATAGCTGGGCTGTTCCGAACTTCCCTCACCTCATCGGCATAGGGGAGGGATTCATCAAAGTGCTCCGGGGAGAGTCTCCCAAAATGATTGTAGGTTGGAGTAGGGAGCAGCTCCTTGCACAACCCTTGGGGGTGGTAGTGATGACAAGGTGTAAAAGCCTCTAGGTCTTGTTGAGCCATATCCTGGGTTAGGATAATCCTCTATTCCTTATATTGTTGTATGAGGTCATTAATCACCCTTCCCTGAACGAGTTTATATGGGGAGATGGGGCATGGGCACCCAACAACTGTGGATGTGGAGGCTGCTATGGAAGAGATTAGGCAGTGTGGTATTGCTGCATTAATGTTTCCCCAGCCCCTACATCGGTCGGTGGGTGGTGATCAGTTTCTTATCGTAGCATCTTGGGTCCTGCAAAGTAAGGAGATTAAACCATTAGTGCTAAAAGAAGGAAAGCGATGTCCAGTTCCCCAGTGACATTCTGTCTTCCATGGTTGGTAAGAAGGATCCACACTAACAACATTGCAGATCGGAATGTCCAACGTTCAACTGCCCCAATTTTTGGTGAGTTTCATGCCAGAACCACTATTTTCTTGGCGGGACCTGGTGCTAGATACATGGATCCAGTGACATGCTAATACACTGATGCCTCGAATGCTACTAATCTCTACATTGAGGAGAATAAGTTCACGTTGGGTTCACTATTTCTATTTCAGATGCTTTTGCCGGGGCACAAATCCGTATTTAGAGCATGTGCTGATTTTTTCCCCGCATTCATGTTTTCCAAAGGTGGGTGGAATCCGTCACTTATTTAGGGACATTTTCTCCATGATCGAAATGGGATGATGGGATGTTGGTCTCTCCTTACATAGATTCCTCCTTGGGATTCATCGCCTAGTCCATGTCTCCCTTAAAGATTAAGATGTTGTTATTGAAACTCTTCCTAGTGCCATATCTTTGTGGATTCCAGTTAATTAACAGCTTCTATCAGGAAATTCCAAGGGTTCGAGTTAGGGAAGAAACCTTCGATCGTGGGAGTAGTCATGTTGGATATCTCTGGCGTGTCTGGACGCTGGAAAACTGATGCGTATGGGTTTCTTCCCTTTATGATAAGGATTATTGAGGGTGTAGAAGCCCGAGGAATCCCACGTCGAGTTATGGAGAATTATATTCCATAGGCATGTCTCTAAGGTTTTCCTCAGCTTCCCATGCTTAACATAGGGTATTCCACGAGTTTAACATCTATCAGAGACATATCAAACTGATCAGAGAACTGATGGGAGTGGATCAAATGGGTGTAGCCCTAGGAGGGAGCGCTTGAGAATCCTACTATATGGGTGGATCAAGATGTCCAATGAAGACATAAATGACAATTCTTGGGTGCTTATAAATGGGATGGTAGAGTTTTTCATTGGTTGGGGTTGAACCTCATGGAGGTTTCCTACATACCCTGTCTAGGAGATAGGGATCAAAACCCACGTAGTTCGGATGGGTGAGGCTTGAAATTGGGGTGTCCTCAGAGGAAAACAACCCGAAGACTTGCTGGGGATTATGTGTGGTTAGCAGCCCGGGCACTGCTAGGAGTAGTGAGGAGGTGGATGAAATTATCTCACTGAGATTTGGCGGCCCGAGTAAAAACAGGATGGATGATTAATGATTAAGTGAAGTGGATGAAGAATGAGATGGAACCGACGTAAAAATGATGGTGATGTTGGGATTGAGCCTCAAAGATACTTCCTACATATCTCCGTAGTAGGGAATCAAAGTCAATGTAGTTTGGTGGGGTTATGGGACACCTTAGGAGTTAACCCATGAGAATGGACACATGGATGGGACCCAGAGGAAATGGAACCTCCGGGTTGGGGGCATGACCTTCCCAAAATGCAGAGGCTCAAGGGAGAGATCAGGATAAGATGAGGGTGATGTGATTGAACCTTAGGTAGGCTTCCTATGTATCCCCATGGTAGGGAATCAAAGTACACGTAGTTCAAGAAGGGGCATGGAATCAGGGTGTATACAAATGACAGTGACCCGTTGAAATACTAGGCTTATGCATGGTTAATAGCCTGGGAGTGGGTCTGACACCATGGGGGAAGACCAGAGATATGTGTCCCAGCAAAGGGGACTACAATGGTTGACCGCTGGTTGGGGTTTACAATGGCTTACCGCTGGTTGGGGGCTACAATGGCTTACCACTGGTTGGGACTTACAACGGATTACCACTGTTTGGGGGCTATAACGGCTTAACACTGGTTGGGACATCAATGGATTACTGCTAGAAGGGGACTTCAACGACTTACCATTGGAAAGGTTAAACCTCAAGGAGGCCTCCTATGTACCCTGTCTAGGAGACAAAGATCAACACCCTCGTAATTTGAAAGCATACAGTTTAACATCATGCAAGACGAGGGTGAACCGACGTGAAGTGGTCGGGACCGATGGGTGATGGGCTTGGACCTTAGGGAGGTTTCCTACATACCTTGCTTAGAAAATGGAAAGGATCAAATTCCACATAGTTTGGAATGGGGAATATAGTGTAACATCATATGAGATGAGTGTTGGACTTGAACCTCAAGGAGGATTTCTACGTACCTTGTCTAGGATACAAGGATCAAAGTCCACATAGTTTAGAATGGGGGCTTGGGGATTACACACTAAGGAATCCCGAGAGGATGTCATGGTGGGTGCTTTATCTAATCCCACGTGAGTCATGCTCGGTGTGAGAAACAAGAGGCAGTAGAGACCCGACGATCATGTCATGAAAGGTACTTCTGTGAGGAATAGAGTGGGGCTTACATGTGGTTATCATCCCAAAGAGGAAATAGGGGCTTATGCTTGGTTAGTAGCCCAAAGAGGAAACATGGGCTTATTCTTGGTTAACAGCCCAGGGAAATGGAGATTGGGACTTACTATAGGATAGAGCCCCGATGGTGACAAAGACCAGAGGGAGAGGGACGAGGTAGAAAAGGTCCCTGTTCCCATCTCTCCTCTAGTCTTTGGGCATGGAATAAGAGAGGATACGTAGGGATGCTACCTCCCTCAAGAAAGGTGAGGGGGATTACACTAGGATGGTTGCCCTTCCCCACGGACAGATGCCACTCCATCAAAGAGGATCTCATTCCATGTGAGGAAGATCTCACTCATGTCGAGACCAGTGGGCATGGAGAATGTTCGAGGTGGGGAACCCCGCATATATTACATGGGGCGAGGCCATAGTTTAATATCATATGCTAAGGACAATGGTGCTTTGTAGTTTAATGTCCTACAGCTCAGAAAAAGCAAGTTCACTCTGCATCCCTAAGACTTACATAACCGATACCCACCCACCCCTAGGTAAGGTAAGGCATCAAAAATGCCTTGGTGAGATGGGGTTGTGGAGTGATCCATTAAGGGGATCGCATTAGAATGTATATGAAAAGAAGAAATAGTCTTTAGTGTGCCTATGCGAAGAGGAATGAGTTTGAGCAACATAACATGAAGCACCTCCTAAGGGACTTTGAAATTACACCACACAAGCCTAAAAGACTGAGTAGAAGAAGGGTTTGTGAATCAAGAAGACTCATATAGAGGGGATTCACAAATATCATGGGGTTGCAAAGAAAAGGAGTTTGAAGAGAAGAGGGCCTCGCCGAGAAAAAGGAGTGGCCGAGAACCGAGGATTTCAGAGCGAAGAGGCTCACAGAGCACCCGAGATCATGGAGTGTCGGGGATTGCGGAGTGCAGCGGCTCGTAGAGCACATGGGATCACAGAGCGCTGGGGCTCGTGGAGCATAGCGGATTGCAGAGCACCCGAGATCACGGAGTGCCAAGGCTCGTAGAGCGCAACAGCTCGCAGAGCGCCTAGGATCACAGAGTGCTAGGGCTCGCAGAGCGCAGTAGGTCACAGAGCACCTAGGCTCGTAGAGCGCTGGGGTTCGTGGAGTGCAATGGATCACAGATCCCCTGGGACTTCAGGGCTCAGTGACCCTGCTTAAACATGGAGTTCTCATGTTTTTGGAGGGTTCTTATCAAAAATCATATGATTTGCGAAGTTCCGAGTACCCAAAGGGGTTTTCCTCCTTTGCAATGGCCCATAGGATTTGCAAAGGGCATCCTTTTATAAAGAGGGGACAAATTCAGGCAAAGGGAAAGGTATTTCACAATTCTCAAGTACCTTAGATGATTCATGTTTTCTGGAGGTTCATAGAGAAAAGGGTGATACACGATTCGAGAGTTGGAAGACAAAAGGTCAGGGTTTTGGTCCTCTTTGGAGTTGGGGAAGCTAGGTATTTATAGGCGCCAGGGGGGCACGAAGGGAATAGGATGCAGTGTAAATTAATTTGTGCTCCATGACTGGAGAAGAGGCATTCATGTTTCTTGGAACTAGGGCTTGGTCCGTTAGCTTTATTTGCGGCGGATTCAAAGAAGGGCTCGCTCTAGGGCGGGCATGAAGAAGGGATGGCTCCGCAGTGGGTGGAGAGAGGGCCTCCGCTGGGTGGTGCATCACATTGTAGGTGTAGATTTGTCTGTCATCTTCCTTCCAAATGGGCACAAAGGGGGCCTCCGCTCCATGGTGGGTGCAGAGAGGGCCTCCGCTCCACGAGGAACCTTTACGATGCCACCCTATTTGGCCGCTTTGCGATGACCTGCTCTTCAGCCTTTGTGAGAGGCATATTTTGGCACCAAAAAGGATACTAATACAACTTTATCTAGGATTTAATATATTCCAATGAACTATGGACTTATCTTCCCATTTTTACCAAAATATAGAACACTTTTCCATAGAGAAACTTTGAGAAATATATGATCACCTACCTTAAAAGAAAGAGCTTTATTCCGGTTATTTGCATAAATTTTCTACCTTCTATGAGATATCCTCATATGTTATCGAATCAAATACACTTTCTCTACCATTTCCACTACCAACTTTGGTCCCATAAAATTTTTTCCTCCTATATCATCCCAAAAAACTAGTTTCCGACACTGATTTCCATATAATGTCTCAAATGGTGCCATCTGTATACTATAATAAAGAATATTGTTATAAGATAACTCAACCAAAGAATTATTTTGATCCCAAATTTCCTGGTAATCCATTGAACAAGAATGATGAATATATTCCATGGTCTAAATCATCTGCTCAGATTTTCCATCAGATTGAGGATAAATTTTTTTACTGAAATTTAATTCAACACCCAATGAATTCTGATGTCCTTTCCAAAAATTAGATATGAACCTGAGATCACGGTCCGATACAATAGAGAGAGGAAATCCATGTAACCTAGCTATCACATTTAGTTATAGTCAAGAAAGATGATATAAATACATTATATCTCAAATGGTAAGGAAATGTACAGATTTAGTTAATCGATCAACAAGAATCCAAATTGCATTGTTACCTCCTGATGTCCTTGGAAATACCACGATGAAATCCATGGATATATTTTCCCATTTCCACTCCAACATTGTAAAATGTTGAATCATTCATTCCACTCATTTTCATTATGCTTTAACTTCTAACAAGTCAAACACTTCATGGTAAAGTTAGTAATATCTATTTTCATTCCATCCCACTAGTTCACACCCAATGGTTTTTGTATATCTTAGTACTACCCAGATGAATGGAAAATGGAGAACTATGAGCTTAACTCAAAAACTATTTCATCAATTGGGAGTCACAAGGAACACATTAATTTTTTCAAAATCATATAACACCTCTATTATCAATATTAAAATCATAAAACATACCCTTATTAATTGATTATACCTTTTCCTACAAAGATTTATCCTCCTTATGAGCTTGCTTAATTCTGTATGATAAAGTCAAATATATTGAAACTATAAAAAAATAGAGGATATTCCTTTATCAACAACATCTTGGAAAAATTTCAATAAATAATTAACCAAAGGGTCACTTTCCAAATGCAATATGGCCAATGTAGCATTATTTTTTTGACTCAAAGCATCTTCCACTTTGTTTTATTTTCCCAGATTGTAATGAATCATGCAATCATAATCCTTGATCAGTTCCAGCCATATTATCTGTCTCATCTTCAAAACATTCTGAGTGAATATATATATTAAAATTTTTTGATCAATATATATTTCACACTTTACTCCATACAAATTATGCATCAAAAATTTTAAATAAAAAAAGCACAGTATCTAATTCCAAATCATTTGTAGGGTAATTTAACTCATGAGGTTTCAAGACATGAATCCTAAGTAAATACCTAATTATTATACATTATAAAAAAACTAATTCCTTTCAATGAATCAATAACTGTATATGACAAATTTACTATTTCATGAAGGCAAGCCAAAAATGAAGCATTCACCAATATTCTTTTTAGTTTCTAAAAGCAATCATCATATTCATTTTTCCAGATGAATTTAACTCATTTTATAGTTTAGTTAGTTAGTGGGATAGATAACTAATCAAAGTTTTCAACAAACCACTAATAGTTACCCGCTTATTCAAGAAAAATAAGAACCTATATAACATTTATAGTTCATGGACATTATTCAAAAACTTTTTTATAGGATTTCCAATAGTTATGCCATCTTTAAAAACAATATGAACAAGGAAAAAGATTTATTTCAACCAAAATTAACACTTGTTAAATTTTCCATAATGTTTCTTTTCTTTTAAGGTTTTCAAAATAATCCTTTGCTATCTTTCATGTTCCCATTGAATTTTATAATATACCAAAATTTCATAAATAAACACAACCTCAAACTTGTCTAAGAACTCATGAAATATTCTATTAATAAGGTCCATAAATAGAGAAAGAGCATTAAATAACCCAAATGAAATAATTAAAAACTCATAGTTCCCACATCCATTCTGAAACATAGTATTCATAATGTATTCTTCTTTCACGTTCAATTGATGGTACCCTAATCTTAGGTCAACCTTCAAAAAATAATGACCTCCTTGGAAATGATACTTGTATTTAATAGTGATGTTATTCAAGGATATACAATCTCATTAAGCCATATATATTTTTTATAAAAAAAAACAAGAGCACCCCATAGTGAAGTTCTAGGTCGGATGAATCCTTTATCTAATAACTCCTATAATTTCTTTTTCAAATTTTTAAGTTTTCCTTGAGCCATTATATTAGGGGGTTTAGAAATAGGCTTAGCATCAGATACTAAGTCAACAATAAACTCAACCTCCCAATTAGGAATAAAAACTAGAAAATCATCAAGAAATATATCCATGTATTCATTTACTACTGGAACATCACTAATTTGTACAATTTCATTCCTTTAAATGATACAAGATCAGTAACATTCACTATAACCTCTAATCAATTTATCATCTTCTTGGTATGTTATCAAAGGCATGAAATCATTGAATAAAAATTTCTTAGCTCTAAATTCTATCTTAGCGTGATAAAATGAAATCCAATCCATACCCAAAATGATATCAAACTCTACTATATTTAGTTAAATAAGATTTTCAGGAAGGACCATCCCACTAATGATAATAGGAATATTCCTATAAATATTGGTTGATTTAATATATACACTAGGAGTTTTCTTCAAAAGTTATATCCTATTTTTATGTGGTTATATTCTCAATTTTCGTTCAAATTTCTCAGAAATAAAAGAATGGGAAGATACATAGTCAAAAAGGGATTATCATAATTTTAATACAAAAGTAACATAATTATCACCACTTAATTTGATAGCCCAAAATCAACTATAGTAGTAGAAAATGACCTCAATACAACTTCCTATTTTCAATCCTGAATATTTCCATCATGTGAAACTAACTTCGTAAACATATTAGAATAATGAACCAAATAATTAAAACTAAAATATATTACCGTTCGATGGATATCAATTACCCCATTATTTGATTCCTCAATATTCTTTTCCTCACATTTTCTTGCCATGTGACCAAACTTTCCACATTAGTAACACTTCCCTAACTTCGTAAAATATTATCTTGGGGGATTTTTACCACACATACCACAAGATGGGGACTTCATTTTCTTACCTCTTTATTTCTCTTTTGTATGTTTCACTATCACCTACCCACTTCTTAATTACAATACCATGAGGAAAATAAGATACAGAAAACTCCGTCTCAACTTTTTCAGCATAATGAACATCTTTCTCATAGATTTTAAATTATCAAGTTTCCATTTCTCTTCATAGAATTGGTTTTAATCATGACTAAAACCTATAATTTTTTTATTAGCATCTTGAATAAAATCTGGGATATACTTAGCCAATTTTGTGAAGTTTTCTTCATATGCAGCTACAAAATCTTCATCTTTTAGCCTCAATTCCAAGAATTGTTTTTCTATTTGGAGTCTAAAAACCTTAGGTAAATATTTCTCAAAGAAAATATCATTAAATATTTCCCATTCCATGGAATAAAAATAATATTTCTCTCTATTATTCTTAACTAAATACCACCATCAATCCACTTCACCTTTAAAATGATAAAAAAGAGTTACCTTTTGACACTCTAAACATCCCATGACATCATATATCTTCTCTATATCATTGAACAATCCTTAAGATACCACTAGGTCAGATAATCTACTTAACAATAGGGGATGATGCCTCATGAAATGTTCTACTATAGACATGTTTTTTGTGATAAATCAGGTTACTCTATGGAATGGATACCAACACCCTTTATAGCATGTGTCTACTGATCCATCACTGAAAAAAACTACTCTATTCTAATTCCAACCATATTGGGATGCTGATTTGGAAAGATAATTTTATCTTAGTTCCTTCTCACTATATCTTTCCTATTTCCTCTATAGAAAACCATTTTAAACAGAAGTAGTTTAGATGAAGAAAAATGGTAATACTTACATTCTATATCACATTAACTTAACCATAATGTAAAATCTTATGAAAGCATGTTATTATAAGCATATTAAACCCTAACATTATATAAACCTTCCTTTGATTCCAACTATAAGGACCCGACCTTAAACATTACATTATATTGAGTTTTATTCAAGAATTCATTCTCTTACATTTTTGGATCTTTTTAGGTTTAGATTTTTAGAGAATTAGGTGACAAATTATACATTACAAAACCATATAATACAAAGTGGACTCTTCCAATTAGTATCCATTTTTCTATAATATTAATTTTTTAAAATAAATCATGATTTCTTTTCTTGGGATAATCTTCTTGTCTATTAAAATGACCTATTCCTTTCCCTTACCTATCCTTAAGTCCTATTAAAAAAATTACAAAACATGGTAGGAGTACAAAAATACCAGTAAGGGATATAAAAAGAAGGAAACCATTAGTCTAGTGAAAAAAATTAATACCCACAAAAAACCTTGTCATAATAAAACATAACCCTTTAATCAGAATGGGAATTATAATTCTTTTGAAAGTATCATTTATTTTAACTTTTTAAAACAAATGATTTCTATGAAAACTCATTAGAAAGCATATAAAATTCATGTAGGTACCGTGGGACATCATCTCGTTGAACCCTTATATAACCCTTATAAAATTATTAAAAATCAGAATAAATATACAACTAACTTCCAATATAATTCTCCAAATAACAAAATCATTATCCAATGCATTGGAGTGTTATCTAGGAACACCCATCATATAAGCTATAACGGGATCACTTGGTGATATCTATACATACCCATCATATATAATGTCCAAGAAACACAACATGAATATAATATTTTATCATTTGAAAAAATATTTTAAACTCGTATACAAATAAATTTCAGATATTAAAATACCATTTTATTTCAAAAGACCATTTCCAATAAAAAAGACACATTTATTTTGAAAATCCAATTTCAATACCAAAATACCCAAATATAAAAAGAGGTTTTTTCATTTAAGAAAACATGTATGCTTGTAACGAAATCTAGAAATCAAATAAAATTCACGATGATAGGAAAAATCATTTTTTCCATACTTTTAAAATAGAAAATTCATTTGTCGTTTTTCAAAATGTTCCTTTTAAAATAATGTTGGGTCCTAAAATCTCTACATACAAGGAGGAAAGTAATTCCTTCAATTTGGTTAAGGGTAAAAATAAAACAAAAGAAGATACCAAGAAAAGTATTAAGGAAGTGATGTTGTGAAGGAAGGCTTGGGTCCACGTAGTAAAAATAGCTACACGAATAGCCGCTCTGCGTGGCGTTCCACCATTTCGTGAAACACCCCACAAATGATTTTTTGTGGGATGAGATGATACCAATGGTGCTTGAAAATGAAACCAAATCATTCATAGAGCCGTATGGTTATTTCCATCCCCATGAATGACCATCCTCTAAAAATGAAATCGTTCGCAGGATAAAACAGTAATGTCGGCGACTACAAACAAAACTAAGTCGTTTGCAGGGCCAAAAGGTGATTTTTTCCCCCGTAAATGATTTAACCCCACAAATGAAATATTTTATAGACTGGGGTTTCCTTGAGCTCCTAAAAATGAATCCCCATGGCCCACCATGGATGACTGTCCATACAGGAATCCAGTCCCTCTGTTCTTCTAAAAAAGACCACCGATGTAAGATCTCAGATTCTCCATAAAGGTGTGTATTGTTTATGTTTCAGTTTAAGTCCCTCATTTTGGGATAAATAAGTGTTTACCAAAGTTTATGTGAAGTCTCAGGGGCGTTTTGGGGGTTCGGGACATGAAATTGGATGAAAAAGAAGTTTCTGGGTATGTTGTACGGTTTGCGCATGGTTAGTGAAAACCTTGCGAAGCATCCTAGGTAACCGTGCAGGCTTGGATAGAGGCTTTCACATGGTTATCACATAGTTAGGTAAACTGTGCATAAATTCCCAGAAAATGATGCGAAGGGGTGATTTTTGGATAGTAGAATGAGCACGGTTTGCACACGGTTTGGAAAACCGTACAGGTAAACCGTGTAGCCTAGTAAAGTTGGAAAATTTACAAAATTGCCGCTCTGGGATTTTAAAACCCAACTTAGGATTTTTCTACATTCATAACCTCTCAACCCTAGTGATGAAACAAGAACTCCAAGATCTTCCAAGGATCAATCTCTCACATTTCTAGGCTTTTTTGGATGTCGTTGGTTGCAGATCGAAGCTCTGGGTAAGTCTAATCCTATCATCCCTTCTCTTTTCTGGATTATGGATTGCATTTTGGGAAATATCCTTTAAAATCCCTAAAAACCCTAATTTTCTATTGAAACCTAGGTTTGGGATTCAAGGGGTGTTTTAATCCATATCCAAGGCCATGATCAAGAGTGCATTCATCACTGGATTCGAGGTAGGTGATCTACAAGTATTATCCCATAGTTTCATTCTAGATTTATGCATGGAATCTTGTGTTCTTTTCACCTAATTTTGTTCTTGGTTTCGTTTGAGTTTTTGATAAAAAGGGATGTTTAAGTGACCAAATGAAACCATCTTGATCCCTATGGGATGTGTAGAGGAGGACTTGAGCATTCTAAGGCCACCCATGGGGTGCACCAACTTTCCCGCACCTAGAAAATGGTAAGGTTAAGTGATGGGTTACCGAGTGACAATATGAAACCCATGTAGAACATGTTTAAATTGTTGATTAAGTTGTAAGTGGAATGGTAATAGATATTACTAGGGTGATAAGGCATAAGGGGTTATTCTACATGACTTAGAAAGGAGAAAATTGGTTCAAATATGATTATTTATATTGTTTAATGAAATTTGTTTAGAAATGCCTAGGAGGATTAGTGAATACTAATAGTAGACTTATAATGGGATGATGGAATAGTAAATGGGTAGTATGTTAATGGAATGTAATAAGGGAATAGATGAATATGTTTAATGGGTTAATACATGGGGATTGTGGTACACCTAATGGTTGAATGTAATAAGTGGCTGTGTTATGAGATATGAGAAATGTACTTGAAATGCATAAGTGGGTAAATGATTCTAAAATAATTAATGGGATAAATGGGTTAACGTATGGTTATTGATAAATATTGGCTAAGGCATAGGGCTTTTTGAATAAACTTAAAGGGTTAAGGCATAATAATGAGAATTTTGTTAAATGTCCATGAAACGAAATTGGTAAATATATCAATGGGTTATGGAATAGTATTGATTCCCTTGTTGTTTGTTTTGTATTTTGATATCCAATGGAATTGTTATGCTTGGTTTTGTTATGGTATGGTTGCGGTGACATGATAAGTAAGCATGTGAACATGGCTTGGTGGAGTGGGGGTATTGACATGAGGTTCTATGCCCACGTGTCGAGTTAAACTGAGGCTCTAAACTCCACCCCATAAATGCATGGGTTAGGGAAGGGTATAAAGGCTCTATTCCCCTAACGGTTTCATTCCACCCGGACTGAGGATTAAAAGTGAAAATAATGTGTTGATGTGATATGTGTATTTCTAGAGAGATAAGTACTTGAATTATTTCCCCTATGAATAATGATTGATTGCCTTAGAACCATGTAGATATGATGTATATGCCTAACCCAACAATCACGTGTTAAAAATGACTATGTAGTAAAAATGGTATAAGAAATGGAATTAGGATAAATTCTAGTCATGAATTAAATAAACCTTGTTAACCAATGGAACTAAAAATGTACCTTGTTTACTTACCATTTATTATGAACTTACTTGAACTATCTATTATACTGGATATTTTTTAGACACCATTGGTGGTGGCCTACTAAGTTTTGTACTCACACCCTACTTGGGCCGTCGTTGGGTACCCAAGTAGATTTCTTGGTTGCAGGTCAGGACAAGGGCAAAGGCCCTACCCTAGGATGTTGAGTTGGGATCAGGATGTACATGGAGGAGGATCCAAACTTAGAGTTGGGACCAATTTTTGGATTTGTCTGTTGTCTTATTTTTGGGTTTTATTCACTTGCACTACTAGTATGTCATGACATTTTTAATGTTGAATTATGGTTTGTAACCAGTTGGGAGATGTTTGGATTGTATGTTTATTAGTTGTTTCATATTATTTACTCTATTTACATTGTGTTCTGTAGTGTCTTACTCTGGTAAAGAGGGTATAATCTTCCCATATGACTCATTAGAACCTCAGTTCTAGTCATAAACCTCTGGCGTATGGGAGACGCGCTTGAGGTCATGTGACGACTCAGCTAGAGGCATCAGTTTAGTGGCTTACGAGTCAAGGATGTTACAAAGTGGTATCATAGGAATTATTTTCTCTTTATTACTATTTTTTTATGGTAGATATGAGATTAGTATGTTTCATGCCTTGGAAATGAGCTCGTTCTTGGGAGTAGCTAACCCATGCATGAGGGAAAACCCAAGTCACCCTGGGTGGGAATTTTTGTTCTTGATGTGTGTTGTTACAATTGAATGATATTTCACTATTGGGTGATGCATATGTTGTGTGATTTGATTGATTGATGATATTTTTCTCATTTTTGGAATGAAATGAGGCTGTGTATTCATGCTTCATTTTAGGCACCTAAGGATATTGGTGGCATGCATCATCATAGGAACATGCACAGAATTAGTGTGCAGGGCATAGAGAGTAAGATGCATTTTACTTCCTCGATAAATCTGAATAAAATGATTCCTAATTATGGTAATGTAAGTGGGTGAATGAAAATAATGAAAATGAATAGTTAAGGAATATCGTGTATAAAGAAATGTTATGACTGGGTTAATATTTTGGGTTGTGATAAATTGTAAAGGTTTATTTGGTGTCTAAAAGAAAAATATTGCATAATGACGTAAAATTGTTAATGAATTTTTCCTAATGAAAGGTGTAAACGAGTTAAAATGATGATTTTAATAAGTTTTGAAATGGAAAATGTGCTTAAGAGGAAAGGATCATGTTGTAAAATAAGAATTGGTTTGAAGTGGTGTTGAAAAAAGAATTGTGATTAAGCAAACTAGTTACCCCATGTTGACCATGACCCATAGTAGGTATGGTATAGGGTAGTGTTCAAATTTTGATGATGACCGTTGGGATAGAGTATAAATAATGGTTTGTTTAAGGTTGATATCATGAGATCTTTTCCATCTGTGATTAAATCCTTTCGGTCATTCTCCAAAGTGCCAGGTGAATGATAAGTTTAAAATGAGAATGATTGAGTTCAAAGGTGGGTATCCTTTGTGTTGTCGGTTTTAAACTTGTATGTGTGGGTTGGGGTAGTGAGAGTGCCCTAGTTTGAGACTTTTTATTTGGATTGTGAGGCCTTTCTGGTTATGATATGGCCTAGGTGGTGTGTTTAGGGAACCCTTGGTAGGGTTGAGGCCTTTGGGTTGCGAGTTATTGTTCGGTAATGTGAGTGAGGAAACTCTCATGGTTTGTGACCGTATGAAGTAAATGATGGACCCTAAGGATGGTGTCTGGGTCTTGGTGACCTTGTGAGTAGAGACCTTATGAGTTACATTTTGAATCCTAGAGAGGATGTTTTTCTCGTAGTGCTGATGAATGTGTACACTGTTGGTATTGAACCTCGAGTAAATGGTTGTTTGGTGTGCTAGGCACAGTGTGCGTCGAAATGGGGGTGAGAGTTCCATTCATGAGCATTACTTTGTTCATGTCATGATATGTATGGTTTGGAGAGAGGACCAATGGATTTTTCTGGTTTTTGAATCCAGTCTAGGGAGATGGTATCATTCAACTTTCAAGGTGACCTATGAGAGAGGTCGGATAGGGTTTCTAGTGCTTTTGGGTGTGTGTCGCACATGCAGATGTTTTGGAATTTGATAGTGGGACTCAAAGTGTTTCATGGTGCAGGTTTGGCCTTGAGGGATAAGTGGGAAGGTTGATGGTTGGGTGTGCCACTCGAGTTGTGGTTACACGATGATAGTTTTGGAAAATCAAGGGTGATCTCGTGGGAGGTTAGCCCAGTGGTGCAAGTACCTTGGAATATGAAGCGTGGGAGATGCTTCATAGACAGTGTTGATGCATACTAAGTACCACAAAGTTTTAGTAAATGGTATAGTTGTTCCTGGTTCTTTATAAGGGCACCCTAGTGTTTGTGATAGGATGTAAGGTTTGTTTGAAGGGTTGTATCATATAGATTCTCGACTTACCTATTTGGATGATGATTTATAGATGACTCAAAGTCATTTTCAAGTGGAAGAGATAAGGGCGGATGAAGTGTGGTTATATGCTTTCGCTTGATGTTGACATCTGATGTGAGGGTGGTCATGTGGCTAATTTTTTTTGTATGAATGGTTTGGTTATTGGGTGAGATGTAGAGGCCGCTTCAGGGCTGATGAGGCTAACTAACCAAGATATATGGTTAGATAAGTAAGCGGGTGATGGGATACACATAGATAAAAGTTGATTTGTGAGAGACTGTTGGTTTGATTGGTGTGGTAGACCGTTGTGTTTCAGTTGTTAGTTGTCAGGGACACATCAAAAAAATTCTAGCAGTGTGGTGGAAGTAGTGCCACCAGAAACATTGGTTCATGGCTGCCTTGAAATTTGGTCATGGATTAGGGGTGAGACTTGGTTGGCAATCACACCTAAGTAGTGGTGGTTAAGTGTTGATGAGATGCGTTCGGTAAGGGAGCCTGAGATCCTTGATAGGTCATGGTGTCCCATAGTTTGACATCAAAAATAGATAAGTTTGTGGTGGTGTTCTTCGAAAACTTCTTAGCGTACCTCAACTAGTGACGATCCTACCTAATATTTTGACATCATCCCAGGTATGTTGAGAAGATATGGATTTATGCTGGGATAATTGAAGGTGTTTAGTTGGATGAGGGACATCACCGAGTTTACACACATGGAAATGGTATGTGTGGAGCTTGATGATGGAATGTACACCCCCTGGTGTCTTAGGGTGAGGTCCTTGGGATGGACCAAGTGTCGAAAAAAATAATGGGTACCGTTCACGAAAGCCGGGAATAGGCACTGGGTGATGTTCATTTTCTTGTTTTGGGAAAAATCTAGATGGATATGTCTAAGTTTTGGAGTTCAGCTTGTGATTTAGTGTAAGATGCAGTGGTTGGAATCCCTTATGGAGAGCGATGGTAACAACACTCCTAAGGTGGGGAGTGATAAGTCTGTCCTGGATGTGGATAAGAGAACATAGAGTTGATGTAATGGCATTGGGATGCCAATGAGGAACCTATGAGGTGCATGTTAGGTTCCTTATATAGGCAATGTTGGACTTGAATATAGTTACTGATGATCCAAGTGTTGGATTCAAGCTCTATGTGGTTCCATGTAAATCTTGTGATGTCTATACTGAAGTCGTAGAAGGGTGTGGTTGGATATGACAATAGGTTGTGGCAAGAGAGGTTAGGTTCTATAAATTCAACAAAGATCAAGGTTAGACTCAGGTAATTTCTCCTTGGGTGGTTTTAGAACATCTTAATGTTGAAGGAACCTTGGCCATGTAACGTGGTGTCATCCCAAGGGTGAAGCTTGATGATGGTCTGGAGGGCGGTAATGCTGTGGTGATGGAATTCTACTAGAATTTAGGGAACGACCTCAGTGAGTGTGTGGTATGATAATGATAGGATTCAAGTCAGTAATCACCTTGAGAAGGTGAGAAGGGGGTAGCATACCATTAGTGGAAAGTGGGTTCTCTGGGGCAAGCCAGTCGGGGGTGGTTTTCCCAGAGATGGTAAACTTAAATGGGTGTGGCAAGAGTGACCCATCTCCGGGTTGATGTTGTGGTGTAAAGTGACTTTTTGAAATAAAGTCATACCTGGGGGAGGTCATGTTGATCTTCTCCCTTTAATGGATAGTGTAGGAATGTCCTCCCTAATGGATTTGATGGTGCATATGGATGCCAAAGCAGGGTAATGCTCCAATAGATATTGGAGCACAGTTAGTTGAAACATGTTAGGTGATGTGAAATTCGGGTTGAGGTTTGGGTGATCTTTTATCAAAAGTGGAGGTGCCAAGTAACAAAATATGGTGGAGATAACTATACTAGATAAATGGTTGGTTGATGACATGATCAAAGTTTTGGGTTGGAATGACTCGAGTGGTCACTGTTCGGGTGAGTTAGCCCTGGTAGAGAGCATTGTCATAGGTTTAATTGGTCTAGTACCTGAGAGTTTTGGGTTGAATTTAGATGTATAGTTGTGGAGTGAAATCATCAGAAAATGTGGTTGGGAGGATCTAGTGTTTTCCTTTGGGTGATATCGGGTTTGGTCACTATAGAGTTTGGAAAATAGAGGAAAATGACACCAAGTGATTTGGGTCATGAGTTGTATAGAGGATCGGACCAATGGGGTGCCAGTTGGTTCCTCCATGACGATGTGCTGTTGTGTGTGAAGTTTCCATGTGTAGTGATTCAGGAACTATTGCCTAATTTTTCTCAGTGATGTTCTAGTGGTTGGGTATGGTTGAAGTCGATGTGTCCTTGAGGAGTTTTCGGTTCGATTTGTGGGTTGTGGTGAGGAAGTATTGCGAGTCAAGACCATGCCTTGGTTCACTCTTTATGGAGTCCTTGTAGCATTCAATGGGAGACCAGGGAAAGGGGAAAGGATAGATAGTCCTAGAGGCATAATTCCCTTACATAAGCTTAAGTGATGGTTGGGAAGAGTGGCTCAAGGACAAGCCATTATAAGGTGGTGAGGTTGTAAGATCTCGGATTCTTCATAAAGGTGTGTTTTGTTTATGTTTTAGTTTAAGTCCCTTATTTTGGGATAAATAAGTGTTTCCCAAAGTTTATGTAAAGACTTGGGGGCGTTTCGGGGGTTTGGGACATGAAACTGGATGAAAAAGGAGTTTTTGGGTATGTTGCACGATTTGCCCACGGTTAGTGCAAATCGTGCGGAGAATCCTAGGTAACCATATAGACTTGGATAAAGGATTTCACATGGTTATCACACAGTTAGGCAACCATGTGGAAATTCCCAGAAAATCATGCAAAGGGGTGATTTTGGTACAATAGCACACACACGGTTTGCGCACATTTTGGAAAACTGTATGGGTAAACCATGCAGCCCCGTAAAGTTGGAAAATTTACAAAATTGCCACTCTGGGATTTTAAACCCCAACTCATTATTTTCCTCCATTACTCCCTCTCAACCCTAGTGACGAACCAAGACCTCCAAGATCTTCTAAGGATCAATCTCTCATGTTTCTAGGCCGTTTTGGATGCTGTTGGTTGCATATCGAAGCTCCAGGTAAGTCTAACCCTCTCCTCCCTTCTCTTTTTCGGATTAGGGTTTGTATTTTGGGCTATCTCCTTCCTAAGCCCTAAAAAAACCCTACTTTCACATTTAAATATAGGTTTGTAATTCAAGGGGTGTTTTAATTCAGATCCAAGGCCACAATTAAGAGTGCATTCATCATCGGATTCGAGGTAGGTGGTTTACAAGTATTATCCCATAGTTTTATTCTAGATTTATGCATGAAAGCTTGTGTTATTATTTTTACCTAATTGTGTTCTTGGTTTTGTTGGAGTGTTTGATAAAAATGGGTGTCTAAATGACCAATTTAAACCCTCATGATCTCTATGGGATGCGTAGAGGAGGACTTGACCATTCTAAGGCCACCCATGGGGTGCACCGACTTTCCCACACCTATAAAATGGTAAGGTTAAGTGATGGGTTGTCGAGTGAAAATATGAAACCCATGTAGAACATGTTTTAATGGTTGATTAAGTTTTAAGTGTAATGATGATATATATTCCTAGGGTGATAAGGCATAATGGTTTGTCTGACATGACTTAAAAATGGGAAAATTGGGTCAAATGGGATTATTTCTATTGTTTAATAAAATTTGGTTAGAAATGCCTAGGAGGATTAATGAATACTAATGGAATAATTATAATGGGATGATGGAATTGTAAATGAATATTATGTTAATGGTATTTATTAAGGGAATGGATTAATATGTTGAATGGGTTAATACATGGGAATTGTGGCACACCTAATGGTTAAATATAATAAGTGGTTGTGTTATGAGACATGAGAAATGTACTTCAAATGCATAAGTGGGTAAATGATTATGAAATAATAAATGGGATAAATGGGTTAATGTATGGTCATTGATGAATATTGGCTAAGGTGTAGGGGTTGTTGAATAAACTTAAAGGGTTAAGGCATGAGAATGGAAATTTGGTTAAATGACTATGAAATGCAATTGGTAAATATATTAATGGGTTATGGAATAATATTGATTACCATGTTGTTTGTTTTGTATTGGGATCTCCAATGGCATTATTATGCTTGGTTGTGTTATGGTATGGTTATGGTGACTTGATAAGTAAGCATGTGCACATTGATTGGAGGAGTGGGGGTATTTACATAAGGTTCTATACCCACGGGTCGAGTTAGACTGAGGCTCTAAACCCCACCCCATAAAGTCACGAGTTAGGGAAGGGGATGGAGGCTCTATTCCCTTAACAATTTCATTCCACCTAAATTGAGGCTTTGAGGTGAGGATGGTGTGTTTATGTGATATGTGTATCCCTAGTGAGATAGGGACTTGACTTATTTCCCCTATGCATAATGATTGATTTCCTTATACCCATGTAGAGATGACATATATGCCTAACCTAACAATCACGTGTTAAAATGGATTATGTAGTAAAAATGGTATAATAAATGGAATTGGGATAAATGATAGTCATGAATTAAATGAATCTTATTAACCAATGGAACCCGAACTGTCCCTTGTTTACTTACCATTTATTATGTACTTTCTTGCACTATCTGTTAAACTGGATATTTTGTAGACACTATTGGTGGTGGCCTACTGAGTTTTTTACTCACAACCTACTCAGGCCACCATTGGGTACCCGAGTAGATTTCTTGGTTTCATGTCAGGACAAGAGAAAAGGCTATACCCTAGGATGTTGAGTTGGGCTTGTGTTATACATTGAGAAGGATCCAGACTTAGAGTCGGGATTGGTTTGGGGATTTGGCTGTTATCTTATTTTTGGGTTTTATTCACTTGCACTACTAGTATGTCATGACATTGTTAATGTTGAATTATGGTTTCTACCCAATTGAGAGATGTTTGGATTGTATGTTTATTAGTTGTTTTATATTGTTTATGCTATTTACATTGTGTTATACTGTGGCTTACTCTGGTAAAGAGGGTATAGCCTCCCCATGTGACTCATTAGACCCTCACAACTAGTTGGTAACCTCTAGAATATAGGGAGGTGTGCTTGAGGTCATATGATGACTCAGCTCGGGGCATAGGTTTAGTGGCTTCTGGGTCGGGGACGTTACACCCGAGGGGAAAGAATGAGAGACAAATGATGAGAATTAGACTAAAAAGTGGGCGCTTAGAGATGAATTAGGAGAGATACGTTGGTTCCCAGTAGTTAAACCCACCGTGTATCATTAATGAGGAAATAAAAAACATCTATACATTCGAAAACATAAAATCCCTTAGTAGACACCATTTTGTGATGCACAAAGGGATGACCCCTTTGTAGACCAACAATCTTCATAGAAAAATAATATGGGGTAGTAACCCTACCCCATGTAGAAAAATTAAACATGGGAGGAACATGACCTCGCATATAAAAATTATATGCAAGTAGAACCTAGACCTACATAGAAACACACCATGCATGAAGAACCCAAGTCTGCATAGTACAATGCTATGCAGACAGTACCCTCACCCACGTAGTAACTTTCTACACGGAGGGAGCCCCATCCTACATAAGAACATGCTATGTAGAATGGGGAATACTAGGGAGTTCTAATATCCACCTCCCATCATTCACTTCCTTCATATAATTGGGCCTCACTTTGGACCCTCCACGATCCAATCTAGAAACATCTTTCCAAGGCCTCCTCCAAATCCACCAGACATGTATTATCTGATCATCGGGAACATGATAATTTCATCTGGAGTCTACATACCTATGGTAAGTGGAGTCATGTTGGTAGACTCCATGAAAAGGTGGTCCCTCATAATGTCTTCAAGTTAACATTCCCATGGCGATGAGGGTCCCAACCTTGGTTGTTCTCACGACCTCGGTGGTGCTCACATGAACCTCCCCATTCTAGGGATTGAGGGAAACCACTGGCCTTTCTCTTCATTGAGGGCCGATGTTGTTCACTCCTCTCCTCCCTAGGAACTAGTAGGGCATCCCCTTTAGATCAAGACCCTAACCTTTCTTGCAAGAGTCAACACTCTTGCTCCTCTCCCCCCTCAGGGTACCAAAACGAGTGAGGAGATGAGAAATTCAATGCATGTTCTCTCTCCCATTGGGCCCAAATATCACCCACTAGCAGATGAAGTGGATCATGTGATCTTCAGATCCACTACTTCCTCTTGTTTCTCACACCGAGAATTACTCATGTAGGATTAGAGGCTAGCAATAATCATGAAATCCACATGACCCTAAAAACCAAATGGGAACCCTTATGAGTATAAGAACCAACCATATCCACTCTATTGGGAATCCTATATGGTATAAGCCCCAAATACACACCCAATAAATTCAAAGAGTCTATATTCCTAATAAATAAGAAAATCCATGGGCCTCCTATATGGTATAATCCCCAATCATGTCACCTCAAATGGGAATACTCATAGGTGTAAGCCCCAACTCACCGAACTATGTGGGATTTTATTCCTAACTGAGATACATAGGAATCCAACCTAGGGTATAGAACTGACACCCAAGTTCACCCTAATATTCTTTGGGCCACATTACTGATAGGTTCATATCCACATGGGAGGCCACATCTCTTTCGGGTCCCTCGGGCCACCTCATCTTAAGTCCCATACTATCCTTGAACATGAATCTTATGCCTAGACATCCATACCGCATGATGTTAAATTGAATGGTTTGTTCATCATTACAAAACCTTAAAAGGTGATGTTTCCTTTTAGTTAACACCGAACCATGTGGGTTCTGATTCCTTTCATGATGATACATAGGAATCCCATTTTATGGGTTCGATCCCAACATCAAAAAAACTTATTCCCCCTGGATGATAGTAAACTTCAAAGCACCTCACTATATGGATTAAAACTAGAATTTTCCTAATGAATGATTAAATAATATCCGACCCAACTATGAGAGGTTACATTGATATAGAAACTCAGATACATATAGATATCCCTATAAATAGAGAACCTTGGGTATATAAAGATAATTCTAAACCCATTCATGTTCATAATTGATCATTACTTCAGGGTGATCTGTGTCATACACACTTGGGAATCATCTTACTTCAAGGTGATTTTTTGTCATAGGGGACAATGTACCTGGGGATGGGCTTCCATTTCTTCCAAAACTACACAACTCTCTTCCAAGGTGAAGTTCAAAGAAAGACTTTGTCTCCAACATCAAACTCCAAGTCCCTTCGATGGTTGTCAGCATAGCTCTTCTGCCAACTCTAAGAAAACTTTATATGTTATTGGATGGAATGAACCTTTCTGTCATCTCTTACATAAGATCAAGCCTAAGAATCTTTCTCCCACCAGCTTCATCCTAACAAGTAGGAGTTCTACATATCTTTCC
Source organism: Viscum album (assembly GCA_963277665.1). Classification (NCBI taxonomy): domain Eukaryota; kingdom Viridiplantae; phylum Streptophyta; class Magnoliopsida; order Santalales; family Viscaceae; genus Viscum; species Viscum album. The sequence continues at coordinate 1,588,821,938 of OY728161.1, read as the reverse complement.
ATATAGAGCTTCATAGGGTTCCATTTGAATACTCAAATGGCAGCTGCTATTGTAAGAGAACTCAACTAATGGGATATGTTGATCCCATACACCTTTAAATACATTGATCATATTCTCAACATGACCTCAAGTGTCTGAATAATCCTTTTAGGTTGGCCATCAGTTTTTCGGTGATAGGACCTACTGAAATTCAATTCAGTATTTAGATAATGTTGAAGACTTCTCTAGAATTTTGATGTGAACCTTGGATTATGATCTAAAATGATAGAAAGTGGTACCCCATGAAACCTCAACACTTCCTTAATGTATATCCTCGTAATTTGATCAAGATATAAATCTTCTTGAATAGAGATAAAATGGGTAGACTTAGCGAGACAATCAACTATAACCCATATCATATTGCTTACTTTAGAAATTTTTAGGTGACTAGTGAAAAATTCCATAGTGATATTATCTCACTTCCATGATGGTATGGGTAGTGGTTGTAATTCCCCTTTAGGAAGTTGTCACTCCACCTTCACTTGTTGACACACCAAGCACTTTTTTGTGTAGTCAGCAATCTCCTTTTCATGTTATCCCCCCAATAATGACCATGAAGGTCCCTATACATTTTCATGATTCAAGGATGTATAGAGTAAGTAGAGCTATGAGATTCATCCATCAAATCCTTATTTATTTCCAGAATAGATGGAACACATAACATCATACAAAATTTCAGTACACCTTCTTGATCAATATTGAACTCAGGAGACTTATCATTCTTCACAGCCTCTATATTCTTCTGTAATAAAAGATATTCTCTTTGATATTTCTTGATATTATCTAGTAATAATGGTTGAGAAATAATTTGGGATAGGGTTGATGATTTCCCTTCCCTTATGATTCCCATGTCTAGATTTACTAGGTCTTTGATCATATGATCTCCTTGAATCCTTATCATTTCCAGCACAACAGATTCTTTCCTACTTAATGCATCATCAACTTTTTTTCTCTTTCAGTGTGATAATGAATCAAACAATCATAGTATTTAAGAAGTTCTAACTATATCATGTGTCTCATATTCAATTCCTTTTGTGTGAAAATATACTTCATTCTTTGATGATCTGTGTATACATCACATTTATCCCCATAAAGATAGTGCCTCCATATCTTTAGAGAAAAAACAACCATATCCAGCTCCAGGTCATTTATAGGATAGTTCTAATCATGAGACTTCAACTGTCAAGATGCATAAGAAATAACCTTGTCATTTTACATGAGGACACACCCAATAAATTTCATAGATGCATCTCTAAAAATAAAGAATCCTTCTCAGATAGAGGGTAGAGTTAACAAGGGTATAGTGACCAATCTCTTATTCAGCTCTTGGAAACTTTATTCACACTCCTTTTTCCAGATGAACTTTACCCCCTTTCGAGTTAACTTGGTTAGTGGATTAGAAAGTTTTGATTTTTTTTTCAGAAACCTCCTATAATATCCCACTAAACCAAGGAAATAATGGATCTTAGTTACCATTTTAGGATGAGGAAACTCCTCTACAAACTTTTTCTTTGTAGGTTTAACTAATATTCCTTAATTGGTTACAATTTTCCCAAAAAAATCAACTTGTTTTAACCAAAATTCACATTTGATGAACTTTCCAAATAACCTCTACTTCCTCATAGTTTTCAATATAAACCTTAGATGGTCCTCATGCTCCTCACAACTTTTGGAATATATCAGAATATCATTAACAAAAACTACCACAAAGTTATCAAGGTAGTCCTTAAAGAATATATTTATAAAATCCATGAAAATATAAGGATCATTAATCAAGAAAAAGGGAGTAACAACAAACTCATAATGACTATATATTTATTGTAAGGTAGTCTTTGGAATATCTTCTTTCTTCACCCTCAATTGATGATAACCAGATCAGTGATCAATCTTGGAGAATAATTGAGCCCCACAAAGATGGTCAAATAAATCATTAATCCTTGGAAGAGGATACTTGTTCCTAATTATGATCCCATTAAGTTCTCTATAATCAATTCATGGCTGCATTGATTCATCCATCTTCTTCACAAAGCGAACATGTTCTCTCTAAGGAGACACACTTGGCTAGATAAACCCTTTCTCTAAAAGATTTTGGAGGTATTTAGATAATTCCTCCTACTCCAATTTTTAAATTCTATGAGGGGTCTTTGATATCGGCTTTGATCCATGCATAAGTTCAATGGATAAATTTACCTCTCTTTCCGTGGGAGGTCCATGTAACTGCTCAGGAAATACATCAATGTATTTCTGAAGGATGGGAACATTTTCTATTCATAAAATTTCATTTCCTTATTCATATTCATTGATCATTTCTATAAAGAAATCTATGAGAGGTTCTTATAGACAAAGATCAGGTTGAGATATCTCTCCTTTGAAGATAACTATAGGTTGTAAATTCAAGAATACTCATATTTCCTTACTTATATAGTTTATTTCAGCATTATACTTTGAGAGATAATCTATCCCTAGTATAATGTTAAATTTCAGTATGGGAGTGACTACCAGATTTGCGATGAGACTGTGTTCATCAAAGTAAATACTACAGTTTCTATACACTGTTGATCCTTGGATAATCCCTCAAGGATTATTAACAAATAACTCTACTTTTAGAAGTTCAGAGATTGATTCTATATTCTTTGCAAAATTGGAGGAAATACAGTAATTCATAGAACCATAATCAAACAAAGAACTAGGTGTCTTTGAGAGAACAATGTGATTACCTACCACCACATAATTTGGGGCTTCAACTTTAGCTATCATGAGAGAAAAAACACAACCTTGTTGTTGGAACCAAGGTTGTTCTTTGAGGGAATTGGATTATGGTCTGTGTTTGTTTTCAATCCTATCATGGATGATCAGGGGGATTCCAAAGAAAATGATTATACATTTAAATCCATAAGCAGTTTTGAAGGTGACGTCATTTCCTATTGTTTTCCAAATTTTTAGGGTCCAAAATTTGGGGAATGACAAGCATTTCAAAAAGTGATTTTTCTTGAAGGTCTCATGAAAATATGTAAAAAGCATGAGTTTCTAAGAGATAGACTTCATGAAGTGTGTTTCGTGAAGACATGAAAATTGTGACAGTGTGCTCTGTGATTATGAGACTCTGAGCTCCGCAAAAGGTATACTTATGGAATCAACATTTCATAAAAATGGAAAAGGCATGGATTTTGTGAAGTTTGGCTTGAGGTTTTTCAAATAACTAAAGATTAATGATTTGATATGGTGTTTCTTCACAGTTATGACAAGCATCGCAAACAAAAAAGTAAAGGAGCCTTGTGAGTGGCGTTTTGCGGTGGTGCTTTGCGACGGTGTGAAGGGTTTTGATAGAGAGCTCTATGGTTACGATGAGCATTGTAAAGGGGGATTTTTTGTGGAGATTTTCGAAGAGAGTGATGCATCGAAAAGATGTTTTTTTCCGATCCATATTTTTCACCTGAATAATTGGAGATCCACGTTTGACCGTGCCTATAAATAAGAGGCCACCCCTCTTTATTAAAGATGATTTTTGAGAGAGAAAATCAGGGATCGCTTTGACTTTTAGAAGTAAGGAGTTATACGCGAAGCAGGTTGTTCTATGTGAGCTTGAGCTTCACAAAGATACTTTTAAAGTCTTGAATGATGACAATGCTTCTAATTCATATGATATTCACAAAGATGGAGTATTCTGTGTTGGATCAGTGAGCTTTGCGAAGTAGGTTTCTCTATGAGGCAATGAGATTCATGAAGGGTCGTGCTCTGCGAGGTAGTGAGATCTACAAAAGGTTGTGCTCTGTGAGGCAGTGAGCTCCACAAACGGTTTTTCTCTACAAAGGTGTGAGATTTGTGAAGTGGTGTGCTCTGTGGAGGGTTTTTATCTACAAAGGTGTGAGCTTTGTGAAGTGGTGTGCTATGGGAAGGGTTGAGATTTACGATGGGGATTTGCGAAGGTCTGTATTGAGTATTTGTGTTGAGTGGTCAGGGATTTCAGTGAACATCTACTCAGGTATTTGATGAAAGAATTATCTTGTGCTGGATAGAGACAAAGACTTTAATGCCAATCTACTGAAGAGACCTTCAATTCGATAAACTGAGTTAGACTTCTCTCAAAGTAGTGAGTTAGGGGGAGTTGACATAAGTGATCTGAGGGATGCAATGAGCTATCCCTAAACCCTTGTAAAGGTAGTGCACCTGGAACATAGTGATTGTGAAAGAACCTTTATATTCCACATCTAGTGAAGATTAGTGGTTTTTGGTACGACCGAAACACTGTTGGTGTATGCTCCTTGGATGTAGCCCTTTGTGGTGAATCAAGTAAAACTACTATGTCCTCTATTTGAATGCATTTTTCTGACTTGTTTAATAGGTTACTACCTAAATGGGAACAAGATCCATCGGTTTAAGAGAAAAATTTGACATCCTGATTCACCCCTCCCCTATCAGGGCGTTCCGAGGTCCTTCAAGTGGTATCAAAGGGTAAAGGTTACTGGTGTTAGATCTATCCCTTTCCATCATGGAGAATTCAGGAATTATCAGGGGATTCCCCCTTTTCAATGGAAGTAATTTTCAGATTTAGAAGAATAGAATTAGATCTCATATAATATCTCTTGGAATGTAAGACCTATTTGCTAATGTGAAAGGAATACAAGTTACTAATCCAAAAGGGATGTCTATGACTGATACAAATAGGAAAATTCATGATGCATATTCTAAATCATAAAATGCTCTCACCACGACCCTATCTGACCAGATCTATTTAATGGTAATGAGATTCACCTCAACAACATCTTTGTGGTATAAACTTGAAAATATTTATGAATTATATAGAAAAGTGAAGGAGAAAAAACTACAAGTCCTGCACAATAAGTTTGACGATTTGAATATGCATCCTGACGAGAATATAGATTCCTTCTTCAATCGAATTACTGAAGTGGTAGGAGCAATTCAAGGTATGAGAGAAGAAATCAAAGACATTGATATTTTAAAGAAAATATTGATAAGACTTCCATCCCTTTATAATGCAAAGGTCTTAGACCTTGAGAAAAGATATCTTTCAAAACTTTATCTGGATGATCTTCTAACCAGCTTGGTGGCATATGAAATGAGAGTCAAACCAGAAGATGCTACGACTCATGTGAGTAAGGAAATGGAATTCAAATCCATGGAAAAACTGAAAATTTCAAGAGATAGTAGTGGTAAATATGATGAGGAAAAAGAAATTATTTCTCTTATTTCCAAGAAGTTTCAAAAGGGAAAAGGGAAATTTAAAGGGAAATTACCTATGTCTTGATTTTGTTGTAGAAAATTTGGGCATATTACCTCTTAGTGCTCAAGAAAGTTATAAAATGAAGAGAGCAAAGCTAAAAATATTGAGAAGCCACAGAAAAGGTTTTTAAAAAAGATAAACTTCAAATATAGAGAGAAACTACAAAAGAATAGTTTTGTTTATTAAGAGGATGATGATGATAATACATTTTGTGAATAAGAAGAACTAGAATTTAAAACTAGAAACCATGATTCCATGATGGCTACCATTGAAAAGTTAGAACCATCAACAGATAAAGCTAGAGATAACTAGTTGAAAAATAATGCATGTAATGACCTGAACCCAGAATCCAGGAGCCGATGCATTATTTTAATTCATTAGCATGATTACAAGAAATCAAATCCTAAAGGACTGATAAGTTTAGTAGTCATGGAAAAAAGATACATACATAAGTTCAACATTACAACTTGAAAATAAAAACAACCCTAATTTATTCCATTAGAAACTTCAAAGCTTCCAAGATTATTCCTGCAAGTCACTCCTAACTAAAATCTTCATATATTGGGAAAATGAAACATAAGAAAGGGGTGAGCTCAAATGCTCAGTAAGAGTAATAAATACAGTGTAATATAACATAAACATTAGGCATGATGAATAATTGAAAACACATGCCTTTACAAATAGTAAACATGAACACTTTATAGAAGGAATATAAGCTGAGTAAATAATTCCATAATAAAACATAGTCATGGGTATTATACTAGTCGAATAACCACATGAAATATCAATAGCTAATCTCATAATTATGGAATTCATAATACCATACATCATAACCATATAGTCAAGGCCTCGTGACAAGACTATAAATAAGATTTTTTCAAGGCCGTGTGCCAAGACACTAGTTTGTCTCATGAGACCTAACGATGCATCAAGGAGATATAGCGGGCTCCACCTGTCACTTACTAAGTCCAATGAATTCCTCATATGAAAAGTTTTAAACATAATCTAAACATTTATATTAAAACTAGCATACAAAATGTCAACATTTTAACCACAAACCATAAATGGTATAAAAATAGCACATCCACAGTAAAAAATAACTCATTCAATACAATATGGAAGATTTTATTATAATAGATTAACCTCAATCGAGAATAATAAAGGATATTGACATAGATGAAAATAATCATCAAAACTATTTGAGAGAAATATCCCCCTTTTATTGAAAGCATTTTAAAGTCTCACTATTTATCAAGAAGCCATTTAAAATAAATTTTTGAATCAAAGTGCCCCATTCCAATTTGAAACTTTTAAAAGGAATTTTAATTTTAAAACATTAATGTCCATATAAATAAAATCTTAAAACCATTTTTAAAACATGCACATTAATGATAAATATTTAGAAGAATAAATTTTTAAAACATTTGAAATGATATTTTAGTTAGAGTTCCTAATCAAATGAGAGACGCTTGAATAAAAATAATTGAGGTAATAAAAAATATATAATATCATGAGAATAAAGGGATTCATGGTATACTATGTAAAATTACAGTATATACACTAAATAAAATCGAATTGGTGCATAACAACAAATAAGTCTCAATGGAATGTAAGATGAGATGAATTCCTTTACAAAGACCGTATCCTTAGCTTAAGGATAAATAAATGAAATAATTATGTGTGAAAAATATAGATACACTCAATATGATTAGATATTCAGTGTAAATAAATCATAGGACATTCACACATATTCTTGTAAAAACAACACCAATGACTTGGATGTTTAACTCAATGAATAGAAATTGAGTTAAAATTACTCTTATCAAGTTTATATCGATGACTTGAGAATTTATCAATGGAGTGATTATGTGTATCAAAATAATATCCACACAAAGGGGAGTGGAAATTACTACATAAGTAAATAAATAGTGATTTCACACATAATCTTGGAGTAAAGTAATCAATGAAATTTGTGTATAACTGAATGAGTGGAAATTGAAATTTGAAATTCCCTTACTACGTTGTAATCAATCGATTCATATGACTAAAAGTTAATAACCACCAAATTAATCACATAATACCATGTATATAAATATAATCATGATAATATATATCAAATTCCAGTACACAATACACCACATTCTATAAATAAGTGGCGAACAATGGAAATCTCACGAAATTAAGAGTGAGATAAGAAACCCGTTACCTCAAGTCCGACTTGTCTTGTATGTTCCTTGTTCTTCCTGAATAATAAAATTAAGTGAATTTATACTTGATTAAGAATATTTTTTAATTTTATTATTCCTTTTATATCACTTATTACCTTGCTATAACAATTAGTTAATTATTTGAGTTCATATTGGATATTTTATCGATGTTCGGAACTTGAGTCAAAATGAACTTGTTATAATTACAATTTTTCCATGTGGTAAAAAGTAAATTATCTCCAGAATGATATACATGATTTAGATATCATATATATATTATATATCTAGTATATATATGTATTTATAACAGTACATAGCATTTGGAGATAAGAAATGAAATGCACCGTTCATGGAGATGGTAAGTTGTACGTACGCATGAACGCTACTTTCATTTCTATTTTGTATTTTAATGGAATTAAAACATAATGATACATAGGTATATTATAATTACAACATAATATAATATATAATATTATTAACTCCATCATTTATATGTCCCACATAAGGCATTAACGAGTCATATCACTTTGAGGGGGCAGTAGTCCGCACTTCCTCAAATGAAATTATCGCGTTTTACCCATAATGGAAACCATAAAGGAATGATATAAATGGAAAATACAGAAGAATAAATAAAACATAAACATAATATATATCATATATAAATATAGTTTCATCTTAGTGGCCACCATGAGAGGTGTTAGGATATAATTGAACAATCATCGTTTCGTGAGGCGTTAGTTTGCCATCCACAGAAACAATATGTTCTTTACCCATTAGATGGAGGTGTGTGTAAGTGTAGTTAGAATAATTCTCATAAAAACATTATATTATATTTAGGATACTGGTGTTTTTATAAAATAAAGGAATGAAAAGAGTTTAGGGGTTGGAGAAGTAAAATAAAAGAAAAGAATTTAAGAGAAACCGTTACCTTTAATTCGGGTAACTCCCTTTGGTTTGAACCAAAAGGACCTCTTGAAGTGCATTCTGCATAAGGTAAGGATTCTAGGAGTAAGAGGGGGATATTGAGAGATTATTTGGGCAGGATTTGGATGATATAAGGGGCTTGAGAGGTGTGAGTAATGAGTTAGAAGTGGGAGATTTTTATAAGGGGGAGGAGGGGCTATTTAGGAAAGTGTGAAAATATTATTTTATTATATAATTATATTCGGTTTCTAAAGGTCAAAAACTAATTAAAGTCTAAGATAAGATGACTAATGGTCGAAATAAAATCATATAATAAGAATTGGATAGGTTTTGGATGTTATTTTAATATTTATAATCTTATTTATTTAAATCATTTATTAATGAGATAAATACTGCATCATTTTTGTGTCATAAATAATTTTATTTTTTTGATGTCTAAAAATTATAAAAAAAATACCATGATGTAGGAAATATTTTTATATTTCCAATTAATATTTATAGTCTAAACTATAACTTATATAACCCCATGGAAAAATTAATTTACTAAAAGATATTTGTTTGTATCATTTTGGTCTTTACTTTAAATTAATTAATCTAAAGTGTCATTATCACTCCCAAGTGGCTCCATGGGGTCCCAAAATCGACCCAAAGATGCCAAAGTTCATAAATGACTCAACCAATAAGGTTAGGACAAGTTTTAAGGTAATTTTGTATTATTATAATATTCTTTTTACCTTGAATTACTCTATTTACCTTTAATCACAGTAAATAAGTCAAAAGTTACTATTCACCAAAAATTATTTTCATCTTATTGAACCAAATTTTACTTAATAATAACAACCATGTATGTAGGATTTTCAAAATCCAATTCACAGAAGTAGTAAAATTTCATTTAAATGAAAAAGATAGTTTTTTAACTACTACTTAGTGGTTTCACTATTCATCAAAAATTGAAGTTTTTCAGAAAACTACCAAAAATTAAGCCTAAGATATATTTGATATTCCAAATTCAAAAATGATGTCTATTTTAAAAAATTAAAAACATAGAGGTTTCATTAATTAATTTAAAATTAATTCCTGGTATCAAAACAAATAGCGTGTTTTTAAGAAATAATAACTATCAAAAGATTGATACTTGTTTATGTCCAATTTCAAAGTGAAATTAATTCCAATGACCAGCATTGGATTAAATGGTAAAAACATAATATAATTACAATTTAAAACCAAATAAAAATATAATCTAGCCATATAAATAAATTATATTAAAAGGCACTTTTGAATTAAAATATAGCATTTTCACTATTCATAAAAAGTAAATTTTATCAGAAAAATACTAAAAATTTACCCAAAGTAAATTTTTATGTCCCAATTCTAAAGAAGAATTTTATTTTTTCAAATAGAACATATAAAAGTGACCAAAACTATATTTAAAGAGGGTTCTCCATCAAAAGGCGGTAAATCAACCTTTTAAAGTAAATTATGTTTAAAATTAGATTCATTCACATTTTAAGCCTCTAACTTTTATTGGATAAATGTAAAAAAATTTAACAAACATATATAATCATTTTGTATTTAGTTATGTTCATTCCTTCCATTACAATGACAAGGTGTTAACTGCCATTTAAAATAATAATATTATATTATTAGTATGCAATGTAAGATTTTAAAGAAACCCATTGTTGCGTATCAGGTCCGCCATCGAACATAGCGTCCCCTTTAAAGTAGAATTTAGTTCACAAATATTAATAAATTTGAAAAATGTCATGTTCTTTATTTACCTGGGATGTTACATCCTTCCCCTCTTTTTGGGAATTGCGTCCTCTCAATTTTAAAACTAGGCTTGGAAACTTAATTGAAAGTCCCACATCGAAAAAAGATCCATTAAAACAATTACTTTAAAAGAAAGAAAGATAAGTACAAACGTCACCTGAGATAACCCATACTAGGATTCCATGTAGGAAAACATGGATATGGAAGATAAACTAAGTGTCAAGTTCAGATGGAGAGGGATAGAAAACATGATCAGGAGAAAGTTAACAACAAGAAAACCAAAAACTTGTGATGGGATAAACAGTTATTAGTTTCCTAGTAGGAAAAGCAATCAGACAACGTTTTTTTGTTTTAAGTTCCATTTCATAAAGTTGAGAAATTTATTTATGATATTTACTAAGAACATAAAGAGATATACTTAATTTTTAAGTAGAGTTTCATTATTTAATAAATTTCTACCACTAACTCATCTTTTTTCAAACGATGAGTATTCAAGATGACTTGGTCACACCGGAAGAGCTAGAATCAACTTCTATAGAATCACATGATCCAAAAAGGATAAACAATATATTTACCTTGTCTTTATAGATTAACCACCACCAAAATGGTTAGTACAAGATCAGATGATCCCCAAAAGGGTAATCCTTTAGAGAAAGAAATACTAATCTTAATTTCTAAAATTAAACCAACAATACCCCAAAATTAAATAAATTCCATTCAATAAAAATTTTTCCTTAAAATCCTTCAATATAATCCAAACTAATATTGAAACCCAAAACTTATAAGAATTTGGTTATGTAGTCTTCCACGTTAAAGTGTATCTCCAAATGACATAGACTACTCTTAAAGTCACATAATAATCACATATTCTCTATGATAGGTTAATCATTTCCATAAATAACCCAAAACATAGATAAGAATCTACCATTACTCCTCAAATGAAATCCCATAGTATTCTATTTTCCTTAGGCATATAGTGTTCCCAACAGAGTGAACGACTTCCAAAATAACATTTATCACTTAATCACCAAATCATTTTCCTATACTAAGGATATCCATTTGATAATACATAAGGTCCCAAATAAACTTAATAAAATCATTTAACTAAAAAGAATTTGTCACACTAACTAGGGATTTCACATAGTCCAGTGGTAGGCGATAAATCCCAATCGCACTCTGGTTGTGAGTTCAATTACCACATATTTGTCTGACGTGATGGGTTGTCACACAGTCTGTGTGTTGTCCTCTTTAAAAAACTATATTTTATAAAATTACCTAAATGATATAAATTCCTCAAAATAACCATAACATAATTTAACCACGAATGTTTTCTCATACCTCACATTTTTATCCCAAAATTTAATAACTTGTAATTGCCTCAAACTCAATGATCATTTAAAACCAAATGGTTATTTATAACTATATCCACAAGAGAAAATATAATTCTTCCTCAAATATCATTTTCACATGACAGACTATAGGGTTACAAATACAAGAGAAAATTCTTCCAAAGTAATCCCATCAACAAGAGCACTAATACTTTTAAACATTTTTCCATCCATTTATTTCCACATAGATTCTTCCTTGACCAAGAGGACATCCTATAGAATAGGGAATCCACTAGGGTAATGGTAAGGTCCCCTACATTTACAGAAAATAACTATAAATGGATTATTGGGACCATTTTTATTTTCTTCCATAGTACTCTTCATTTTTCCTCAGCAATTCTTTACTTTATGTCCTTATTTCCCACATGTAAAGCATTTCTTTGTTCCATTAAGACACTTTCCTGGGTTTTTCCTTCCACATTTCCTGCATGATGAAAATTGAAGTTTCTTTTCTCCATGGTCTCCACTACTGGAGCTCTTATCATTCATCGCCTTTCTCTTCTTTGTTGAGTCTGGGAGTTGGTTAATATATATGTTGTTGATCATATTTTTTGAAAACTGATTCAGCATGAACATGATATCTTTTATGCCTATCAACATTCCATTTTGTTGCTCATTTCCACCACCGTTCCCACCTTGTACATCATGATCAATGTTACTATGACTTCCTTGGAATCCAGCCATTGACTAAAACTAGAAAGCATTGTGTGAGTAAAAATATCCATAAAATCATTTAGAGAATATCATGACACCTTATTTTCAATTTAAAACACATTAGGATTAACCAAGGTCATTTATTCTCATATTATATTAAAATCCTTCAAATCAGTTTGTAAAGAAAATGTAAATTATCCTAAGAATATCCCTTGAGAGTGTCGTAACCAAGAGTGCAACAAGGCCCATTGTCATGTACCTGGATACCCCGGGTCAAGCCCGAAACTCCTTGTCGAAGTTTTCACTCCTAAGTACATCTGTGCCAGAGATACCTCTACCTGCTCATATCCAGACATAGATGTATTGCTTGGAAAATACACAAAATCTATACATTACCAAAATTCTAGGAAGTTATTCTATACTAATCATCAAAGTCAATCTTAGGGTAATGTTCTCTAATCAGAGTTTATCTAAATCTAGTTTCCAAGCTTTGTACTAAACTTCCTCTGATACCAAATGTAATTCCCCGACCCCAGAATCCAGGAGCCAGTTCATTATTTTAATACATTGGTATGATTACAAAGAATCAAGTCCCGAAGTACCGATCAGTTTAGTAGTCTTGGAAACAAGATACATACATAAGTTCAACATTACAACTTGAAAAGAAAAACAACCCTAATTTATTCCATTAGAAACTTCCAAGATTCTAAGATTATTCCTGCAAGTCACTCATAACTAACTTCTTCATATACTGGGAAAATGAAACATAAGAAAGGGGTGAGATCAAATTCTCAGTAAGAGTAAGCAATACGACAGAATATAACATAAACATTAGGCATAGTGAATAATTGAAAACACGTGCCTTTAAAAATAGTAAACATGAACACTTTATGGCAGGAATATGAGCTGAGTAAATAATTCCATAATAAAACATAGTCATGGGTATTCTACTAGTCGAATAACCACATGAAATATCAATATCTAATCTCATAATTATAGAATGCATAATATCGGACATCATAACCACATAGTCAAGGCCTCGTGCCAAGACTATAAATAAGATTTTTTCAAGGCCTTGTGCCAAGACACTAATTTGTCTCATGAGACCTACCGATGCATCGAGGATCCATAGAGGGCTCCACCCGTCAGTTACCAAGTCCAATTAATTCCTTATATGAAAAGGTTGAAACATAATCTAAACATTCGTATTAAAACTAGCATACAAAATGTCAACATTTTAACCACAAACCATGAATGGTATAAAAATATCACATCCACAGTAAAACATAACTCATTAAATAAAATATGGAAGATTGTATTATAATATATTAATCTCAATTGAGAATAATGGAGGATATTTACATAGATTAAAATAATCATCAAAATGATTTGAGAGAAATATCCCCCTTTTTATTGAAAACATTTAAAAGTCTCACTATTTATCAAGAAGCCATTTAAAATAGATTTTTGAATCAAAGTGTCCCATTCCACTTTGAAACTTTTAAAAGGAATTTTAATTTTAAACATTAATTTCCATATAAATAAAACCTTAAACCCATTTTTAAAACATGGACATTAATGAGAAAAATTTAGAAGAATAAAATTTTAAAACATTTAAAATGATATTTTATTTAGAGTTCCTAACCAAATGAGATACGCTTGAATAAAAATAATTGAGGTAATAAAAATTTTATAATATCATGAGAATAAATGGATTCATGATATACTATGTCAAAGTATAGTATATACACCAAATACAAGTGAATTGGCGCATAACAACAAAGAAGTCTCAATGGAATGTAAGATGAGATGCATTTCTTTATAAATACTGTATCCTTAGGTTAAGAATAAATAAATTAAATAATTATGTGTGAAAAATATAAATACATTCAATGTGATTGGATATTTATTGTAAATCAATCAGATAACATTCACACATATTCTTGTAAAAACAACACCAATGACTTGGATGTTTAACTCAATGAATAGAAATCGAGTTAAAATTACTCTTATCAAGTTTATATTGATGACTTGAGAATTTATAAAGGGAGTGATTATGTGTATAAAAATAATATACACACAAATGGGAGTGGAAATTACTACATAAGTAAAAAAATAGCGATTTCACACATAATATTGGAGTAAATTAATCAATGAAGTTTGAATAGAACCGAATGAGTGGAAATTAAAATTTGAAATTCCCTTACTACATTGTAATCAATCGAGTCGTATGAAAAAAAGTTAATAACCAACAAATTAATCACATAATACCATGAATATAAAGATAATAATGATAATATATATCAAATGGAAGTACACAATACTCCACATGTGATAAATAAGTGGTGAACAATGGAAATCTCACGAAATTAAGAGTGAGATAAGAAACCCCTTACCTCAAGTTTGACTTGTCTTGTATATTCCTTGTTCTTACTAAATAATAAACATAATTTAATTTATACTTTATTAAGAAAAGTTTTCAAGTTTATTATTACTTTTATATCACTTATTACCTTGCTATAACAATTAGTTTATTATTTGAGTTTATATTGGATATTTTATCGATGTTCAGAACTTGAGTCAAAATGAACTTGTTATAATTACAATTTTTCCATGTGGTCAAAAGTCCATTATCTCCAGAATGATATACATGATTTATATATCATATATATATTATATATCCAGTATATATATGCATTTATAATAGTACATAACATTTGGAGATAAGAAATGAAATGCACCTTTTATTGAGACGGTAAGCCGTACGTACGCATGAACACAACTTTCATTTCTATTATGTATTTTAATGGAATTAAAACATAATGATACATAGGTATATTATAATTCCAGTATAATATAATATATAATATCATTAACCCCATCCTTTATACGTCCCACATAAGGCATTAACGAGTCACATCACTTTGAGGGGGCGGTAGTCCGCACTTCCTCAAATGAAATTATCGCATTTTACCCATAATGGAAACCATAAAGTAATGATATAAATGAAAAATACAGAAGAATAAATAAAACATAAAAATAATATATATCATATATAAATAAACTTCCATCTTAATGGCCACCATGAGAGGTGGTAGGATATAATTGAACAATCATCATTTCGTGAGGCGTTAATTTTCCATCCACGGAAACAATATGTTCTTTACCCATTAGATGAGGGTGTGTGTAAGTTTAGTTCGAATAATTCTCATAAAAACATCCTAATATATTAAGTATACTGTTTTTGTTATAAAATAAAGGAATGAAAATATTTTAGGGGTTAGAGAAGTAAAATAAAAGAAAATAATTTAAGAGAAACTGTTACCTTTAATTCGGGTAACTCCCTTTGGTTTGAACCAAAATGACCTCTTGAAGTGCCTTCTGCCAACGGTAAAACTTCTAGGAGGAATAGGGGGATCTTGAGAGATTATTTGGGTAGGGTTTGGATGAGACAAGGGGTTTTAGAGGTGTTATTAATGAGTTAGAAGTGAGGGATTTTTATAAGGGGGAGGAGGGGCTCTTTAGGAAAGTGTGAAAATATTATTTTATTATATAATTATATTCAGTTTCTAAAGGTCTAAAACTAATTAAAGTAAAAGATAAGATGACTAATGGTCTAAATAAAATAATACAATAATAATTGGATAGGTTTTGGATGTTATTTTATTATCTATAATCTTATTTATTTAAATCATTTATTAATGAGGTAAATACTGCATCATTTTTCTGTCATAAATAATTTTATTTATTTGAAGTCTAAAAATTATAAAAAAAATACTATGATGTAGGAAATATTTTTAGATTTAAAATTAATATTTATAGTCGAAAATATAACTTATATAACTCAATGTAAAAATTAATTTACTAAAAGATATTTATTTGTGTCATTTTGGTCTTTACTTTAAATTAATTAATCTAAAGTGTCATTATCACTCCCAAGTGGATCCATGAGGTCCCAAAATCGACCCAAAGATGCCCATGGTCGTAAATGACTCAACCAATAAGGTTAGGACAAGTGTTAAGGTAATTGTTTATTATTATAATATTCTTTTTTACCTTGAATTACCCTATTTACCTTTAACCAGGGTAAATAAAAGTCAAAAGTTACTATTCACCAAAAATTATTTTTATCTTATTGAACCAAATTTTACTTACTAATAACAACCATGTATGTTGAATTTTCGAAATCCAATTCATAGAAGTAGTAAAATTTCATTTAAATGAAAAATTCAGTTTTTTAACTACTACTTAGTGGTTTCACTATTCATCAAAAATTGAAGTTTTTCAGAAAACTACAAAAAATTCATCCTAAGCTATATTTGATTTTCAGAATTCAAAAATGATGTCTATTTTACCAAATTAAAAACATATAAGTTTCATTAATTAATTTAAAATTAGTTCCCGTTATCAAAACAAATAGCCTATTTTTAAGAAACAATAACTATCAAAAGATTAATACTTGTTTATGCCCAATTTCAAAGTGAAATTAATTTCAATGACCAAAATTGGATTAAATGATAAAAACTTAATATAATTACACTTTAAAACCAACTAAAAATATAATCTAACCATATAAATAAATTATATTAAAAGGCACTTGTGAATTTAAATATAGTATTTTTCAGTCTTTATAAAAAATGAATTTTATCATAAAAATACCAAAAATTTACCCAAAGTAAATTTTGATGTCCCAATTCTAAATAAGAATTTTATTTTGTCAAATGGAACATATAAAAGTGACCAAAACTAGATTTAAAGAGGGTTCTCCATTAAAAGGCGGTAAATCAACCTTTTAAAGTAAATTATGTTTAAAATTAGATTCATTCACATTTTAAGCCTCTAACTTTTATTGGATAAATGTAAAAACATTTAACAAACATATATAATCATTTTTTTAGTTAGTTCTATTCATTCCTGCCATTACAACGACTAGGTTTTAACTACTATTTAAAATAATAATATTATATTATTAGTGTGCAATGTAAGATTTCAAAGAAACCCATTGTTGCGTATCGGGTACGCCATCGAACATAGCGTCCCCTTTAAAGTATAATTTAGTTCACAAATATTACTAAATTTGAAAAATGTCATGTTATTTATTTACCTGGGATGTTACAATTCCAATCCCAAGTTACAACTTAAGGAATCTTTTGTTAAGATTTATAATAAGTGTAAAAGATTAAATAAGTGGAAAGAAATGGTTGAAGAATCATTAGAATATGTTGATCAGCTTGAAGCTAAAATTGAATGACTGAAAGAAATTTTGAAAGTACATTCATCAATCCTTGAAAAGACTGATGATGTAGTAGAACTAAATCTCAGAATCGATGAATAGAAAAATTTCATCAATGACCTTACCTTGAGACCGGAGGAGAAGTCCAAAACTATTAAGGGACTCAAAGAAGAAGTCATTACTCTTAGGAGTAAATTCAAAACAGAATCGAATTAGAAAGAAGAAAAGAAAAAAAATACAATTTGGAAGTTTCTTGGATGATGAGCTACTGGAGAGAGAAAAATGTGATTCTGATGGATTTGAAAAGATTCGGAGTGATCAAAGATCTGCATACATGGGAAACAGTGGAATCAGTTGTGATGTTGAAACATCAAATGCTACAAATAAAGTGAACCAGAATAAAGAAAATATAAAGGTTGATCATGCCAAAAAATTACCAGAAGTCTTAAAAAAGAGACCTATAAAATAAAATAAAAGGATAATTTAAAACAATCCTAGAGCTTTCATGAATGACAGACAGTAAAACTATTTTCCCAAGGAAGATTGCATGAGGATAAATCGAAGTGAGAAGACATTTACTCTCATAAAGTGTCAGTTCTGTGGATATCTGAGCCATACCATGTCATATTGCGAAGAGGAAAGGAGCTATCTAAATGGGGGAAATCTAGGAGTTCAACAAAGGAGAAAAAATTCATATCCTACTACTTACAGAAGAAAAAATTTCTATGTATATTGTTTTCATTGTTCTAACTTTGGCCAAAAAGCTATCTATTGCAGGCATAAGAGTGACATGGACATCTCATACCAAAGTCAGAGACAAGTAAGTGTTCATCGTTAATACAGTGTGTCTCTTTCAAATAGGTTTTCTCCTCTAGAAAAATATTTTGAATATAAAGAAACTGTGTACATAGAAGAGAGAATTGAAAGGCCATCAACATCCTACACTCAATCCAATATCTCATGGAAATAAAAGTGGAAAATTGAGAAATCCAACCTTTTAGAAGTAGCCCTCAAAGATACAAAGAGCAAAAACACCTGGATTCTTGATAACTGATGTTCATCCCACATGATAGGTAATGATGACTTATCAACGAATATTAAGAAAAGGTTGATGGAATAGTAAGGTTTGGTAATGATGGTGCATTAAAGATCAAAGGTAGTGGAAGTACTGAACTGGATAATGGAGAGATGAAGAAGACTGGAGTTCTTTATGTGGATGGTTTATGACACAATCTCCTTAGTGTGAGTCAACTCCATGACTTAGGACTCATAGTTACATTTAATAAAAAAATATGCACTATAAAGGGAAATACATGAAATCATCTCATGAAAGGATGTAGAACAAATGACAACTTATATCAAGTCGATAGCAAAGAGAACATATGCGATTTAATAGTTGAAGATGAGAATAACACGTGGCATTAGAAATTGGGGCATATTAGTCAACAAGACGTGGAGAAGATTTCTAGGCTAAAAATTATCATGGATATCCCCAAACTGAAGCGTGAGTGGGAAAAGACTTGTGATGCTTTCATACGGGGGAAGCTGGTCTGAAGTTCATATCAGTCAAAGAAGAAAAGGGCATTTAATCTTCTTGATCTCATCCATATAGATGTCTGCGGTCCGATAAATGTTGTTAGAACAAATGGAGAAAGGCACTTCATCCTTTTAATTTATGACTATAGCAAAATTGCATGTATGATAGTCATACACAAGAAACAACACGTTCTTGATTGGATGAAGAATTATAAACGAATTACTGAGAATGACAATGGATGAATGATTAAAGTGCTGAGATCTGATAATAGAGGGGAATACATGTCCATTGAGTTTGAAAATTATCTGTAGAAGCATGAGATTCAACCAGAAGTGGTTGCTGTGAGAACCCCACAACAGAATGAAGTTTTTGAGCAAAGGAATTGACATGTCAACAACATGGATAGAACTATGGTAATTGAGAGTCATATTCCTCAAAATTATTGGAAAGAGGTTGTTTAGGCTACAGTGTATGTTCAAAATCAAATAGGGATATATATGGGTGAGAAAAAGACACCATATGAATTGTGTCATGGAAGGAATCCCTCTTTGAAATATTTTTGTGTTTTCGAAAGTAAATGTTTCATCTAAAAAAAAGAATCAAATCAAGGGAAGTATGGAGACAATGAAAAAGAAGGAATATTTCTTAGATACTCAATGAACAGAAAATCCTACAAATGTTTCAACAAGTTCTTGGGAAGGATTGTAGAAAGCAGTGATGTTAAGACCGTTAAAGATAAAACCATGAATGCTTTAAGGAACTCTTATGCAGATATAATAGAAGAAGAGAAGGAATGTGAAAATGGAACAAATGAAAATATAGAAGTGAAGGAAGGTGTACAAGACTTGAAGGATTCACATCATGATGTTGACTCAGAATAAGAATCATAAGAAGAAACCATGGCTGAAGAGAATTTGACTGAACCTCACAGGAGAAATCGAAGAGAAGAGATTGATCATTCCAACATTATCAGGGATAGGAATGTTATAAGGACCCGACCTTAAAACATTACATAATCTTGAATTAAATGAATAATTCACATTGAGGATCTTTTCAGGTTTAGAGTTTTAGATAATTAGGACATAACTATTACATCTCAAAATATTACAAAGAAGACACTTCCAATTAGTTTCCATTTTTTTCGCAAAATAAAAACTCTTGAAAAAAAAGAGTCATGTCCAGTTCTATGTTTTAGATAGCATGAATTTTCCTTGAATCCCATCCTTGACCCTATTCATCTTTAAGTCTCATGAAAAACATTTCAAAACTTGGTATGAGCATAAAAAGATCAGTAAGGGTTATAAAAAAAAGAATGAAAACATTAGTTCATCATTACATACATAACATAAGATCTTTAACATACCTCATGAAATCATAAGATTTATTATTAACACAATAGAAAACATAAATCATAAAGGTAACTTGTGGCATCCATATCATACTTACATTGTAGCTATCACACCTACGTAGGGAGTTACATTTGGAATACCCATCATAGTATATTCCCTAAATCTCTTCAGAGAAACATTCACGTTTACCTCTGTCACGTTACCCGATGCATTGGAGAGCTATATCGGGCTCACCCGCCCTAGGTTTATCAAGGAACCACCCATATGCATAAACAATGCCCAAGAACCATAACATATTCATAACACATAAAACAAAAATAAAGGAAAGATAACATTTCCACATTTTAATCACAATATATCATTTAAATATATTGACATTACAAATCCATTATCAAAATAATTTTCAATACCAAAATACATAAAAAGAGTATATAGTATTTAGTTTCCTTTTAAAAGACATTAAAACTTGTTTAGGAAGCCAACGATCAAATAATACTCGCGACGGCAGAAAGGTCGTTGTCACCGCGTACATTAAAAAGAAACATTATTTTTTGTTGTTTAGTAAAAGTCTTCGTAGAAAAAGATTCCCTTTGAATGAAATAAAAATTCAAGGGTATTTATACACCGTATAAAATAAAGTTGAGAATAATACAAAATATGCCTAAATGAAAGGAGATTGAGACGAAGTCCCTTACCTCATGTCTGACTTGACTCGATCGTTCTTTAATCTCCTGAATAATAAACTAAAGTTAATTTATACTTTCTTAAGAACCTTTTTCAAGTTTATTATTATTTTTATAACACTTATTACCATGTTATAAACATTATGTAATCATTTAAGTTATTAACGGTTGTTTCGTCGATATTTGGAACTTGAGTAAAAATGAACACCTTATAATTAAAAGTTGTTCATGTGGTCAAATATCCATTATCTTCAGAATGATATTAATGATGTATATATCAAATATATCATGTATATCCAGTATATACATGTATTTATATTAGTAAATAACATTTTGAGGTAGGAAATGAAATGCACCGTTCATGGAGATGGTAAGTCGTACGTACGCATGAACGTTACTTTCATTTCAATTTCATATTTTATTAGAATGAAAAAATAATGATACATATGTATATTATAATTACAGTATAATATCTTAAATAACATCATTAACTCAATCCTTTATTCATCCTACATAAGGCATTAACGAGTCATATCACTTTGAGGGGGCGGTAGTCCGCACTTCCTAAAATGAAATTATCGCGTTTACCCATTATGGAAACCATAAAGGTATGCTATAAATAAAAAATACAGAAGCATAAGGAAAACATAAACATAATATATACCATATATAAATATAGTTTCATCATAATGGAAACCCTGAGAGGCGGTAGGAGATAATTGAACAATCATCATTTCGTGAGGCGTTAGTTTGCCATCCATAGAAACATTATGTTCTTTACCCATTAGATGGAGGTGTGTGTAAGTTTAGTTCAAATAATTTTCATAAAAACATCCTAGTATATCTAAGATACTGGTGTTATTACAAAATAAAAGAATAAAAAGATTTTAGGGGGTTGGAGAAGTAAAATAAAACAAAATAACTTAAGATAAGACGTTACCTTTAAATCGGGTAACTCCCTTTGGTTTGAACCAAAAGGGTTTCTTGAAGTGATTTCTGACTAAAGTAAGGATTCTAGGTTTAAGATAGGGATCTTGGGAGATTATTGGAGTATAGGTTTCACGATCCAAAGGCTTGAGAAGTGTGATAAATGGGTTAGGAGTGAGGTCTTTTTATAAGGGAGAGGAGGGACTCTTTAGGAAAGTTTGAAACAATTATTTTATTATAACCTCATCTTTAGTTTAAAAAGGTAAAATATTCCTTAATGTGAAATTTAAGATGACTCATTGTCGAAATAAAATAATCCCATAATAATTGGATAGGTTTTGGATATTGTTTTAATATTTATAATCTTATTTATTTAAATCATTTATTAATGAGGTAAATATTGCATCATTATTGTGTCATAAATAATTTAATTTATTTGATGTCCAAAAATTATAAAAAAATACCATGATGTAGAAAATATTTTTATCTTTCCAAATAATATTTATAGTCTAAAATATAGCTTATATAACCCCATGTAAATATTTATTTACTAAAAGATATTTGTTTATGCCATTTTTGTCTTTACTTTAAATTAATTAATATAAAATGTCATTATTACTCCCATGTGGCTTCATGGGGTCCCAAATTCAACCCAAGGATGCCCAGTTTCGGATATGTATCATCCAATAGTATTAGGACACATGTTATGGTAATTTAATATTATTATAATATTATATTTTACCTTTATTTACTCTATTTACCCTTTAATCATGGTAAATAAAATATTTACTGAAGTAAATATTTAAAATGTCTAAAAATAAAAGTTACCTATTCACACAATTTGTACCTTATGATTCCAAATATGGAATCCATTTTTCTAAATTCAAAACACAGAAGTGGAAGAAATTAATTTAAAATTAATTCCCGCTGTTAAAACAAATAGCGTGTTTTTAAGAAATAATAACTAACAAAATATTGACACTTGTTTGTGTCCAATTTCAAAGTGAAATTAATTACAATGTCCAAAATTGGATTAAATAGTAAAACTATATTATAATTAAACTTTAGAACCAATTAAAAAGATAATCTATCCATATAAATAAATTAGATTAAAAGGCACTTTTGAATTAAAATACAATATTTTTCACTATTCATTAAAAAAATGAACTTTATCAGAAAAATACCAAAATTTCATCCAAAGTAAATTTTGATGTCCCTATTCTAAAGAAGAATTTTATTTTGTCAAATAGAACATATAAGAGTGACAAAAATTGGATTTAAAAAGGGTTCTCCATTAAAAGGCGGTAAATCGACGTTTTAAAGAAAATTATGCTTAAAATTAGATTCATTCACATTTTAAGCCTCTAATATTTATTGGATAAATGTAAAAACATTTTAAAAACATGTATAATCCTATTTTAGTTAGTTATATTCATTCATACCAATACAATGGATAGGTGTTAACTTCCATTTAAAATAATAATATTATATTATTAGTGTGCAACGTAAAATTTCAAAGAAACTTGCTGTTGAGTATCGGGTACGTTATCAAACATAGCAACCCCTTTAAGTAAAATTAATATTTAATTCAAAAAATATTAATAAACATTCAAATGTATTATTCTTTATTTAGTTGGGATGTTACATCCTTCCCCGCTTTTGGGAATTGCGTCCTCACAATTTTTATTCACTTATCAAATAAGTGGGGGTATTTATCCCTCATAACATTTTCAGATTCCCACGTTGCCTCTTAAACCATATGGTTTTTCCACAAAAACTTTACCTGAAAAATTACCTTATTCCGCAACACTTGCTCTCTATGGTCAAGAATCTGGACTGGTTGTTCCTCATAAGAGATATTCTCTTTCAACTGAACTACCTCTAGGCTCAAAACATGAGATGGATCTGGAATATACTTTCTCAACATTGAAACATGAAAAACATTGTGTACCTGAGATAAACTTGGAGGTAAATACACTCTGTATGAAACTGTTCCAACTTTCTCCAGGATTTTATAAGGTCCAATGAACCTCGGACTCAACTTTCACTTCTTACCAAAATGCATCACACTTTTCCATGGAGAAACTTTGAGAAATACATGATCACCTACCTCAAAAGATAGATCCTTCCTCTGGTTATCCGCATAACTTTTCTGCCTGCTCTGAGCTGTGATCATGTTCTTCTGAATCAACTGAACTTTTTATGCATCTCTTCTACCAATTCTGGTCCCATCAGCTTTCTTTCACCTACTTCATCCCAAAAAGTTGGAGTTTGAAAACGATTTCCATATAATGCCTCAAATGGATCCATCTGTATACTAGAATGAAAACTATTATTATATGAAAATTCAACCAAAGAAATATGTTGGTCCCAACTTCCCTGGTAATCCAGTGAACAAGCTCATAGAATATCCTCCAAGGTCTGAATTGTTCGTTCTGACTTCCCATCTTATTGAGGATGAAAAGCTATACTAAAATTTAATTCAGTACCCAATGACTTCTGAAGGACTTTCCAAAAGTTAAAATTAAACCTGGGATCACGATTAGATACAATGGAGAGGGGAACACCATGAAACCTGACTATCTCTTTAACATAGAACCGAGAAAGTTGATCTAGAGACAAAGTATCTCGAATAGGAAGGAAATGAGCCGATTTAGTCAATCAATCAACAATAACCCAGATTACATTGTCACCTCTAGATGTATTTGGTAATCCCACAATGAAGTCCATGGATATATTTTCCCATTTCTACTCTGGCTCCGGTAAAGACTGAAGCATCCCTTTCAGCAACTACTGCTCTGCTTTAACCTGTTGAAAAGTAAAACACTTCATATTAAAGTCAACAATATCTCATTTCATTCCATCCCACCAGTAATACTCCCAAAGATCTCTGTACATCTTAGTACTGCCAGGATGAACTGAAAATGAAGAACTACGAGCTTCACATAACAACTCATTCTTCAACTGTGAATCACAAGTCACACATAATCTATTTCCAAACCTCAAAACACAATCATTATCAATGTTAAATTCAGGAAACTTGCCCTTATGAACCAACTCTACCATTTTATGTAACTCACTGTCTTCTTTTTGCGCTCGCTTAATTCTGTCTGACAGAGATGATTCCACTGACACCTGAAACAAAACAAAATAATTTCCTGCACCAACAACTTCTATTCCAAAGTTTATCAAATCAAAAACCAAAGGATCTCATTCCAAACATATCATGGTTAATGAAGCATTAATTTTTTGACTCAAAGCATCAGCCACTTTATTTTATTTTCCCAGATGGTAATGGATCGTGCAATCATAATCCTTGATTAATTCCAACCATCTCCTCTGTCTCATGTTCAATTCCTTATGAGTGAATATATACATTAAACTTTTGTGGTCAATATATATTTCACATTTTAATCCATACAAATGATGCCTCCAAATTTTTAAAGCAAAAACAACAACAGCTAATTCCAAATCATGTGTAGGGTAATTTAACTCATGGGGTTTCAACTGACGTGAATCATAAACAATTACCCGATCATTATTCATAAGGACACAACCAAGTCCTTTCAATGATGCATCATTGTAAATAATAAACTCACCATTTCTGGAAGGTAGTGCCAAAACTGGAGCATTCACTAATCTTCTTTTCAATTCTTGAAAACAATCATCACGGTCTTTTGTCCAAATGAACTTAACACCTTTTTGAGTTAATTTAGTCATTGGACTAGATAACCGTGAAAAATTATTAACAAACTTTCGGTAATAACCTGCCAAACCAAGAAAACTAAGGATCTCAGTTATATTTGTGGGTCTTGTCCATTCTTCAAAAACTTTTGTTTTAGCAGGATCAACAGTTATGCTATTTTTTGAAATAATGTGACCAAGGAAAGAAATTTGTTGTAACTAAAACTCACACTTGCGGAATTTCCCATATAGTTTCTTTTTTTAAAGTTTGTAAGACAACCCTTAAATTACTTTCATGTTCTTCTTTACTTTTAGAGAAAACAAAAATATCATCAATGAACACAACCACAAACTTATCCAAGAACTCACGGAAAATTCTATTCATAAGTTCCATGAATACAACAGGTGCATTGGTTAACCCAAAAGGCATAACTACAAATTCATAATGGCCATATCTAGTACAAAACACAGTCTTTGGAATTTCTGATTCCTTTATTTTCAACTGATGGTACCCCGACCTCAGATCAATATTTGAAAAATACTAATCTCCCTGGAGCTGATCAAACAAATCATCAATATGAGGCAAAGAATACTTGTTCTTAACAGTGATGTTATTCAATGCTCTATAATCAATGCAAAGTCTCATTGAACCATATTTTTTTTAACAAAAGACAGGATCACCCCATGGTGATGTGCTAGGTCGAATAAAACATATATCTAATAACTCCTAC
Organism: Viscum album; assembly: GCA_963277665.1. NCBI lineage: Eukaryota > Viridiplantae > Streptophyta > Magnoliopsida > Santalales > Viscaceae > Viscum > Viscum album. Next base: position 1,588,795,570 of record OY728161.1, on the reverse strand, counting down.
AATTGCTTCTTTAACTCTAAAAGTTTAATTTGAGCCATTCGATAAGGGGGTTTTGAAATTGTTTAGCATCAGTAACTAAGTCAATAGTAAATTCAACTTTCCGATTAGGTATAATACCAGGCAACTCATCAGGAAAAACATCAAGGTAATCATTTACCACTGGCACATAATTAATCTCAACACTTCCTTTATTTTCAACAATATGAGCAAGGTAACATTCATTTACATCTTTTACTAGTTTCTCAGTTTCCTGATATGTCATCAAAAGTAAGGGTTCATTCTTGTACACAAACTGGAAATCTTTCTGAAAATAAACCTCTTTAGCTCTGAAATCAATCTTAGAATGATAAACAAAAAGCCAATCCATACCCAAAATAACATCAAACTCTACTAGAGGCAAAACAATAAGGTTTTCAGGTAGATTCTTTCAACACACAAGGATAGGAAGGTTCTTATGTTTTCTTTTTGTCTCAATATTTCCTCCATACGTTTTTACCATAAGTTCTATATTCATATCTTGATATAGAATTCCCAATTTACTAGAAAACTTCTCAGAAATGAAAGAGTGTGTAGACCCTGAATCAAACAACACATTGGCATAATCTGAACAAACAAACAGTGTACCTGATACTACTTCATTTAATGGCCCAACATCTGCTGAAGTATTTGCAAAGGATTTCACCACCCCTTTCTATTTGTAGTCTGGCTACTTTCCCTCAGTTGATTTCTTCGTTGGACACTCATTTTCATAATGACCCATTTCATTGCACTTAAAACATTTTACTGACTGTAAATCATATTCTGTATTACCACTACCTTGATCTTTTTCAGTGCAATTATGAGCCTTATTTCCCATTTTACCACATCGGTAGAACTTACCAAAATTCAAAAGACATTCCCCAACATGCTTTTTACCACAATTTTCACAAACTGTAAATTTAAGTTTCTTACCATCAGACTTTTTTGGAGAGTTATTACCTTTCGCCTGCCACCTCGACCTCTTATTTTGTTGTTTTTTAAAGAACACTTGATCATCAGAAAACTCCATTTCTACCTTCTACGCACAACGAACAAGTTTTTCATAACTTTTGAACTCACGAGAAGCTAAATCCCTTCAATACTTTGGCTTTAATCCTGAGTAAAAATAGTTGATTTTACTATCAAGATCTCGTATGAAATTCAAAGCATACCTTGTGAGTCAAGTGAATTTTGCTTCATAAGCATCCACTGAGTCATCCTCCTACCTCAATTCTAGAAATTGTTTTTCCATAATAAGTCAAACCAACTTAGGAAAATATTTCTCAAGAAACATACCTTTGAATTCATCCCAATCAAGTGCATCAATCTCCTCACTATACTTGATATTTTTCACCATCGACCACCACTGATCAGCTTCACCTTAAAAATGGTAAATAGTAAGACTAACCTTTTGGTGTTCTGAACACCCCATGGAATCAAAAATTTTCTCCAGTTCTTTAATCCACCCTTATTCTAGCACAGGGTCAGATGATCCTCTGAATGACAGGGGATGTTGCATCATGAAATGTTCTACTACTGACATGTTCCTCTGTGGTTGATCTGGATGATCTCATGCATGGATGCCACCACCATTTATAGCCTGAGTCAACTGTGCCATCACTACAAAAAACTATTCAGTTCCGATTCTAACCATCTCAGGTTGCAGATTTGGAAGGTTGTCTTCCTCCTAATGTCATCCCAACATAGCTTCCCTGTTTCCTTTGCGGAAAACCATTCTAAACACAGTAATATCTTAGGCAAAACAACATGGTAATCTATAAATTCTATATCATTTCAATATTACCATAAATTTATTTATGGACATTAATTTAACAATATTCTAACTCCTAAAGTTGTCTAAACCGACCTTTGATACCAACTATAAGGACCCGACCTTAAAACATTACATAATCTTTAATTAAATGAATAATTCACATTGAGGATCCTTTTAGGTTTAGAGTTTTAGAGAATTAGGACATAACTATTACATATCAAAAGATTACAAAGAAGAAACTTCCACTTAGTTTCCATTTTTTTCAAAAAATAAAAACTCTTGAAAAAAAAGAGTCATGTCTAGTTCCATGTTTTAGACAGCATGACTTTTCCTTGAATCCCATCCTTGACCCTATTCATATTTAAGTCCTGTGAAAAACATTTCAAAACTTGGGATGAGCATAAAAAGCTCAGTAAGGGTTATAAAACAAAGAATGAAAACATTAGTTCATCATTACATAAATAACATAAGATCTTTAACATACCTCATGAAATCATAAGATTTATGATTAAAAAAATAGAAAACATAAATCATAAAGGTAACTTGTGGCATCCATATCATACTTACATTGTAGCTATCACAGCTACGTAGGGAGTTACATTTGGAATACCCATCACAGTATATTCCCTAAATATCTTAGGAGAAACATTCACGTTTACCTCTATCACGTTACCCAATTAATTGGAGATCTATATCGGGCTCACCCGCCCTAGGTTTATCACGAAACCACCCGTATGTATAAAAAATGCCCAAGAATCATAATATATTCATAATACATAAAACAAAAATAAAGGACAAATAACATTTCCACATTTTAATAAAAATATATCATTTAAATATACTGACATAAGAAATCCATTATCAAAATCATTTTCAATACCAAAATATATAAAAAGAGTATATGGTATTTAGTTTCCTTTTAAAAGACATTACAACTTTTTTAGGAAGCCAAAGATTAAATAATACTCGCGGCGACAGAAATGTCATTGTCACCGCGTACATTAAAAAGAAACATTATTTTTTTCATTTAGTAAAACGCTTCGTAGAAAAATATTCCCTTTGAATGAAATGAAAAGTCAGAGGTATTTATACACCGTATAAAATAAAGTTGAGAATAATAAAAAATATGCCTCAATGAAAGGAGATTGAGACGAAGTCCCTTACCTCGTGTCCGACTTGACTCGATCGTTCTTTAATCTCCTGAATAATAAACTAAAGTTAATTTATACTTGCTTAAGATCTTTTTTCAAGTTTATTATTCATTTTATATCACTTATTACCATGTTATAAACATTATTTAATCATTTAAGTTATTAATGGTTGTTTCGTCGATATTTGGTACTTGAGTAAAAATGACCAACTTATAATTACAAGTTGTCCATGTGGTCAAATATACATTTTGTTCAGAATGATATTAATTATGTAGATATAAAATATATCATGTATATTTAGTATATACATGTATTTATATTAGTACATTACATTTTGAGGTAGGAAATGAAATGCACCGTTCATGGAGACGGTAAGTCGTGCGTACGCATGAACGCTACTTTCATTTCTATTTCGTATTTTAATGGAATGAAACATAATGATACATATGTATATTATAATTCCAGTATAATATATTAAATAAAATCATTAACTCCATCCTTTATTCATCCCACATAAAGCATTAACGAGTCATATCACTTGGAGGGGGCGGTAGTCCACACTTCCTAAAATGAAATTATCTCATCTACCCATTATGAAAACCATAAAGGTATGCTATAAATGAAAAATTCAGAAGCATAAGGAAAACATAAACACAATATATATCATATATAACTACATTTCCATCATAATGTCCACCATGAGAGGCGGTATGAGATAATTAAACAATCATCGTTTCGTGAGGCATTAGTTTTCCATCCACGGAAACATTATCTTCTTTACCCATTAGATGGAGGTGTGTGTAAGCGTAGTTTGAATCATTATTATAACAACATCCTAGTATATTTATTATACTGTTGTTATTACAAAATAAAGGAATAAAAAGAGTTTATGGGGTTGGAGAAGTAAAATAAAACAAAAGAACTTAAGAGAAGACATTACCTTTAAATCGGGTAACTCCCTTTGGTTTGAACCAAAATGGTTTCTTGAAGTGCTTTCTGCCTAAGGTAAGGCTTCTAGGTTGAAGAGAGGGATCTTTGGAGCTTATTGGAGCAGAGGTTTCATGAGACAAAGGCTTGAGAAGTGTGAGAAATGGGTTATAAGTGAGGGATTTTTATAAGGGAGAGGAGGGGCTCTTTAGGAAAGTTTGAAACAATTATTTTATTATAACCTCATATTCGGTTTCAAAAGGTCAAATATTCGTTAATATCAAAGTTAATATGACTCATGGTCGAAATAAAATAATCCCATAATAATTGGACAGGTTTTGGATATTTTTTTAATATTTTTAATCTTATTTATTTAAATCATTTATTAATGAGGTAAATATTTCATCATTATTGTGTCATAAATAATTTAATTTATTTGATGTCCAAAAATTATAAAAAAATACCATGATGTAGGAAATATTTTTATATTTCCAAATAATATTTATAATCGAAAGTATAACTTATATAACCCCTTGTAAAAATTTATTTACTAAAAGATATTTGTTTATGTCATTTTTGTCTTTACTTTAAATTAATTAATATAAAATATCATTATTACTCCCATGTGGCTTCATGGGGTCCTAAATTCAACCCAAGGATTCACATGGTCGGATATGTATCATCCAATTGGATTAGGACACATGTTAGGGTAATTTAATATTATTATAATATTATATTTTACCTTTATTTACTCTATTTACCCTTTAATCATGGTAAATAAAATATTTACTCAAGTAAATATTTAAAATGTCTAAAAATAAAAGTTACCTATTTATAAAATTTGTACCTACTGATTCCAAATATGGAATCCATTTTTTCTAATTCAAAACACAGAAGTGGAAGAAATTAATTTAAAATCAATTCTCATTGTTAAAACAAATAGCGTGTTTTTAAGAAATAATAACTAACAAAAGATTGACACTTGTTTATGTCCAATTTCAAAGTGAAATTAATTCCAATGTCCAAAATTGGATTAAATAGTAAAAATATATTCTAATTACACTTTATAACCAATTAAAAAGATAATCTAGCCTATAAATAAATTAGATTAAAAGTCACTTTTGAATTAAAATACAATATTTTCACTATTCATTAAAAAAATGAACTTTATCAGAAAAATACCAAAATTTCATCCAAAGTAATTTTTTATGTCCCAATTATAAATAAGAATTTTATTTTGTCAAATAGAACATATAAGAGTGACAAACAGAGCCTCAAGTTGAGGCTGGAATTGTTCTGAAGCAGGATACTGCTCTGGACACTCCAACTTCAAAGCTGGACACACATGCCCAGGAATATGAAGCTGCTCCTGCTTCACCTGGATCTTCTAGGAATGTTGTTTCCTCTGTTTTAGTTGATACAGTCAGGGAGGCTGAATTTTCTATTGCTTCACTGGTGATTTCACAACCAGAGCCACTATCCGTGGCTGGAAAAGCAGGGAAATATGTTACTACCTCGACTACTCCAGCTAAGAAGAAGGATAAAAATAGCCCAGGGAATGACGATCATCATAAAGAAAATGAGGATGACACATGGAAACAAGTAAGAACTAGAAACCAAAAGAGATAGATGAAGAAGAAGGAGGAGGTGCAGGCTGACAACTCAGATGAAGATGTGGACACACTATTACAAAAAGCTAAGGAGATTCAGGACCGTTATTGTAGAGGAAGAGGTCGGGGGCGTATCAATGTCAAGACATGGAATGAGTGGAGAGACAAAGAACGAATAATTATAGAAAAACTGAAGAAAAAGATTGGTCCCCCGGGAAGGGGATCTTGATGAAACTGTTTTGTTATGTTGTCTTTTGATCATCCTCCTTTGACTCTCTTTTTATATAATTTTTAGGGGCTTTCACCCCAAAAAAATAATAATTAAAAGGCGGTAAATCGACCTTTCAAAGAAAATTATGCTTAAAATTATATTCATTCACATTTTATGCCTCTAACATTTATTGGATAAATGTAAAAACATTTTACAAAAATGTATAATCATATTTTAGTTAGTTTTATTCATTCCCGCCAATACAATGGCTAGGCGTTAACTACCATTTAAAATAATAATATTATATTATTAGTTTTCAACGTAAAATTTCAAAGAAACCCACTGTCGCGTATTGGGTATGCTATCGAACATAGCATTCCCTTTAAGTAAAATTAATATTTAATTCAAAAAATATTAATAAACATTCAAATGTATTATTCTTTATTTACTTGGGATGTTACAAATGCACCTACACAAAAAAGTGGGATGAGTTATAATGCACAATCTTTATTCCTATAAGTTTTTGAACCATTTTCATTTGAAGAGGCTTCAAAGGATGAGTCATGGATTAAAGACATGAATGAAGAGTTAGACCAGATTGACAAAAATCGAACATGAGATCTTGTCAAGAGACCCAAAGGTCACAATGTGATTGGTATGAAGTGGATTTTCAAGAAAAAATTTGACTAGCATGGAAATGTGATCAGAAATAAGGTGCACTTTATTTGTAAAGTATTTTCAAAAATCAAAGGCATTGATGTTGAAGAGACATTTTCTCCAGTAGCGATAATGGAGTCAATCAGGCTATTTCTTGCCATGAAAATCCAAATAGGTTATAAAGTGTATCAAATGGATGTCAAGACAACATTCTTAAAAGGAGTATTGGTAGAAGAATTATACATTGAACAACCAATGGGTTTTTTACTCAAAAATGATGAAATAAGGTATGAAGATTAAAGAAAGCATTATATGGACTGAAGAAGGCACCACGTGCATGGTACTCTCAATTGGATTCTTATATGAAAAACATGAATTCAAAAGAGGAGGAGTGGATCACAATCTCTATGTAAAGAATTATCAGAAGGATTAGTTCATGGTATTGGTATACGTGGATGATATTATTTTTGGTGGAAGTAAGCAGGGATCAGTGGATGAATTTTCTGATCAGATGAAATCAAAATTTGAAATGTCAATGATAGGTGAACTCACATACTTTTTAGGGCTGTAGGTGATTTAGAAGAAGGATTACACTTTTTTTCTCAGAAAAAATATGCAAAAGAGCTACTGAAAAAATTTAATATGCAGGATTCGAAAACAATGATGACTCTGATTACGGTTGGAACAAAACTCAGAAAGAATGAGGATGGAATGTATGTGGATCCGAAAATGTATAGGAGAATCATTGGAAACTTACTATACCTAACAACGACACGACCAGATATAGTCTTTGAAACATGCATAATGGCTTGCTTTCAGAGTAATCAAAAGGAAGAACATGTGGCAGCAGTGAAAAGAATCATGAGGTACATTCAAGGTACTCATAATTATGGGTTATACATCACTGTAGGAAGAGATAGTGAACTATCATCATATTCTGATACTGATTGGGTTGGAGATGTAGTAGATATAAAGTCAACTAATGGTGGAGCATTCTATATTGGGATGAAATGTGTGGGATAGTTGAGAAATAAATAATAAAGTACATCACTTAGTACTAATGAAGCTGAATATATCTCTGATACCAAGGCGCACACTCAGTTACTTTGGATGAAGCAACAACTGACTGACACAGGTGATGAAGTGAAACAACCAATAGTGATTTACTGTGATAACAAGAGCACGATTTATATTACGAAGAATTATATTCATCATTCTCATATGAAACATATTGAAATCAGATATCACTTCATCAAGGAAAAAGTTGAACGAGGCATGATCAAAATGGACCATATGGGAACTGATGAGAAAGTGGCTAACATTATGACCAAGACACTGTCAGCAGATGTGTTTGAGAAACATCTGTTAAACCTTGGTGTTCAGCAACCTCCTAGTGCATGAGGAGGATAAGGTTTCCCCCTATCCCTAATTGTTTTAACCGTGTTAATCAGTTTGTGGAAGTGATGTAGGTTTATAGAGGAGATACGATCTAGGGGGAGTATATTCTGACCTCTACAAAGTTCAAATACTGATCTTTGGGGTTTATTTAAAATAGGGTAGAAATGGATAAATTCAATGTGAAAATGTGGAGGTTGAAATGTTTTTTATGGTTGCAGGATGGTTTTAGGAGAATGAAATGGAGAATTTCAAAGGAGAGATTGTGAAGGGAGAAAACTTTTTAGAGTCATGAAGAAGCAGTTAGAGCTTTCATTCGAACACACGAGAACCCTATTCATGTCTTCACTCTTGTTTTCGACAAAGAGAAATACTCACATAGACTTAGATTCTTGGGTAAGTTGATTCTTACGTCTCAGGTTTTGATAGTGGCTGGCGTTCTATTGAATTTATCTACAGATTGACAACAAACCCAAAAGGGGATATTGTTAGAACCAAGGCTATTCTTTGCTGTAATTGGATTATGGTTTGTGTTTGTTGTCAATCCTCTCATGTATGATTAAGGATATTTCAAGGAAAATGATCATATAATTGAAGTTTTAATCAGTTTTGATGGTGATATTATTTCCCAGTGTTTTCCAAATTTTTGGGGTCCAAAATTTGGGGAATGACAAGCATTGTGAAAAGTGTTTTTTTCTTGAAGGTATCATGAAAATATAAAAAGGGAATGAGTTTCAAATAGATGGACTTCATGAAGTGTGTTTCGTGAAGACATGAAAATTGTGATGGTGTGATTTGTGATTACGAGACTCTGAGCTCTGCAAAAGGTATAATTCTGAAATCAACATTTCATAAAAATGGAAAAGGCGTGGATTTTGTGAAGTCTGGCTTGAGGTTTTTTTGAAGAATTGAAGCTTCACAATTTTATATGGTGTTTCTTCATGGTTACGACAAGCATCATGAACAACAATGGAAAGGAGCTTTGTGAGTGGTGCTTTGCGGTGGTGCTCTGCGGTGGTGTGAAGGGTTTTGACAGAGAGCTTTGTGGTTACAACGAGCATTGCGAAGGGGGATTTTTCATGGAGATTTACAAAGAGAGAGATGCATCGCAAAGATGTTTTTGGCTGATATAGATTTATTTCTTGAAGAATAAGAGATTCACATTTGACTGTGCCTATAAATAAGAGGCCACCCCTCTTCATTAAAGATGATTTTTGAGAGAGAAGATCTGAGATCACTTTGACTTTTCGAAGGAGTGGGTGCTCTGCAAAGCAGGTTGTTCTATGTGATATTGAGCATTGAAAAGAGACTTTTAAAGTATTGAATGATTCCAATGCTTCCAAGTCATATGAGATTCATGAAGATGGGGTGTTTCGCACTGGCTCAGTGATCTTCCTGAAGTAGGTTGCTCTGTGAGGTAGTGAGCTTCATGAAGGGTTGTTCTCTACGAGGTAGTGAGCTCCACGAAAGGTTGTTCTCTATGTAGAGTGAGCTTTGCGAAGGTTGTTCTATACAAAGGTGTGATATTTGTGAAGTGGTGTGCTCTATGGAGGGTTTTTCTCTACGAAGGTGTGAGATTTATGAAGTGGTGTTCTCTATGAAGGGTTGATCTTTGAGAAGGGGCTTTGTGAAGGGTTGTATTGAGTATCAATGTTGAGTGGTTAGGGATTTCAGTGAGCATCTACTTAGGTCTTTGATGCAAGAAGTATTTCGTGTTGGACATAGACAAAGACTTTAATTCCAATCTACTGAAGTGACCTTCAAGTTGATAAAATGAGTTAGAATTCTCTCAAAGTAGTGAGCTAGGGGGAGTCAACGAAAGTGATATGAGGGACGCAGTGAACTATCCCCAAACCATTATAAAGGCAGTGTGTCTGGCACATAGTGACTGTGACCGAACCTTTGTATTCCACATATAGTGAAGATTAGTGGTTTTTGGTATGACTGGTACACTGTCAGCGTATGCTCCTTAGATCTAGCCCTTTGTGGTGAACTAAGTAAAACTACCATGTCCTCTCTTTTCATGCATTTTTATGACAGGTTTAAGAGGTTCCTACCTACATGGGAACAAGATCCATCAGTTTAGGAGAAAAATTTGACACCTTGATTCTCCCCTCCTCTCTTAGGGTGTTATTGGGTCCTTCACTTTCTCCCTTGACCTATGATGAGGTTGAAAGTGATTCCCCTCTATTATCTTCGGATCTGGACCCTGATTGAAAAAGTTCCAAAGATATCCACACTTGAATCATTGGACTTTAGGATGAGCTTGCACTATCTTCCCTCTGTATTTAGTGTTAAGAAGTTGAGGTTTCACCTCACTATGATAGTTTCGAGCAATATGGCTATCTCTTTCACACTTGTAATATTTATCACTCCTGAGCAAGAAGTTCCTTTAATGCTTCTTCCAATATTTGTTTCATGTGGAAATTTTCACTTGCTTTCCTACTCTCCCATAATCAAAGTTAATCCTTAATCTTGGATCAATTAATCTCTTCTTTTCATTTGATTTGTGAGACCACTGTGTCTCACCGAAATCCAGTTCAACCTTCATATAACTTTTTACTATCTCCTTGTAGCTGTCATAGTCTCGATTGACAAGATTTTTCCATAGATGGGGTCTTAGTCCACCAAAGAATCTATCAACCTTCCAATTAGGATCCATGATAAATCCATAGGTGTAATGAGAAAGTCTTGTGAAGTTCATCTCATAGCTTCCTACATATTCATTTTCATTCTGCTTTAGCTCTAAGAATTCATTCTCTATTTTTGTTCACATAGAACATGGGAAATATTTTTTGAAAAATGTTCACTTGAACTCTTCCCACTCCATATCTTCAATCTACCCTCTTGGATTCATGTTTTTAACTAGTTTCCACCACTGATCAGCTTATCCCTCTAAGCGGTATATAGTCAGGGTGACTCTCTTATTCTGAACAACAAAGTAAAAAAAAGATATTTTCTATATAGATTTTCCATTGTTCCGCAATCAATGGGTCATTTAATCCAATGAAATAAGGTGGATGTTGATTGATAAAATAATCAATGTAAAATTTTTCCCTTTGAGGTGAATCCAATCTCTTGGCTCGATTAAAGACATTTCAGCTTCCATCGGAAGGTCGTCAACGCTTGATCTATTGTGCTCACCATTTATGTAGTTTCTCTTATTTCCCACCATTTTATAAAAGAAGAAAAACTTAGTGAGAAAAATGTTTCATTTAATAATATTATAATTCTAAATGAATTTCATGTCTTAAAACATCATGCTTAAATATGTTATTATTTAACAACAATTATATTTTCTATAAATCCTTAATAATGGTTCATAAAAATCTTGTGATTAACCAAACATATCCCCTTAGAGTTTAAAAATAGGTGCGCAGTAAGGCCCATTGTCATATACTAGGTTATGTCGATTTAGGATTGACACACCTTGTTGGAGTTTTCACTTCAAGGCACATTTGTGCCAGAACCACGTCCACTTGTTCGTATATAGGCATGGATTTATTCACTCGGAAACCAATTTTTTAATACTTCACTAAAATACCAAGATGTTTTCCTATATTTAAAATTTTATCTAAGGTTCTTACTAAAGTTTTAAAATCCTAATTTCTGTAAATAACTAAATTTTACTTTGATACCAACTATAGCATCCCGCCTTTTATTACATAACCTTTCATTTACATGGTACAAACAAATGATCTTTTAAAGTTTAGTTTCCTAGAAAAAAGGGAACATAATACATGAAAACTTAAAAAATTATTCTATTACACTTTAAAGGATTATTTAAGGTTTATCCTACGTATATTTATTTCATCTCATAACTTGAGGACATACATCAAAGGAAAGGATGAGCATAAGGCCCAGTAAGGGAAAATAAGGGAAACAGTTTACTTGTGATCTTGAGGAATATCAATAAGAACTTGAGGAATATAATAAATTAAAGAGAAAGAGGCACATAATAACAATAATAACATGAATAATAATATATAAATTTGGATAAAATATTTAATTTAGTCATTAATAAGCATATCATCAAGGTTTATCACTAAGGTATCATAAAAATTACTAAGGTTATTCACCGAGGTATCGTAAAACATGTCATCCCTAGAGATTAAATTATTTACCTAATACATCATAGAGATATTAGGGAAAACCCTTAATATGTATTAATTAATATGAGACACATATATCATAATAAAATATTTCATAAATAACTCGTGGATAATAAAATAAACAGGCTTCATATCAAAATCATGGTGTTTAAAAAAACATAAAGACACTATCCTTATGTCATTATTAACCCATGAAAAAGGAAGGTGGGTATCATGTATTTTAATCCCAGAATAAAATATATAATTTCTAAATTTAGGTGAATACCCCTAGAAAATAAAGAGGTTTGGTTATTCACAAAAGAAAATAAGATAATTTCTTGATAAAAAGAGAGAAATTTTGAGAAGAAAATTCGGCAACATAATGGGTATGAAACATGGTTTTAGAAAACATAAAAAAGGGAGGGGACAAAGGTATAACATTAATAAAAGAATCTAAATATAGTAAAGGGATAGAATAAAATTTACAAAATAATATAACTTGGAAATTTTAAATACATACCACATAAAAAGGGAACTTGAAAGGAAGAGAGAAGTTGAGATTTCCCTTACCTTGAAGTGTAACTCCTAAAACTCAAAGATTGGGACCTTAGGAGCTTGAGGACAACTTGGGAGGTAAAAATACCATATATTAATATAGGATGAACTATTATTGAAAGTAAATAGTGAAATTTATGGGTATTTATAACAAAAGAGAAGGATTTTTTATTAATTTCCCAGGACACCTAGGTATTGGTAAATGAAAAAAATGGGCTTGCCCATGGTATTTGCCCATGGTATTGGCCACTTGGGACACCTATTATGTTATTTTAATCCAAAATAGTCATCCAAAATTTTATATTAATTATTACATCATTATGATGTCATTAAACATACTGAAAAACCCAAACTGTATTTTTACTATTCACAAAAAAAACTAAAATATTTTAGAAAATTCTCATAATTCACCCTAACCTAATTTTGATGTGATGATTTAAAAATGATGTTTATTTTATCATAATAATTCTCTAATTATGATAAATTTAACTTTTAAATATAAAAATCCTTATTTATTAAAAGTAATATCAGATAGAAAATGCATAGTAAAATGCATAGTAAAATTGCCGACACTTGAAAAAATAAAATTATTTTATAATTTAAATTTAAATAAGAGTGTTTTAATCATGATATTTCATTAAAATAATAATTATTCATAATAACTTAATTTATTATAATAATTATATCATTTCTGAAAAGTACATTTTTTGTCCGAAAAATCAATTTACCAAATTCGTCATATTTTTAAGAAAAACTATTCTCAAAACGAAATTGACGGAATAAAAATTTTATTTATAAAAAGGTATTACACATAATTAAATAAGGCTTCAACACATAACCTCTTATAAAACCTACATACAACCTAAGGGTGAGGTGTGCGATGGTGATAGACTCATGGGGCGGTTTGGCTAATATCGCTCGATTGGTAATCTCCACTAACTTGAACTTCTCATATAGATGATTTTGTTTAAGCCTAATTTGTTGAAGATAAACTTGAGCTTGGTCAAGAGAGAAACCCAAATACACTACCTCCCTCCCACATTCTAACAAATGGGCTTCGCACGACATGACTCTACTAGATGAGGCTATCAGCTCTTCCTTCTGAATTAATTTTCCTTTGTCATTTCTACTTATAAATAATAATTATAATGTTAAAATTATTATTAAGAGTATAGTTTCCAATGGTCATATTGACCAATGATCATAATTGACCAACGATCATATAATGGTTGAAATCAAATGCTCAAATTTCAAAATACACTTACTTCATTATTAGAGAGATATAGTTTTGTTGTGTATAAAATAATATAACACACATTTTTAGGAAAAAATTATCATTCAAAAAGTTCTGGTCATTACATACATGAAGTATTCTCACCTGAAAACTAACAATGGAAGATTTAAACACATAGAACATCAAATTCTTTCTCACAGTTAGAACAAAAGAGTTCGCGACACTCTATTTTACTGCAACTTTTTGAGAAAATACTTGAGCTTCATTTCAATCTATATCCAAGGAGTCTCAAGCTTCATAGCACATGAGACTGAGAAACACTGTCTTCTTTACATATTTATTTTATCTCTCTTATTATTTTCTTTTCATTACGAGAAATGTGTGATTTACTCTGTATTCTAAATACACACACACTGACTCTTGTGATTTAACTAGAAGATACTTGATACCTTATCAACTCTCTTTACTTTTGTTTACCCATGTGTTGTGGAAGTGGTCCTTGCATAACCTATGTTTATTCTTTTCTCATGGTTGTTGTGGAAGAGGTCCCTGCGTGACTTAGACAACCAGTTTCACTACTACAAAACATACCTTTAATAGTGCTAGCCTTTATCAATGTTAGCAAAAAGCATTGATAAATGTCACCTTTCTCAACCCTAAAAAGAGTGATGATAGAGGGTATCCTTTATCGACATTTCTATATAGCACTGATAAAAGGTACTATTTATCAGTGCTTTATTTTTAGCACTGATAAAAGGTAGACTTTATCAGTGCTTTTTTAGAGCTGATAAATGATCAGAATAAAATAAAATAATTAAACAAATAATTTTTTTTAAAAAATTAATAATTTTATTAATTAAATAATTATTGATAAAAATGAATAAATTGAATATACATATATATAAATTATAAAAATTAATAAATAGTATATATTAAATATATAAATATGTAAAATGAAAAAAATGAAATAAAAAAATAAAAATTCAGAAAGAGTAAATTAAGAAAAATATTAAACATTTTATTAATTAAATAATTATTGATAAAAATGAATAAATTTAATATACATATATATAGATTATAAATATTGATAAATAGTATGTGTTAAATATAAATATATAAAATGAATAAATTGTAATAATTAAATAAAAAAATTAAAAATGAATAAATTATATTGATTAAATAAAAAAAATAAAAAATGAATAAATTATTCAAATTAAAAATCTATTAATGAAACAATTATTAATAAAAATTAATAATATTAATATATACATATTAATTATAAATAGTAATAAATAATATATATTAAATATAAATATAATGAAAATGAATAAAATGTAATAGTTAAAAACATATTAATTTCTTATTCATTTTAATGTTGTCTGATTTTTCAATTTAATATATATCAAACATGTGTTACATTGATTTCACATACATATATGCAATTAATACATTTTTATATACAACACACACACACAAATATTTACACAATTAATGAAATATTATATAAAAACATACACCTAATATTTATGTAATTTATTCAAATTTTAGTGTATTTTAGAATTTCATCGTAACATGATACATTTAATTATTCAATTTAAATATTTTTTAAAATATATGTATTTAATATTAAATATTCATTAGTAATGTTAAAAATATATTTGTAAATAAATATTTATAAATAAATATATTTATAAATGTATATTTACTTTTTTTATAAATTTATATATTTATAATTATTATAAATAAATAAATATTTTTTAAAAGTATTTATATAAATATAAATAAATATATATATATATTTAAATAATTATAAAATTATAATAAATTTATTTAAATAATGAATATACTATATTCATATTTATATTTATATTTATATTTATAATATATACATACATACATACATACATACATATATATATATATGTGTGTGTGTGTGTGTGTGAAAGTTGAGGTCGAAGCCTCAGTTTATTCAGGAAAAGGGGAAACATTACAAAGAAAAGTAGACAATATACAATGCAAGGATATACTCAGTGAGACTTGAACTTGAGACCTCACTGAGACCCACTGGGGAAACTTCCACTATGCTGCACCCTAGGGGCTATATGTAAAGACCCGACCCCAGTTTCCCGGAGCCGATTCCTTATTTGATTACATTGACATGATTACAAGAAAGACATATCCTGAAGGAACAAATAGTTTAGTAGTTTTGGAAAACCATATACATACATAAGTTCAACATTACAACTTGAAAGGAAAAATAATTTAGAAACTCTTTTGACAACATCCATAACTCCTAGATTATTTCTGCATTTCATTCATAATATACCTCTTCATGTCCTGGGAAAATGAAACATAATAAAGGGGTGAGCTCAAATGATTAGTAAGGGTATGAAATACAGAGGAAGATATCATAAATATAAACATTATACATAGTGAATAACTAAAAACACATGCCTTTAAAAAAGGACATGAACACATTATAACAGGATAAGACCTGAATAAATAATGCCATAATAAATCATAATCATGGGTATTATACTAGTCAAATAACCTCATGAAATTTCAATTATTAGTTTCATAATTATGGAATTCATAATTCTAAACATCATAGCCACACTGTCAAGGCCTTATGCCAAGACCATAAATAACCATTTTGTCAAGACCTTGTGCCAAGACCGTAGTTTGTCTCATGAGACTTACTAATGCATCAAGGGGATATAGAGGGCCCCACCCATCACTTACTAAGTCCAATGAATTCCTCATATGAACAAGGATAAAAATAAACAACATATATATTCATATTGAAACTAACATATGAAATGTATATAACTTTTTCCAAACATTAAGAATAAACACTAACTATTCCGAGTAAATTGGTGAATGATTTTAAGATAGCACATCCAAAGTCAAAATAATCATAAAAATTTAATTAAATATGGTAGATGATATAATAAAATATTAATCCCAATAATACATAAGAATCAACAGGAGTGTTTAAATAGATGAAGATACTCTTATAAAATCATCGAGTAATTCTTGAGATAAATACTATTTTACTTTGAAAAGAAGAGTTCTTTTGTAAAAATATTTGTATAAAACCAGAAGTGAAGTAAGATAGTATTTTAATAATAAAGTGAGTGATTTTATAAATATAATGGTTTCTAAAAACATATTATAGAGTTTCCTTGAAAATAGGTAAGAATTTTAGAAATTCCCTTGAATCGGGTTTGTATTTCGGGAAGAATTTTTAAAAGATCCTTTTAAAACATGTAAATCCCCATAAATGAAAGTAGGATTCTGGTTGGTACACATATATAGAAAATTTAAAAAAAATTAATAGGAGTATATATGAATAAATAAGAATTTAATTTAGGTAAGTAGACAATAAGATTAACCTAAATGAAAATGGAGGTTCAAGTAGAAAACCCTTATGAAAATTCGACAGCCTAATGACGTCACTTAAAATTCATAAAATATTTTGATGAGAAAAAATGGGTCTTTAATAATTCTTACATAATATGGATAGTAAGGGGAATATGTAATGAAATATCCCAATATAATCCAATTGAAATTAAAAGAGAGTAACATAAAAAGAGTGCTTGAAAAAAAGAAGGGTGGTAGATTGTAACACCCGAGACTTTTATAAGAAATATTTTGTTTTTATTTTATATAAATCATCAAAGTAATATTTCACTACACACAACACTATCTTGGCTTGCTTTACACGCAATCACGACCTTCCTTGATAGCTTGCGTTGTACGCAATACCGAGTTTCACTAAACAACGATATGCTATTAAAATATTATTAAAACTAGCCGTTATGAATAGTAATAACCACTTTTTGAAATTTTGTAAATTTTATATTTCAAAATGGACTTCGTTTTTGGATTTGGAATATCGAAATTATCCTAGGGTGAAATTTTGGTATTTTTCTGGATACTTTCAATTTTTGATGAATAGTGAAAACACTGGGTTACTATTTAAAAACCGACTTTTTATTTAAATAATTATTTATTTTATTTAAATTTATTTTAGGTCAAAATTGATACATAATACCTATAAAATTTCAATGTAATTCATTGGAGTAATTTTATAATAATTTTAGATATATAAAAATTTTATTGAACTTTTCACCGTCTTTTACCCACCTCCTAGGAGAATTTGCAAATTTACATAAAAATTAATTTTACCGCTTCTGTGAGTGGAATTTCAAAAATCTGAGGGACACGGTTGATGTCTGTAAGAAAAATGTGGTTCAATGAGATGAAAATAATTTTTGGTGAATATTAGCTTTTTACTTTTTTTTTACCACGGTTAAAAGTAAATAGGGTAATTAAGGGTAAAAATGATATTATTATTAACCTAAAACATGTCCTAATTCTAATGGATAAGTTTAATTCGACCAAAAACAACCTTAGGAATAAAATATGACCATTTAGGCCCACTTGGATTAGATTAGTACATTTATTATTAATTTATTTAAAGAAGGGTTAAAATAGTTAAAATCAAAGTTTAATAAGTAAATAATTTTTAATATAGGGTTATACATAAGATAAATTCAAATATAAATATTAATTAGAAAGATAAAAAGTTTTCCTACATAATGGTATTTTATTTATATTTTTTAGACAATAAATAATTTAATTTATTTATGACACAATGATGATGCAGTAATTATATTATTAATGAAATATTGACATAATTGATGTTAGAAATACCCAAATAAATGTAATTTGAGACTTTTTATGAATTAAAATAATTTTATATGTTAATATGACATGTTAGTATTGATTTAATTAACTTTTTTGAACTAATAATTCTGTTATGATTTTCACAAAAATCAATTACTAAATAGTGTCAAAATTGACATAAAATAGTTTTTAAAACAAATATTTTATTATTAATTGTTGTTTTATTCCTAAAAATCTAAGGTTCGGCCAAATTACTTAGATAAGGTTATATATGTTAATAATAAACAACTTGGGGTTCGTTTGGCTTGTTATAGTAAGTTTATTAACCTTATAGTGTAAGAACACAAAAAGACACGGTAAAAGTAAAATTATCTAACTTAAAGTTAAATCTAAATGATAAGGTTAAAATAGTAAAATAAACTTGTCATAATTCTATTTTATGAGAGTATTTAGACCCATACCCACCTTATATTAGAAATAAATCAATTTTGAGCTATTTAAAACCGAATATGGCTTTATAATAAAATAATATTTTTAGTTTTTCCAAAGGTGCCCCTCTCCTCCCTTATAAAAGGGCACCTCCTCCCTCTCTTCCTCACACCACTTTTAGCCTTCAAGATCATCCAAAACCTACCAATTTATCCTCTCCACTTCCTTATAAACATCCTAGATGTCCTGGTCTTCTTCAAAGACTAATTTTAGTGCCCTAAAAGGAGGTCTCAAAGAAGCGCTTCAAAGAAGAGGTAATGTCCGTTACTGATTTTTACAACTTTATTTCTTCTTTCACTTATTCTTATTTAGTTTTTTTATTATGAATTAATAACACCAGTATCACTCATATACTGATATGTTATTATAAGTATTAAACAACCCTATTTCACCATCTATCCATCATACGGAAAACGAAATCACCGCGCGTGCGTACGTATGAAATACCGTCTCCACGTCGTGGTGTAATCTATTTTCCACCACCACCTTACTTGGATGGGTATAATGGTGTAAATAATGAATATATATGATTATTTTAAAGTGATATTGATTCTGAAATAGTATACATACACTCCAATACAATTCCACGATCATGGGAACGATATCATCGCTCGTGCGTACGTACGGAATACCGTCTCCACGATGTGATGCGACTTGTTCTACATGATTTTCATTGCATAATGATTACATAAATGAATTGAGTGAATAAATATGATATATATTACACTAATACCATTCTAGAAGTGAGGTATCTATAACCTAAAAATAAGAATAAGAATTTATTTGAAAAAACACGCATAAGAACAAAAAGTAATAAACACCCGAATAACAAGTAGAAATGAAATATTACTAATAATAAGCTAAGAATATGACCATATATGATATCATAAAAATGAGTATGATTCTGGAATAATTAAATAACATTATTTAAATCATTATACAGGAGGTTCGGACACTTACGAAGCAAATCAGACCTAAGGTAAGGGACAATCTCACAAATCTCAATTTTTATCCGAGATTGTTTATACTTTAGAATTTACTGGGGAATATTTATCATCCACATCCATATTTGCTCAATATTTAATATTATTTATATACTCCTACAATTGTTTAAATCCAATTTTACCCTTCGGTGATTTTTTAGTAAAAGATATGAAAGGAATCTTTTGTCGTTTTTCGTACGAGGTACTTTTTGACTTTTCCGACATAAGTACAAGAAGAATGTTTTTTTAACTTATACGGCCTGAATGGAATTTTAAAAAATTATTTCCAAGAATTTCCTTTACAATTTTTCAAGTTTATTTTTAATCAAATTCTTTTAGTTCAAAATTATATGACATTCTAAGAAAGGAAAATGTTTTTGAAGTAGAAAGGATATTTTACTCAAAAATGGAGTTCAAGCGTTTTATCAAAATTATTTTCCATATAAGATAATATAGGGTTATGTTTCTATCCCTATTTTTACATTGATTTGATTATGTTATTATGGAATTATTTTTATGATGTCCTTTTATATGGATTATGTTTTGATGGCATGATGTTTAAGATTCCCATTTATATTACATGGGTTATGCTATGATGTATGATTTATGATTTTGTGGCACACATAAGAATGGTATCATTATGAGATGGGTGGGACCTATATCTCCTTCCAATGCATTGGGTAAAGATTTTATATCTCATGAAATAGACATGTCTGGAATGGCAGGTTAAACCGGTTCAGTGAAACAGGACTGAAACGAGGAATGAACTTGGTTCAGAAATGGACTTTGTCCACTAAGATAGTCTTGGAAATGAGTCTTGACTAATAAGAAATGATTCTCTATGATTATGTGCGTATTCCAAAAAGATTCATGTTTTAAGTTATGATTATTGTGATTACATTTCACTACCATGATTTATACCATGTTATGAAATTATGATCTCTTTTGCAGGGTAAGATTTCCAAAATGTTATGTTCTTATGATTATGATGTGATTGATATTTCTTTTGTTTACCCTTACTGAGCATTTGAGCTCACCCTTTTGTATGTTTTCTTTCCCCATGTTAGGAAGAAGGTTATTAAGTAAGATATGCCAAAAGGGACTATAGATATGATGAAATAAATGGGAGACAGTGTAGATGCTTTATGAACCAGTTGTTTATGTTTCCCAGTTTCTAAAGACACTATACCTATACCGTCCTTCCATGGTTTTGTTATATTTTGTAATAAGTGTGCTTCAATTTTTAAGTATTAACAATGTATCTAAAGTGTGGGTCGCTATATAGATTCCCTTACCTTGTAGAGTAACTCCAAAAACTTGAAGGTTGGGACCTTGGAGGCTTGAGGATACCTTGTGAGGACTCCTAGGGAGATAAAACAAACAGATATTTGATGATGATGAATTTGGAATAAAATAAAATTAATGAATGAGTGGGTATTTATAGTAAAAGAGAGTTTTTTATTAATTTCAAAGGACACCTCATTAGTGGTATTTGCAAAACCATGGGCTTGCCCATGGTATTTGCTCAGGGTATTGGTCACTTGGGATACCTCATATTATAGTTTAATGTAAACAATTATAAAAACATTTTATATTAATTATTACATCATTATGATGTCATTAATCATACCGAAAACTCGAAACTATATTTTTACTATTCACAAAAAACTAAAGTATTTTATAAAATTACCATAAATTCAGCATAACCTAATATTGACGTTCTGAATTCAAAAATGAACTCCATTTTTTTTAAAATAATTTTCTAAATATGATTAATTTAATTTTTAAATAAAATCACAATTTATTTGAAAAATAACAATTTTAAAACTATAATTTGTTTTATATCATTTTGAAAAATTAATCAAGATCTCATTATCTTATAACCTTAAGATAATAAAATAATAATATGATTTACTATTCATAAGGGTTATATTACTATTCAAATTACTATTCACAAGAGTATGTTACTATTCAGAAAAAATTATGTTTGTCTTATCAAACTCTAAATATCTTACTAAATGCAATCGTGTATGTCAGTTTTTCGAAATTCAAATCACAGAGGTGGAAAAATATTTTTTACTGACTAGGTTATAAATATATAAATATATAAATATATAAATATATAAATATATAAATATATAAATATATAAATATATAAATATATAAATATATAAATATATAAATATATAAATATATAAATATATAAATATATAAATATATAAATATATAAATATATAAATATATAAATATATAAATATATAAATATATAAATATATAAATACATAAATATATAAATACATAAATATATAAATACATAAATATATAAATATATAAATTTATAAATTTATAAATTTATAAATTTATAAATATATAAATATTATTTTAAAAAAAGAATTATTCATATATTTATAAATAAATAATTATATATTTAAATAGTTATAAAATTATAATAAATATATTTAAATAATGAATATATTTATTATATATATAATTATATAAATATATATAATGATATAAATATATTTATGCAGTTGGGGGCTTACCTGAGTGGTAAAGACTCCCCGTAATTTTGCATCAGACCCACGTTCAAATCCGATGGGGGTAGGTACTATTATAGTACTATGCAGGTGGTGACACAAATGATGACTTGGGTAGGTGGTGACACAGACATGACATAGGTTGGTGGTGACATAGGCATGACACATGCTTGGTGACGCGGGTAGGATGATGCAGGCATGACACTGCACTTAGCTTTTGGGCCATGTTATGGGCTTGATGTCCACTGAACCTATGAACCATGTATTAAATAAATAAGGTTTGATGGGTGAGTTATCCCCTTGGAGGGGGGCTATGGCCAGCCTCTCCAGTTTATGTGTGTGGTGTGTGTGTGTGTGTATTTGAATGTAATTGTACCCCCAAACACCTAATATATATAAAAATATATTTATAATTACAAATTTATAATAAATATATTTAAATAATGAATATATTTACTATATTTATAATTATATATATTTATTAAATATACATATAATTATATATATATTTATAATTATAAATAAATAATTATATATTTAAATATTTATAATATTATAATAAACAAATATATAATTATATTAATATTTTTTAATTTTTTTTATTTATAATTATAATTATAAATCATTTATCAACACTAAAGATTTAGAGATGATAAAAGGAATCTTTATCATCACTAAAACTTTAGTGCTGATAAAAGAAGTATTTTACCAGTGCCTTTTTAGCATTGATAAAGCTTGATCTTTATCAGTGCTGAAAAAACATTGATAAAGATTCCTTTTATCATTACTTATCAATTTAGCACTGATAAAAGGGATCTTTATCAGTCCTTTTTTGAAAGCGTGGATAAAAGTATCCCTGATCTATTTAAAAGAACCCTAACCAAAACTCATTTAGTTGCGATTCTCAAGCTCTCGTGGAACTCCCCTACCGCCGACGCTACTCCTCTATGTTCTCTCGGACGAATCAAGGCTAGAATCCAAGGTATATCATTTTCTCCTTTTCCTCTCTCATTGTTTGATTTTTTGGGTTCTGTGGTTTGTGTTTTTTCACTATTATTAACAATGACAAACCCTACATCTCATCTACCTCCCACTCTCTCACTTACCTATACCTACACAATGCCTCCCCTACTCTGTAAACTCATTCCAGCTTCATACGAGATACTGCGAACTGTATCTCCATTCGTTGTTTCAACTTATGGTGATTTTATTAATGCTTCAATTATATTATTTCTTGTTACCTTTTAGATAGTGTGGATTGTCATTGTTTAATCTTGTTTCCACATCATGGCATGCACATGATGATGAAAAGAAGTTTAAGACAATAAGAATAATTATGAATATATGTTCATCTATTGAGGAAATCATCTTCCTAAAATTTCATAGAATGATAGGTGTATATTTTTACTTGATTAATATTGGATTATTAGTGTCACATAGGTGATATAGTAGAATGGATAAATGAAGTTTATTCCTATGTCATTAAATGATAGAATTTTATGGTGGTTCCTATAATTTTCTTTCATTTGATTATTTTTGTTGTTCATACAGAATTTGAATATTAATATGACTATAATTTCACATGAAGAATATATTATTGAATAATGAGATGATGATATACCGCATGCAATAATTATTAAATATTTTAAGTTAAAATTGTGTAAAATATTATAAAATTTAGTACTACTTAGCACTATTATATTATATTTATGATTGTGGTAATTTTTACCATTAATTAATTAATAAATTCAAGCCTGTTAAATGGAAAAGTGTTTGCTAGTATTACATTGTGGTTGGTGGTATGTTGTGATGCAAAGTTAATTATATTTTTTATGGAGGTCATACAACCTTTAAAACATTAGTAACAATGATTTGTTGTTTGATATTGTTCTTTGATTATGATTATGGATTAAGAATTCATAATCCTTGTTAATGCAATAAAGGACCATGGGTTTCACAAATAAGGTTGTGTAAATAAGGATTCATTTTGGTAAGATAGAAATAAAATATAATACACTTCATGCATAAAATTCCACATTTTCATGTATCTTTCATGAAAATTGTTACCATCTTGAACAAAGATATTATACTTAAATACTCCAGTACAACTAACCTTCACTACCTTTATTTAATATGTCCTCATACGCTTGATTAACTTCCATCTCTTGATGATGGATTAGACTCCTTCTTTAAAACTAGCCTTCCTCCCATCATTGTGGTTCTAAATTTCCTTGATGACATACCTCCCACTTGGATTGTATTCATTAATCTCCATCAAAGCCTATGCCATAGCTTTGAATACCGCATCTCCAAACCCATTCTTGAACTATTTCAGCCTTTCATCCTTATCATTTACTACTTTCTGATAAAAACAAAAATGATACCTAAAAATTAATCAAAACATAATGAATGATTTTTTTGGTTTCTTGATATGCATTTTCTTATGCGACTCACTAAGTTACTTTTAACAACACTTCATCAAAAATTACTTTTAATTTGGGTGCAATCACATTGGATCCTATTAGAACTATGCAGTTAGGCATACTTGGATGATAATAATACTATGATGGGTGACCTCCTGAAAATACTCATGTTGCACATTTTTTGTGAAAAAAAATATTCCAAACGCACCTTTTGATTCTCTTCCCCTTTAACCTTGATGCATTTAATAAGGCACCAATATGACTATCGAAGGTATTCCTCCCACAATGAGTAGAGATCTATGGCCCTACTTTTGGATTCATCTTCAGGATAATTTCTCTTGGAAAATTTTAGAAATGACCAGTTTTCAAGATCTCCCATCAGCCTCACACCAATACCATCCCATGTTTTTATCTCCTCTAATCCCTGTACAACATAAATCCATCATAGGCGACCTTAAAAAAAATTTCAATAAGAAATATAAAAACACTTATAAATAATCACTTATCATAGATATTATAAGCAAGTCTCAATAAGTTCTTCCAAATAGAGCCTAACTTATTTAAGTTGTTTTGAATATATGTTTCCAAACGGAGCCAAAGACACTTCAAACACAGTATAAAACTTAGTATATAGAAGGTTAATGTGAAAAATAAAAGGTATAAGGTAAAGAAAATTACATTTAACAATCCTTGAATAATGAATATATATTTAAATGGCATGTTTGAATTGTTTTTGTGGGCTTTGATTTCTGTCAATCAAGACTTTAAAAGAAAAAATTCATTATGTTTCCTTTTCAGAATGTTTTAAGAAATTTTTCACTACAATCAGCGTCTTTGTGGAAAAAGAAAGCTGAATACATTTTCATCATCTTTATTTTTCTCCAAAGACTCTAATTTTAATTAATAGGGTTGTTGGAAAGGCTAATAGAAGCTATAATTTAGGCTATGTTTGGGGAGAAAAAATAGTGATTTAGAAAAATGAATAGATTATGGAATAACCAATTTTATAAATTAAGGGAATCATAATTTATTTGAATTTGTATTTGAATGTTCATTTCTTCATTATTGGAATGTAATATGTTAGAATCCACAATTAAAATTTCATTTAGGTTATTTTTAAATATGAGTGCATTTAGAGTATACATGGGATAAACATATTTTTAAAAAATAATAAGTACCAGGTTTTATGTGAGGCATAGGTATAATATGTTAGAATGTGAGTTACTATAAACATATTAGTGATTCATCAAGGGAAGGGGTGAGGGTGATGTGAAATTTATGTTGTTATTTGTTCTTCTTTATGGGTTTTTAGAAGTTAGGTTTAACTAATGTATTGTGGCACCCATTGTATGGTTTTTCCCAAGAGAACCAATTATGTTAATACTTCCCCATATTTCAAATTTACTTCCTAAGAAAAATGGTTATATTATACCCATTTAATGATTTGGATGTAGTAATTTCATGTGATGGTTATCCCTAAGGGATAGTCTTGGATGCTAGGGGTCTAAGGTCGAATCTCATGGTACCTGTGATGTGGTTATTTCCAAAGGGAGATAAATAATTTTTTATCCTCCCATGATTCAAATGTTAACCTCTTATTATTGAAATGATTCGAATGTTAGGTAATAACCATGGTATAAAGTTATGGTATGATTAGTATAATTCATTGGTATGAAATGAATTCGGTAAATTTTATTATCATGGTTTCTTGGTTAGTACACAATTACTTGACTTAGATGTGTATTTTCAATTTTACTACTTTGAACATATACTCAAATATATTCATTTTATATTTTAGGGGACCTGTTAGTATTTACTTGTTTATTTTTATACTCACGCCCTACACATGAACCTCGATAGATATAGAGCATTATATTTGAGATACAGGTGAGGGGAAATGAATAGTAACATATATTAGAGTCAATGTAGCTCAGTGGGGATGAGTTGATGTTCTCATGGTAGTGTCATAGAACTTTTATCATTTTGAAATGAGATTTTAAATATTAAATTAAGATGTGGTAATTTAAAAAGTTTAAGGATACAACTATCATCCTCACTAGCTTTATCTCTCGAATAGTTATTATTGCATTTTTTTCTTGAGACTCATCCCCCATATCTTCTATTTTGTTTGAACTACTTTGAGAAGTCATTATCTAGAATGATCACCAGTACTTGGTATGGGATGACTTTTGGTTACAGTAGTTCATAAAACATAGGTGGATGTACAAAAGATATGGGGGATGAATATCAAGCAACAAAATGCAATAATAATTTTTTGGGAGATAAAGATGATGAGGATGAAATTTTTCTATAACTTTCACCTTTGGACGAATTCATAGGATAAAACCTACCATAGTGGGGTAATTATTTTCTTAAATTAAATTACCCATTTCCTTCAAAATGGATACACGCTAATCATTTGACAAAAGAGTATGAAGATGGAGATAAAGAGTTCATCAAGTTTTGAATAGAGCATTCATGCGACCCTTCTTAAATCCTTTATCAATGTTTATGTTGTCATTATTCAAGACAAATTAAATGTTTGACTACTCATGAAAACAATGTCTTCTACCATGATGATGTTACTAATCCCAAGGAAGAATATATTTTTGATGATGAGACTGCAAAATCATTATGGGATCAACAACATGTTGATGAAAAAAACAACAATGATGTAACATCCCAATGTTGAATGAAATTATCAAGGTAAGAATTTAGGGTATAAAATTTGAGGTTGGTTGAAATTAATGTATAAAACCTATTGATCCCAATAAGTCAATGTTCATTAGTTATCTTGGGGTCATAATAAGGATGAATTTTCTGATTGATATTGATTCATGGATCCATGTCCAAACTGTAATGAAGGAAATATTTTGTAAAGATATAATGGTAATGTTATGATATACTTTCTCTATTTTACTGAAAAAATTATATAATGAAACATTTATTTAATTTTCCTTATTCATTGTAGAGTTTAATTATTTTAAAATATTTCCATAATAAATTTGTCTTAATGGATTCTGGAAGATCCCATAGAGGTTTACGAACTCTTATTATGAAGTTAAATCTTAGGGATACTGAGGGGAAAGTAAAGCCCCACCCACCAGTTAGTTATGCACACATTATAAAGGAGGAAACATGGACTAATTTCATCAATCATCGCAATAAGAAATAATTTTAAGTGCATTGAAGTCGATAATATATTATTTTAAATTATTTATTTTATCTAACTTGATTTAAAACTGTTAATTAATGAAATAATTAAATAATGCTGAAAATAAAGAACACCCATCAAAACCAATGTACCCCTATCACAAAGAAAGGATGGGGTATGCTTCATTAGAGAAGAAACCGGTATGTATTTTAAATCAACAATAAAAGTTTAACTATGTGATATGAAACAAAATATGTTTCTTTGTTTATATATAGATTGATGAATAAAAATCTCAAGACACTTTCATCCCATGTCATGTGCTATGGAAGGATGATCATGCAAAGAAGAAGGGTAAACTAGTTGATGAAGACACAAAAAAATATGAGAAACATGTGTAAGTATTACATAATTGTAATTTGTTAAGATTTATAACAGTATTACATAAAAATTCTCTTTATGTTCATATTTTTTATATGGTTTAGACACAAGAATTGGCAACGACCGTATAAGAAGAAAAGTTACTTTTGATAGATTTGAAGTGGCCAGAATAATATGGCCGTATTAGAGGATTTGGTTTTGGAGTCTCTCCTTGAAAAAATTTTGAGAAGATAAAACCACATGAAGATACATATAATATGGTGAGATGATTGCAGATAAAAATAGACTCACTGCAAGATATTATTGTTCAGTCTAGTTTGATAGACCAATGTATGAGAAAGGATAAAAGCAAACCGATGGAGGAACAAATATCTACACATGAACCAAATAATCCCACTATCTTTGAGTTTCCTATTCCACTTAATGATCTAAATATTACAACGATCAATGATGCTATTGGATCTTTCATAGAATGGCCATCTAAGCTTATAAAGATACATGAGGTATGTCTTTAACAAATTTTTTCATATGAAAAACCTGTAATAGTTGATGATAAATTGTATGAAGTGAGGTATGATATTATATATGGATAAAGCGGTAGGGAAACGGAAGGTCAGATCAAGAAAATCCAGTGAATCGACCAAGAAATCAAAATGAAATTTTGAGAGTACCTTCTCCCCACTAGTTCAAGAGAAACATTTATTATCATTACAACTTCATGTAGAGACCGCATTTTAAGATGAAAATATGTCTTATATTCCATATTAAAAAGAAATATATGGAGCTTCTATGATAGATGGAATTGATCTCGAGACTATAAATGAGATGCTCAAGCATGAATGGCTAGACTTCACAGTTGTGAATGCATACATAAGAAACATTTTCATAATACATTTGTCTAAACAGTGAGATATTATATTTATTAAAGTTAATAAATATTAATATTTTCTATAGGAATTTATATTACTACTATATAAAGGAAAAATTATGGGAAGCACAATTTGGATTCATTAATCCCCATATCATTTCTATAAAAAAATTACTTTGTAAAAAAATAAATTAAGAATAAAATAGATGAGTTACTTGAAGTGTTTGATAAAGAAACATCAGAAAACATACTCTTTTTTATTCCTACAATGTATAAGTAAAACTCTCCATTATAATCACATAAACTATATTTTTAATTTTTACATTACTTATTTGTTTTTGTTTTCTTAGCTAGAACAAGATGCTGATCGCAGTCAATTTGGATGCCCCAAATATTTATTTATTAGATCTAATGCATGAATATCCAACAAAACGACCACACATGATATGTATTGTGAATCTTTAAGACACTGTAATCAAAATTTTATAGATAAACTTAGAATTATATGTTTTAGTTTGTGTTTTAACAAGAATTTTTTCATGATAGGGAGGTCGCTAAATATAGGATAAATCATGGAATGAAGTCAGTGTCTAAAGAGATAAAGCCTGTGGATTACTAAAAATGGAAAAAAATTAGAGTATATATAGAAATATTTAACTATCAAAACATTTGAAAATAATTTACTTATTTTTTTCAATGTTTCTGATGTGTCCAAAGCAAGATAATGACATTGATTGTGGGTATTATGTTTGAAAATTTATGATAGAGATCATAAATCATGAAAAGACCAGCATCCCCCAACTGTTAATTTCTAAAGGTAATTATAATTTCATTAAATATATTTCATAATAATTTATTTGTCTATATTTTCTCAGTACTATCAATATTACCAACAACCTTTGTACTCAAAAGAAGAAATAAATTTGTTTATAGTTGAGTGGGAAACGTACATGTTGTCATAATGCATGCTAATGAAAAATTTAGGTGATTACCTATTATGTTTGTGATCTAGTACATGTTATGACCTTATAAATATATTTTGGGTGTGAAACATTAGTTTCATAAAGATTATATATTATTTTTGATTTGTTTCTCAAGGATAAGTATAATGGAGGAAATAAATTTATTTAGAAGCATTGAACTGTAAATAATAAAATTGTTGAAAAATGGAGGAGGTATAGGTGGAGGAATATTCAGATTTAGATACTGAGGTAGAGGAGGAGGCAGAGGTGGAGACTAAGGTGGAGATCGAGGTGGATGAGGAGACGAAGTGCTAGCTTGCAAACAAGAAAATTATTATGGAAAGGAGTAGAATGAGGATCATACCAAGATTGTGTTTGATAAAAAATGTTGAAAATTATGCACAAAACTTTTCAATTAAGATAATATCCATTTTTCAAGTATTTTAGGTGGATTATTGAAAAAATATTTTTCACCGCCTGTTTGATTTTATACAGGAATTTAAGTGGATGAATTTTTTTAGAAACAAAAAAACACCACTTATTTTTTCAAATAGATTATAATAGGATGAAATTTCTATTAGAACATCCCAAGTAATATCAAATATTACCAAAGTTTGAAAGAAACCCCTCACTAATAACAAACTGAACAAAAAAAATAGATGCAGTTGCTTACCCATGACTTATCTACACTGTAAAGAAAGGGTCATAATAGTGGAGATGATTGTCACTTGAGAGTCATACAACCCCAATAAAATCATCAAAAAGGTATATAATACAACTTAAATTTTTGACTAAATATGTTTGTAATCAACCATCGAATCCAAAAGGTGTATGAGAGAACTATTGGAGAACAACCAACATTGAGAGATCATGGTCATCGAGGAGGGTTGGTGTCAGAGGAAACATGACATCAAATGAAAAGAAACCGCCCTATGAAGAAATACACAAAAATAAAAAATCTATTTCAAATGAAATCATGAATCATCTAAAATCCAAATTAACACCCCTTTGAAATAGAATCTATTAGATTAACCCAAAACCTCTAAAAAATAAATAAATACAAATTTTTATTGATCGAATCATGAATTTTTAGAAAAGAAAAATACAATGGTTTCACTTTGGTTGGTGGTGGAATTATTTGGGCTATTCAATCATCAATTAGATCCATGATATAATATGAAAAATACTTTTGAAATCCATACAAGTAACATTCATTATACATGTACACATTCATTATGTAAAATGATCAATGTTCACATGCTCATTAATAAAAAACTCATCACCATTTTTAATAAAAAATACATAAGAATAGAGATATTCTCATTTTGATGAATAAATAATTATGATGTTATGTTATAGTTTATCATGACACAAAAAATTCATTCATATTGTTTTGAAAATTACATTAATTTTAGTAAAAAAGACAACCGACATACTCAAAAATGAGAAAATGCATTCAAATTGTTTTGGTACTTTAGAAAAATGATCCATATGTCATTTATGGCATGTAAGAATTAGCCACACCTCAATCCGATACATGATGTGCCTGATATGGCTCAAAGTGTTCATTATGAGTTTAAAATTGACATTTCAAAACAAAAAAGTATTAGTCACTAAAAACCAAGAAAACACTCTCATATTGTCTTGATAATTTATGAAAATGATCCATAATTATTTTTTGATGTTTAAGAATCTGTCTCTTATAAAATCCACACACCATGTGACCTATATGACTCAAAGTGAATGTTTCCAATTAAAAATGACATTTTAGTAAAAAAAACAAGTGGCATAATAAAAACTAATTAAACAAATTTGGATTATTTTTATACTTTATGAAACTAATCCATAAGTAATTTGTGATGTGTAAGAATCAACTTAACCTCAATATGATACATGTTGTGAATGGGATGACTCCATGTGTGTCTTTTTATTCAAAATTGACATTAATTTTAGTAAAAAAGACAACTGACATATTCAAAACCAATAAAATGCATTCAAATTGTTTTTGGTACTTTAAGAAAATGATCCATAAGTAATTTTTTACATGTAGGAATTTTTTACACCTCAATTTTATATATGATGTGCTCGATATGACTCAAAGTGTCCATTATTAGTTTAAAATTGTCATTTTAATACAAAAAAGTGTCACTCATTGAAAATTGAGAAAATGTGTTCATATTTTTTTGATAATTTAGGAAAAAAAATCATAATTCATTTTTGATGTGTAGGAATTAGTCTCACTTCAAACTCACATAGGATACGACCTGTATGATTCAAAGTGTGTGTTTCTAGTTTAAAATGACATTTTAGTAAAAAACAGAAATGACGTACTCAAAAATGAGTAAACACATTTTGATTAATTTTATACTTTAGTAAAATTATCCATAAGTCATTTGGGATATGTAGAAATTAGTTTCACCTTAATCCGATGCACGGTGTGACCAGTATGATTCAAAGTGCGTCTTTCATTTCAAAATTGACATTAATTTTAGTAAAAAAGACAACTAACATACTTAAAACCAAGAAAACACATTCATATTATTTTAGTAATTTATTAAAATGATCCATAAGTCATTTTTATGTGTATAAATAATCCATACCACAATATAATACATGATGTTCTTGGTATGACTCAAAGTGTCCGTTATGAGTTTAAAATTGACATTTTAATATAAAAAGTGTCACTCACTGAAAATATAGAAAATTCATTCATATTGTCTTAATAATTTATAAAATTGATTCATAATTCATTTTTGATGTGTAGGAATTAGTCTCACATTAAACCCACACACGATGCGACCAGTATGACTCAAAGTGCGTGTTTCCAGTTTAAAATGACATTTTAGTGAAAAACATAAGTGACATTCTCAAAATCAAGGAAATTAATTCAGATTGTTTTTATACTTTATAAAAATGATCCAGATGTCATTTGGGATGTGTATGAATCATCCTAACCTCAATCCAATGCACGGTACGACTAGTATGACTCCAAGTGTGTCTTTTAATATATAAGTTTCACTTTAGTTTAAAACGCAAATCACATCGCCCAAATCGAGAAAACGATCCAAGATTATTTTCTCATAATTTCATCTGATATTACTTAATTAATTTACTTATCATTTTTATCTTATATTTATTTAGTTAATTTTCATATAGATAATGCTTGAAGATGAAAAATAAATGGCATGTAACGTGTATAAATCAACTGAAACACAATCTGATACACAGTGTTCTTATGACTCAAAGTTTAGTTTAAAATTAACACTTTCTATTTAATTTTTTATTTATATTATTAATAATGTAAGAATTATTTTATTATATAGGCGTGTTATTTTTCTCAAGTAGGGGTGGCTTATTATTTTATATATGTGTGTTCTTTTTCTCTATAATAGTGTTTGTTTCTTGTATCTGTGTTGAAAATTTTTATTTAATTTAAATTATGAATTTGTATCTTATTTTTAAAATCTCTGGTTCTATTTCTATTGCTATAGTGTAATGTCCCGACATGGTTTCCACATGCTGGTTCCCCAATATGGTCCACTACATGACCTCAATCATGCCTCCCCATATGCTAGAGGTTGCGAACTAGTAGCGAGGGTCTAATATCAATCACGAGGAGACTATACCCTTTTTGTTAGAGTAAAACACCAGTATAAAATAATTAAACAATAACAAATATATATAACCATAACCATAAAGATACCAATATCACATGATAAACAAAACTGGAGATACAATATCAAACTAAAAAATAAATATGTCATGCTAATGTATGTGCCAAGTTTCAAAATGAAAACTAAAAAATAAAGACACTGATGACTACCACAGGGGTCTCGGACCACATCCAATTCCCTCATCCATGATTCATCCCGACTCAGCCACCTAACACAGGGCCTTTTCCCTTATCCTATCATGCAACCATGAAATCTATTCAGGTACCGATCTGGTATCCCAAGTAGGGTGTGATTACAACTCAGTAGGTCACCACCAATAGCATCTAAAAAAATATCCAGTCAAATAATAGTGTATACAATTGTATAAATAAATAATTACAATTCATAATTAAACACTTATCACATTATTAATTTATTATTTATTTAATCACATAAATTCTCGGGTTTCCGTATACACCCTTAACTCAATGCCTGCTTCGGTTCATGTTGGAGCTCAAAGTATGTCCAAAGGACATGATATCTCAAAATTCCATTATTACCATTATTAAATTCATACTTTAATGCTCGTATTACCATTCATACTTTACACAATATAATTACCATGTTTCCATTCTTTAATTCATACTTGAATGCTCGTGTTACCATTCATACTCACACATTAGAATGAATATGTTCGCATTCTTTATTTCACAACTAAATGACCATGTTAGCATTCATAACTTCACAATTGAATGAAAATGTTACCATTCATCAAAACATAATTAATTAAACAATTAATTATCTACGTCAATTCCCATTACTAATCCATCAATTAGTTAAACACCACTATTCCATTAGTTAATTCAACAATTAACTAATCAGATCAATAATATTAATTAATTAAAAAATTAATTAATCACATAAATAATATTATTTAATTCAAAAATTAATTAATCACATCCATTATATTAATTAATTCAATAATTAATTAATCACTTCAATTCTATTACTCAAATCAACAATTAACTAACCTCGCTAATTTCATTACTAATTCAACAATTAGTTTATCGCATAATTACCCTTAATTAATTACCCAATTAATTAAGTAAATCAATACCATTAATTAATTAATTAATTAATCAATAAATATATACAACTCAAAATCCCATAATTAATTCCACAATTAATTATCTCAATCACAATCTCAATATCTCATAATTAATTATATAATTAATTGTATCAAATCAAAAACTCAATATCTCACAATTAATTCATCAATTAATTATCTAAATAAATAGTCTCAATATATCATAATTAATTCTACAATTAATTATATTATATAATATATCTTAAAATCTTATAATTAATTAAACAATTAATTACCTAAATCTATAATATCAAAATCCCCAATTTTTATATCTTCTCAATTAATTAACTCAAAAAATTAATTAATCTAATCAAGAACTCAATTATTAAAAAAATCATAGAAAATATACAATTACATACACATAATCTAATTCAAGACTATGGGATTTGAATTATAAACCACACACCTTGAGTTTGGAAAAGAATGCCCGCCAATGGAATTCCCCAAAATTTGAGCATCACTATAACGTAGAACTAGATCTGATCCTATAACCCTAAACCAATATTGAATAAATCAAGACACTTCAAATATAGATCTAGATATACAATCCTAGATATAGATCTAATCAAAATAGGAAGAACAACCCCTTTATTGAATGGGATAAGAATGAAAATGGAACGAAAAACCAACGAGATATGATTGACTTACCAGGAGGGGAGTAGATCTTCAATCCGAGATTTGAATTGTGAAGAACGGAGTTCAGGAAGTATTGGAATCCATATAAGAGGCTTTGAAATCATGAAAGAGAGGTTCTGGTCGAATGGGGGTCGAATAGGGATTAAGATGGGGGGGTCAGGTCATTGAAAATCTAATTTTCATGTGAATTAAATTCATGTGAAAGGTTTGTTGGTCAAAGGTGCCATATTTCCCCTAAACGTGTGCCTAACTATGTGTATCTATTATAGGGTTGTAGGGTTTCTCCTAAAATAGTTCACAGTTTAAGAAACTGTGTGCTAAACAAGCAAAACCCACTGTCCAAGTTTGCACAGTTTGCTGGGTTGGGGCACATGGACTGCCCTAACCATGCACTTCCCTCTTTCTTCCATTTTTCTAAAAAATTTACCCAAACACACCTCAAAATAAATTATAAAAAAAATACTCAACACAAAGAAAAATAGTACCTATAAATTAGCATGAGACAACTCCAAAAAGGTTAGGTTCTTATAATCTCCCCACCTTATAACAGCTCATCCTTGAGATGCACTCCCAAGTATTTCTAAGATTCTGTGCCAAAAATATTGGGCCATTGAGCCCTCATATTTTCTTCTCTCCCCCAAGTTTCCTATTGAACATGACCATGTTTCCACAATACACGAACTATCGGCACAGTCTTTCCCCGCAACACTTTCTCATTACGATCCAAGACACATATCAGGTGCTCCTCAAAAGGTGCATCTATTTCAAGCTCAACATCATCCACATTGATTACATGAGAAGGGTCAGGGTGATACCACTGTATTTGGGACATATGGAAAACATCATGCATAACACTATATTTCTGTGGAAGATCTGATTAGTACACCACCGAACCAATTCTCTCAACAACCTCAAACAGTCCAAATAACCTAGATGTCAGCTTTCCCTACCTCCATATCCTATGGTGACCCAATCTAGGAGAAACCTGAAGGAATAAAATATCACCCTCTACAAACTCTAGGGGTTATCGATGTCTATTAGTATACAACTTATGTCTACTCTAAACTATAACCATATGTTTCTAAATCAGTTGTACCAACTCCAACATCTCCTACACGAGAATCACCCCAATAACTCTGACTCACCTACCTCCATCCATCATAGAGGTGATCTGTATGGACTACCATAAAGAGCCTTATTATGGTGTAATTTATATCGTATCCCAATAAATGTTGTTATAGGTGAACTCCACTAGTTCTAGGTGCTTCTCCCAAGACCCTCTGAAATCTAGAACAAAAGCTTTCAACATAGCCTCAAGAACCTGTATAGTATGCTCTTACTATCCATCTATCTGTGAGTAGAAATCTGTACTAAAAAAAACATGTGTACCAAGACCCTTTTGTAATCCCTTCCATAAGTGAGAATTAAATCACAAATTGTGCTCTAAAACAATTGTCTATGGAAACCCATGCAGATGAAATATTTCTCAAACATACAGTTCTCCCAACTTCTCCACTGAGAAAGTCCCCTATATAGGCAAGAAATGTTCTACTTTCATCAATCGATCCACAATCACCCAAATAGAATCATTATTCCAAGGTTTCCTCAAGATACCTTCCACAAGGTCCATGGTCACACCATCCCACTTCTTCTCTGGAATGGGTAAAGTTTGTAGAAAACATCTAGGTCATTGATACTTGGAATTCACCTGCTGATAGGTGTAGAATCATGTCACAAACCTCGATATTTTCCTTTTCATGCCTGAACACCAAAACTATCATTGTAGATCAAGGTACATTTTGGTCACACCTAGATGTACCACCCAATTAGAGGCACAAAACTCAGGCATCATCTCCTCTCATATGCTCGTAGGAACAACAACCCAATTCTTGACGTAGATAATCTCATCCTCATCTACGCTCCAATTTGAAGGTGTCTCCCCACATTCAAGGATTTCCCTCAAGGTAAAACATTTTGGATCCTCATACTAAATGTCTTGGATCCATCTCAAAAGTGTATATTCCACTAAAACTAATACGAGAATCATTTTCTCTTGACTCTCCTGAACCAAAACATGCATCTGAGCTAGTAAATCCATCATCTTCCACTCAACACTAGACTCCAGAACCGTCTGAGTCTAAGTTTTCCTGGTCAAAGCATCATTAATGTTGTTCCCCTTTCCAGGTGTATATGCTATCTCAAAATCAAATTATTCTATATAATCAACCCACCTTTTCTACTGAAGATTCAAATCTTATTATGAAAAGATATACTTTATGCTCTTATGGTCCATATACATAGTAAAATTTTCACCCAACAAGTAGTGCCGCCAACACTTTAAAGCATAAACCACTACTACCAACTCAATTTTGTGCATAGGGTAGTTCCAATCATGTGGCCTCAACTACCAAGACTCATACTCCATAACTCTATCACCCTTTATCAACACAGATCCAAATCCAACCCCATAAGAATTAAAATACAGCATATAATACTCCCTTAGCTCAAGTAGGACCAGGATCGATGTCGATTTCAATCACTTCTTCTATAGCATCCCAAATTTTTATTACATAACTTTATATATCATTTTACAAACATATGATCTTTTAAAGTTTATCATCTTGGAAAAAAGGTACATAAAACATAAAAACTAAAAAAATTATTTTATTCCAATTGAAAATATTTTTCAAGGTTCATCCTAAGTAAATTTATTTCATCTCATAAACCGGGGACATACATCAAAGGAAGGGGTGAGAAGAAGGCCCAATAAGGAAAAACAAGTTAAACAGTTTACATGTGATATTGATAAGATCTTGAAGAATGTCAATATAGAATAAAAAAGAGAAAATGAGGCATATAATAAATAAAAAGAAAGAATAATAACTTGTAAATGTGGCTAAAAAATTTACATTATACATTCATAATCATATCACCAAGGTTTATCACCGAGGTGTCATAAAAATTATCAAGGTTATTCACCAAGGTATCGTAAAACTTATCATCTATAGAGATTAAATTCTTTATCCAATGCATTGGAGTGATATCAGGGTGAACCATTCATATTTATTAATTAATGTGAGAAACATATATCTTAATAAAACATCTCATAAATAATATGTGGAGAATAAAAGAAATGGGTTTCATTTCAAAATCATGGTGTTTTAGAAAGTGCTTAAAAACAAGATCCTTTTGTCATTTCAAACCCACAGAAAAGGAAGGTGGGTTTAATGTATGTTAATAATAGAGTTAAAATAGAAAATTTTTACATATATGTGAATACCCGTGGAGAAGATAGATGGATGGGTATTCAAAAAATAAAATAAAAGTATTTCTTGATAAAAAGGGAAGCATTTTGTGATGAAAACCCGACAATATAACGGTATGCAACATGGTTTTAGAAAACATTAAAAAAAGAGGGGAAAAGGGTCTACCATTCATAAATTAATCTTAATAAAGTAAAGGAATATTATAAAATGGACAGAAGAACGTGATATGTAAATTTAAAAGACATACCACATAAAAGATAACTTGAAAGGAAAAGAGAAGTTGGGATTTACCTTACCTTGAAGAGTAACTCCTAAAACTTGAAGATCGAGATTTTTGGGGATTGATAACACATTGGGAGGACTCTTTGGAAGGTAATAATATCATATATTTGAGGATAGTGAATTGGGAATGAAATATAATGGAGAAATGGGTGGGTATTTATAGCAAAAGTGAGGGAGTTTTTTTTATTAATTTCTGAGGACATCTCAGGAGTGGTATTTGAAAAACCATGGGCTCGACCATGGTATTTGCCCATGGTATTGGACACTTTGGAAAAATATTATCATATTTTAATCCTCAACAGTATACTAGAATTATCAAATCATTGTTATATCATTAATGATGTCATTAAACATACCAAAAATTCAAAACTGCAT
Organism: Viscum album; assembly: GCA_963277665.1. Taxonomy (NCBI): domain Eukaryota; kingdom Viridiplantae; phylum Streptophyta; class Magnoliopsida; order Santalales; family Viscaceae; genus Viscum; species Viscum album. The sequence goes on along the minus strand of OY728161.1, from coordinate 1,588,756,102 downwards.
TTTTACCGTTCACCAAAAAACAAAATATTTTATAAAATCCTCATAAATTCACTGTAACCTAATATAAATGTTATGAATTAAAAAACGACATTTATTTTATCATAATAATTCTATAAATATGAGAAATTTAACTTTTAACTATAAAAATACTTAATTATTAAAAATAATAGTGGATAGAAAATGCATAGTAAAATTTTCGACACTTGAAAAAAAATTATTTTATCATTTGTTATTAAAAAGAAGTGTTTTTATAAAACTATTTAATTATAATAAACATTATTAATAAAAACTTAGTTCAATATAATAATTTATATCTTTCTGAAATGTGCAAGTTTTACCCGAAAAATCAATTTATCAAATTCCATCTCAATTTTTAAGAAAAACTATTCTTAAAACAAAAATGATGAAATACTAATTTTATTAAAACAAAGGGATTAAAATTTAAGCGACTAAGGCCTTGAAACATAACCCCTTATCACACCCTCATATGACCTAAGGGTAAGGTGTGCGATGGTGATAGACTCTTGGGGCAGCTCGGATAACATTTCCCAAGTGGTAATCTCCACTAACTTGAACTTATCCTGTAGGTGATTTCATTCAAGCTTAACATGTTGAAGTTCAGCTCGGGATTGTTCAGGTGAAAATCCCAAAGATTATATATCCCTCCCAAGTTCCAATAAATGGGCTTCTTATAGAATGATTCTACTAGATTAGGCCATCGAGTCTTCTTTCTACACTAATTATAACGTTAAAAGTATTGTTTCCAATGGTCATATTGACCAACGGTCATATAATAGTCGAAACACAAAGGTCAAATTTAAATTATAATCACTTAATTATTAAAGGGATATATTTTTTTGAGTATAAAATAATATAACACACATGTTTGAGGAAGCAATTATCATTCAAAATGTTCGGGTTGTTACATATTCAATGTTTGGAAATCATTCTCACAAGCTTCTGACCAGTAAAACTTTATTCCCTTCTTAGCCAAGATTGAAAGTGGAACTTCCAAATGGAAAAAGTCCTGAATGAATTTTTTATAATATCCAGATAACCCTAGAAACCTATGGATATCAAAAACATTCTTGGGATGCTCCTAAGAAATCACTGCCTGAACTTTCTTTGGGTCTACTGACATGCCTTACTTTGAGATGATGTGACCCAATAAGTGTACCCGATCAATCCAAAACTCACACTTAGATAGATTAGCGTATATCCAATACTCTCTCAGTGTACAAAATATTATTTCAAGATGTTGGGCATGATCTTCATGAGTCTTGGAGTACACCAAGATGTCATCCACAAACAACACCATAAACAGATCTAGGTACAGATGGAAGATTCTATTCATCAAGGCCATAAACACTACTGGTGTGTTAATCAAACCAAATGTCATTAAAATGAAATCATAAAGGAAATACCTTATTTTAAAAGTATTCCTCAGTATTTTAGAATTTTGAACTCTCAACTGATGATACCTTGATCTCAATTCAATCTTAGAAAGGATAAAAGCTCCTCTCAACTGGTCAAAAAGATCATCGTTTCACAGAAGATGATATAGGTTCTTCATAGTCATCTGGTTCAACTTATGGTAATAATTTTTTTTTCAAAGTTGTGTTATCCTTCTTAGAAAACAACACAGGTGATACCCAAGGTGACATACTCAGTCAGATAAATACCTTATCCTCCAACTCCTCCAGCCGAGTCTTGAGCTCTTAAAGCCCTATTGGTGCCATTCTGTATGGTGGAATAGAAAATGGATTAGCCCCCAGCATGAGATCAATAGTGAATTAAACTTCTCTATCAGGTGGTAGTCCTGATAAGTCTTCAGGAAACAAATCCTAAAATCGGTTTACTACAGATGGAAATATCTCATGCTTTACACCTTATTCATCCAACAATAGACTAGAAACTTGGGCTATGAGGTCTCCAAATTGCTGAGTAATTGGCCCTGATCGGCCTTCCTAGATATCCCACCCTCCATGGTGAAAATAACTATCACACTTAGGAGACATAAAAGTCACTATCCTATGGTAAAAATTAATATGGGCTCGGTATGCTACTAACTAGTCCATACCCAGAATTAGGTTGAAGCCTGACAAGTCTAGGATGTAGAGATCCAACAAAAAACAATACTCTCCAACTTTGAGAGAACATCCCTTGCACAAGTCGATGTCCCTAGACCGCACTCCCATATGTGTGTCTATTGTTAACACCCCACTCACGAACTCTACCGCCAGGCTCAAACTGTTAATAAGTTTCATAGAAATAAATTAATGAGAGGAACCAGTATCAAAAAGGCACTTGGTAATGTCTAAGTTACAAGAACAGTACCTATCACTATTGATTGTCTAGACTCTCTCTCCAGAAGTGCAGGTTGTACTGCATGCAACTGTCCCACCCCTCTTTCTTTTAGTACAATTCGACTTCCCAGAGCTACCCCAGTCTGCTGATATGGGTGCTCATTACCCAAAGATCTATGTCCACTACCACTACCACATCGGCTAGTAGAACTCCAGCTTCTAGACTGATATGGTGTAGAAGATCCCCTCCCTACACCCTAGTTCTGTCTAGCTCCTATATCACTGCTCGTCAGTCACTGGGTCCTATAGAAATTTTGTAGATATACCATCTTTCCACAAGAATAAAACTCTACTGGTGGTCAAGGGAACTATCTCCGAAAGTGTGATGACGTACCACATTGGTGAAATATCACTTGAGTAAGATCTTGAGAAACTGATCCCTCTATCTATGCACCCCACTTCCCACTACCCTGAATGATGTTGTTGTAGTGACGTTTCCTACTCTCAGGAGTTTCAACTACTGATCCTACAACTACAACTATCTATCCTGCACTAGAAGACTCATTCAATTTCCCCTCAACTATGAGATCCTAATCCACCACCTCAGCAAAATTCTTTATCCAAAAAAGGTTAACATGGGACTTAATCTCACATTTAAGCCCATCATGAAAACTTATCACCATAGCTATATCATCCCCTTCCAATGCTGGAGAAAAGTATTGAAAATATATAGTGTCCAAATTAGTCCATCATGGACATACTCTCTTGAATCAACCTCATGAACTCAACATCTCTTTCCTACCTCAGCATCTCTAGATATAACTACTCCATGAACCTTTCCAAAAAAGTCCTTCCATAACATACCATTAGCCTACCCAGTATACTCCTGAATGTCCCACCATTTCTTTATTGATCCTTGTGGAATATAAGTAACCAAATTGACTCTCCTTTCATCTAGAGTCCATAAATGGTCAAGTATCGTCTCGATGGACTCAACCTAGAATTAAGCACCCTCAGGTTCAACATCTCCAGTAAAATTTGGAGGGTGTTGCAACTGAAACTCCCTCTTCAGACCAGAAATACTCTTCACAACCCACCCTGGGTCTCATTCTATAAGATTCATGAAGTAAGAGAATTTCTCTAAAAACAATTCCCTGAATTCCTCACCCATCACGATCGTTACCTCAGGTTCCACCATTGGAGGATCATCCCTAGACATGTACTTGTGTCGTCCTCTCAAAAAACATCATCATGGAGGCATACTCCCTAGAATTCCAAGAATTCAACTCAGGACGCAGTTCACAAAATCAAGATGTTTGCGTAATATGGAAACACAACAACCCATGATAAGTCTTTTCCCAAAACCTTTCTATGCGGTCAAACCCGAGGCGCTATCACTACCCCTAACCAAACTACACCTAGGTCCTAGTTAACAAAGGGTAACTCATTTTCATTATTCAAGTTTCTCATTTAGACACCCAATTATTCTCATATTGAATCATTTTACCACTTCCTAAATTTCATGTTAGACACCATTTTCCATTTCAATTTCACAAGAAAAGAAAAAAGATTTCAAGTTCAATAACTTACCCATAACCCATTTTACCATGAATGACTAAATTGATACATGTCACAATAACCCTAAGTTCCTAGAATTATGCATGAAAACTCAACTATCGTGCCATATTAGGCTACGAGTCAAATCTCAGAAAATATCAACATTAGTAATCACAACACACAACAAGTGCGTCACCCAAGGTGAAATATCATTAAACTATAATATAAAATACCAATAACAACATTCCCACCTTGGGTACTTGGGTTCTCCCCCATACATAGGTTAGCTACTCCCATGCACAAGATCATAACCAAGGCCCAACTCTTCCTAGTCACCTATCTACCTTTACCAAAAAGTAAGACAAAAAAGGAAGAAAACTTCCACTGATACCACTTTGTAACAACAAGGGTCTAATATCAGTCATAGGGAGACTATACTTTCCCTATCAGAGTAAAACCCCAATGGAAAATAAATAAACAATAGCTAAAAATATATAATTATAACCATACAGATACCACTATCACATGATGACTAAAACTAGAGATACAATATCAAACTAAAAAATAAATATGTTATGCTAATGAATGTTCCAAGTGTAAAAATGTAAACTAAAAAATAAATTCATTGGTGACTCCCACATGGGTCCCAAACCACATCTAGTTCCCTCATCCATGCTCTATCCCGACTCATCCACCTAACATAGGGCCTTTTCTCTTATCCTGTCCTACAACCATGGAATCTCTTTGGGTACTGATCAGACAGCCCGAGTGGGGTGTGAGTACAACTCAGTAGGCCACCACCAACAATGTCTAAAACAATATCCTGTCAAATAATAGTGTATATATTTGTATAAATAAGTAATTACAATGAATAATTAAAAAGTTATTACATTATCAATTTATTCTTTATCAAACCACATAAATTTCTGAGTTCTCATAAACACCCTTAACTCAATGCCTGCTTCAGCTCATACCAGAGCCCGAAGTATGTCTAAAGGACATGATATCTAAGAATTACATTATTACCACTATTTAATTTATAATTTAATACCTATTTTACCATTCACACATCACACAATAGAATTACCATGTTCCCATTCTTTAATTCATACTTGAATTTCCCTGTTATCATTCATACTCACACATTAGAATGAACATGATCCCATTATTTATTTCACAACTAAATGACCATGTTACCATTCATAACTTTATAATAGAATGACCTTGTTACCATTCATAAAAACATAATTAATTCAATAATTAATTATCTACGTCAATTCCCATTATTAATTCATCAATTAGTTAAACACCACTATTCCATTATTTAATTCAAAAATTAACTAGTCACATCAACAAAATTAATTAATTAATTAATTAATTAATCAAATTAATAATATTAATTAATTAAAAAATATATTAATCACATCCATTTCATTAATTAATTCAATAATTAATCAATCACTTCAATTCTATTAATCAAATCAACAATTAACTAACCATACCAATTTCATTAGTAATTAAACAATTAGTTTATCACATAACTCCCCTTAATTAATTCCCCATTTAATTAAGTATACCAATTCATTTAATTAATCAATCAATCAATCAATCAATATATACAACTAAAAATCCCATAATTAATTCCATAATTAGTTATCTCAATCGCAATCTCGATATCTCATAATTAATTATATAATTAATTGTCTTAAATCAACAGCTCAATATCTCAAAATTAATTCATCAATTAATTATCTAAATAAACTATCTAAATATACCATAATTAATTCTATAATTAATTATCTCATATAAAATATCTCAAAATATCTTAATTAATTCAATAATTAATTACCTAAATCTATAATCTCAAAATCCTTAATCTTTTACATCTTATCAATTAATTAATTCACCAAAATAATTAACCCAATAAAGAAGTCAATTTATAAAAATATAATATAAATTATACAATTATATAAACATAATTTAAATTGAGACTATGAGATTTTAATTATAGATAACCTAACTCTTATTTGGTGAAGAACGCTCACCAACAGAAATCCCCAAAATTTGAGCAGCACAACGATGTAGAACAAGATCTGATCCTATAACCCTAAAACAAGATAAAATAAATCAGGATATTTAAATATAGATCTAGATATACATTCATAGATCTAGATCTAATCAAAATAGTAGGAAAAACCCCTTTCTCAAATGGGAGAAGAATAGAAAAGGAATGGGAAACCAACAAGATATGATTGAATTACTGAGAGGGGTGTAGATTTTTGATTCGGGCTACAAATTTGTGAATAAAGAAGGCCGGTAAGGCTTGGAATCCATCAGGGAGGCTTTAAAAATCATAAAAGAGAGGTTTTGATAAAATAGGGGTTGAATAGGGATTAAAATGGGGGTTCAGGTCATTTTAAATCTAATTTTTGGGTGAATTAAATTCCCATACATGGTTTACTAGACAGGGCCACACAGTTTCCTCTAATTGTGCACCTAACCATGTGCCTAACCATGCGCCTCTATTATAGGGGTTCACGATTTCTCCTAAAAGGGTACACAGTTTGATAAACCATGTGCCAACTATGAAAAAACCCACTGTCCAGGGTTGCACGTTTTGCTGGGCCGGGGCGCACAGTTTTCCCTAACCGTGTGCCAACTGTGCACTATCCACTTTCTTCAATTTTATTTTATTTTAACCCAAACACACCTCAAGTTAAATCCAAAATGAAAAGTACACAATAAAAAGTAAAAGAGTACCTATAAACGAGCCTAAAAAAATCTAGAAAAGGTTGATATTTTACGATCTCCCCGCCTTATAAAAACTCATCCTTGATCCGCACATCCAAGAATTTCTAAGATTTCGAACCAAAAAGATTGGGACATTTAGATCTCACATCTAATTATCTCTTCCAAGTTTCATCTCGAAAAAGACCATGTTTCCACAATACATGAACTATTGGCATGGTCTTTCCCCACAACACTTTCTCACTATGATCCAAGACACGTATCAGATGCTCCTCAAAGAATATATATATTTTAATCTCAATATCATCCACATTGATAACATGAGAAGGGTTTGGGTGATACCACCACAATTGTGACACATGGAAAATATCTTTCATAGCACTGTATTTCTATGGAAGATCCAATTGGTACACCACCATACTAATTATCTCTATAACCTCAAACGGTCCAACGAACTTGGGTGCCAACTTCCCCCACCTCCGTATAATGCGGTGACTGATCATACCACAATTCACTGTGTCATTTTTACCCTTACACCATTGTATTAAACTGAATTTTTATTGTAAATTCCAAATATAATAACAAAATGCGCCTCATTTTTGATTCAGTTATTTTATGTTTATCACTGTTAAAAAGGGAAATGTTACTTTTTTGATAATATCATTGAAGGTGGAGGTGATGTTGAGGACCAATTATAAAGTCCACGAAATATGGGCAAAACTGCGCAGGATCCAAGAACACTAGTGGATTAATCCACACACTGATACTAGACCGTGCATCCAAATGGGCTGAAAGTTTTTATTCTGGTAAAAAATTTAATAGGATACATTTCATCTCAAGGAACCCAATCCAAATTCGACTTCTATGGGGCCCATTTGAACTGATCTATCCAAGACACTGAATATGAACAAAGTCAAAAGTGGAGTTCTGTAATATGTCAATATCTCGAGCTATGATTGTCCAAAGGATAAAAAAACTTTCAGTAGTTATATTAAAGATGTGGGGATACAACTGTCCAGTTTTTTGAAAAGGGATATTCGACTGTCTAGTATCCTAAAACCATCCTCCAATTGGTTTATCAAAATATGGGTTCCCAAAACCACTTCCCATTTTGGCTATAAAAAGGCACCTTGGGAACCCCATTTGGGAGTTTGAACTAGAAGTGAAGCTCTACCATTTTGGAGTCCTATAGGAGTATCCTCCTCATAATATAAGTTCTGGAGACCCATATCCTCATATGGGGATCAAATATGAAGGTGAAGTTCTACCCGAGCCTCCTTTTCCTCTCGATGGAGATCTAAACAGTGGACGATCATTTCTAGGGAGCTACACACACTTGGGAGGGAGTTCCGACACTAGTTATTCTATTGGTTTTTTATAATTTACGTGTTAAATATTTCACTTATTTATTATCTAGACATGCTTCTCCCCTGAATGCATTTATTTTGATATAATTAAGTGAAACACTTTTTATTTTAACACTGATTATGTTGAAATTTTAAGTGGGAATCTTGGGTTGTTCCAATTGTACAACACAAGAATACTTTCTCTCTCACACATATATGAGATTTCAGTATGCTTTGGTATCCCTTGTTATATAATTGAGAACCAAACCATGAAAACATGATCATTGTGTCAATGGTTGCTTCTTTGTGCATCATTTTAAGGGGTAAGAGGGTAGTCAAGATCTTGACAACCTTCAACCAAAGAATCAAACAAAACCATGTGAAATTTTTAGAGCAATGAACTATCAAAGATGTGTAGTGAACTTGAAATTATCTCCTTATCTCATAATTATAAAATGCCTCTTTTATTTATCAACTATTAAACTCTTTAAATCAAGTCATTTTCTTAAAACTGTTTTCAAACCACCCCTCTTTTATTCTTCTTATTAAAAATTCACACTATAAAACCACCAACACTCCTTGATAGATGACCTAGGGTCTTCCCTAGAATACAAAATATTTTTTAAATCCCTGTCAATTTGACATGTCATGAAAACGCGTTCAAATTTTGGCACCGTTTCCGGGGAGCACTTTGGTTTTAGTGCGCGTTTTTGATAATTTTTTGTTTGTAAATTTTGTGAATGTTTGTTTGTTTTATCTTCTACCTTCACATTTACTTTTGTGTTCTAATTTATTTATTATGCAGGTTCTATGTATGATGTGTTCTACTTCAGGAGGCTTACAACCTTTCGAACCTGAACCAGAGAGGATCCTACATCAGCGACCCCGAGATACACAAGAGGAACCTTTGAAGGAGGATGCACAAAACATCAACACTCATCTTGATCCTTCTTCATCTTCTTCAGGAAACCACATTAAAATTGAAATTAACGTGAAAAACATGGCTGAAAAAAATCAAACATGAAAATTACTAACCTTGCCTGATGTTGATATCCAACCCACATATATTCAAATTCAAGGCGAGGCACCCAACTTTGAATTAAAATATGCTTTAATTAATTTATTACCAAGATTCCATGGATTGTCTGGAGAAGATCTACATAAGTATCTTAAATAATTTCATACAATGTTTTCTACATTAAAACTTGAAAATGTGGATGAAGAAGAAGTAAAGCTCAGATAATTCCTATTTTCATTAGAAGACACTGCAAAAGACTGGATTTACTATGTTAATTCACCAATTAGAGGATGGGCGGACATGAAACACCTTTTTCTTGAAAAATATTTCCTAGCCTCTCAAACTTCAACTATAAGAAAAAAATATGTGGTATAAGGTAATCTCAAGGGGAAACATTTCATGAATATTGGGAATGCTTTATAAGGTTATTTTCAAGCTATCTACACCACCAAATAAGTGATCAACTTTTAATTTAGTATTTTTATGGAGGTTTAATTCCGATTAACTGAAATATGATTGATGCTGCTGCAGGTGGTGCGCTGGTTGATAAAACCCCAATCGCTGCAAGGACCTTAATTAAGAACGTGGCACATAACACTCAACAATTTGGTTCAAGGTCCAATGTACCCATTCGAGGTGTCCATGAGGTGAAAAGTACTGAATTCAAGAGGAAGGTGGACACAGAGTTCGAAGAAGTAAGTACCCTTCTTCGAAAACTTTCTCTTTCCCGAGGGAAATCCCAATCTCCTCCTCCCATACATTGTGGTATATGTTCTTCTGACACCCACTACTATGATCAATGCCCCCAACTAAGAGAAACTTCTAAGATTTGTGAGGCAATCTTTCCAGGTCGCCCCTATAACCAAAACTTTAGGAAATAACCATACTATCCATACAATCCTAGGTGGAAAGACAACCAATCCTATAGGCAAGGGGGTATTCAAACCAACCTCAACAACCATGGAACCAACCGGGGTATAGTAGTCATCCACCACCACCTAGAAATCCTCAACCACAATAAAGGTCTTTCCAAACCCCCCCTCCAAAACCTGATCCTAGCTTAGAAGACATGATGAAACAAATGGATGAAAAAAATATCCAATTCCAACAAACCACCCAAGCTTCCATACAAGACCTAAAAACCCAATTAGGCTAACTTTCCAACTCAGTGGGGAAAATCCAGAGACATGGGTCAGGTAAACTACCTTATCAACCAGTAGTTAACCCCAGAGATAAAGGAAATGTTAGTGTCATCACCCTTTGGAGTGGAGCACGACTAAAAATCTAAATGAACCCTCCACTAAATTCATCCCCTCCAAAGGAAACCACCATCCCAACTACTAAAAATCCTCCAAATGAGGTAAAACCTTGTCCTGTGAGAATACCCTCCAAAGGAAAGAGTGTGTATATTGATGAGTCACCTAGCCCAACAATACCTCTTCTATTTCCATAGAGGGACACCTAATCTAGAAAACAAAAGAAAACTGAACTCGATAAGAAAATTTTGGAGACTTTAAAAAAAGTGTAGGTAAACATCCCCTTGATTAATGTTGTGAAAAAAAATCCAAGATATACAAAGTTTATGAAGGAGTTGTATACACACCAAAGGCAACTTCGTGGAGATGAAAATGTGAGCTTGGGGAGGAACGTATCAACATTGATATAGACATCACTTCCCACCAAGTGCAATGATCCTAGGATATTCTTTATTCCATGCACCACAGGGGAGTATTCATTTTCCAATTCCATACTTGATTTAGGTGCTTCTATAAATATGAGGCCTCACTCCATTTACTCTACATTGCAGGTTAGGGAACTGAATCCCACTAGAATTGTTGTTCAACTGGCCAACTGAAGTACCGCACACCCTTCTGGTGTGTTAGAGGATGTTCTTGTGAGGGTGAAAATTTTAATTTTTCCTGCTGGTTTTTATGTGCTAAAAATGAAATATTATAGGATGAATAGACATTCCCCAATTATATTGGGGATAACCTTCTTGAAAACTTCCAAAACCATAATTAAGGTCTATAATGGTACATTATCTATGGAATTTGGTGGTGACATAGTCCATTTCAATATCCTTGATTCCATGAAGCACCCCTCAGAAGAACATTCCTCTCTCTCTATTAATTCTATAGATGTATTCCCTTACCTTGAAAAAACAACTTTTCTTTCCCCCAATCCCCTTTCTAAGTTTTCTTCATTGACTGAAATTCTAGGTAATGAATTATGCATTAATTGTTGTAGTGGTCTAGAAAAGTGTCATGCATGTTTATTAATTGATAATTTCTTGAACAACAAGGATCCAATGACCATCGATGATACTTCTAAGCTTGTAAAAGCTCATTCCTCATCTAAGGATGGTACCATTGAGAAGTTATATGAGATTAGTGACCTCTCACTTTCGCACACACTCCCATAAATAAAAAAAATTCACCTAAATTGGAACTGAAAAAACTTCCTCAAGATTTAAAATATTCATATCTTGAGAATGGAAACAAGTTACCCGTCATCATTGATATTTTACTCCCTCCTGATCATGAATTGCGACTAATTAAACTTTTGAGTGATTATAAACAAGATTTGGGATGGACACTTGATGGCATTACTGGTATTAGCCCATCAATTTTTACACATCATATTTTATTAAATGATGAGGCTAAACCATTAAGGCAGTAACAACGTCGAATGAACCCAAACCTCCTAGAAGTTGTGAAAAAGGAGGTAACAAAATTATTGGATACTAGAATCATTTACCTCATCTTTGACAACCAATGGTCAGTCCCGTTCAAGTAGTTTCTAAAAAAACTGGCCTTACAGTAATCAAAAATGAAAACAATGAATTGGTTCTAACTTGTGTGCAGAATAGTTGGTGTGTCTACATAGACTATCGTTGACTAAACCAACACACTAGGAAGGATAATTTCCCATTGCCACTCATTGACCAAATGCTTGAGAGGCTAGCAGGGAAGTCTCATTATTGTTTTCTTGATGGGTATTCTGGATATTTTCAAATACATACTTCCCCCAAGGATCAGGAAAAGATGAACTTCACTTTCCCCTTTGGCATATTTTCATATAGGAGGATTCCATTTGGTTTATGAAATGCTCCAGGTACTTTCCAGTGATGCATGGTTAGTATTTTTTCGGATTACCTAGAGAATTTTATGGAAGTTTTCATGGATGATTTCACTATTTTTGGATACTCTTTTGATGAATGTTTAAGTATTCTTGGTTCAGTCCTACGTCGCTGTATTAAAAAGAATATTGTATTAAATTTTGAGAAATTCCATTTTATGGTACGACAAGGTATAGTTTTGGGGCATGTCATTTATGGGGATTGTATTCAAGTAGATAAATCAAAAGTGGACGTCATTTCTTCCCTACCATTCCCCAAAAATGTATAGGATGTGCATCCTTTCCTAGGCCATGCTATATTTTACCGTCATTTCCTTCACGACTTTAGTAAAATTTCACTCCCCTCTCCCGATTAATCCAAAAGTAAAAATATTTTGTTTTTGATAAAGAATGTGAAGAAACTTTTAATAAGTTAAAATGGAGTCTCACATCACCCCCGGTAATCCAACCACCTCGGTGGGATTTACTATTTGAGCTCATGTGTGATGCCTCTAACTATGCAGTTGGGGCAGTCTTATCATAAAGGGCCGATCGATCTCCACATGTCATTGCCTATGCCTCACGTACTTTGGACCCTGGCCAAGCCAACTACACCACAACTAAAAAAGAATTCCTTGCCATTGTGTTTTCCTTGGATAAATTCAAGTTGTATCTTTTAGGGTCTAAAGTCATTGTGTTCTCAGACCATGCATCCCTACAATATCTCCTTAAGAAATTGGAATTCAAACCATGTCTCATTCGCTGGATGCTCCTCCTTCAAGAATTCAATCTAGAAATTAGAGATAAAAAAGGAGCAGAGAATGTGGTGGATGAATATATCAATAGGATTCCCCCATCCTTGGGCATTGACTCATCCCCCAGTATTCCTATACACGACATGTTTCCCGATGAGCAATTGTACCGAGTGCAAGATGTTATTCCTTAGTATGATAAAATTGTAAATTATTTGGTAGCATCTTGCATTTCTACTGATTTCAATAAAAACCAAGCCAGTAGTCTAAAACATGAGTCTCATTGGTACATTTGGGATGAACCCTACCTCTGATGCATGTGTAGTGATCAAGTCCTTAGGCGTTGTGTCCATGATAGAGAGTTTCAGTCTGTCCTTAGATTCTGCCACACTCTTGCTTGTGGGGGCCACTTTGGTCCCCAATGGACTGCTCACAAAATCCTTGATTCTGATCTCTTTTGTCCAACACTTTTTTAGAATGCCCATGATTTTTGTAAATCTTGTCCTCGTTGTCAAATAATGGGTAATGTATCTAAAAGAAATTAAATTCCACAACAACCATTGCTCTTTCATGACATTTTTGATGTTTGGGGTATTGAATTTATGGGGCCATTTCCCAATTCCTTTGGAAACTTGTACATTCTTCTGACAGTTGATTATGTGTCAAAATGGGTAGAGGCACAAGCTACAAGGACTAATGATTTTAAGGTAGTTGTAGAGTTTTTTAGAACCCAAATATTCTGTAGGTTTGGATTACCTAGGTTCATCATCAGTGACCAGGGTTCTCATTTATACAACCGAACAATGCAATCACTTTTTCTTCAGTATAGGGTCAGTCATCATGTGTCTACTGCTTATCACCCATAGACCAAGGGTCAAGCCGACGTGCCAAATAGATAAGTAAAACAGATTCTTGAAAAAATGGTTCAACCCAATAGAAAAGATTGGATTCTTATATTTTATGATTCATTATGGGATTACGGTACTGATTTCAAAACCTCCATTTGCAGGTCACCATATCAGCTTATGTTTTGAAAGAGTTGTCACCTTCTTGTTGAGATTGAGCACTGGGCCTATTGGGCCATCAAACAATGAAATTCTAATCTTTCTAGTGCAGGTACTCAAAGGAAGTTGCAGATTCAGGAGTTAGAGGAAATGAGGAGAGATGCATATGAAAACTCCAGAATTTATAAGGACCGAACCAAGGCTTCCCACGACCGTCTTATACTTCATAGTTAGTTCCACATTGGAAAAAAGGTCCTCCTTTATAATGAAAGGCTGAAGTTTAATCCAAGTAAGCTTTATTCCCGCTAGTTTTTCCCATACGCTGTTATTAATGTATCTCCATTTGGTGTTATTCAGGTTCAAAATAAAGAAACCAAGCAAACCTTCACTGTCAATGGGCAACGGTTGAAGCACTTCCATGAAGCCCTTCCATAGTTCCCGATGGATGAACTCCATGTTTAAGAAGAAAAATATCAATGAAACACACCAGGTTTTATCCTTCCTTCTCACATTCTCAATTATTACAGTGAGGACACTGCACATTCTAGGTGTGTGTGGGGGGGGGATACATTCTTGGGTTCATTAGGATTTTCATTTTCTTTCTTCTTTCTTATCTTTTTCGCCTTATTTATGGTATTTTTTACCTCCCCCCTTCTGGTCACAAAATCATGGAACTTACTGAAAATTCATGTTGAAATTTTTTATTCTATGTTGATTTAACATTTGATGAAAACCTGATGCTGTTATGGAATGAATTTTTGTATGAATTTAACATTAGGAAGTTATTTTTAGTGAATTGGTTTTCTGCCAATGATATAAATAGTTGTATCTCTATGAAACCTCTGAGATGATTGATGCCCCTTGTGTGAGTAGTTTTTGGGAAAACTGTGTCACTAGTATATCCATACATTTTTGCACCAAACCAAAAAGTGTGAATATTTCTTACTTAATAGAAGGTAAATATATGTTAGGTTAATATTTTTCATCTTAAAGTGATATTTCCATATGTTCATTCCTTATCCGATCTGTTTCATTACTGTACCAGATTGACCTATGCGTGTGTACCTGATATCCGACTGTTGTATGCCCTAAAAAATAAAAAAAAAAGATCAAAATCAAAAAAAATTGGGTTGTGTATTGGGTAGGTCAAAAACCACTCCTCCTCAACCTTTTATCTTTTTATAAATATTACAATTAGTGTCGTGAGGAGATAAAATAAGGGTTGAGAGATGAGTGTGATATTTGTTCCAAATGTAACTTCTGAAAAAAAACAAAAATGATAAATGAGGGGAGTGATGAAATGCACAAAATATGGGGATATCTAGGTCAGGAGATTATGGTTTGAGTGAGTGGGTCGTGAAATATGATTGCAAAGGATGTAGGGTAGGTTCGGTGAACAAAATTTTTTAAGCTGAAAAATGTTAAAATAACCTATATTTATTGGATAGAAAGTGGAAAGAATAGCGTGGAATGGTTTTCACACACACACATGGAGAGTTAGTGGAATGTTTGAATTTTAAATTCCTTGATCAATTTGGTATCATGAATCTCTTTTAATTTCATTGTGATATGATTTATGAGACATCTTTTTCCATTTTCACTAAAAATAACTCCTTGGTGTGGTTTGTGCATTGATCACATTACTTTAATGAATTAATTTTTTCCCAGATATTAAATCTTCATGATGTTGCTAATATATAGATGCATAATTTCTAAAAATATAACTTTGCCTAGGAGTGAAAATGTTTAGGTGTGGGGGTATCATCGTACCACGATTCACTGTGTCATTTTCACCCTTACACCATTGTATTAAACTAAATTTTTATTGTAAATTTCAAATATAATAAAAAATTAACCTAATTTTTGATTCATTTATTTTATTTTTATCACTGTTAAAAAAGGAAATCTTACTTTTTTGATAATATCATTGAAGGTGGAGGTGATTTGGAGGACCCGTTATGAAGTCCAAGAAATATGGGCCAATCTGCGCAAGATCCAAGCACACCAGTGGATTAATCCACACAATACTACTAGAATATGCATCCAAATGGGATAAAATTTTGTGATCTAGTCCAAAATTAAATAGGATACCTTTCATCTCAAGTAACCTAATCCTAATTCAGCTTCTACAGGGCCCATCCGGACTAATCTGTCCAAACACTGAATATGAACAAAGACAAAAGTGGCGTTATGTAATATGCCAATATCTTGAGCTGTGATTGTCCAAAGGATGCCAAAAATTCTGTGGTGATATTAAAGATGTGGGGATACAACTTTACAGTTTTGTTAAAATGGATATTCGACTGTCTACTAGCTGAAAACCATCCTCCAATTGGTTTATTAAAATATGGGTGCCCAAAACCACTTCCCATTTTGGCTATAAAAAGGCCCCTTGGGCACCCCATTTTGGAGTTAGAACTAGAAGTGAATCTATGCATTTTTGGAGTCCTATATGAGTGTCCTCCTCATACTAGAAGTTCTGTAGTCCCCTATCCTAATAGGGGGATCAAATATGCAGGCGAAGTTCCACTCGAGCCTCCTCCTCCTCTCGATGACAAGCTAAACGGTGGACGATCATTTCGAGGGAGCTACACACACTTGGGAGGGAGTTACGACACTAGTTATTCTACTGGTTTTGTATAATTTTTGTGTTAAATATTTCACTTATTTCTTATCATGACATTATTATCCCCTGAATTCATTTATTTTGATATAATTAGGTGAAACACTTTTTATTTCAACACCGATTGGGTTGAAATTTCAAGTGGTAATCTTGTGTTGTTCCGATTGTACAACACAAGCATCCTTTATCTCTCACACATATATGATATTTTAGTATGCTTTGGTATTACTTGTTCTATAATTTATAACCAAACCTTGACAACACGATTATTGTGTCAAGGGTTGCTTCTTTGTGCATCGTTTTAAGGGGAAAGAGGGTAGTCAAGATCTTGAAAACCTTCAAACAAATAATTAAACAAAACCATGTTAAATTTTCAAAGCAATGAACTATCCAATATGTGTAGTGAACTTGAAATGATCTCTTTATCTAATAATTCTAAAACACCACTTTTATTTATCAGCTATTAAACTATTTAAATCAAGTCATTTTCTTAAAACTGTTTTCAAACCACCCCCTCTTTTGTTCTTCTTATTAAAAAATCACACTATAAAAACACCAATGATCCTTGAGAGATGACCTAGGGTCTTACCTAGACTAAAAAATATTCTTTAAATCACTATCAATTTGACATGTCATGATAACGCATTCAGTGACCCAATCTATGAGACACCCGAAGGAATAAAAGATCACCCTATGTAATCTGTAGGGGTCGTCTATGTCTGTCAGCATACAACTTATATCTACTCTGAGTTGTATCCATATGTTTCTGAATCAGCTGTACCTACTCCGATGTCTCCTATACAAGAATCAGCCCCAACAACTTTGACTCACCTAACACCATCCAACATAGAGGTGATTTTTATGGACTATCATAAAGACCCTCTTATGGTTCCATCTATATTTTAGCCTAATAACTATTGTTATATGTGAACTCAATTAGTGCCAATTGCTTATCCCAGGACCCTATGAAGTTTAGAACATAATATCACAACATATCCTCAAGAACATGTATGGTACACTCTGACTGTCCATATATCTATGGGTGGAAAGTTGTACTCAACAAAACCTTTATACCAACCACCTTCTATAAGCCCTTATAAAAGCATGAAGTAAATCATGAATCATATTCTGAAACAATAATCTGTGACAGCCCATGTAGATGGACTATTTATCGAACATACAATTTCCCAACTACACTGCTAAGAAAGTATTCCATATAGGTAATAAATATGTTACTTTTGGAAGTAGATCAATAACCACCCAAATAGAATCATTCTTCTATGGTCTCCTTGGGAGACCTACCACAAGGTCCATGGTTACGTCATCCCACTTCCATTCTAAAATGGGTAACGACTATAGAAAACATTGAGGTTGTTTATGCTCAACCTTCACCTTAAAGGACCCCAGAACACCCTGAGAGGGGAGGGGTGAATCAGGGTGTCAACGTTTTCTTTTTAAAGTTGTGGATATTTTTCCCATGTTGGTAGGAACGTGTTAAATCTGTCAAACAAATGAAAGTACGGAGATGACATAACACTTTTGTTTGGTTCACTGCAAAGGGCTACGTCTAAAGAGTATATGCCGATAGTGTGTCGGTCCTACCTAAATCCACTAATCTTTACTAGTTTGAGGATTACAATATTTGGTTACAATCACTCTGTTCCAGGAACACTTCCTTTAAAAAGATTTAGGGATAACTCACTGCATCCCTCATATCACTTCCCTTGACTCCCCTAGCTCACAACCTTGAGAGAAGTCAAACTTAGTTTATCAACTTGAAAGTTTCTTCAATAGATTTGCATTGAATTCTTTGTCACTATTTATCATGAGACACTACTTGCATCGAAGTCCTGAATTGATGCACTTGAAATCACTGAACCACTGAACCGGATATTCAGAACATGTATTCAGCCTATACAAAAAATTGTGCGCAACACCTACCCTATGCGCGCAAGATCTGACTTTTGCGTGCAAGATTTTTTTTTGCGCAGAATATCTTTCGTGAAAATACAAATTTTACATGCAACTTTATCTTTTTGTGTGCAACTTTTAATTTTTTGTGCAACTTTAACTTTTCCGCGCAACTTTAACTTTTCCGCGCAACTTCAATTTTTTCGCACAACTTTTACACGCATCAGAACTCATATATTCTCTAAGTCTTCAGTCATATCGAATGAGGGGGTTCACCTCTTATTTATAGGCACCACTGACCCCCATGCATAAAACCCACCATGTCGTTCAAAACCTCTCATTCTTCACGCAATACATTTCACACAGGAACCATTTTCCGCACACAACTCTACATTTTTCACACAGCTCATGCCTTTGTTATTTTTTGAAGTTTTGATCCTGAAACATGCCTTGCAAAAAAGTTTCCATAACACCTAAAATTTTTCACGCAACTTCCTTTTCCAAACACACTTTTCTCCATTTTTTAATTTTTAGGCCCAAAAATTTGGAAAACACTGGAAAAAAATACCACCTTCAGTACTATTGTCTGCTTGAACTGTATGATCCCTTTCTTGGAAAACATTATGAACTTATAATAAGGATTGGAAACAAACACAAACCAAAATCCATTTCCTTCATAGAACGGTCATGGTTCCAAAAATCTCCCCCTTTGGGTTTTTTGGAAATCAACAGATAAATTCAATAGAGCATCAGTCATAGGCAAACTTGAAACGCCAGAATCAACTCAGCCAACACTCTAAGTCTACGTGAGCAATGCTCGGTGTAGAAAACAAGATGGGAAGCATGAATTGGGATCCCGTGTTTTGGAATTCTTAAAGACACCACCCAAGCTATTCTCTTAATGTTCCATAGAAGCATTACATATCCTGAATGTATTCCTTATCCTCCTAACACCGAATTCTCATCGTGTATTCCTTATCCTCCTAACACCGAATTCACATCATGTCACAGAAGCATTACATGTTAATTACATGTACATGTTCTAAATCATGAATCATGAATGTATTCCTTATCCTCTTAACACTGAATTCTCATTGTGTATTCCTTATCATCCTAACACTGAATTCTCATCGTGTCACAGAAGAATTACATGTTCATTACATGTATATGTCCTGAATCATGAATCCTGAATCCTAAATGTATTCTTTCTCCTCCTAACACTGAATTCTCATGGTGTATTCCTTCTCCTCCTAACACCAAATTATAATCGTTTCACATAAGAATTACATGTTCATTACATGTATATGTCCTGAATCCTGAATCCTAAATTTATTCCTTTCTACCCCATTGACAATAAACCCAAAGACTGGTAAATGTTCATTAAATAGCTCAAAACACCCCCTGGATAGTATCTCCCCTATAAACCTGCATCACATCCACAAGAAGATTAAAAACAGTTAACATAACTGGGGAGAGGGGAATTTTTTAACCTCCTTATGCAGTGGGAGGTGGATGAACACCGAGGTTCAACCAATGTTTCTCAAACACGGCTGTTGACAGTGGATTGGTCAGGATATCAGCCACTTTCTCATCAGTTCCCACATGATCCATTTTAATCACAACTTTTTCAACTTTTTCATTGATAAAGTGATATCTGATTTCAATATATTTTGTACGAGAATGCTGAACAGGATTTTTCGTAAGATCAATTGTGCTCTTGTTATCACAGTAAATCACCATTGGTTGTTTCACCTCATCACCAATATATGTCAGTTGTTGTTTCATCCATAGTAGTTTAGTTCAGATATTTTTATCGAAGATATACTCAACTTCAATAGTACTAAGAGAAGTACTTTCTTGTTTCTTTCTCAACCAGCCAACAAATTTCTACCCAATATAGAATGCTCTACCACTGGTGGACTTTCTTTCTACTACATCTCTAACCCAGTCAGCATTAGAAAATGCTGATAATTCACTATTCCTTAATGCAGTAAAGTATAACCCATAATTATGAGTACCTTGAATGCACCTCATGATTCTTTTAACTGCTGTCATGTGTTCTTCCTTCGGATTACTCTGAAATTGGGCTACTAAGGAAGTTGCAAAGACAATATCAGGCTATGTTTCCATTAGGTATAGTAAGATTCCAATAATCCTTCTATATATGGTGGGATCTACAGAGGTCCCATCCGCATGCTTTCTAAGTTTGGTTCCAACCGCAATCATAGTTGACATTGGTTTGGAGTCATGCATATTAAATCTCTTCAGCAGCTCTCTTGCATACTTTTCCTGAGAAATGAAAGTGTAATCCTTCTTTTGAGTCACCTACATCCCCAAGAAATATGTGAGCTCCCCAATCATAGACATTTTAAATTCTTATTTCATGTGATTGGAAAATTCATCCACTGATTTTTTTCTACTACCACCAAATATAATGTAATCAACGTAAACTATAACCATGAATAGATCTTTTGGAGAATTATTCACATAGAGATTGTGATCTACTCCTCCTATTTTGAAATCTAGCTTCTTGAAATAGGAATCCATCCGGGAATACCATGCTCATGGTTCTTGCTTCAAACCATAGAGAGCCTTCTTTAGTTTACAAACCTTTGTTTCATCAGTACCAATAAGAAAGCCCACTGGTTGTTCGATGTAGACTTCTTCTTCGAGAACACCATTAAAGAATTTTATCTTGACATCCATTTGATATACTTTATATCCTTTTTGGATTTCCATGGAGAGAAAAATCTCGATTGAATCCAATCTATCCACTGAAGAAAAGTTTTATTCAACATTGAAACCTTCGGTCTATGAATATCCTTTACATAACAGTCATGCCTTGTTTCTGATAACACTTCCATGATCATCAAACTTATTCTTGAAAATCCACTTTGTACCAATCACATTATGACATTTGGGTCTCTTGACTAGATCCCATGTTTGATTATTGTCAATATGATCTAACTCTTCATTAATGGCTTTCACCTATGATTCATCCTTTATAGATTCTTCAAATGAGGATGGTTCCTCAACTAAAAAAATGAAGATTGTGTGTTATTTCTCATTCTCCTTGTTTGTGTGGGTGCAGTCCAATACCCAATAATGTTGGATTGATCAATTTATGCTCTTTTATTCCTCCCTTGAGATTCAATGACATTCTCTTCATCCAAGGTTTCCTCTTCAGATTCTTCTTCTGAGTTAACATCATGATGTGACTCCTGACTATTTTCTAAACCTTCCTCTATTTCTGTATTTGTATTTACTCCACCTTCACTTTATTCCTCATTAGCATATGAAATCCTTGAAGCATTTGTGGTTTTCTCTTCAATGGTCTTAACATCACTGATTCCCACAATCCTTCCTAAGCACTTTTTGAAACACTTACAGGCTTTGCTGTTCATTGAGTATCCAAGGAAAATTATTTCATCCGCATTATCACCATATTTCCCTTGATTTCCTTATTTGTTTCTAATGAAGCATTTACTTCCAAAAACACAAAAGTACTTCAAAGAGGACTTACTTCAATGCCACAATTCATATGGTATCTACTTCTCACCCATATAAATCCCTATTCGATTTTGAATATACACTGCAGCTTGAACGACCTCTTTCCAGTAATTTCATGGAATACGACTCTCAATCAGCATAGTTCTTGACATGATGTTCATCTATCGATTCCTACACTCAACAACTCCATTTTTCTATAGAGTTCTCATAGCAAATAGCTCATGTTGTATCCCATGCTTCTCCATGTAATTTTCAAATTCAATGGACGTGTATTCCCCACCATTGTTAGATCACAACACTTTGATTGTTTGTCCAATATCATTCTTGACGATTCCCCGATATGTTTTTATGCAGTCAAGCACTTGTCATTTCTTGTGTATAACAATTACACATGTCATTCTACTATAATCATCTATGAAAATTATGAAGTACCTTTATCCATGAGTTCTGACAACATTTATTGGGCCACATACATCTGTATGAATGAGATCAAGAAGACGAGATGCCCTTTTCTTATTTGGATGATATGAAATACAGACCGGATTCCCTCGAATTCAAGCACCACAAGACTTTTCATGTTCACACTTTAGGTTGGGAATGTCTATGAAAATCTTTAGTTTTGATATTTTTTCCATGTCTTTGTGATTGATGTGCCCCAATATCTGATGCCACATGTTATTTTCTTCCTCAATAGTCATGTAGCAAATGTTTTCTTTACTGTCAACCTGATATAGGTTTCCTTATATTCTGCATCCCTTCATAAGTGAATTTCCCGTCTTTCCCTTGATAGTGCAGCCTTTCTGATCAAAAGTAATTATAAGTCCTTAGTCACATAGTTGACTCATGCTGAGGAGATTATGACATAGGAAATCTACATAAAGGACTTTAGTTTTCTTTAGCTCTCTACTAACTAGTTTAGTACTTCCACTACCTTTGATTCTCAAAGCTTCATAATTACCAAACCATACTATTCCATCCACCCTCCTCTTGACATCCATTAACAAGCCTGCATTACCTGTCATATGAGACAAACAACCTCTATCTAGAATCTAGGTGATATTTCTTTTTGTATCTTTGAGGGCTACCTCTGAAAGGTTGGATTTCTCAATTTTCTTCTTTTCTTTCCATGAGACATTGGATTGAGTGTAGAGCACTGATGGTATTTCAATTCTTTCTTTCATGTACATGGGTTCTTCATAGTCTAGATATTCTTCTAGAGGAGAAAACTTGTTTGTAATAGAAACATTGACTTGTTGATGAGCTTTAACTTATCTCAGACTCTAGTATGAGGTGTCCATGTCCCTCCTCTACCTGTAATCAATGGCCTTATGACCAAAGTTTGAACAACGAAAAAAATATCCATAGAAATTGTTTCTTCTAAAATAATTAGGATATGAATTTGTTCTCCATTGTTGAACTCCCATATCTTCTCCATTAAAATAGCTTCTTGCCTCTTCGTAATAAGACATGGTATGTCCCAGATATCCATAGAACTAACACTTCATGAGAGGAAATGTCTTCTCACTTCTGTTTATCCTCATTCGTTCTTCCGTGGGATAATAGTTTGAGTGCCTCTTATTCCTGGAGGCTTGAGGATAGTCTTATGTTATTCTTTCAGATTGAATTGGGGGTTTATTTTTCATCACTTCAGGTGACTTTTATACATGATCCAATTTTATCTTGCCTTTATTTTGGTCACCTTTATTTGCATCATTTGACGATTCAGCCTCACAACCAATTCCACTATTTCCCATGTAAGTGGGTCTTTGATCATTAAAAATATTTTCAACTCCATTAGAGACACGTTTTTATCTCTAATAGCTCAACATCTGAGAACCTTCCAAACTGTATTCTATTCCTTGATTCTTTTAAAATTGATTCAATCTCAAGTTTACTCCTAAGAGTAAAAACTTCCTCCTCAAGACCCTCAGTAGTCTTGGACTTTTCTTCCAGTCTGGAGGTGAGGTCATTGATGACCTTTTTCTTCTCTTCAATTATCAGCTTCAGATCCACTACATCATCATTTATTTCAAGGATTTTAGACTGTACTTTCACATATTATTCCAATCATTCAATTTTAGCTTTGAGCTGATCAACATATTCATATGATTCTTTTACAATTGATTTCCACTTATCTCAACTCTTACATTTTATCTTAAGCTTACTAACAACATCATTAAGTTCCAACTAGGGATTGGAACTAGTTTTCAACTGATTGTCTCCACCATTATCTTCTGATTTTTCAATAGTGGCCATCATGGAAGCATGGTTTCTAGTTTTAAATTCTGGTTCTTCTTCTTCAAAGAATTCATTATCATCATCTTCCTCTTCATAGACAAAACTGTTATTTAGTACTTTCTTTCTAGATTTGAAGTATCCCTTTTTGAAAAACCTTTTCTGAGGCTTCTCAATGTTTTTATATTTGCTATCTTCATCATCTATCTTTCTTAAATATTGATAGGAAATGTGCCCAACTTTTCCACAATGAAAGTAAGCTAGAGGTAAATTCCCTTTGAATTTCCCTTTTCCCTTCTGGAACTTATTGGAAATGAGAGAAAGAATTTCTTTTTCATCATCATCTTCACCACTACTATATTTTTAAATTTTTAGTTTCTCCATGGATTTGAATGCAATTTCCTTGATCACTTGAGTCGTAGCATCTTCTGGTTTGACTCCATTTCATATGCCACCAGGCTGCTCAGTAGATCATCCAGAGAAAGTTTAGAAAGATCTCTTTCCTCAAGGTCTGACACCTTTAGATTGTACAGGGGTGGAATTATTCTCAATATTTTCTTTTCAATGTCAACATCTTTTATTTCTTCACCTAGACCCTGAATTTCTCCAACCACTTTAGTAATTCGATTGAAGAAGGAGTCTGCATTCTTATCGGGATGAATCTTCAGATCATCAAATCTATTGTGAAGGAATTGTAGTTTCGCCTCCTTCACTTTTATATCTCCTTTATAAATATTTTCAAGTTTATCCCACATGTAATTTTCTGAGGTTAAACTCATCATATTTAGATAGATCTGATCAGAAAGGGTTGCGGTGAGAGAATTATGTGCTTTAGCATCTGCATCAAGAATTTTCCTGTCTGCATCAGTCATAGCCAGCCCTTGTTGAATCAGTAACTTGCATACCTTGCACAGTGGAAAATAGGACTTCAATTCCAAGGGATATTAGATGAGATCTCATTCTGTTATTCCAAATCTGAAAATTATTTCCATTAAATAGGGGAACTCCCCTAACATTGGCTGAATTCTCCATAACGGTATAAGACAGATCAAACACCAATAACCTCCCTCTGATACCACTTGAAGGACCCCAGAACACCCTAAGAGGGGAGGGGTGAATCAGGGTGTCAACTTTTTATTTTTAAAGTTTTGGATCTTGTTCCCATGTTGGTAGGAACATGTTAAATCTATCAAATAAATGAAATCAGGGATACAACACAACACTTTTACTTGGTTTACCGCAAAGGGCTACGTCCAAGGAGAATACACCAACAATGTTTTGGTCATACCTAAATCCACTCATCTTTACTAGTTTTAGGATTACAAGATTTGTTCACAGTCACTCTGTGCCGGCACACTTCCTTTATAAAGGTTTAGGGATAGCTCACTGTATCCCTCAGATCACTTCCCTTGACTCCCCTAGCTCACAGACTTGAGAGAAGTCAAACTCAATTTATCGACTTGAAGGTCACTTAAATATATTTTCATTGAAGTCTTTGTCTCTATTCAACATGAGACACTGCTTTCATCGGAGTCCTGAATTGATTCACTTGAAATAACTGAACCACTTAACCAGATATTTAGAACATGTATTCAGCATATACTAACAATTGCACGCAACACCTACCCTGTGCGTGCAAGGTCCGACTTTTGTGTGTAAGATTTTATTTTTGCACGGAATATCTTTTGTGAAACTACACCTTTTATGCTCAAATTTATCTTTTGCACACAACTTTTACTTTTGCGCAAAAATTCAACATTTCCACACAACTTTGACTTTTCTATGCAACTTCAACTTTTCCACACAACTTCCTTTTCCTACATATTTTACGTGTATTAGAACTCAGATATTCTCTAAGTCTTCAGCCGTACCGAATGAGGGGGGTTACCTCTTATTTATAGGCGTTGCTGACCCATGTGCATAAAACCCATTGTGTCACACAAAACCTCTCATTCTGTGTGCAACACTTTTCACGCAGGAACTATTTTCTGCGCACAACTCCAGATTTTTCACGCAACTCATGCCTTTGCTATTTTTCGACATTCTGATCCTGAAAAATGCCTTTCACGCAAGTTTCCATAAAACCTACAATTTTGTGTGCAACTTTCTTTTCCAAACACACTGTTCTCCATTTTCAGATTTTTAGGCCCAAAAATTTATCAAACACTAGAAAATGATGATACCTTCAGTACTATTGTCCGCTTGAACTGTATGATCCCTTTCTTGGAAAACATTATGAACTTCTAATAAGGATTGACAACAAATAAAAAACCAAACTCCATTTCCATCATAGAATGGTCATGGTTCCAACACACCTAATGACAGGTGTAGCATCATGTCACAAACCCCACTATTTCCTTTTTCTTACACATCCACCAAAACTATTGTCATAGGTCATAGTATATTTTGGTGAAACCTAGATGTATCTCCCACTTTGAGGCATAAAACTCATGCATTATATCCCCCTGCGTGCTCATAGGCACAACAACCTGATTGCTAATGTAGATGATATCATCCTCATCTATGCTCCAATTTGAAGGTGACTCCCCATATTCAAGGCTTTCCCTCAAAATAAAACATTTTGGATCCTCATACTTCTGGTCTAGGATTTGTCCCAAAAGTATAGACTCCACTGAAACTGATTTGAGAGTCATTTTCTCCTGACTCTCCTAAACCACAATGTGCATCCCATCAAGTAAATCCATTGTCTTCCACACATCCCTAGACTCCTAAACCGCCTGAGTCTGAGTTTTCCTACTCAAATAATCAGCAACATTGTTCCCCTTTCCAGGCATATATTCCTGCTCAAAATCAAATGACTACATACAACCAACCCACCTACACTACTGAATATTTAAATCTCATTGTGAAAATATATACTTTAATCTCTTACAGTCCGTACACACATTAAACTTTTCATCCAATAGGTAATGTCGCCAACAATTTAAACATAAACCATTGCTTCCCACTCTAGGTTGTGCGTAGGGTAGTTCCATTAACGTGGCCTCAACCGCCAAGACCCATATGCCATAACTCGATCTCCCTTCATTAACAAAGCTCCATGTACAATCCCATAAGTGTCACAATACACCATATAATCCTCACCTAGCTCAAGAAGGATCATGATCAGTGCCAATATCAAGTGTTTATTCAGCTCCTTGAAAGAATTATCATAAGCTTCTAACTAGTCAGACTTTATTCCCTTCATGGTCAAGTCCAAAAGAAGCACTTCCAAATGGGTGAAGTATTGAACGAATCTATAATAATATCTAGTTAACCCCCCAAATCTATAGATATCAAAAACATTCTTGGTCCCTCCCAAGAAACCACTACCTAAAATTTATTTGGGTCCACTTACACGCCTTCCTTTGAGATGTTGTGACCCAATAAGTTCACCCAATCAATCCAAAATTAACACTTAGATATCTTGGAGTATAGATGATTCTATCCCAATGTACTCAGGATGATGTTAAGATGTTGGGAATGTTCATCCTGAGTCTTGGAGTACACCAAGATGTTATCCACAAACACCACTACAAACTGATTCAGGTGTGGATGGAATATTCTATTCATCAAGTCCATAAACACTACTAGTGTATTCATCAAACCAAACAAAATTATGAATAACTCATAAATTATATACCAACTTCTCAAAGTAGTCGTCGATATATTAGAAGTCTAAACTCTTAACCGATGATACCTTGATCTTAAGTCAATCTTGGAAAAGATACAAGATCCTCTCAACTGGTCAAAAATATCATCGATTCACAAAATAGGATATCGGTTCTTCACAGTTATCCAGTTCTACTTTTGGTAGTCGATACACAAGAACAAAGTCACATCATCCTTCTTAGAAAACAAAACAGGTGATCCCCAAGGTGACATACTCGGTCAGATAAATCCCTTATCCTATAAATCCTATAGCTGAGTCTTGAGATCTTGAAGATCTGTTGGTTCCATTCTATATGGTGGAATATAAACTAACTCAGCCCCTGATATGAGCTCAATAGTGAATTCCACATCTATCTCAGGTAGTAGTCTGGAAAATTCTTTAGGAAACACACCCTAAAACCGGTCCACTACTGGTGGAAAGACATTTAGATTTACCCCTCCTTAATCCAATAATAGACTAACAACTTGGGATGTGATATATCCAAGTTACTAAGTAATTGGCCCTGGTCGTCCTTCTTGGATACACCACTCTACACGGTGAACATAACTATCACCCTTAAGAGATGTAAAAGTCACTCTCTTATGGTAATAATTAATATGGTATTATTATTCTACCAACTAGTCCATACCCTGAATTAGGTCAAAGCCTGACAAGTCTAGGATATAGAGATCCCATAGAAAACGATACTCACCAACTTTGAGAGAACATCCCTTGCACAAGTAGATGTCCCTAGATCATACTCATAGAGTTGTGTCTATCTTTAACACCTCTCCCACAAACTCCACTATCAGGATCAAACCGTTAAAAAGTAGTAAAAAAATAAAGGAATGAGAGACATTGGTATCAAATAAGGCACTATCTAATGTTGAATCTATGAGAATAGTAACTTTCACTATTGATGGTCCAGAGTCTCTGTCCACAAGTTTAAGCTGCACTTCATGAAACTGTATTTCCCATCTTTCTTATGATGTAGTCCGACTTCCCTGAGCTACACCAGTATGCTGATATGGGCGATCTTTCCCCAAAGATCCACATCCACTACCTCTACTTCCTCGTCCAGTAGAACTCCAGCTTCTAGACTGATATGCTACAAAATATCTCCTCCCTACACCCTGATTATGTCTAGCTCCAGTATCACTACTTTTCAATTGCTGTATCCTACATAAATTCTATAGATGTCCCATATTTCCATAAGAATGAAACTCTACTAGTGTTCAGGGGCACTGACTTTGGAAGTTTCCCGACCTACCACACTGGTGTCAGATCACTTGAGTAAGATCCTGAGAAATTGATCCCTCTGTCTGTGCGCCCTGCTTCCCACTGCCCTGACTGACACTATCGTAGTGGCATTTCCTGCTATCGGGAGTCACACATCCTGATCATCTAGCTACAACTATTTTTCCTGCACTGTAAGACTCCTTCATGTTCCCCTCAGCTATGCGATCCTGATCCACCATCTCAAAAAACTTATTTAACCAAAAAAGGTTAACCTGTGACTTAATCTCACATTTAACCCCATCCTGAAAGCATCTATTTGTGGTTGTATCCTCCCCTTCCAACACTGGATAGCGACATTGAAAATCTATAAGGAATCCAGTATAGCCCATCATGAACATACTCTCCCGAGTCTCATCATCTATGGATAGAAGTGCTCCATGAACTTTTCCAAAAAGTACTTCCATAACATACCATCAGCCTGTACAATCTACACCTAAATGTACCACCAGCACTTCACTGATCCTCATAGCATATAAGTATCCTACTTGAACCTCCTCTCATCCAAAGTATCTAAATGGTCAATTATTGTCTCGATAGACTCAACCTAGAATTCATCTCCCTTAGGCCCCCCTATCTAGTAAAAGTAGAAGGGTGTTGAAACTGAAACTCCCTCATCAGATCAAACACACTCTTTACAACCCACCCTGGGTCTATTTCCATAAGCTACATGAAGTGAGCAAAGTTCTCTCAGAACTTCTCCTTTACTTCCTCACCCATCACGATCAATGCTTTATGTTCCACCATTGGAGGTTCATCCCTATCCATGTACTCGGGTCACCCTCTTAATAAGCATCGTTGTGGAGGCATACTCTCTAAAATGAAAAACACACACCTTAGGACACATTTCAAAAAATCCACATGTTTATGTAAGATGGAAACACAACAATCCACAACAAGTCTGTCCCCAACCCTCGCCATGTAGTCAAAACCAAGGCGCTATCACTACCCTTAACCATCCTACACCTAGGTCTTGATTAACAAAGGGTAACTCATTTTCATTATTCAAGTTTATTATTTAGGAACCCAATTATTCTCATCTTGCATCATTTTACCACTTTCTCAATTTCATGTTAGGCACTATTTTCTATTTCAATTTCACAAGCAAAGAAAAAAATTTCAAGTTCAAAAACTTACCCATAACCCGTTTTTATGTGCATGCCTAAAATAATGCATGTCATAATAACTCTGAGTGCCTATAATGATGCATGAAAACTCAACTCTCATGCAATACTAGGATATGAGTCAAATCTCATAAAATCTCAACATTAGTAATCACAACACACAACAAGTGCATAACCCAAGGTAAAATATCATTAAACTATAACAACAAATACCAACAACAACATTCCCACCCTAGGTACTTGGGTTCTCCTCCATATACGGTTTAACTACTCCCATACATGAGCTCATAACCAAGGCCCTACTCTTCTTAGTCGCATGTATACCTTTCCCAAATAGTAAGATAAAAGAAAAGGAAAATAAAACTACCTTTGATACCATTTTGTAACATCCTGACCCGAGTGCCACATGTTGGTGCCCTGAGCTAGTCCGCTACATGATCTTAACCGCACCTACCCACATACTGGAGTCTTCCGACTAGTAGAGAGGGTCTAATATCAGTAATAGGTAGACTATACCCTCTTTATCAAAGTAAAACACCAGTAGGAAATAAATAAACAATAACAAAAAATATATAATCATAACTAGAAAGATACCAATATCACACGATGACCAAAAATGGAGATACAATATCAAACTGAAAAATAAATATATCATGCTAATGTACGTTCCAAGTTTCAAAATGAAAACTAAAAAATAAAGACACTAATGACTCCCACATGGGTCCTGAACCATGTATGGTTCCCTCATCCATGGTCTATCCTAACTTAGCCACCTAACACAGGGCCTTTTCCCTTATCCTATCCTACAACCATGAGATCTATTCAAGTACCAATTAGGAAGCCCGAGTAGGGTGTGAGTACAACTTAGTAGGCCACCACCAATGGAATCTAAAATAATATCCAGTCTAATAATAGTGTATGTAGTTTTATAAATAAATAATTACAATGCATAATTAAACAATTATCACATTACCAATTTATTATATATTTAACCACATAAATTCATGGGTTCTCGTAGACACCCTTAAGTCAATGCCTCATTTGGATAATTATAGATCCCAAAGTATGTTTGAAGAACATGATATCTTAGAATGGAATTATTACCATTATTTAATTCATACTTTAATTCCCATGTTACCATTCACACTTCACAGAATAGAATGATCATTTTCCCATTATTTAAAAAATACTTGAATGCCCACGTTACCATTCATACTCGCATATTAGAATGACCATATTCCCATTATTTAGTTCAAAACTAAATGACTGTGTTACCATTCATAATTTCAAAATTGAATGAACATTTTATCATTCATCAACACATAATTAATTCAACAATTAATTATCTACTTCAATTCCCATTACTAATTCACCAATTAGTTAAAAACCACTATTCCATTTATTAATTCAAAAATTAACTAACAACATAAATAATATTAATTAATTAATCAATAAATTAATCAAATAAATAATATTAATTAATTAAAAAATTAATTAATCACATATATTACATTAATTAATTCAACAATTAACTAATCACTTTAATTCTATTATTAAACTCAATAATTAACTAACTACACCAATTTTATTACTAATTCAACAATTAGTTTATCACATAATTCACCTTAATTAATTCCCTAATTAATTAATTTTGTTAATCCCATTAATTAATTCATCAATTAATCAATCAATATAAACAACTCAAAATCCCACAACTAATTCCACAATTAATTATCTCAGTCACAATCTCAATATCTCATAATTAATTCTATAATTAATCATCTCAAATCAACAAATCAATATCTTATAATTAATTCATCAATTAATTATCTAAATCGACAATCTAAATATCCCATAATTAATTCTAAAATTAATTATCTCATATAATCTATCTCAAAATCTCATAATTAATTAAATAATTAATTACCTAAATCTATAATCTCAAATCCCCAATTTTTACATCTTCTCAATAAATTAATTCACAAAATTAATTAATCCAATAAAGAACTCAATTGATAAAAATCTAATATAATTTATACAATTATATATATTTAATTTAAATCAAGACTATGGGATTTGGATTATAGATCACCTACCTCAAGTTTGAAAAAGAACGCTCGCCAATGAAAATCCCAAAAATTTGAGTAGCACAACGACATAGAATGAGAGCTGATCCTATAAACCTAAATCAAGCTTGAATAAATTAGGATTATTTAAATATAGATCTATATATAAAATCCTAGATCTAGATCTAATCAAAACATTAAGAATAACCCCTCTCTTGAATGGTAGAATAATGAAAAAGGAACAGGAAACCAATGGGATAGGATTGACTTATCAGGAGGGGAGTAGATCTTCGACCCAAGATTTAAATCATGAAGAATGAAGGTTAGGAAGGCTTGGATTCAATCCATGAGGCTCTAAAATCATGAAATAGATGTTCTAGTTGAATGGGGGTCAAATAGGTATTAAAATGGGGGGGGGGGTTGGTTCATTTAAAATCTAATTTTCAGGTAAATTAAATTCCATTGCATGGTTTGTTGGGTAGGGGCACACGATTTCCCCTAACCGTGCACCTAATTATGAATCACTATTATAGGGGTTCCCAATTTCTCCTAAAAGGGCTCCCGATGAAAAATCATGCACCAACCGTGAAAACCCCACTTTTTAGGGTTACATGGTTTGCTGGGATGGGGCACACAGTTTTCCCTAACCGTGCGCTAATTGTGTACTACCCTCTTTCTTCCATTTTTCTCAAATTTTCACCCAAACATACCTCAAGGTAAATTCAAAATGAAAATTACTTAACACAAAGAAAAATAGTACCTGTAAACAAGCTCGAGAAAACTCTAGAAAAGTTCAAGATCTTATATACAACGTGCTGTTACAACACACTGTAGTATTCTCTATTTCTGGTGGTGCAATGTGCTGGAACATCACACCACATTATTACCCTTTATCAATGCTAATAAATGAACTGATAAAGGCTCTCTTTATCAGTGATAAATAAATTTATTTATAAATGGTATCTTTTATAAGTTCTTCTAAATGCTCTGAAAAAAATCTAGGCCTTTTAACCATGTTGCGGTCATCAACGCTTTTATAACACTAATAAAGGCCCATTCTAGCGCTGTTAACGACCTATTTTATTGTAGTGTTTACTATTGTATACCTGATCCTAGTTTTGGATTAATATTATTTTATATAATAAACTTGACAATGGGTGATTACCAAGTGTAGGGGATTAGGTCTCAACTTGAGACTGAATCTCTTATATTTATTCCATTGTGTGTTTTTTTTTCTACGCTTTAAACTAAATTTGTTTTAAATAAAAAAGATTTCTTTGATAGTTAGTCTTAATTAGTGTTTATATAATTTTTTAAATTAAGTAAATTGATTTCAAAATTTAAAGTTATTTTCATATATTGTTTTAATTGAGACTTAATCAATCTTTGAGAAATATTTTAAAAGATTAGAACTTGTATAGATCTTCTATTTTGATTAACTGGACTATTTTAATTATTTGGGGGATTTTATTTAAACTTGTTTTAATAGAAACTTTTATTGGGTACTCAATTCATCCCCACTCTTTAGATACTCACTCTGACCAACATTTGGTATCAGAGGATTTCAAAATATTTTCAACTGTGATTTTATTTGTGTTTTAATGATCTTAAATTTATGTCAATTCTAAATTTAGTTCTTTAAATGGATAATAGAAAATAAGGTTATTCTACAAACATACCTCTTTTATTTAATAACAATAACTATTCTCAATGGAAAATAAAGAATAAAATTCATATTGAAAGCGTGGGTTTTGAAATTTGGTATACTATAGAGGATAAATATGAGTTACGTAAGTCTTCTAGTAATACATGGGATGATGCTGCTAAACTTTATTATAATAAAAATTTCAAATCCATTAATTTTATTTACTATGACTTAGGGGAAAAATAATTTAATAGGATATCTTCTAGTAAAACTGCTTTTGAAATTTGGGATACATTAGCTATTTCTCTTGAAGAAACTAATAATGTTAAAGAAATGGGATTAAACACTCATAAAATTATATATGATACTTTTAAAATGAAACCTGATGACTTTATTTTTGATATGTATCTCAGGTTCAATGAGATAGTGAACACAATGAACTCTTTGGGTAATCTAGTTCCAGACAAAGATCAAATCATGATATTACTAAGATGTCTTCCAGTGAGATAGAGAGGGACATCTATTTCAATAAGAGAATCATGTGACATCAGTAAGCTACCTATTAAAAAATTTATTGGGAATTTAATGATGTATGAGGAATATATTAATGTTAACCATTAAGAGGATGATGAACCAAAGAGGAAATTGGGTTCCTTCAAGACTACTGCATCAAAACAGAAAAAAGATAAAGTTCAAGATGGAAGCTCTAGTGATGAGGAAATGACTCATCTGGACATAAGGTTTAAGAAATTATATAATAAGAATATATTATTTAGGAAACCAAGCTATAAGTGTAAGTATGATAGTTTAGGTAATTGAAAAAATGACTAGAAAATAGATGAAAATACAAATGATATTACCTGTTATAAGTGTAAGAGAAAATGACATGTTAAGGTTGACTGTCCTAAGTTGAAGTATAAGAAGAAGTATGAGGATAAATATAGGAAGTATAAGAAATAAATAAAAGCCACATGGAGTGCCTCTGAGGATTTCTCTAGTGACTCGGACTCAACTCGTGAAGAAAATATTGATAGAGAAAATATGTGCTTCATGAAAAATATATCTGAGGTACCTATTGTATATATTGTACTTAATTATGATCATTGTGTAGATGAACATGATGATGATATGTCAAAATATAAAATGTTTGAATACTAAAATATAATTGAAGATACTTTTAATGATCTCAAAGACAAATAAAAAATATTGAATAAACAGCATGTTTTATTTTCTAGTGTTAAAACTTATCTTATAGTAGAGAAAGAGAAAACTACTTAATTATTAAATAAAATTAGTTTTCAAATGAGAAACAAAATAAATAATTAGAGAGATTTACAAATGGAAGTTAAACTCTCACTCAAATACTAGGAAAAAATTTTCCCTAAATATATTACTGGTCTAGGTTACCAACCTAGACAGAGAAGAATTTTTTAGAGCACTTTTGTTCCTAAATCCACTTTTAGAAATTATATTGTAACTTTTTATTCAAGTATAATTAATAATGTTTTTATTTCAAAAAAATTACAATATGATTATAAGAAACCTATCAAGAAAATATGGGTTCCTAAATCCCTAATTACTAACATATCTAGACCCAATAAAATCTGGGTACCAAAATAATTCTTGGTATAAACTTTGATTTATAGGAAAAAAATTGAAGAGCTTCTGTAGAAATCTGTGGTACTTGGAAACTATATATTCTAGGAATACGAAAAGAGATTAATCAAGCTTCAAGAACTCGATAAAGGTCAATGGTGCTCATGTCACATTTGGGTACAATGCTAAAGGAAATATCATTTTCCTTGGAAAAATTAGTAACACTAAATCATTTTTAATTTCTAAAGTAATTTTCTATTTATGGTTTAAAATACAATATTCTTATCATATCACAATTATGTGATTATGTTTTTCATGTAAATTTTGAAAACAATGCTGGTAATGTTTTTAATTCTAAAAATGATTTAGTATTTACCACTTTAAGAAATAAAAATGTGTATGATGTTAATCTTGATTTTTTAATTTCTCAAAACGTTTATTTCTTAAGTGCCTTTCATAGAGAATCTTTTCTTTGGCATAGGAGACTATACCACCATAACATTCACTCACTTAGAAAACTTACCAGGAAAGGGTTAGTTAGGGATCTACGCAAACTTGAATTCCCAAATGAAAAAGTCTATAACCAATTTCAAAAAGGGAAACAACACAAAATATCTTTTAAATTAAATAAATAAGTTTTAACTTCTCAACCTCTTGAGTTGGTTCACATGGAATTGTTAAGACCATCCAGACTTTCTAGTTTAAATGGGAAGCACCATATCTATGTACTTGTAAATGACTTTTCTAGGTATACTTGTGAATTATTTTTAGCTCACAAAATTTAATCTTGTTATTATTTTACCAATTATTCCAAATATATATAAAACCTAAGTGAAATTAGAATTAATACTTTAAGAAGTGACCATGGATATGAGTTTGAAAATCAAAAATTTGAAACATTTTTCTCAAAAAGTGGTTATAACTGTAACTTCTTGGCTCCTTGGACCCCCCCATAAAAATGGATTTATAGAAATAAGAAATAGAAAAATTCAAGAGATAGCCTAGAAAATGATCAATGAATATGTCATACCTTTCCAATTTTGGGTAAAGGCTATAAATACTACATACTATATAATTAATAGAGTTTTAATTAGACCTATTTTGAAGAAAACCCCTTATGAACTTTATAATAATAGGAAGATTGAGGTTAATTAATTTAGAATTTTTAGTTTCAAATTCTTTATTATTAACCCTAAGGATAATCTTTACAAGTTTGAATCTAAAATTGATGAAGGGATTTTCCTTTATTATTCAACTTCATGTAAATACTATAGAGTTTTTAACAAAATAACTAAGATTGTGGAAGATTTTATCCATATAAAATTTTATGAGACACATCCACATAAACCCAAGACCAATTTATAAAACCTTGAAGATGAATTATCCACTTTGAACATAGATTCAAAACTTTCTAATTTTTCTAAGAAACAAGAAAAAAAATCATACAGTTCTGAGAAACTTCCAAAACCTGAACTTGAACCTATAAAAAACCATAAGGTGACTAGACCTTCTTTTTATAGAACCATTAGGACTCTTAAAAACCATAATTTATATACTATTACTAGAGAATTAGATATAGGTACAAAAACTAGAGATTCTCTAAGAAACTGGGTTGAACATCAAGTTTTCTTGTCACCACTTGAACCTAAGAACATCACTGATGCTATTAATGATGAATTCAGGTAATGAATATGCAAGAAGAACTTAATAAATTTGAAAGAAAAAAAGTATGGGAAATTTTTTATAGAACTAAATACACCTTGACTATAAGCACTAAATAAGTGTTTAGAAATAAGGTCGATAAATATATCATAATAGTAAAGAATAAAGATAAACTAGTTGCACAAGGGTATAATAAAGAAGAGGTTATAGACTATGAAGATACATTTGCACCTATATCCATACTTGAAGAAATTAGAATACTGCTTTCTTATGAAACACATTTAGATTTTAAACTATATCAAATGAATGTCAAAAGTGAATTCTTGAATGGGTATATAGTTGAGGATGTTTTTATTGAACAACCCCTTGGATTTCAAAATTCGCATTTTATAAATCATGTCTTTAAATTAAAAAATATTTATATGGTTTAAAACAATCTCATAGATCTTGGTATGACAGGCTCAACTCTTTTCTTATTTCAAAAGAATTTTCAAAAGGTATAGTTGATACTACCCTATTTATAAATAGAATTTCAAAATATGTTTTAATTGTTCAAATTTATATAGATGATATTATTTTTGGATCTTATAAAAATTATTTATGCACTGATTTTTAAAAAATTATGAAAAATGTGTTTGAAATGAGTTTAATGGGTGAAATGAAATTTTGTCTTGGTTTCTATATTTTTTAAAATGAAGAAGGAATTATTTTAAATCCAAGTAAATATAATAAATACCTTTTAAAACATTTTAGTTTAGATAACACTAAGAGTAGGGATACTCTTATGAGTACCACCTATAAGTTGGATCTTGATGAAGCTAAGAAATTAGTGGATCAAACCCATTATAGAGGTATGATTTTAAGTCTTCTCTACTTAAATACTAGCCAACCTGACATTATGTTTAGTGTGTGTATGTGTGATTATTTTCAAAGAAACCCAAAAGAGTCGCACTTAGCTGTTGTAAAAATAATTTTAAAATAACTCAAGTATACAACCAATTTAGGATTTTTTTAACCTGGAGGACAATCATTTAATTTAGTTATTTATGTAGATGCTAATTTTGGTGGTTTCAATTTAGATAGAAAAATCACCTCTAGAACATGTCAAATTTTGGATCAGTATCTAGTTTCTTGGTTTAGTAGGAAACAAAATTTTGTTGCACAGTTAACTGATGAAGTTGAATACATAGTTGTAGGTATATTTTGTGCTCAAATTTGATTAATTATAATTTTTTGGGACCCTCCATTTGATTTTTACCCACCGTTGGAGTTTTAATCACTGTTGGTGGTTTACCCACTGTTGTGTTTTACCCACCATTGTGTTTACCCGCTATTAGTTTTTAATCCTCCATTCTATATTATTTTTAAGAATTATTTATTTAATTCGATTAAAATTTATTTAGATTTTCTTTTTAAAAATCCCTAAATCCCTAAATGATATAAATTAGACATTCGTCTAATTTCAATGCTCACCCCTTTGTGACTTCTCTTAATCCTTACCGCAAACCTTTCTCTCCTAACTGTTAGCCTTCCCTCACCTTCACATGAACTTTATAAGCTGATATCCATGAATAGAGTTAAGAGAGTCATAGTATCTTCTCCAAATGAGTCATGTAATTCAAATAATAAGAAAGAAGTGTCAATCTGTCTAGTTGTTGTTGAGACAGTGAACTTGGAGCTTGCTAAACATACATTGGTACCTGAAAAATAAGTTCATGCTGAATGGTTTCTTTCAAGAAATTATTTAGTGCTTAGAGTTCTAAAATAATAGGGATGGGTAGAATGTTTTTCTTGCAATGAGAGGCCATTTTATCTGATGTTAGTGCACCCGTTCTATTAATATATCAAGTTCACCTTTGAAAAGGATGAAGACTGGGTTAGAAGCAGAATAAATGGGCAGAAAGTCATTTTCTCTTCAATATAATGGGTAAGATGTCTAAAAGTCCCTCACGAAGGTGTCTAAAATGACTATTAAGGAATTGTTCCAAGTGATAGTGATAACTTTGTTTATGAGGATGACTTGACAGAGTTGACTGGAGATGGTATAGTAATAATACCAGTTATTAATGAGATTGATGGTGAATACTGATTACTTTTCAAGTTTATCCAACATATTCTATTCCCAAAGAAAGGTGATTTTACCATAATGAGATATCAAGATGTATATATTCCATGTATTATAAAAAGAAGTGAAATGATAAATCTCTGTAGATATTTAATGGTTCATATGATGGATATGTGAAAGCCATATTCCAGATCGAACTCCCTAATTTATCCCAAGTTTATTTCGACCATGATGGAGGCCAGGGGGTTAGTTGATGAGAAATAAAAAACTGTAGTAAAATGTGGTGGTTCTTGAATTAAAAAGGTCATTTTCAAAAGAATAAATATATATTGGAATCCCTAGAAGTGACAATGCTTTGACGATGCTGATAGGTTTTATAAATATGTCAATCTAGTTGATCACCCTTCCAGACTGAAAAATATTGTTGATCCTAGATTGGATTCAAATGATGTGGTTGATTACTCAGATGACAAAGAAGAGGAATCTACTTACTATGGAAATTAGGAGTAGGAGTTTTCATCAGATTAAGGTAGTGACCCAAATCTTCCTCAGATTTCTCTAGCCATTACTTATGGTGCTCCTATACCACCTAGATTTCTCCCCATATGAGAGGCTCTCTTAAAATAAGGAAGTGAGGAAGAAGAAATAAAAGTTTCTAGTGAAGAATATTTTAATATCACTTCTGAGTATTTTGAAGAAAATGGAAGAGATGATAATGGTGTAAATGATGAATAAAATGATGAATAAGAATAAGAGGGAGAAGATGAAGAAGTAAATAGATATGAAAAAGATGAGAAAGATGATGACGGGTATGGTGATGATAGTGATGGTGGTTCTAACCATGATGGTCCTAGTGTCCATATTGGTGTTGAGGATATTGATATGCCTAAAACACTTATCTCTTCTCTAGGTTTTCAATTGTTTCTAGATCTGAATATAGACCTATCTTAGTTGAAGATGTTGATAGAACTACTAGATATGAGAAAGAATCATCTGTTGAGGGGGATCAATCCCAAAGCCTATACAATCACTCTATTTTTGGTGATCATGTTATGTATACAGCTGATGTGCATATAGTTGCTGAGAAGAAAGGTGTTTCTCAAAGATCTGTCGAGCATATGAGTGTTTTACCTACTGTTGTTGAGACTATAATTGCTAAGCCTTCTTTTGTTAAGTCTCATAGTATTCATTCTATTAGATTGATATACCAGTTCTTAAAGAGTGGGATAAGTTTCTAGGGTATTCTAGACTTAGTATGGACTACTATGATTTTGATAATGGTAGTAGTCCACTAAAGCATGGTGGACCTACTATTCAAGAAGAAATAGATCCTTAAGGATCATTAGTAGACCAGATAGATGATACAAGGGTAATTTAGAGTTTTAATTTAGATACACCTACCAGTTCTAATCCAATATAGTCTATTGCCATTGAGAGAGTTATTTCACCCACCATTGCATCTGGGTCAGTTGATGTTGTTACCAAAGATAACTTCGAATTACTTAGAGGGAGGATTCTCTTTAATTTTGGTTTTTTGTTGAAAGATCAACCTCTATTAGTCACTAAGCTTAGTGAGAAATATTCAATACATCTGTTAGGGTTTGTGATCTAACACATCCATCCCAAAATGATGCTTCACATTTGTGAAGTGTAGATAGAAAACAGGAGGTTAGAAAATGAGAGGGATACTTTGAGTTATATAGTATATGATATGAGATATTATTTTTAACATTCTATGGTGTCTTTTTAGAGAGAGTGTAGATCCTTTCTTCCATGACTTCTATATCAAGTGCTCCACCTTCTCCTCTTAATGTTGAGTTGATCCGGACAGTTTCTAGATAAGAGATTCTTGGTGTCTCAAGTTATCTACCTGACATCCATCATGAGAGTTTAAGGAAAATATGGTATAATAGTGATCATGTGCATATGATGGTTAGAGAATATATGAAGGATATGAAAGCTGATAGAGAGAAAATAACAAAGGTAATAAATTATTACCTTTTGAGGATTTATACTAAACATGAACTCAACTATCATTTCAAGTTCCTGGATGAGAACCTCATAATGCCTCCAGTCACTCAAGCTTTCAATGAACAAGTCAATCAACTGAAAGTGATGAATCTAGTTCTGAAGCTGTTTATGGAATAGAAAAACGATTTCATTAGTGCTATGAAAAGGGGCGGGGATATTATCATGAACTTCATAAATTTTATGAAATCATTTCTTCATGTT
The DNA here is from genome assembly GCA_963277665.1 of Viscum album. Lineage (NCBI taxonomy): Eukaryota > Viridiplantae > Streptophyta > Magnoliopsida > Santalales > Viscaceae > Viscum > Viscum album. The sequence goes on along the minus strand of OY728161.1, from coordinate 1,588,714,637 downwards.
TCTAGAACCCTAATGATGGATTAGGATTCCAATATTGTTACTACTCATCACACCCCTCTAGCTTCAAATATAGAGTTTTTTAGACCAGGTGTTACCCAAGATCCAAATGCACCCTTACCTTCTTGTTTTCATCCCTTTAGTATGACTCCTAGAGAAGCAGTACAATATCTCAAGCCTATCATTATCAGAGAGACTCCTTCTCTACCAGTTGTTCCTATAACCATCCCTATAGTTACCTCATCTTCTGATGTTGAACCTTATGCTTCTGAAAAAGTGATGGGGAATTCACCAATTTTTCCTCCTACCAATCCCAAAAAGCATTGAGATTAGGCATTTTAAGTCTTTGATAGAGAATTTTCTTATAACTTTTTTGTGGTCTCCTTTTGGAGGTCCTTCAATTTCTTTTCTCAAATAGAAATTATATTATTATTCATCTTCTCTTTCTTTGTATTTCCTATTTTATTTTCACTTTTTGATAATCCCAAAAGGGGTAGAATGAATCTATAGAATTTTTTTATTTATTACATTAATGTTTCTTTGATACCATATTTTCTTTAATACCGTCCTTCTTAAATACCTCTATTACTGTTTCCTCTCTACATACCTTTGATACCATGTGAATTTACTTTATGATAAAAATATCATTATAGCTATTTAAAGTGATAAGTGGATCTATATTAAAACCACAATTTATTTTATACATGTTTTATAAAATGCCATAATTTTTTATCATCAAAAGGGGGGAGATTGTTAGAACCTCCATGTTTTAATGATTACCAAATCATGTCTCTTATAATATTAATGAGTCTTATATGTTACGATAGATTTTTATAACATAATACAGATTGGAAAAAAATTGGATAAGTTTTGGAAAGACTCACCGTCAGACTCTACTCACTGTTGAGGATGAGTCACCATTGGGAAAGACTCACTGTCAGAATGGATTTTTGGCTAAGTATGGGAAAGACCCACCATCATAAATAAATCATCATTGAACCAATAAATTTGAATAAGTATTAAAAACAACTACCATTAGTGATGAGTCACCTCCAGGATAAGAATTTAGATATGTTTAAAAAAGACCTACCTTCAGAGGTTGACTCACTGTCAGAACTTAGTTACCTCCAAATTTGGAAAAGTGTTGAGATGACCTACCGTTGGCCTAACTCATCACCATCTTAAGTCACCGCCGGAGTTGTCTCACCATTCATAAGAGTAACCATCACTATTTATGTTTAATTTGATTTATATACTTATAAAAAATATATTATTTAATTTAATTCTGAGAGTTATTTTAATGATTGTTCTTAAACTATTGTAGGCTTTCATTAAAGTCTATATCAGTCAATCAGTATGAGGAGTAGAGGATCTAGATGATTTGTCTTGCATAATGTTAATATATTAGGAACCATAGTCCCTCTTGAAATAGATATATAACATATACATATAGAGACAACTAATATACATATAGACAGATACATAGCACATAGAAGAGAGCTGGAATATTGCAAGAACAAGAGAGTGTTGTAAAGTGTGCCTTACATAAATAATTATTACCATCAAACCAACTGTGGAATATTGAATCACATAAAACATCTAGTTACTTCTCATATTTAAAACAACAGAGTTCACAACACTCTATTTTACTGCAACTTTATAAGAAAAGACTCGAGCTTCATTTCAAGCTACATACAATGAGTCTCAAGCTTTAGAGCACATCATACTGAGCAACACTATCTTATTTACATCTTTATATGATATATCTATTTATTGTCTTTAAATTATGAGAAGTGTGTGATTTAATATATATTCTAAATACACACACTGACTCAAGAACTTTAACTAAAATATACTTGATATCTTATCAACCCCCTTTACATTTGTTTACCCACATGTTGTAGAAGAGGTCCTTGCATGAACTGTGTTTATTATTTTCCCATGGTTGTTATGGAAGATGACCTTGTGTGGATTGGATAGATAGTTTTATATTATATAACCAATATAGGTTGTTGATCAAGATTATTTTATATAATATTCTTGGCATCAGGTGATTTCCAAGTGTATAGGATTAAGTCTAGGCTTGAGACTGAACCTCTTGTATATATTCTGCTCTATGTTTTGTTTTATTTTATTTCTATTCTTTAAACTAAATTTGTTTTAAACTGTATACAAAAAAACTACTTTGATATTTAGTATTAATTAGTATTTATATAAGTTTTTGATTAAGTAAATTTATTTCAAAAGTTAAATTGATTTTCATATATTGTTTTAACTGAGACTTAATCAATCTTTGAAAAATCTTTTAAAAGATCAGAACTTATATCGATCTACTATTTTGATTAGCTGGGATATTTTAATTATTTGGGGGATATTATTTAATATTATTTTAATAGAAATTTTTATTGTGTACTCAATTAAACTCCCTCTTGAGATACTAACTCTAACCAATAGAAATAATTCAGAAAAATTACAATAGTTATGATATGTGATATGTTGTTTTGTTCTATATGTTTTATATTTTTTATGTTGTGTTATTTGAATCTCACAAGGTGTTTCTTATAATATTATTATTTTTACTTTGAAGCATTGAAATGGATTTCATAAAAAATATAGATATTTGCATACTAGATAGTGGAACAACACATATAATTCTTAAGAATAAAAAATATTTTTCTGATCTTAAACCAACAAGACAACCTGTGAATACTATATTAGGTCCTACGGATATGATAAAATAGATTAGTAAAATGAGTTTTCTTTACCTAATGAGATACATTTTTTTATAAGTGATGCACTATTTCCCCTAAAGTCTAAAAGAAACTTATTAAATTTCAATAATGTATACTAGCATGAATATGATACCCAAACTATATCTGAGGGAAATGAAAAGTACACGTGCATTACCATTAATAAATCTTTTAAGATTCATGTAATATAAAACTACAAAAATTATCATCTAGATTGCATTATATATATATAATTGCAATCTAAACACATATGGTAGTAAATAATGGACCACAAATCATTATTTTGTGGTATGAATGATTAGGTCATCCTGGTTCAGGAATGATGTGAAAAATAATTGAAATTTCTCATGGACCTTCAATAAAGGTCCAGAAGATCTCTACATAAGCTCTAATATCTCAGTTATGGGAGAAAATCTTGGTAATATAATTTATTAGTATTTTACTTATCATGACATGTTTTTACTAATATAGGTTTTTCCCTTCTTATCAAATGACATATGATATGTCTGACACTAGAGAAGTCAGGAAGAAATGTTTATCTCCAACTTCTAGGAGATGAAGGGATTTTAAATAAAACCTCACATTGGATTTCATGTTTGTGGAAAGAAAAAATAAAAATTCATGTGTTATATATAATTTTCTAGATGAAGATACATGGAAGTGGTTTGTTCAAAGTAGATGACATGAATCATTTTTGGTAAGTTAAATGTTAGTTTTTAGAAGTTTTTTTGCATAATGATGATCATATTAATGCTTTTTATCCTTAATTTACAAAAAATAAGGAGATATCATCAGAAGATTAAATAAAAAAACATATACCCTCATACTTTATCACATGAGGGTATACGTTATTAGAAGAACAAATGATGACTAAAACATTTCAAAAAAAGAGAGCAGAGTCTATAGGATTTGCAAAGGTTGGCCCCCATATAGACATAAAAAATGGAAGAGGGATATAATGAGCACAAATGGAATATATATTATAGTAGGGATTACAAAATTAACTTAGTATGAAGTCTTTGTTGAGTAAAAATTTCCTCCCATAAACATATGGGAAGCCAGAGCATACTATACAGGTGCTTAAGGATATGTTGCAAGTATGTGTTCTTGACTTTGGTGGGTCTTGTGAGAATCACTTAACTTTGGTGAAGTTCATCTATAACAACAATTATTAGGATACTATGCAGATAGAACCATACAATCCTCTTTATGGTAGGCCATATATATCACCACTATGTTTGAAGGAGGCTGGTGAGTCAGAGTTTTTGGGACCGAGTCTAGTGTAGGAGACGTTAGAGTAGGTATAGTTGATTAGGAAGCATATAACTATGACTTAGACTAGACAGAAGTTGTATGACGATGAACCCTAGAGTTTACAAAGGGTGATCATGTATTCCTTTGGGTGTTTCCTAGGTTGGGTCACTATAGGATACAAAGGTAGGGCAAGCTTGCACCCAAGTATATAGGACTGTTTGAGGTTGTGGAGAGAATCAGACTGGTGGCATAACAATTGGATCTTCCACAGATATACAATTCCATGCATGAAATTTTCCATGCATCACAACTATGAAGATATCATCCCAACCCTTCTCATGCAATCAATGTGTATGTTGTTTAGCTTGAGATAGATATGTCCTTTGAGGATAATCTGATACGTGTGTTGGATCACAAAGAGAAAGTGTTTTAGGGAAAGACTATGTTGATAGTTTGAGTATTGTGACAACATGGTTGTGTTTAGGAGGAAACTTGGTAGAGAAAATATTATATGAGGTCTCAATGGGCCAATATTTTTGACTCACAATCTTATATATTCTTGGGAGTACAACTCGAGGATAAGCTGTTTTAAGGAAGAGAGATTGTAAAGCCCTGACCGTTTATAGAGATGTCTCGAGATCATTTATAGGTATTCTTTTGATTTTTTTTGATTACTTTTCATTTGGGTTTTACCTTGGGGTGTGTTTGAGTGAAAAATTGAGGAAAATTTAAGAATAGGGTACTACACAGTTGTCGCATGGTTTTCCCTAACCGTGCTCTTTGGCCCATAAAACTATGCAATCTTGGATAGTGGGGATTTTCACAGTCGGCACATGGTTTGTTAAACCATGTACCCTCTTAGGAGAAATTATGTACCCCCTAGAAGAGATTCATAATTAGGCACATGGTTAGGGTAAACCGTGTGCCCCGAGAAGAAAACTGTGCATATAAGATTTTAATCCCATGAAAATTATTAAAATAATTCTTGAACCCTCATCTAATACCCTTAAACACCTTTTATTGAACCATAATCAATTTATCTCAATTTTAGATCCTCATTAAGGGATTCCTTGTCCACCCGACCACCCGAACTCCGTTCTTGGTGATTCGAAGCCTAGTTGGTAGATCTGTACCTCTTTAGGTACGTAGTTTAATCCTTGTTGATTTCTCATCTCTTTCCCATTCTTATAACTTTCTTTGGTGGGTTGTTATCCTATAATTTTTTTGGATCTAGATCTATATTTGTTGAATCTAGATCTAGGATTTTTGGATCCAGATATAGATTTAAGAGATCTTGTTTCGTTTGACTGTGGATTTAGGTTTCAGATCTAGACTATGTTCTATGTTGTTATTCTGTCAAAATTAGGGATTTATGTTGGGAGATCACTCATCAATGAATCAAGGTAGGTGTTCTATAATTCAAATACCATAGTATTGATTGAAATTATATGTATTTAATTTTAAAATTGCTATTTTATGTTTATCAATTGAGTTATTGATTTAGTTAATTAATTTGGTGAATTAGTTAATTAAGGGAGATGCGATATTGGGAATATTTGATATTATAGATTGAGATAATTAATTGTGAAATTAATTATGAGATATTGAAAATTGTGAATTGAATAATTAATTGTGGAATTAATTATGAGATATTGAGAATTTTGAATTGAATAATTAATTGTGGAATTAATTATGAAATATTCAGAATTGTGAATTGGATAATTAATTGATGAATTAATTATGAGATATTGAGATGGTGAATTGTGATAATTAATTGTTGAATTAATTATGGATTAGTAATTAATTAATTGTTGAGTTTTTTAAATGGATTGTTGTTTTTAATTAATTTGGGAATTAATTAAAGGGAATTATGTGATGAATACTTGTTGAATTAGTAATGATATTAAGATGGTTAATTAATTAGGTTATTGATTAATGGGTTTGGTATGATTAACTAATTGTTGAATTAGTAATGAAATTGATGTGGATAATTAAGTATTTAATTGATTATATATTGATGAATGGAAACATAGTCATTCAAGTATGAATTAAAGATATGGGAACATGGTCATTCTTTTGTGTGAGGTATGAATGGTAACATGGTCATTCAAGTATGAATTAAGAAATGAGAACATGGTCATTCAATTATCTGAATTAATGAATGGTAACATGGTCATTAAATTGTGTGAATTAATTAGTGGTAATATAGTCATTCAATTGTGTGAATTAATGAATGGAAACAATGGAATTCTGAGATATGATATTCTTTGGGATTAGTTCAAACTCCGACATGGGCAGAATAAGGTATTGATATATGGGTGTCCACGGGAACCTAGGGGTTTATGTGGTTAAATAAATATTAATTTATAATGTGATAACTCTTTACTTATGCATTGTAATTATTTATTTATACAATTTTATATACTATTATTTGACTAGATATTGTTTTAGACGCTGTTGGTAGTGGCTTACTGAGTTGTACTCACACCCAACTTGGGATACCTAGTTGGTACTTGAATATATTTCATGGTTGCAGGACATGTTAAGGGAAAAGGCCCTATGTTAGATGTTTGAGTTGGTATGGAGCATGGATGAGGGAGTCATACATGGTTCAAGACCCACTTGGGAGTTGTTAGTGTATTTACTTTTGATTTCTCATTTTGACACTTGACACACGCATTAGTATGACATATCTATTGTTCAGTTCTGATATTGTATTTCCAATTTTGGTTATCATTTTATATTGGAATCCTTCCGGTAATAGTTATTGTTTATTTATTTTCTGTTAGTTTTTTACTCTAATAAAGAGGGTATAGTCTCCTCATGACTGATATTATACCCTCGTTGCTAGTTAGAAACCTCTGGTATATGGGGAGGCATGCTTGAGGTCACATAGTGTACCAGATCGGGGCACCATTGTGTGGAACTCGAGCTAAGATGATACAAAAATTAACTAAATTACACAACTAAATATACCTCCTCATGCATGGATCAAACTCTAGATGTTGACATCGCTTGGGAATAGGGCCAAAGATCCTCAATCTTGCAAGACCACGACCCCTATGAGTCAACACACTGCTTGCAACTTGAGGGTCTAACAACATATCATCAGGCTCATCACTAGGATATACAACCACCTAGAGGTCATGAAAGATCTCCTTATAAGTCTCATCAACCATCTAAAACAAAAAAACAAATTTTTCAACAAATAATTAAAGATAATTATTATATATATATGTTTATTTTGACTATAACTAATGAGTAATTGTGTTATTCTTCATCTTCATCCTCACCTTCATATATGGTGGTGTCAATATCTTCATCTTCCTCCTAAGTATCAAAAATTTCCATTGAAGTTTAAACTCTATCAGCACTTGTTAATTAAAATTCATTTGTTACATTATCAACATCACCATCACCATAAACCTGTAATTGTAGAGTGAAATCATTGATATTTGTGTCTCTTTATTGAAAAGATGTATTTGGATATGTCACTTGAAAATTTTCAATTTCTTACACTTCAATAGAACCACATTCAATTTGTAGAAACTGATTTCCATGGTATTTCATTTTTATAATTCTCCACCAATTAATTAACTCTCTTTAATTAGCATAATAATTGGCATAATATATTTGATGTGCTTGATAAGCTAATAAAATGGTTCATTTACAACAAGAAGACTTTTATATTTAATATCAATGATTCCATGGCACGGATGAATATGAAATCCTCTATCAGTATTAAACTAATGATAGTTAAACATCATTCCATAATTCTATCCTAGATAACATAACTCAATTATTTCATCCAGTATTCTATAAAAGTCAACTTCGCTTTCTCTATGAAAATATCCTCTCAAGAAAACACTACAATTATTACTAAGTACCACTAATTACCACTAATTATTACTAATTATCACTAATTATTACTAATTACAAATAATTAATAATAATTACCACTAATTATTACTAGTTACCACTCATTACCACTAATTACCACTAATTACAACTAATTTTTACTCATCATTACTGATTACCACTAATTATTACTAATTACCACTAATTATGACTAATTACACTAATTGGGTATAATTATTGATAATTATCACTAATTATTGATAGTTATCACAAATTATTGATAATTTTCACTAATTATTACTAATAACCACTAATTATTATGAATTACCTCTAATTGTCATTGATTACCCCTAATTTTTACCAATTTTTACTATTTTTACTAATTTTTCCTAATTTTTCCTAATTATTGATAATTATTAATAATTATTTCTAATTATTTCTAATTATGGATAATTATTTCTAATTATGGATAATCATGGATAATTATTTCTAATTAACATTAATTATAAACAATTGTTACTAATTACCACAAATTATTATTATTTACCACTAATTACAACTAATTATTACTAATTAGCACTAATTATTACTAAGTACCTCTAATTATTACTAATAACCACTTATTACTAACTTTTACTAATTATTACTAATTATTATTAAGTGCCACTAATTTTTACTAATTAGTTCTAATTAGTACTAATTATTGCTAATTACCACTAATTGTTGATAATTACAACTAATTGTTACTAATTACCACTAATTATTACTAATTACTACTAATTATTAATAAATATTACTAATTACATACTAATAATTAAAACTAATTTCTACTAATTTAAACTAATTACAAATAATTACAAATAATTATTAATGATTAAAACTAAATACTTCAGATTAAAAATAATTACTCCTACTTAAAACTAATTACTGCAAAATAAAAGTAATTAATTGTAATTAAAATTAATTATTACTAATTAATAATGATAATTTATGACAAAAAATAAAACAAATTAACTAAAAATTAAAAACAATAAATAAATACCTTAAAACTGAACTTTTTGTCAAATGAAAATCCAAATATTTTCTCCCCTAAACAAATTAAAACTTTTAAAAATTTAAGGATAAGAAGAGGATATAAGGACAAGAGATTAGAGGAACATAATGAGTAAGTGAAATGATATTCCCATCAAAAATAGTTTTTTTTACGACGGGACCCATCCCAAATAATACCCACCATAAATAACCGCTTCAATGGTAAAAAAGTTGTTTTTGATGGGACTTAATCCCATCACAAATAACTAATAATGACTGAAGGTATTTGCGATGAGATTATAATCCCATCGCAAGTACCTTTCCTACAGTTTGACGTTAAATAGTGCCAATGGTATTTGTGATGATATTATAATTCCATCACAAATAGTTCTTTAGAAATGACTATTTGCGATGAGATTCATCGCCCATCTCAAATAGCCCATCACAAATTCCCATTTTTCCATAGTGATATAAAGATTATAGAAAGTAGCTATGACAAGTAAAATTCTAATGGATTTAGGCATAACGACTTTGTGTTACCAATCAATCCTTATTGGTCTCATGCTTGTACCACCCATGTATAGTGTCACTTGAATACCCACTGCAATATTCAAGATAATAATCCCCTGTACTTTGATACATGGAGTCCATTATTGAAATTTAATTAATCTTTCCAATTTTAAATAATTTCCACATGCTGCTTATATTTTTCATTACTCTTAATGAATATTGTATCTCCGACCATGAAGAATGTGAAACCATTACCATGGTTTTTAACCTTCCTATGCAGTATGTGTCTCTAGAATATTCCTTTTCCACATGCTCTTATGGAACTTGTTCCTATGCCAACTACTTGTGCATCTCAAGCATTGACTAAATCCAAGTCAATATTTCTCCCACTATCTCAAGTAGTGATTCATACCCTTTTATAGACTTATATTCTATCACTCGACTATCACCTTTTCTATCTCAGGGATTTATGTATTATCCTTATAAAACTTCAGGATAGTTACTTTAGATGCACACCATGTTTTTCTTGATGCAAGTTTATTCATCTCCATAACAAACTATTTGCATCCAAACACATGTTATTATGGAATAATGGATTCCCATAACACTATAAATCATATGATATTCATTTTTCATGATAATTGGCATACATTTATGGGATAAAACCTCTATTTGCGAAGATTTCTTGAGACATAATGGAATTTTATGCAATGAATATTAGTTTTCACATTGATGCTCTTTTTACTTACATCATGACTCTGATGTGTATAAAGAAATGTGCGTTTAAGAATTAATCCATGCTACATTTTATTAATCAATGTTAACATGTAAGAATCACCATCGATCCCTATATTAGCATCATTATTTTTATGTGGATAGCGTAATGTATGTTTAGGAATTACTCTACACTACATTATAATGATCAATGGATGTTGGGTCAATATATTATTTGGTAAACCATCCCAAAGAAACTCATATATTCTAACCATGAATATACCGTAATTCAATTTCAAATTCCTTAAACAAACTTAAAATAATCTTATGAATTATATTTACCACTGAATTAACCTTGGAATAGGTCACACTCTCTAGCTAAAATAATTCTGAAATCTTTGTGACTTACCTTTATTTCTGAAGGTTTCTTTGTCCAAAATAATTACATAAGTGTTTCGATAATACCTAAGATTTTTAACTCTATAGATTCTAAAACCATACTGAGTGTATCCTTGAAAAATACTTAGTTTTTCTTGATATAATATTATCTTTACAAAACTAAGTATATAGGTTTTACATTTTATATTCATCATGTATTATCAATGATTCAATCATTATAGAACTATTTTTTGAGTATTAAACACCACAAAAAAACATTCTAGAACTAGAATAATTTCTCCTTGTGTACATTGTACATGTGAGATTAATGTTTTGGTAATACTTAACAAAAGTTCAACTAGAATCAATAAACTTGGAAATATAGAAGTTGTTTACTTCTCACCACTAACTTAGGAACCACCCTTTCTCAATCACTTGGAGAACACACCTTACTTCTTGTAATGTTTCATTTCTTACATGGTTACTATATTCAAATACACATATGTAATTAGAATATTGTATTTAATACCCAATAAGTATAATAGAAACATTACCTGAAATTGATTAATATACCTGAAGAATAAGTGACTACTTGCATCTTCAATTTAGTTCATTGCATCTAAACTTCCATATACTTATGTGAAATGAATAACCACTTGTATAATAACCAATTGATTTTCATTGAAGAACATTGAGAAAGTTTTTTTGACTTAAAACTTTTCATTATACTTTTCTCCTTGTATTTCAACTTGTTAACCATAAGAACTAAATATTATAATTTCATTAAGTTCTTATTTACTTAGAGAACCTTACCCAAAAGGTAATGAAGCAATTACTCCATTCTGTTTATTTTTTAATCTTAAACAAAACTGGATTAGTTGGATGAAATGATTTAATAAAGGGATGCATAGAAATATCATGGTACATATTTGAGTTCACACATATCCAGTATAATCATCACTGATTTATATCTCACTTCACTTTCTCATCACAAGCTTCTCGAAGATGAGACAACATGTGAAATCATCTATGTCCTGATGTTGTAACCACAAATAACATCGAATGTTGATAATTTCATATTGATCTAAACATAAAATGAATTTTACATGAGTCTCTTATAAGCATCTTTACACCCTCGCTTCTGGAGGTGGATCAATAGGTAGTGGGGACACCAACACCTTTAATTTCCTATGTCGAGGTACTTTTCACAAACACATGTACTACTCTTTGGAAACTCATACTAGTGATGGAATTAACTTTGTCTAATAGTTATCACAATGTACTGGTGGTATTTCTTTCCATTTTCTACAAAAAAATATAATAGATTTTACTTTTATCTTGATTACAGATTTAAACGTTATTGATTAATTAATTAAATCATTAAATGTCACCCACTGTTCTATTGAGCTCTAGGAGACCTCACTACTAGACTCAGAATACTTTGTCGCTTGAGTATTATAGTGGAAATGATCCTTGAAACTTCTCATCATAGTCTACAAACTATGGCTACACCACTACTCGGAGAGTTTCATGGTAGGCGTTTGACTGACCAACCACATTAACTCATGGCTCCTTGATCTATTGAGTGAAGTCTCAACTTCTAAAATCATAAACCTGATTTATTAAATGTTTTACTCTAAAAATGAAACAAACTATCTATGAATACTTCTTTGTTGTAATCATTAGTTAAGGGAACACATCACTCTCATAAGAACTCCATCGTAGTAGGAGGCACCCTCAACTATGGTTGACGATCACGCCGTACACCTGGTTGTGTTCAAATTCAAATGACGGAAGACATTTGTGAATTAATATTTATATGAGGGTTTTTTAATATTTCTCAACAAATGTAATTCTATTATATTAAATATATTCATACTAAGTTGTCACACTCACAACTAAACATGCACTAATAGAATACATTCATCTCTTCTTTATGCATTTTTTGTTTATTACTTAATGTGTTTACCGTAGACATGAAAATGCATAAAATAATAAAAAATTCATAAAGGAAATAGAATTACCTAAATGTTCCTCAACATATAATATTGGTTGATCCATGTAAGCATAATGAATCAACCTTGACCTAGGGTTATTATACCTAATTTTGGTTTTGACTCATGATGCAGCTCACCCTCAGTCTAGCATTTTTACTCCAAATCCATTTTTTTAATTTTCAAAATATCCACTTTAAGGAGAAGTGGGAACCATTACAAATTACCAGTCAGAAGTCGAACCCATCCCAAAATCCACATTTGAAATTCAAAATATACCAAAAAAACCACATTCAAAGTTCAAAATTCAAAGCAGTATCACACCTCGAGCCATGAACTTTGCACGAAACGAGGCCACACGCCGCCCAGGCTATCATCATCACTGCTACTATGGATGTTGACACCATCGTCGCCAGAATCGTTGCACCATGCCAGTAACACCAAAACATCACTGAAGTCTGCTTGAGGCTGCATCAATGCATCAATGTTGTCGAACTTCCGTTGCGGAACCAAAGCCTACCCCATCACCGCATTATCACGTTGCTGGAAAGTCACTGCCTTTAACATCACCGTTCAATCAACACAAGAAGCACTAAAGAAGACCATCAATGGAGAACAAACGCTGACGAGATCACCATGACTCTGATACTCTTGAACCCATGACCCAAGGCACCATCAAGACTACCCCGCAGATCCGCCTTGGATGGAGAGGTGGAGTTTTGGAGCAAAGAACAGAGAAACGAGCAGACAAAGATAGGTCATAATGTCAGCGATACTCACTGGAAATCGTCATCACCATGAGACAAAAGCCACACTACCGAACACAGAAACTACCATGAAAGAAAATTCATCATAGAACAAAATGCCATCAAAGAAGAAACATGATGAAACAAAGGGGAAACCAGTGGGATGAAACCCTAAAAAAGGAAAGAAGACGCCGAGAAGAACCACGGCCGCCAAACCATTAAGCCCAGAACCTCTAACTATTCATTGCTCCAGATCCGGCCTGGAGAGGAGCGGTGAGACGTGAGGTCAGAGCAAGGTTGCGGTGGCCAGGGAAGAAAACACAGTGCCTTCATCAGAGCGAAATCAAAGAACGGGGCCACAAGCGGACCAACCGTGGGAGAGAGAGAGTCGGGAGAGAAATGGATTTACCAGAAGTTGTCGAGCAAGGGGACGGTAGAGAAGAGGAGGAAATCTGGAGAGATATTTTCCCATGAGTGGCGATGAGAGGGAGGGAGTGACAGTGCTGGGGGAAACCCTAGCGCGAGAGGAGGAAACCCGGAGACTCGTGAGCCATTCTAGAATTTTTACTTCTCATCCGATATACTACCTCTTCTTGGCATGGTTCACATATTACATCATCATTGTCAATAGTAGAAATGCACTCACATGTATGCAAGGGGGTCTCGAGATGCACAAAATACATACAATAATAAAATTGATGGATGTGTGGGACCTTATACATATTAAAATGAAAAAGATGATGAGTAGACCATCAAAAAACTTAATTAAATATTACTAACATTTCACATAGTTGTAATAAATAATTAAATAAAATCAAAACCAGACATGCCTAGTTGGTCACTACTCAAGATCAGTTTACGAGTAAAATAAAAGTGTGATAAAAATTAAAATGCAATAAATTTTAGTATGAGGATATTTAAATAAATTAAATGAATTATAATAATTTAATTTAGTTCAATCCAAAATTAATTTAATTTTTCATTCCAAAAATCAAATTAATTTTTAAATAATAAATTATTATTATTTTTAATCCAAAAATTAATAAAATTATTTTTTTGATTATATAAAAATTTCACGGGCTACAGAACCCTACTCAAGCCCATTGTGGGTTTAAATGAACCTATGTAGGGCTATTTCAGGTCAAGAAGACCCATGTAGGGTTGTACCAGGTCGGGAAGACCTTCCCTGACCCATTCTAGGTCAGACGAACCCACCCCTGGCCCAATCCTGGTTGGGCATACCCCACAGTAGGCTAGAAGAAGCCTGATTGGGGCATGGGGTATTTCTAAATATGTTAGTTCTGGTCGGTGGGGTTTGAGAGATGCTGGTGAGTGGAGAACAGAGAAGGGGAGGTCATGGGTTGACCAGGTTACATCAGTAGTGGTTCAAGGAATACCAGTAGTGAAGGAGGTTGTTGCACAGGAGGTGTCGTCGGGAGACCGCAGATGGTGGTGACCGAGTGGGGCTGTGTCACAAACCCCTCCCTCCAAATATTCCCCTCCTGAGCTGGCAATGGAGAAAGAGAGATAATGACCCCCAAGTATTGCCTTCAGTAGGCCCCGGGGTGGAGACCAACACCAATGGTGTAAAAATCTCAAAAAAATGGGAGGCATTTCCCTTTTTATAATAACCAAGATCGGGAGATAAGTTTTATCAACCAAAAAAAAATCCAAGACATACATATATATATAAAGGATATCCAAAAACCATCCCACATACATGTTTAAAAGTGAAACTGCTATAAATACAAGGAAAAGATCGAAAGTAAATACCCAAAAGAATAAGCTAAACAGCGACACAGAAACTGTCCCAACATCTGAGCTAGTAATGACCAGAATAGTCCATGCAGTCCTCTGGGAAACCTGAAAGAAGTTTTATAACATAGGGTGATCATATGAGTATACTCAGTAGGGAAAAACTAAATTATCTCATGCATAAGTGGAGAAGCATACTAATGCCCCATCAGAAATAATAGAAACCAAAATCACCTAACAAGGTATACTAACCACCCCAACCTCACCAAGAGCACACTCACCAAATAATGAAAGTCAAGTAAAGTAATATAGAGCACATCGATGATAGGGTATCCTGAACCACTTTCCCACTGATAAGCCTCTCTCACACCCTAACGGAAAATGTCATGGTGCTACCATCTCTTCCAAAAGAACCATGTCACAACCCGCCCGCACACACCTAGGCCTCAAAACTACATCTTTCCCATAAAAACTTGGTCCACATACCACATCACATTCCATTTACACACACCTGGTCCTCACAACTACGTCTTTTCCATATACACCTGGGCCACATACCACATCATATCCCGCAAATACTTGAGAACACAACACATCTCATCCTAAAGACACTTGGGAAAACACAATTCACCTGCACAAACTTGAGCCTCACAAACCACTACTTGCCTAAAGAATCTTGGGATATCACTGCCTGGAAGAGGGACTAGGGAAGAGTGGGTGTACAACCATCTATCCTCCCACCAGGATGTTTGGGAAATACACCCTCCCCCATGATAATGGGGGTGTTTGACACATAATGCTCAACTAGGGTGGGGTGTGTATAGAAAAAACAAGGAAAATATTGGTATGTATATATATAGTATCAAACACTCAAGACCAACCTATGGGTTCTCAATAAAACAACCAACCACCATATGATACTGCCAACTATACTACTACCTCAAAATGCATTATTTAACACCAACAATAATCACTTCAAAAGTTCATTAATGAAATATATCCACAACAAGCCAAAACTAAATCATACCCCTAGTATAATCCTTTAACCAATTTTTTTTGGGGCTGAAGCCTCAATTTATTATTAATGAAAATACCTCTTTAGTGTGGGAAGAGGGAGACCCATTACATAGCCCGAAGTCCCAAGGCCAAGTGGCCCGAATATTATTATTTATTAAAGAAACCATTTATTCATTCCATCCCTACCTGGGAAACTACCAACCACAACACGCATCAAGACACACAACATAAACCATTCTAAGGAAAATAACCACAATGAAGCAACTTACTTCATATTTCCACTCCATTTAACACCCATACCAACCAATTCCATCATCATTATTCAAATTAATTCATCCATGCCCTTCCTTTCAACAAGAAAACCCCCAACTTACTACCAAACCCTGCAACACGCATCATCACAACCAAACTCGACATCCCCACTGTATAACAACACCACACCTAATAATATAAACATACCACAACCTGAACCTACATCTCCACTACTCAAACACTACCCATCCATTCCAAAATCAAACTATCTCTCAACCTAAGATACCATTTCACCACCCATATCATCCTAGAAACACACAACCACACAAGGAATAATACAGAACAAAGCCACACAAAACACAGAACCACACAAAAAAAGAAAGGTGTATTTAGATTGAGCAAAAACTTGTTCTTTAATTTCAATTTGATAATTCAGGGGTTATCACAGAGCAAGTTCGATCACAAGGCATCCATTTATTTAATCGAATATACATGGTTAAACAATTTCACATTCATACAGTCATTCATAGAGGATTAACAATAAACATCAAAAATCCATCACAAGTGCACAAATAAAGACCACCAATGACCATGATTTTCAGTAGGCATATAGCCTATACAGATTACAATATCAGTAACCAATAAAACACAATCATGTGTCACTTTTCCCCAGATCATGTTTATTGGTTTAAAGTTGATTCAATTGTCTTTATTAAACTTGGATTCAACTATCTTCATAGGGAAAATATTCATACACCCACCCTGAATGATACACAATAAAGAGGAATGAAGGGATCCCTACATGAAAGAACAAATGATCAAAAACTCCTCCTAGTGCCAAAATAGGGGGTGCGCAAGCAGTAGGGGAAACCTCTAGGAAGACGTAATCCAAGGGGATCACCACAAATTCATGATAAATCATAGAAGAAAGGTTCTGGTATTCTCAGTAGTAAGAGAGTAAATAGAAAGTGAACAAGGTAGAAAAGATCTCATATTTAGAAAGGCCAGATCCTAAATCCATAGGGAAAAAATTTCAAAGTCCATTAAAGTCGGATCATGATCAAGACCACGCATTTTGACTATTAAAAGTAACGAGGGAATTAGGAAAATTAAAGATAAAATTTAAAACCTTTGAAATAGATTCAAAACTGCTAGAATATGCCATTAAACCCAATTTATATCAATTAAAATGTTAAATAGGCAGAACTAGAAAAACTGGGAAAACTAGAATTTTGACAAACCATTGGAAGTAGACCACCATTGGATGAGTCACCAAAACAAGCTACCGATGGTGAGTCATCGACACGAGCTACTGATGGTGAGTCATTGATGTGAGATGCTGATGGCGAGTCATGGGTGGCTGATTCACCATTGGGTGAATCACTATTGAATGAGTCACTAACGTGAGCTACTATCAGCAACCCACCTTTATGACCTACCATCAGCAAGTCATCGATGCGAGTCACCGATGTGACTCACTGATGCCACTCACCAACTCCACCTACCGACTCCACCTACTGATTCCACCTACTAACACTACCTACCGACACCACCTACTAACACCCCTACCATTGGAAAACTGGACTTTTGGAAAACTCTTGAAATGAGTCATCGTGACTCCCCAAAACACCTCAAACACTGGATTTTGAAAAAGTAATGGATCAGAGAGGTCCATTCCATTACATCATATACCTATTAAACTATTATCACCCTCAATAATTCAAAACCAAACCCATAAGGAAAATAGGGGTCCGAACAACCACCCCATAAGATACCTCTCAGGGATCCTAGTACACCTGAAACACCACTACTGGTATCAAGTTTTAACCATAAACCACCATGTGTTGTTCAAAATCTAGGGTGAAACCTCAATATCCAAGAACAAATCCTCCGACATCTACTACCCCAACCGATGATAGGACACACACACACACACACACCTTGAAATCACTAAAATTCACACCGTCCAAACACATGAATCAGGGAATTTATTCCTCTATGTTAAGATACTATCTGCTCTGGGTGAAACTAAGTCGTCCGCACGGGTTTAATCACATCCTCATTAATGCATGTCAATTAAGAGTCACGTACTCTCCTTTCCAAATTTCAGGGCTTTATCACACATCACAAAACAAGGAAACAACTCATCTTATAAAAAACAAAGTTCATGAATCACATTAAAAAGAAAATTAGGACAAGGAAAAACTCAGAACAACTCTGGGTATTGGGTATGAATCTGTGTCTCCCTTTCCCAAGTAATCTCCTCCAGGACACCATTCCTCCACAACACACAAACCAAGGGAATGGTCTGTCTGCGTAGCCCCTGATCCCGATGACCATAGATCTCTACTAGCTACTCCATGAACTTTACGTCATCTTCGATATCCAACTCTCCCCAATCAATTACATGAGAGTCATAATGAAGATACCGACAAAGAAGAGAGATGTGAAAGGCATCATGGATCCTATCCAACTATGGTGGCAATTCCAACTGGTATGCCAACTCGTCAACTCACCTGAACACCTCAAAGGGTCCAATGAACCTCAGAGAAATATTACTTCCTTTTCCAAACCTCTGCTGCCCACATCGAGGGGAAACCTACAAGAACACATGGTCCCCAAATTGAAACTCCAAGGGACTCCTCCTATGATTAGCATAAGACTTCTGATGGTCCTATGATACTTTCATCCTCTCACGGACAAGATGAACCTTCTCTGTCATGCTCTGCACTACTTCGGGACCAAGAATAGCTGTCTCCCCAACCTCTGTCTAGTACAAAGGTGAAGGACACATTCTCCATACAAATCTTCGAACAGATCCATGATAATGGAAGAGTGATAGCCATTGTTGTAAGAAAACTTCACCAAGGGAAATTGTCTCACCCAAGAACCACCAAAGTCCAAGATGTATGCTCACAACATGTCCTCCAATGTCTAGATAGTATGCTCTATCAGCCCATCTATCTGAGGGTGGAAGGCAGTGTTGATATGTAACTAAGTTCTAAAAACATGCTGCAATCCCCTCTAGACTTGTGAGGTAAAACATGTATCCCAATCCAAGACAATGGATCTCAAAACTCCATGAAGACACACTACTTCATCTACATACTTCCTTGACAAGGCATCCACTATGCCTAACTCCTTAATCACTAAGAATTGATCTGATTTCATCAGTCGGTCTTCCACTACCCATATTACATCATTGCCTCCCTAATACCTAGGTAATCTTATGATGAAATCCATTGAGATGTCATCCCACTTCCACTCGGGGACATCTAGGGGCTATAAAAAACCACATAGAACACGATGCTCAGCCTTCACCCACTGGCACACTAAGCACTTTGCCACAAACTCTGCTACCACTCATTTCATCTCAGGCCACCAAAACTGTTCTCTCAAGCTATGGTACATCTTATAAATTCCTATGCGTATTTTTAAGGGTGAGCTGTGAAACTCACAGAGAACTCCCTCACGCATCGCTATTGGAAAAAAACATCCTCCCATAAAATATCATTTGATTCTGACCATCCTATGACCATCCCTCCATAACATCACCCTAGTCAACTCGATTGTGCATCACCTCTGCCTTCGAGTCTCCCCACTAAGACTCCTCCACCTACTGCATCAGAGTAGACTGCACCAGCATCTGAAATAGACAGCCCTTACCACCATTCATTCCTATATCTAAGTGCAAGGCGGCCAACTCCTCCATCACCTTCCAAACATCCAAAGACTCCAGAACAACCCCTTATGTGACTTATTACTCAAATAATCAGCCAAAAAATTCCTCTTCCCTGATGTGTAAGAGATATAAAAATCGTAATCTTAAAGAAAATCCATCCACCAATACTTTCTCAAGTTTAGATCTCACTGGGAAAATATATACCTCAAGATCTTGTGATATGTGAAGAAAACAAAGAACTAACCAATGTGGTAATGTCACCACAAATTCAACTCAAACATGACTACTGCTAGGTCCAAATAATGGGTGGCATAGTTAGGTTCATGGGGATGCAACTAACTAGACCCATAAGTGATCACTCCCTATTGTTTCATTAGTACACATCCCAAGCCCAGACGAGAAACATCACAAAACACCTCGAACATCGCCCCTTCCTCTGGAAACCGGAGCACTAACCAATTTACCTTTCAGGTAGTTAGATGTTACCTGAGACTTCTTACTCCACACAAAGTCATAGTCTTTTTTGGTTAAGGCTGTCAATGAAGCTACTACTCGAGAGAAATCAGGTATGAATCACCGGTAATAGCTTGCTAGACTGAGAAAAATGCAAACATCTACAAAATTCTTGGGTACTTCCCAAGAAACAACTGCCACAACCTTCGATGGGTCCACTGCTATACCCTAATGTGACACCACATGTCCAAGTAAATGTACCTATCTTGTCCAAAACTTACACTTGGACAACTTTCCGTAGAGTTGGTGGTGTCGAATAACCAACATGATGGTCCTGAGATGCTCGGTATACTTTTTCTCTATCTTCGAGTATATCAGGATATCATCAATGAATATGATGAAGAATTGGTCTAGGAACTCATGAAAGATAGATTTCATGATCCCCATGAACATGTCTGGTATGTTTGTAACACCGAATGATATAACCACAAACTCGAAGTGTCCATACCTGCACATGAAAGTAGTATTAGATATATCACCTTCCTCCACCCTCAGTTGGTGATACCCAGACCATAGATTGATCTTAGATAACCAACTTTCTCCCCTCAGATAGTCGAAAAGATTATTTATTCTCAGGAAAGGGTAACAGTTCTTGATCGTTACTTGATTCAACTCTTATAGTCTATGTACAACCTCAGACCACCATATTCCTTTTTCGAAAATAAGACTGGAGCACCCCATGATGACACACTAGGTCAGATAAATCCTTTCTTCATCAAATCATCTATTTGAACCCTTAACTTCTACAACTCTAAAGGTTCCATCTGATAAGGAGACATCGAGATCAGAGAAGCACTAAGAAATGGCACGCGCGTTGCAACGTGTGCAAATATTCAATATTTATTATCCTACCAACTACTATAGAAGTGGAGAGCAGGGTCGAACCACAGAGAGAATGTGAGTAGACACTAGAAATGTCCTTTTGGAGGAATTTTCAGGCAGATGGACTTTAATTGTATGATTAACAACTAAGTTCTAAAAACTAAATGACTATTTTAATAATGACTATTTAAATTAACTAAAACTATCTAAGTGAACTAAGATATGAAATAAACTGGAAGAGATGGAAGTGTCAGAGTCGTGACGTCCATTCAAGTGCATGCAGTGTCAATTATTTAATTCCCACATTTGAATATTTATTTATTCAATTATCACTGATTCCAAATTTAGTCAAAATACTATCTCGTCTCATTCTGTGATGTTAGAAAGTATTCTAATGTTTACACAAATTATTTGTCATTTCGTTCTCTGTCCTGAGGAATAATTTGCATGTCATTATAGCACTGAATCACTTGGTGAAATACGATGACCTGTTTCTCACAAAGTTGAAGTATCTACCTGCATCGGGTTTGCTCACATGAGATCACTTATTCAGTATCACTCACACAAGTTTGAAGAAGCGCACACACAAAATATTAATTTTTCAATTAATATATTTATTTATTCAGAATTCGCTCGCGCGCTTGATCGAATTCCAGATAAATAAATTCTCTGTTGAACTCCCGTTCGTGATTACTTATTAGGTATCACACGAACGAGCACCAAAGCATGTGAGAAGATCCCAAATAATAATTAAATTAAACACAAATACAATTAATTAAATAAACATCCAAATGAAATTAATTCAAAAGGCAATCAAACATGAGGATAAATTAAAGACATGCAATTACCGTCACTTTCATCACAACTCCAACATAAAAAGGATTAGCCTTCCATCATGGTGACACAGCACATAAAATAATAAATAGAAGATATCATCGTGCTCGTTTCATTTTTGTGGTCACCGTGAGACGCCATCAACGATCACAAAATAACAATCATCGCTATGCTCCGTGCAGTCGCTGACGCCACATCCGAATCAAACCACCGTGCCACTGAAAATAAGATTCGATCTGCGCTTGCGCTCGCCGTGCGACGTGAATCTCCAAAAGCCAAGTGAACGTCGATGACATGTTTGAAAATCCGTTGCGCTCCTGATGATGGTTTTCTGTGTGTTTTGACCGAGGAGGGTTGCTTGCTGTGGCTGCGCACTAAAGTGGTCGAGTGGCGTGGAATGTGGAGGCCGGTAGGGGAGAAAAGCGGGGGCAGCAGGGAGGTGAGAGGGGTGGCTGCTTAGATAGGGAGGAGGGGTGCAGGTTAGATAGGGATCAGGGGGGCGTGGGGAGATGGGGTGTGGAGGGTCCAGGGGGAGAGAAGAGTGGAGTGGCCAGGGCATGGGATTGTTTGAGCGGGGTGAGAGTTAGGGAGAGAGGGGTTCGGGTGAGTGGCGTGAGAGGGAGAGGATAAGGGAGAGTTGGGCGGTGGGTTTTGGGGTGAGGCGCTGGGTGAGGGGAATGGGTCAAAGGGAGGAGGTGGTCGATTGGTGAGAGAAAAATCAAAACAAAAATAAATAAATAAACAAGTAAAATCAAAGTTAAAACTAAATTTCAAATTCAAATTAAAAGAAAACAATTATCTAAATATTTAATGTTAGATAATAATAATAATAATAATAATAATAATAAAATTAGAACTAAAAATTAATGCACATGTAATTAAATATAAAAAATAATAAACTAATAAAAAGATATTATGTTATTAATACTATAAAAATAATGAAATAAAATAAAATACAAATAGAAAATTAAAATATATACATGCTAATAAAATTAATAAAATAAAATAAACAAAAAATAGAAAAACTAATAATAATAATAATATAGTGTTAAATATAATATATAAAATTAATACAACTAATAAAAATACTAAATTACTAATATAAGTATATAAATTAACTAAAAATTATCAAAATGTCTAAATTGCTACAAAAATACAAAGATAAACTAAAAAAATAAAAATTGGCTAAACTAATTAATTAAAACTAAGTTAGAAAATTATAAAAATACATGCGAAATCCATGTACATAAAATCCCCCATACTTAAACTTTTACACTCTTGGGAAAAACAATCAGAAAGAAAACACAAGTGGACCCGTAGACAAATCAAAAACATCAAAATTACAAGTTCAAAATTCTTCAATCTCATTTACCCATAAAATATTATGCTTCATTTAAAACTCCAATTTTCAAAAATCATTTTTCTTTCACTTGCATTCTTTTCAAAATAATTACATGCACTCATGTATCATGTGACCTACCTTGCCATTACACTCATTGCTCAAAAAATTGGATCAAATTTTTTCTCAGTTCTCATACACATGCTTGCTTACCATAGTCTTGCCATGAATTTCACATCTCCACTTAGTGTAAATCAAAACAATGCACCAATCTCAAGGACTTTACATGAGGTTCAAATGTTTCTGAAGCTGTGGGATGGTGGGTAAAAAAAATTGACATCTTTTTGGTAAAAATGAGGGTTGAATCTTGAAATAAATGCATGATAAGTCAATCCAAATGTCTCCCTCAAATGTATCCCTCAAACTCTCACTCCCCCACACTTAAAACATTTCTTGTCCCCAAGCATATGATAATCCAATGTTGTGCTCTCTCTCTCTCTCTCTCTCTCTTTTAAACACAACTCACTCAAATAATATGGTCAGGAAAAACTGGTGAGTATCAACTCAAAAACCCCATGAAATAAATGTCAAACAATAATCCCAAAGAATGGTACACAAGTAGCGTATATGCCGTAACAACTCAATGAAGGTAGGTCATATAGAAAAATCTCTAGTTCCTAGAGTAATGGATCATCACTTTTATAGGTATCCCCAAAAGGGAGGGTTACCGCGTAATGATCACCAATGTACTCATTGTTGGAACCAAGAGGACTCTATATTCCTATATCAAAATATATGTAATGAATGTGGATACTATGAAAAATAACTCATATGATCAGGATGGGATAATGTCAATCCATGTACATAAAATGACTCACTACCCCTCGAAGAACCCTCTCCAAGAGTAAATCTCTCCCCCACACTTAGATTGAAAATTATCATGCAAAAATTCAAGAAATTGGTAGGGAAGGGTATCGACTTAGGATTATCCTAAAAGGATCCTTCATGGATTCTAAGGGCTATATGATGGAGAAAATGTAAAGGTGGCTTAGTGGGTCAATGGGGCTGAATAATCAAACAGATTCCTCGATCATTTTAGTGCAACTTTCAAAAATTCCTATCGCTTTGATGAAAAAACATGACAAGTTCTAGAAGACAAAACATGGTTGAGATTCCCTCAAGAAAAAGAGAAATAAGAGATGATTGTAAAATGGCTCAGAGTCCTCACGGGTATAGAAATATAATGTTGGATAGCACAGATGAGCATGAGTGAAAATAATTGTCACAAAATTACACAAGTTTTTGAAAAACATTTTCGAAGCATGAAATAATATCAGCAATCATATAAGTCATGAGATCAAGGATCAAAGAATTCCAAACAAGAATCAGGTGATCAAACTGCCTAGGGACACAAGTGTTATGTTCTCGACTGTATTGCGACAAAAATACAACGAATTTCATGTGGGTTCATAAATGACAATAATGTTAGTTTTTTTTCAAAATTTTCTTGTTTTTTTAGTTTACATGGTGTTTTTGGAAGCATAAAATATGGAAAAAATAAAACACTTCCCTGTGTAAGTGCAGATAGACGCGAAGAGGCTATTTGTATCCGATGAAGCTCCAGAAATGGTATACCTGTAAAACCTACACATTGACAACATACTCGCATCATATCAAAGAAGTCACACCATAATCAAAAGAACGTGGATGATAGAAATATTTATGATAAATTTAATTCCACTACTGTGCTAGGAGAAAACAGATTGTAGTAAATGCATGACATTTTATTTAAAATAAAACTAAATGAAATGAAAATAAATGCAGTGAAAAGAAAACAAACAAATGATGGGTTGCCTCCCATTGAGCGCTAAGTTTACTTTGTCTTCAGCCATATGTTGTTGAAACTCCACTGGGATCGAACGGAAATGTAAACCATGCATCTGTTTCTTTTTCAGTAGGAGTGTGGAATTCATTCGTTGAAGATGAGTTTATCCTCCAAGATGCATGAAATCTCAACGGAATCTTGTTAGAAGAATGGATGTGTGGAATGAAATGAAAATAGGACAACTCACAAGGGAATGAAAATACCTCACCTGTAGAAAGACTCATTGAATAATTGAATTTAGGGAAAAGTCTGTCAATGGAAGGATCAAGAATATTACCTCTTTGAATGTGCACAGGTGAAAAAATAACTTTACCAGACTCCTTAAGTGGTTGTATTATATCCATCACATCCTTGAATGCAATATCTGGGTTGATGATGTATCCCAATTCATTTTCACACCCAACCACTAGTATTGGTAAATCTACTGGTTTCCAACTCAATTCATGCGTGATGGTTTCATTGATTTTTCCAAGGTCAGAAATATTGTTAGCATATGTGGGTATTTCAAGTGAAGTGTTTTTAACCTCGATGCATGAAGCAAGTGGCGTAGGATCAATTGGATAAGATGACTCCATTGTTTCAAGAATGAAATCTTTTTCAATATTTTCTTCTATACCACCCTCATAATATTTCTCTTTAGGTACATGTTCCACCACGAACTCAGGATCCTCCAAGAAATCCCATTCTTCCATTTTTTCTAGAAAATTATGAGTGTTCTCTACCACCAATTCTGATTGATTCTCCGACTCCAAAAAAGTTTCAGATGTCTTCATTTTAGAAAAAGTTTCGGACTCACAATGATTTTCAGAAATATGTGATTCGATGTCATTTGAAGTGATGTCCTCTTGAGTGTGTCCATCCACTGTCTCTTGGTTCAATTCTGAATCTATCATGGTAAAGAATGGTCCTAGTTTAATGTCCTCTTCATCCTCTAAAGGTGTGATTTGATAGACATTTAATGTGTCCTTTTTCACTTTTGGATGGTTGTGTTGTGAATTCATATAATAAGGACATGAAATCACATTTTCTGAGGGACCATTATGTTCAATAGGGCGGATGACCGAGCTCTCATATTCTTGAAATGTGATTAGATTGTAAGAATTGTTTTGTGATGGAGGGGAGTCATCAATTGTATGATAAGAAGGAAGATCAATCTCATTATCAGACTTGGGACATATATGTTGTTCAAATGGAACCTCTATTTCACTCTCCTCAAAAGAATTGTTTTGAATTAGATTATCATGTGGTAATGAAGCAGTTAGTTCGGAAATATGATTCATTAGACCATCAAGTGGTAATAAAGTAGTTAGTTCAGAAATATGATTCATTTGATTTACTAAATTCTTTAATTGATTTTATAGATATTTTGCTGAGGAGAGAAACTTTTCATTGCGTTCATCTTGAAGTTCAAACCTCTGATTGGTCTCAGTGATAGCACAATGAAACAAGTGCTCGATTATTGAATCATTTGTTTGAAATGAATTTTCAAGTTCTAAATTTTCAGGAATGCATTGACTTTGAAAATGATCAACAGATGTATAAGGACTTGTTTCATAGCATGGAAAAATATTATCATATGGATTATAGCATGTAATTGAATAAATATAATTGAAATAAATGGGATTACCTGGATAGCTCATGTACGATGAATCATTATGCATCATACCTTGAGTTGGGCTGCATAGAGAAGGTACTGGTTGTAATTGTGTGGTGTGGCCCATGTTATTTTGAACTTCTGGGTGTCTTGAAAATCCCTGCAATGAAAAATTTCCAGAGTAGTGAACTGTTTTTTTGTTGGTTTAGTTTTTTTTTAGTTTTTTTTACCTAAACCACTCTTTTAAAGGAACTCCTAATGCTACCCAATCTCCCCGGAAACGGCGCCAGAAATTTGGCATGCACGTCGCAACGCGTGAAAATTTTCAATATTTATTATCCTACAAACTACTATAGAAGTGGCGAGCAGGGTCGAACCACAGAGAGAATGTGAGTAGACACTATAAATGTCCTTTTGGAGTAATGTTCAGGCAGATGGAATTTAATTGTATGATTAACAACTAAGTTCTAAAAACTAAGTGACTATTTTAATAATGACTATTTAAATTAACTAAAACTATCTAAGTGAACTAAGCTATGAAAGAAACTGGTAGAGATGGAAGTGTCAGAGTCGTGACATCCGTTCAAGTGCATGCAATGTCAATTATTTAATTCCCACATTTGAATATTTATTTATTCAATTATCACCTATTCCAAATTTAATCAAAATACTATCTAGTCTCATTCTCTGATGTTAGACAGTATTATAATGTTTACACAAATTATTCATCATTTAGTTCTCTGTCCTGAGGAATAATTTGCGCGTCATTATAGCACTGAATCACTTGGTGAAATATGAAGACTCGTTTCTCACAAAGTCTAAGTATCTACTTGCATCAGGTTCTCTCACATGAGATCACTTATTCATTATCACTCACACAAGTTTGAAGAAGTACACACACAAAATATTAATTTTTCAATTAATATATTTATTTATTCAGAATTCGCTCACGTGCTTGATTGAATTCCGGATAAATAAATTCTCTGATGAACTCCCGTTAGTGATTACTTATTAGGTATCACACGAATGGGCACCAAAGCATGTGTAAAGAGCCCAAATAACAATTAATTTAAATGCAAATACAATTAATTAAATAAACATCCAAATGAAATTAATTCAAAAGGCAATCAAACATGAGGATAAATTAAATACATGCAATTACCGTCGCTTTCGTCACAACTCCGACACAAAAAGGATTACCTGTCATCATGACGACACGACACATAAAATAATAAATAGAAGATATCACCATGATCGTGTCATTGGTGTGGTCAACGCGAGACGTCATCAACGATCGAAAAATAATAATCATCGCTCTGCTCCGTACAGTCGCTAACGCCACATCCGAATCAAACCACCGCGCTGTTGAAAATAAGATCTGATCTGCGCTCACTCTCACTGTGTGATGTGAATCTCCAGAAGCCAAGAGAATGTCGATGACGTGTCCGAAACTCCACTGCGCTCCTGATGATGGTTTGCTGTTGGTTTTGACTGAGGAGGGTTGCTTGTTGTGGCTGCGCACCAAAGTGGTCGAGAGGCGTTGTGGAATGTGGTGGCCAGTAGGGGAGAGAAGCGGGAGCAACAGGGAGATGAGAGGGGTGGCTACTTAGATAGGGAGGAGGGGTTCAGGTTAGATAGGGAGCAGGGTGGGCCGGGGGGAGATGGGATGTGGCGGGTCCAAGGGGAGAGAAGAGTGGAGCGTCCGGGGCATGGGATTGTTTGAGCGGGGTGAGAGTTTGTGAGAGAGGGGGTCGGGTGAGTGGCGTGAGAGGGAGAGGATAAGGGAGAGTTGGGCGGCGGGTTTTGGGGTGAGGTGTTGGGTGAGGGGAATGGGTCAAAGGGAGGAGGTGGTTGATTGGTGAGAGAAAAATCAAAACAAAAATAAATAAATAAACAAGTAAAATCAAAGTTAAAACTAAATTTCAAATTCAAATTAAAAGAAAAGAATTATTTAAATATTTAATGTTAGATAATAATAATAATAATAATAATAATAATAAAATTAGAACTAAAAATTAATGCACATGTAATTAAATATAAAAAATAATAAACTAATAAAAAGATATTGTGTTATTAATACTATAAGAATAATGAAATAAAATAAAATACAAATAGAGAATTAAAATATATACATGCTAATAAAATTAATAAAATAAAATAAAAAATTTAGCAAAACTAATAATAATAATAATATAGTGTTAAATATAATATATAAAATTAATACAACTAATAAAAATACTAAATTACTAATATAAGTATATAAATTAACTAAAAATTATCAAAATGTTTAAATTACTACAAAACTACAAAGATAAACTAAAAAAATAAAAAATGTTTAAAATAATTAATTAAAACTAAGTTAGAAAATTATAAAAATACATGAGAAATCCATGTACATAAAATCCCCCACACTTAAACTTTTTCACTCCTGGGCAAAACAATCAGAAAGAAAACACAAGTGGACCCGTAGACAAATCAAAAACATCAAAATTACAAGTTCAAAATTCTTCAATCTCATTTACCCATAAAATATTATGCTTCATTTAAAACTCCAATTTTCAAAAATCATATTTCTTTCACTTGAATTCTTTTCAAAACAAGTATGTGCACTCATGTATCATGTGACCTACCTTGCCATTACACTCATTGCTTGAAAAATTGGATCAAAGTTTTTCTCATTTCTCATACACATGCATGCTTACCATAGGCTTGCCATGAATTTCGCATCTCCACTTAGTGGAAATAAAAAGAATGCACCAATATCAAGGACTTTACATGAGGTTCAAATGTTTCTGAAGCTGTGGGACGATGGGTAAAAACAATTGACATCTTTTTGGTAAAAATGAGGGTTGAATCTTGAAATAAATGCATGATAAGTCAATCCAAATGTCTCCCTCAAATGTCTCCCTCAAAATCTCGATCCCCCACACTCAAAACATTGCTTGTCCCCAAGCATATGATAATCCAATGTTGCACTATCTCTCTCTCTCTCTCTCTTTTTAAACACAACTCACTCAAATAATATGGTCAGGAAAAACTGGTGAGTATCAACTCAAAAACCCCATGAAATAAATGTCAGACAATAATCCCAAAGAATGGTACACAAGTAGTGTATAGGCCGTAATAGCTCAATGAAGGTAGGTCATATAGAAAACTCTCTAGTTCTTGGAGTAATGGATCATCACTTTTATAGGTATCCCTAAAGGGAGGGTTACTGCGTAATGATCACCAATGTACTCATTGTTGGAACCAAGAGGATTCTATATTCCTATATCAAAATATATGTAATGAATGTGGCTACTGTGAAAAATAACTCATATGATCAGGATGGGATAATTTCAATCCATGTACATCAAATGACTCACTGCCCCTCGAAGAACCCTCTCCATGAGTAAATCTCTCCCCCACACTTAGATTGAAAATTATCATGCAAAAATTCAAGAAATTGGTAGGGAAGGGTATCGGGTTGGGCTTATCCTAAAAGGATCCTTCATGGCTTCTAAGGGATATACGATGGAGAAAATGTATAGGTGGCTCAGTGGGTCAATGGGGCTGAATAATCAAACAGATGCCTTGATCATTTTAGTGCAACTTTAAAAAATTCCTATCCCTTTGATGGGAAAACATGGAAAGTTCTAGAAGACAAAACATGGTTGAGATTCCCTCAAGAAAAAGAGAAATAAGAGATGATTGTAAAATGGCTCAGAGTCCTCACGGGTATGGAAATATAATGTTGGACAACATAGATGAGCATGAGTGAAAATAAGTGTCTCAAAATTATACAAGTTTTTGAAAAACATTTTCAAAGCATGAAATAATATCAGCAATCATCTAAGTCATGAGATCAAGGATCAAAGAATTCCAAACAAGAATAAGGTGATCAAACTGCCTAGGGACACAAGTGTTATGTTCCTGACTGTGTTGCGACAAAAATACAGGGGATTTCATGTGGGTTCATAAATGACAAGAATGTCAGTTTCTTTTTAAAAAATTTCTTGTTTTTTTAGTTTACATGGTGTTTTTGGAAGCATAAAATATGGAAAAAATAAAACACTTCCCTGTGTAAGTGCAGATAGACGCAAAGAGGCTGTTTGTATCCGATGAAGCTCCAGAAATGGTATACCTGTAAAACCTACAAATTGAAAACATACTCACATAATATCAAAGAATTCACACCATAATCAAAATAATGTGGATGATAAAAATATATATGATGAATTTAATTCCACTACTGTATCGGGAGAAAATATATTGTGGTAAATGCATGACATTTTATTTAAAATAAAACTAAATGAAATGAAATTAAATGCAGTGAAAAGAAAACAAACAAATGATGGGTTGCCTCCCATTGAGCACTAAGTTTAATTTGTCTTCAGTCGGACGTTGTTGAAACTCCACCAGGATCGAATGGAAATGCAAACCATGCATCTGCTTCTTTTTCAGTAGGAGTGTGGAATTCATTCTTTGAAGATGAGTTTATCCTGAAAGCTGCACGAAATCTCAACGGAATCTTGTTAGAAGAATGGATGTGTGGAATGAAATAAAAATAGGAAAACTCACAAGGGAACAAAAATACCTCGCCTGTAGAAAGACTCATCGAATAATTGAATTTTGGGCAAAGGCCGTCAATGGAAGGATCAAGAAGATTACCTCTTTGAATGTGCACAGGTAAAAAAATACCTTTACCAGACTCCTTAAGTGGTTGTCTTATATCCATCACATCCTTGAATACAGTATCTGGGTTGATGATGTATCCCAATTCGTTTTCACACCCAATCACTAGAATAGGGAAATATACTAGTTTCCAACTCAATTCATGCTTGATGGTTTCATTGATTGTGCCAAGGTCAAAAATATTGTTAGCATATGTGGGTATTTCAAGTGAAGTTTTTTAACCTCGACGCATGGAGCAAGTGGCGCAGGATCAATTGAAGCATATGACTCCATTGTGTCAAGAATGACATCTTTTTCAATATTTTCTTCTATACCACCCTCATCATATTTCTCTGTAGGCACATGTGCCACCACGAACTCAGTATCCTCCAAGTAATCCCATTCTTCCATTGTTTCTAGAAAATTATGAGTGTTCTCTACCACCAATTCTGATTGATTCTCCAACTCCAAAAAAGTTTGAGATGTCTCCATTTTAGAAAAAGTTTTAGACTCAAAAAGATTTTCAAAAGGAGGTGATTTGATGTCATTTGAAGTGATGTCCTCTTGAGTGTGGCCATCCACTGTCTCTTGGTTCAATTCTGAATCTATCATGGTAAAGAATGGTCCTAGTTTAATGTCCTCTTAATCCTCTAAAGGTGTGATTTGATAGACATTGAATGTGTCTTTTTTCACTTTTGGATGGCTCTGTTGTGAATTCATAGAAGAAGGACATGAAATCACATTTTTCGAGGGACCATTATGTTCAAAAGGTCGGAAGACTAAGCTCTCATTTTCTTGAAATGTTATTAGATTGGAAGAATTGTTTTTTGATGGAGGGGAGTCATCAATTGTATGATAAGAAGGCAGATCAATCTCATTATCAGACTCGGGACATATATGTTGTTCAAATGTAACCTCTATTTCACTCTCCTAAAAAGAATTGTTTTGAATTAGATTATCAAGTGGTAATGAAGCAGTTAGTTAGAAAATATGATTCATTAGACCATCAAGTGGTAATGAAGCAGTTATTTCGGAAATATGATTCATTTGATTTACTAAATTCTTCAATTGATTTTCTAGATCTTTTGTTGAGGAGAGAAACTTTGCATTGCGTTCATCTTGAAGTTCAAACCTCTGATTGGTCTCGGTGATAGCACAATGCAACAAGTGCTCAATTATTGAATCATTTGTTTGAAATTAATTTTCAAGTTCTAAATTTTTAGGAATGCATTGACTTTGAAAATGATCAACAGATGTATAAGGACTTGTTTCATAGCATGGAAAAATATTCTCATATGGATCATAGCATAGACTTGAATAAAGATCATTGAAATAAATGGGATTACCTGTATAGCTCATGTGCAGTGAATCATTATACGTCATACCTTGAGTTGGGGATGCGTAGGGCAGGTACTGGTTGTAATTGTGTGGTGCAGCCCACATCATTTTGAACTTCTGGGTGTCTTGAAAATCCCTTCAATGAAAAATTCCCAGAGTAGTGAACTGTTTTTTTGTTGGTTTAGTTTTTTTTAGTTTTTTTTTACCTAAATCACTCTTTTAAAGGAACTCCTAATCCTACCCCATCTCCCCGGCAACGGCACTAGAAATTTGGCACGTGCATCGCAACGCGTGAAAATTTTCAATATTTATTATCCTACCAACTACTATATAAGTGGCTAGCAGGGTCGAACCACAGAGAAAATGTGAGTAGACACTAGAAATGTCCTTTTGGAGGAATGTTCAGGCAGATGGGATTTAATTGTATGATTAACAACTAAGTTCAAAAAACTAAATGACTATTTTAATAATGACTATTTAAATTAACTAAAACTATATAAGTGAACTAAGCTATGGAAGAAACTGGCAGAGATGGAAGTGTTAGAGTTGTGACGTCTGTTCAAGTGCATGCAATGTCAATTATTTAATTCCCACATTTGAATATTTATTTATTCAATTATCACGGATTCCAAATTTAATCAAAATACTATCTGGTCTCGTTCTATGATGTTAGAAAGTATTCTAATGTTTACACAAATTATTTGTCATTTCGTTCTCTGTCCTGAGGAATAATTTTCATGTCATTATAGCACTGAATCACTTGGTGAAATACGACGACCCATTTCTCACAAAGTCGAAGTATCTACCTGCGTCGGGTTCACTCACATGAGATCACTTATTCAGTATCACTCACACAAGTTTGAAGAAGCGCGCACACAAAATATTAATTTTTCAATTAATATATTTATTTATTCAGAATTCACTCGCGCGCTTGATCGAATTCCAGATAAATAAATTCTCTGATGAACTCCTTTTCGTGATTACTTATTAGGTATCACATGAACGGGCACCAAAGCATGTGTGCAGAGCCCAAATAAAAATTAATTTAAATGCAAATATAATTAATTAAATAAACATCCAAATGAAATTAATTCAAAAGGAAATCAAACATGAGGATAAATTAAAGACATGCAATTACCATCACTTTCATCACAACTCCGACACAAAAATGATTAGCTTTCCATCATGAAGAAACGTCGCATAAAATAATAAATAGAAGATTTCACCGTGCTCATGTAATTGCTATGGTCACCAAGATATGCCATCAATGATCACAGAATAATAATCATTGCTCCACTCCGTGCAGTCGCTGACGCCACATCCAAATCAAACCACCACGCCACTAAAAATAAGATCTGATCTGCACTCACTCTCACCGTGCGACGTGAATATCCAGAACCCAAGCGAACGTCAATGACGTGTCTGAAACTCTGTTGCGCTCCTGATGATGGTTTGCCGCTGGTTTTGACCGAGGAGGGTTTCTTGATGTGGCTGCGCACTAAAGTGGCCGAGAGGCGTTGTGGAATGTGGAGGCCGGTAGTGGAGAGAAGCAGGGGCAGCAAGGAGGTGAGAGGGGTGGCTGCTTAGATTGGGAGGAGGGGTGCGGGTTATATAGGGAGAAGGGGGGGCGTGGGGAGATGGGGTGCGGCGGGTCCAGGGGGAGAGAAGAGTAGAGCGGTTGGGGCGTGGGATTGTTTGAGCGGGGTGAGAGTTGGGGAGAGAGGGGGTCGGGTGAGTGGCGTGAGAGGGAGAGGATAAGGGAGAGTTGGGCGGCGGGTTTTGGGGTGAGGCGCTGGGTGAGGGGAATGGGTCAAAGGGAGGAGGTGGTTGATTGGTGAGAGAAAAATCAAAACAAAAATAAATAAATAAACAGGTAAAATCAAAGTTAAAACTAAATTTCAAATTAAAATTAAAAGAAAACAATTATCTAAATATTTAATGTTAGATAATAATAATAATAATAATAATAATAATAATAATAATAATAATAATAATAAAATTAGAACTAAAAATTAATGCACATGTAATTAAATATAAAAAATAATAAACTAATAAAAATATAATATGTTATTAATACTATAAAAATAATGAAATAAATTAAAATACAAATAGAGAATTAAAATATATACATGATAATAAAATTAATAAAATAAAATAAACAAAAATTAGAGAAACTAATAATAATAATAATAGTGTTAAATATAATATATAAAATTAATACAACTAATAAAAATACTAAATTACTAATATAAGTATATAAATTAACTAAAAATTATAAAAATGTCTAAATTACTACAAAACTACAAAGATAAACTAAAAAAATAAAAATTGGTTAAACTAATTATTTAAAACTAAGTTAGAAAATTATAAAAATACATGCGAAATCCATGTACATCAAGCAACAAGTATATCCCAAAATCAACATCATGTCGAGGGGGAAAAGTCACAAACTTCTTGGGGAAGACATCCAAGAACTCCCAAAAAAATGTGGGTAGCCTCCTCCATTTCAGCATCCACTGATTCTGCTAATAGCTCGGCCAACAAGGAAAGAAGGGGTTCAATATGTTGACTGCCCATCTGAAAACTCTTCTCACCAATGAAAGTCACACACTGGCCATTCACGTATGAAAACATGACTATCCTCTGGAAGCTATTGACAACAGCATGAATAGAGTACAACTAGTCGATGCTAAGGATGACATCATACAATTTCATATGTAATAGGAAAAGATCCCCATGGAATTGATGTGGTCCCATCATCAGCCTACATCCCAGCACACATCAAACAAGATGTTGTGACCTCTGACTGGCGTACTCAACAATAGGGGAATGAGAAGTCTCTCTACATCTAGTATCAGAACATGGGATAGACCGGATGAAACAAATGAGTGTGAAGCTTCTAAATCAAACAAAGCACAAGTAAGACTACTGAACAAACTGATCGTACCTCAAATGATCTCCGGACCTGCTGGAACTGCTGCCTTTATGGCATGTAACTGACCACGCCCAACTCATATACCCCTATACTGATGACCGCCTGCTCGACCACACTCAAGACGAGGTCCCTAAGGAATTCCCTGAGGTCAGCCTCTACCTACTCTATCTCCTCTCGATAGAGT
This sequence comes from Viscum album, assembly GCA_963277665.1. NCBI lineage: Eukaryota > Viridiplantae > Streptophyta > Magnoliopsida > Santalales > Viscaceae > Viscum > Viscum album. Next base: position 1,588,678,601 of record OY728161.1, on the reverse strand, counting down.
GTGAGGTTGTTGTCCCAGCTACTGGAACTGCCCTGTTGGCAAGTGATTCTGAGGCGGGTGTTGGGCCTGCCCACCTCCACCATACTGAGCTTGAATGGACATTGGGAACTGACTCTGAAGATTCCCATATACTCCATAGATAAAATATACCAACCCCAGATCCACAAGATAGGCATGAGGACCAGTATGTCGAAATAGAAACTGTTGAGGTTGCCTACCCATCGGTCAGAACCTCAAAGGCCTTAGCGCCTAAGTCCTACTGCTGATAACCTTTAGCTTGGAAGAACTAGGATGACTCCCCTCTCATGGTAGAACTCCTCAAGAGTGCATCCTCTCAACTACCTCTACCTTCTTTTAGACCTCCAAGTATATCAAAAAGGTAAAGGGAGTAACCACATACTGGAGAGAAGGACGAAGTGCCTCCTCTAGGTGTCTCACATGAGACTACTCATCTAGAAAGTGATCCTGTGTAAAATGAAGGAGATCTTGGAACATGATCCCTAACTCCCATACCGACATACTCCCCTAATGGAGGGAGATTAACCCCTTCCACTTCTTAGCATTCATGGCCAAAGAAAAGAATTCAGCTTGGAAATCCTTCTCAAAATCAACCCACAGAACATCACCCTCCTTCCTCTCCCCTAGGTAAAGATTCTACCACTAACACGTAGCTCCCCACATCTAGCTCACCGCCAAGGGAAACTAGTACTCCATCGAATCCTGGATCAAGATGAACGTGATCAAAAGATCCTTGAGCTAACTCTCCATATCTATGTATGAAATGATACCCTTGTACTTCCCCAGAGTCTATCGCTAGAAAGTACGTAACATTTTCTACCACTGGTTGTCCTCCTCCACAGGGCCAATCCTCCATCGATCAACCAGGTCGGCCTATTGAGCCTCCACTACCTATACTACACATGGACAATGACCGAGTTCCATAACTGAAAGGTAAACAAGGAATTCATAAGCCCGAGTAGTATGAAATTTTATTCAAGATTCATTTTAATTCAGTTAACTCATTTTTTATCCATTCCAAATTCCCAAAAACACCCCAAATTAAACAGGAACACAAGTCATTATGATGCATGTACCTTCCCTAGGGTCTCTACCCTGCAAATGATGTATCCTCACTTGGTCATTTTGTAGGCTCAGAGTCCTTGCATCAGATCATGGGGGGCCCTAAAATCCTATCTCCTAACCAGTCTTCCCTGGCCTATGTCATGCACAAAGATCACTTAAAACTATTTCCTGACTAGCCCATGAAATCATCACCATGCCTAACTCCAAACTCCATCCTATATCTCAACCATCACATCTGATACCATTCTGTCATGACTCCCTCCCTCCAAAAACTCCCCCCTGAGCTGGTAATGGAGAAAGAGAGATAATGACCCCCCTGAGTCCTATCTCCAGTAGGCCCTGAGGTGGCGACCAGCACCAAGGGTATACAAATCTCACAAAAATGGAAGGCATTACCCTTTTTATAGTAACCAAGATCGAGAGATAAGATGTATAAACCAAAAAACAACTCCAAGACACACACACACACAAATATATAAGGGAAATCCAAAAACCATCCCACATGAAAGTTTAAAAGTGAAACTACTACAAATAAAATGAAAATATCCAAAGTAAATGCCCAAAAGAACAAGATAAGCAGTGACACGACAATTTTCCCAACGTCTGAGCTAGTAATTCCCAACACGGTCCACATAGTCCTCCTAGAAAACTGAAAGTAGTTTTATAATGTAGGGTGATCATATGAGTATACTCAGTATAGAAAAACCAAAGTCTCTCATGCATAAGTGGAGAAGTATACTAATTCCCCTGTAAGAATCAGAAGAAACCAAAATCACCTAACAAGGTATACTAGCCACCCCAACGTCACCAAGAGCATGCTCACAAAATAACACAATTAAAGTAAAGTAATATAGAGAACATTGATGATAGGGTACCCCACACAACTTTCCCACTGATTATCCTCTCTCACACCCTAAAAAAATATCCTGGCACTCCCACCTCTTTCGAAATAACCACATCACAACCTGTCTGCACAAACCTGGTACTCACAACTATATCTTTCCCACAGACACCTATCCCATATACCACATCACATCCCTCTCACACACACTTGGGACTCACAAATAAATCTTACTCATAGACACTTGGGCCACATACCAAATAATATCCCACAGACACCTGGGAACACGACACATCTCATCCCGAAGACACCGGGGAAAACACAACTCGCCCGCACACACATGAGCCTCACAAAACACTACTTACCTGAAGAATCATGGGTTATCACTTCCTGGAAGAGGGAACAGGAAAGAGTGGGTTTCCATCCATCCATCCTCCCACCAGGATGTTTGGGAAAGACACCCCCCATGAAAATGGAGGTGTTCATCACATAGTGCTCAACTAGGGTGGGTGCCTATGAAAACACAAGGAAAATAAAGGTGTGTATGTATATAGTATCAAACACTCAAGACCAAACTATGGGTTCTCAATAAAATGACCAACCAACATATGATACTTCCAACTCTCCTACTACCTCTAAATGCATTATTTATCACCAGCAACAATCACTTAGGAAGTTGATAAATGAAATCCATCAGCAACAAGCCACAACTCAAACATACCCCCAGTCAACTCATTTAACCAATTATAATTATTTATTAAAGAAACCATTTATTCATTCCATCCCTACCCGAGAAACTAGCAACCACAGCATGCATCAATCCACACAACATAAACCATGCTAAGGAAAAATAACCACAGTGAAACAACTCACTTCATATTTCCACTTCGTTTAACACCCATACTGACCACTACCATCATCATTATTCAAAGTAATTCTTCCTCATACTTCCTCTCAACAACCAAATCCCCCAAATTACTACCAAACCCCACAACACGCCTCATCACAACCAAACTTGACAGCCCCATTTTATAACAAAACCACACACAATAACATAAACATATCACAACCCGAACCTGTTGCCTCGTTTCTCAAACAATACCCATCCATTCCACAATAAAAACATCTCTCAACCTAAGATACCATTTCACCACCCATATCACCCTATAAAAACACAACCACACAAAGAAAAATATAGAACAGAGTCACACACAACACACAACCACACCAACAAAGAAAGGTATATTCAGATTTAGCAAACACTCATTCTTTAATTCCACTTTGATAATTCAGGGGTTATCATAGAGAAAGTTCAATCCCAAGGCATCCATTTATTTAACTAAATATATGTGGTTAACCAATTTCAAATTCATACAGTCATTTATAGAGGGTCAACAATAAACATCCACAACCCATCACAAGTTCACAAATAAATACCACCAACGACCATGATTTTCAGTAGGCATATAGCTTATACAGATCACAATATCAGAAACCAATAAAACATAAACATGTTTCAATTTTTCCCAACCCCTATTTATTGGTTTAAAGTTGATTCAATTATCTTTATTAAACTAGGATTCAAATAACTTCATGGGGAAAACATTCACACACCCACCCCGCATGATACACAATAAAGAAGAATGAAGGGATCCCTACCTAAAAGAACAGATGATCAACAACTCCTCCTAGCGCCAAAACAGGGGTGCACAAGCAGTAGGGGGAACCTATAGGGAGACGTGATCCAAGGGGCTCACCAAAAATGCATGATCACTCGGGGAAGAAAGGTTTTGGGATGCTCGATACCAAGAGAGTAAAGAGAAAATGAATAAGGGAGAAATGATCTCAACTTTAGAAAAGACAGATCCTAAATATATGGGGAAAATGATTTCAAAAGACATTAAAGCCATTTCATGATCAACACCACATGGTTTGACTATTAGAAGACTTGGGGGAATTGGGAAAATTAAATATAAAATTTTCATCCTTTGAAACAGCTTCAAAACCGCTAGAATATGCTATTAAACCCAATTTACGTCAATTAAAATGTTAAATGGGCAGAATTGAAAAAAATAGGAAAACTAGAATTTTGACAAACCATTGGAAGTGAGCCACCATTGGACGAGCCACCAACATGAGATACCAATGGTGAGTCACCAAATCAAGCTAGCAATGGTGAGTCACCGACACGATATACCAATGGTGAGTCACCGACACGACCTACTGATAGTGAGTCATCGATGGTTGAGTCACCGTTTGGTGACTCACCATTGAACGAGTCACTGATTCGAACTACCGTCAACAACCCACCATCGTAACATACCATCAATAAGTCACCGATGCGAGTCATTTATGTGACTCACTAATGCCACTCACTAACACGACCTACTGATGCCACCTACCGATGCCCCCTACTGTTGGAAAACTGGATTTTTGGAAAACTCTTGAAATGAGTCCCCATGACTCCCCAGAATACCTCAAACACTGGATTTAGAAAAAGTAATGGACCAGACTGATTCAGGCCATTACAGGCGGTGCTTGGGAGATGATGACCAGCGACGGTTGTAGCAAAGGTTGCAACGATGACCGTGGGTGTTGGCCATCACATGGTTGATCTAGAGACATTGACTACATGACTTACATTGATGACATGCATGATGGAGCTAGAGAACAGGAAGGATGTAGGGGCAATGATCGTAGGTGGCCAGGATGGCATGGTGGGGACACGCTTGACCAGGTAGCGATGGACTTGATATATGGAGGAGGATAGCTCCACAGCTATCACCCATAGAGGTGGTAGAAGGAGGTAGCCATGAGAAAGGGTTGCACACTGGGGAGCTTCCGTTGGAAGATTCCAATTAGTTTTTTTAATTATTATTTTTTATTTTTTAATAATAATAAAAAAATGTATAAAGGAGATCCTATGCCCAAAAACCATTGTCCACCAAAAAAATTCAACGCATCCACTTGTTTTTTTAAACAAATTTTGTCTGCTTCAGAAAAAAATCCAAAGGCTATTTCTAGCCTTTTATTTTTTCTTCTCTTTTCCTCCAAGTCACCCCCAAAAATGATCTTATTTTATTATTTTTTTGTGTTAGTAGATTTCCATTTTTTCATCCATCCCGTGTAAAATTCTAAAGCCTATTTTATTAGGATTTATTTTTATTTGAAGTAGTCCACACCCATGTGGAAGAAATGACTCAACAGTTATGTTGTTTCAGCATCCAGTTTCTGGCAGGAACCTAGCCAGAGAATGGAAGGGACCCTAGAAAATCACCCAAGGGAAACATATGAAATGTGTGTGTGTGTGTGTGTGAAAACACAATTATCAAAATTAATACCCAAAAAAAGACCACAAATTATCCGTATAAATTTATTGGGATGGTCGTAACTTGGCCATCCATGATCGGATTGAAACGCAGTTAGAGCCGTTCGGACCAGATTAAAGTCTATTTAATTTAAATCTAATTATTTTTTCTTGGATCAGAAAATTCACGTAATTCCTATGATACTAATTGCTGGTATCGGGGTGCGTAGAGAAAATAGGTGGGCTGGGGAGTTTACATTTTTCATCACAAGAGTGACATTACTTTTTCATCTTCGGGTGATCTAAGCCCTAGTATAGGTTTGAGGATCTCATGTGAAAAATTAAAAGGAAAAAATAATGAGCAACTCATTCAATTCAGTGGGATGTTCAACTATAGCTCATGACCAAAAATCATTGCTCAAAGGATCTGAGTTTGAACCCATCTATATCATCTACACACACTTCAAGAATCTGCATATATTCTAATCATCAAATTCTAGGTGCTAGTGTGAAGTTTTGACGATTCATTCAATATCACAACAATCACATTGATCACATCCATTTGATTCAAAAATATGTTCTTAGAACGAATTCTCGGATGATGAATTTCTCTCTCTAGGATACATGAGGAGAAAGATGCTATCAATTTCATTGGAATGAATAGTGTAACACCCCGTTATGATTTTTAGGTACTCCCTTGTTCATGATTTGTTTATTATCCTTGTTTGAGTGCATTTGTTAGTTTCTTGGGGATAGAGAGCCTTTACATGGGAAAATGACCTAAATTACAGGGATGTATGTATTTTTGACTTAATGGATTCCATGTATAAATGTGTTAACGGTTCTGAGGGGTTCTCCCCAAGTTTAGAGAACGTCCCAGGTGCTTTGATGTTTTTATATAGATTATGGTTTGTTTGCTATTTGTTGGGTGATTTCACGCTATGTAATGGTCGTTGGGAAGATACTGTGAATCTAGTTCAGGGCCTGAAGTTTACACACCATGTATTAGGAGTTCACGTCATGTAATGGACAAAATTAGTTTTTTATAAAAAGGCGGCATGTTTTTCGGCATTTTCATCCTTCATGGAATTCACATCATGCAATGAGATCACACACTATGTAAATCTCATAGATTGGGTTTTTAGGGTACCGTATGAGTGTTTATTCTTTTATTACACCTGCAACCTCCCTCTCTCAACCCATATCTCACCTTATGTGATTTTGGAGATCTCTTATCCTTCCAGATCATTCGTTCGGTGATCAATAATTATGATTGTTGCAATGAACCTCTTAGGGTAAGCTTTCCTTCTATTTCTTCATTCCTTTAGTCATGGACACTGCATTGGATACTTTTTGGTTTGTATTCATGATCAGAGAGTGTTATTATAAATCTTTTACAGTTTCTTGTCACACCTTGTCTTTCAAAGTCCAATCTCTTGGTTTCCAATCACTATTGTCAAAGGCAGCTAGGTTTATACCATTTTAAGGTAGGTGTTTATATACAATGGGTGAATTCTATGAATTAAATATCGTTGTTTATAAATTCCTTTTTTACATTGAATTGATGTGATTTGTGGTTTTGAGGGGTTTCTTGGAAAGATAAATGTTTTTAAATGGGTTTACATTAAAAATGGATTTATTTTGATTCGAAAATGGGTTTTTAAAAATTCAAAGTGGTTTGGATTGGTTTTTTAAAATGTTTTATAAATAGTGATCATGGTTTTGAAATGTATTTTTACAATCTTAGAACTTTTTAAACCTTCATTGCATCGAGAAATAGACATAGGAAACTTTAGTGTGTGTGGAATCACTAATGGTTGTTTTGTTGACATCGATAGACCGTGGCAGGACTCGATATTGGTTGGATCCAACATTTGACCTAGTTTAGGTCTCTTTTTATATCTCATATATATTATAACATAGGCTAGATCCCAAATTATAGTGTGTGTTTTCATTTACATATTTTATCGCATGATGGTTTTTATCATGGATTGTTGCTCACAGGTTTTTATATTAGGTTGTATCACATGGAATCACATGATGATATTTCATAGATATGTGTTTACTTGCTTACATTATAATTCATGGATATGATTTCATATTTTATCACTTCCACTTGTCATAATTCTAGATTTTATAATATGAAAGGTTTTTATGAAAAACCAAAGAGAAAATGATTTACAAATGGGTTGGATTTATGGAAATGATTTGTAATTTTTTTTGTGTTTTAAAAGCTAAAACTATTGCATTCTTGATATTAGACCTTGTATAGAATCTATGGTGGTATCCTACTGGGATTTTTAATCACACCCTACTTTTTCCTTTGGGTGGTTGTAGGTGTTGTATTATAGGATACAGTTAAAGGGAAGGGAATATTGTAGCATGTCATCTTCTCCTTTCGTCTTTTCCTTCATAGTGGGGTGGTTTGGAGGTGACTATTGGTCACATGGAGCTTTGTAATACTTTCTAAATTTTCTTTCTTTGTCTTGGATTGTATAGTTTTTTTTGTTTGTATACCTTTTTCTTCCACTTGTACTCTGGTTGTTTATCTTGTTTCATTATATTCAAGACTTGTTTCCTTTATCTTTGTTTTACCTCACCATGTGACGGTCGGCTCGGGTGTATGGTTTGCTTGACCCGGGTTGGTCTATTATAATTTGGTGTCAAATGAGGCTCATCCTAAAGTGTGTTAATTCTGCCTAAGTTTGGATCTATGTCTTGGGTAGACATGAGTTAGGACCATTGGTATTCAGATAGTAAGTGCGGGAAAGCGGCCTGGCCAGCTCACTTCCATGACTGAACCCGAGTTAACATGGGTGGACAGGGAATTTTTACTAGGTTTGAGACTTGGTGTTTGAAGTCATTTGAATGAACTGAATGAGAAGTTTATTTAAATTGACCTATTCCTTTTTAAGTAATGTCTTTCATTGGGTAAGCAGAGTAAGTTGGCAGTGAGGTTTGTGGGCCCCTTTGAGATCATTAGGTGATTGGGAAAAGTGGCCTATCATTTGGAATTTACATTTGGTTTGACTTCATATACATGATGTATTTCATGTTTTCCAACTAAGGAGGTATATACCAGATCCTTCCCATGTGATTGGATGTGAGTATCCTGATCTTGAGACAGAAACCACTATGGATGATCAACTAGTTTAGATTATGGATCACCGTGAGAAGGTATTGCATGCTAAAATAATTCCTCTGGTCCAAAAATCGTGGCAGTGTGGATGGGATATCCATGAAACATGGGAGAGATAATTGTTGATTAGGAGCAGTGGCCTTTACTTTTTGGGATTCTAGGAATTTGAGGGATTTCTTGGGGTAGAAAGCATTTATGGTGGGGAGATTGTAACACCCCATTACGTTTTTCAGGTACTCCATTGTTCATTATTTGTTTATCGTCCTTGTTTGGATGCATTTGTGGGATTCTTGGGGATATAGAGCCTTTTATGAAGAAAATAACCTACATTTTGGGGATGTATGTTTGTTTGAATTAATAGAGTCTGGGTATAAATGTGTTAATGGCTTTGAGGGGTTCTCCCCAAGTTCAAATAACATCTTAGGTACTTTGGTATTTTTTGCAGATTTTGGTCTGTTTGATGTCTGATGGGCATTTACACACTATGAAAGGGATTTAACATTGTTTAATGGTTTCTTAGAAAATTCTATGAATTTGGTTCAAGGTGTGAAGCTTACATACTATGTATTAAGATTTCACATTGTTTAATGGCTAAAATATGGTTGTTATAAAAAAGCGATGTGTTTTTCAATGTTTTCAAACCTTAAGGAATTCATGTTGTGTAATGAGATTATGCATTGTGTAAATATCATGAATTGGGTTTTTAGGTTGTTGTACAAGTGTTTATTCTTTCATTAATCCTACAAACTCCCTCTCTCGACCCAAAGCTCACCCTATGAGATTTTGGAGATATCTGCTCCTTCTGGATCGTTCGTTCAACGATCGATCATCAAGGTAGCTGCAGTGCACCTCTCTGGGTAATTGTTCCTTCTGGTTCTTCATTCCTTTGGTCATGAAAACTATGTTGGATTCATTTTTTGGTTTGTATTCATGACCGGATAGTGTTTTCTATCAATATTTTACAGTTTCTTATCATGCCTTGTCTTTTTAAGGCTGATCTCTTACTTTCCAATCACCATTGTCAAAGGCAGCTAGGTTTATACCATTTTGAGGTTGGTGTTTCTATAAAATGGGTTTATTAGATTAATTTCATATTATTCTTGATAAATTACTTTGTTTTTTAATTGAATTGAAGTTATTTTTGGCTTCATGGGGTTTCTTGGAAAGATAAATTTTTAAAGGGGTTTGCTTTAAAAATGGATTTATTTTGATTCGAAAATGGGTTTTTCAAATGGAGAAGCGGTTTGGATTGGTTTTGAATTTTTTTATAAATGGTGAGCATGGTTTTGAAATTTATTTTGACAATATTTTCACTTTTGGAACCTTGGGTGCGTTGGGAAATAGACATAGACAACCTTAGTGTGTGTGGCACCACTGGTGGTTGTTTTGTTGATATTGATAGATTTTTGAAGGACTCGATATCATTTGGTTCCAACATTTGACCCAGTTTAGGTATATTTTTATGTCTAGTACATATTTTATCATAGGCTAGATCCCAAATGATAGTGTGCTTTTTCATTTAAGGTTTTTATTGCATAACGGTTTTTATAATGGATTGTTTCTCATGGGTTTTTATATGAGGTTGTATCACATGGAATCACATGATGGTATTTCATGGATATGTATTTACTCTCTTACCTTATGATGCATGGATATGATTTCCTATTTTATCACTTACACTTTTTATATTTCCATATTTGATAATATAAAAGGCTTTTATGAAAAACCAAAAGGAAAATGATTTACAAATGGGTTGGATTTATTATTTGTAAAACTGTTTTTCTTTTAAAAGATAAAACTATTGAATTCTTAATATTAGACCTTGTATAGACTTTGTGGTGGTATCCTACTGGGATTTGTTCTCACACCCTACTTTGGACTTAGGGTGGTTGTAGATGTTGTATTGCAAGATACAGGTAAAGGAAGGCCAACTTGTAGCATATCAGTTTATCCTTTCATCTTTGCCTTCGTAAAGGGGTGGTTTGGAGGTGACTGTTCGTCACGTGGAGTTTTTTCATACTTTCTAGCTTAGCCTAATTTGTATTGGATTATATGGTTTTTTGTTTGTATACCTTTTTCTTCTTCTTGTACTCTAGTTGTTTGTCTTGTTTTGTTATATTCAAGGCCTTTTTCCTTTATCTTTGTTTCACCTCACCAAATGACGGTCGACTCGGGTGTATGGTTAGGTTGACCTAGGTTGATCGATTACAAATATTCTATAGAATAGAGCTCATCCTCTCCTTATATATTAGACATCCAGATACCTAAAAAGGGTTCCATGACCCCCTTATATCCAATTCCCACTAAATAATTGATAAATGACTCGTCATGACTATCTAACTGCATCATAATCATCATTTATATTTTATCACATACTTGTAATATATAATAAATATATTATGTGATAAAACTGATCCATTAACACAACTCGCATTTTTTGAAAATATTAAACAAACATTGAATATTAAAATAATATTCATTTGTATAATATTTTTCCATGTATTCACTTAATACCTTGTGAATACTTTACATGGATAAATTTAATCCAATTATTCTATACTCAAATAATAATGAATGTATTTATTTATCGATGATCAATAATACTTGGACAACTCTCGAACCCTATGGTGGGGCCCACCATGTCCTATATTCCAATTCACCATAATAGGGAAGATTCTTGAATATGCTATTGTGTGTGACCATCTAGGCACTTATATCGATAACAGTGAATACTATTCACAGACCAAGAGTGGAGTCTAGAAACTCATCAAGGCCCCTAAGGAGATAAAGAAAATTCATAGCAACAACAACCTTTCCTACAAACACACACTGTAAAAAAATAATCTCTTTGTATTGTGATATCTCATAAAGTAGGATACAAAGTTTGTGTAATCATCCATTCTTGCTTTATTATTTTTTGATCAAACTGGATAGAATTACTTTCGACTACCTTGGCCTAGGATTTATAAAGGTCCTGCCATCCCGATCAACTAGGCCCAAAATATCACTTCTTCAACTCGGAAGTAACAAATTTTATCTTGATCATTCAACCAATGTCATACCACTAATGATGCACCCAACACAAGCTACCTTTCCATGACTTAAATGTCATCGTTTTTGCCTTGCATTAGAGTACATGATAAAATTGTACACATTAATAATGATCACAAGTCAGGATACCAATACAAATGTTCATAGATAGAAATAACCAATGACACATGGAACATGTGGTGTTCCTATTGGAGTCTGTCCTCATGATCTCACCAACTAGAGATCACCAAGTGCAAACTTCATGAGAAGAAGTCTTTATGCTTATAAGCCCACAAGACCGGTGAATAATTTTATTCAAATTTTATTGATCGCTAATATTCACAAGGTAATAAATAATTATTTATTATTTAATAAATAGTTTATTTAGTTACATGAATACATAATAAATATTTATTCTCTCGATTGTCAATAAAATATTTGTATTTATTTATAGATTATTTAATAAAAATTTATTTGATGGATTATATATACAATATTTATTTATGAATGAAATATTTATTCGAGTATTTAATAAATGTTGAAGAGTTTGATTGGACCAAGATCGTGTCAGGAGATAAATATTTATTTTCAAGCTAATAAATACTATTTATCAATTGCACGAGTTAGCACACACCATAAAATAGTAATAATATTATTATTATTTGCATTGATTTTTATTAAGGATTATAATATTATATAAGGTATGGTATGAAATTAAATAATATTTTAATATAAACCTTATCTTTATTAATAAATGGATATGTCTATTGTGTAGGGTTAGTCGAGAATTGAGAATCTTTGTGCATAATGGATTTATCTATCGACTCCTCTTTCTCTCTCCCTATCAAAGAATGAGAATATCTAGAGAGAATCCTTCAATCCCAAAGGACGAGTGATCAAGAGGAAAAACACAAGATGATTGATTCACCGCGCTAGCACTCGTAAATCAATCAATGTCATTCCTAGAACAAAGAAGCATGTGTGAATCACCGCTAGAGAGATTCTACACTTTGATCCTACAATTGGAACAAAGATAATCCAAAAAGGGTTTCATAAGATGAACAACATCATAATATAATAAAGATCCTAATTTTAGGTATTTATTTCTTCAGATCTAAATAAATTAATTAAAAATTTAACATGAAAAGATCCTCTCTAGGTTCCAAGTTTCTCTATATCAATATCCAGTGAAAAAAATTCATTGTTCATGGCGTTCACATCATGTATAATATTACTAATGATCTATGGGATGACAATAACCTTTATGGTTAATTCTTCCACCACGGCATATCTACTTCACCCAGAACCTTCACAAGATTGTGCCACTATATTATTCTGATGTGATAAAGGAGTTAATTTGATGGGAGAAGGATCATGTTATAGTTGGATTGGTTTCACTATAACAGTTCATTTTGAAGAATTTTTTAGTTGACTATGCCATGAAGACCAACTTGGGAGAATTCATTGTCATGATGGTTTGTGAGTCAAGTGGTCTTGCACCATGAAACAATGGTTCACACCGCAAAGTTTTATAAATTGAATAAGACCACGATGCAGTAGGAGAAATAATGTTGCAACAACCTAGGCGATAACGGTTTGAGGGTTTTCTAGTTCTAGATATTCAAGGCATACCCCATCACAGTGCGTGTTCCATGTCGCGATGAGTTCGGCGGTACAAATTTTGTGGATTATTGGTTCATAAAACATTGAACCTGTCATGCCACAATCTACTGATCATTTTGGAAAGGAAGTTAAAAGATACTCTGAGATCTTTGGGATTTATCCTTCCATATCCATTAAATTTGGGGCTCACACTGCAACCAGATATGACACACCGCAATGCATGATTTGTATTTAAATAAATGGTGATCCACCAAGAGTTTTTATACATGTGTGTTATGAAAGAAGAGAGGCTGACATTCTAAGGAGATATTTTCAGGATATTGAGGATAAGAACAAGAGTGCACACCAAGTCCAAATTCTAGAGGCATTTGATGTGTGAGAAGTGAATATATTTTAACTTTTCATGTTCATCTTGTAATTGGAGACCAAGACAATCCTCTTTCTCTTCTTCTTGTTCCTTTGATGATAAATTGGTACATGTGCAGCGGGATCACAACCATTGGACACCAAGGATTATCCACCAAATAATAAGGGTGAGTGAACCTTAAACTCATGTGTCGGTGTGTGTTTTTTCTCACTCTATCTCACATCATCACATTGCCACCATTGATATCTATTTGTACTAATTGGTAATAAAAAAAAAGTAGTTTTAGGTTCATTGTTTTCCACAATCACTTATTCTCCCCACTCCCTTAGTGGTGGTAAACTCTCTTCTGGGCCTCATAGTGCTTCACTTCAATTTCGTTTCTTCATAAATAATGTGTTCATCTTCCCAAGTTTCTAGATCATCAATTGAATAGCATGTATAAATGGATCCTTCTCTTCCTATCTTGAATTCTCTATTTAGCCCACCTTTCTAGAGTCCAACATGAATTCTCCCCTTCATTTTGTTATGAAAGCCATGCATAAATATTTTCATTTGATCTCCAAAGATTAACATGAATGGATAAGATCTATCAGTGTCGACTAGATCTTCAAAATTCGATCTGCATGTCAAACTCATTTAAGTATAGTTAAAATAATAAAATAATTAAAAATTAAACACACCACAAATATCTCAAAAATTTCTAAAATCAATTGATATAGAAATATCCAATTTGTTTCTCTAGACATCCACACGGCATGGTGTCTCTGGTCAATAGGAATATTCAAAAATCATGATTGAAATCACAATAACAACCTTTAGATTTTGATCATTTCCATCTTTTCAAAATCATCTATATATACTTACCACATGCATGGTCTATTGACCAAAACATGATCCACCTTTCAGTGGGTTGGTTGCTTCATTTCACATAAATGACCTTTGAAATGCCTTGAGATTCCATCTTCAAGTCATTTTACTTTTAAAATTCCAACATAACACTCCACTATTTCTTTATATGGGTGTGACATACATAATAATTTTCCAAAGATCCCTGAACCAAGGTTGTCAAAATGACGTGAATATTTTGATCTATCATTTCAAACAAAATCAAAACTCGATGTTCGGTGTCATATGTAACACCGTGACGTTTTATTAATAAAATGGGTGTGGTTCAATATTTTACAATAAATTCCCCTACCAGATTCAAAACGCCAGGAAAAAAATGTATTATACACTGAAACACCATCAAAATCAAACCACGACATCTGTCATGATGTAATACGAGTCTTCTTCAATCTCCAATTAATTTCCTCTAATCAACTCCAAACTTCTTTAAATCCAAATACATGTCTTTTCACACCAATCTCCAACTAACAAAATACTTAACCACCAATTCTCAAGGTGGTTCCAAATTTTTTTGGATAATGCTAACATTCTCCCAATTTTGGTTTGTTGACAATTCTTCATAAATTCAACATGCTTGAAAATTCAACCTTACATGTGCAACATTACTTCCAAAGATCCAAATAACTAGTGAAATCTCATCTATCACCTCTAAATTTACTCGAGTCAAGTTTGATGTAGGAAACAAGAGAGAGTAGAAAGATTCCTAAGAATGTCATACCTCTTATTGAATTTCAACTCAACCAATTGATAAAATTACTTTAAAAAAACTCCCACAGAATCAAATGATGTCAACTCTTATTTGATTGTATATCCCCTGATCTCAAAGATTCTCTTGATGTCTACAAATTTTCAAATTTCTCCACCTTTAGCCTTGTGTTCTCCCCCTTTCATACTTTTCCGCTTCTTTCTAACACTTTTTCTCACCCCTTTATCTCTATATTTTACCCTCCCTCCAAATAAACCCAAATGGTACTCATCAAATCTACAAACTTGAGTAGCCATGTAAATTAATATATACACGTAAGGAAAAAAGGATAATCCAAACCTCCTCAAGTTTAAAGGAGATGGTTGAACTCCGAGTTTCAACCGATTGTTCTCAAATATTAGTTTTGGAAGTTTTGTGAAAATTTCAATCACTTGATCATTCATTCCAATATGCTCCACCTTGACAACTTCTTTCTCCACCTTCACTTTGATAAAATTATGTCAAGTCTCAATATGTTTGGTGCAGACCGTTGTACCGTATTCTTAGAAAGATCAATTGAACCTTTGTTATCATGCAAACTTATCATAGGTATCTTCACATGTTCAATGAGATCATCCAATAGTTATTTCATCCAAATCAGTTGGGTGCAAGCCTTTATAGTTCATAGTATACTGCTTCAGTTATAATAAGAAAAGTAATTTCTTGTTTTTTCTGAGTCGGCCTACATATTTGTCTCTAATATAGAATGTTCCTCCATGTGTAGATGTTTTGTCCACATCTCAAGCTCAATCCACAGTGCTAAATGTCACCAAATTTTGTTTCTTTTGTGGTGCATATATCAAACTATAATCAAGAATGTCTTTCACATGCCTCCTTATTCTTTTCTTCCTTCCGATCACAACCAAACAAGTTGCATATGCTATATATGGTCATGATGTCATCAAGTAAAGAAAACTTCCAATCATTCTACGGTAAAACATATTATTCACTATTTTTCCATATTTATTTTTCCCAATTTGTTTTAATAGTGTTTTAATAGTGATGGAATTTAAAACAAGTTTACAGTTATTAATTAAAAATTTCAAGAATAGCTCGTTAGCATACTTATCTTTTCGGTTAATTTACAACCTGAGAAAGTAGACGAACTATCCAATCATCAGCATCTTGAATTCCAATCTTATCAAGTTTGAAAAAAGCTCACACATCTCAAACTTGATCCCTTAAAATATAATATCATCAAAATAAAAGAATACTGATAGGATCTTGAGAGCTAGGATGAGGAAAAGAGGAATTCTATTGGTAATCTGTACACCAGCACAAGCAGGAAAAAAAAACACACCATACATCTAGAAGATTACAAAGAATAAGCTCTCCGAAGACACTCTCAAAAGAAAAGTCATGGCCTCCCAATTCTTCTAGGCATAAACCAATAAAAATATATATATATTCAGTCCCTTCCACCTACACCCTTGCCCACATTTATTCCCCCACCCACTTCCGACAACCCCATCAACTTTATTTATGAAATTACAGAACTTACCACTGGAAGCTTTCTAATACACATTCCCAGCTACCAGCTAGGGCCAGCACACACCCCATCCCAACATGGACAGGCTCACGACCCAAATCACTTCTGCCCGCTTGAAAATATACCCTTCCTCAAGGTGGGGAACTTAATGAAAATGTCTGAATGGTGGTATAGACAACCCCACTGCACTCCCTTTCACATCAAATTGAGAACTACTGGACTAGAACTCCAACCCCACGTGTAAAGGTAGACTGGAGGGATCCACTTGTGAGCAGCATTTCCCCATTCCAACTCTTGCAAAGATCCCCACCCCGACCCTTGAATAAGAAATCCTAAATGTTTCTCTATATGCAAACATACCCCACCCATGTATTCCAGATTTACCAGAACTTTGATAGATGTTCCACCTTGCATCTGCGAGTGGTGTGAAGTCATTTTTATCCAAAATTGACACTAGAGACAACTATTTTTTAGAAAATGAAAGCCACAAAGCCTAAAAACTTTGACCCAACTCTGAATTTTTAAGTGAGCTTATTGTAAAAAAATCCCCATAGGGTGTCTGTACAACTAAGACCATTTCTGTGTTTGGAGCTTCCCTATCGAAAGAGCAATACCATATCATTTTTGTAACTTGTTGCCCATTCTTCTCTTGGGTTTTCAATTCCATCTGATATCCAGATCTTGAAGAGTACATGTCATGAAAATAGGTAGTACGTTTGCAGCATTGGGTGCAGGAACCATGAATCTGCCTACAAATCTCACAAACCTTAATGAAATAGGTATATGGAATTATAAGGATCCCAACTGTAGGCGCCATTTTCTTTTCATTTAGAAAACCAACTTCAGGACAGAACCAAGCACATGCAACATACACCCAGAGACTCTCGACCTCAGATGGGTTCATCGCACCACCTTTTATTGGAAAAAGGAAACATTCCCACTCAAAATTAGGTGATTCACATGCTTTGAGCACCCATGATGTGAAATCTTGAACATTTATGGCATCAAATCATTCTTGGTGGACTGCAATTTGGAATCTATTGTAGATAATAATCATGTTGTAATCCTAATATTCAACCCGTCTATAAGTATCACACCATTTTGTTGTCCACTTTTGTATAAATTAGACTGTATTCCTCTTGTAAAAAATCATCCAGCTACCGCTTTGGTAGAATCGAAGGCTTAAAATATGTTCTGGTGCACACATTGATAACATTGACAAGAACTGTAGTTTCTCTTGTTCTTTTCACAGGCTTGGACTTAGATTGCAGTTTCTCTGTGTCCAAAATGTTTGAATGAGATTTTTACTTTCAATCAGGATGATAATAATCAGTGCCCTTGAGATCCTTAAAAAGTATGGAGGAAATATTTGCACATTCAGTATACACCCAAACATTTCACCCATCACAACAGACCCAAGTCCCACCATCTAAATGATACCAAATCCTTACACAGATTCCAAAATACTGTTTGGACTTTTGTATCTTGATACAATGTTTATATAAAATTTGGATTCTATAAGCTAAGACTTTGATTCTCTTAAGAGTTTTTCAGGGCAGGAAGAATCTACAACCATCACAGAACTGGATGTCCTTTCTGACCAATGATGGAAATAACCTTCATTTCTTCCACAGAAATAGTATTAGGGATATGATGATGTTCTTTTTGGTGTGGTGGCTCTCAATCCCCTAGAACTTTCTTATGAGAAGACCAACCAGAGGATGTGGACTCAGATACAACCAATTTCACTGCAATTAAAGCAGCAGTTGTCATCTTGATCGTGCTCAATCTTCTTTTCCTTTACTGTATGCACCTCTGAGTTTGCAAGCTATCTTGGTCGCCATCCCATGGCGTCATTTTTACTGAAACAAATGGTCATTGGGAGAAAACTTCCATCACCTTCATCTATTGCTTCAGACTGGTCACACCATGTATAAATTTCAGAATTCCAGGAGGAGTTTGTCGATCAGTAAATTCTGCAAGAACACTTGTTTGTTCCTGCACGGTCCGATGCATCTCACACTAGGACCGAACAAGACTGGAATCATCAGCCTGAAACTCAAACACTTTCCTTCTCCAAGCTTGAACCTGTGTATATGTAGCTTTAGTTCATTGTTTTCCACTCGTTAGGTCTATTCGAAAAGTATCCAAACTGATCATATTACATTTCATACTGCTGTGTCAGTCTCCTCTTGCCTTGGATTCGAAAGTCCAGAAGTTAGTCGACGAATAGAAAATCCAGGAGTAGGTGGAGGAGCTCTTGGTTTCATCTCTTATGCAAACCAAGCTAGTGAAGAAAGAGAAGATACGCGTCGATCTGAAGGCTCATCCGGTATATGATCCAACATGGTCTACTGTGTCTTCTTTAGTATGACAATGAGGGCCGATGCTAGTTCCTGCTGCACAATTTGATTCTAGAACTGATCAGACAGCTGCTTCCTGTGCTCTTCTGGATAAGCTGGATTTGAATCGTTTTTTCCTCCTCTTGCAAAGGATAATCATGTTTATACGTTCCAGACCGGTAGATTGTCGCACCACTACAACAAAAGTCATCAATGAAAACTTTTGATTCTTGGATTCTTTTCCTTGCCACTCCAGTTCAGTGAGGGATACTTTTGAATTTGATTCCTCCACGAGCAGAGGTTTTGAAGGAAGATAAGCAATCTCAACTTCTTTATATTCAATAAAACTCAAACTAGGATCATACCTCTCTTCTTCCTTACTGGATCTTCTCGCTAGCCCCACAGAAGAGTTATCAGTGCGTGATGCAGCTTAAATAACTCCTCATTTTCCTTGGCATGTTTTTCCACCTCGATCATTAGTTTTTGCATCAACCATTCCAAATACGACGGAACATCGCACATTACCATCTTGGTCAGGTACACCTCATTCCTTCCTAGAAGCAATAACCTCTCAATGAAAGAACCAATTTTATAGGATCATTTTGAGGTGGCGTAGATTCGTGATGATAGATTCGTGATGACGATAAACACACAAAATAGAGAAAGAAAAATGAGAAACAAATAAGAATTAACGTGGTTTGGAAAAATGCCTACGTCCATAGGAGAAGGGGGTCGTTTCTCTATATTATCTTCAGATAAAACTTCATCGAAGCGGCTGAGAGTTTCCTCCTAGGGTTTTCTAGGGCCGGCGTCTCCTGGATCCATCCTTGGAGTTTTGGTTCTGCGGCGACGGTTTGCTCGAGGGTCTCCCCCGGAGTTCCCTCTTCTGGTTCAGCGTTTCCTCTTTTTGGCTCGGCGTTTGGAGTTTTGGATCTGCGGCGTTTCCTCGGATTTCTTGGCACCGAAGGCAGATTTGGGTGTCGTCTCAAGGTTGCGAACCTGCGGTTTTATGTTTTTCCCCCTCTGGTTTTCCCTTTGGTCTTCTTCGGGGTATTCTTGTGCCGTTGGCGGCTCGCGAGGAGTTTTGCAAGGAGTCGAATGTCGACGTAACTTGGTTCGGGAAGGACTGGAAGCGTGGAGAGATTGACCGCGTAGGGTTGGGACCCTCTGAGGTTTTGCTTCGCGAAAATCGTGGATCACGAAGGCTATGGGATCCAATTTAGCTCGTGAAATTTTTTCGAGTGCGAAGTCCTGATCGTGAAGGATGGAAATCGCGAGAGTGTCGTCTGCGCCGGGTTTTGGTTCATGAGATTGCAGGGGTGCAAAGGAGTGGCTTGGGATGGAAGTGATCGCGTGGGAGCTGGTTCGCGGGAGGGTTTTTTTTGGTTCGCGCAGGGTCTCTTTTGGTTCGCGCAGGGTTTTGGTTCGCACAGGGGCCAGCACTCGTTGTGTTGGACCGCGCAGGGGCTGGTCCGCGGAGAGCAGGTCCGCAAGATGTGGCTTTGTGGAGGACGGCTACGCGACGGATTTGTCATGAGTTGCTGGTTTGTGAAGGAGAAAAGTTTTGTTCGCGTTGTGGAGTTTTAAACGCGAGAGTGGTGGGGTCGCGAAGGGTGTGCTCGGGAGATTACGTTGAGGCGGTGCCCATTGTTGACATGGAATCCGAATTGGTGAACCGGTGGAAGAACCTCTCGCTGACTGATAAAGAGAAAGCGTCAATTACCACACGAAAAAACGAAAATGTCTTTCTGTCACATTGCATGTCGCTCCTGGTGGTAGAGAAATTTTTAGCCAAACGCTCATTCAACCAGGGGGCCTTAAAAAATACTCTACAAAATTTATGGAGATTGGAGGATGGCATTGCCATACGTGAAGTGAGAGAGAGTTTTCTTGTATTCGAATTTTTCAATAACAAAGATAAAGAAAAGGTGCTCAAAGACAGACCATGGTCCTTCGATAATCAAATCATCCTCATGGAGGACTTTACAGGCGGGGACGACATTCAGAAAATTGAACTGACTTCCTCACTTTTCTAGATACGAATCAAAGGAATCTCGTTTCATGGTAGAACGTAACGTGTTATGTGGGAAATTGGAGAACGCATTGGCAAATTTCTGGACTGGGATCAATCTGATCCCATCCACTGGGGACCCGTGGTGAGGATTAGAGCCTTAGTTGATGTGACACAACCACCGATGAGGGGTCTGTTCTTATCAATTGAAGATTCTAATGCCTGGATCTCTTTTCAATTCGAAAAGCTCCCAATATTTTGTTTTTTCTGTGGGTGCATTGGATATCTCAAGAAAGTTTGTGACTCGAGGAAGGAGAATGAAAAAGGCATCATTATCTTGCAATACGACCCTTGGCTCCACACAAAAATAGTAGGACCTGTGATCATTTCTGAGGTGGAAAAACAAAAGGATCGTGACCGACTAGCGAAGGCCTTCTCTAAGCGAACTGAACCAGAACTCAACACTGTCATCATGCTAGGACCACCGGATTTTTCTAGAGCCAATCAAGACGAACAGCGGGCGAAAGGAGGGCCTTCGTACAACGTAATGGACGGGGCCATAACTGGGGACAAGAATGCGAGTTAGAGTTCGGACCCGACCCTCTTCTCAAAACGGGCCCCTGCGTCTTTGAGAGACAGCATCTCACCACCATTCAGACCAATGTCTAAAAGTAAGGATCCACCCGACCGATTTCTGAACCCAGACAACTTTGCATCGAATCAACTGTGCCTGCTCCTGGGCCAGTGTCTGTTGCTCCAGGTTTCAACCTCATGGACAAAACCAATACGACTGGGATAAAGGCAGCAAGTACCCTCACTCAACGAACGTGGAAAAGGGTTAATCATGTTGATAGGCGTGGTGATCCTATTGATGCGAAACTCGAGGAACATAAAAGACGACTGGAGGATTGTCAAGTAACTGAAAGCCTTCCAAAAAGATGGAAAGCGGCAGGTGATGGACAGTTCTACGAAGTTTCAGAGGCGAAGGCGAGTATGTCCCAGCCCCGCCTAGAGCAATGAAAATCCTATGTTGGAACCGTCGGGGGCTTGTGTCACGACCCGACCCTGCCCGGGCTCGAGCCACAACTACCTCAAGCCTGCCTCCATAGGCCAGGGGCTGGCGACAAGCACCGAAGGATAAACAACTCAGGGAGGCCTTTGCCTGAGTACCTGTACACACACACGCAACCCACTCAATGCAGAAGTGCAGAGTAAAAAGAAAAGTAAAGTACCAACTGTATACATAAACCACAAATGTGCATCGACATCTAAACAGTACAAGCAAGTGTTGAAGGTAAGCTGAAAAGAAAAGGGCAAAACATACGCCCAACCAGAAAAGTGCCACAACCTGGCAACAGGTAAACAAATGAAAAACAGCTGGAAGAGTCTCACGCCTGGAACCCGACTACGACCACCACACGCGGTCTAAGCTCCCGAACTCCTAAGCTCCACTGAAGTCACGACCAACATGTCTGTCGTCTGCAAGGGCACACCAAGTGCGGGCAAAGCCCAAGCAGGGTGAGTATAAAAATACTCAGTAGGATGCCCCGAAGGCTCGAGGGAGAAACAAAGGAGGTACTGAAGAGGTGAGGAGTAGATCGAATAGGGAAAAGCAAATGAGTACAACCGAGAGTGCAGTAAAGAGTACAGTAGAGAGTCCAGCTCAACCCAACAAGAGAAAGGAAGTAGACTCGTCCAAACACAAGGAGCTGGAAACGGTGAAAAATGAATTTCTCATCGAGTCTTCGCTACCTATAGCAGGAGAGTAGACTCGTCCAACCACGAGAAGCTAGACACAGAAAGCACGTGGCATACCCCGCGCGTCTTCGCCTCTCCTGGAAGGAGAGTAACCAAAACCCAAGAAGTGGGTACTGGATCAAGGTATATACATATCCATATGCTCAATCAAGAAGCCCGAACAAGATCTTAAGGGGATCTCCATCCCGTAGCTCACCCCTAAGAAAGTGAGTAGCCAATAGTCTCAGAATTAACCATCATCGATGCCCAGCATCCCACACGTCTTCCCCGAACTGCAAGCCAAGGGGCTCAAATCACCGCACCTCGACACTATCCGCTTTGGGCGACACTGACTCACCCACACGGTTTTAGGTCATGTCACAAGGACGCGTCTCGGTGGGGAAAGCACCCCTCATACTTGAGAGTTATGGGTTAAGTCAAACCACACCTTGTCACTGTCACAAAGTCGAGAGGTCTTCTCAAAGTCGAAGCTATCACATCACTGACCCGTACAAACAAGGTTCCCGCTCCGGTAGTCATGGAGTAAAGCCACAGACTAGCCTAATAGAAAGGACTGAGTCTGAAATGTCAACGGGTGACCCACTGCCCAACCCTGCTGGAGGGTAATTCATAATAAGATATCGGGTGACCCACTGTCCAACCCTGCTGGAGGGTAAACCCTAATACATCATTAGGCGACCCACTGCCCAGCCCTGCTGGAGGGTAGACCTGGAATAAGTCGACAGGCGACCCACTGCCCAGCCCTGCTGGAGGGTAGACATGGATCAAGAAAACGGGCGACCCACTGCCCAGCCCTGCTGGAGGGTAGACCCTCGAGAGTTGTCGAGTGACCCACTGCCTAGTCTCTGCTGGAGGGTAAACCCTAAGAGTGTCGTCGGGTGACCCACTGCCCAATCTCTATTGGAGGGTAAACCCTAGAAGTCAGTGAGCAACCCACTGCCCGGTCTCTACTGGAGGGTAAACCCGAAGAAGTCGATGAGCAACCCACTGCCCAGTCTCTGCTGGAGGGTAAACCCGAAATTGCTCTGGTCATCCCTACTGTATGGTACAACACTGGCCCACAAAACTCGGAGTGGGTATTGTGCAACCACCCAACTCCAGAACAAAACGAGGGGAAACCACTCAACCCTTCAGGTCTAAACCATCATGAATAGGAGGACCCTCTATGTCGCAAGAGGTCAAAGGTACGTAAAGTAGAACACGACACACATATGGGGCCCACACGATGTGTGGCCCCAGCTCATCTCCCAACCAAGCAAATATGTTCTCAGGCACATACTACATCATGTACCTCCAAGCATTCCCGTATACTCCTAGAGTATACCACATCTCTAGCCCAAAGGCTATCATGCACACGACACCCAACGTCCATGCGAAGGGAGAAAACGTAATTCACCAATCTGTTTCCTCCATGGCCCCGACACAGCCAACCACATCTCTTCAAACATCAACTCCACTCACACGGGAGTGAACACGATCACACGCCAAGGGTCCGCTACAAACACAGTAGGACGAACCACCACCGGAGCACCTTACTTGCTTTCGCGTTTAAATGAGTTCTCGTAGGAGACTCTGCACATACAAACAGATCATATCGTTGTAATCCTCGCGGAAGAACACGCGAGATAAACTACTTACTCACCTCAAACAGATACCCGACGAAAAAGTCGTCCACACCGCTTTATGCCCGAACGACGTCCCGTGATCTCGAGCCTCGACCCCGAAAACAGTCAGGCGCATCACACCATTGCGATCCCCTCCGAAAAACATGTCAAAAGGACTAATCAGTTGAGTGGAATGGATATCCGAAGAAAAAAGATGAATTTCACCATACCGCACACGAGCGATGCTTCGTGGGACCTGCATCCCAGTCCCGAAGCGCAACGAACGGATCGCACCATTGTGATCCTCTCAAAAAAGTACACAAGATCGATTGTTGGCTTGTCCTAAACGGATACCCGGTGAAGTAGATGAAATTCACCGTCAACGCCCAAAACGGGCCCCATGGGGTCCACACCTCGATATCGGTTTAAGTACTCAAAATCAGTCTTGAAATGTCCGCCTCAACTTTAGGGTCGCGATGCAGTTAACGGAGCTTCAATCGGATGTCAAATGCAGACGTACAGTCCGATACAAGATTCCCCCAAATAATAATAATTATATTATTATTATTATACTTGGGTGTTCCGGGTAACCGAGCCACGAGCTCGAATTAAGTATCCAAGATTAGACTCGAAATGACCGTCTCAAGGTCATGGACACGCTGCCATAGACGACACGTTAATCGGACGCTCCATGTAGAAGTCACGTTCGAATCAGTGTTTGAAAAAAAATTATTATTTTTAGGGTGTTTTAATGACCCGCTCCACAAGTCAGCGAAAGGTACCCAACATTGGTCTTAAAAAGACCGTATCGAAGATAGAGTTACACTGCCGCTGACGGCACATGCATTGGGCGCCGCTCGGGGAAGTTACGCCCAATTAAATGTGTTAACAATTATAACATTATTATAATTATTAAAAATCATTTTTTTTCAAATTTTTATTTCATTCGGTGGAACCTTCTCTCTCCAATTAAGGGAGACTCCCCCCCTTTTTTTCCCGTGCGTTTCTTTTCTCTTTTTTTTGTTCACCTGCTTTTGCAGGTCAGCTCCAGCAGAGACCCGCTGTTTGCGGGTCTCTTCTTCTCCACGAGGGTCGCGCGACCCTGGTGGTCCGGCGACCCTAGCACCGGCCGGTCACCCGGCCGACCGCTCCTCCGCATATCCCCCTCAAACAACCGCCACCCGCAGCCGCTCACGCCTCGCCCTACTGCCGCCTCCGCTCGACCGCGCTCCCGACCGCCTCGCCCTCGCCGACGCCCGCTGCGCCCGACCGACGTCCGCTGCGCCCTCTGCCCCGCACTTGCCGTCACCTGCAGCTCACCCACGCCGCACGACTACCTGCTGAACACCGCTCGACCGCACCGCCCCGGTGCCCGCTGCTCGCGCCTCCGCTCAACCATCAGTGGGTCAATGCTTCCAAAAGTGGGCGATGAATATACGCGAAGAACGGATGGATTTTGGATATATTTAGGCTTCGAACACGGATTGATGACCATGTTAGTGAGGTCATCGACGATTGATAAAGAGAATGAAAAAAAAACAAAACAAGCAAGAATGAATTTACGAGAACAACTTCAATCTGAAAACGAAGTCGGAATAAATCCTACCTCGATTTGTTCGTCGGTCGATGACGAAGGGAGAGCTTGAGGAAGAGGGGGTTTCACCAAGAGATTTAGAGGGGAGTAAGGGGATGAAGGGATTAAATAAAGAAAATTAATTAATCCTTTAATTAATTAAAAACTCAACCCAAATTAAAACCGCGTCTGAAACCCCAAACGCAGTGAAAGTTAGGTCGCGCCTAGGGTAAACACCACCTCCCGATCACAACGGTGGTCTCAGAATTTTAATCTGAGCCTCTGTTCGAAAGTTATAAAGTTTAGCGTCTGAAGCCGCTAAATTACGAAAACGCCCCTGTGGCCATTTTCCACAAAAGGCCCGCACCCGCGAAACTTACACCCCTCCAAGGGTAAACGGCATGCTCCAGACTCAACGGTGCCCTCAATTTTCCAATCCGAGCTACCGTTTAAGAGATACTTGAGTTAAGCCATTAAACGAATGAATTAATTATTTAATTTATCTGTTTGACGTTCCGGAAGCGAGCGAGGGGTCCAAACGCCCCACACCGACATGTTTTATGTCGTTCCTAGGGTAAAAACCCCATTCTGGACCCATCCGTACACTCATATTTCTGATATGGATTACCGTTTAGGAGTTATTTCATTTATTTTTCATGCCCAGTGTGAACGCACTGAAAATTTAATTCCGGCCACACTGGGGCTCAGAATCGCACGCCGTATGAAGGCGCTGCTTTGGAATAACATCAAAAATATTCCAAAGTATTTTATAGCAAAAACGGGGTTCTTACATCATTCCCTTCTTCAAGATTTTCATCCCCGAAAAGCAAAACCAGGGAACAACTTAGGGTACTAAGCCCACACCTGACTCTCCCATACCCAGAAGAACTCTTGCACAGTCCCGCGTCATCGCACACAGACCAAAGGATTTGATCTTTTCACGCGAGGTATACCCTTGCCGATGACGTGCATAGGAACACACACTTCTTCTCAGGTGAGTCACGCGGGAGACACTATGCATCCAAACCAGCCTTTGGGGTTAGGGCAAGGCGGTAGGGAACCTCATCACCCCTTCACATGTTCTCAAACGGTCCAAAGAACCTCGAGGGTAGCTCACCTCCCTGATTGAACCTCTACGTCGCACGCCGCGACTGGAATCACCGCCCGCACCTGGAACAAGGCCCAGTGATTCCCTCCTTCAGAATATCCATATGGTGAAACACACAAGGATATCTGATCACGCAATATTTCACAGTCGGTGTCTCTCAAACAAGAATCTCTTACATGCTCAGAGAGCGAAGGAGTCAACACCATTGACTAAAGAAAAGGTCCCACGCCTTTTACCTTACCAACACAGGATTACACCGACGCCCCACGCCGCCCCGGTGACAACTCAAATAAGGAGCAGGGAAAAATCATTTCACACACAGAGTCTAACAATTATACTACAAAATGTAGAAGAGCTGTAGAGCGTACCTCTTATCACCTCATGCTCTGCAGGATCGTAGACATCCAAAGCTCGCGGCTGTCTGCGGTCCCAACTGTCATCTCCCGGAGACTGACGTGGACCGGCTAGTGGTGATGGGAAGACCTCATAAGGTCGTCCTCCACTTCCAGCTCCTCTCGCTCCTCTGCTAGCACCACCTATCTGGGTACTATTCCGATCATGGCGCTGCCTCCATCGTGGTGGTGCACCTGCTGCCTGCCCGAAGCTCTCTGCATGCCTGGTCGGGCAGTCTCGTGCCAGGTGACCTCGCTCATCGCAAACATAGCACCGACTCTCTTTGGGCTACACTGGTTCCCTCCTGCGCCACTGTGGTGTACAACCACGCACCTGAGTCCGGTTTTCAGAAAGCCACCTACGTCAAGGTTCTGCTTGCCGACGCCCGCTAGCTACGATAGACATCTCGGCTCCAACGTGCCTACTGCCACCACCAACTCTAGAACGTGACAGGAAGCTCTCTATCACCAGCGCCTGTTCTAGCACCCCGGTATGTGTGGAAATTCCCAAGGGTACTATGAAAACATGAATCTCTCGGCGGATACCCTGCTCAAAATTCCACGCTCGGATGTTGTCGTCATGGACCAAGTCCGGGTAAAAGTGTGAATGGTTTGTGAAACTAGCTGCGTACTCGGCCACCATCATCCCTCCCTGCTGAAACTACAGGAGCTCCTGAATCCGAACAGAGCGTAAGCAGAAGGGGAAAAACTCCTCATGAAACAACAACTGAAAGTCATCCCATGAAAGCGATGAATCGTCAAGAAACTGAGTCACCAGATTCCACCAACGCCAAGCTGCTCTACGGAAAAGGTTGGCAGCCAAAGCCACCATAAGATCTGTCGGCGTCTGCACAAGCCTGAAGAGGCGAAACACTGCCTCGAGCCAAACCTCTGCTGCCTGAGGGTCTGGCTCACCACTAAACCTTAGCGGTCTCTATCGCTGGAACTCACGGAGCGCGCTCAACCTGCGCTAAAGCTTAGTCTGCTCTACTGAAGCTGTCTGCTGCTCAACAGGTGGGGGTGCTGCTATCAGCCCACCCGGAGAAAGGGGCTCACATGATGGGTCCTGAACTGAGGCCTCGTAGCTCACAAGGTCATCGTCATGAACCAAAGCTGGTATCCTGGCTGGCTGTCTTCACGGAGACATCCTGAATGTTATCAAGGAGTTCCACGGTCAGATGAGCATATATGTATATAACAGTAACAACAATGGGGAGTTGACTCAAGAAGGACAGTCAAGGACTCACTCCTAGGTGATGCACAAACCAATTTTCCCTCCAACAAGTGTCTCAGCACGACGAGTCGACAAACGGGTTATCAGGGTCCTGGTGAATGGATACGTCGGCCGCCACACCATCACTGGACTCCCTGGCCTGAGAGCCGCTCTCGAGACACGTTAACACTGTTGCCATAAATCCCAACCAATTTCTTTTTAGGGACATATGAACAATGTCCCAAGGAACGAACCACCTTTGATACCACTTTTTCATGACCTGACCCTGCCCGGGATCGAGCCGCAACTACCCCAAGCCTGCCTCCATAGGTCAGGGGCTGGCGACAAGTGCCGAAGGCTAAACAACTCGGGGAGGCCTTTTCCTGAGTACCTATACACACACACACACGCAGCCCACTCAATGCAGAAGTGCAGAGTGAAAATAAAAGTAAAGTACCATCTGTATACATAAACCACAAATGTGCGTCGACCTCTAAACAGTACAAGCAAGTGCTGAAGGTAAGATGAAAAGAAAATGGCAAAACACGCGCCAAACCAGAAAAGTGCCACAACCCGACAACAAGTAAACAAAAGAAAAATAGCTGGAAGAGTCCCACGCCTGGAACCCAACTACGACCACCGCACGCAGTCCAAGCTCCCAAACTCCTAAGCTCCACTGAAGTCACGACCAACCTGTCTGTTGTCTGCAAGGGAACACCAAGTGCGGGCAAAGCCCAAGCAGGGGTGAGTATAAAAATACTCATTAGGATGCCCCGAAGGCTCGAGGGAACAACAAAGGAGGTACTTAAGAGGTGAGCAATAGATCGAATAGGGAAAAGCAAAGGAGTACAACCGAGAGTGTAGTAAAGAGTATAGTAGAGAGTCCAGATCAACCCAACAAGATAAATGAAGTAGACTCGTCCAAACACAAGGAGCTAGAAATAGTGAGAAGATGAATTTCTCGTCGAGTCTTCACTACCTATAGTAGGAGAGTAGACTCATCCAACCATGAGAAGCTAGACACGGAAAACACGTGGCATACCCCACGCGTCTTCGCCTCTCCTGGAAGGAGAGTAACCTAAACCCAATAAGTGGGTATTGAAACAAGGTATATACATATCCATATGCTCAATCAAGAAGCCCAAACAAGATCGCAAGGGTATCTCCATCCCGTAGCTCAGCCCAAGAAAGTGAGTAGCCAACAGTCTCAAAAGTAACCATCATCGATGCCCAGCATCCCACACGTCTTCCCCGAACTACAAGCCAAGGGGCTCGAATCACCGCACCTCGACACTATCCTCTTTGGGTGGGACTGACTCGCCCGCATGGTTTTAGGTCACGTAACAAGGACGTGTCTCGGTGGGGAAAGCTCCCCTCATACTTGAGAGTTATGGGTTAAGTCAAACCACACCTCGCCACTGTCACATAGTCGAGAGGTCTGCTCAAAGTTGAAGCTATCACATCACTGACCCGTACAAACAAGGGTCCTACTCTGTTAGTCACGGAGTAAAGCCACAGACTAGCATAGTATAAAGGACTGAGTCTGAAATGCCAAAGGGTGACCCACTGCCCAGCCCTGCTGGAGGGTAAACCCTAATACATCATTAGGCGACCCACTGCCCAACCCTGCTAGAGGGTGGACCTGGAATAAGTCGACAAGCGACCCACTGCCCAGCCCTACTGGAGGGTAGACATGGATCAAGACAACGGGTGACCCACTGCCCAGCCCTGCTGGAGGGTAGACCCTCGAGAGTCATCGAGTGGCCCACTTCCCAGTCTCTGCTAGAGGGTAAAACCTAAGAGTGTCATCGGGTGACCCAATGCCCAGTCTCTGCTGGAGGGTAAACCCTAGAAGTCAGTGAGAAACCCATTGCCCAGTCTTTACTGGAGGGTAAACCCGAAGAAGTCGATGAGCAACCCACTGCCCAGTCTCTGCTAGAGGGTAAACCCGGAACTGCTCTGGCCATCCCTACGGGATGGTACAACACTGGCCCACAAAACTAAGAGTGGGTATCGTGCAACCACCCAACTCCAGAACAAAACTAGGGGAAACCACTCAACCATGTTGGTCTAAACCATCGTGAACAGGAGGGCCCTCTATGTTGCGAGAGGTCAAAGGTACGTAAAGTAGAACACAACACACATATGGGGCCCACACGACGTGTGGCCCCAGCTCATCTCCCAACCAAGCACATACGTTATCAGGCACATACTACATCATGTACCTCCAAGCATTCCTGTATACTCCCAGAGTATACCACATCTCTAGCCCAACGGCTATCATGCACACGACACTCAACGTCCACGCGAAGGGCGAAAATGTAATCCGCTAATCTGATTCCTCCACGGCCCCGGCACAACCAACCACATCTCTTCAAACATCAACTCCACTCACACGAGAGTGAACGCGATCACACGCCAAGGGTCCGTTACAAACACAGTAGGACGAACCACCACCAGAGCACCTTACTTGCTTTCACGTTTAAATGAGTTCTCGAAGGAGACTCCACACATCCAAACAGATCATACCATTGTAATCCTCGTAGAAGAACACGCGAGATAGACTACTTAATCACCTCAAATGGATACCCGATTGAAAAGTCGTCCACACCGCTTTACGCCCGAACGACGTCCCGTGATCCTGAGCCTCAGCCCCGAAAACAGTCAGGCACATCGCATCATTGCGATCCCCTCGGAAAAGCATGTCAAAAGGACTACTCAGTTGAGTGGAACATATATCCAGAGAAAAAGATGAATTTCACCATACCGCACACAAGCGGTGCTTCATGGGACCCACATCTCGGTCCCGAAGTGCAACGAAGGGATCGCACCGTTGCGATCCTCTCAAAAAAGTACACAAGATTGATTGTTGGATTGTCCTAAACAGATACCCGGTGAAGTAGCTAAAATTCACCATCAACGCCCAAAACGAGCCCCGTGGGGTCCACACCTCGATCTCGGTTTAAGTGCTTAAAATTAGTCTTGAAATGTCCGCCTCAACTTTAGGGTCGTGATGCAACTGACGGCGCGTCAATCGGATGTCAAATGCATACGTACAGTTCGATATAAGATTCCCCCAAATAATAATAATTATATTATTATTGTTATACTTGGGTGTTCCGGGTAACCGAGCCACAAGCCTGAATTAAGTATCCAAGATTGGACTCGAAATGATCGTCTCAAGGTCATGGAAACGCTGCCATAGACGACACGTTAATCGGACGCTCCATGTAGAAGTTACGTTCGAATCAGCGTTTGAAAAAAAAAATTATTATTTTTAGAGCATTTTAATGACCCGCTCTACAAGTCAGCGAAAGGTACCCAACATTGGTCTTAAAAAGACCGTATCGAAGATAGAGTTACAGTTCCGCTGACGGCACATGCATTGGGTGCCGCTCGGGGAAGTTACGCCCAATTAAATGTTTTAATAATTATAACATTATTATAATTATTAAAAATCATTTTTTTATAATTATTTTTTTTCAAATTTTTATTTCATTCAGTGGAACCTTCTCTCTCCAATTAAGGGAGACTCCCCCCCTTTTTTACCGTGCGTTTCTTTTCTCTTTTTTTTTGTTCACCTGCTTTTGCTGGTCAGCTCCAGCAGAGACCCGCTGTTTGCGGGTCTCTTCTTCTCCACGAGGGTCGCGCGACCCTGGTGGTCCGGCAACCCCAGCACCGGCCGACCACCCGGCCGGCCGCTCCTCCACAGCTCCCCCTCAGACAAACGCCACCCGCAGACGCTCCTGCCGAGCCCTACTGCCGCCTCCGCTCGACCGCGCTCCCGTCCGCCTCGCCCTCGCCGACGCCCGCTGCGCCCGACCGACGTCCGCTGCGCCCTCTGCCCCGCACTCGCTGTCTCCTGCAGCTCGCCCACGCCGAACGACTACCCGCTGAACGCCGCTCGACCGCACCGCCCCGGTGCCCTCTGCTCACGCCTCCGCTCAACCATCGATGGGTTTATGCGTCCAAAAGTGGGTGATGAATATACGCGAAGAACGGATGGATTTCGGATATATTTAGGCTTCGAACACGGATTGATGACCATGTTAGTGAGGTCATCGACAATTGATAAAGGGAATGAAAAAAAACAAAACAAGAAAGAATGAATTTACGAGAACAAATTCAATCTGAAAACGAAGTCGAAATAAATCCTACCTCGATTTGTTCGTCGGTCGATGACGACATGTTCGCCTTGCTTCCGCTGCGATCCGCCAGAGTTCCGCCGTTGTTCGCCAAAGGGAGGAGGATGAGAATATGGGAGAGGGAGAGCTTGAGGAATAGGAGGTTTCTCCAGGGGATTTAGAGGGGAGTAAGGGGATGAAGGGATTAAATAAAGAAAATTAATTAATCCTTTAATTAATTAAAAACTCAACCCAAATTAAAACCGCGTCTGAAACCCCAAACGCAGTGAAAGTTAGGTCGCGCCTAGGGTAAACACCACCTCTCGAGCACAACAGTGGTCTCAGAATTTTAATCTGAGCCTCTGTTCGAAATTTATAAAGTTTAGCGTCCGAAGCCGCTAAATTACGAAAACGCCCCTGGGGCCATTTTCGACAAAAGGCTCGCGCCCGCGAAACTTACACCCCTCTAAGGGTAAACGGCACACTCAGGACTCAACGGTGCCCTCAGTTTTCCAATACGAGCTACTGTTTAAGAGATACTTGAGTTAAGCCATTAAACGAATGAATTAATTATTTAATTTATCCGTTTAACGTTCTGGAAGCGAGCGAGGGGTCCAAACGCCCCGCGCCAACATGTTTTATGTCTATAATAGGGTAAACACCCCTTTACAGACCCATCCGTACACTCAGATTTCTGATACGGATTACCATTTAGGAGTTATTTCATTTATTTGGCATGCCCAGTGTGAATGCACTGAAAATTTAATTCCAGCCACACCGGGGCTCGGAATCGCACGCCGTCTGAAGGCGCTGCTCTGGAATAACATCAAGAATATTCCAAAGTATTTTATAGAAAAAACTGGGTTCTTACATCATTCCCTTATTCAAGATTTTCGTCCCCGAAAAGAAAAACCAGGGAACAACTTAGGGTACTAAGCCCACATGTGGCTCTCCCGTACCCAAAAGAACTCTTGCAGAGTCCCACATCACCGCACACAGACCAAAGGATTTGATTTGTTCACAAAAAATCTACCCTTTCCGATGACATGCATAGGAACACACACTTCTTCTCAGGTGAGTCACACGGGATATGCTATGCACCCAAACCAGCCTTTGGGGTTAGGGCAAGGCGGTAGGGAACCTCTTCACCCCTTCGCATGTTCTCAAACGGTCCAAACGACCTCGGGGGTATCTCACCTCCCCGATTGAACCTCTACGTCGCATGTCACGACTGGAATCACCGCCCGCACCTGGAACAAGGCCTAGTGATTCCCTCCTTCAGAATATCCATATGGTGAAACACCCAAGGATATCTGATCACACAATATTTCACAGTCGATGTCTCTCAACCAAGACTCTCTTACATGCTCGGAGAGCGAAGGAGTCAACACCATCGACTAAAGAAAAGGTCCCACGCCTTTTACCTTACCAACACAGGGTTACACCGACGCCCCGCGCCGCCCTGGTGACAACTCAAAAAAGGAGCAGGGAAAAAGCATTTCACACACAGAGTCTAACAATTCTACTGAAAAAATTAGAAGAGCTGTAGAGTGTACCTCTTATCACCTCATGCTCTGCAGGATCGTAGACATCCAAAGCTCGCGGCTGTCCGAGGTCCCAACTGTCAGCTCTCGGAGCCTGACGTGGATCGCCTAGTGGTGATGGGAAGACCTCGTAAGGTCGTCCTCCACTTCCATCTCCTCCCGCTCTTCTGCTAGCACCACCTCTCTGGGTAATACTCCGATCATGGCGCTGCCTCCATCGTGGTGGTGCACCTGCTGCCTGCCCGAAGCTCTCTGCATGCCTGGTCGGGCAGTACCGTGCCAGGTGACCTCACTCACCGCAAGCATAACACCAACTCTCTTCAGGATGCACTGGTGCCCTCCGGCGCCACTGTGGTGTACAACCACGCACCTGAGTCCGGTTGTCAGAAATCCACCTGCGTCGAGGTTCTTCTTACCGACGCCCGCTGGCTGCGGCAGACGTCTCGACTCCAATGTGCCTGCTGCTACCACCAACTCTAGAACATGACAGGAAGATCTTTGTCACCAGCGCCTGTTCTAGAACCCCTATATATGTGGAAATGACCAAGGGTACTACGACACCATGAATCTCTCGGTGAAGACCCTGCTCAAACTTCCGTGCTCGGATGATGTCATCATGGACCAAGTCCAGGTAAAAGCGTGCATGATTTGCGAAACTAGCCGCGTACTCGGCCACTGTCATCCCTCCCTGCTGAAACTGCAGGAGCTCCGGAATCCGAATAGAGCGTAAGCAGAAGGGAAAAAACTCCTCACGAAACAACAATTGAAAGTCGTCCCACGAAAGCAACAACTCGTCAAGAAACTGAGTCACCAGACTCCACCAACGCCAAGCTTCTCTGCGGAAAAGGTTGGAGGCCAAAGCCACCATAAGATCTGTCGGCGTCTGCACAAGCCTGAAGAGGCGAAACACTACCTTGAGCCAAAACTCTGCTGCCTGAGGGTCTGGCTCACCACTGAACCTCAGCGGTTTCTGTCGTTGGAACTCGCGGAGCGCGCTCAACCTGCGCTCAAGCTTAGCCTACTCTGCTGAAGCTGTCTGCTGCTCAATAGGTGGAGGTGCTGCTATCGGCCCACCCGTAGAAAGGGGATCGCATGATGGGTCCTGAACTGAGGCCTCGTAGCTCACAGGGTCATTGTCACGAACCAAAGCTAGTATCCTGGCTGTCTGTCTTCGCGGAGACATCCTGAATGTTATCAAGGAGTACCGCCGTCAGATGAGCATATATGTATATAAAATTAACAACAATGGGGACATGACTCAAGAAGGACATTCAAGGACTCAATCCTAGGTGATGCACAAACCAATTTTCCCCCCAACAAGTGTCTCAACATTCCGAGTCGACAAGTGGGTTATCAGGGTCCTGGTGAATGGATACGTCGGCTGCCGCACCATCACTGGACTCCCTGGCCTAAGAGCCGCTCTCGAGACACGTTAACACTGTTGCCATAAATCCCAACCAATTTCTTTTTAGGGACATCCGAACAACGTCCCAAGGAACGAACCACCTCTGATACCACTTTATCACGACCCGACCATGCCCGGGCTCGAGCCACAACTACCCCAAGCCCACCTCCATAGGCCAGGGGCTGGCAACAAGAGCCGAAGGCTAAACAACTCAGAGAGGCCTTTGCCTGAGTACCTATACACAAACACGCAGCCCACTCAATGCAGAAGTGCAGAGTAAAAAGAAAATTATAGTACCAACTGTATACATAAACCAAAAATATGTATCGACCTCTAAACAGTACAAGAAAGTGTTGAAGGTAAGCTGAAAAGAAAAGGGAAAAATACACGCCCAACCAGAAAAGTGCCACAACCCAGCAACAGGTAAACGAAAGAAAAACAGCTGGAAGAGTCCCACGTCTGGAACCCGACTACGACCACCGCATGCAGTCCAAGCTCCCAAACTCCTAATCTCCACTAAATTCACAACCAACATGTCTGTCGTCTGCAAGGGCACACCAAGTGCGGGCAAAGCCCAAACAGGGGTGAGTATAAAAATACTCAGTAGGATTCCCCGAAGGCTCAAGGGAGAAAAAAAGGAGGTACTGAAGAGGTGAGAATTAGATTGAATAGGGAAAAGCAAAGGAGTACAACCGAGAGTGCAACAAAGAGTACAGTAGAGAGTCCAGCTCAACCCAACAAGATAAAGGAAGTAGACTCGTCCAAACAGAAGGAGCTAGAAACGGTGAGAAGATGAATTTCTCGTCGAGTCTTTTATACCTATAGCAGGAGAGTAGACACATCCAACCACGAGAAGCTAGACACGAAAATCACGTGGCATACCCCGCGCGTCTTCGCCTCTCCTGGAAGGAGAGTAACCAAAACCCAAGAAGTGGTTATTGGAACAAGGTATATACATATCCATATGCTCAATCAAGAAGCATGAACAAGATCGTAAGGGGATCTCCGTCCCGTAGCTCAGCTCAAGAAAGTGAGTAGCCAACAGTCTCAGAAGTAACCATCATCAATGCCCAGCATCCCACACATCTTCCCCGAACTGCAAGCCAAGGGGCTCAAATCACCGCACCTCAACACTATCCGCTTTGGGCGACACTGACTCGCCCCCACAGTTTTAGGTCATGTCACAAGGACGCGTCTCGGTGGGAAAAGCGCCCCTCATACCTGAGAGTTCTGGGTTAAGTCAAACCACACCTTGTCACTGTCACACAGTCGAGAGGTCTGCTCAAAGTCAAAGCTATCGCATCACTGACCCATACAAACAAGGGTCCCGCTCCGGTAGTCATGGAGAAAAGACATAGACTATCCTAGTAGAAATGACTGAGACTGAAATGCCAACGGGTGACCCACTGCCCAGCCCTGCTGGAGGGTAATTCATAATAAGATATTGGGTGACCCACTGCCTAGCCCTGCTGGAGGGTAAACCCTAATACATCATCAGGCGACCCACTGCCCAGACCTACTGGAGGGTAGACCTGGAAGAAGTCGACAGGCGACCCACTGCCCATCCCTACTGGAGGGTAGACATGGATCAAGACAGCGGGCAACCCACTGCCCAGCCCTACTGAAGGGTAGACCCTCGAGAGTCGTCGGGTGACCCACTGCCCAGTCTCTACTAGAGGGTAAACCCTAAGAGTGTCGTCAGGTGAACCACTGCTCGGTCTCTTCTAGAGGGTAAACCCTAGAAGTCAGTGAGCAACCCACTGCCCAGTCTCTCCTCGAGGGTAAACTCAAAGAATTCGATGAGAAACCCGCTGCCCAGTCTCTGCTGGAGGGTAAACCCGGAACTGCTCTGGCCATCCCTCCTGGATGGTACAACACTGGCCCACAAAACCCAGAGTGGGTATCGTGCAACCACCCAACTCCAGAACAAAACCAGGGGAAACCACTCAACCCTGCTGGTCTAAACCATTGTGAACAGGAGGACCCTCTATGTCGCGAGAGGTCAAAGGTACGTAAAGTATAACACAACACACGTATGGGGCCCACATGACGTGTGGCCCCAGCTCATCTCCCAACCAAAAACATACGTTCTCAGGAACATACTACATCATGTATCTCCAAGAATTCCCGTATACTCCCAGAGTATACCACATCTCTAGCCCAAAGGCTATCATGCACATGACACCCAACGTCCACGCGAAGGGCGAAAATGTAATTCGCCAATCTGCTTCCTCCACAGCCCCAACACGACCAACCAAATCTCTTCAAACATCAACTCTAATCACACAGGAGTGAATTCAATCACAAGACAAGGGTCCGCTACAAACACAGTAGGACGAACCACCACCGGAGCACCTTACTTTCTTTCGCATTTAAATGAGTTCTCGAAGGAGACTCTGCACATCCAAATGGATCATACCATTGTAATCCTCGTGGAAGAACACGCGAGATAGACTACTTACTCACCTCAAAAGGATACCCGATGGAAAAGTCGTCCACACCGCTTTACGCCCGAATGACGTCCCGTGATCCCGAGCCTCGGCCCCGAAAACAGTCAGGCGCATCGCACCATTGTGATCCCCTCAGAAAAGCATGTCAAAAGGACTACTCAGTTGAGTGGAACAAATATCTGGAGAAAAAGATGAATTTCACTGTACCGCACACGAGCGGTGTTTCGTGGGACCCACATCCCGGTCCCGAAGCACAACGAACGGATCGCACCATTGCGATCCTCTCAAAAAAGTACACAAGATCGATTGTTGGCTTGTCCTAAACAGATACCCAGTGAAGTAGCTTAAATTCACCGTCAACGCTCAAAACGGGCCCCATGGGGTCCACACCTCGATCTTGGTTTAAGTGCTCAAAATCAGTCTTGAAATGTCTGCCTCAACTTTAGGGTCGTGATGCAGCTGAAGGCGCGTCAATCGGATGTCAAATACATACGTACAGTCCGATACAAGATTCCCCCAAATAATAATAATTATATTATTATTATTATACTTGGGTGTTCCGGGTAACCGAGCCACGAGCCTGAATTAAGTATCCAAGATTGGACTCAAAATGACCGTCTCAAGGTCATGGACACGCTGTCATAGAAGACACGTTAATCGGACGCTCCATGTAGAAGTTACGTTCGAATCAGTGTTTAAAAGAAAAAATTATTATTTTTAGAGCGTTTTAATGACCCGCTCCACAAGTCAGCGAAAGGTACCCAACATTGGTTTTAAAAAGACCGTATCGAAGATAGAGTTACACTACCGCTGACGACACATGCATTGGGCGCCTCTCAGGGAAGTTATGCCCAATTAAATGTTTTAATAATTATAACATTATTATAATTATTAAAAATCATTTTTTTATAATTATTTTTTTTTTCAAATTTTTATTTCATTCGGTGGAACCTTCTCTCTCCAATTAAGGGAGACTCCCCCCTTTTTTTCCCGCGGGTTTCTTTTCTCTTTTTTTTGTTCACCTGCTTTTGCAGGACAGCTCCAGCAGAGACCGGTTGTTTGCGGGTCTCTTCTTCTCCATGAGGGTCGCGCGACCCTGGTGGTCCGGTGACCCCAGAACCGGCTGGCCACACGGACGACCGCTCCTCTCCAGCTCCCCCTCAGACAACCGCCGCCCGCAGCTGCTCGTGCCGAGCCCTACTGCCACCTCCGCTCGACCGCGCTCCCGACCACCTCGCCCTCGCCGACACCCACTGCGCCCGACCGACGTCCGCTGCGCCCTCTGCCCCGCACTCGCCGTCGCCTGCAACTCTCCCACGCCGCACGACTACCCACTGAACACCACTCGACCGCACCGCCCCGGTGCCCGCTTCTCGCGCCTCCGCTCAACCATCGGTGGGTTAATGCGTCCAAAAGTTGGCGATGAATATACGCGAAGAATAGATGGATTTCAGATATATTTAGGCTTCTAACACGGATTGATGACCGTGTTAGTGCGGTCATTGACGATTGATAAAGGGAATGAAAAAAAAAACAAAACAAGCAAGAATGAATTTATGAGAACAACTTCAATCTGAAAATGAAGTCGGAATAAATCCTACCTCGATTTGTTTGTCAGTCGATGACGACGTGTTCGCCTTGCTTCCGTTGCGATCCGCCAAAGTTCCGTCATCGTCTGCTGAAGGGAGGAGGATGAGAATATGGGAGATGGAGAGCTTGAGGAAGAGGAGGTTTCGCCAGGGCATTTAGAGGGGAGGATCCCATCATCCCTTTTAAATAAAGAAAATTAATTAATCCTTTAATTAATTAAAAACTCAACCCAAATTAAAACCGTGTCTGAAAACCCAAACGTAGAGAAATTTAGGTCGTGCCTAGGGTAAACACCACCTCCTAAGCACAACGGTGGTCTCAGAATTTTAATCTGAGCCTCTGTTCAAAAGTTATAAAGTTTAGCGTCCGAAGCCACTAAATTACGAAAACGCCCCTTGGGCCATTTTCCACAAAAGGCCCGCGCCCGCGAAACTTACACCCCTCCAAGGGTAAACGACACGCTTCAGACTCAACGGTGCCATAATTTTTCCAATCCGAGCTACCGTTTAAGATATACTTTAGTTAAGCCGTTAAACGAATGAATTAATTATTTAATTTATCCGTTTAATGTTCCGGAAGCGAGCGAGGGGTCCAAACGCCCCGCGCCGACATATTTTATGTCATTCCTAGGGTAAACACATGATTTTAGACCCATCCATACACTCATATTTCTGATCCAGATTACCATTTAAGAGTTATTTCATTTATTTGACATGCCCAGTGTGAACGTACTAAAAATTTAATTCCGGCCACACCGGGGCTCGGAATCGCACGCCGTCTGAAGGCGCTGCTCTGGAATAACATCAAGAATATTCCAAAGTATTTTATAGAAAAAACTGGATTCTTACAGCATGGTAACCCACAAACGGTTCGGATGCTCCAGTGCCATTGCGCACAAAGTCACCCTGATATGGTTTTTCTGTCCGAAACCATATTGGATAACAAGGACAACAATGGTATCGCTCTCAAATGCGGTTTTTAAGGATTCTTCCCAGTTCCCCGCCAAGGCCACTCAGGGGGAATGAGTCTTCTTTGGAAGGACAACATCGACGTCAGAATCATCTCGTACTCATCACATCATGTGGCTGCATCCATCCATGATAACCCCTCTCCACCTTGGAATTTTGTGGGTTTCTGTGGATGGCCATCACAAAATGATAAATAGAAATCTTGGGAACTTCTCTGTTCATTATGTTAAGGAATTATGAGCCCTATCCTCTTTAGCGGCGACTTCAATGAGATTCTGTCCCAGAATGAAAAACGTGGAGGAGCACTTCGGCCCTTTGCCTCGATGTCAGGCTTTAGGGATGAGATTTATAGGGCATAATTGGATGATCTAGGCCATACATGTAGCCCCTTTACCTGGTTTCGGGGGAACATGGAAAGCACACGCATAACTGAGCATCTGGACAGATTTCTAGGATCGACGTAATGGGCTAACATCTTCAAAATGTTTCATATCGCCCACTTGGCACCGAACTGTTTGGATCATTTCCCTATCGCTGTCAACTTTTCTCACAGTGGCCATATCGCAAGAGGTGGGAAAAATTTCTGGTTTTAAAGCTTTTGGGACAAAGACCGAGAGTATGAAGAAGTTATTCGATCGTGTTAGAAGGGTGGAAATGAAGAAATCAAGTTTAACCTCCAGCAGGTGGCCGCTACTCTGAGATCATGGAGTAACAAAAAATTTCGTCAACCCGACAAGCTTTGTAACTCCTTAGAGCGAAAACTCACTGCTCTTCTTGCCCGACCCCCAACAGATGACATTCTCTCCAAAATTGCTATTATTCAAAGTGATCTGAATGTGGCTCTTCGCATTAAAGAAAGATTCTGGGCTATGCGCGCACAAGAAATCCACATCAAATAAGGGGATGCAAACACCCGATACTTTCACCAGAAGGCTCCTGCCAGGCACCGAAAAAACAACATTTCGGTCCTCACCCACCCTGATGGGTGAAATGTGTCCAACATTGAAGGTATCCACGATATTATTACATGTTATTTCCAAAAACTCTTCACTGCAGGAGAGTCCATCTTATCATCCGAGGTTGAGTCCTACATCAAACATGTGATTACCAACGAGATGAACCGCCG
The DNA here is from genome assembly GCA_963277665.1 of Viscum album. NCBI lineage: Eukaryota > Viridiplantae > Streptophyta > Magnoliopsida > Santalales > Viscaceae > Viscum > Viscum album. Next base: position 1,588,636,863 of record OY728161.1, on the reverse strand, counting down.
GCTCACAAAAGACTTCACGGACGATGAGATTCTTTTGGCTCTCAAACAAATCCACTCCATAAAATCCCCCCATCTTGATGGATTCCATGCTCTATTTTTAAGCAATACTGGCACATTCTCGGACCTGACATATGCGTGCTAATGAAAGGCATTTGGGATGGGGAAATTAACCTCTTCTCTATTAATGTGACAATTCTCACCATCATCCCAAAGATCAAGAAACCCCTTGAGGCCTCAAACTTTAGGACTATCCGTCTCTATAATGTTTCCTACAATATTTTCTCAAAGGTCCTGGCTAATCGTCTGCGCACGTGGTTACCTGCTATTATCTCTAAAAATCAAAGTTCTTTCGTAGCAAAGAGGCTTATTACAGATAATGCCATCGTGGTCCATGAAGTGTTTCATTCTATGAAAATGTGATCTATTGCAAAAAGAGGTATTATGGCCTGGAAACTGGATATGAATAAGGCCTATGATCGAGTGGAATGACACTTTCTCCAGGCCATCATGACAAAAATGGGTTTCTGCCCCAAATGGACAGATATGATCATGCAATGTGTTTCGCCCGTCTCTTTTTGGATTAACATCAATGGTGGACTTACCCAAGGCTTCTCACCCACCCGTGGCCTCCGCCAGGGAGATCCCCTTTCCCCCTTTCTCTTTATCCTGGTGGCTGATGTCTTCTCCAACCTCATTTCCTTGGCCGCTTCCACAAAAGGGATACATGGGGCAAAGGTTTGTCGGGCCAGCCCACCTGTCTCGCACCTCTTCTTTGCCGATGACTTCCTTATATTCTCCAGAGATACTCATAATGAATGCCTCACTATATTTCAGGTGATTCGCCTTTATGAGAGGGCATCTGGACAAGCGATCAATCTAGCCAAGTCAGAAATCTCTTTCAGTTTTGGCGTCCCACCGACCAAGAGAGCAGAGCTTTGTTGTACTGTAGGAATTCAAATGATTGACAAAAAAAACAAATACCTTGGGCTTCCCACTATTGTTGTTCACTCAAAAAAATAAATCTTCTCATCTACGGTGGATAGAATCGAGAAAAAAATCCAAGGCTGGACTCCGAAAAGAGTCTCTAAAGCGGGTAAAGAAACACTCATCAAAGCTGCTCTCTAGTCCATCCCTAGCTATATTATGTCCCTGTTCAAGCTTTATGGAACACTTGTTGACCATATCCACTCCCTCATCGCTAAATTCTAGTGGGGGTATAATAATGGAAGAAAGAAAGTTCACTGGATTTCTTGGAAGTCACTTTGCACACCCAAAACAGGCGGCAAAATGGGATTTCGAGACCTCCGACTCTTTAATGATGCTCTCTTGGATAAACAGGGATGGCACCTCATGATTCATCCATCTTCCCATTGTGCATGGATTATTCGTGCAAAATACATTCCCCACTCGGATTTCTAGAACTCCTCTCTAGTCCCCCGCCCCAGATTTCTATGGAGAAGCCTATGGGGATCACGAAATTTACTTAATAAAGGACTGGGATAGAGGGTCGGAGATGGTACGGAAATTAATATTTGGACTGATCCCTGGCTGATTGATAATGATGTCTTGCATGCTACCTCCCCTGCCGTACCTGGCTATGAGAACACCACTATTTTTTGCTTGTTCAATGATCATGGTTCCGGGTGGTGTTTGGATAAAATCAACTCATGGTTCAATGAAAGGGACAAAAAGATCATACTTAGCATCCCCTGTGTGAGGGATGCAGGGACAGACTGTCCCTTTTGGAGTAATGATTTCTCTAGATCTTATACGGTGAAGTCAGGGTACAAGATTTCTCTCGATATGAAAATCAAGGAAAGGGGAGGGCTCTGGAAAACCCTTTGGAATATTAAGGTCCCCCCGAAAATCCGTTTTTTTGTGTGGAAGGTTTGCACAGGTATTCTTCCCACTATGGAATTCCTCGCCTTCCGACATATCACGAATGACAAGCAATGTACCATCTGCTCAGGTGTACTCAAATCTCCTCTGCTTGCGATCACCCAGTACTCGGGGGTGGAAGAGATCTGGACTTTTTGGGGTTTCTGATTTGGAGATTATGCTAGATACAACGCTAGACCTTTCGACACTGTTGATGCTGTGGTCGTCTTCTTTCACTGCGGACAAAGTTGCTTCATTATGCATCATGGAATGGATCATCTGGGTGCGACGCAATGACTTCATCTTTAATCATATTGAAAATCCTTCTAGGTTCTGGATTAAATGGGATACATCCTGGATTAAGGGGTGGAACCGGGACTCTGACCGTCATGGGCTCTCTGGCACTCACACAACTGCTTCAAGATGGGACCCTCCCCCAGAAGGGATCCTCAAGATTAACGTTGATGAATCTCTCTCCATTGATGGAATTGTCAGAATTGGACTTGTGGCGCGAGATTTTCATGGTCAAATCATTACTGCCAAACATGAATCATACCACACTCTCTGGGAGCCCATTGTTGCTAAAGCCTTTGCTGTCCTTTCCGGGCTGAAGTTCACAAAATATCGAGGATGTGGATCTATCCACATCGAATCTTATTGCCTCACCATCATCAACGCTATCGGGCTTAATGATGGAGGCCTCCATTCTTTTGGCCCTGTTGTCAGGAACATTCAGTCTTTCAGTAAAAGCTTCACAACCTGCTCCTTCTCCTTCATTAAAAGGGATAGAAACAAAGTAGCCCATCACCTGGCTTCTTTCAGCACATCCAGCGTGAATCATGTCTGTCTTTATCACTTTCTTTCTTGGTTGCATGAATGTGTAACTGCTGACCTTCGTGATTAATATGTCATCTTACTTTTTCAAAAAAAACTTCATCAAAGGATCACACAATACACCATTAAAATTCATGGGATTAAAAATCCCATTATATAGAGAAGGAAATACATAAATTTCTCCTATTATTTGGGTAGATCATCTACCCATGAAATCTTCTCGCCGCTGGTTTCTTATTTGGCTTGACTACCCACCAAAGGAGACCTCGCACCTGGGTTGTTGCCGACAAAAAATGTCTCCAATGATCTCTCCCATAATTGGGATTGACCCCCACAAATCTCACTCTCATGACTAATTTGGGGTAGAAGCTAGACCTGTAGTCTCCTTGTAGGCATTGAAAATTTCATCATAAAATCGAACATGATTCTTTTTGATAGATGACGTGTTACTTCCACTATCTTCAATCAATCTTGAGCTGACTATGGTCTCCATAAAATGATACAACCCTTGGGACTCTTTCCCAGTAAGCATCACTACATCACCACATGATACTTCCGACACTCCACCCACTATGAAAATCTTATACCCTTTCGCATCGAGCCTACTTAATGATACCAAGTTCCATCTCATCCTCAGAATGAATTTCACATCAACTAGTTTTCATACTGGTCCATCAGGTGTCTTCAATTTTACCACCCCGACTCCTCGAACCTCGCATATTGATCCATCACCAAGTCTCACCGAATCTCGCACCTGTTGAAAAGTATGAAATGAATATTTTTTCATACATATGTGTACCGAGATCCCCTAATCCATAACTCATCCATATTCCTTTGGATTTTGAGCCCACTTGTTCTTCATTTCTAAAATGAGACATTTCTGCTTCATGTGCCTGTATCTTTTGCAGTAATGACACTGCACTTTTCCCCATTCAATTATCCCATATGAGTACGAGCTTCCCATTGTCATCCATACTTCATCATCTCCTAATGATTCTGTGATTTTCATAACATTCTCTTCATCTTTCTCTTTCCTAGAATCACACAATTTGCGCTCTTCATAGTCACTTTTATAATGACCCTTTTTCTCGCACCAGAAACACATGATTTCATTAGGATCAAATCCCCTTGATTTTAACCGCCATTCTTTACCTCCTGACTTCCGATATTGACTCCTCCCATGGTGATCATCTCGCATCACCACGATTTTTTCACCTGAATGCGTCGTAGGTCTTCGGAATGCCTCTAAATCTTGAAGCAATGTCATCACCTCATCCAAGTTTAATATTTCTTTCCCTATGAGCAATGCAGTCACAAGTTCATCAAATGATCTTGGTAGAGATAACAAAAGAAAAAGTGATTTGTCTTCTTCTTCAACTTTCACATCAAGCCCCAATAATTGTGTTAGGATTTTGTTGAATTCATTGGTGTGATCCAACAAATTTGTTCCCTTGTCCATTAACTATTGGTACAATTTCTTCTTTCGGAATAATTTTTTGGTGAGAAACTTCACCAAATACCATTTCTCCAACTTCTTCCAAATCTCCTTCGGTGAGGTGTCTTCCAACACCAAGTACTTTATATCGTTCTTCAAACATAGTCGAATTGTGCTGACAACCTATATCTCAAGATCTTGCCAATAATCATCACTGATTCTCTCGGGATTTTCTCTAATAAATGGGCTGATCATGCCCCACTACACTAGAATATCTTTCAATGTGCTTTACCACAATCTGAAGTTGTTCTGACTATCGAACTTCTCAATATCAATTTTTGGTAGTGCTCCTCTACCAGTCATCATCATTGTCACAAAACACGATCATCACCGTCGATGTCACACCCCTTCGGTACCACTTGATGGATTTCAAATTTTGAGAATATAACCATATGGATGTGTCTAGAATGGTTGAAATAACTGGAATTGACTCTTGGATCATTGAAAATGGAGTCCGATTGTCCGAGATATAGCCAAAACAGTATCAACGGTCCAGATCAGCTGCTGATGTGGCACTAACATGGCTCCCTGGAATAGTGTCCGAAAAACTTGCCATAAATTTTTTTCCGATGTGAAAAATATCATCTTCTCCAGAAAGGGGTACTGTAACACCGGGGGTTTGATAGAAACTTTGTCTGACTCTACCGACTTCGTTTCAGCTCTGTTTTTGATGCCGCTTGCACCATTGGAATCGTCTCGCCAAACTCTTCACGGATATGGTCTAAAAAAATCGAGCACTTTCAATTTTTTGGTCACTGGAAAACTTATCTGCTCGCCGCCTTTTCTCTTAACCTGCCTCTAATACCACTTGTTGGGGCGACAAAGTTTTTTGGTAACGATAAACACACAAAACAAAGAAAAAAAAACGAGGAACACACAATAAATAACATGGTTAGAAAAAATGCCTATGTCCATGAGAGAAGGGGGGTCGTTTCTCTATATTATCTCTGGATAAAACTTCATCGAAGGATCACACAATACACCATTACAATTCATGGGAATAAAAATATCGTTATATAGAGAAGAAAATACATAGATTTTTCCCATTGTTTGGGTAACTCATCTACCCAAGAAATCTTCTCACTACCGGCTGCTCGTCTACCTAGACTGCCCACCAAAGGAGACCTCACAAAAGGGTTGTTCCCGACAAAAAATATCTCCACTAATCTCTCCCCTAATTGGGAGTGCCCCCCATATCATGAGAGCTAGGATGAGTAAAAGAAAGTAATTATATTGGTAATATGTTGACCACTAGAAAAAAGGACACTTTATATCTAGAATATTGAAGAAGAAGAAGAAGATAAGTAATAGGATAAAGAGAATCTTTCTGAAGAAACTCTCCAAATATAAGGTTGTAGCCTCCCAATTCAGCTAGGCAGAAACCAATAAAAAAATATCAATCCCTTCCGGCTACACCCCTACCTACATTTATTCCCCCACCCACTCTAACACCCTCAACAACTTTATTTATGAAATTATAGAACTTCCCCTGATAGATTCCTAATACCCATTCCCAGCTACCACTACCACAAATTTGGGCAAGGGATGCGTCAGGTTTTATCAGCGCTAAGAAAAAACCATTGATAAAAGGGGGTCTTTATCAGTCCTAACTAAAAGCGATGATAAATATACCCTTTATTAGCATTAAAAAAGCTGAAAAAGGTGTACCCTTTATCAGTGTTTTTTAGCACTGATAAAAGGTAGATTTATTAGTGTTATTTTTAGCGCTGATAAATTTTTTTAATAAAAAATATTATTAATTTATATAAAATTATTATATTAATATTCAAAAATAATGTTTATTTGTATACATTAAATAAAAACGCATGTTTATAATTAATATATATATTTTTAATAATTAAAATATAAATATAATGTTTTAAAAAAGTATTTCTAATATTATAATTAAATAAATATATATTTAAATAATTATAATATTATAATAAATTTCATTAAATAATAAATATATTTATTAGTTTTATTAGATATATTAGATATATTAGATTTATTAGATATATAAGATTTATTATATTTATCATATTTATTATATTTGTAATTATATATAAATACTTTTTATATATATATTTATAATTATAATTATAAATAAATAAATATATGTTTCCAATGAATTTGGTCAATAAATATATTGATGTGTGAGTATAATTGATGTGCATATATGTTATGTATTTATCATGAATGTTCATTTATACATTATACCCTTCTTATTATTCATTTTGTCTATATGTGATGACTTGTCTTTTACTTTCTATACTTTACTAGGTATATGATTCATTCATTTTATACCCATGAATCTATTTTTTTTCTAAAAAATACTTATAAAATTACAATAAATATATCTAGATAATAAATATATTTAATATATTTATAATTATAAAATTTTAATTATATATAAATACTTTTTAAATATACTTATTTTTAATTATAATTATAACTATATATATTTAAATAATTATAAAATTACAATAAATACATCTATTATAATTTTATAAATAAATATATTTATATATTTATAATTATATACAAATATTTATAGATATATTTATTTATAGTCTATAATTATAACTATATATATATGTAAATAATTATAAAATTATAATAGATGTATTTATTATAGTTATAAAGTTATAAATATATATAATTAAATAAATATATTTATAAATATATATAAGTTTTAATAAATAAATTCAAATAGTTATAATTATAACTCTAAATAAATAAAGATATATTTAAATAATTATAAAATTATAATAAATATATCAATTATATATATTTATATGCAAATATTTATAAATAAATACAAATAGCAATTATTATAATTCTAAATAAATATATATATATTTAAATAATTATAAAATTATAATAAATATATTAATTATATATAATTATAAAATTATAAATATATTTCTTATAATTTTTCAATTATTTAAATATATTATAAGGCCCCAACCTTAAACACTACTTAATCTTGAGTTAAGACAATAATTTGACTTTCATTCACATCGTGGATCTTTTTAGGTTTAGAGATTTATAAAATTAGGCCATAACTCAAACATAACAACTCAAATATTACAAAGTAGACACTTCAACTCACTATCCATTTTTTTCATAAAGCAAAAAACATTTAAAAAGAAACATGGTTTCATTTCATGTTTAAACTTCATAACTTTTCCTTGATCCCATCCTTGACTCTATTCTTCTTTAAATCCTGTGAAAAACATTTCAAAACTTGGGATGAACATAAAAAGATCAGAAAGGGATACATAAGAAGGAAAACTGTTAGTCTTGTGAAAACATGTATACCATGAATACTTTATCATAAAGTAATAATTTTCACCATTAAGAAAAAGTAAATACACTTAACTGAATATAAGCTCATTGCTTACCATTTTTTTAATCAAAAGATTACCATAAAACCCATATAAATCACATATAACATATAAAGGTAAGTTGGGACATAATCATACTTAAATGGAATAACCATACATCCAAATTTTACACATATCACTAAATGGAATAGCCATATGAATGAATTTCATACCCAATGTGTTGGAGGTTATAACATAACCACATGTCCTTAGTTTATCACAGAACCACCCATCTTTGGTTTATCATGTAACCACCCATATTTGGTTTATCATGTATCCATCTGTCAAATGTCCAAGTACCTTTATATAATCATAACACATAAAAGATTGCAATTATCAACATTTCACTCATAAAATTTCATTTTCAATCATAGTAAATCATTTCAAGATATTAAAATAGTCAATACACTTTTAAAACCATTTTCAATACTAAAACACCCAAAAAGGGAATAATAGATTTCTTTTCCTTTTTAAAAACAATAAGGTTTATAGAGGAATCAAAATATCAAATAACAGTTACGGTGACAGAGAATTCGTTGTCACCACATACGTTAAAAAACATTCTTTTTTTTGTTTGTAAAGAAAGTAAAATGATTCATATAAAAATATTCCTTTTGAAAACCTTGGAATGAATTAAAATTCAAAGTTTTTGAGTATACACCTTCTAAAATAAGGTGGTGTATAACATCAAAATATGCCTCAATGAAAGGAGATTAAGACAAAGTCCCTTACCTTGAGTTTAATTCATCACGCCTATTCCTTGTTGTTATTGAATAATAAAATTAGGTTAATTTATACTTTATTAATAACCTTTTAATGTTTATTATTCCTTTTATATCATTAATTACCATGTTATAATAATTAGTTAATTATTTGAGTTCATGTCGGACGTTTTGTCGATATTCGGTACTCGAGTCAAAAATGTACATGGTTTGATGTCACTAGTCCATGTGGTTATAATTTATTCATCTCCAAAATAATATTAATGAAATTATTATCATTTTTATACATAAATTATTCTTTTAAATCAAACCATTAAGTATTTTTATGAAAAACGAACAATGTTATTTTCATGGAGATGGTAAGTCGTATGTACGTATGAGTAATGTTTTCCATTTTTCATTGATAGTTATGGAAATAAGGTAAGTATTATTTTATATTTCCATAATGATAATAATATAATTAATATTATATTAATATTTAAAATATACTTATATATATCATACAATTGATTTAATGAATAAAAATGAGTCACATCGCTTAGTGGATGTGATAGTTCACACGTACGTACGAACGACGTTATAATTTTTATGCGCATGGAAAGTAAGAAATTAATTGATATATTATTATCATATAATGATTAATATGTCATTAATATAAATTATGAACATTAATTCCATCTTCATAACTACTCATGAGATACAGTTTTGGAAAATGAATTATATCGGTTCGTGGATGCGACAGTTCACACGTATGCACTAATGATTAATTTCTTTCCCATTTAATGGAAGTGGAGATGGATTTAGGTGATGATATTAACATAATAACATCTCAGTATAATGAGGATACTGGATTTATTATTTCACCTTGTAATAATAACATTTTAAGGAAGTTTAAGAAGAAATAAAATAGAAATACTTAAATAAAAATATTACCTTTCCTTCGGATGAACACCTTTCTTCACACCTTAACACCTCGAAGAAGGGTGTTATACCTAAAATAAGGATTCAAGAATTTGGAAAGGGATTATAGGAATGGGTTTGAGCAGATATTGTATGAACCAAAAGGTTTTTTAGGTGTGAGTATGTAATGGCCCGAGCAATGACTCATTAAAAAGTTTTCCAAAAAAACCCAGTTCCATGAAACGGTTCCACCAAAATGGTGGCACCAGTCACGATGGCACTGGTCAAGGTCACACAATGAAATGGTGGCACCACTAACGGTGTTCCACTGAATCGGTGGCACCGTGAGGGTGGAACTGTGACCGTGGCGCCACTTACGGTGTCTCACAAAACGGTGTCCCACCCTTGTTTCTTTTTCCAGTTCTACTCCCTCAATGTATCTTTTGATGTAAAAGTGTTTTAATACTCCTTTAGAAGATATTTAAAGCCCATAAATGATATCTAAAATCCCTCAAGATCTGGGCGACCCTCGACTTACCAAAACATGTGGCTTTTTCCTCAGCACCACACCCTTTTCCCGTACTTCCAGTTCCGTTCATGTTACATGTTTTACCCTATTTAAAAGAAACCCTTTAACTCATAGCCATTATGGCCACCTATCTGATGAGAATTATTAAATAAAAATTAATTCTATCATGTGTAACCACCCAACCATGTGGAGAAACCACGATCCTCCTTTTAATCCATTCAAAATTCATATATCGTAACTCCAAGATCTCACCTTTTTATCGCACATGAATTCCTTCTTCTTCTTGGATGGTCTCTTTTTATTTCCTTGGTTCATTTGGAGTCCCCCTTCCCAAGGCTAGTGGTGCGGATATTATAGAGCCTTTCTTACTCACTCTTGGAGTCCCCAAAGTTCCTCCCCTACAAGTCGAACATCCCCGGTTCTTGGCACGTGGAGAAAAACTTCGATCGTTGATCATCCATGTAGGGTTTTTCCTTCTTCCCTCTTTACTGTGTATCATGTGGGGTGGGTATGATAATGTTTCTATGGGGATGGATGAAACCAAACCATAATGAAGATAATAAACAAAATTTTAAATAATTAAGGGGTGTGTTTGATGATACTGCTGTACTCTTTTACCCTTTCTTATATATTGTGGATTGTATGAGATTCTGTCCACTAAAAATCATGGTCATTGGTGGTATTTCCTTGTGCACTAATGAACCCCTATCTTCTGTGATGATTGAATGGATATAACGTGGGAATTGGTTAATCATGTAAACTTGTTTGATTAAATGGATGTCCAGTGAACTAGAATCCTTGTGTGATCACCCCAGTTAACCAAATGGAAAAGAAGAAACCCAATGAATGGCGTGTTTGAATCTGGAAACTCCCTTTCTATGTCTTGGTAATATGTGTGGTTGTTCTGCTTGATTCTAATGGGGTGACGAGGATGGGGATGGGATCCCCTATTATGGTATAGTTGTTGGTTTGTGGATCTGAGGCCATGAGGGGCCGTATGTTGGGACTTGGCTTGGTTCCAGTACTTCGAGGGATCTCACATATCTCTTTTGTTATTGTGACTTTATAAGAGAACCGAGTGTGAATGCTCAATATGCATCTTGGTTTTTTTCCTTCCTTGGCTTGTGGATATGCCTATTAGTTTTCCAATAATGAATAATTATTTAAATGGAATCACTTGAATGTGATAACAAGAATGGGTTCAATGGGGAATTGTTTTTCGGGAATGAGTTGTGACTTGGTTGTGGCTGTTGTACTTTTTATGAATGAATAGTAACAAGGGTGTTTGTGTATGGGATAGTTTTGGAACCCCTAGGTTGGGATGAGTGATTATTTACCTATATGTATAATTTAGTTCTTATTTTTCTTATTCGTTCCCCACCCAAGTTGATCACTTTGTGCCGAACACCCCCATTTCATGGGGGAGGGTGTTTTTCCCAACACTCCTATGAGTGGCTGATTATTATCTCCTTTTCTGATCCCTTTTCTGAGTAGCCCAAGAATCTTCGGGTAGGCTGTGATGGATTGAGGTCCATTATAGCCCAAGATTCTTTGGGCATGGTAGTTGTGGTGGTTTTCCCAGGTGTGTGTGAGAAGGTTGTTTCCCAAGTGTCTTCGAGATGAGGCCCAAGTGTCTTTGGGCATGGAGGTAGTTGTTCTGGCCCAGGTGTCTGCAGATGTGGTTACGTGTGGTTGTTGTGGACCAGGTGTGTGTGGGCGGGATGTGTGGTTGTGGTGGCCTAGGTGTGTACGGGCAGGGTATGGTAGTGGGACTACGGTGATAATGGCAGTAGGAATGTGGTGAGAATGGTGGGGGAGGTCTGACGCATAGGATGTCTTCAATAATTAGCAGGAAAGTGGTGTGAGGTACCCAAACATCGATGTGTTATTACTATTACTTTACTTGACTTGCGTTATTTGGGGAGTGTTCCTTGGTGAGGTTTGGTTGGATAGTTTCTTTGATAGGTGCTTTGGATGTCTCCATTTTCACGGGGCATTAGAATGCCTCCCCAATTGTGCATGAGAGCTTTTGGTTTTCCCTATGAGTATACCTGTATACTCACCCTACGTATATAAAACTGCTTTCAGGTTTCCAGAAGGACTTTGAGGACCATGTTGGACCCTACTAGTTTGGACGTTGGTACCATTTTCTTTGCTTCTTTTCTTTTCTTTTGGTACTTTCCTTTGGGGTTTTCTTATATTTTTTTGTAGCACTTATTATTGGAACATGCATATGGGAATGGAATGTTTTGGATTTACTTTTACTTCCAGTTTTGGTGTTGTTTGGGATTTACTATCTTATCTCCTGATCATACTAAATAAAAAGGGTAATGCCTTCCATTTTTTGTATGATTCTATACCCTTGGTGCTAGTAGCCACTCTGGGACCAATTGAAGGTGGGTATTGGGGGTCATTATCTCTCCTTCAACTTGAAGAAGGAAGGGCCTGGCAATCTTCTATTCCTTGCCTCATCTTGGTTAAGGTGGGCCATGATATAATGGTATCAGAGCTCAAGGTTGAGAGATAGGATGGAGTTCAGAGTTAGGTACAATGAGGATTGCATGGGATGGTAGGGAAACAGTGTTAGGAAATCTTGGCATGTGAAATAGACCAGGGAAGATCGGCTTGGACATGGGATTTTAGGGGCCCTCGTGATCCGATGCAAGGACTCTAGACCTACCAAATGACTAAATGAGGCTACACTGATGGCTGGGTAGAGACCCTAGTAAAGATACATGCATCATAACGACTTGTGTTCTTGTGTGTCTTGGGTAATTTGGGGATCTAAAATAAATGAAACGTTTAAGAAAAATTTAAAAGCAATCTTCTACACTAGTCGGGCTTAGACATTCCTTGTTTACCTTGTAGTTATGGCACCCAAATGACGACCATGATTAGTGCGGTCGATTGCGGACTAGGAGGTTGATTTAGCTGATTAGCAGAGGTCCGATTGAGAGGAGAAGGACAAACAGTGGAAGAAGACACTTTGTTCCTTTCAGTGATAGACCCTCGAGAAGTATGAGGGAAGCATCTCAGACATGGAGACAGAGAGATGTCTCGAAAAGCTGGTGATATCTTTCAGCTTGATCCAAACTCTGATGGAGTACTGGGTTCCTCTGGATGTAAGCCAAATGTGGGGAGTGGCACATCAGTGGTGGATGCTCTATCTTAGTGAGAAGAAGGAGGCTGGAGTTTCGTGGACTGAATTCGATAGGGAGTTTCGGGTGGAATTCCTCTCTTCCACAATGAAGGATGAGAAGAGGCAGGATCTACTCTCCCTTTAGTAGTGGAGTATGTTAGTGAGGGAGCTAGAGATCAAGTTCAAGGATCTCCTTCGCTTTGCTCTAGACCTCTTTCCGGATGAGGAGTCTCAGGTGAGATGTTTAAAGGAGGCACTCCAACCTTCTCTTTAGTATGCTGTTACTCCCTTCACTCTACTGACATACTTGGAGGTCTAGAAGAAGGCTGAAGTGGTGAAAAGGATGCACATTCTAGGAGGTGTGCCACGAGAGAGGATCCAGTTGGGCTCGCCAAAGGGGAAAGCTGTCATCATAAGGCCTCCATCATCAGGGCCTTCTAGGTTTTGACCAGTGGGGAGCAGGCCCCATCAGTTTTAGTTTCAATATCCCAGTCCTCGCCCCTTATTTGCGAGCCTAGGACCAAGATGCTTCATCTATGACAGTCGCGAGCATCTTCAGAATCAGTACCCGGACCAAGTGCAGTACAGTGGGGGATGGGCAGGTTCAACGCCCACCTCAACAATAAAAATTTCTAGCCAGAACCTTTTAGCAGTAGCAGTAGTGACAGTGAGCTCCCGCTCCTCTGAGAGAAGACATTGAAGGAGGAGGCCGACCTCAGAGCACTCCTCAGGGACCTCGACCAGGGCATGGTCGGGGAGACGACCGACAGCCGAGGGGCAGAGGAGCTGGGCGTGGGCAGTTTCACGCTGCAGAGGTAGCAGTTCCAGCCGAGCCAGAAGTCGTCTGAGGTATGATCAGCTTGTTTAGTACTCTTTCCTATGCCTTTTTTGATTCAGGAGATTTTCACTCCTTTGTTGAACCTAGTCTAGCCCATGCTCTGGGTCTAGAGATAGAGATACTTCTCATACCCCTGGTTTTGAGTATGCCAGTTGGAGGTCAGACCATCTTATCTCGTGCTTGCCAAGGATGTAGACTGATGTTGGGACCACATCAGTCCAGCAGGGACCTTCTTTTGCTACAGATACAGTCATATGATATCATTTTAGGTATCTAATAGTTGTTCTCTGTATGTGCTATTATCAACTGCATCCGAAGAAGGATCATGTTTTCAGATACGAGTGGCCAGCCTGTAGCTTTCATCAGCAAATGGGGTTTCTAGGAGGGCAGTCGGTGAGTGGAGCCCCTTCTTTCCTTATTAGTTGAGATTTCAGTAGAGTTAGTTGACTCAGACATGGTGGAAGCCTCATGAATTTTTAGTGAGTTCATGGACATCTTCCCTAAAGAGGTGGTGACTCTACCCTCTCGATGTGATGTTGAGTTTGGGATAGACTTGCAACCTGGTTCCCATCTAATTTCGATGGATCCCTATCGGATGGAACCTTCTGAATTTTAGGAGTTATGAATTCAGATTGATTATATTTTGAAGAAGGGTTTTGTTTGACCAAACACGTCACCATGGGGTGCTCCAGTCTTGTTCGCAAAGAAGGTAGATAGTGGTCTCAGGTTTTGCATAGACTACCAGAGACTGAATCAGGTAACAGTCAAGAATCGTTACCCTCTCCTGATGATAAATGACCTTTTTTGATCAGGTGAAGAGGGAAGTGGTAGAGTTTGTGGTAAAGTGCCTCATGTGTCAGCAGGTGAAGGCTAAACACTGCATCCCAGGAGGTCTGTTACAAACTTTAGATGTCCCCGAGTGGAAGTGGGACGACGTCTTGATGGATTTCATCACGTGATTACCTAGAGTTCAAGGAGGTTGCAATGCTATCTGTATAGTGGTATACCGACTAAATAAATCATCTCACTTCCTGGAAATCAAGGAGTCGAGTGCGGTGGATGCCCTAGCATAGAGGTACGTGGACGAAGTGGTGCGATTACATGGAATTCCGAGGTCCATATTATTTGATCAGGACACACGAGTTTCCTCATGAGTTTGGAAAGTATTGAAACATTATTTTGGCACCCATCTATGCCTCAACACTGCTTTCCACCCCCAGACAGATGGGAAGACAGAGCACACCATCCGGACATTGGAGGATATGCTATGGGCATATGTTTTGGACTTTGGGGGATCACGGGTATGACACTTTCCCCTGGTAGATTTTTCCTACAACAATATCTATCACTCTACCATTGGAATGGCTCAGTTTGAAGCCTTGTACGAGAGGTCATGTTGCTCACCCATGTGCTGGGCAGAGGTCAGGGAAGCAGGTGTTCTTGGCCCGGAGGTAGTGCAAAACACGACGGAGAAGGTTTAGCTTATACAGGAGAGGATAAAGGTGGATTAGGACTGACAGAAGTCATATGAATATCATAGGAGGATACCCTTGGAGTTTGAGGTTGGGGACCATGTGTTCTTGAAGGTGTCCCCTCAACGTGGGAAACAGAGGTTTGGAAGAGGGAGTAAGCTTTCTCCCAGGTTTGTCGGACCCTTCGAGGTGTTGCGGTGGGTCGGCGAAGTGTCTTATCAGCTAGTGCTACCACCGCCGCTACTGAGGGTGCACGACACCTTCCATGTGTCTCAGCTCCATCGATATATACATGATGATTCACATGTCCTCGACTGGGGAAAGCTGGATATCGAGGATGACATGACGTTTGTAGAGCAACCAGTGATGATCGAAGGTCGTGAGGAGAATGTGCCTGGTGGATGAACCATTCCCTTGGTTCATGTGTTATGGAGGAATGGTGGCCTCGAGGAGAGTACCTGGGAATGGAATTCACAGATGCGTGCCCAGTACCCAAATCTATTTTGAGTTTTATTCTATTTTGTTTCGTAATTGTTTCTGATGAAGTTCTTGACCTTTTTAACTATGATATGGTCTATTTTCCTTATTCTCTAGATGTGTGTGAAGAGTCCTGACTGTGGGGAAGGGAGGACCTAATCCCTAATCAAGACGCATTAAAGTGGATGCGGTTAAACCCATGTGGGAGAGTCAGTGCCGCCCAAAGTGGATAATATCCTGACATGGAGTAAGTGACCACCCAATCCATATGTATGGGTGGTATGGCCTTTATGTGTTCATGTGGATGCTTGAGGGAGGGGTGTTCCTAGATGTCGAGGAGGTTTACTCATGATAGGTATCTTTCGAGGTGGTCATTCGGACCCCTCTCTTTTCTTCAGGTCTAGTTTTGATTCTCGAGGGTGAGAATAGTTTGAGAGGTATCTCATGTAATGGACCGATCAATGACTCATTAATAAGTTTTCCAAAGAAACTCGATTCCAAGAAACAGTTCCACCAAAACGGTGGCACCAGTCATGGTGGAACCAGTCATGGTCAGACACCGAAACGGTGGCACTACTTATGGTGTTCCACCGAACCAGTGGCACCATAAAGGTGGCACTGTGAGGGTGGCACTGTGACGGTCGCACCATCACGATCACACACCGAAACTGTGGCACCGTGATTGTGGCACCACTTATGGTTTCTCACCAAACGGTGTCCCACACTTGTTTATTTTTTCAGTTCCTCTCCCGAAACATATATTTCGACATAAAAGTGTTTTAATATCCCTTTAAAAGCCATTTAAAGCCCATAAATGATATCTAAAATCTCCCAAGATCCAAGAGACCCTTGACTTACTAAAATGTGTTGATTTTTCCTTGGTTCCACACCCTTTTCCCGTACTTCCAGTTCCGTCCATGTTACACATTTTCCTCTGTTTAAAGGAAACCCTTTAACTCACATCCATTATAGACACCTATCCGATGAGAATTATTAAATAAAAATTAATTCCATCATTTGTAACCACCCAACTGCGTGGATAAACCATGATCTGCCTTTTAATCCATTCAAAATTCATATCCCATAACTCCAGGATCTCACCTTTTTTTCGCATGGGAATTCTTTCTTATTCTTGGTTGGTCTCTTTTTCTTTCCTTGGTGCGTTTGGAGTCCCCCTTCCTGAGGATAGTGGTGCGCCTATGTTGGAGCCTTTCCTACTCACTCTTGGAGTCCCTGAATTTCCTCGCCTGCAAGTAGTGCATCCCCAGTTCTTGGCACGTGGACAAAAACTTCGATCGTTGATCATCCATGTAGGGTTCTTCCTTAGTATCTCTTTACTGTGTATCATGTGGGGTGGGTATGATAATGTTTCTATGGGGATGGATTAAACCAAACCTTAACAAAGATAATAAGAAGACTTTTAAAGAATGAAGGGGTTTGTTTGATGATGCTGTTGTACTATTTTACCATTTCTTATATATTGTGGATTGTATGAGATTCTGTCCACTAAAAATTATGGTCGTTGGTGGTCTTTCCTTGCACACTAATGAATCCTTGTCTTCTGTGATGATTGAATGGATGTAACAGGGGAATTGGTTAATCAAATAAACTCAGTTGACTAAATGAATGTCCAGTGAACCAAAATCCTTGTGTGATCACCCCGGTTAACCAAACAGAAAAGAAGGAACCCAATGAATGGTGTGTTTGAATCTAAAAAATCCCTTGATCTATTTTGGTAATATGTGTGGTTTTTCTATTTGATTCTAGTGGGGTGACGAGGATGGGGATGGGATCCCCTATTGTGGTACAATTGTTGGTTTATGGATCTGATGATGTGAGGGGATATATGTTGGGATTGGTTTGGTTCTAGTACTTCGAAGGATCTCACAGATCCATTTTGTTGTTGTGACTTTACAAGATAACTGGGTGTGAATTCTTAATCTACTTCTTGGTTGTTTTTCCTTCCTTGGATTGTG
This sequence comes from Viscum album, assembly GCA_963277665.1. Lineage (NCBI taxonomy): Eukaryota > Viridiplantae > Streptophyta > Magnoliopsida > Santalales > Viscaceae > Viscum > Viscum album. The sequence continues at coordinate 1,588,619,217 of OY728161.1, read as the reverse complement.
GCTATGCTTTTTAGTTTCCCAGTAGTGAAGAATTATTTAAATGTAACTGCTTGAATGTGATAACAAGAATGGGTTCAATGGGGAATTGTTTTCTAGGAATGAGTTGTAACTTGGTCGTGGCTATTGTGCTTTTTATGAATGAATAATAATGAGGGTGTTTGTGTATGGGATAGTTTTGGAACCCCTAGGTTGGTATGAGTGCTTGTTTACCTATATGTATAATCTAGTTCTTATGTTTCTTATTTTTTCCCCACCCATGTTGAGCACTTCATGTCGAACACCCCCATTTCATGGGGGAGGGTGTTTTTCCCAACACTCCTATGAGTGTATAGTTATTAGCTCCTTTTCTGCTCCCTTTTCCAAGTATCTCAAGACTCTTTGGGTAGGATGTGACATCCTGAGGTCTATTATATCCCAATATTCTTCAGGCAGGGTAGTTGTGGTGGTTTTCTTAGGTGTGTGCGGGCAGGTTGTTTCCCAAGTGTCTTTGGGATGAGGCCCAGGTGTCTTTGGGTGTGGTGGTAGTTGTTCTGGACTAGGTGTCTACGGGCGTGGTTATGTGTGGTTGTTGTGGCCCAGGTGTGTGCGGGTGGGGTGTGTGGTTGTGGTGGCCTAGGTGTGTGCGGGCAGGGTATGGTAGTGGGACTGCAGTGAGAATGGCAGTAGGACTACAATGAGAATGGCGTGGGAGGTCTGACGCATAGGATGTCTTCAATAACCAGTGGGAAAGTGGTGCGGGGTACCCAAACATCTATGTGTTATTACTATTACTTTACTTGACTTGCGTTATTTGGAGAGTGTTCCTTGGTGAGGTTTGGGTGGGTAGTTTCCTTGCTTGGTGCTTTAGATGTCTCTTTTTTCATGGGGAATTAGAATGCCTCCCCACTTGTGAATGTGAGCTTTTAGTTTTCCCTATTGAGTATACCTGTATACTCACCCTACATATATAAAACCAATTTCAAGTTTCTAGGAGGAATTTGAGGATTGTGCTGGACCCTACTAGTTTGGACATTGGGACTTTTTACGTTGCTTCTTTTCTTTTCTTTTGGTACTTTCCTTTGGGGTTTTCTTGTATTTTTTTGTAGAACTTATTATTAGAACATGCATATGGGAATGGATTGTTTTGGATTTACTTTTACTTCCATTTTAGGTGTTGTTTGGGATTTACTATCTTATCTCTTGATCCTAATAAATAAAAAGGGTAATTCCTTCCATTTTGCGTATGATTCTATATCCTTGGTGCCACTCGCCACTCTGGGACCTATTGAAGGTGGGTCTCATGGGTCATTATCTCTCCTTCAACTGGAAGAAGGATAGGTCTAACAATATATTGTCCCTTCCCTCATCTTGGTGAAGGCGGGTTGTGACAGATTAATAGATAGGAATGGGTTCCTTTTTATAGGAGATGGGAGGGGCACCCTTGGAATTATTAAAAGAAATAAATTAATATAAATTTGATTTTGATTCAAATTGGGTCAAAACTCATTTTTTTGAAGATAGAATGAGTATGGGTCTAAATATAATCATCTAATGAGAATTATACAAGTTTTGAAAAAAATTTAATCCTTATCTTTTTGTTTTAACCTTTTTAACTCTTATCATTTTATCAAGTAATTTACACTATGAGAGTTAAAATAATTACCAAATCATGCTAAATGACCAATGAATAAGTCATTAATGACATTTGATGACTTATATAAACTTTTTAGTCGAATATTGTATTTTTAGAAACTTTATTTTATGTAATTATATATTTTATATTTTAAGTTATGAATTTTGTCAATTTTGACACTATTCATTAATTGACTTTTTTTAAAAATCATAACAACATGATTCCTTAAAAAAACATAAAATAATATATAAAATGTCTAATTCATCCATAAAATTAATGGATTAAATGAAATATTTAAAATTATATTTATTTTAATATTTTTAATATCATTTATTTGATTCTTTCTTTAATAAATATATCATTACATCATTTTTGTGTAACTATTTAATTTTATTATTTATTTCCTAAAAATTATAAATAAATTACCATGATCTAGGTAATATTTTTTATATTTATAATTACTATTTATAGTTTAAGGCATCACTTATATAACTCCATATAAAAAAATTAGTAATAAGAAACATATTTATGACAACTTTGCCTTTACTTTAAATTAAATGTTTTAAAAGTCATAATCACACTCAAGTGGCTTCAAAAGGTCACAATTTCGGCCCAAGGATGGTTATGGTAAATAATAACTCATCCAATAATATTAGGATAAGTGTTAGGGTAATTTTATAATTTTATAATATTAATTTTACCTTTAATTACTCTATTTACCTTTAACTGTGGTAAATAAAATACTAAAGTTAATATTCACCAAAAATTATTTTGATCATATTGGACCAAATTTTTTATATTTAGTACAACCATGTAAGTCCATTTTTGAAAATTAAATTCATAAAAGTGGTAAAATTAGTTTTAACACTAATCCTGTTGATGGATCGAGAAAATAGGTTTTTTAAGTAAAATGTTGAAAAGTTCACATAGTTTTTCTATTTAATTTAAATTTGAAAAAGCATCCAATGAACTAAATTGAATTAACTGATAAAAAATTAAAATAATTATATCTTAAAACCATGTAAAAGGATAATCTATCAATATAAATAAATTAGATGAAAAGACAGTTTTGAATTAAAATGCAGCATTTTCACTATTCATTAAAATATAAATTTTATCAGATTAATATAAAAAATTCAACCAAAGTAAATTTTTATGTACCGCTTCCAAATAAGAAGTTTGTTTTGTCAAATATAACATATAAAAGTGAAAAAACTCTATTTAAAAAGGGTTCTCCATCAAAAGGTAGTAAAACTACCTTTTAAAAAATATTAGAGTATTTTATACTTAAAATTGGATTTGTTCTCATTTTAAGCCTCCAAAATTTATTGGAAGAAAGTAAAAATATTGAATAAACATGTTTAAACATAATATAGTTTGTTTTTTTCATTCCCACCAATACAAAAGCTAGGTTATAACTACCATTCAAAATAATAATATTAATAATATATTATTTTTTGGTATAACTCAGTTTTGTGTGCAACGTAGGATTTCGAAGAAACTCATCATTGTGTGTTGAGTATGCTATCAGACATAGAACCCCCTTTAAATTAAAAGTAATATCTAATTCATAAATATTAATAAATATGAAAAATCCTTATTCTATAATTACCTAGGATGTTACATCCTTCTCCCCTTTTAAAAATTTCATCCTCAAAACTTTTATTCACTTATCAAATAAGTGAGGGTATTTATCCCTCATAGAATTTTCATACTCCCATGTTTACTCTTCCACCATATGGTTTTTCCATAAAACCTTAACCTGATGAATCATCTTATTCCACAATACTTGCACTCTGTGGTCAAGAATCCAGATTAGCTGTTTCTCTTAAGAAAGATTCTCTTCCAAATGAACTAATTCTAGACTCAAAACATGATATGGATTTGGAATATACTTTCTTAACATTGAAACATGAAAAACATTGTGTGCCTAGGATAAACTCATAGGTAAAGCCACTATTTAGGCAACTGATCCAAATTTATCAATGATTTCATAGGGTCCAATAAATCTTGGAATCAACTTCCACTTCTTACTAAAACACATCACACTTTTCCATGGAGAAACTTTGAGAAAGACACGATCACCTACCTCAAACGAAAGATCCTTCCTTCAGTTATCCACATAAATTTTCTTCCTACTACGTGTTTTCCTCATGTGTCTCTGAATCAACTGAACTTTCCCTGTCATTTTCTCTACCACTTCTGGTCCCATCAACTTCCTTTCACCCACTTCATCCCAAAAAGTTAGAGTTCGACACCGCTTTCCATATAATACCTTGAATGGTTTCATCTGTATACTGGAATGAAAACTATTATTATAAGAAAACTCAACCAAAGAAATATTTTGATCCAAACTTCCATGGTAATCCATTAAACATGCACGTAGCATATCCTCTAATGCATAAATTGTTCGTTCTGACTGCCCATCTGATTGAGGATGAAAAGCTGTACTGAAATTTAATTCAGTACCCAATGAATTCTGAAGGCCTTTATAAAAGTTTAAAGTGAACTTGAGATCATGATCAGATACAATGGAGATGAGAACTCCATGTAACCTAACTATCTATTTAATATACAACTGAGAAATTTGATCTAGAGATATATTATCTTTAATAGGAAGAAAATGAGAAGATTTAGTCAATTGATCAACAATAACCTCGATCACATTGTTACCTCAATAAGCCTTTGGTAATCCCGCAATGAATTCCATTGATATATTTTCCCATTTCCAATTTGGCACTGGAAAAGGCTGAAGCATCCCTTTAGGTAACTGTCACTCTGCTTTAAACTGTTGAAAAATCAAACATCTCAGGGTAAAGTTAGTAATATCTCTTTTCATTCCATCCCACCAGTAATACTCTTGAAGGTCTCTATACAACTTAGTGCTTCCCGAATGAACTATAAATAGAGAAATATGAGCTTTACATAACAAATATTTCTTTAAATGTGAATCAAAAGGTACACATAATCTTTTTCCAAACCTCAAAACACAATCTTTATCAATGTTAAATTTTGGTAACTTACCCTTATGAACCAATTCTTCCTTTTTCTTCAACTCACTGTCTTCCTTAATTCTGTTTGATAGAGATGATTTAAGTGACACCTGGAACAAAATAAAGGAATTTAATACACCAACAACTTCCAATCCAAAATTTATCAAATTATTAACCAAAGGATATCATTATAAACATAGCATGGTTAATTTAGTATTAATTTTTTGACTCAAAGCATCAACCAATTTATTTTCTTTTCCTGGATGGTAATGAATCGTGCAATCATAATCCTTGATTAATTCCAGCCATATCTTTTGTCTCATGTTCAATTATTTCTAAGTGAATATATACTTCAAACTTTTTTGATCAGTATATATTTCACACTTTACACCATACAAATTATTCCTCTAATTTTTTAATGAAAAAACAATAGTAGATAATTCTAAATCATGTGTAGGGAAATTTAACTAATGAGGTTTCAACTAATGTGAATCATAAGCAATTACCTGATCATTCTGCATTAAGACACAACCAAGTCCTTTTAATGAATCATCACTATAGATAGAAAATTCACAATTTCTGGAAGGCAAGGCCAAAACTGGAGAATTTACCAATATTATCTTCAGTTCCCAAAAACAATCATCAAATTATTTTATCCAGATGAACTTAACTCCCTTACGTGTTAAATTAGTTAGTGGGATAGATAAAAGAGAAAAGTTTTCAAAAAACCTTCAGTAATAACCCGATAATCCAAGAAAACTATGAATATCTGTGATATTGGTAGGTCTTGACCACTCTTCAACAACTTTGGTTTTAGATGAGTGAACTGTTATTCCATCATTAAAAAAAATATGACCAAGGAATGATTTTTTTTGCAACCAAAATTCACTCTTACTAACGTTTCCATACAATTTCTTTTATTTTAAGGTTTTCAAAACAATCCTTAAGTGACTTTCATGTTCCTAATGAATTTTAGAATATACCAAAATATCATCTATAAACACAACCACAAACTAATCCAAAAATTGATGAAAGAATCCATTCATGAGATTCATAAATACAATAGGGGTATTAGATAACCCAAAGAGAATAAATAAAAACTCATAATGCCCATATCTCGTTCAGAACACTGTCTTTGGAATGTCATCCTTTTTCACCTTCAGCTGATGGTACTCAGACCTCAAATCAATATTCGAAAAATACTGATATCCCTGGATCTAATCAAACAAATCATCAATATGAGGAAATAAAAACTTTTTATTAATAGTGATGTTATTTAAGGCTATGTAATCAATACAAAGTCTCATACAACCATCTTTCTTTTTCACAAATAAAATATAAGAATCCCATGGTGAAGTGCTTGTTCTAATGAAACCTTTATCAAGAAATTATTGAAACTTTTTTTTTCAATTCAACCAATTATACTTGATCCATTTGATAAGGGGGTTTAGAAATAGGATTTGAATTAGGAACTAAATCAATAATAAATTCAACCTCATAATATGGAACAATACTAGACAATTCATTAGAAAAAACATATATAATTTCTTTCACTATTGGAATGTCACTAATCAAAACTATTTCTTTATTTTCAACAACATGAGTTAGATAAATTTCATTGCCATATTTAATCAATCTCTCAGCTTCTTGGTATGTTATCAATGGTATGAAATCATTGAATAAAACTTTCTTTTCTTTTAAATCTATTTTATCATGATAAACTAAAATCCAATCCATACCCAAAATGATATCAAATTACACTTTGGGAAGTTCAAAAAGATTTATAGGAAAACCCATCCCACTAATGATAATAGGAAGATTCGGATAAATCTTAGTTTCTTTAATACTTCCACCCAAAGTTTTTAACAAAAGTTATATATCACATTCATGAGGTGATATTTCCAATTTACATGCAAAGCTCTTAGAAATGAATGAATGTGAAGATCCTAAGTCAAATAGAGTATTGAAATATTTTGAAAAAACCTATAACATACCTATCAAAACTTAATTTGATGGCCCCACATCAACCGTAGTAGTATAAAATTATTTTTCCACACCCTTATGCTTTTGATCTTGCTGGTTTCCATCCTAGGTAATCAACTTTGGACAAACATTGACATAATGCCCTAACTCATTGCAACTAAAACATCTTATGACAGAATTTTCATTGCTTGCCTAATCATCTACCTTACAGTCACGATCAATATGACCAGTCTTACCGCATCAGAATCACTTACTAGTCTTTAAGAGAAATTCTCTAGGATGCTTTTTACCACACTTCTCACAAGATGTAAATTTAGTTTTCTTACCTCCAAACTTCTTTGATGAATGATTTACTATTGCCTGCCAACTAGATCTCTTATTTTTCTTGCTCTTGTAAAATACATGATCATCATAAACCTCCATTTCTAACTTCTCAACAAATTGGAAAAGTTTCTCATATCTTTTGAACTCACAAGAATCTAACAACCTTTGATATTTCAGATTTAATCTTGAGTAAAACCGATTTATCTTACTATCAATATCCTGGATAAAATTTGGGACCTACCTTGATAAACAAATGAAATTTTATTCATATGCATCCACATAATATTTCTCCTTTTGTCTCAATTACAATAATTGATTTTCCATCCTAAGTCGAATACCCTTAGGAAAATATTTCTCAAGGAAGATATTCTTAAATTCATCCCATTCCATGGCATCAATCTCTTCAATTACTCTGATATATTTAATCATTGACCACCACTGATCAAATTCACCATCAAAATGATAAACAAAAAGACTAACCTTTTTATTGTTTGAACACCCCATTACATCAAAAATATTTTCTAGTTCTTTAATCCACCCTTCATCTAGCACAAGGTCAGATGATCCTCTGAATGATGAGGGATGTTGCCTCATGAAATGCTCCACCACTGACATATTCCTATGCGGTTGATCTGGTTGATCTCGTGCATGGACTCAACCAACATTTATCACCTGATTCAACTGATCCATCACTGCAACAAACTATTTAGTTTTGATTTTTACCATCTTAGGATGCTGATTTGGAAGGTTGTTTTCCTCTGTATGCCTTCCCAGTACAGCTTCCCTATTTCATATGAGGAAAACCATCCTGAACAGACATATCTTAAATGAAGCAACATGGTAATCTTCAAATGATATATAATTTCAATTTAACCATAAAGTAAATATAATTTATGGATATTCTATTAACAATATTCTAACTCCTAAAGTTATCTAAACCAACCTTTGATACCAACTATAAGGCCATAACCTTAAAAATTACTTAATCTTGAGTTAAGTCGATAATTTAGCTTTCATTCACATTGAAAATATTTTCAGGTTTAGAAATTTAGATAATTAGGCCATAACTCATACATAACAACTCAAATATTACAAAGTAGACACTTCTACTCACTATCCATTTTTTAAAAAAACAAAAAAAAACATTCAAAAAGAAACATGGTTTCATTTCATGTTTAAACTCCATAAATTTTACTTGATCCCATCCTTGAATCTATTCTTCTTTATATCCTATGAAAAACATTTCAAAACTTTGGATGAGCATAAAAATATCAGTAAGGGATACACAATAAGGAAAACTATTACTCTTGCGAAAACATGTAAACCATGAATACTTTATCATAAAATAATACTTTTCACCATTAAGAAGTAGTAAATAAACTTCACTGAATATAAGTTCATTAATTACCATTTTTTTAATAAAAATATTACCATAAAACATATAAAAATCAAATATAACATATAAATTTAACTTGGGACATAATCATCCTTAAATTGTAATAACTATACGGTCGACTTCCACACATATTACTAAATGGAATTATCATATGGCCGACTTCCATACTCAATGCATTGGAGGTTATAACATAACCACCCATACTTTGTTTATCACAAAACCAACTGTGTTTGGTTTATCACATAACCAATCATCTTTAGTTTATCACGTAACCACTATTCAAATGTCCAAGTACCATTATACAGTCATAACACATACAAGATTGGAATTATCAACATTTTACTCATAAAATTTTATTTGAAATCATAAGAAATCATTTCAAGATATTGAAATAGTCAATCCATTTCAAAACCATTTTCAATATCAAAACACCCAAAAAGGAAATAAGGTATTTATTTTCTTTTTTAAAAACATTAATACTTATATAGGAAGCCAAATATCAAATAATGGTAACAATGACAGAGAATTCATTGTTATCGCATATGTTTAAAAAAACATTCCTTTTGTTATTTTTAAAGATAGTAAAATGCTCGGTATAAAAATATTACTTTTGAAAACCTTTTAATTAATTAAAATTAAAAGGGGTTTATTATACAAATTATAACATAATCTGGTGTATAACATCAAAATATGCCTCAATGAAAGGAGATTGAGATGAAGTACCTTACCTTGAGTTTGATTCATCACGTATGTACCTTATTCTTCCTGAATAATAAACTTAGGTTAATTTATACTTGATTCATAACATTTTAAAGTTTATTATTAAATTTATATCACTAATTACCATGTTATAATAATTAGTTAATTATTTGAGTTCATGTCAGATGTTTTGTTGATATTCGGTACTTGATTCGAAAATTTACATGGTTTGATGTCACTAGTCCATGTGGTAATAATTACTTCATCTATAGAATAATATTAATTAAATTATTATCATTTTTATACATCAATTATAATTTTAAATCAAACCATTAAGTATTTTTATGAAAAATGAACAACGTTATATTCATGGAGATGGTAAGTCGTACACACACATGAGTAGCGTTTTCCATTTTCCATTGATCATTATGGAAAGAAGGTAAGTATTATTTTATATTTACAGAGTGATTATAACATATTTAATATCATACTAACATTTTAAATATACCTATATATTTATCATACAATTTATGTAATGAATAAAAATGCGTCACATCGCTTCGTGGAGGTGATAGTTCACACGCATGTACGAACGACATTATCATTTTTATGCACATGGTCAATAAGAATTTAATTGATATATTATTATCATATAATGATTAATATGCAATTAATATAAAATATGAACATTAATTCCATATTTATAACCACTCATGAAAGACAGTTATGGAAAACAAATTATATCATTTCGTGGAGGTGACAGTTCACACACACGCCCAAATGATTAATTCATTTCCCATTTAATAGAAGTAGAGATGGATTTAGGTGATGATATTAATATAATAACATCTCATTATATTTAGGATACTAGAGTTATTATTTTACCTGGGAAGAATAATATTTTAAGGAAGTTTAAGAAGAAATAAAATAGAAATATTGAAATAAAAACATCACCATTCCTTCAGATGAGCACCTTTCTTAACACCTTAACACCTATAAAGAGGGTGTTATAACTAAAATAATGATTAAAGAATTCGGGGAGGGATTCTAGGAAGAGGTTTGGGAAGATATTGAAAGAACCAAACGTTTTTAGAATTGTGATTAACAGAGAGGAATATGTTCCTTTTTATAGGTGAGGGGAGGGGCGCCCTTGGAATTATTAAAATTATTAAGTTAATATAAATTTAATTTCAATTCCAAATGGGTCCAAACTCATTTATTTAGAATATATGATGATAATAGATAGAAATAAAATCATAAAATGATAATTATACAAGTTTTGAATAATATTTAATCCTTATATTTTTGTTTTAACCTTTTTAACTCTTACTGTTTTATCAAGTAATTTACACTTTGAGAGTTAAAATAATCACCAAATCATACCAAATGACCAATGAATGAGTCATTAATTATATTTTTGGAATTATATAAACTTTTTAGTTTAATATTGTATTTTTTAAATTTTATATCATTTAATTAGATATTTTATATTTAAAGTTATGAATTATGTCAATTTTGACACTATTCATTACTTGACTTTTTTAGAAAATCATAAAAACTTGATTCTTTCAAAAAAAATAACTTAAATAGTCTATAACATGTAAAATTAATACATAAAATTCTTTTATATTATAAAATATTTCAAATTATATTTATTTTAATACTATTAAAATCATTTATTTGATTCTTTCTTTAATAAATCTATTAGTGCATCATCTTTGTGTCACTATTTAATTTAATTATTTATTTCCAAAAAATTATAAATAAATTAACATGATGTAGGTAATATTTTTATATTTTTAATGACTATTTATAGTCAAATATATCACTTATATAACACCATTTTAATTTTTTTAGTATTAAGAAACGTATTTATGACATCTTTGGCTTTACTTTAAATTAAATGTTATAAATGTCATAATCACACCCAAGTGGCTTCCAAAGGTCACAATTTCGGACAAAGGATGGTAATGGTAGATAATAACTCATCCAATAATATTAGGACAAGTGTTAGGATAATTTTATAATTTTATAATATTAATTTTATCTTTAATTACCCTATTTACCTTTAATCGTGGTAAATAAAATACTAAAGTTATTATTCATCAAAAATTATTTTGATCCTATTGGACCAAATTTTTCATATTGAGTAAAAACATGTATGTCCATTTTTAAAAAATTCAATTCACATAATTGGTTAAATTAGGTTTAACATTAATCCTATTGACGGATCGAGAAAATGGCTTTTTTAAGTAAAGCGTTGAAAAGTTCATATAGTTTTTCAATTTAAATTTAATTTGAAAAAAATCCAATGAACTCCATTGGATTAATTGATAAAAACTTCATCTAATGATACCTTAAAACAATGTTTAAGGAAAATATAACAATATAAATAAATTAGATGAAAATGAAATTTTGTATTAAAATGCAGTATTTTTCACTATTCATTAAAATATGAATTTTATCAGAAAAATACCAAAAATTCAACCAAATTAAATTTTGATGTCTCGCTTCCAAATAAGAAGTCTGTTTCATCAAAGAGAACATATAAAAGTAACAGAAACTAGATTTAATAAGGGTTCACCATTAAAAGTTGGTAAAACGACCTTTAAAAAAATATTAGAGTATTTTATGCTTAAAATTGGATTTATTCTTATTTTAAGCCTCTAAAATTTATTGGAAGAAAGTAAAAATATTGATTAAATATGTGTAAACATAATATAGTTAGTTCTGTTCATTCCCTCCAATACAAAAATTTGGTGATAACTACTATTTAAAATAATAACATTAATAATATATTATTTTTCAGTATAACTCAGTCTTGTGTGCAACATAGGATTTCGGAGAAACCCATTGTTGTGTGTTAAGTACACTATCAAACATAGCATCCCCTTTAAAGTAAAATTAATATCTAATTCATAAATATTAATAAATATGAAAAATTCTTATTCTATAATTATCATGGATGTTACACACACACACATATATATAATTACAACTATAAATAAATATATATTTATTATAATTTTTAATTACAAATAAATATATATTTATTTAAATAATTATAAATTTATAAAAAATATATTTATAATATATGCAAATATTTAAAAATAAATACAAATATTTATAATTTTAATTCTAAATAAATATAGATATATTTAAATGATTATAAAATTATAATAAATATATTAATTATATATATATTTATAAAATTAAAAGTATAATAAATACAGTTCTTATAATTTTATAATTATTTAAATAAATATATATAATTATAATTATAACTATAAATAAATATATATTTATTATATTTTTTTAATTATATATTTATATAAATATATAATTATTATATTTTTATTACATTTATAATATTATAAATATATATAATTAATATATTAATTATATATAAAATCATAAATATTAGAAATACAGTTATTATAATTTTATAATTATTTAAATAAATATATATAAATATATATTTATTAAATAATTATAAAATTATAATTGATATATACAAATATTTATAATTATAATTCTAAATAAATATATACATATTTAAATAATTATAAAATTATAATAATTATAATAATTATATATAATTATAAATATAATAAATATATTTATTATATATATAAATATAAATACATAAATATTTATTTATATTTATTATTATAATTAAATAAATATTTATTTATTATACATATAATATTATAAATATATATAAAAATATAAATAATTTATTATCATTATAGTTTTATTACTGCTTTCTATTTTAGCGATGATAAAACATACCTTTATCAGCATTTTTTAGCTAGCGCTGATAAAAGGTTCACTCGCTTTTATAAAATAAACTCTAATATTCTTATCTCGTGCACCTCAAGCTCTCGCAGAAGCTGACCCCTACCTCCTCCTCTTCCACCAACTCCTCCGTTGCCGCGAATCCATCCTCTGCCACCGCGAATCCCTCCTCCACCGTGAACCTCACCTTCACCGTTGAACCCCACCTCCGCCGTAACCTCACCTCTGCCGCGAACCCCACCTCTACTGTGCATCGAACCCCACCTCCATCCTGAACCCCTCCCCTACCACAAACCCACCTCCTCTGCTTACCCCACCTCCGCCACTGAACCCCACCTCTGTTGTGAAGCTCTCCTTCCTCCATGAACCCACCTCCGCCGCGAACACCACCTCCACCGTGAACCCCTCCATGACCTCCACCGTCGCCACCTACCCCGACTCTGCCACTGCCGGAGTAACGAAAAAAATAGTCTAAGGTACATGTTTATAGTTTATTCATTTCTAGTTTATACATGTTTCATTTATCTAGCATCATGATCTTTATTTTTGGATTCTTTTTATTACGTATAACAAGTGTTTTTAGATCATTATAAACCTATAAAATTAAACTTTATCTATATTTGGATCCATTTAGATTCATAAAATATTCATATAAACTTATTTTAAATCTATTGGATCAACTTATTATATATTTTCAGGCTGGGATTCTTTTGGTGGATCTGATGAATCTGGTTGTTCAAATCATTTGCATTGGGTGGATTGACTCATCTATATAATTTGTAATGTCTTAATTTGGTAGATTGTTTCTCTTTATAGAATTATTGTTTCTACATATAGTGAATTATAATAATATTATGGATAGGTTTTTAATTTATAGATTAGCTTCATTGGAATCAAACATATTGACTTCTCAAGATATGTAATCTTAAATTTTTGTCTAATGATAACATGGAACAATGAAAGCCTTAAAAAATATTCTGGTGAAATAGTCATCCTTTTCTAGTGCAATAATATTATATTATTAAAAAATAATATAATTATATGTGTATGTAACCTTATATAATCATCTACCATGGACTTTGAATAATGAAATCCTTTAATAATCATCTTGTTTATTAACCATCTTTTGGATTGGTTTTGCTAAGGTCATGGAATAATGAATTTTTTTTGCAACTTTTGATGAATTCACAAACATAAAAAAATTTGGATTCTCAATAATTGGAGATTGGAATTTTTCTATGACTTGGTCATTGAATATGATTCCATGATAATAAACTAGGATACCTCGGTTTTAAAAAATAAGTTATATTTTCAAATTTTTTCTTGGTTGAACATGAATGATATAATTGAAGTGATTACTAAATAACTATATAGATAGGGTATTACTCAATCTCAAAATATTAATAATAAGATTAATTATTTTGAGATAAATCATTATAGTATTCATGAAGTTCTTTTGAATGATGATTCTATAGAAAGAATTGCATACCAAGAAAATTGACTTGATATTAAACTATTAAATAAAGAACAAAATTGTAATTTGAGATCGAGGATTTCTTATATTAATGAATTATATAAAAACACTTCATTATTTTATCAAAAATACATTGTTATATGGAGTAATAACCATATTTCAAGGTTAAAGGGTGATAATGGCACGTGGGTTGATACAAATGAAGGTATTAAGAATTTAATAACATATTTTTATCACATCATATTTTCTTCTCAACATAATTTTATATCTAAATATCTAAATAATTATTTTATTACAACTTTAAAAAATTATATGAATTAATTATTAACTATTGATATTCAATGTTATGAAGTGATCATGGCATTTAGGTTGATGCATCCATCAAAGGTACCTAACCTAGATTTTCTTTATGAAAATTTCTTTAAAAGGTTCTAGACTATTTTGGTAATTGATGTTGGTAACCTCATGAATGAGTTTTGGAGAGGTAAGAATTCTCTTGAGACTTATAATGATACTCTCATCACTTTTATTCTAGAGGTTACTAATATGAGTTCAGTTAAGGATTTTAGAATGACTAGTCTTTGTAAGGTAATTTATAAAGTCTTTTTCAAGATTTTATAAAATAAACTATAAAAAATCATACCATCTATTAGTTTAGTACCATAGTTCTTGTCTTATTTTTACTTGAGACATGATGTACTTAAAATAATTGGGAAAGAAACATAGTTTCTTCTAGTGTTGAGTGGCATAGGGAAATTCTTTCTGTGAAAGGAATGATACTTGGGAAATTTTTGATTATGTAATGGGTTCATGCTTATATATTTTCTTAGGTGTATATAAAAAGGAAGGGATGAATAACACTTCATGTGAGAGACATATATATTTTTCTTTGGGCATACAACCAATTGATTTGGCGTGAGCCAAGTATCATTGGGATAATGAAGTGTTTGTAGTAAACTGGAACATGGGTGTTTCATAGTTGAGAGTGTGGTCATTGACTATGTAACATATCCATTGGGACTATGGTGTTGTGGTGAAGGATAATTGATATAACTCGATAATGGAATCATGGAACATGGATAAAGGATACCCAATGGAGGGGAACACAATATTAAATTCTCATAGAAAGTATTATTATTACACCAACCTTTAGAATAATGTGATGGAATCATACAACACTGATTGATTTGGGATGAATCAAGGTGTTTTCTATGTATCTTTTATAAAGTGCCTCTCTTGGGATTTATGTCATTGTGAAAATTCCTAAGTGGCTATTTTATAATGATTCAAGTGTTTTGAAATGATTCTTAAAAAAATATATTTGTTAAACATACCCTTTTTGTTTTTAAATATCTTTAAAATGATTTAAACACTGGTCATGGACTTAGGTTGCATGACAAGTGTTTTTCAACTCACCCGATTGGCTTTCATAAATGGATGTGAATGTTTTAAAAGAATATTTAATGATGGTTTCATTTCAACAAGGGATGTGTGAAGTTTTAAATGAAAATTTGTAAAATATAGAGGGCTGTCACTCATTTTAAATGATTAAGATTGTTGGGTCATAAAGTTTCCTTGAATGCTTTAAAAAAGGAATTGTGGTTTTGTAAAAGAGTGTTTGGAACTGATTGGTTTATTTTAAAAACGATGTGTTATTTTAAAAAGGAATTTGTATAAATAATTGGTTTTTAATGGGATTTAGATAATCGATAGAGGGGTCAAATCCCTTCATCCTTTAAAAAAGAAAAAGAGAGTTCAATAATCACGTTATATTTTTTTAATATATATCATGACACCTCATGTTATTATCCATTTGATGCTAAATTTATGTACTCTAAATTAAATGTTAAACCACTTTTGCAGATAATGAATTCTACATGTGATGGTGCTCCCAATCCTAAGGAACAATAGGTATCTCAACCTTCTGCTACTCGTAGTGTAGAAGAACAATGATCTTCTACATATGATGGTGCTACCAATCACGAGGTGCAACAAGTCTCTCAACCTATTGCTACTCGCAGTACAAAGAAACAACCTTCTATACATGACAGTGCTCCCATTACTATAGAACAACAAGGTTTTAAACCCGCTATTTCTCCTAGTGTAGAGGTACAATGACCATATTCACATGCCGATGATGCCACTCTAGAGGAATATATTGACAATATTGATTCTTAGGAAATGGTAGGCAATGAAGGACTGATGATGCAGACAAAATAGAAGCACTGTAGTTTGATGGTGTTAGCAAAAATTATTAAGGCAAAATTTAAAGGCATAAAATAAAAGGTCAGATGGAATGTGCATGGCCAACATGTTAACCCCAACAAGGCCATGTTTAGTAGTTACATTGGAATATTCACTTGACTACATGTGCTGATTGATGTAGATTTGTGGCACCATCTTGTGCTCGGGATTAAGACACTAATGTGGGAAGAGATTATAGTAACATTATGATATCATTTCTTTATTTTACTAAAAAATAAAATAATGAAACATTGACTTACTATTAATCATCCATTGTAGAGTGCATTTATATTAGATTACTCCCACAAGAAATATGTATTAATGCTTGCTGGAAGGATTTAGGAAGAATTTTACACAATTCTAACAAGAAATCATCTTAAAGATGCTAAAGGGAAAATAAACCTGCACCCATCACTTATCTATGTATACCTGATAACCCAAGAAGCATGGGATGTGTTTACTAGTCATTGTGTAGATGTTTATTTTCAGGTATATTGTGGATAATAATAAATTTTTTGATGATACATGTATTCATCACTTTGATTGGAAATTTTTTATTTATGAAACATCAACCGAGTGCTAGAAATAAGGGTGGATCATCAAAACTAGAGTACTCTTATCGTAAAGTAAGGATGATATACACTTCACTTGAAAAAAATTGGTAGGTATTTTAAATCTACCATAATAATTTTATGTGACATGAAACAACACCATAATTATGTTCCTCTATTTATATGAAGATTGATGACTCTAAATCCAAATCCACTTCCTTCCCACACCATGTGCTATGAAAGTAGGAACGTGTAAATAAATAAAAGATAATAATAGATGAAAACACACAAAAAGTGTGAGAAACATGTGTAAGTATTACAAAATATTTTTTTTTTGCTTTAAATCACTTTTTCATAACAATGATAACTTATTTTCCTATATTTTCTATCCGATATAGTTACAAGATTCAACAACACCTATACCAGATGAACACATACTATCAGTGGCCTTGAAGTGGCCAGAACATATGACCGCATCAGAGGTGTGGGTTTTGGGGTGACGCCCTGAACATATTTTGATAAAAAATAAGAGGAGGATCAAAGTGAAGAAATGAAGTGGATGAGAGAAAGACTAACCACCCTTGAAGAAGAATTACAATGGTAGATAGATATGATAGAAAGTTTTATAGGGGGTAATGAGAATAATTAACTTAAGAACAACCACTGTGTGGAGATCCCAACTGACCCCCACCGGCTATGAGGTGAGCCTTTTCCCTCAAAGAGATATCTTATCCGAGGTAATCAATGTTTTAATAAATGTTTCTATGAAATGTGAATCATAAAAACATTAATACCTTTCTTATAATGATATTCTATAAAGTGATAATTATTGTGATTTATATCTATCAACACCCACCCATCTCCTTTTTTTGAGGGCTACAGTGTTCAATATCCAAAACAACATGCTACATAGCAGACCACTCCCAAAAGGTCATGTGAGAGTGTTGATTAACATAGCCTATGAGCCGAGTGCCAATCTACATGTTCCAATTGATGAGTAAGTTATTCATATGGTCAAAAAACCTGTTGAAACATTCATTATATGGCTGTCACATCTTGTAAAAAAACATGTTGATAAGGAGGTATTCATTTCCAATTTACTTTTCAATATAAGCCTTTAAAAATTAATGAAAAAAGGTCTGAACCAATGAATGTTATTAAAAATAGACAAAACAAAGGGGTTGAAATGAAAGACCATCTCAAAACCATATAAAGGATCGACCAACTGATCAAAATGATCTACTGAAATCACTATTACCTCTCCAATTATATATCCTCATTTATTATCATTAAAGGTTCATGTGGATGAAAAGTTAAAAAATGGTGGTAATCACATAATTGATTTTGAAGAAAATATGTATTGAGAGAAAGATCAAGACCTCATTGGTGTTGAGAGTGCAAGTGAAATCCTTGACAATGATTGGCTAGGAGACTCAGTTTTAAACGTATACATGAAGTGTGTTTTCATGATTTTATTTTCTAAAAGATGATATAATATCTTAATTATGACTAAATACATTTCATATTTTTGGAAGTGTATATATGAAATGCAATTGAAGGGATTTTCTCATGAAAAAAATTGGCCTCGTTAGTCCTCACATCTCCTCTACAGAACAAACAAAAAATAAAACCCCCAAAAAAGAATGAAATAGTGGCAGGTCTAGTCAAATCGTTTGAAAGAAAAATTTTGGATGAAAGAATCTATTTAATATCAACAATGTAGCAATAAAACTATACAATTTAATCATATAAAATATATTTTCATTTCTTTCATTACTTATTCCTTTTTGTTTTTTTAGGTATCATTGGATGCTCATTGCGGTAAATTTGGATACTCCAAAAATTTATTTCTTAGATCCAATGCATAGATATCCAACAAACCGTCCACACATGATGGAATTTTTCAATTTTTAATACATTACATCCAAAATTTTAGAACTAAACATAAAGTTATATAATTTATATTATAT
Source organism: Viscum album (assembly GCA_963277665.1). NCBI lineage: Eukaryota > Viridiplantae > Streptophyta > Magnoliopsida > Santalales > Viscaceae > Viscum > Viscum album. The sequence goes on along the minus strand of OY728161.1, from coordinate 1,588,600,173 downwards.
CTTAATGAGTATTCTATTATGATTGTGCGGTGCATCAATATCATGAAAAATAAGGAATGAGGCCAGGGCTAAGTATAAGGAACAAGAAAAGTACTACAAATGGATAAGTATCATGGTATATATAATAATATTTCACTATCCAAACACATATCAAAACAAATTACTTATTCTCCTCAATGTTTATACATTGTCTGAAACAAACCAATGGAAAATATTGTGGTTATTATGTTTGTAAATTTGTAAGAGAGATCATATTCTATGAACAAACTAGCATCCCTAAAGATATATTTTCAAAGATAATTACTATTTAATTTAAAATATTTATTAATCCTTTGTGTATTTATATTTTTCTAGTACTACTATGACTATAAAAAAGACTCATATTCATAAGATGATATAGATGTGCTCAGAAATGAATGGGAAACATACCTGATGAAAGAATTTACACAAATAGGATGAATATGTGACTTCCATAGAAGTAGTGGATTTTTTCATATTTATGTTTAATTTAATTCTGTTTAGTGTTACTCACATAATAATTGTTTTCTTATACAGGTGGATTCCTTTGTTCAAGTTGGGGTGGTTTGTTCAAAGATGCTCATGCTCGTGAGAGATTAGACTTCGAGGCTGCAACTGAGATAATGAAAATAATAAAATGGGTGAAGAATATATAAAGGTTAATTCCTACTAATTGTGTAATTAATTAATTTTTTCATCATTTTACCTAGTCAAAACTAAGAAAAAGAACAAGTTACCAGTATCACTCAAAGTGTATCTTTTTATTTAAAATTGACATTACTTTTAGTAAAAATAATAAGTGACATACTGAAAACTGATAAAATGAATTCATATTGTTTTTATACTTTATAAAAATGATCCATAATTCATTTGTGATGTGTAAGAATAAACCTAACCTCAATCCGATGCATGGTGTGGCCAGTATGACTTTAGGTGTGTATTTTTTTATTAAATCATTATTAAATTCAGAAAAAAGAAATAGTGACATATTGAAAACTAAGAAAATGAATTCTGATTGTTTTTATACTTTATTAAAATGATCCATGAGTCATTTGTGACATGTATAAATCAACCACACCTCAATCTAATTCATGGTGTGACTGATATGTCTAAAAGTGTCTATTATCAGTTTAAAATTAACATTTTAGTTCAAAACATGTCACTCACTGAAAACCAAGAAAACAAACTCTTATTGTATTCATAATTTAGGATAGAGATTCATAAGTCATTTTTGATGTGTATGAATAAGTCTCACATCAAACTTACACATGATTTGATCTATATGACTCAAAATATGCGTTTCTAGTTTGAAATGACATTTTAGTAAAAAAAAAAATTCATACTAAAAACTAAGAAAACACATTCATATTGTTTTGATAATTTAAAAAAACGATCTATAAGTTATTTGTGATGTGTAGGAATCAACTGCATCTCAATATGATGCACAGTTTGACCGGTATAACTCAAAGTGTATCTTTCTATTTAAAATTGACATTAATTTAATTAAAAAAACAAGTGACATACTAAAAACTGAGAAAACACATTTGGATTATTTTGATATTTTAGGAAAATTATCCATGAGTCATTTTTGATGTGTATGAGTGAACTTCATCTTAATATGACACATGGTGTGACTTCTATGACTCTAAGTGTGTCTTTTTTATTTAAAATTGACATTAATTTAAGTAAAAAGAACAAGTGACATACTAAAAACTGAGAAAAAACATTCATATTGTTTTTATATTTTAATAAAATGATCCATGAGTCATTTTTGACATGTAAGAGTCAACCTAACCTCAATACGATGTACAATGTGCCTAGTTTGACTCCAAGTGTGTATTTTTATTTAAAATTGACATTAATTTAAGTAAAAAGAACAAGTGACATACTTAAAACTGAGAAAACACATTCATATTGTTTTTATATTTTACGAAAATGATCCATGAGTCATTTTTGACATGTAGGAATCATCCACACCTCAATACAATTCACGGTGTGACTAGTATGACTAAAAGTGTTCGTTATTAATTTAAAATTGACATTTTAGTTCAAAACCTGTCAATCACTAAAAACCAAGAAAACTCACTCTAATTCTCTTGATAATTTGGAAAAGTGATTCATAATTCATTTTTAATGTGTATGAAGTAGTCTCATATCAAACTGATGCATGATACAACCAGTATGACTCGTAGTGTGTGTTTCCAGTTTGAAATGACATTTTAGTAAAAAAAACTAGCATACTGAAAACCAAGAAAACATATTAGGATTGTTTTTGATACTCTATTACAAAAATCTATAAGTCATTTTTGATGTGTAGGAATCATCCTCACCTCAGTATGATGCAAAATGTGGCCGGTATAACTTAAAGTGTCTCTTTTTATTTAAAATTGACATCAATTTAAGTAAAAACAAAAAGTGACATACTGAAAACTGAGCAAACACATTTGGATTATTTTTATATTTTAGTAAAATGATTCATGATTCATTTTTTATGTGTAAGAGTCATCCACATGTTAATATGATGCACTTTGTGACTGATATGACTCCAAGTGTGTCTTTTTATTTAAAATTGACATTAATTTAAGTAAAAAGAGAAAGTGGCATAATAAAAACCAAGAAAACATATTTAGATAGTTTTTATACTTTAGTAAAATTATCCCTGAGTCATTTTTTATGTGTAAGAATCAAACACTCCTCAATTCGATGCATGGTGTGACCAGTATGCCTAAAAGTGTCTGTTATCAGTTTAAAATTGACATTTTAGTTCAAAACATGTCACTCACTAAAAACCAAGAAAACATGATTATATTGTCTTGATAATTTAGGAAAGTGATTAATAAGTCATTTTTGATGTGTATGAGTCAATATCACATCAAACCGATACACAATACGACTATTACGACTCATAATGCATGTTTCTAGTTTGAAATGACATTTTAGTAAAAAAACACAACTGTTATACTAAAAACCAATTAAACGCATTCGAATTGTTTTGATACTTTAGTAAAATGATATATAAGTCATTTTTGATAAGTAGGAATCATCCTAACCTCAATAAAATTCACGGTATGGATGGTATAACACAAAGTGTGTCTTTTTATTTAAAATTGACATTAATTTAAGTAAAAATAACAAGTGACATACTGAAAACTAAGAAAATGCATTCAGATTGTTTTTATATTTTAGGAGAATGATATTGAAGTAATTTTTGATATGTATGAATCATCCTCACCTCAATATGATGCACGGTGTATCCGGTATAACTCAAAGTGTCTCTTTTTATTTAAATTTGACATTAATTTAAGTAAAAACAACAAGTGACATACAGAAAACTGAGTAAACACATTCGAATTGTTTTGATATTTTAGAAAAATGATCCATGAATAAGTTGTGATGTGTAGGATTTAACCTCACTTCAATCTGACACACAGTGTGACCGGTATGACTAAAAGTGTTCGTTATCAGTTTAAAATTGACATTTTAGTTCAAAACATTTCACTCACTAAAAACTAAGAAAATGCGCTCCAATTATCTTGATAATTTAGGAAAATGATTCATAAGTAATTTCTGATGTGTATAAAGTAGTCTCACATCAAACCGATGGATGATGCAACTGATATGACTCATATTGTGTGTTTTTAGTTTGAAATGGCATTTTAGTAAAAAAATACAACTGACATACTGAAAACTGAGAAAATGAATTCGGATTTTTTTGATACTTTAAGAAAATGATCTATCAATAATTTGTGATAGTTAGGAATTATCCTCACCTCAATCCGATTCATGGTGTCACCAGTATAACTCCAAATGTGTCATTATTTAAAATTGACATTAATTTTAGTAAAATAACAAGTGACATACTCAAAACCAAGAAATTACATTAATATTGATTTGATATTTTAGGAAAATGATCCATAACTCATTTGTGACATATAAGAATCAACTCCACCTCAATAGGATAGATGGTGTGACCAGGATAACTCCAAATGTGTCTTTATTAAATATTGACATTTTATTAATGTATTCTTTCATATTAATGTTTAATTTATTTATTTATAGTATTACTAACACAATATTTTATTTCTTATATAGGCGTAATCTTTTTCTCAGGTTGATATGATTTGTTCAGAAACTGATATAATGGGAAGACATTGTTTAGAGGGGATCACGAGCATCAAAATATGAAACATTATTATTTCTAAATGTTTGCGGGATAATTGTATATGTAATTATATAAAACATTGTTTGAAATGTATATAGTAGTGTTTTTTTGTATACACCATGGGAGAACATTTTTGTATTACTGATGTCACATTAAATGTATATATAATTGTTTTAAATTATAAGTTTTTACAGGTTTTTGTTGGGTGTTTTTTCATATTAAAAAAACATTACAACAAACTAGGACTTTATTATCAATAAAATAGCACTGATAAAGGGGGTCCTTTTATTAGCACTTTTTTTAGCACAGATAAATGATCCCATTTATCATCATTGTGATTAACAATATTTTTTTACCATCATTAAAATCCATTTTGCATGCCGTTAAAGGGAATAATTGTAGTAGTGTACCTACTAAGAATAACCAATACACACCCTATCCCCACTCAGACATCCCCACAACCCTATCCACATTTTGGTCAACACAGCCTCCTTTTCCAAAAGCTTAAATTTTATGAAAGGGAAAATGAAAACTTGGGACCAATCCATGAATTTAATCCCAATGGAGGACCCCCGTAGTTATATTTCCAGGATGAGTTATAACTATCCAGGTCCAACATTGGGATTAAATCTATAGATTAGTCCCTGGATTTCATTATCTCTTGATTAAAAGAGACTTTTTGATGTGCATAAAATTATCAATCAATATAAATCTTCTTTTAAATTAATCACTAGGTTATTATTTCTAATCATTTAAAACTTATTCTTATGGTTTTTTTGGATTGACAAACCTGACGGTGATTTTTTTTATGTTACTGATTTTTCTAAAACTATTTAGATTTAATTTTTGAACCTTAAAAGTGAAACTTTCATTTTATTCATTAATTTTTATAATATTGTTCAGGATGATTTTTTTTTAAATTATTTCCTTGAATGGTGACCATAGAAGTGAGTTTGAAAAGCATGAGTTCAATAATTTTTACCCTAAACACGATATTAAAAATATATTTCTTTCACCTAGAACATCTCAACAGAATGGGTTTATTGAAATAAGAATAAAACCTTATAATAAATTTCTAAAAATATGTTGTTTGAATATAGTATGACTGATCATTTTTGGGCTGAAGTTGTTAATACAACATTCTATATAATCATTAGAGTTTTAATAAGGCCTATATTAAAGAAAAATTCATATGAATTATGGAAGGGAATAAATCAAAAGTTTGATTACTTTAAAAGTGTTGGGCATACTATTTATATTTTTAATATTAAAGATTGTCTTAGTAAATTTAACTCAAAGGTTGATGAAGGAATTTTTCCTGCCTATTCATCTGACTTCTCAAGCATATAGAATGTGACACCCATGGTGTCACCTTCAAGTATTAAATTTATTATTCATTAATTATAACATTTAATTTGATATTTAGGTCAAAATTTAAACTTTTTGGAGGGTGAACACCCATGCATGAGCCCATGCATCTAAATAGAGAAACTGGATATTCCCCTTTAGGAGCATTAGGTTGCATAGGTAACCTACATAGGCTCTCTACCCATGCATCATTCCCATGCATATTTTAAAAATCTAAAAAAATTTAATTTTATAAAATCTGATTTTAATGGGAATGCTACCCCATACCCCCCCAAAACGTCCAAGGGTTTCATAAAGCTTCTCCCCTTTCCAACTCCCTCTTCTTCCATTCATATTTTCTTTATTTCAAGTGTTTCTACATTAAAATAATGTCCTTCTTTATATAAGTGACTATGCTATTCTTCCTCTAGATTTTTCATTCTTCTACTCTTTCATCACCCAACGACCATGGTGGCATAGGGTTATGATTTTCATGGAATAATTTGGGGGTTTTGAGGCTAGGGATTCTTCTTATCTTCTAAGGGCTTGATATATCTTCCTCAAGTCTAATGACTCTGGTTGATGGTGAAATCACCATTTCTAGGTAGGTGGTTTTATGAAATTCCATTTATTTTATATGTCATGTTGTGATTTTGTTTTCAAAACACCTTTATCATTATGATCATATCTATATTTATTTTAAAGGAAATTCAAATCCAACCTCATTTTTCTGTGTCTTCATGTATGACATAAAAGGGTATTTCAAAAGTCTTCATGCTCTATACATATAGAAAAAGTTTTCATGCACTCTAGGTGTTTGTAAAAATTCCTAAGAGATATTTTATCAAAAAATATTTAATTAAAGGGGTGTTTAGATTTCTAGTTGGTTTTTAGGAATGAAATTTCATGTTTTCAATAACTATCTTATAACTTAAGGGTGTGTTTGGTGTGTGTTCATTTTTTATTGAGTTTCATTATCCATTTGTTGTGTATTGAGATATTTATGAGTTATTTGGATTTAATTTTGATTTAAAGGTTTTAATGGAATTTTTATTTATTGAATAATTTATTATAATGGAATGGACATCTTCGGTCCATTACATTGTAAAAATCCAGTGTTTGAAGTGTTCTGGGAGGTCAAGGTGACTTATTTAAACACTTTGCAATTTTTTTTCCAGTTTTTCTAGCCTTCCAATGGTGACTCGCAATGGTAGCTCATACCAGTGACTTGTGATGGTAGCTCGCACTGAATACTTGCACTGGTGACTCATGATGGTTGCTCACACCGACGAATCACACCAGTGACTCACACTGGTAACTCGCAACGGAAACTCGCACCGATAAATTACAATGGTGACTCATCTAACAGTGAGTAATTCCAACAGCTTTCCTTTTCTTCCAGTTTTTCCAATTTTCTAGTTTTTCCCTTTTGATGACTTTCTTTGAGGTAAAATGAGTTTAATACAATATTTAAGTTATTTTGGAGCTGTTTTAAGGGATATGAGTCATATAATTAAATTCCTATGAGTTTGGGGGCTTTTAATTAGTCAAATCATGTAATCTTGACTGAATCTGACTTTAATGGCAAATTAAAGATGTATCTAAACCACGACCCTATTTTAGATATTCCAAGGTCTGAAACACATTTTTATTTATTATTTCCTTCTTGTTCTCTCTTGGTATGAGGCACCTATAACCTTTCTTCCTATATGAGTTGTGCTATTATGCTGTACCAGTTGGTTTGTGTTTTCCTTGGATTTTCCTGCTGCATACACACCCCTATCTTGGTGTAATCAGGAAGTGACCATCGCTTCTTCTTCTAGGTAGGTTTCCTTTATCCCTCTTAACTGTGTATCATGCAGGGTGGATGTGTGAATATTTTCCATGTGAATATATTTGAATCCAAATTAAAGAAATAAAATTGAATCAATTTAAGATCAATGTACAGGGGCTGGGAAAAAGTGATGTATGATATGATTTTTATTGGTTTTTGGTTGTTATTATGATTTTATAGGCTATATTCCTACTGAAAATCATGGCCATTGGGGGTCCTTAGTTATGAACATAATTTTTATGAATGCATGTTTGACTTCTTCTCATTAAATAAATGCATAGAATCTGTTAACCATGTATATTAAGTTAAATAAATGGATGCCCCAGGATTATATCGTTCTGTGATAATCCTTGAATTAAGAATTAGAACTAAATAAGGGATGTATTATTAAATCTGGAGTTTATATTTTGTTTGGTTTGTGTGGTGATACGATTGTATGCATGGTTGTGTGTTGTGTGTGGGTTTCTTGGTTGTGTATGGCGGGATGGTTCGGAAGATGGAATGAAATATCAGGTTGAGAGATTTGTCTGATTGTGGAATGGATGAGCAGTGTTATGCTGTTGAGCTACCGAGGATAGTTGTGATGAGATGTGTTGTTGGGTGCCGTTGTGAGTTGTGGGTTTTCTTTGGTTAGAGGATGGTTTGGGCGGAATGAATTTGAAGAATGATGATGTTAGGGGTTGGTATGGGTAATTCTCCAAGTGTTTCTCCATGTTTGGATTTGGCTATGTTTCTCATTATGTGTTGTGCTTGGTAGTTTCCTGGATAATAATGGAATAAATGAATAAATTAATTGTGAATAAATAATGGTAATGGTTAATCAATCGGATGGGACTATGAATTGGGTTTGTGGTTTTGTGTGTGTTGTTGTGCATTTTAGTGGTAACAGCAAAGGTGATGTGGGGTGATTTGGTCATTTGTTGTAAAATCCATAGGTTGGGAAGAGTTCTTGATATATATATATATATACTTTTATTTTTCCTTGTTATTTCTATATGCACCCCACCCTAGTTGAGCACTACGTGTCGAACAACCCCATCATCACGGGGGAGGGTGTCTTTCCCAAACATCTCAGTGGGAGGATGGATGGATAGACACCCACTCTTCCCTGCTCCCTCTTCCAGGTGGTGATATCCCAAGATTCTCTAGACAAGTTGCGGTTTGTGGGGCCTAGGTGTGTGTGGGTGAGTTTTGATTTACCAGGTGTCTTTAGGATTAAACGTGTTGTGCTTTATCAGGTGTCTTCAGGATGCAGTTTGGTTTGTGGCCTAAGTGTCTATGGGAAAGATGAGATTTGGTTTATGGCCCAGGTGTCTATGGGCAGGATGTGATGTGGTTTGTGGCCCAGGTGTCTGTGGGCGGGATGTAGTTGTGTGGCCCAGGTGTGTGCGGGTGGGATGTGGTTTGGTATGTTTGGAAGAGGTGGGAGTGCCATGAAGTTTTCTATTAGGGTGTGAGAGTGGATAATCAATGGTAAAGTGGTGTATAATCGATGTGATTTATACTGTATTACTTGATTTTTGTTGTTTGGTGAGTGTTCCTTATTGAGGTTGGGATGTTTAGTATTCCTATTAGGTACTGTTTTGTTCTGCTATTTTCTAACAAGGGAATTAGTATTCCTCCTTCACGTGTGCATAAGAGAATTTGGTTTTCCTACCGAGTATACTTGTATGCTCACCTTACATATGTAAAACTATTTTCAGGTTTCTAGGAGGATTATGTAGACCGTGATGGACCTTACTTGCTCATACATTGGGACAATTTATGTGTTGCTGCTTTTCCTTGATTTTGGTATTTACCTTGGAGTTTCATTATATTCTAACAGTTGTATTTTAAACATGAATGTGGGATAGATTTTGGTTTTCCTTTATTTATATATGTCTTGGGGTTGTTTTGGGATAGACCATATTATCTCTGGATCTTGTTTTTCTAAAAAGGGAAATGCCTCATATACTGTGAGATTGTATACCCTTGGTGCGGGTCATCACCCTCATTTCCAATCCAGGAGGGTATCTTTAGAGGGAGGGGGTCATGACAGAATGATATTAGATTTGATTATTGAGATATAAGATGGGGTTTGAAGTTATGCATAGTGAGGATTGCATGGGTTGGTAGGGAAGTAGTGTCTGGTGATCTTGGTGCATGAAATATCTTAGAGAAGACCGGTATGAAATGATATTTTAGGGCCCCCATGATACAATGCAAGTAATCTGAGCCTACCACAAGTGAGGCTACATCTTTTGCAGGGTATAGACCCTAAGAAAGGTACATGCATCATAATGACTTGTGTTCTTGTTTGAATTGGGTTATTTTGGGAAATTTGAAACAGATAACAAAATTATTTAAATGATTCAAAATGAATCTTAAATAAAATTCCATACTACTCGGGATTAAGAATTCCTTATTTAAAATTTCAGTTATGGATCTTGGACGTCATTCGTGCGTGGCTCTAGAAGTGTAGGTTCAGTAGGTCGATCCAGTTGATCAGTGGAAGGATGATCCCATGGAGGAGGATGACCAGTGGCATAGAATGATATGTTCTTTCCAATGGTAGGCATTTGGAAAGTATGAGGGAAATGTTTTGGACATGGATATGGAAAGATATATCGAGGATCACGAGATCATCTTTAGTTTGATCTGGGCCTCAGTGGAGTACTGGGTTACTTTGATGGTTAGTCAGATGCGAGGGGATACATGTTAGTGGTGCACACTATATCTGGGGGAGAGGAAGGAGGCAGATGTGTTGTGGGTTAAATTCCAAAAGGAATTATAAGCAGAGTTCCTTTCATTAACCATAAAGGATGAGAAGATGTAGGTGATAATATTCCTTTATCAGGGGAGCATGTTAGTGTGGTAACTTGGTATCGAGTTCAAGTATCTTCTTTGCTTCACCTCATACCTCTTTCTAGATGCGGAGTCTCATGCGAGATGGCTTGAGGAGGCCCTCCACCCTTCTATCTAGTATGATGTTACTCAATTTACATTGACAATGTATTTGGAGGTTCATAAGAAGGTAGAGATAATAGAGATGATGCACTCATGAGGAGTTCTACTATGAGAGGGGATCTAGAAGAGTTCTTCAAGAGGTAGGGCCATCAGTTAAAGATGTCAGACCCCAAGACCTTCAAGGTTTCAACCAGCAGGTAGGTGACCTCAATAGTTTCCTTTCCATCCCTTTGGTGTCAGCGGTATCCATGCCTTTCCTATAGTCTTAGGGCCAATGTGTTTCTTCTATAGGGTTCATGACCATCTTTAGAATCAGTTTCCAGTGGTAGTTCAAGCTCAGTATGGTGGAGGTGGACAGGTTCAGCACCATCCCAACAGTAGTTGTCTACTAGACTGTTTTAGAGGCATGAAAAGAAGACTCATGCTCCACTGAGGGGAGATGGAGTAGGTAGAAGCCTACCTTAGGGTGTTCCTCAGGGACCTCGACCCAGGAATGGTCATGAGGGAGGTCATCAGTAGATGGGAAGAGGAGATGGTCATGGTCAGTTTCACGCAATAGAGGCAATAATTTCAGCAGGGCCATAGATTGTTAGAGGTATGATCAGTTTGTTTAGTACCCTTTCTTATGATTTGTTTGATTTATGAGCTTTACACTTCTTTGTTCCATCCCCTCTATCCCATGATCTAGTACTATATATAGAGAGGCTTCCCATGACCCTGGTGTTGAGTATGCCAGTCGGAGGTTATACTAGCTTGTTTGATGTGTGATGGGGGTGTAGAATGATGATGGAACCACATCATTATTGTGGGGACCTTTTCTTGCTACAAATGCAGCCATACAATGTCATCATCTACATCGACTGGTTATATTCCATGCACTCCATTATCGACTACTTTTAGATGAGAGTTGTGTTTTCAGATATGGATGGTTATAATGTGACTTTCATTGTCCAGAAAAGTTGTTAGGTGGGATATCAGTGTGTGGAGCCTCTTATTTCCTTATTGGATGAGATCTCAGTGGAATCAGTGGACACTGAGATGGCGGAAGTCCCCAGGGTTGTTGGGGAGTTACTGGATGTTTTTCCCAAGGAGTTTATAACTATACCCCCTCGATGTGATGTTGAGTTTGGGATAGACTTGTAGTCTAGTGCTTCTATGATTTCGATGTCTCCTAATCAAATGATACCTTATGAGTTACATGAGTTGATGATTTAGATATAAGATCTAATGAATAAGGAATTTATCTGGTCTAGTGTGTCTCCGTGGGGTGATCCAGTGTTGTTTCTAAAGAAGGTAGATGGTGGTATGAGGTGGTGTATAGACTACCAGAAGTTAAACCAGGTGACAGTCAAGAACCACTACCCTATTACAAAGATTGTTGATCTTTTTGACCAACTTAGAGGGGTGAGTTGGTTTTTAAGATGGATATACGGTCTGTATATTACTTGTTGAGGGTGAAGGAGAGTGATATCCCGAAGGCCACCTTCAGGTTCAGGTATGATCACTTCAAGTTCTTTGTCATGCTATTTGGTGTTATTAATGCACCAAAAGTATTCATGAGGATTGTGAACTCCGTTTTTCATGAGTTCTTGGACTAGTTCTTCATTATATTCATCAATGACATCCTAATATACTTGAATTCATATGAGGATCATGTCAGGCATCTCAGAACCATCTTACAGGTTCTTAAACACCACCAAATCTACAAAAAGATGTCCAAGTAAAAGTTTTGGACATAGTAGGTTCATTTCCTTGGGAATGTGGTGTCAAAGTAGGGTGTGACAGTAGACACATTGAAGGTTGAAGCAGTTTTTTCTTGGTTAGAACCCAAGAATGTGGTAGAGGTTCTAATCTTTCTTGGTCTTGTGGCCTATTATCAGAGGTTTCTAACCAATTTCTCTCAAGTTGTAGCTCCATTGATAGCTCTAATGAGAAAATACCAAGCATTTGTTTTGGAGTGATTAATTACAGGCAAAGTTTGACTATCTAAAGGGTAATTTGTTTAGTGCTCCAGTTATTTAGATCCCAGAGGAAGGGGTGATGTTCAGGGTGTTTTTGATGCTTCTCATCTAGTATTGGGATGTATCTTGATGCAGTAATAGGTAGTGATATATTATAGGTATAAGAAGTTATATACCCATGAACATAACTAGGCCACCCATGATCTGAAACTAGCAGCGGTTGTGTTTACGCTGAATTTGTGGTGGCATTAGCTCATTGGTGAGAGCATTGTGGTCTTGACAGATCATAAGAGTTTGAGGTATATCTTTTCCCAGTGAGATATGAACTTGAAACAGAAGAGGTGGATGGAGTTTCTTTAGGACTATGATTTTAAGATCTACTAAACCTCAAGAAAGGGAAATTTCATGGTTGATTCTTTGAGTAGGAAGTCACAGAAGAAGGTTTTTTTGGGAATCTATAGATTCTTGGAAGGAAATGGAGGAGTTGGAAGCCTTGCACTTGGATGCAAGGGTGGAAACTAGTAGAGTCTATATGTTTCATATGATGGTGTAATATTCTATAATGTAGTAGGTGGAGGATTCTCAGTGGGGAGACTCAGAGGAGAGGTGATGCATGATCATATTGTCCATGGTGATGCTCCGGAGGGATGGTCAGAGGATGGTCAGAATCAGATGTTGTTTCTTGGGAAGCTGCTTGTTCCAGTGGAAATGTGTGAGGGAGTCATCCATGAGTTTCATAGCTCACCATTAGCAGTACACCTAGGAGTTTCTAAGATATACCATGGACTGAGGACATAATTTTGGTGGCCTAGAATGAAGTAGGCAGTAACAGAGTTTGTGGAAAGATTCTTGGTCTGCCAGCAGGTAAAGGCCATGTACCATGTTCCAGGTGGTTTGTTGTATCCCTTGGATGTCCCCGAGTGGAAGTGGGATGACATATTTATGGATTTATTCATAAGGTTACCCAGAACTCAGGGAGGCTATGATGCTATCTGAGTAATAGTGGATTGGATGACTAAATCATCTCACTTCTTAGCGATGAAGGAGTCAGGCATAGTGGATGTCTTGGAAAAGATATATGTGAATGAGGTTGTATGGTTGCATAGAGTTATGAGACCCATTGTCTTGGATCAGGATACACATTTTACCTTACAATTCTAGAGGGGATTGTAGCACGCTTTCACCACCCAGTTATGAATCAACACTACTTTCCAACCTCAAACAGATGAGTAGATATAATGGACTATCTAGATGTAGAAGGATATGTTGCGAGCATGAATCTTGGAATTTGGTGGATCTTGGGTGTGAAACTTTCCCTTGGTAGAGTTTTCTTACAATAATAGCTATCAATCTTCAATTAGCATGGATCTGTTTGAAGATTTTTATGGAAGACCATGTCATTCACCTTTATTCTAGAAAGAGGTTAGTGAGATAACTATTCTTGGTACGGATGTGGTGTAGAGCATGATGAAGAAGGTTTAGCTTGAATGTGAGAGGATGAAGGCAGCGCAGGACCGACAGAAGTTGTATGCCGATCACAGGAGGAGGCCCTTGGAGTTCAAGGTTAGAGACCATGTGTTATTGAAGGTTTCCCCTCGACGTGGGCAGTGGAGGTTTAGAAGAGGGATTAAGATTTATCCTAGGTTTTTTGGACCCTTTGAGGTGTTGGAGTGAGTTGGTGAGGTGGCGTATCATTTGGTGCTGACACAACAGTTGAAGGGGATCCATGATATCTTTCACGTCTCTCACCTTCGTTGGTATCTACACGATGACTCCTATGTCATTGACTAGGGAGAGTTGGATATCGAGTATGATGAAACATTTGTGGAACGACCAATGGATATCTAGGATCATCAGGAGAAGGTGTTGTGTGGGTGGACCATTCCTTCAGTTTATGTGTTGTGTAGGCATGGTGGTCTGGAGGAGAGTACTTGGGAACAAGAAACATAGATGCTTTCCTAGTAACCAGAGTTGTTTTGAGTTTTTCCTTATTCTATCTTGCCATGTGATGTAATGTTTGAACCTTGTTTTATGAAATATGTATTTTTCAATGAGTTGACATGTATGTGGTGAAATGTGTGATTAATTCCTGACATGTGAAAAGGGGAGGAATAGATTCCTAATCGAGACACATTAACTGCGATGTGTTTAAACCCATGCGGGCGAGTCAGTTCTGCCTAGAGAGGATATTATCTTGACATGGAAGATGGAATTTCATAATTCATGTGTTTGGGATGGAATGGTTTTTGTACTTGCGTGATTTGTTTTGTGATTGTTTGGGTTTTCTTGTTCAGCTAGTGATAGTGCTCGGGGAGAGACAATAGTTTTGAGAGGTATCCTAGGGGTGGTTGTTTGGACCACTCCACTCTTTTATTCCGGTTTGGTTTTGAATTATCAAGTGTGAGAATAGTTTGAGAGGTATCTGATGTAATGGCCCAAACCTCTCTAGTCCATTACTTTGTGAAAATTTGGTGTTTTAAGTGTTCTGGGAGGTCAAGGTGACTTATTTCAACACTTTGAAAAAGTTTTCCCACCTTTTCTAGCCTTCTAATGGTGAATTGTAATGGTATCTCACACTGGTGACTCATGATGGTAGCTTGCACTAGTGACCCACACTGGTGACTCACAATGGTAGCTCATACCAGTGACTCACACTAGTGACATTCAATGTTGAATCGCACTAGTGACTCACATCGGTGACTCGCAATGGTGACTCATCTAATGGTGAGTCATTCCAATAGTTTTCCTTTTCTTCTAGTTTTTCCAAATTTCCAGTTTTTCCCTTTTGAAAAATTTCTTTGACATAAAATGAGTTTATTACCATATTTAAGTGGTTTTGTAGATGTTTCAAGGGATATGAGTAATATCTTTAAATTCCTAAGAGTTTGGGGGCTTTTAATTAGTCAAAGTACATAATCTTGACTGGATCCAACTTTAATGGAAAATTAAACCTTTATCTAAACCGTGACCCTATTTTAGATCTTCCAAGGGATGAAACACATTTCTCATTGTTATTTCCTTATTTTTCTCTCTTGGTATGAGGCACCCCAAACCATTATCCCCATAGGAGTAGTTCCAGTGTGCTGCACCAATTGGTTCGTGTTTTCCTTGTAGTTTCTGGCTGCATACGCGCCCCTATCTTGGTGCAATCAGGAAGTGCCAATCACTTATTCTTCCAGGTAGGTTTCCTTCATCCCTCTTAATTGTTTCTCATGCAGGGTGGGTTTATGAATGTTTTCCATTTTAATATAGTTAAATCCAAATTAAAGAAAAGAAATTTAATCAGTTTAAGATCAATATACAGGGGTTGGGAAAAAGTGACACATGATTTGTTTTTTATTTGTTTTGGTTGTTATTGTGATTGTATGGGCTATGTGACTACTGAAAATCATGGATGTTGGGGGTCCTTAGTTGCACACAAAATTTTTATAAATACATGTTTGTATGATTCTTGTTAAAAAAATTCATGGAATCTATTAACCATGTATATTCAACTAAAATAAGTGGATTCCCTAGGATTATATCTTTTTATGATAACCAATGAATTAAAAAGCAGAAATAAATAAGGTATGCCTGATTAAATTTGGAATTTATGTTTTGTTTGGTTTTTGTAGTGATATGGTTGTAGGCACAGTTGTGTGTTTTGTGTGGGTTTCTTGGTTGTGTATGGCAGGATGGTTCAGAAGATAGAATGGAATATCAGGTTGAGAGTTTTGTTTGATTGTGGAATGGATGAGATGTGTTATGCAGTAGGGTTGTCAAGGATGGTTGGGATGAGATGTGTTGCTAGGTGCATTGGTGATATGGGGATTTTCTTTAGTGAGAGGATAGTTTGGGTAGAATGACTCTGAATAATGATGATGGTAGTGGTTAGTATGGGTAATTCTCCTAGAGTTTCTCCATGTTTGGCTTTGGCTATGTTGCTCATTGTGTGCTGTTCTTGGTAGTTTTGAAAATAGTAATGTAATATGTGAATCAATAAATTATGAATAAAGAATGGTAATGGTTAATCAATTGATTGGGAGTATGAATTGGGTTTGTGGTTTATTATGTGTGGTTGTGAATTTTAGTGGTAACAATAAAGGTGATGTGGGGTGATTTGGTCATTTGTTGGAAAACCCATAGGTTGGGCTGAGTTCTTGGTATATATATATATATAATTGTATTGTTCCTTATAATTTCTATATGCACCCCACCCTAGTTGATCACTATGTGTCGAACACCCCCATTTTCATGGGGGAGAGTGTCTTTTCCAAACATCCCAGTGGGAGGATGGATGGATAGCCACCCGCTCTTCCTTGATCTCTCTTATAGGCCATGATTGCCCAAGATTCTTCGAGCAAGTTGTGGTTTGAGAGGCCCGTGTGTGTGTGGGTGACATTTTCTTTCTAAGGTGTCTTCGGGATGAGACGTGTTGTTCTTTCCCAAGTGTCTTTAGGATGAGGTTTGGTTTATGGACTAGGTGTCTGTGAGTGGGATGTGATGTGGTTTGTGGCCCAAGTGTTTGCAGGCGGGATGTGAAGTGGTTTGTGGCCTAGCTGTTTTCGAGTGGGATGTGGTTGTGAGGCCCAAGTGTGTGTGGGCATGATGTGGTTTGGTATGTTCATAAAAGGTGGGAGCACCAAGACATTTGTCGTTAGGGTATGATAGCATCTAATCAGTGGGAAAGTGGTGTGGGGTACCCAATCATCGATGTGATTTATACTATATTATTATATTTGCGTTGTTTGGTGATCACGTCTTGGTGAAGTTGGGATGGTTAGTATACCTGTTAGGTGCTATTTGGTTCTACTATTTTCTCACAGGGGCATTAGTATGACTCCTTCACATGTGCATGAGAGACTTTGGTTTTCCTACTAAGTATACTTGTATGCTCACCCTATGTATATAAAAATATTTTCAAGTTTTCAGGAGGATTACGTGGACCATGCTGGACCTTACCTGCTTGGATGTTGGGGAATTTGTTGTATCGCTGCTTAGCCTTGCTTTTGGTATTTACCTTAGAGTTTCATTGTATTGTAATAGTTGTATTTTTAAAATGCATGTGGTATGGATTTTGGATTGTATTTTTATATATATGTCTTGGAGTTGTTTTGGGATGAACCATCTTATCTCCTGATCTTGTTTTTCTAAAAAGGGAAATACATCCCATTTTGTGAGATTATATACCCTTGGTGCTGGTCACCACCCCAGTGATTACTAAAGGTGAGAATCGGGGGTCATTATCTCCCTTTCTTCATTGCCAACCTAGGAGGGGTATCTTTAGAGGGGGGGGGGGAGTCGTGACATTTATAAAGGATGATTCCATAGTTTGGTTGTCCATATGTAATCTAAAGGTCATTTGGTAAAACTTTAATGGATTCTTGAAGAATACTTGACACCCTTGATATTGTAGCCCCATTATGTGATTTATTGTATGGAAATGGATATTATGTGATATGTATTTTCTATTATTGGACATAAATGTGAAGGGATTGTTCCCTTAAATGCTCTTTGGATGTGAGAAGAGGAATTTTCTTCCATGTGTTTAATTGATATTATGATTTGATACATGACATGTTTCCTCACCTCCATTAGATCATGTCATGGGAGCTCTGGTTAACTAAGTGGGAAATCAAGCAACAATTTCTATACTAGTTCAGATTACACACCAGCTAGTATCCCTTAGTGCATGATGAGACTGCTTATAGGGAGTGTTTCCTAGTGAGGTTAGTTGAGAGTAAGTTGGGGGTTATTTATTAGAAATGCGCCAAAAAACCAACAAATGGTTCCACTCAAGGACATCTAGGATTATACCATTAGGATGAAGTGAGTTTCCCATGATGTACATTATGTTATCTTAAGTAATTATCTTGATGATATTTTCATTTTTTGGTTTATATTTTCTTATTTCCATATTAACCTCTTTGTATATCTTATTTATTTTTCATTATATGGTGTTGTGTAATGAATTATCTTCTCTAATATCTTCTTTTTATAATTTATATTAGATATATAATGTTATACTTACGATCTTTTTACTTGAAGTTAATTTTTATCATTTTAAATTGGAATTTTACTCCTTTTCATGGTTAATTTTCTTTCTAATTATTTTGTTCAAATGGTTTTCAAAAGAAAATTTCAAAATAAGGAATGAAAACTTTAAATTATTATTTTCATAAATTTAAATTTATTTTATCTTAAATTTAAAAATACTTTCCAAAAGGTATCAGGAATATTAGTTTATGTTTAAAGGTGTGGTTTTCTATTAAAAGGGGAATGTTTGTTCTTAAATTTCATCACCTGTACAAAGGAAACCTGTACTATTTTCTCATTTTATTTCAAACTCGAATTCATTGGATATATTATGAAAATAATTTCATGGAATCTTTAGTGAGATCCTACTAGTCTAGTTTAGCTCACACTCAACATACAAACTAGCGTGTGTGTAGTCCTCATGTTTTGTTTGGGAGATCAAGGAATGAATTCCAGGATTGATATCATGCATTATTATCCAAACTAATGGATGAATTTGGGATATAGATGTGACCTCAGGTCATAGGGAAGATCTCATGTGGTGTTATGGGTCCTTGGAGTATTCAGGATATCCTGTTTGTTGACCATATTGGTCTATCCTTTGTTCCTTTTACATTTTTGTAGGTTATTAGTGGTTGTATTTATTATGTTGGAAAAACTTCATGGGATGTTACCTTTTATTTTGAGTTGGTTATTCCTTGTTTGTTTAGTTTATATTTAAAAGTGTTTTTTATTTTCATGGATATTCAATGTATGGATATACCATATTAGATTCTCAATAAGAGTTTAATGTTTAGTATGTTATATTCTGAGAGTTAAATCATTCCCCAATATGTATTAATCATACTTTCGACACTTTTTGTCATCTTTTGAAGATTAGAAACATGCTTCAGGTCTTGTGACAAGATGAATCAGGTGACATGGTGGGTTGAACCAGGTTGGTTTGTTTACAAAATTATATCAGATTACTCTTATTATTTGGGGAGTAATTCCAATTGGAGATAGAACTATTATATCTCATGAGATAAAAATGACTCTGGACAACACTTTTTTTGCCAAACCTAGAGTTATCATAGATAGTATGGGAATGTTTTGTCCTAAATTTGAGTATATTTTCTATTGTTTTGAGATGTTTTGATTTTAATTGATATATCAATGTTCATGTAAAAGTTCTGTGAGTATATTTTTATAAATTTTCAAGGTTTGGGAGAAACCTAGGTTACATGAACACAATAAGGGTTATAGACCATACAAAGGGATTTTGCACCATACTGTAGTGTCTATAAAAACCCACCTAAGTTTTAATGCTAGATTCATTATATTTTCAAAACTATTTCTATTAATGATTATTGATCATTTGGGATAAATTTGAAATGAGTCTTGTGAGCCATGATTTTATTTAGTTGGATGGAGTTTGTGTACTTTGTTGAATACTTGGGTTTTTATTTTCAAAATATATATTTCAAGGTCAAAATATGTATTTTTTAATTATTATTATAAAGTTATTGAGGTTGGGTGTAATGTTTTTTTATTTATAATTTATTTTTAAAGTTCATTTTAAATGCTTCTAAGATATGATGAAATATTTCTTAAGTATCCAAGTTGACTTTCATTGTTCTCAAAATTATCACAAAGGGGATTTTCAAAGGTTACAAAAGAGTTTTATAAAATGGATTTCTTGGTTTCTCTTTTGAATGGTTTAATATATAAAGAAAAATTAGATGAGGATATGTAACAATCTCATAAAAAGAACATTATAAACTCTTTTTCAATGCATTAGGTTTTATAAAATAGTGTTTTATTATTATGGGTATAGATTTATTTAGAGCGTTTTCTAGTGCTATTCTTGTGGGTAGGTGTTTATTTTATGTTTTTTTAACACAATGGTTATTTTTATATTATGTTGGTGTAGCACCCCGACCCGTTTTTTGACTTTATTTGTGCTTTGGGAGGATTGGACACTAGGCCTGAAGTACGCCTCCCTGCACACCAAAGGATTCCAACTAGTAGTGAGTGTATGATTAGGTGATAGTGGGGATACTATACCCTCTAGTGATGATAATAATAAAGATCCATATATATATAACATAGTCAAAGAAATACCGCAACAACAAAATCAATATAAATTACACAACAAAAGCATAAACAACAATAGAAGTAATAATAATCCCAAAGCATAATACAATTTCTAGAAGATAAGACATGCCATAAAAGCTCATAAAAATAGATAAGAAAGGTTACCCATGCCTAAAAATATTGGTGAATATATATATTATGTATAACCCAAAATAAGGTCCATATCAATTTAGAGGAACCACCTGGTCCACCACCATCCATCCCATGAAAAAGCAGTACACTATAATTACTAAGGTCCAACTCCTGAGCCTGATCCCTTACCAGATCTCAAAGACTTAAAGTCTACATGCATCCCGAGGGGATCATGTAGGGTGTGAGTATGAACTCAGTAGTCCACCACCAATGTGTTCCTATCTTACATCCATAATTTTACACTGTATGCAAAATATAATAAAAGGGAAAGACACACACATTTATTAATTAAACTACTTACCTTGTGCTCAACAACCACAAGAAATCATTTACCTAATTCGGCTAATGCCAGTATATCACTGAACATGTACCACCAAATATATATTTTTTATACAATACATGTTTGAAAATATATATTTGTAGTGGTGAGGACCCATGGATTAATGCCCACACATCCCCTAAAGAGTATCATACCTAGAGATCCCTTAGGCACCACCCATAAATATATCTCTAGCACATCATTCCATCCAATAAATCATGGGCCACCAATCAACTATCTGGATTCCTAACAATAAGTCCATCAATAAGTCCCAGGTCCCTCGGACCTCCACTCAGAAAGTCATCATCAACTCAATAATCGAAATTCCTGAGGCACGACAGTATTCATCCTCCAATGCGTAATAAATCACTGTCGGCTCAACAACCCGATGTCTTGAGGCACAGTTATATTTTTCCTCCAATAATCCTAGCCCATAAGCCTCAAATATAATGGAGGGCCTCAAAACACAACCAATGGTCTCAACACCATCTCCCGATGGTCCATCACCATCAACCGTGGATTTATACGGTGAGCACCTCCTCCATAATTGATGGTCAAAACCATACCCTAAGCTACAATACCTATGGAGTCCACCACCCACAACGAGTGGTAAAAACCACCTCAACCGAGTATGAACTATGCGCACATGAATCCAAAGGTGTGTCGACCAACAATGGTGAGTGATAATCACCAATAATTCCTAAGCCACATCATCTGACACCTCATTCCCCATGTGACCACATCACCCAAGTCTCGATGGTTAACACCATATCAAGTTCCAAAGGCTATGCTCTCATTCATATAACCTAGTTGCCTCAATCTCGATGATCATCATCAACCCATATATCTAATTCCACACCCTTAAGCTGAGGACCATGTCACCTCAGTTCTATTGATCACCATCACCTCAAGTAACCTAGGCTACGCCCAACATGTTTCCATGGAACCATAATAATCATAATACAATTTAATTAATTAAATTAAAAAATAGGACTAACCTTCCCAGTTGGTCAAAATCTCCTTAAACAGCTTAGTATATATAATATTAGTCAAGGTAATTATCAATATCATCCCATAACATCAATTTAATCAATTTAAATACAATAGTTAATTAATTTAGGGTCTCACATAGACAACCCAACATGCGTAATTAGGAATGTAACCTCAAACACCCATAAAATTTAGGATAAATATAGGCACCGCCTACCTTATACTCATAGGTGATCACTAATCGAATATTGACATTTAACTCGATCCAAAACAAGAAAAATTAGAGTTTTAGATAAACACCCTAAAAATAGTTCAAAATATCTCACATATATTTAACATATTTTTTAGTGAGATAAATAAGAAGAAGTAATAGGACTGAAGGCCTTACTGAGAGGAATCTATAGCCCCTAAAGGATCTTGAATCAAAGATCAAATGAGGTTAGAGGCTCAAAACCTTGGAGATGGAGAGGAGAAGAGATCCCTGCTGATGGAGGATCCGCACACATGGGAGGAAAGAAATGAGGGAGATACCTCTGAAAGAACTCATAGAAAAATGGTCATTTTTGAATCTTTTAAAATTAACACGGTTTGAAAAATCATGTGCCAACTATGCAGTTATCACTATCAAAATGGTAACCCCTTTAAAATTGGTCACACGGTTTGGCCACATGCTTTGGACAGACAATGCACCAACTATGCACACCCTCTGTAAAGACCTGAAGACACCCGCACTCTTGACTGAAAGGGGATGCATGGTAAAAACAAAATTTTCCTCTTATAAAATAAGCTACATAGTTTAGGATGCATGGTTAGATAAACCCTACACCAACTATGAAACCCTATCCACCTTTTCCTGAAACTAGGTTTTTGGAGACCAATGCTTCAGAAACCCATTAAAAATCTTGAGGTACTTGAAAAAACATAAAACTAATATAAAAAAACAAATTTTAGTGTTCAAACTCTCATAATTAATTTCCAAATTCTATAATTCAAGTTGGTACACTCACCAAACTAAAAATTAAAAAAGGTTGGGAATTTTGAACTGCTCAAAAACTTTGGACATTATAATCTCCACACTTTATAATAGATCATCCCTAAGCAATCATGATTTACACTGAGATGGTACCAAACATACCCATATTATTTACATCAACCTAGTCTACCTAATTCATTAGTAATAGGATAATTCCTATTATGGAACTCCTCACTTTAGGAATTACCTATCCAATCACTTCTCGACCCAAAAAAAACATTCTGATGGTCCACTGACCATCCTCAAATGTAATCCTATGAAATACCGTCATTCTTGCACCTCATAAGGTTCTTAATTTATGTCTCTTTCATACATGACACTAATCAAAACCTTCACCTCATCAGATACCCATAGATCCTTCATCACAACTGATTCTCAAAATAAACCCGCATCATATATATAGATCCTGCAACACAACTGATGCTCAAAATAAACCCGCATTATATATATAGATCCTACATTAGAACTGATTCTCAAAATAAACCCACATCATATATATATCTCCATTACTTGTTCCATCTGAAAAATCATGTTCCACCAATAAAATTTTCAACATCCTAATGAAACACCAATAAATAAGTCCCAGGTCCCTCAGACCTCTTCTCAGAAATGAACCATCGGATCAACAACCCGACGACCTGAGGCATGGCGATATCCATAATCCAATGTATAATAAATCACCACCAGCCTAATAAATTTAAGTCATGAGGCATAGAGATATATTTCCTCAAATAATATCATCCCATCGACCTCAAATATAACAACAAGCCTTATCCCTCAACCGATGGTCTCAACACTATCTCCCGATGGTATATCACTATCAACCATGGCTTTTTACGGTGAGCACCTCCTCGATAACTGATTGTCAACACCATCCCTTAAGATGCAATATCTATGAAGTCCTCTACCCACAATGAGTGGTCCATGACACCTCAAATGATTCCAAACCGTGTGCACATGAATCTAATGACGTATTAGAAAAAAATGGTGAATGGAAATCACCAACCAATCCTAAGCCACACCATATGATACCTCAGGCCCCATTCGACCATGTCACCCAGGTCCTGATGGTCAATGCCATATAAAGTTCCTCAGGTCATGTCCACATCCATACAACTTTGTTGTCTCAATCCTAGTGATCATCATCACCCCATATATCTCAGGACACACCCTCAAACTGATGACCATGTAACCTCATTATTGGTGACAACCATCAACTCAAGTAACTCAGGACATGCCCAAAAAGTTCCCATGGAACTATAGAAATCATAATAAAATTTAATTAATTAAATTACACAACCTGCCTAACCCACCCAGTTGGTCAAAACCCCCTTACATGGATTAACATATATAATCATAGGATAGGGCATACTTAATGACATCCCATAACATCAATTTAATCAATTTAAAGACAAGAGTTAATAATCTAGGGTCTCAATCAGACAACCGAACATGTGTAATTAGGAATTCACCTAAAAACACTTGTAAAATTTAGGAGAAATCTAGGAACCACCTACCTTATACTCTTAGGTTCTTGTGTGTAGAATACTAACCTCTAACTCGAGCTAAAATGAGAGAAATCAGTGTTTTAGACAAACGCCCTGAAAATAGGGAAAAATAGCTCACAAGGATTTAACATACTGTATGGAGAGATAAATAAGAATAAGAAGTAATAGTACTAAAGGCCTTAATGAGTAGAATCTATAGCCACTATAAAATCTTGAATTAGAGTTCAAATGAATTTGGAGGCCCAAATCCTAGGAGATGGAGAGGATAAGATCTCCCTACTACTGGAGGAGGCACACACGTGGGAGGAAAGAAATTAGGGAGATCCCACTTAAAGAAAACAAGGGGAAAATGTTCATTTTTTCCTCTTTTAAATACCACATGGTTTGAAAAACCATGCACCAACCGTGCAGTGCTCACTGTCTAAAGGGTCACCCCTTTAAAACATGTTTCATGGTTCATCTGCACAGTTTGGCTAGACCATGCACTAACCGTGTACACCCACTATGAAGATCTGTAGACACCCACGTGCTTTAATGAAAGGGTATTCATAGTTAAAACAAACTATTACCCTTAGAAAATAGGTTACAAGGTTTAGGTAGAATAGTTAGATATATGGTACACTAATTGTGCACCCCTGTATGCCTTTTCCTGAAATTGGGTTTTTAGGGGTTGATGCTTCTGAAACCCATTTAAACTCTCGAGGCACTTGAAAATCCTTAAAACCCATATAAAAATAGCACATTGAATCATTAAAACTCTTATAATTAAGTTATGAAGTCTATAATTCAAGTTGGTTCACTCACCAAACTCAAAATTCAAAAGGTTGGGAATTTTGACCCCCTCAAAAACTAGGGACATTACAATTGGTATGATATTATTGAGTTTCTTTTGGTTATTAAGTTTTATAATTTGAGATTTAATTTGATTGGGATTTATAATTTATGTTATTTTAGAGTATTCTACCCATAGTAGTGTCGGTTAATTGAGGGGGAAAGGTTTCAGGGGATATCCTGCGACCTAATCATTCTAATAACCCCAACATCATCCATCCAGTTATTTTTTCCACCTAGAATCTATTTATAGTGGTAGGGTCAAATTCATCACGATCTATGGATCATGTTTAAGAGTTCCTAAAGTGGAATCCTCCAGTTTTTCATGGTAATCAAGGTCCACAAAAGGCGATAGAGTGTCTAGAGAATATTGATGGAATTTTCAATTCTTTAGAGCCTCTTAAAAATTTTAAATTAGAAGTCTCCACCGTTACATTTTATGAACCAAGCATGAGATGGTGGGAAACCATTACTCATGCACAATCACTAGAAGGAATGTCTTGGAAATGTGTCAAGACTATGTTTATTCAATGGAATTATATTTAGAATGTAAAATTATAAAAGGAAATGGAATTAATGAGTATTCAATAGGGTGATTGAATAATAAAAGAATTTGAAAACCGTTTTGATGATCTGGTTCCCTTCTGTATCAAGTTGGTCATTAATGACTCATTGAAAGCTCACTTCTTTGAAAGAGGTCTTCATTCAGGCCTCAGTTTAGAAGTTCTATAATCTATCCTGAATTAATATATAAAAGATACCAATAAGGTCATGATGGTGGAGCCAAATAAGTGAACACAATAGGAACTCGAGCAAAAAAGTTATGACATTAAGGATCATCCCTATTATCTTATTCCTATTGCACTATAAAGGAAATTATCTCTCATATGTTTCAAATGTGGTACACTAGGATATTCTAATCCCTCATATTCAAAGTATCTGAAAAATTATCATCGATGTGGCTGATTGGGTCATCTTTATAAATTTTGTAAGCTAAATTATCAATGGAGGATGCAATCCTAGATTTAGCCCAAATCTAGGTAGACGTCTATGATAGTACTTATGTTTGGTTAACCTGAGAATGAACTGGAGATGTTCTAAGGTACTCCCTTTCATGTATCATTTTGGGTATCCATTTGTTTAACATATGTAACTATGACTTATATATTTCTTATAGAAATATTGATCTATTCACCAGATATCTTTATCATTTTGGGGTGTTACCTATCTATTATGGTCTGATTTCATCTTTTGTGAAGGGTAAATCAGTATTGGTGTGAGATCATTATTTTTTCCTTCTCAATTGTAAATGTTGTTCAACTTCAAGGCACAATAAAGTTGATTTTTTGTTTTTCGTTTCCTCATCTATCCTCATAATG
Organism: Viscum album; assembly: GCA_963277665.1. NCBI lineage: Eukaryota > Viridiplantae > Streptophyta > Magnoliopsida > Santalales > Viscaceae > Viscum > Viscum album. The sequence continues at coordinate 1,588,573,562 of OY728161.1, read as the reverse complement.
AGAATTCTAAATGGAAGGGAGTGCAAGATCATTGTTTACTTTTATTTCTCAATTGTAAATGTGTTTTAAGTTCAAGGTATAATATAGTTGAGGTGGGGTTATCTTTGTATAATTCATCCTCATAAGGAGAACTGTAAATAGTGAGAAAAACTATAGGAGGTCTCCATCACCAGTTACAGGGTGTCTATGAACAATTAAGATTCCTTAAATCGGTTTCCTTCATGATATGTTGAATAAGACAAGGGTTTATTATGAGACCCAAGTAATTTATAAGTAACGACAAACCAAATGTTAGTGGAAATTGATGTCACCGATCTTTAATATTTCCTTTGAAATATCATCAAGTCAGGATATGCTAATATTTTTAATTCAATGAAGGCTTGTAAAGGTAGTATTTCATCTAGATTCCCTTTCCAATCGATTTCTTTCAAGTGTTCCTCTCATCTATCCAATTAAGTACATGCCCGTTTTAAGTCTTCATATGATATAGGTTTGTAAAATTATAATTGAACTAGAAGTTTATTCTTTGAAACAACCAAATTATGTATCTAATTTCTAGACAAAATGATATTAAGAATACTTTTTTATTCATTAATTATAGCCTTTGAGTTGTAGGTCAAATTTTTTAAGTTTCTGGAGGGTTTTCCCAGAATCCATGGGTAGTGCATGCCCATGTGTGTGCCCATGAATTTGAACAGTGAATCTCGGGATTCCCCATTGGGGGTAGTAGGTTTCATGGATAACCTACACACGATTTTTTTTATATGGGATTTTTTATAGAAAATGGCTAGGGTTAGATATATTTTTAAAAATGGGTCTCAAGATGCGTGAACCCCGTTCACGCATCTTCGATGCAGAGAGATGCATGAATGGGGTTCACGCATCCTACGCAGATTCGATAAAGGATGCATGAACCCCATTCATACATCCCACTGAAAAAATATATAAAATGGGCATCCCCCCAATTTCATTCTTCTCCTCTGAATTTTTCTGCGAAGCCCTTCAAAATTTATTTCTCAAATTTTTTTGATGCTTTTAAGAAGGTAAAATTTTTATTTAAATTTTCAATTGTTTAATTGTGTTTATTTATTTCATTTTTATGATTTATTTATTTTATTTTTGATATGTAGAAAATAGTTTTTGTGTTTATGGTTTATTTATTTCATATGTATTGATGTGTAAATTAGTGTCTTTTTTATGATTTAATTTTTGAATGATGTGTTGTTGTATGAATTTGTATGGAATGTTTAGGAAAATTAATTATGTTATGTCTAAAATGTTGTATGAATTCATATTAAATGTTTATGAAAATTAAATATGTTATTTTTAAAGTAATATTACTTTAAATTATAATATTTTATACACTAGTTATATAATTTATGAATAATATATTAGTTATGTGTATAATATTTAAATTTATTGAAAAATATACAGAAAACTCTTTTTTTAATGGTATAAAAATAGTTTTGTATAAATAATAATTTTAAATTATATTAGTTATAATTAAATTTATTAAATATATAATAGATGTATATATTTAATATGTATTTCATCTAGTAATATATATAATAATTATACCAAAAAATATGGTAATTTGTGTGATGACTGATCTTGATATGATCGACCAATACATAATTGAAATTGCATGTCCTATTTTGTGAATGTGGTTATTTAATTTGTAATAATTGCATTTATTTTTTTTGTATTTATGACCTGCGATTCATCTCTAACTAAGTATGTATGGACCTGCATGTCCTCTTAAAAAAAGTTATGTATTTCATACCCCTAGACCCCCTCACATGCATGTGAGTAAATTTGTAATTAAAAGGGAATCAACAAGAGGTGTCCCTGAAGAAGCGTCCCTGAAGAGGCATCCCCGAAGAGATGTTCAAGAACAAGCATTCAACAGGAGGAATTTCTGTTTGAAAGGAGACTGAAGGTTGCTGAAATATTTGATAATAGAGACTCCAGGAGTATATCCATAGGTTTTGGTTAGTTTATCAATTAATGATAAACTAATTTTAAGTCTCAAGATCAAGTAATGATTATTTATTCATAATTAATTAAAATATATAACATTATATTAAATTTTATTTGGTAATAATACCATCATCACTATACCTGAATAGTGAAAAATCAATACATAAAAAGTGTCCAGATAAAGTCAATTATTCAAAACCGATTTAAATAATGTAAAATATTGATGTAGTATATAATATTTTATTAATTATTTTTTTACAGGTAATAATGTCTGAACAAATATATTACAATGGTGAGACCATTTATACGAAGTAGGGATTTAGATATAGTGTGCCACTTGTCAGAGTGGTAAATCTTCATGGTCGTATGACATTGGATGCAGTTCGCAATAAGATTCATAATCAGTTAAAACTGAGGGTCGATCAATCCATTTCTTCAACCACATATTGACATTTACAACATCCTAAACATTTCTAGCACACCAAGTACCCTTTGGTCAATGATGATGATTGGATGGATGCATCTTCCTTATTTAGACTGTAGTGTGCTAATGGTTTGATGGAGTTGTATGTGGTGATTTTTGATATAGATGTGGTGAAAATGACTACTACAAAACCGTGTTTTGTGAGGTCTATAGAAGTTGGTCCTTCACACTAGTCTTTTTTATTACCTCCTTCTAATATGTCTCTAGTAATAGAAGCAAATTATGAATAAGATGATCAAAATTTTGAATGAAATGTAGATGAAATCCCTTTGTGTGATGAGATAGTGAATGAAAGTTTATATAAGGAATAATAATATGGGGACCCATCAAGAGATGATGTGGGTGAGGGTGATGTGGGGGATTAACCTTATAGGGTTCCTTTGAGAGATGTGGGTGAGGGTGATGTGTGCAATGAACCTTATGAGGTTCCTTTGAGAGACAGGCATCCATTACATCCACCGGTTAGTAGTAATCATCATTAAGTATTAAGTTCCTTAGTTAAAGTAATGTCTCGTAAAAACCATTTTGATTGGGATGTCATTACACCAGCTTCTGAATTCCCTATAATTATAGGGAATAGGTTTGCATCAAATGATAATTCCATCTATGTCGGGCAGGAGTTCGGAAGTAAACTGTCCATGGAAAATGTGATAAAGAAATATGACATTGAGAGACATTTCACATTTGTGGTTGATGAGTCAAAGAAGACAAAATATATAATTCGTTGTGAAAAGTATGGGCCAACATGTAAATTTCTATTAAGGGAAATATTTGATAATTATTTTTCATGTTATAGGATAACCAAATTAGAAGGGACACACACTTGTGTGCATCCAAGCTTATTGCAGGATCACTCTTCCATTGATTCAGAGTTTATATCAAATGTTATTTGTGAGATTATATGAACATGTCAGGATGTTCCTGTTGCCCTTGTTCAGGAAATAATTCAACAATTGTATAACTATAAGATATCATATACCAAAGCATGGAAAGCAAAACAGAAGGCAATTGTAAAAGTGTATGGTGATTGGGATGAATCTTATGCTATGTTTCCAAAACTTATGGAATTGTTGTCTCTCAACAATCAGATTGTTTATCAGTTGGACACTATTGAGTATGTATCCCCCAATCTCTAAGTTAATCAAACAAAGGTGAAGTTTAATTGGATTTTTTGGGAATTCAGTCCATGCATTGCTGCATTTTTCTATTGTAAATAATTTATTTAGGTTGATGGCACCTTCCTGTATGGAAATTATACAGGTGTTATACTCATTACTGCCACACAGGATGGTAATCGTGCTCCTCTACCAATTGCTTTTTCTATGGTTGAAAAGGGGAATTTTGAATGTTGGAGTTGGTTTTTGTCATGTGTATGTGTTCATGTCACACAAAACAAGGGTATGTGTTTGATATATGATCGCCATCGAGTGATTATAGAGGACATGGCTAGTGATGGGGTTTCATGGACTAAGCTGAATGCTTATCATCATTATTTCATTAGACATATTTCTAGTAATGTGCATAAGAATTTTAGAGATGATTCCATAAAGAAGGAGATCCTCAAATTGGGTATGTTTTTATAAACTTACATTTTAAAAAAAAAAAATTAATATCCATTTTAATAGATTATTCTCTTATGGTTTCAACATATGATCCCCAACAAGAAAGGTTTGATCGATGCCTTGAAGCCCGAATGGACTGGAGGCCTTAATTTTTATTGATTTTTGATAACCTCCTTTAAAGGGATGAGGGGGAACCCTTACAAGGCCCATAGGCTCAGAGATTACATGGCCTATAGGCTTAAGAGATTACATGACCCGAAGGTCGTAGGGAATTCAACCAGACTATCTACAAGGAACTGCCCCTCCCTAGCATCTGCATCATGAGAGTAGCTCTCCACCTTTGCATGGTCGTCAAGCTAGGCTTCCCGTGCAAGCACAGGATGGTCCCAATGGCATAACCATACTCTCTCATTCTGACAAATCCATTTGGCTCTGCTTTGGTGAGTGCACCTGCTCTGAATCCTCTTCTAGGGTTGCTCCTTTTTTGTAGAGTCTTTCTGGGGAAACTGCATGTGGCCCGAAGGACTTGAGGTGGCCCAAAGGCCTTAAAGGTGGCCCGAAATCCCTACTAATCTGAAGGCCTGGGTGGCCCAAAATCCATAAGGACTCTAAGCCCAAACCAGTGGCCCAAGGTGAATAGTTCCAACTGCTATAGTACCGAACAGTACCTGCTACAGTAACTGCTACAGTGCCTGCTTCAGTACCCGCACATTGTACAGTTCTTCTGGAATGCCTGTATAGTGTACAGTCTGCTACAGTACCACACAGTGTACAGTCTACTACAATACTGCTATAGTCATGCTATAGTACTGCTATAGTACCCAGAAATATTCCTATACCTTGAAGAGATCTGAACTGCTAATAAAGATGTGTATGAATATATGATTCATATTTTGATGGAAAAATGGTCATTAGCATATGATGGTGGTAGAATATATGTCCATGTGACCACTAATATAGTGGAGTGCATAAATGGGATCCTCGAGGGTGTGTGCAAACTCCCAATCATAGGGTTAGTGCAAGATACATTTTATAGATCTATTCACTATTTTGTTGACCGGTCCCAAAAGGCCTATCATAGGATGGAAAACAAAATGTGTTTTATGCAGTATTTACAAAGTGATATTGATCAGATACTGAATGAGGCTTCAAGATGGACTGTTCTAACCTTTGACAGGGAAAAGATGAGATTTCAGGTAAGACTGTGCTACGATCGGGCTACATGCACTAGTGGTTGAGTGTTTGTAGTGATGTTAGATAATAGGTACTATGATTGCGTAAATTTTCATGCATTTAGATATCAATGTTCACATGTTATCGCAACTTGTGATTTGGTAAATATATCGTGGGAGCCATATGTTGACCTGGTGTATCACTTGAGCACTTTGGTTAACTTTTATAGTGCATCTTGGATGCCTGTTGGTGACTTTCATTCTATCTCATTTCCTGCTGATCAGCCAACCATCGTCCCTGATATTTCCAGGTTTCATAATTTGGATTTTCTTGTTTATGATTTTTTCAATGTCTATTGTTTTTTAAATTATTGTCTTCATACTACTAGGTTATGGCCCCAAGTAAGACCAAAATTAAGTCGAATCAGAAATGAAATGGATTGGCCTCAGCAACGAGGAGGGAGAATACAATGCAGTAGTTTTCACGCAGAAGGACATACTCATAGGAGATATCCCTAAGTGGTAGGACATAGCTCTATATCTCTTCATCCATGATAAAGTATGTGTATTGTACCATGAATATTTATATTTTGTTTTGTATGTGGAAGTTTCAGTATTGAATCCTTTTATTTCTAACTTTCTCCATTTCTAACATGTTTCAATTTTGGTTTGTCTCATTTTTTGATTCTATAATAAAGTATTTTTTGATACTCAAACTATTAAAAAAATCAACATAGAATGAAAATAAATATATCATGATTCCACATGTAATAAAGACACTAATCCACACACAACAAATCAAGTATAAATTGAAAATATTAACACAATCATTTTTTATTTGATTTTTGTAGATTTCTTAAATAAAAGTTTAAATTTTTTAATGAATTCACTATAAAAAAGTAACGATGATATCATTTGTACAGATAGAAGGTTTTCCATTTCTCACATCTCAGGCTACTCATGTATCATGACTGCTTTTAGAGGGATGTCTAGTGCCTTCATTGAGTGTCTGTAGATCTCACCATTTCCATCATACTGCACCATCTCCCGCTATCATCCCTCATCTTCATCGTGCTAGATTCTATGGTGTAGTGATGTGTGACTTCAACTTTCTCGATCATCATCTCATTGTTTCTCTTGTAGAGAGATGGCTGCCAGAGTCACATATATTCCATTTTAGAGAGGGAGAGATGACTATTACCCTGCAAGATGTGACCATTATGTTGGGTCTCCCCATTGATGATTCGGCTATGACAGACCGGGTTAGAGCAGATTTTCCAGAGCTTGTTCATAGAATACTGGGCATATAGGTCCCTGATGATGGTAGGACCATCGTCGGTGGTAGATTACGCATGCCTTGGTTAGACCAGCACCTCAAACAGTTAGTAGATGATGCTGATGAGATCACCGTGCTGCGATTTGCATGTGCATATATTTTTAGGATGATCGATGCACGCTTTTTGTTGACCACTCCACTACTTTTGTACATTTTATATATTAACTTTTTTGAAGGATTTGGATGAGTCAGGCTGGTATAGCTGGAGGTCTGATTGTCTATCATATACATACAGGGAACTATGCAACACATGTCACATCGATAAGATGCAGGTCACAGGATGCATGATTCTTCTACAGATGTGGGTATTGGAGCACATCCCTTGTTTAGCTCCACATGATCATGCGCCATTTCCAGAAGATATTATAGCAGAGGATACATGTGGACATTGGTATGTTATTCCTTCATTATATTGTTTAACTTAATTATATAAATTTCTATTATGAAATGTAAATATAAAAATATTATCTACAGGTGGAGTCAGGCACATTGACATTCAGATTCCCCCAAACATGACGTCCACGCCTACAGACTTATGTTGGACAGCATTCGACCACACGATGTAAGTGATTATTATTTATATTGTTAAATATTTATTCTTTACTGTACATGTATTCATTTATTAATTGATTATTTATTATTTCTTTCAGATTTTATGGAGTACATATACAGATGCTATTATCTAGAGTCTTCCACCGTATTGTATGTCAATGCTTTCTATCAGATCCTGTAGGGTTCCATTGATTCATTTTCATATATTTGAGTGGCATCAAACCAATAGAGTTATGAGGCAGTTCATATTCTTTTAGCCTGTTCCTGACCCACCCAGTCAATAAGATTCACTGAATTCTTTGAAGATGCCAGGGAAGATAAATTTTTATTAGAGGAGATACCATGCCAGATATATTAATTTGTGGGACAGACGACAGAAGTTCCAGTTGCGAGGGGCTGGGAAAGTATGTTTTCATTTGGTAGATCAGATGGATTACGCATCTTGGTACTACAGGTCCCCAGTCAGATTTTGACATGACACGACCGAGGTTTTCATGAGCTGGTATACATAGTTCCTTCCACTATTCAGTAGAATTTTTATTCATATTACTTAAAAATGGAATTTTTTTGAAGGATGCTTGTATCTGTCATCTACTTCACATGTCTGATCCAATAGAGAGCATCATATTTGACTCGAAATATTTTCATAGCCTTGTGACACAATTTCTTCCTTTGATGAATGAGATTTATCACGATATTTTCTTTGATCAACCACATACTGAGGAGGATGCATAGCCTATTGAGTCTCATATAGATGTACCAGGGGTGAAAAACCTATTATGGATCTTGATATTCCACAGGAGAAGGATGTTCCGATTGATCAGTCAGATGTTGCTGTTCCACAGGAGGAGGGTGTTCAGCATGATTAGTCATATACTCCTCCATCTTCTCAGGCTCATCCACAGATAGATACATACATTGACTGGGTTGAGATGGATTATTTATTACAGAAATCCATAGCACAATATCCATATTCTTTCCATGTTGGTGAGAGTTCTAGCCAACCTCCACTATCCTTAGATGCAGGACAGGGTACAGACGGCGAGACTGTACATCCCCTACCTGTCACATAGGAGGATGTAGAGGTGGCTACTGAGGATGATGTGCAATGTACGCCAGATCGCAGATAGATATGGAAATGATGTGGACGTGTCTTTTATACACCTGTCTGTGGGATAGAGGAGCATCCATGCCAAGGGCATAGATTAGGTTGACTTTTGATTTATGATACATTATGTATGTGTATCACTATTATCATTTATAGAGATCTACTTTTTTTAATGAGTGTCTTACTGTCATCAAATTATCTTCCAAAATTAATAATTTCTATTTGGTATTTATTAATAAATATTAATACTCTAGATGAAAAGATCTATGAAAATCAAGAAATCTTGAAAAATATTATTGATCTCAATGATTCGAATCCAAAAATCATGGAACATGATTCTTTGTTTAAAAAATTAAATTGCATGAAGAAGAATTTCAATGAATAATGGATAATTGTGAAGAGTAGATGATTATGATTAAAGATCAGAAAAACCAGAATATGAGATTTATGGAATTAGAAGTTAATTTTTCCAATTTTGAGAAAATACATATTCAAACTTTATAAAAGGACACATGTTATACTAGTACACAATTTTCACTGGAGGATTTTACTATTAAAATACCTCCATCATGTGATAAAATTATAGACATTATGAGAAATATTGATTTCACATTCTTCCAAAATAAGAAACAATACTTAAGGGGGTTAATAATGTGTTATCATATCTATATTAATTAGAATCAAATCTAATTACTATAGAAATGGGTAGTAATTGAATTAATCAAATACATAATAAAACTTTACCTCTAAAAAATTGATTAATTTTTTTTATTTAATCTTTCTGTCAGATGAATGAATGAGGTTTACGGATTCTGTATAAACTTCATATAGGATGCGTGAAGCCCATTCACGCATCCTAGTGATGGTAGATGCGTGAACATGGTTCACACATCCTTTATCGAATCTTCGAAGGATGCGTGAACCCCACTCACACATCTCTCCCTGCCTAAGATGCGTGAACGAGGTTCACGTATCTTGAGACCAATTTTTAAAAATATTTCTAACCCTATCCCTTTTCTATAAAAAAACCCATATATAAAAAAAATCCCCTGCACAAGCTCCCTGATCGTGCAAAGTGCACTTGTAGATTTTAAAATTCTGAATATTTTATTTTCTAAAATACAATTTTTAGGGGAATGCTACCTCATTTCCATCCCAGAAAACCCAAGGGTTTCCCAAATATTCTCTCCTTACTGAACCCCTTTTTTCCCCTTCCTCGCTTCATCTTTGGTGTTTCTCCATCAAAACTTTTGGATTCCTTATGAAAGTGACTCCAGTCTTCTTCCTCTGGCCTTATTCTTCCTTTAGCCTTATTCTTCCATCAAAATTATTGGATTCTTTATTAGTTGGAGGGGTATTAAATAATGTGGAGTGGGTGGGGAAGGGAATTTAGAATTGTATTTGGAAATTAGATTCCTATAGAAGTTGACCGGAGGGTTAGGCCTCAGTCCTAGAGTGCAAAACCTCTTAGGAAATTCTTCTTCCACTTCACCATATTTCTCATTTCTTATGTTATTATTTGGTTTGTACAACCTAGGTGCTTATTGTTATATACTTATCAATATAATTACTTGTTTTCTCTCTCCTTCACCCATCAATTGATGCTTTCATTGAGATAAAGCTTGTGTGAGATAGAGAGATGGGTTGTGAAGATGAACTCCAGAAGAAGCATCTGCTGTTGGTTGAGGTGAGCGAGACCAATGCTACTAGATCTTGGTTTCCATCATCATTTATAAAGCCTATAGAAGCCTCATTGCCCTAGATGATGCCAAAAAACTATTCCATGCAAGCCACCGACCAAGGAAGACAATAGGTATTTTCAGATATGTGCATTAAAGGAGTCATGGCTATGTCTGTGCTGTGTGATTGGTGAGGAGCCGACTGAACTCTATAGATCTAAATAGAGCTCATCAAAGACTAAAGATGGTAATTTTTCTGTTTTCTACTGATGATGTGCATTGTTGAAGAGGAAAATGATGCCAAGTTGGGATAAAGACTCAAGCATGTTTTAATGTGAAGTGTTGTTGTTTTCTATACTTTATTTTATTTGAATGTCTAGAGAGGCCTCATTTTCCTCCATCAACAAGGTGATTAAATTGACTAGGTGCTCGATACTATATATGAGATAAAGCCAAAGTCGGGGATAGTGGCTGGTTCTGCACTAGAAATTATAAAGTCTGAACCTTTCAATGCTGTCATAATTCAATTGGAGGATGGTTTCTCACTAAAGTTTAATCATTTGGAAGTGTTGGGTGGAATGAGATAAAGGTAGTGTATGATGCCTTATTTATGAATAAAGATGTGAGATACCACGCCAAGTTCATTCTATACAGAGATGAACTTCTGTGTCTTTGTTTAATAGTGAAGGATTATGGGAAAATGATGTGGTGATGTGGTAAAAGTCCCATGTTAGATGTAATTAATAATTGTTTTTATAGGTGGAATATTTGTCTAGAGAGATTTGATAAGGTTACAAGGAAGTGGTAGATGGAAGAAGAGGAAAAAATGCTGGAAATAATGATTGACACGTCAACTTATCAATGTTCATTCGGTGGTTTTAGTGAAGATTGAAAAGTATTTTTATAAAAAAAAGAAAGGGGACTCATTTTGGAGATAAAAAAACAATTTTCTAAGACATCATAAGTGGAAAATATGAGAAAAACCAGGATTTTTTCTGGAGAGTTGCTGCTACTCCTGTTGCTGATGAAGATAGAGATTGAAGTTTGCTCCTACACCTCAGTGATGTTAGGATAAATTTCTAATAGTCAAAGAAAGTGTATTTTTACGATGACATCTTTTTGAGTTTTCATATTTATTTAAATTTGAAATTATAAATCTCTACATAATCTTGATATTTGAAATGGGGTTGATGTTTGAGGTTTTATTATTCTATCATTTTTAATCAATTTTCTTCCATTCTGAAAACCTCACATTTCCGATTAGAGTGTGACTATATCTAAACTTGGATTGTTAGTTCAATCCCAATAGAAGTTTGAAGACGATCCCAACTATTTAAATTTATCAATATTCAATCGAATATTGTGAGTACAATGGGTGTCAAATATATCTTTATTCTTGATGATCATTGAGAGTATTGATCGATTCTTATGTAAAGGATATCCACTTCCAAGATCTCAGTTAAAGACTCAATTTAATGAAATGAATGAGTTAAAAGATCAGATATTTCAATCATTTCATTAAGATAGTTACAGTTGTAAAACCTATTAAAATGACGAGGGAAGACAGATCCATAAAAATTACTAGCTAGGATGCAACTTATCCTTTCTGTTTTTTTCACCACTGCTTGTTTCAATTTGTTCTCTCTTGTTTTTTTCTACTTCTAGTTTCTCTATGATTAGAAATCAGGATAGTTTTATTAATAGAAGTTTTAATCCATTAAAAAAATAATTAAAAACATTAAAGTAGAAAATAATAAAAATCATTACAAAAAAACTCATATAGGGTCGTCTCATTAGGTGAAAATCTAGGGTACTACTATAATGTAGCAGCAATGATTAAGAATTTGATTTAGTTTTTAAAATAAACATATAAAAAATTATAATTCAATTGACATCATTATGGGGGAGGATACCGAGGGGTTAAAATAAATTTAAATAAAACATTTTATTCTAGTCAAAATAAAAAGAATAAAAAAAGTAAAAATATAAAAAAATATCTTAAAAAATTTGTTGTATGTCCAACAACAACTTAGAAAATTCAAAAACAAAAAACTATTACAACTTTAGAACTATAACTATCAAAAAATAATAAAAATAAAAAAGTTGTTGAATTTGGAATATTAGAAAAATTTAAAACAATACAAAAAATAAACACCAAAATAAAATATTATAAAAAATTAAAATTTTGAAAACATTAAAAAAATGTATGAATAGAGAATGAATAAAGAGATCACTGATCCTGATATCGAGATCCAACAAAACTATCTAGGATATCCTAAAATCACACATGGTTTAGAACTTAGATCAAGAGTGATTCATCATTTACCCAAATTCTATAGTCTTATGGGAGAGGATCCTCATAAACACTTACAAGATTCTACATGGTGTGTATTATCATGAAACCCCACAGAGTAAGTGAGGATCTAATTAAGATGTGACCATTCCCATTTTATTTATATATATTGGTCAAAAAGTGGTTTTACTGCCCAAAATCCACTACCATAGGGATTTAAAACCAACTTAAGATGATTTTACTTGAAATTTGTTTACTAGAATCTAGGAATACCTCTCTTAGGAAGGATATTTATAGGATTAGGTAACTCCAAGGGGAGACAATTCACAAGTATTGGGAGTGTTTTATGAAGTTGTTCTCTAGATACACCATCAAAGAATTTCTAACCAAATCCTAATCCAGTAATTTTATAAAGGCTTAGTTTTGATGGATAAGAGTATGATTGATACTGTGGATGGAGGAGATTTAGTTGACAAGAATCTCATTGATGCTAGAAACCTCATTTATAATATAGCTTATAATTCAAAACAATTTGCTACTAGGGGATTGATTCATATTAAACTGACTATAGAAGTTCCTATTTCCAATTTTGAGAGTAGTGGAATTGAGAATCAGTTGAGTGAAATTTCAAGCATGATGAAGTAGATATTGACTAACTTTACTCCTTTTAAAAACCCAATATTATATAGTCAATCCCATTCAAATGCACCCTAGAATTTTATGCTATAGATAATTTCAATGATCAGTGTACTTAACTTCAAGAAACATCTGAAATTTTTAATGAGTTTTTTCTTGGAAACCCTTTCCAGAACAACCCGGAAAACTAGTTTCCCAACTGAAATTTTCAATCAAGGCCTATCTAAACTAATAAAAAATCCCACCAATGTAGGAAAAACCAACATTACAATAGGTTTAGGCATAATGAACAACCAAATATGAATTTCTAGCCCCAAATCTTTGATTCAAAACCTAGATATAATCAAAACTAATTTAGAAACCAATATGGTGGGAATTTATCAAATTTATAGAATAAAAAAAACACAAAAAAAAAAACAAAATCAATGAAATGATTAACATCTTGAAGAAATGGTTAAAAAGAAACAAGATATTTCTAAATAATAACAAGTGTTACTGTAAAATATGGTGACTTAAATGAAAATAGAAATAAGTGGTCTATGGAATAAAATTGGTAATTTTCCATTAAGATTCAAAGTTAATCTGAGAGGAAGAGATAATGTAAGTGTAATAATTTTGAGAAGTGGAACTAAAATTCATGATCACCAAGCTAAAACATTGAACAAGAACCTAAAATAGATGTTCCAACTTCTAAAATTAATTGAAAATATTATGGAGAAGTTTAAAAACCACCTGATGAAGTTATTAAGCCACATTCAAAACCCGTTTTATCACCTACTAAAAAACGTCAATTGAAACTATTTTACCACTAGATGAACTTATTAAGGAACATACTATCTGCACACCAGTTGAACACGATAATTCAAATAAGATAAAATAAATCCAACTTGAAAGAACTTATAGGTATTTTAGAAACCTAATGGGCACTTAAAAATGGAAAATAAAATTCAATAATGATCTTAAAATATATAGGGAGGCATATTTTTATCCTTCAGGAAGACCTCCTATCAAGAAAAATGTTGAAACTGAAATGGAAAAGGAATTACTTGAAACTTTTTGAAAATTACAAGTTAATATCCCTTTGTTAGAAGCTAATAAACATATCCCTCATTATGCTAAATTTATTAAGGAGATGTGCACTCATAAGAGGAGTTTCAAAGGAGGTATGGAAGTTAATTTGGGAAGGAATGTTTATTCCACGATACAACATTATATCCCTGTAAAATGCAAGTATCCATGTAAGTTTTATATTCTCTATATCAATGGTAGTCCTCATTTTGGATATGTTATGTTGGATTTAGGAATTATACCTTATTCGGTATTTTCATCTATGTAGGTTAGAGAGATCAAACAGTTTCAATATGGTTATATAGTTGGCTAATAAGAGCTTAGCTAAGCTAGTTGGAGTCATTTTAGGTGTGTTGGTTGAGGTAAAATACCTTATTTTCCTTACTGATTTTTATTGGTTAGATATAGAATATGGTCGATGTAGTTCACATGAAACATTAATCTTTGGAATACCATTCTTGAAAATTACTAAGGCAATAATCAATGTTCATAAAGGGAATTTATCCTTAGTGTTTAGAATAAATTTGGTTAATTTTTGTATCTTTGAATTGATGATACACTTGATGTAAGACCATTTTTCACAACAAGTTAACACGATTGACTAGATTTCTATAGAGTTATTTCCAAATTTTATTCAAGATAACTAAACTTTAGATTCATTGGAAAATGAAGTTTTTACTGAAAACGGGTCTTCTGAAAATTCCAAAATTTGCTATAGTGATGAATGTAAAACTGAATATGTTTTTGGAAAAATTTCATAATATTTTTGAATTTATAAACATGTGAAGAATAATTTTTTTTGAAAGTAACACTGAAAATTAGGAGGATGTTTCTAAAACTTTTGAAACACATACTGCTGCTGAAAATTTTGATTTTATGAGTGAATTTTTATTTGAAATGGCTTGAAATTGATTTATATTCTACCAAAATTGACTCAAATTCTACTCAAAATGTAATTGAAAATTAACCTCATATATGTGAACTTGAATCTTAAATTTATTTTGAGGGTGAAATATACTTACTACTTGAAAATAATTGTAATGCTATTCTATGAGTTTGCAATTATTTTATTCTCAAGGAAGAGTTATTGGCATAAAATTAACTCAAGGATCCCATAGAACTTATTTTATTTAAAGAATACAAAATACACTCACTTGAACTTAATCCTTTTCCTGAAAATTTGAAATATGAATACTTATAATAAAAAAAAATTACATATTATAATTGTAAGTTGGATATCCAAATAATAAGAAAATAAACTTTTAGAGGTCTATAATAAGAATAAGATGGATGTAGGATAGTCTTTAGAAGATTTAATAGGAATTAATTCTTCAACATGTATTCATAGGATTATCTTATAGGATGATTCCAAACCTATTTGAAAATTTAAAAGGAGATTGAATCCTACCCTTCAAGAAGTGGTTAAGAAGTAAGTGACTACCTTGTTAGCTACATGCATAATTTTACCCACTTCTGATAGTCACTGGATAAGTCCAATTCAAATTGTTCCTAAAAAGAGATGATTCATGGTTATTAAAAATGAATTTAGAGAGCTATTCCTTTCTAGGTTACCCAATAGGTGGAGGGTATACAACAATTATAGTAGGCTAATTAGTGACTATGAAGGAACACTTTCCCTTTCCTTTTCTTAGCCAAATCCTTGAAAGGTTAGATGTCCAATCCCATTATTTCTTCCTAGATGGGTACCTAGTTACTTCTAGAATCACATAGTGCTATAGGAAGAGGGAAAAAATATCCACATTTCCTTTTAATACCATTACTTATCAGATAATTCCATTCAGACATCGTAATTCTCCTGTAACCTTCCAAAGATACATGCTTACAATTTTTATGAGTTTCTTGAGGAATACATGTAAGTGTTTATGGATGAATTTATAGTGTATGGTCCATCTTTTGAGAGTTATTGAAGGAGTTTAGGAGATGTTCTTAGAGTTTTTATTGAGAGGAACCCTATTCTAAACATTGAAAAATTCCATTTTATGGTTGAAAGTGTAATTTTTCTTGGTCATGAAGTGTCTATGAATGGAATTCAGCTGGACAAGTCAAAGGATGAAATTTTATCTTCAATTCCATTTCCTAATACTATGAAAGATATTAGATCTTTTCTTATCCATGCTGGGTTTTATAGGAGGTCCATACAAGATTTTGGCAGAACTTCTTTGTTGTTGACAAGACTTATTTCGAAATAAATTCATCTTTTCTTTAATGGTAAGTCTAAGGAAGTATTTAATGAACTCAAATAGAAGCTACTGTATCCAAAAATAGTTCAAAAACATAATTGGGACTAACATTTTTGATTTGATGACTAATTCTTTAGAATTATCTTTAGGGTCTGTTTTTAGGAAATGATTGGATATGAAATAACATGTCATTGCCTATGCTTCTAGGATTCTTGATGTTTTCCAATCCAATTACACCACAATAGTAAAGGATTTTTTAGCCACTGTGTTTTACCTTGATAAGTTCAGAAGATATATTTTAGGATCTAAAGTTGTGGATTTCACTAATCATTATTCTATTTGATATCTCATGAAAAAGAAATAATCAAAACCAGGGTTGTTTAGATGTATTTTGTTACTTCAGGAATTTGACATAGAGATACATGATAGGAAATGAATTGAGAATACTATGGCTAATCATTTGAGTAGGATACCTGTTGATTTTTTAGGATAATTCATTAGTTGAACCTATTATAGAATTTTTCCCTAGGGAGAAGTTGTATTCTTATGCTGTTGAAAAGAGGATATAGTTTTCAAATATTTTGAATTACATAACTACTAAAATTGTTCCTTAGTATTCATCCAAGAAAAATTTTTCTAAACTGATTTTTGAGTCATAGAAATATGTTTGGGATGATCCTTACTTATGTTATTTGGGAAGTGACCAAATTTTTAAGAGATGTATCCTGAGTTTATAAATTTATTCAGTTCAAAAAATTTTATATAGTTTGAGTTATGGTGGTCACTTTGGTCCACAGAAGACTGCTAGGAAAGTGCTAGATTCAGGTCTATTTTATCACAACATTTTGAAACATTCTCATGAGTATTTTAGGACTTGTAAATCTTTTCAATTCCATAGAAAGTTTTATCAAATACATGAGATTCCACAAAAACCTATATTGTTTTTTGATGTCTTTGATGTTTGGGGAATGAATTTTATGCTTACTTTTACAAATTACTTTGGATATTTATATATCATACTTATAGTGGACTATGTGTTAAAGTTAATTGAAGATATTCCAACTAGGATAGATGATGCTCGAGTGGTTTTCTAATTTTTGAAGAGAAATATGTTTTGTAGATATAGGATTCCAAGATTTATTCTTACCGACCAAGGAACATATTTATGCAATAAGAATTTAGAGGATTTTTGGAAATATATGGGGTAATTCATAAATTTTCTACACCCTATCACCCATAAATGAATGTACTGGATGAAGTGTCGAATAGAGAGATTATATATATCCTTAATAAAACTGTCAACCCAAACCGGAATGATTGGAGATTAAGGCTTGAGGATGCACTTTGGGCATATAGGACTGCTAATAAGACACCAATAGGGATGTCACCTTATATAATAGTTTTGGAAGGTCACTTCATCTAGATGTGGAAGTAGAGACTAAGGATTTTTGGGCTGCCAAATAATGTAATTTGAATTTATTTGAAGCTAATAGAAGAGGAAGTTTTTTTACAAGATTTGGATGAAATAAAAAACAATTCTTATGAAATTGAAAGTATTTTTAAAGAGAAAAAAAGGTTGTGCAGGATAACATGATTTTGAGTAAGTATTTTTATATTGGAGATAAGGTGCTTCTATATAACTCTAGGATTAAGCTTTTCCCAGGTAAATTTCATTTTAAATGTGATGTTCCTTTTATAGAAAATAACATTTTTCCTTTTGGAGTTATATAGACTATATATCATGGGAAGGATGTTATATTTACTATTAATGAACAATAATGGAAACTGTTTAGAGAATGTAATAAGGAACCCATGGGGGAGGATTTCCTTTTTTAAGAAGAAAAGTATCACTAAATAATTCAGGTTTTTTCTTTCCTTTATTTTTGTTTTTGTTTGGAATAAGTGTGGGGGAAGGTACATTGACTGTGTTGTCAAGACATGTCAAATTAATAGTTATTTAAAGAATACTTTTTAGTATAGGGAATACCCTAGGAAATCTCTCAAGGATAATTGATAGGTTTTGAGTGTGTATTTTTAATAAGAAGAACAAAATAGGGGGGGTGATTTTGTAAGAAATTTTAAGAAAGTAACTTAACGTAAAGAGTTGTAAAGTTGAAAGAAAAAGTGGTTTTAAAAAAATATGAGATAAATAAGTGATCATTGCTAATTTACTACAACACTTGAAGAGTTCCTCATTCTTAATTGATTATTAGGTTTTAGTGTAATCCTTTGGTTGAGGGTTAACAAAGATCTTGGTTCCCCTCTTTCATCTTAAAATGATGCACAAAGAACCACCCCTTGACACTACAATAATGTTGTCAAGGTTTGGACCACAAGAATAGAGTGAGGTATACCAAATCATACTGAATTCTCATGTATGTGTGAGAGAAAGAGGATGCTTGTGTTGTCCAATCAGAACATCCCAATATTCCCACTTGAATATCAACCCAATCGGTATTCAAATGAGAAATGTTTCACTTAATTAAACCAAATCAATGAATTCAGAGAAGAATAATATTAAGATTAAACATAAGTGAAATAATTCACATAAAAATTACACAAAACTAGTAGAATATAAGGTGTCGGAACTCCCTCTTCAAGTGTGTAGCTCCCTCGCAATGATCACCCACCGTTTAGCTCGATATCGGGAGGAGGAGGAAGCTCGGGTGGAACTCCTTATTCATTGTTGATACCCCTATGAGGATAGGGGCCTCCAGAACTTCAAGGGTGAGGGGGATACTACAACAAGACTCCAAAATGGTAGAGCTTCACTTCTGGTTCGAACTACCAAATGGGGTGCCCAATGTGCCTTTTTATATCCAAAATAGGAAGTGGTTTTGGGCACCCAGATTTTGATAAACCAATTGGAGGATGGTTTTTGGCTACTAGATAGTATAAAATCCCTTTTTACAAAACTAGAAAGTTGTATCCCCTTGTCTTTTCTATCATGAACGAAAGTTTGGAATCCTTAGAATAATCATAGCTCGAGATATTGACATATTATAGAATGCCACTTTCGAATTTGTGCATATTTGGTGGCTTGGATAGATCAGTTCATATGTGCTCTTTAGAAGCCAAATTGGGATTGGGTTCCTTGAGATGAAATGTATCCTATTAAATTTTGGACTAGCCCACAAAATTTAATCCCATTTGGATGCATGTTCTAATAGAAATGTTCGGATTAATCCACTCTTGTGCTTGGATCCTGTGCAGTTTGGCCCATATTTCTTGGACTTCATAATGGGTCCTCCAAATCACCTCCACCTTCAATGATATTATCAAACAAGTAACATTTCCCATTTTAATAGTGATAAAAATAAAATAATTGAATAAAAAATGAATTGAATTTTGTTATTATATTTGGAATTTACAATACAAATTCAGTTTAATACAATAGCGTAATGGTGAAAATGACATAGTGAATCATGGTACGATCACACCCCCACACCTAAACATTTGCACTCCTAGGCAAAGTTATATTTTCAGAAATTATGCATGTATATATTACCAAAATCATGAAGATTTAATATCTGAGGAAATTTTAATTCATTAAAGTAATGTGATTAATGCACAAACCACACCAAGGAGTTCTTCTTAGTGAAAATGGAAAAAGTTGTCTCATAAATCACATCACAGTGAAATTCAAAGAGATTAATGATACCAAATTGAGTAAGGAATTAAGAAGTCAACCATGATACTAACTCTCCATGTGTGTGTTTGAAAACCATTCCATGCTATTATTTCCACTTTCTATGCAATAAATATATGTTATTTTAAAATTTTTCCGCTTAAATGATTTTGTCCACCGAACCTGCCCTACATCCTTTGCAATCATATTTCAAGACCCACCCACTTAAGCATTCCTAAAAGTCAAACCATAATCTCTCGACCTAGATATCCCCATATGTTGTACATTTCATCACTCCCCTCATTTATTTTTTTAGAAGTTTCATTTGGAATAAATATCACACTCATCTCTCAAACCTTGTTTGATATCCTCACGACACTAATTGTAATAGTTATAAAAAGATCAAAGGTTGAGGAGGAGTGGGTTTTGACCTTCCCAAGACACAACCCAATTTTTTTTTTTGATTTTGAACTTTTTTTTTGATTTTTTTGAGGGCGCACAACAGTTGAATATCAGGTACACAAGCATAGGTCAATATGGTACAATAATGAAATAGATCGGATAAGGAATGAACATATGGAAATATCACTTTAATATGAAAAATATTAACCTAACATATATTTACCATCTATTAAGTAAGAAATATTCACACTTTGTGGTTTTTTGAAAAAATGTGTGGAGATACTAATGACACAGTTTGCTCAAAAACTAATCACACAAGAGGCATCAGAAATCTCAGAGGTTCCACTAAGATACAACTATTTATATCATTGACATAAAACCAATTCAGTAAACATCAATTTTTGATGTTAAATTTATACAAAAATTTATTCTATAATAGTTTCATGTTTTCATCAAATGTTAAATCAATATGGAATAAAAAATTTCAACATTCATTTTCAGTAAGTTCCATGATTTTGTGACCAGAAGGGGGGGGGGAAGTAAAAATACCACAAAGAAGGAGAAAAAGAGAAGAAATAAGAAAGATGATGAAAAATATAATGAACTAAACAAGATTTAGAAAAGTTAAAATACCATAAATAAGGTGAAAAAGAGAAGAAATAAGAAAGACGATGAAAAATCCTAACTATCCCAGGAATGTACCCTTCCCCCACACCTAAGGTGTGTAGTGTCCTCACTATAATAGAAGATAAGGTGTGAAGGAAGGATAAAACCTGCTGAGTTTCATTCATATATTGCTTATTGAACATGGATTTCCTCCATCAGGGACTCTGAAATGGATTCATGGAAGTGCTTTAGCCACTGCCCATTGACAGTGAAGGTTTTCTTGGTTTCTTCATTTTGAACCTAGACAACACCAGACAGAGAGAAGTTAGTAACAGTGTATGATCCAAACCAATGTGAATGAAGCTTACCAGGATGCAGCTTCAACCTTGCATTGTAAAGGAGGACCTTATACCCAATTTGGAATTGATGATTATGGATAAGATGGTCATAGGAAGCCTTGGTTCACTCCTTATAAATACTAGAGTTCTCATATGCATCTCTTCTCATTTACTCTAGCTTCTAAATATACAACTTCCTTTGGGTACCTGCACCAGAAAGATTAGAATTTTATTTCTTGATGACCCAATAGGTCTGGTGCTCAATCTCAATAGGGAGATGACAACTCTTTCCAAACACTAGAAAATATGGTGACATGCCAATGGGGGTTTTGAAAGCAGTATGGTAAACCCATAATGAATCATCAAGTCTAAGACTCCAATCTTTTCTATTAGGTTGAACCATTTTTCAAGAATCTGTTTGACCTCCCTATTTGACACCTCATATTGACCATTGGTCTATGGGTGATATGCAGTAGACACTCTATGCCTGACCCCATACCGATGAAAAAGATATTTCATTGTTTGGTTTCAGAAATGAGAACCCTGGTTTCTAATGATGAACCTAGGTAAGCCAAACCTACAAAAGATTTAGGTTCTCAAAAATTCTACAACTACCTTAGAATAATTAGTCCTTGTAGGTCGTGCCTCTACCCATTTTGAAACACAATCCACTGCCAATAGAATTTAAAGGTTACCAAATGAATTGGGGAATGGTCCCATAAAGTCAATGCACCAAACATCAAAAATGTCATGGAAGAGTAAGGGTTTTTGTGGCATCTCATTTCTTTTAGATACATTCTCCATTATTTGATAGCGAGGACAAGATTTAAAGAAGTCATGGGAATACCGAAACAATGTGGGCCAAAAGAGACCAGAATTGAGGACCTTGCAAGCAGTCTGTTGGGGACCAAAGTGGACCCCACAAGCAAGAGTGTGGAAGAACCTAAGGATGGACTGAAACTCGCTATCGGGAACACAATGCCTGAGGACTTGATCAATACAGGTGCGCCAAAGGTGGGGTTCATCCCAAAAGTACCAACGAGACTCATTTTTTAGACGGTTGGCCTGGTTTTTGTTGAAATCAGTAGGAATGCAAGATGCTACCAAATAATTTACAATTTCAATATACCAAGGAATAACATATTGAACTCGGTACAATTTCTCATCAGGAAACATGTCATTTATGGGAATACAAGGGGATGATTCAATGTCCGAGGATCGAGGAATCCTACTAATATGATCAGCCACCACAATCTCTACTCTTTTTTATCTCTAATTTATAAATTGAATTCTTAAAGGAGGAGCATCCGGCAAATGAGATGTGGTTTGGCTTCCAGTTTCTTAAGGAGATACTGGAGGACTACATGGTCTGATAATACAATGACTTTAGACCCTAAAATATATGACCTAAATTTTTCCAAGGCAAACACAATGGAAGGAATCATTTTTCATTTGTGGTGTAGTTTTCTTGGGCAGGGTCCAGTGTATGTGAGGTATAGGAAATGACATGTAGATCTCGATCGACCCTTTGTGATAAGACAACCCCAACTGAATAGTTAGAGGTGTCACATATGAGCTTAAATGGTAAATCCCAACATGGTGGTTGGATTACCAGGGGTGATGTGAGACTCCATTTTAACTTATTAAAAGTTTCCTCACATTCATTATCCAAAACAATTTTTTTTCTTTTTTGGAGTAATCGGGAGAGGGGGAGTGTAATTTTACTAAATTCATGAATGAAACAACTGTAAATTACATCATGACCTATGAAATACCACACATCCCGTATATTTTTTGGGAATGGTAGGGAAGAAATGACATCTAATTTTGATTTATTTAATTGGATTCCATCCCCAGAAATGATATGTCCCAAAACTATACCTTGTCGCACCATGAAATGGTATTTCTCATAATTTAATATGAGATTATTTTCAATATAATGATGTAGGACTGAAGCAAGACTACTCAAACATTCATCAAAAGAAGATCCATAAATAGTGAAATCATCCATGAATATTTCCATGCAATTCTCTAGGTAATTTGAAAAAATACTAATCATGCATCGTTGGAAAGTACCCAGAGCATTGCACAGAAAAAATGGCATCCTCCTATATAAAAATGTTCCAAAGGGTCAAGTGAAGGACTTCTTTTCCTGGTCCTCGAGGGAAATATGGATATGAAAGTATCCAGAATACCCATCAAAAAACAATAGTGGGACTTACCCGCTAGCCTCTCTAGCATTTGGTCAATGAATGGAAAAGGGAAATGGTCCTTCCTAGTGTGTTGGTTTAGTCGGTGATTGTCTATACAGATACACCAACTATTCTGCACATGAGTTGGAACCAATTCATTATTTTAATTTTTGATTACCATAAGGCCATTTTTTTAGAAACTACTTGAATGAGACTGACCCATTGGTTATTAGAGATATGATAAATGATTACAACAACCAATAATTTTGTTACCTCCTTTTTCACAACTTTTAGGAGATTTGGGTTTATTCAACATTTCTCCTGAATCAATGGTTTAGCCTCATCATTTAATAAAATATGATGTGTACAAATTGATGGGATAATACCAGGAATTTCAGAAAGTTTCCATCCCAAAAATTGTTTATACTCCTTCAAAAGTTCAAGTAGTCATAATTCATGATCAGGAGGGAGTGAACTAGTAATGATGATAGGTAACTTGTTTCCATTATCAAGATATGAATATTTTAAATCTTGAGGTAGTTTTTTCAGTTCCAATTTAGGTGGATTTTGGATTGATGGGAGTGTGTGTGAAGGTGAGAGGTCACTGATCTCATCTAACTACTCAATGGTATCATCCTCATATGAGGAATGATCTTTTACAAGATTATAAGTATCATCGATGTCATTGGATCCTCAGTGTTTAATAAATCTTCCATCAATAAACATGCATGACACTTTTCTAGAACACTACAATAATAGATGCATAAATCATTTCCTAGAATTTCTATCAATGAAGAAAACTCAGAAAGGGGATCAGGGGAATGAAATGAAGTTTTTCCAAGGGAAGAGAGTACATCTATAGAATTAATAGAGAGAGAGGAATGTTCTTCTGAGGGGTTCTTCATGGAATCAAGGATATTGAAATGGACTATGTCACCAGAAAATTCCATAGATAATGTACCATTATGGACCTTAATTATGGTTTTGGTGGTTTTCAAGAAGGGTATCCCTATATAATTGGGGTATGTCCATTCATCCTATCATATTCTATTTTTAGAACATAAAAATCAGCAAGAAAAATTAAAATTTTCACCGTCACAAGAACATCCTCTAACACACCAGAAGGGTGTGTAGTACTCTAGTTGGCCAGTTGAACAACAATCCAGTGGTCTTCAGTTCTACGACCTACAATGCAGAGTAAATGGAGTGTGGAATCACATTTATAGAAGCACCAAAATCAAGAATGGCATTGGAAAATGAATACGCCCCTATAGTGCATGGAATCGAGAATGTCCCAAGATTGTTTCACTTGGTGGGAAGTGATGGCTCTATCAATGATGATATGTTCCTCCCCAAGCTCACCTTTTCATCTCCACTAAGTCACCTTTGGTGTGTACTCATCTCCTTTAGAAACTTTTCATATTTTGGAATTTGTTTCACAACATCAATCAAGGTGATGTTTACCTGCACTTTTTTGAAAGTTTCCAATATTTCCTTATCTAGTTCAGTTTCCTTTTGTTTCCTAGGTTTGGTGGCCCTTTGTGGAAATGGAAGAGGAATGGGTTGGATAGGAGACTCATCGACATACACACTATTTCCTTTGGAAGATATTCTCTCAAGACATGGTTTTTCAACATTGGAACATTTTCAATGGTTGGGATGGAGGTTTCCTCAGGAGGGGATGACTCTAATGGAGGATTCATTTGGTTTTTAAGTTTTTTTCCACTCCTAAGGGTGATCTCACTAAAATTTACCTTATCTATTGGGTTAACTACTGGTTAAGAAGGTATTTTACCTGAACCATGAATTTGAATTTCCCCCACCGAGTTAGCTAGTTGGCCTAATTGGGTTTTGAGGACTTTTATGGTTTCCTGGGTGGTTTGATGGAATTGGAGATTGTTGGTAGCCATTTTTTTCATCATATCTTCTAGGCTAGGCTCTGGTTTTGGAGGGGGTTGTTGGAAAGGCCTTTGGGGTGGTTGAGGATTTTTGGGTGGTGGTGGTGGATGACTACTCTGACCATGTTGGTTCCATGGTTATTGAGGATGGTTTGAATACCACATTTCCTATAGTATTGGTTGTCTTTCCACCCAAGATTTGATGTATAGTATGGTTCTTGCCTAAAGGGTTGGTTATAGGGGCGACCTGGAAAGATTGCCTCACAACTCTCATAAGTTTCTCTCAATTAGGAGAATTGGTCAGAGTAGTGAGTGTCAAAAGAAGATATACCATAATGGATGTGAGGAGGAGATTAGGATTTCCCTTGGGAAATAGAAAGTTTTCTTAGAAGGGTACTTACCTCTTCAAACTTTGTGTCCACCTTATTCTCAAATTTGGTACTTTTCACCTCATGGACACCTCGAATGGGTACGTTGGGAATTGTACCAAATTGTTGAGTGTTCTGTTCCATGTTCTCAATCAAGGTTCTTTTAGCAATTGGGGTCTTATCTACTAGTGCACCACCTATAGAAGCATCAATCATATTTCTATAAATAGGGATTAAACCTTCATAAAAATACTGAATTAAAAGTTGTTCGCTTATTTGGTGGTGTGGGAAACTTGAAAAAATCCTTTTAAAGAATTCCCAATATTCATGTAGTGTTTAACCTTGTAATTTTTTTATACCATATACTTCTTTTCCTATAGTTTCACTGCGAGAGGCTGGGAAATATTTTTCAAGAAAAAGACGTTTCATGTCCACCCAACCTCTTATTGGGGAATTAACACAATAAAGACAATATTTTGCAGTGTCTTATAATGAAAAAGGGAATGCCCTTAACTTTACTTGTTCTTCATCCACATTATTAGGTTTTAATGTAGAACACACAGTATGAAATTATTTTAGGTTCTAGTGTGGATCTTCTCTAGGAAGTCCATGTAATCTTGGTAATAAATGAATTAAACCGGATTTTAGTCCAAAGTTGGGTGCCTTTCCTTGAATTTGAATATATGTGGGTTGGATATCAACATCAGGCGAGGTTAGTTCTTTTAGTGTTTGATTTTTTTCAACCATGTTATTCACGTTAATTTCAATTTTAATGTGGGTTTCAGAAGAAGAATAGGAATGATCAAGAAGAGTGTCTATATTTTGTATGTCCTCCTTCGAAGGGTTCTCTTGTGCATCTCAGTGTCACTGACCTAAGATACTCTTCAGTTCAGGTTCGAAAGGAGGTAAATATCCTGGATTAGAATGCATCATGCACCAAACCTACACAAAAAAATAAATCATAATACAAAAATATAGGTATAGGTGTAGGATAAAACAAATAAATATTCACAAAATTTACAAAAATCTTATAAAAAAACGCTCTAAAAACCAAAGTGCTCCCTGACAACAACGCCAAAATTTGACCGCTTTGTCATGACATGTCAAATTGATAGTTATTTAAAGAAGGTTTTTTTGTATAGGGAAGACCCTAGGTCGTCTCTCAAGGATCTTTGATTGGTTTTGAGTGTGTAGTTTTTAATAAGAAGAACAAAATAGGGGGGGTGGGGGGTGATTTTGTAAACAATTTTAAGAAAGTAACTTAACGTAAAGAGTTGTAAAGTTGAAATAAAAAGTAGATTTTGAAAAATATGAGATAAATAAGTGATCATTTCTAAGTTACTACAACACTTTAATATTTCCTCATTTTTAATTGATTATTAGGTTTTAGTGTAATCCTTTGGTTGAGGGTTAACCAAGATCTTGGTTCCCCTCTTTCCTCTTAAAATGATGCACAAAGAACCACCCCTTGACAAAAAAATTGTGTTGTCAAGGTTTGGAACACAAGAATAGAGTGAGGTCTACGAAAGCATACTGAAATCTCATGTATGTGTAAGAGAAATAGGATGCTTGTGTTTTCCAATCCGAACAACCCAAGATTCCCACTTGAATCTCAACCCAATTGGTATTGAAATGAGAAATATTTCACTTAATTAAACCAAATCAATGCATTCAGAGTAGAATCATATGAAGATTAAACATAAGTGAAATAATTCACAAAAAAATTACACAAAACCAATAGAATATAAGGTTCTGAAACTCCCTCTTCAAGTGTGTAGCTCCCTCACAATGATCAACCACCGTTTAGCTCGACATCAGGAGGAGGAGGAAGCTCGAGTGGAATTCCTTCATCATTATTGACCCCTCTATGAGTATGTAGGACTGCAAAACTTCAAGGATGAGGGGTAGACTGCCCTAGGAATCTAAAATGGTAGAGCTTCACTTCTGGTTCGAACTACCAAATGGGGTGCCCAATGTGCCTTTTTATAGCCAAAATGAGAAGTGGTTTTGGGCACCCAGATTTTGATAAACCAATTGGAGGATGATTTTCGGCTACTAGACAGTTGAATCTCCCTTTTGAAAAAACCGGAAAGTTGTATCCCCACGTATTTAATAACACCACCAAATGTTTATAATCCTTTATACAATAAAATCTCATGATATTGACATATTACAGAACAACACTTTTGACTTTGTTCATATTCGGTGGCTTGGAAAGATCAGTTCGGATGATCCCCTTAGTGTCCTAATCGGTATTGGGGTCATTGAGAAGAAATGTAGAATATTAAATTTGGGACCTGGCCATAAAATTTCAGCCAAATTGGATTCACGGTCTAGTAGAAATGTGCGGATTTGTCCACTGATGTGCTTAGATCCAACGCAGTTTGGCCCATATTTCTTGGACTTCATAATGGGTCATCCAAATCACCTCCACCTTAAATGATATTATCAAAAAAGTAACATTTCATTTTTAAACAGTGATAAAAATAAAATAACTGAATCAAACATGAAGTGAATTTTGTTATTATATTTGGAATTTACAATACAAATTTAGTTTAATACAATGGTGTAAGGGTGAAAATGACATAGTGAATCATGGTACGATCATACATACCTTTTATAGTGTTATAATTTTATTTTTTTATTAGTTTTATTTGTAGAGAATAAATTGATCTTGGCATGCTGAGAAATATACTTAGGGATTCTCTCCACTTTATCTTCCTATTGAAGCAAAATATTTGTGATCTATATTGATCAGCTGAAGTTACAAGATGAAAAATTTGGAATCACCCCCTTACTTTATAAACTATAGTTATATATTAATTTATTTTATAATCCTTAAATATAATGTTAATATTTTTTAATCTTTAGGATATTTGAAGATAACTGAAGATACTTTGTTAAAAGTAAAGGGGGATAATTTAAATGGATCTGAAGGGAAATAAATTTTCTAATTCAGGGGAGTTTTTTGTTAAAATTATTTCTATTTTTATGCTTTTCTTAAATCATCCTGCTGATTCCACTTTGAACTTGACAATATTAAAGAAAAAAAATAAAATGAAGGAGTATTTTTATACTAAAAATTAGTTTTCAAACATACTGGTTATTAAAATTAGTTTGGATGTTTTTGATTTTGTATTAGTGATGAAAATTTTATTCTTTTTTAAAAATTTTATCTAAATACTTTATTAAACATGCACCAGTATATATATATATATATTCTAATTTTGAGATGAATTGACGATGTGTTAACCAATAAGTAAAATTTTATGCATACTGTGTTCTTTTAATTATTTGTGTTTTGTGGAAAAAACACTTGAGATTTCTTGTGACCCTTTACACATAATTCTAATATGTTGAATTTCAAAATATGTCTCAAACTTTAATTATATTCACAAGTTTCTCCACCTTGGATTCAATATTGGGTATAATATAAAGCTTTATTATATAGGGAGGGTCTTTCAGTGTGATAATATGTACCACAATGTGAACCCATAAAAACACCTAATTTGTTTTTGAATTTGATTATTTTTCATATTTTAATAAATAATTTTTAGTGATTTTAAATTTTTCTTAAGATTTAATGTTGTGTAGCTAATTTAAGGAGGTTAATTATCTAATACCCATTGTATTTAGTTGGGTAATTCATTTTTCATTTCTTTATTGAAAAGTGGTTGACTCTGGTAAATGATTTTGTAAATGTTATACAATTATCATTACCCATGAATCTTTAAATTTGGATTCATAATAATAAGATATGAATTCAAATGAATTATAAAATGATAATCCTAATCCAGGTTGATCTTTTTCTTTTATTATTTAAACTTATGGATGAGTTACTTATACTCCTTTTAATATTTTAGTTTTTCTTATCCTAAGAGAGTGTCTAATTTATCTGGTTACTAATTATGTGAGTCCATTATTCTAGAGATTAATAGATTTTTTCACTTTTAGCTGAATGAAAATTGTTGTGGGTTTAATTTAAAATCAAATTTTATGTTTAAC
Organism: Viscum album; assembly: GCA_963277665.1. Classification (NCBI taxonomy): domain Eukaryota; kingdom Viridiplantae; phylum Streptophyta; class Magnoliopsida; order Santalales; family Viscaceae; genus Viscum; species Viscum album. The sequence continues at coordinate 1,588,544,054 of OY728161.1, read as the reverse complement.
CATAATTGTAAAACTGGTATCATTTTTTTAATAAAAATACTTAATTTCTTAAGGGTAAATATTTTCAATGCTTAATAAAAATACATGGGGTATAATCACTGATAACCATTTTTTTGTGGCGATCTAGTATTTCAAAGTTAAGATTTATTTCATTCCACTGAAATTTAAATACTTTTTTGGTTAAGGAAAATCAAAGTCTTAGTGTGGGTAAATTTTATGTGGTCTTATTTGATACATTTTTTCTATATAAATTATGGTAAACTAATATGTTTTTATGGTGGAATGTATTCATAATAAAGTATTTTTAATTATTTTAAAATTTATTTTTTAATTTTTAATTATATTAAATAATAATTGGAATTTTTTTATTTATAATGTTTTTTTATTTCACTGGTGAAATAATTAATCTTTAAATTCTTTATTGGTTAAGTGTTTTTATGTTTTTATATTTTTCTAATTTCATTATTTGAGATTTTTAATATTTTATTTTGACGATTTATTTCAAATTTAATTTTAAAATACTTATATTTATTTTATGTACTTAGTTAATTTAATAATTACACTTAGTACATTATAAATATGAATTTATGATCTTTTTTTTTGTCAAATTTTAATAAATGATTTTTTTAATTTAACTTTAAATATTTCCATTTAAATGTTTAATGCACTTTGAATTTTTAATCTATTGTCTTAATATTATTTTAAATTTATCTTGAATTTATTTACTTTAAAAAAATTAATTGTTTTATTTCATTTTTTCTCATGTGAAGGGCGTCCACAAATTAAATTTACTAAGTTTTTCTTAAGACACTCTCAAAGGCACACATAATATAAATTTATCTGTATGATAATTGTGGTACCGTGTAAAAGAATTCTAGCCTGTAAAATAAATTCCACCACTACTTAGTTCATAAATTCCAAAAATATCTTATTGATGAATTTATATAAGATAATATAGAGGAAGAAACACCGTAAGATATTTTATGTAGGTGTGCATAAGAGAATCTATAGAGAAACATGATTCTCATACATGGATATTACTTCTTTTTAGATGAATATTCATTACATTACACGAATAGACACTTGAGGACCATAATAGTTTAGTGATTTTGGAAACTTGGAATACAATCTTATTAATTCATGAAAGATCTTCAATGTGTCACATAAAGATATTCCCCTTCAGTACTCCTACATAAAAAACCTTTATTCATAATTTGGGGAAATTAAAAATAAGAAAGGGTGAGATCACATTCTTAGTAAGGTAAAACAAGGGAGATACATAATCATAACATGAGAATAAGGGTGTTGGAACATGAGAAAAACATTTGAAAACCATACCCTATATATCAAAGATCATAATATGAAGTCATGGAATAAAGATTGGAAGTTCATGAGAAATGAATCATAAGGGAATCAAAGAACATGACACATGAGTGAATAACATTGGTGTAAGACATAGTATTGTGAAATACACATAAACAGATAAAACCATTTTCATAGTAGTAAAGGATTATTGAAAAGGCTATCATAGTGGAATAGGTTCACTTCCCAAACCATCAGAGTAGTCAAAGTTCACTCCCAAGACCATCATAGAAGAAAACTTACCTTACTGGACTAGGTTCACTCCTCATTCCAGTCCTATCCATATCATGAGATATAAATCTTTACCCAATAAATTGGAGGGAGATAAAGGCACCACCAGTCACATAATGAAAATCATATTTATGTGTTCTACAAGATCATAGAACATTAATCATATCATAACTCATGAAATGAAATGGGTTTCATAAAAATTTCATCATATCATAACATTCAGAAAAGAGATAGGTTTTATAATCATTTTATCATTTCATCATAGCATAACCCATGGAAAAAGAAGATGGTTTCATAATAATTCAATCATGGTATAAACCATTGGAAAAAAATGGGTTTCATAAACATCATGTAATCATAAAAATTAGCCATTAAGAGAAAGAATAAGAATGATATCCTTGGATTATATCCCTAGTAAATCATAAGTAACCTCAAAGGATGTAATCTTAGATGTAGAATGATTTTGAAATAATAATCACTTGGAAAATTTCTTGATGAAAATAACCTTTATTTGAAAATCAATTTTTAAAACTAAACTTTATAAAATATTTTGGAAATGATTTTCTTGGAAAATAAACTTTTAAAACCTATAAATTAAGATTTAAAAATAATTTAAAATATTTATTGAAGAAAATAAACTTTCTACTTTGAAAAAAACATTTTAAAACATAGAAAAGTTTCAATGTCCTTTTCATTTTGAAATAATTTATTTAAAATTTAAAAATTTCCCAACTATTAAGGAAAACATTTTCTCTAAATAGAACTTTGAAAACCATTAAGGTAATATTGAAATCATTGAGTGGTAATGACAGTGGTAAATACTATTCATAACAAAAAAATTATTTTCATATTTTTGGTAAAATCAAAACAATATTTTTTTGGAAAACCATGTGAAAATTCCTTTCAAAACATTTTATAAAAAATTAAAACATAGAAAAAATGTATTTACTAAATCATTTGATTTGATTTGATTTTTTTTAGAAAACATGGTTTTAGAAGAAAAAGTGTTTTTGACCAAAAAGAGAAACCAATACAATTTTCTTAAAAACAAAATTTTTAACTCTATGGTACATAAAGAAAATAAAATGAGGAAAAAACATCTATTCTCATGACATAACTAGATGAGAAGAAAATTCATGAGTTTCTTGAGAGATGGATCATAATATTTTATCATTGGAAGCATAAATACAAAAAATCCTGATAAATAATGAGATTATTTTATAAAACCATTACCACTTCTGTAAGATTGAATAATAATCACAATGAAGGGATGAAATTAAATGAAACTTAAAATATCACAAGAATAAGAAAATTCATGATATTTCATGTCAAAGTGTTTGTATATTAACCTAATAAAACAATATAGATTCATAACATAACATATGTATTAAAGATGTTAAATTGAGAAAAAATTACCTTATCGCTTTGGAAACTTTTGAACCATAAACCCCATGAAAGATAAATCCTCAAATGGATATGAAAATCCAAATAATTTTTAGGAGAAGAATTATAAAATACATTAATGGGGAGTATATATTGGAACCAGGAATGCAGAAAAATCCCCAAACAGGTGGGATTTTAAAAATTTTCCACCGACGATTGACGTAAACTTGTCGACGTCGCTGCAGAACATCCCAGTCAAAGATGTGGACCACACATGAAGGGTTTTATGCACAAAATAAACTGTAAAAATACCTGGTCTAATATGAAGCTGTGTGAAAAATCTGCTTGTCTTTGGCGATCACTGATCAAAGAATCTGAAGTTGAATTCCTCTAGATCATCCACACACGCTTCGAGAATCTGCAAGAGTGTCATTCGTCATAATCTAGGTGCTAGTGTAGAATTGCGACGACACCTTCGACACTCCAACGATCACCGCATCGCTTTGCAAGCGATTCCTGAGAGAATGCTTGATCCATGCTCCTTGGATCTAGAGCCTCTCTCTCTAGATCATGAGAGAGAGGAGAAGAGATAGAAGCACTATGAATAGTATATCAAAATCTCCTCTCCTCTTATATTTATAGTGCTTAATTAAAATAACCAGTATAGCCTCGATAACCCCAAATACTTAACGCACTATCAAAATATATTATTATCAATCACTTGTAATATATTAAAATATATTACATGATAATAATTGAGTCATTAACTCGACTCGTTTCTCCCATAAATATTAATTGAACCTTGAATAATTTAATATTCGTCAATTAATATTTTTTATGTATTTACTTAAAACTCATAAATAAGTTTAATAAATAAATTCAATACTCATTATTCTAAACTCTAATAATATGAATTTATTTATTTCATTGGTGATTGTTTTACTTTGGGAAAACCCCGGACCCTAGTGGTGGGACCCACCATGTCCAAAACTCATATTCAACTGAATAGGGAGATCCTTGAATATGCTATTGTGTGAGACCCTCTAGGAACTTATCTTGACAACAGTGAATAATATTCACAGACCAAGAGCGGGATCAAACAACCCATCATGGACCTGAAGAGATAAGGATTGTCACAATAGCAAAAAAAACCTATGAACACGCACTATGTAATATAATCTCTTTTTCTGTAATATCTTATAAAGTAGGACACACTCTTGTTTCATCTCCCTTATCTTGCTTTATTCTTTTTTGATGTAACTGGATAGACTTACCCTCGACTGCCATGGACATGGTCTTATAAAAGGTACTACCATCCATATCAACATAGCTTGAGATATATTACTTCCATAACCTGGAATTTACAAATCCTTTCTTGACCATTCAACCAATGCCATGCCACTAACGACACACCCAACACAAACTACCTCACCATAACTTCATTGCCATGGTTTTTGTCTTGCATCAAAGTACGTAATCAAATGACATACATTGGAAATGATCTCAAGTCAGGAGACCATTACACATGATCATAGATAAGAACATCCAATGACACCCAAAACATGTGGTGTTCCTATTGGCAGGTCAGTCCTCATGAACTCAGTACTAGAGATCACCAAGTGCGAACTTCATGAGTAGAAGTCTCAATGCTTATGAGCCCCCAACACCTGACAGTCAAACATATACTGTGTCCAGTCAGTAAGATGTATCTAGACCATAGAAAATATATATAAGATTAATGTAATAGTATCTCAAGGTTCTCATTATAGCATGAGAACTACTACAACCTCTTCATACGACAATTAAACTATGGACATTATCATTTCAATAGTGGATGTAGAAAAGGCTACACTATAATGGTAAGACGACATCATGTATAACTAACTGTATACATGATACGGTAATCAAAAGCACTGAATAGTTGGGTCTAGGGAACCCACTATTTCAACAGTATATACACTACCTAAAATAAATAAGTGTTGAATATGTAATATGTCTCGTAGAAGTAAAAAGTGAGATGAAAACCCCTTATCGCAATTCTCAACTTCCTTCATACTCATCCAAACCTCCAATATAATAAATATAAGTTTATTATAAATTTATTAAAAAACCATAATTATATATATATATCATATCATATATGATTTACTTACGTCATTATATTCCCCATTTATTAACAATTCTATGTTAAAGTCTTGTTTTGGGTAATAACCACTTTGTTTTTCATATATGCTTTGATTTTTTATTTTCAACCCTATTACTTTGATCATGGTTCCATCATATAAAGAATAATAATAATGAAAAAATTATCATATTTATATATTAATTATACTTTTAATACCAATCATGAAATACAGTTTTGATAAAATGAAGTACATTACAATCATGAAGATAATAGGCCATACATACACATAAGTAACATTTCCATTTTTCAATGATAATTACGTAAATGAGGTAATTAATATATTATATTTAAATAAGTATCATAATATCATAAATAAAATATTATTTCTTCAAATATACTTATACATATCATTCATGTGGTGTGGTGATGAAAAAAGAGTCACATCGCTTAGTGAAGGTGGTAGTCCACACATACACAAACGATGTTATCATCTTTTAGTGAGTGAAAAGGTACAAAAAAACGATATATTATATTTTTATAATTATAAATATGTTGTAAATATCATAATTATTTCATTTATATGATATATATTTATTAAATTTATCCTTATTATCTTCCATGTAATGCGTTAGTGAAAACAAATCACATCGCTTCACGAGGCGATAGTCCGAGAGACGTTATCATATTAACTATGAAATGTAAAGTATATATATATATATATTATAATTACTTAAAAGGTATAATAATGTTATAAATATCATATATATACTTTAGATCCATCATCATACCCAACTGTGAGAGGAGGTAACCAAAAAATGAACGACATCAATTTGTGAGGCGATAGTCTGCCGTACACACGAACGATGATTTTGTAACCCATTTAATGGAAGTGGAGATATTTGTAGGTAATTAAATAAGAATAAAAACTTATTAGTTTATGTAATATAATTATTTTATTATATCATAATTTTATAATTATAATATAAAGAGGTGGGGGAATAAATAAAATAAAAACTCTCATCGATGAACATTACCACTTTTTCGGGTAATGTCCATTGGTTTTCACTAAAAGCCTTACAAGGTTTGATATATTAAAAAAATAAATATTATAGTATTATATTAGGAAATTTTTAAAGTTATTTGGGAATTTATTTTTAAAAAAGGGTATGAAGATGTGAATAAGAGAGAAAAGGTGGTGGCCTTTTATAAGTGAGGTGGGCAACACACTTGTAATTTTTTGAAAAGAAATGGTGTACCCATTTTTCATCATGAAAAAAGGGATTAAAAATAGAGTATTATAGAGACTTAGACATTATAGTGTATAAATATTTCCATAAAATAGATCTTATAGAAGTTTTTAGGTCATTTTAACACTTATCTTTTTAGTTTAACCCCCGGTAAACCCATTTTTACCTTAACTGTAGTAATTAATTTTTACTGTTTTCACTATTTAATTTTGGTAAAAAATTAAGTTGAACTCATTAGATAATATAAATTATTATTATTCAAAATATTGAATCCATTTTTACAAATTAAATTCAAATAAGTGTAAAAATAAAAATTAAAATTAGTCTTGTAGACATGATGAGAAAGCAGGGTTTTAAAGAGAAGATGTTAAAAAGTTTACAAGGTTTTTATATCCAATTTCCATATTAAATTGATTCCAATGATATAAATTGTATTAATATATGTATAATTGAACTAATTTTACTTTAAAACTTATTTAAAATGTAATATAACTTTACAAATAATTTAAATGAAAAGGCAGTTTTCAATTAAAATTCAACATTTTTCACTATTCATAAAAAATTAATCTTTTCAGAAAATTATAAAAAATACACCCTAATATAATTTTTACATGATGATTTAAAAAATTAATCTTATTTTTTAAATAAATTTTCCAAAATTGGAAATAATTAATTTTAAAACACAACTCACATACACGATAAAAGGAGGGTTTTCGAGAAGTGTATTTTTTCACGAATAAGATGATCTTATATTAAATAAATGTCTAATAATAATCATTTTATGAATATAAATTAAAATTTATTGATATATAATATATAAATTTCATTTAAATAATTCCTAATTAGGTATTATTTTAATTAATTAAAATGGAGAAACATTATGCACTTTAAAACATTTTTAGAAAAAAACTATTTTTTAAACCCAAAAATAAAACTATAATAAAATAAAATATAAAGTTGATTAAAAAGAAATTAAGTGGATTAAATATTAATAAATAATACTTATGTTACTTTAAAATATAATTGGGCATTTAAATTACTTAATTTATTGAAAATAAATATTAGTTTTACAAAAATCTATATTTTTTACTATTCACTGAAAAATCAATATTATCCAAAAAAAATCCAAACAATTATCCATAAGTTAATTTCAATATGATGATTTAAAAAATGAAGTTAATTTTATAAAATATAATTTTTTGAATCTCTATCATATTTTATCATAAAAATCAATGAAAATCAGTTTTAAAGAAAATATATTTTTGATGAATATAATCACTTTACTAAAAATTGGTTGATTATTTTATTAGAATTTATAAATAAATTTATATTGAGTAGGGAATTAATATGTATATTTTATAAGTTAGTAAATACAATTCATACCCTCTTATTTAATGGATAGTTTTTAATGATCATATTTAAAATAATATTATTTCATCGTTTGCTAAAACTCAATGTCACGTGTTATGCACACTAATAAAGAAACTCGTTGTTACATGTAATGAAATATATCTAATTTTTTTAATTAATTTAAAAAAAATATTTCATAAAATCTTGGGTTGTTACATTCTACCCCCCTTAAAATTAATTTCTCCATTGAAATATATCTTGGTCATCAAAGTTTAACATTTGAAAATTCCTTCATAGAATACCACACTGTAAAAATAAATAATAAAACACACCTTAAAAAGGGAAAGTTGGAAACATAAATGTTACCTAAAATAACTCATAACTAGGTTTACACATAGGAGAAAATAGGTGGGAAGTGAAGATTTAGATGTAAAAGGAAAGCATAAATAATTATAGAGAGTGATAGAGATCATTTATCATATGAAAGTGGGTGATCCGGAGAAGGTTAACAACCAAAAAACCATAAACCAAAGAGGTATGAAAAAGGTCATTGATATCATAAAAAATGATGATAATAGGAATTTTTTTATTTTAATATCCTTTTAATAAATTTTAATAGTTTCAATAGAAAATATCCTTATTTGATTTCATTCCAGTTCATAAGCATAATCTCACCCTTTGGTTGTGCCTTGATCAATTTACACTTCATCTCTTAATCCAAGAAATGAAGGTGAATTTTTATGCCCAAATCACTAACATATCATAAGATCCATAAATATAATGGAAATTCATTATATATATATAGTTATCATCACAAAAAAATGGTTAGCACAAGTTATCCAATATGCATAAATCTTCATATCGTGAAGTAATAAATAAATCTATAAAACCTCAAAAAAGTAAAAATTAAACAATTCAATAAATTTTTAATCTTATAACCCATTAAAAATTATAAATTTATAAAGAATCTCATGAAATTTCCCAAAAATAAACTTAACATTAATCCCCAAAACTACAAGAAGTAGTTCTCAATTGTCACATGCCAATCACGTGAACATCTGCATCACGTGTTTTATTAAAACATGGTAGTAACATAAATTACCATAAAACCTTATGGAAAAAATACATGCTTCCTTATTACCACATATTAATGAATATATTACATAAATCCAATAATGTTGTAAACTCTATCAATGATAACATAAACCACTTTATCCAAAAATCATTAATCAGTTTCAAGGTCATAAATACTATCCAATTTACATTATTCATATAAATCACCTCTTTATAAAAACTAAACACCATTTTTAAACATCAAGAACCTATTAAGGTTTATCTTCCCTTAATCATATTATCAAATTTCCATTTAAATCACTTTTCCAGGTAATTAGCTTTATTCAAAATATTCTTTCAAATCTTTAATGAAAAATTTATACTAAAAAAATCTTATATATTTAGTAATTCTTGAATTCTAATACATAAATACTTCAATCAACCCACTTCCTTATCAAAACGTTAACTAGGATGAATCATCTTATTCCTTAATACCCCCTTCCTTTAATATTTCATTCTTAGTCTCTTCATCATAAATAGTAAAACAATTACTCATACAACCTTTACGATTCTATTTATGATTTGAAACATTCAACCATCAATGATATCTTAGGGATACCATTATTATAATCCATTGTGTTAACTGAAATTTTCATTTTTCCTCTACAATTAATTTCTTTGTGTACTTATTTTCTACACTCAAAATATCTTCATATACCTTTATGACATTCCCTTAAGTGCTTCTTCCCGCATTCTTGACATATAAAAAACTGAATCTTCTTTCCTCTATGATCTCTATTGCCTGAACTCCCAAAAAACTTCATCCCTCTCTTCTTTGGTGAGTAAATTAGGTGCACATTGTTAATAATATACCATGATAGATGATTAGGAATAATCACAACATACTTTACTATAGTCATAATACTATTTTTCTTCTCATTAGTAAATTTTCTATCAAATTCAATGCTAACCCAATTCCTTCTTGTTCTCATCATTAGTTAAAACCAAAAAGCATATTGGGAGCAATGATAATAATAATGGGAAACCAAATAATCATAAAATTCACTTATTGGATGTCTAAATATTGATACCTTCATTTTAATCTATGTCACATTAGGTTTATCCTAGGTCATTCATAGTCACCATATATTTAAATCTTTTATGATGGTTTGTAAAGAGTTTTTTAATTTCCAAAGCATATCCCTTGGGAGTGTCAAAGTAGGTGTGCAACAAATCTTGTTGTCTTACACCTACCGATGATAGAGTCTAGATCAATGCACCATTTTTATATTATTACCCCTAGTTACCTATATATTAGAGCCACATCCACTTGTAGAATCCATATAGGGATTTAATTGCTTGGAAACCACTTACTCTATCCTTTACCAAAGTTTCATGACATTTTCGTAAAATTTGAATAATCATTATACTTATACTTAGAGACATCCCTAGAAATATCCTTAAAAATATTAATAGGTATCTCAATAAAGTTATCTTATCATAGTTTCCAAAGGTTAACTAAAAATTTCCTCTAATACCAACTATAGTGACCCAAGATTCTCATACATGGATATTACATCCTTTTAGACGAATATTCATTATATTACATAAACACACGCCTGAGGACCAAATAGTTTAGTGCCTTGATAAAATTTGAAAAAATATTCTCAATTCAGGAAATATCTTCAATTTATTCCATAAATATCTTCCCTTTTGGTTCTTAAAAAACATTTCTTCATAATCTAGGGAAAGGAAACATAAGAAATAGTGAGTTTAGTTTCATATTAAGGGTAAAAAAAGGGAGAAAAATAATCATAACATGAGCATAATGGTATGAGATCATGATTATAACATTTAAAAACCATACCATACATAAAAAAGATCATAATATTGAGTCATGGAATAAATATTGGTAGTTTATAGACATGAATCATAAGGGAATCCAAGAACATGAGCCATGAGAGCATAACATTGGCATAGGACATAGTATTATGGAATACACATAATAATATAAAATCATTTCCATAGAAGTAAAATATCATTTCCAAGGCTATCATAGTGGAATATGTTCACTCCCCAAACCATCATAGTAGTTTAGGTTTACTCCCAAGACCATCATAACACAAAAATCATCTTACTGAACCGGGCTCACTCCCTATTCTAGTCCTATCTATTTCATGAGATATATATATTTTCTTAATGAATTAGAGGTAGATATAGTTCCCACCTATCACATAATTAAAATCATATTTATGTGTTCCATAAGATCATAAAACATTCATCATATCATAACCCCTGCAATGAAATGGATTTCATAAACATTTCATCATATCATAACCTATGGAAAAGATAAAGGTTTAAATTTAATTTCATCATTGCATAACCCATGAAAAAATAAGTAGGTTTTATAAGAATTATATCATGGTATAAACCATGGGAAAAGAAAGGGGTTTGATAAACATCATGTAATCATAAAAATAAACCATTCAGATAAATAATATGAATTATATCCTTGGATCATATCACTAATAAACATAAGTAACCTTAAAGGATGTCATCTTATATGGAGAATGATTTCAAAAATAATAATCACTTGGCATGTTTCTTGCGAAAAATAACCTTTCTTTGAAAATATATTTTTAAAAATAAACATTATAGGATATTTTGGAAATCTATTTCTATTAAAATAAACTTTTAAAACATATAAAGTAATCTTTAAAATCATTTAAAATATTTCTTGAGGAAAATATCCTTTCTATTTTAAAAAACACTTTTAAAAACATAAAACATTTTCAAAATCCTTTTCATTTTGAAATCATTTTTTTAAAATCTAAAAAATTCCCAAATATTAAGGAAAATATTTTATTTTAAAATAACTTTGAAAACTTGTAAGGGAAGCTTGAAATCATTGGGTTTTCATGATAGTGGTAAATACTGTTCATGCCATGCATGTTAAAACAAATATTCTTTTCATATTTTTGGTAAAAGACAAATGGGAATTTTTGGGAAAATGATGTGAAGATTTCTTTCAAACAATTTTATAAAAAGTAAAACATGGGTAAAAATTTCTTTACTAAATCAATTTAAAAAAATGATAAAAATATTTTTGAAAACATTATAAAACATGGTTTTAGAAGAAAAGGTTTTTCAACCAAAAAGAGAAATAAAGATAATTTTCTTAAAAATGTTATTTATAACTATTGGGTAGATAAAGAGAGTAAAATGAAGAGAAAAAATTTATTCTCATGAAATAAATGGAGGATAATAAATTTCCTGATTTTATTTAGAGATGGATCATACTATTTAATCATCAGAAGCATAAATATAAACAAGCCTGATAAACTATGAGATTGCATCATTAAACCATTACTAGTTTGGTAACATTGAATCATAAGCCCCATGAAGTAATAAAATTAAATGAAACTTAAAATATAATTAGAATAATTAAATTCGTTATATTTCATGTCAAATGGGCTGTATATGAACCTCATAAAAGAATATAGGTGCATAATATAACATATGTCTCAAAGGAAAATTGAGAAAAAATGCCTTAATGCTTTGGTAACTTTTGAACTATAAACCCCATGAAATAAAGATCCTAAAATGGATATCTAAATTACAATAATTTTAAGTTTAATCATCATAAAATACATTAATAGGCAGTATATATATCACATAAAATAAATAATTGGTGAATATGACACGTGTCTCATAGAAGTAAAAAGTGAGTCGAAAATCCCTTACTATAAGTCTCAAATTATGTTATATTCATTAGAAACTTATGTATAATAAATATAATTTTATTATAAATTTATTATAGAACCAAAATTATATATATCATACCATATATGATTCACTTATGTGCTTTTATTACCCATTTAATAACAATTCCAAGTTAAAGTCTTGTTTTGGGTAATAACCACTTTGTATTTTGTAAATGTTTTCATTTGTTATTTTCAGTACACTTACTTTGATACTGGTACCATAATATATTGAATAATAATTATTATATAATTATCATGTTTATACAACAATAATATTTTTAATACTAATAATGAAATATGGTTTTGAGAAATGAAGTATGTTACAATCATGGAGACGACAAACCGTACGTATGTATGAATAACTTTTCCATTTTTCAAAGATCATTATGGAAAGGAGGTATGTAATATCTTATATTTTAATAATTATAATAATATAATAAGTAACATATAATTTCTTCAAATATACTTATTCATATCATCCATGTGGTGTGGTGATGAAAAGAGAGTAACATCGCTTTGTGAAGGCGGTAGTCCACACATACACGAATGATGTTATCATCTTTCAATGAGTGAAAAGGTAAGAAATAAAATGATATATTATCTTTTAATAATGATAAATATTTCATTTAGATCATAATTATTTCATTTATATAATATATATTTATTAACTTTGTCCTTATTATCTTTCATGTAAAGTGTTAGTGAAAACAAATCACATCGCTCTATGAGGCAGTAATCCTCTCGACACACGAGTGGCATATCATATCCCCTATAGAATGGAAAGTAAAAATTTATATGTGATAAAATGACTCAAGAGGTATAATAATGTCATAAATATTATATATATACTTTATATGCATCATCATACACAACCGTGAGATGTGGTAATAAAAAAATACATGACATCGGTTCGTGAGGTGGTAGTCCGCCATACACATGAATAATGATTTCATAACCCATTTGATGGAAGTGGAGAAAGTTTAGTTTATTACATTAAAATAAAAAAATCTCAGTATATATAATACACCAAAGTTATTATATCATAATGTTTTAATAATAATTTAATGTAGTGGATGGAGAAATAAAATAAAAATTCTTGTTAAAGAACGTCACCTCTTCTTCAGGCAACCTCCTTAGGTTTGAACCAAAAGACTTCATAGGTTATATTTTTACCCAATAGAATGATTATAGTATTAGAGGAGGGAATTTGGTAAGTGATATGGTTAGGTATTATCCTAACAAAAAAATATTGAAGGTGTGAAGAAGAGAGGAAAGGGGGTGGCCTTTTATAAGTGAGGTGGGTGGCACACTTATATTTTTTTTGAAAATAAAAGGTGTACCCATGTTTTTATCAAGAGAAAAGGATCCAAAATAAATTATTATAGAGAATTAAATATTTTAAAATATAAATATGGCCATAAAATATATTTTATACAAGTTTTTAGGTAATTTGAATCCTTATATTTTTAGTTTAACCCCATGGTAAACCCATTTTTACCTTAACCGTGGTAATTAACTTTTATAGTTTTCATTATTAATTTTGGTACAAAATTAAGATAAAATTAATTGATAATATAAATTATTATTATTATAAATATGAATCAATTTTTCCAAATTAATTACCTATAAGCGAAAAAATTTAATGTTAAATTAGTCTCGCAAATGTGATAAGAAAATGAGTTTTTGAAGAGAAAATGCTTAAAAGTTTACAAAAAATTTTTATATCCAATTTCAATATGAAATTGATTCCTATGACCTAAATCAGATTAATATATGTTTAATTAAACTAATTTTACTTTAAAATTAGTTTAAAATATAATTTAACTTCATAAATAATTTAAACGAAAAGGTAGTTTTTAATTAAAATTCAATATTTTTCACTATTCATTAAAAAATTACCTTTTCATAAAATTCTAAAAAAATAAATCTAATATAATTTTTAAATGATGATTTAATAAAATTAAATCTATTTATTAAAATAAATTTTTAAAATTTTAAAATTAAATTTAAATAAAACCCGCAGACATGATGGAAAATGAGTTTTCGAGAAGTGTATTTTTTTTCAAGCACAAGATCATTTTATATTAAATCTATGTATAATAATAATAATTGTATTAATATCTATTAATATTTATTGATATATAATATATAAATTTCATTTCAAATATTCCTCATTATGGATTATTTTTTTAATTAAAATAGAGAAGCATTATGCACTTTAAAACAGTTTTCAGAAAAAATCCCTTTTAAAACGAAAAAATAAAATTATACTAAAATAAAATATAAAGTTAATTCAAAATTAATTAAGTGAAATAAATATTACTAAATAATAATTATGTTACTTTAAAATAGAATAAATTATTTAAATCACTTAATTTATTGAAAATAAATTATAGTTTTATAAAAATCGATATTTTTACTATTTACTGAAAAAATTACATTTTTTGAAAAAATCCCAAAATATCACCATAAGTTCGTATTGATATGATTATTTAAAAAATTAATTTAATTTTATCAAGTAAATTTTCTAAAATATCTATAATATTTTCTCATAAAATTGAAAAAAAAATATTTTTAAAGAAAACATATTTTTGATGAATACAATCACTTTACTAAAAATTGATCGAATATTTACTAGGAATTTATAAATAAATTTATATTGAGTAGGAAATTTATATGTATATTTAATAAATTAGCCAATACTATTCATACCCTCCTATTTAATAGATATGTTATAATGATCATGTTTAAAAGAATATTATTTGATGGTTCGCTAAAACTCGGTGTCGCTTGTTATGCATTTTAATGAAGAAACTCATTATTGCATTTAATTGCAAGATATATAAAAGTTTAAATAAATTTGAAAAAAAATTATTTCATGAAATCTTGGGATGTTACATAATTATCACATAATATAAATTTTACCATTCGTAAGATAAGTTGTGTTCTCTATATAAGATAATTTATTTTATGCGATGATCGATTGAATCACCCAAATCCAACTAGTTCTAAAGTATACTCAAATTAAAGTATGAAACTATAAAATGAGTTCTTTTGTCTTAGATTTTGTCAGTAAATCAGTACCAAAGCAGTTTCCATGCTTTTGGGAGAATCTTGACCGGTGAGTTGAACTGATGACCGAAAATACCACTGTTTCCACTTGAGCTCGCCGTTTGAAGCTGGGCTTTGAGTCACCATTGGTAACCAGTGTGCTGAACGAGTCACAATTTATTTTTTCCAATAAGGCATGTTGACCTGATATCATGATCCACCTTTAATTATATTATTCTTAATCAATCTAGTTGACGACGAACCCCATGATAGGAGGTAGATTGAGACTGGATCTGGATTGAGAATCAGAAGGGGAATGAAGACGTATCACTTTGAGGAAAAAAATCAATTTTGATTATGAGATTGAGATCTAAGATCGAAGATGAGGATGAAACCATTGATCTGATCGAAATATAAGCTACTAGATTTGGGATGTCTTCATCGTTGATAAATCCACCAGAAGGCTCACCGCTACAGATGATACCGATGAAAAAGTCCATACGAGCTGCCATTTAAAAAACATGGAAGGTATTTTAAAATATACGAATTAAAGGGGATGAGGTTGTGTATTTTTTTCATGATATATTAGAATCTAACTAAACTCCAAAGATCTATATTGATCTCATTGAATCTTGAGAATGGTAATTTTGTCATGTTTTTTAGTTTTTGTGCACTGTTGAAGAGGAAACTTATAACAACCCTACTCCTTATTACACACTTTAACATGATTTATTATATAAAATTGAACTTAATACAACTATGAGGATTTATAGGTCTAGTTTCTTGGGAAATTAATAACATTACATAACAACTTAGAACATAAAATACAACATCTTTATTGAAAACTTCTTTTACATGACCACAACATTCCTTCGTACTTAGCATTGCATGAGATAACTTGAGAACATGAATAAGAAAAGGGTGAGAAATAAAGACTAATAATAGATTAAACAAGGAATAATATGAATAATACAAAACATATTAGGCAATAATCATATCAATGGATCAAAAGAAAAACATGAACATAAAGGCATGATATATCATGATTATCATAACATGGAAATGTGACAACAACATTTAACATGATATTAACATGAGTCAGGGCTCATTGCACATGGATCATGAGTAAAACCTCATTTTACTTGAATTAGAATGAGTAAACCCTCATTTCACTTGACATATCATGATACTAATCTTTACCTAATGCATTGTAGCACTATCAGGGCACACCCTTTATAAACATTTCATTTCATGCATAAGTGTACCAGAAGGATCATACAACATGAATTTATTAAACATCATAATTTATTTCAAGAATAAGAGACATGGAATACGTAAAATAAGTCCTAAATCAACAAGTACATGTTCATAAAGGTGAATACACTTGATAGAGAAATGGGTATGGTATTCACTTACACGATGATTTTGACATGGGAAATTTTAGTGTGACTTCGGCATCATAACGACGTCAAATAGAAATTTTAAAATGGGTTGATGATAGAGAAAGAGGTCTCTTATAATTTATAAATGAAAAGGATAGTAAGGGGGTCAGGGAACATAATATACTAACATGTTTAATGGAACTTAGATTCAGAATATAAAAGAATTTCTTGAATTTAAATGATAATAGAGAAATTACTTATGGGATTTCGGCATGGTAACAGGTGTACATGGGAGGCATTAAATAGATAAAAGAGGTATCTCATCATTAAAAAATAAGGAGGTAAGTATGAAGGAGGTAAAAAATCATAACCCAACATTTTTAATTGAAATCAAAATGGTATGACAATATAAATAAATTTGGAAAAAATGAGAAAGGAAGAAATCTCTTACTTGGAAGTGTGATCCCAAAGGCTTGGAAGAGGATTGAGAGAGGCTTCTAAGGAGCTTGGGGCACTTTGGGAGGATTTTAGAGTGAGTAGGTAAGAGGTTTTTTTGATCTCCAATGGTTTTGAGTGAAGAGGATTTAGAGGTTTAGTGGGTTTATATAATAAAGGAGAGGAAATTCTTTATTATTTAGGTTTTGGACACTACACATTAATATAATCAAAACCACAAACCAACCCATGGTTTTTACTATGGTTTTTTCCAAAGGGGATTGGAAAAAATTATTTTATAAGTCAAATGGCTAAAATTATTAAAATATTAGGCTTTCTTATATGGAGGTGAGTCACACCCTCAAGGAAATCATTTTAAAAAGTTAAAATATTTTATAAGTCTTGGAGGGTCCACTAAGGCACCCTAAAATTAATAAAAAAATATAAAATCACATTATTTTAAAGGTAAAACATATATTTACCAAATATACCTTTTATAGTATTTTATTACATCACTATTGGGTCATTATGATGTCATAAAACACATTATATATTTAAACGGTATTTAATTTTTACCAAAAAATTCGACTATCTCAGAAAATTATGAAAAATTAACTATTATATAATTTTTAAATACAGAATCTAAAAATAATATTCATTTTATCTAAATAATTTTTTAAATATGTGAATTTTTACTTTTAAAATAAAAATCTACATTTATAAAAAATTCATGGGTTTTGATAAAAATAGCTTTCAAACCTTAATAAAAATTACAATTCTATTCATAAAAATTATATAATAATTAATATTTAATAAATTTAATTTATATACAATTATTTATTAAAATATTATTTAATTCAAAAACACATTAATTAATTAAAATAGATTTTTTAATTGAATACTAACTAAAAATACTATTTATACTTTAAAAACCATTTACAAAGTAACAATAATAAAATGAATTTATATTCTTTATTCTATAAAAAACTAGTGCAAATAATCATAGTGCTAGGGTCTTGTTACATAACCCCTTATAACACCCGCATAAGACCTAAGGTTAAGGTGTGAGATGGTGATAGACTCTTGGGGAAACTCAGATAACATTGCTCGGGTGGTAATCTCTATCAACTTCCACTTCCCACGTAGGCAATTCCATTCAAGCCTAATGTGTTAAAGCCCATCTTGAGCTTGGTCAAGAGCAAAGCCTAGTGACACTACCTCCTTTCTGAGTTTTGAAAAATGGGATTTGTATGGAGAAATTCTACCAGATGAGGTCATCGCTTCCTTTATCTGAGTAAATTGGATTTGTTAAAGCCCTATATTTATACTAATCATGTGATCACTATTCAAAAACTATATTAGAAATGGTAAAAATTCTTAATAGTATTTTAAAATCCAAAAACATAAAACCAAGGAAGTGTATATGTTTTATATAACAATTTTTCATAATAAGAAATTTATTTAGATCAAGAGAAATTTTCATTAATAAAAGTTTGGGTCGTTTCAATCTTCCCCGATTAAGAAATTTCACCCTTGAAATTTCCTTTTCCCACAATAAAAGAGATGTGGGTAACTCCACATCATCACTTCCTCTGGTTTCCATGTTTCCTCTTTAAACTTGTGGTTTCGTCACAACCCCTTGACGAGGGGCATTGTCTTGTTTTATAGAACTTTTTCCCTACAATCTAAGATCTTCACAGGCTTCTCTTAATAGGAGAGGTCATTCTCTAATGGTACCACCTATGAATTGAGTACATGTGATGGGTCAACTATTTAATTCCTCAAGAGTGATACATGGAATACATCATGTACTTGAGATAGGTTTGGTGGGAGTTCTAGTTGATAGGTCACTGCTCCATTGCGATCAAGGATCTCAAAAGGGATGATGTACTCTAGACTAAGATTTCCCTTCTTCCCAAATCTCATAACTCCATTCCACGGTGATATGAGGAGGAATACCATGTCCCCAACATCAAACTCTAGGTCTCATCGACGATTATCGGCATAGCTCTTTTTTTGACTCTGAGAAGCTTTAATGTGCTACTGGATGGTCTTAACCTTATCCACCATTTCTTCGACCATTTCTGGAACTAGAAGTTTTATCTCCCTAAATTCAACCCAACATGCCGATATTATACACCTCTTAACCTAAAGGGCTTCATAAGGATCTATTTGGATGCTTGAGTGGAAACTATTATTGTAAGAGAACTAAACCATAGGAATATGTTGATCCCATCCTCCTTTGAAGTCTGTTGAGATTTCTCTCAACATGTACTCAAGTTTTTGGATAGTTCGCTCAGATTAGTCATCAATTTGAGGATGATAAGACATAATGAAGTTCATCTCAGTATTCAGAGCGTGTTGGAGACTCTTCCAGAACTTAGAGGTGAATCTTGGATCTCAATTGGATACATTCGATAATGGTACTCCATGTAGCCTTACCACTTCTCTAATGTATATCCGTGCCATTTGATCCAATGAGAAATCCTTCTGATTTGCAATGAAGTGTGTAGTCTTTGTAAGATGATCCACAACAACTCAGATAGCATTGTTTCCTTTGGATGTCTTCGTAACTCCAGTGGCAAAGTCTATGGTGATGTTCTCCCATTTACATGTTGGTATGGGTAATGGTTGCATCACCCCCTTAGACATCTACCTCTCAGCCTTTACATGCTGACATACCAGGCACTTTGATGTATATTAAATGATCTCCTTCTTCATATTATCCCACAAATAATGCTCTTAGAGATCTCATTTCATCTTTGTGTTTCCTAGGTGAATGGAGAAATTCAAACTTTGTGCATCATCCAAAAGTTCTTTATTTAACTTCATATTTGATGGAACACATAGTCTTGACCCAAATCTCACAATTCCTTCTTCATTAACATTGAGCTCTGAGGATTTACCTTTTCTGACAATTTCCACTTTCTTCTGAATTCCCACATCATCCTATTGAGTATCCTTTAACCTTTCCATAAGAGACAGATGAGGAATAATTTGTGAAAGGAATTATGATGTTTCCTTCTTTATGGTTCCCATATCCATCTTCATCAAATCTAAGAATATTGGATACTTTTCAATTCTCATCAATGATAGAATTGCTGGGTCCTTACTACTTAGAGAATCCACCGCCTTGTTCGCTTTCCTAGGGTGGTAATGTATTGAGCAGTCATAGTCTTTGATCAGCTCTAACCATCTTATTTGGTGCATGTTAAACTCTTTCCGTGTGAATATATACTTGAGGCTTTTGTGATCTGTATATATTTCAAACTTCTCCCCAAATAGGTAATGTTGTCAAATTTTTAAAGCGAAGATTACTGCAGCCAACTCCAGATCATGTGTTGGATATTTTTTCTCATGAAATTTCAATTTCCTTGAAACATGGGAAATAAAATTTTCATTTTTCATCAACACATAGCCAATTCCAATCTTCAAATCATCAGTAAATACCATAAAAAGTTCACCACTTGAGGGTAGTGTGAGCACATGTGCAGTGATAAGCCTTCTTTTCAACACCATGAATATATCTTCATATTCATTCCTCTAAGAAAACTTGACTCCCTTCTAATTTAGTTTGGTAATAGGGTTTGACAATTTTGAGAAATTTCTCACAAATAAATGATAATATCCAGCTAACCCTAGGAAGCTACGGATATCCATCGCCAATGTTGGCCTCATCCATCCTTCAATTGCAGCTGTCTTGGTGGGATAAAAAGATATCCTATTGTTTGTGATGATATAACCCAAGAATGAGACCTCCTTCAACTAGAACTCACACTTTCTGTACTTTTTATAGATATTCTCCTTTCACAAGGTCTCTAGTATAGTACTTAGATTCTCCTCATGCTCCTCCTTGGTTTTGGAGTATATTAGAATATCATCTATAAAGACTACCATAAATTTGTCTAGGTAATCTCTATTGACTCTATTCATCAAGTCCATGAATATTTATAGAGTATTAGTGAGTCCAAAAGGAATTACTATGAATTCATAGTGCCCGTACCTTGTACGAAAAGAAGTCTTGGGGATATCCTCTTTCTTCACCCTTACCTGGTAATATCCTGACCGCATATCCACCTTGGAGAAGTATTGTGCTATACGTCGCTGATCTAACAAGTCATCAATTTGTGGTAGAGGATACTTGTTCTTTATTGTGATTTTTTGAGCTCATGATAATCAATGCAAAGGTGCATTGACCCATCCTTATTCTTGATGAAAAGGACTGGCGCACCCCATGGTGAAGCACTTGGGCGTATAAACCCTTTATCTAGATTCTCCTGTAGTTGTTTATTTAGCTCCTCAAGCACCACAACAACTATTATATATGAAGTCTTAGATATTGGAAATTCCCCAGGTATAAGATCAATCGAGAATTCAACATCTTTTCTAGGAGGAAGACCAGACAATTTCTCAGGAAACACTTCAGTAAATTCCCTCACAATAGGCATGTATTCATGGAGCACAAGAGACTCAGCCTAGTTGGTAAGGACTCGACAAGTGCATCCAAGAGACCTGAGTTCAAAACTAGGCAGATACATAATTTTAGGGTTATTGTAGCAGGAAATGTAGAATTCACTGTAGTAAGCACTGTAGCAAGTACTATAAAAACCGAAAATATTCATCTGTTTGGGCTTTCGGGCCACCAGTTTGTGCCTCGAGTCCTTTAAGGCCTTCGGGCCACTAAATCCCTTCAGCCCAGTAAGGCTTTCGGGCCACCTCAAGGCCCTCAGGCTACCTCAAGGCCATTGGGCCACCTCAAGGCAATCAGGCCACCCCAAGGACTTTGGGCCACATGAAATTGTGCTTAAATGATTAGACAGACTCTACAAGGATCAAACTCTATATGGGGATTTAGAGCAGAAGCATTCGATAGATCATAAGCTAAGCTGATTTATCATAAAGAGAGGGTATGAAATTTCCATTGGGACCATCCTGTGCTTGAATGGGAAGCCTAGCCAAACAAGCTATGATAACCCTGCTTTTTATTACTACTTAAACATGATTTATTACATAAAACTTCACTTGATACAACAAAGAAGATTGAGAGGTTTAGTGTATTTGGGGCTTAGGATCATTACATAAAAACTTGAAACATGAAATACAACATATTTATTGAAAACTTCCTCTACATGACCACTACATTCCCTCGTACTTAGCATTGCATGGGATAACCTGAGGACATTCATAAGAAAAGGGTGAGCTATAATGCCCAGTAAGGGAATACACATGGAATAACATGAGGAGTAAAATACATGTTAGAAATTAGGCATATCAATAGAGCACAAGAGAAACATGAACATAAAGACATGATAAATTAGGATAATCATAACATGGAAATGTGGCAACAACACTTAACATGGAATTAGCATGAGCCAAGGCTCATTGCACATGGAGCATGAGTAAATCCTCATTGCACATAAAGAATGAGTAAACCCTCATTGTACTTGAATTAGCACGAGTCTACACTCATTACACATGACATATAATGATACTATACTTTACCCAATGCATTGGAGCTCTATAAGGGCACACCCTTCTTAAACATTTCATTTCATGCATAAGTGTGCCACATGGATCATAAAACATGGATTCATAAAACATAATAATTTATTCCAAAATAAAGGAATGTGGAATTCATACATGAAACTTTATAATCAATAAGTAAATGTGCATAAAGGTGAATACCCTTGATGGAGAAATGGGCATGGTATTCACTACACAATGGCATTGGCTTAGAAAATCGGTGCGATTTCGGTAGCTTAACGACGTGACATAAGAATTCATAAAAAATGGTTAATGAGAGAGAAATGGGTTACTCATAATATTTACATGTAACGGACAGTAAGGAGGTCATATAGATACATTTCCCAACAATTTTAATGGAATTTAGATTCATGATACAAAAGTATTGCTTGAATGTAAAAGAGGAGAGAGAAGTTCCTTTCAGAATTTCGGCATAGTAACGGGTGTACATGGGAGGAATTTAATGAGAGAGAAAGGGGTCTCCCATCATTAAAACATAAAGAGGGCAGTATGAGGGAGGTGAAAAACCATACCTAAACATTCATAATTGAAATTAAAAGGGCAAAACAACTTAAAGAAAATTGGACAAAAATGAGAAAGGAAGAAAAAACCCTTACTTGGAAGTGTGCTTCCAAAGGCTAGAGAGAGGCTTGTGAGAGGCTTCTTGGGAGCTTGGGGCACCTTGGGAGGATTATAGAGAGAGTAGGGAAGAAGTTGGACGAACTACAAAGGCTTTGAGTGAGGGGTAAGTGGGATCTTGGGTGGGTTTATATAGGAAAGGTGAGGGAATTATTTATTATTTAGGTTTGGGACCCCTTATATTAAATTAATCCAAAACACAAACCATCCCATGGTTTTAGGCAAGGGGAAGAGGAAAAAAATATTTTATAAGGCCAAAGTCCAAACTTCTTAAAATAATAGGGTTTCTTATGTGGAGGTGAGTCACACTCCCATGGAAATTAATTTAAAAAGACAAGGTGTTTAATAAGTCTTGAGGGGTCCATTAATGCTTTGAAAAGTAAGTAAAAGAAACCCAAAATCACATTATTTTAATTTTAAAACATATATTGGCCGAAAAAAAGCTTATAGTATTTTATTACATCACTATTGGGTCATTATGATGTCGTAAAACACATTATATATTTAAACGGTATTTAATTTTTACCCAAAAATTTGACTCTCAGAAAATTATGAAAAATTCACCGTTGGATAATTTCGACGTCCTGATTCCAGAAATAAAATTTATTTTATCTAAATAATTTTCTAAATATGTTAATTTTCTCTTTTAAAATAAAAACCGACATTTATCGAAAATTCACGGGTTTTGACAGAAATGGCTTTCAAACCTTAATAAAAATTATAATTGCATTCATAAAATTAGAAGATCATTTATATTTAATAAAAATTAATTTAATAATAATAATATTTTAATAAAATATTATTTAATTCAAAAATCCCTTAATTTAATAAAATAGAATTTTTAATTAAATAATAACTAAAAACACTATTTGTACTTTAAAAACTATTTACAATGTATCAATAATGACAAGATAGTATATACATTATTATATACAAAAATAATAATGTAAATGAACATAGTACTAGAGATTTGTTACATAAACCCTTAAAACAGCCGCATAATACCTAAGAGTAAGGTGTGCGATGGTGACAGACTCTTGGGGTGGCTCAGATAACATCGCTCGAGTGGTAATTTCTATCAACTTCCACTTTTCCCGTAAACGGTCCCATTAGAGCTTGACATGATGAAGCTCGACTTGGGCTTGGTCAAGAGCGAAGCCCAAGGATGCCACCTCTTTTCCGAGCTCTGACAAATGGGCTTCGTACGAAGCAATTCTACTGGACGAGGCCATCGCTTCTTTTGTCTGAGTAAATTGGATTTGTTAAAGCCCTATATTTATACTAATCATGTGATCACTGTTCAACAACTATATTAGCAACAGTCAAAATTCATAACATAAAACCAAATAAGTTGACATTTTATATAAACATAAAGAGACATTTAATTAGATCAAGAGGTATTTCCATTAATGAAACTTTGGGTCGTTATAATATTCCCCCCTTAAGAAATTTCACCCTCGAAATTTTCCTTTTCCCACACTAAAAAAAATGTGGGTAACTTAGCTTCATCATTTCCTCCGATTCCCAAGTCTCTTTTTCAAACTTGTGGTTTCTCCACAACACCTTGTCAAGGGGAATTGTCTTATTTCGTAGAACTTTTTCTCTACGATCTAAGATCTTCACCGGTTTCTCCTCATAAGAAAGATCATCTTCCAATTGTACCACCTCATAAGAGAGTACATGTGAAGGGTCCGGTATGTACTTCCTTAAGAGGGTTACATTAAAGAAATTATGTACTTTGGCCATGGTAGGTGGAAGTGCTAGTCGATAGGCCACAACCCCAACACGATCAAGAATCTCGAAGGGGCCGATGTACCTTGGACTTAACTTCCCTTTATTTCCAAACCTCATGACCTTCTTCCACAAAGATATGCATAGAAAAACCATGTCTCCAACTTTAAACTCAAGGTCTCATCGACGATTATCTGCATAACTCTTCTATCGACTCTGGGCTGTCTTGATATGCTGATGAATGGTTTTCACCTTCTCCACCATTTCTTCGACCATTTCTGGTCCAAGCAGCTTACATTCACCGACCTCATCCCAATATGATTGTGTTCTGCACCTTTTCCCATACAGGGCTTCATATGGTGCCATTTAGATGCTCGAGTGGAAACTATTATTATAAGAGAACTCAACCAGAGGAAGATGTTGATCCCATCCTCCTTTAAAGTCCATTGAGCATGATCTCAACATGTCCTCAAGTGTTTGGATAGTCTGCTCGGATTGGCCATCAGTTTGAGGATGATAAGCCGTACTGATGTTTAGTTCAGTTTTCAAAGCATGTTGAAGACTCTTCCAAAACTTAGAGGTGAATCTTGGATCTCGGTCAGACATAATAGATAGTGGTACTCCATGAAACCTTACCACTTCCCTGATATATATCCATGCCAGTTGATCTAAAGAGAAATACTCCCGAATAGCAATGAATTGTGCAGTCTTTGTAAGACGATCCACAACAACCTAGATTGCATTGTTGCCTTTGGATGTCCTTGGAATTATGGTGACAAATTACATGGTGATGTTCTCCCATTTCCATTCTGGTATGGGCAATGGTTGCATCATCCCCTTAGACTTCTGCCTCTCTTCCTTCACTTGCTGACACACCAGGAACTTTGATGTATATTCAACGATCTCCTTCTTCATATTATCCCACCAAAAGTTTTCTCAGAGATCTCGATACATCTTTGTGCTCCCTGGGTGAATAGAGAAATTTGAACTATGTGCATCATCCAAAAGTTCCTTCTTCAGCTCTGGACTTGATGGAACACATAGTCTTTTCCCAAACCGCACAATTCCTTCTTCATTAACATTAAACTTTGAGGATTTCCCTTTTTCGATAGCTTACACTTTTTCTTGAATTCCCACATCATCCTTTTGAGCATCCTTTAACCTTTCCAAAAGAGACGGTTGAACAATAATTTGTGAAAGGATTGATGATGTTCCCTTCTTTATGATTCCCATTTTCATCATCATTAAGTCTAATAAGATTGGATCCTTCTCAATTCTCATCATTAATAGAATCACTGTGTCCTTTCTGCTTAGGGCATCTGCCACCTTGTTCGATTTCCCAAGGTGGTAATGTATTGAATAGTCATAATCCTTGATGAGCTCTATCCATCTTCTCTGGTGCATATTAAGCTCTTTCTGTGTGAATATATATTTAATACTCTTGTGGTCAGTATATATCTCACATTTCTCCCCATAGAGATAATGCCGCCATATTTTCAAGGCAAATATCACTGCTGCCAACTCCAGATCATGCGTTGGATAGTTTCTCTCATGGATTTTCAACTGCCTTGAGGCATAGGATATCACTTTATCATTCTGCATCAGCACACAACCTAAGCCCTTCTTCGAAGCATCACTGAATACAACAAAAAGTTCCCCACTTGTGGGTAAAGTGAGCACGGGCGCAGTGATAAGCCTCCTTTTCAAGTCCTTGAAGCTTTCTTCGCATTCATCACTCCAACCAAACTTTACTCCCTTTTGAGTTAGCTTGGTAAGAGGGTTGGACAATCGTGAGAAATTCCTTACAAATCATTGATAATATCCCGCTAACCCCAAGAAGCTACAGATATCCATTACCGATGTTGGCCTCGACCATCCCACAATCGCATCTGTTTTGGAGGGGTCCACAGATATCCCATTGCTTGTGATGATATGGCCCAAGAATGAGACCTCCTTCAACCAGAACTCACACTTTCTGTACTTTTCATAGATATTCTCCTTGCGCAAAGTCTCTAGTATAGTTCTTAAATTCCCCTCATGATCCTACTTGGTTTTGGAGTATATTAGAATATCATCTATAAAGAATACCAAAAATTTGTCAAGGTAATCTCTAAAGACTCTGTTCATTAAGTCCATGAATATTTCTGGAGCATTAGTGAGTCTGAAAGGCATTACTATGAATTCATAGTGCCTCTATCTTGTGCAAAAAGCAGTCTTGGGGATATCTTCCTTCTTTAACCATACTTGATAATATCCCGACCGAAAGTCCACCTTGGAAAATTATTTTTCT
This sequence comes from Viscum album, assembly GCA_963277665.1. NCBI lineage: Eukaryota > Viridiplantae > Streptophyta > Magnoliopsida > Santalales > Viscaceae > Viscum > Viscum album. The sequence goes on along the minus strand of OY728161.1, from coordinate 1,588,516,488 downwards.
CCACACAACTGATCGAACAAGTCATCAATTCCTGGGAGAGGATACTTGTTCTTTATAATGATTTTGTTAAGCTCATGATAATCGATTCAAAGGTGCATTGACCCATCCTTCATCTTGACGAAGAGGACTGGTGTACCCCATGGTGAAGCACTTGGGTGTATAAACCCCTTATCCAGATTCTCCTATAGTTGTTTCTTTAGCTCTTCAAGCTCTAAAACAGCCATTCTATATGGATTCTTGGATATTGGTAATTCCCCGGGTATAATTTCAATTGAGAATTCAATATCTCTTCTAGGAGGAATACCAGACAGTTCCTCGGGAAACACTTTAGAGAATTCCCTCACAATAGGCATTTCTTCAAGGATGGTTTCTTCCTTGGACTCAATCATCTGAGCCAGATATGAGTGCTCATAGGGCAGTAATATCCATGCTTGAGATGATGGAGCTAAAGGATATTTATCTCACTCCTTACACTTGTAAAGAATCGGGGGTCGATTCTCCATATGGAGTGTGATTTCCCTCTCCCGACAATTTATGTTGGCTCTATATAAGGAAAGTCAATCCATGCCAAGAATTGCATCAAATTCCACCAGAGAGAGTATGACGAGGTTCTCTAGGAAATTCAATCCACAGATTATAACAAGGGAGGACTTATATTTATGGGATGCAATGATTGCCCCATTTTCCGTACTCACCGACATCTTCACTTCCATGATTTGTGGTGGTGCTGGGATTGTTCTACTAAAATTTCGAGATATAAAAAAATGCGTAGAACCTGAATCAAAAAGTAAGTTCTCTATTCTTGAATGAATAACTAGCGTACCTGTCACCACTTCATTGTTGGGGTTCACTTCGGTAGAAGTGATGGAAAAAGCTCTTCCTTACTGCCTTGGAGGTTGTTGGTTGCCTCCAAAAACCCTTGGATTAGGGCATTGATTTGAAAAATGCCCAGTTCTTTGCATTTGTAGCATTGAACAACGCGTTGAGGTTTGAACAGAGCATTCCTCTCTTTTGTCGCAGCCGCGGGTCTTTCTTTCCAATAGTTAACAGCTAGGTGCCCTTCTCTTCCACACCTGAAGCATTTCCTTGTCCCCTTAAGGCAATTTCCCGGGTGCTTCTTTCTGCACTTTTGGCAAGAGGGGTGCTGGATCTTCTTAGCACTGTTGGATTTATACATCAGACCACCAGCATTGAAGTCCACCACACGCTTCTTATCCCCTTGATACCCCTTTGATTCCCCGATCTCCATTTCAACCTTGAGGGTACATCGGACAATTTTCTCATAGCTTTCGAAGTCACGGATTGCTAATGCTTTCTGCAGGCTAGGCTTCATCCCACCAAAGAAGTGGTCAACCTTGCATTCGGGGGTAACGAAAAAGCTGGAAGCGTATCGTGCAAGCCTTGTGAAGTTTTCCTCATACTCTCTAACAAATTCTTTATCTTTTTTCTTGAGGGAAAGGAAGTCCCTTTCCATCTTAATCCGGAGGGTGCACGGAAAATATTTATCGAAAAACATCTTCCAAAAATCCTTCCATTCCAACGCATCGATCTCCTCCTCAGGGTTCGTATTTTTGATCAACGTCCACCATTTATTAGCTTCACCCTCCATATGATAAGCAACTAGAAGAACCTTCTCTTGTTCAGAACATTGAAGGATGAAGAAGATCTTTTCAATGGAGTTGATCCATTGTTCAACGATCCTGGGATCAGATGATCCACTAAAAGTAGGAGGCCTTTGTCTCATGAAGCTCTTGATAGCGACTTGTTCTTTCTCAGGGGGTGTTGAACGTTCCTCTTGACCCATGTTTCTATTCAAAACTTGAGTTAGCTGAGAGAGAAGCATGACAAAGTTCGCGATTCCCGCTCCCATTGGATTGAGAATATCATTAGTACAGTCAGCACACTGATCTTCACAACGGTTGTTAGCCCGAGTCCTCCTATTACTAGCCATTGGATGGAATAAAAGTAAAGTTAGGGGTAACACATAAAGGGTAATCCAAAGACAAAAGTTGATGACTTATAAATAAACTTTTATTTCCTTAACTCATGAGTCTATAGGCTTTAATCTAGGCTTTTCATGATCTACTTTCTAACATATATTCTTAGGGGAATTTTTTTTAATTACCTTAATAAGGGTTCATACTAAGCTTGTGAATTTACCAAAGCATATCCCCCGGGAGTGTCGTAACCAAGAGTGCAGCAAGACCCGTTGTCGTGCACCAGTTCCCGTTCGAGTCTAGCTTAAAGCGGTGTTTTCGGGTTTTACCCCTAGGATACATCTGTGCCAGAGCCGCCTCTACCTGCTCGTATCCAGACAGGGATGTATTTTCTTGATAACCCACTTACTCAATACTCACAAAAAATTAGGGATGTTTTTATTATACTTAGTCTTGTCTCTAAGGCTTTACTAGGGTTTTCTAATCCTAATCCCAAAAAAAACTAAACCTATCCTCTGATACCAACTATGACAACCTTGCTTTTTATTACTACTTAAACATGATTTATTACATAAAACTTCACTTGATACAACAAATAAGATCGAGAGGTTTAGTGTCTTTGGGGCTTAGTATCATTACATGAAAACTTGAAACATGAAATACAACATCTTTATTGAAAACTTCCTTTACATGACCACTACATTCCCTCGTACTTAGCATTGCATGGGATAACCTGAGGACAAGCATAAGAAAAGGGTGAGTTATAATGCCCAGTAAGGGAATACACATGGAATAACATGAGGAGTACAATACATGTTAGAAATTAGGAATATCAATAGAGAATAATAGAAACATGAACATAAAGGCATGATAAAGATGATAATCATAACATGGAAATGTGGCAACAACACTTAACATGGAATTAGCATGATCCAAGGCTCATTGCACATGAAGCATGAGTAAATCATCATTGCACATAAAGCACGAGTAAACCCTTGTTGCACTTGAATTATCATGAGTCAACACTCATTTCACATGACGTATCATGATACTATACTTTACCCAATTCATTGGAGCGCTATAAGGGCGCACCCTTCTTAAACATTTCATTTCATGCATAAGTGTGCCACATGGATCATAAAACATGAATTCATAAAACATAATCATTTATTCCATGATAAAGGAATGCGGAATTAATACATGAAACTTTATAATAAATAAGTAAATGTGCATAAAGGTGAATACCCTTGATGGAGAAATGGGCATGGTATTCACTACACAATGGAATTGACTTAGAAAATCGGTGCGATTTCGGTAGCGTAATGGCGTGACAGAAGAATTCATAAAAAATGGTTGATGAGAGAGAAAGGGGTTACTCATCATATTTACATGTAATGGACAGTAAGGAGGTCATATATATACATGTCCCAACAATTTTAATGGAATTTAGATTCATGATACAAAAGTATTGCTTGAATATAGAAGAGAAGAGAGAAGTTCCTTTCGAAATTTCGGCATAGTAACGGGTGTACATGGAAGGCATTTAATGAGAGAGAAAGGGGTCTCCCATCATCCAAACATAAATAGGGCAGTATGAGGGAGGTTTGAAAACATACCCCAACATTCATAATTGAAATTAAAAGGGAAAAACAACTTAAAGAAAATTGGACAAAAATGAGAAAGGAAGAAAAAACCCTTACTTGGAAGTGTGCTTCCAAAGGCTAGAGAGAGGCTTGTGAGAGGATTATTGGGAGAGTGGGGCACCTTGGGAGGATTCTAGAGAGAGTAGGGCAGAGGTTGGACGAACTCCAAAGACTTCGAGTGAGGAAGAAGTGGGATCTTGGGTGGGTTTATATAGGAAAGGTGAGGGAATTATTTATTATTTAGGTTTGGGACCCCTTATATTAAATTAATCCAAACCACAAACCATCCCATGGTTTTTGCCCATGGTTTTTGGAAAAGGGAAGAGAAAAACAATATTTTATAATGCCAAAGTCCAAACTTCTTAAAATAATAGGGTTTCTTATGTGGAGGTGAGTCACACTCCCATGGAAATTAATTTTAAAAGATAAGGTGTTTAATAAGTCTTGAGGGGTCCATTAATGCTTTAAAAAGTAAGTCAAACAAACCCAAAATCACATTATTTTAATGTTAAAACATATATTGGCCGAAAATAAAGCTTATAGTATTTTATTACATCACTATTGGGTCATTATGATGTCGTAAAACACATTATATATTTAAACGGTATTTAATTTTTACCCAAACAATTGACTGTCTCAGAAAATTATGAAAAATTCACCGTTGGATAATTTCGAAGTCCTGATTCCAGAAATAACATTTATTTTATCTAAATAATTTTCTAAATATTTTACTTTTCACTTTTAAAATAAAAACTGACATTTATCGAAAATTCACGGGTTTTGATAGAAATGGCTTTCAAACCTTAATAAAAATTATAATTGCATTAATAAAATTATAAGATCATTTATATTTAATAAAAATTAATTTAATAATAATATTATTATTTTAATAAAATATTATTTAATTCAAAAATCCCTTAATTTAATAAAATATAATTCTTAATTAAATAATAACTAAAAACACTATTTGTACTTTAAAAACAATTTACAATGTATCAATAATGACAAGAAAGTATATACATTATTATATAAAAAAAAATAATGTACATGAACATAGTACTAGCGATTTTTTACATAACCCCTTAAAACAGCTGTATAAGACCTAAGGGTAAGGTGTGCGATGGTGAAAGACTCTTGGGGTGGCTCAGATAACATCGCTCGAGTGGTAATTTCTATCAACTTCCACTTTTCCTGTAAACGACCCCGTTCGAGCTTGACATGATGAAGCTCAGCTTGGGCTTGGTCAAGAGTGAAGCCCAAGGACGCCACCTCTTTTCTGAGCTCCAACAAATGGGATTCGTACGGAGCAATTCTACTGGACGAGGCAATCACTTCTTTTGTCTGAGTAAATTGGATTTGTTAAAGAGCTATATTTATACTAATCATGTGATCACTGTTCAATGGCTATATTAACAACGATCAAAATTCTTAACATAAAACCAAAGAAGTTGAAATTTTATATAAACATAAAGAGACATTTAATTAGATCAAGAGGGATTTCCATTAATGAAACTTTCGGTCGTTACACAAGCCATGTGAAGGTGGATAACTGATATCACGATGAAGAAGCTAGGGATGAGCAGTTCCAATTATAGTCTATATATTTCCTAAGAACTACAGGTCATGTAATATCTATCCTATAGGCCTTGTAAGTATTCCCCTCATCTATTGAAATGGGGGTTATCAAAAATCAATAAAAAAAGAAGGACTTTGAGCCATTCATGCATGTATTCAAGGATGTTTACTTTCTTAGATTCAATAATCTAAGAAAGATACACATGTTCATAGGGAAGTAATATCCATGCTTGAGATGATGGTGCTAAAGAAGATTCATCCTCCTCCTTGCACTTGTACAAAATCAGGGGCCGATTCTCTATATAGAGAGTGATTTCCCTCTCATGGAATTTTATGTTGGATCTATACAGGGAAAGACAATACATACCAAGAATTGCATCAAATTACACCAGAGGAAGTATGAAGAGATTTTTCAGGAAGTTCAAATCACAAATTTTGACAGGGGAGGAGTTATATTAATTGGATGCAATGATTTCCCCATTTTCTATTCTCATCGACATCTCTACTTCCATGATTTAAGGTGGTGTTGGGATTGTCCTACTAAACTCTCAGGATATAAAAGAATGAATATAACCAGAATCAAAAAATACATTCACTGTTCTTGAATGAATAACCAGCATACCTGTCACCACTTCATTATAGGGGTTCACTTTGGTAGTAGTGATAAAAAAAGCTCTCTATTTCTACCTTGGAGGTTATTGGTTGCCTAAAAAAACCATTGAATTAGGGCACTGGTTTGCAAAATGCCTTGTTTCTTATTAGTTGAAGCAATAAACAATGCATTGAGGGTCAAACAGAGTGTTCCTCTCCTCTATCTCAACAATGGGTTTTTCTTGTCAGTAGTTAATGGCCAGATGCCATTCTCTTCCAAACCAAAAGCATTTCCTCATCCACTTCAAGAAATTTTTGGGGTGCTTCTTTCCACAACTTTGGTAAGTGTGGTGTTAGAATTTCTTAGCACAGTTGGATTTATCCTTCGGACCGCCAAAATTAAAGTCCACCTTACACTTCTTTTCCCATTATACCCCTAAGATTCGCTGATCTCCATTTTGACTTTCAGGGCACATCAGAAAATTTCTTCATAGCTCTCTAAGTCATGGATCACCAGGGCTTTCCATAGGCTAGATTTTATCCCACTAAAGAAGCGGCCAACCTTGCATTTGAGGATAACAACAAAGCCAGAGGCGTATCGGGAAAGCCTTGTGAAGTTTTCATTTTAGGATATGATAGATTATTTTTCTTTTTTATTGATGTAAAGGAATTCCATTTCCATCTTAAGCCGGAGGGTGTAAGGAAAATATTTATCGAAAAACATTTTCTGGAAATCCTTCCATTCCAACACCTCGATCTCTTCCTCAGGCTTCGTATTTTTGATTAATGTCCACCATTGATCAACTTCACCCTATATATGATAAGAATATAGAAGAACCTTCTCTTGTTCAGAACATTGAAGGATAAAGAATATCTTCTCAATGGAGTTGATCCATTGTTCTGCGATTGAGGGATCAGATGATCCATTAAAAATAGGAGGCCTTTGTCTCATGAAGCTCTCGATTGTGGATTGTTCTTTCTTGGGGGGGGGGGGTTGGATGATACTATTGAACCATGTTTCTATTCAAAACATGATTTAACTGATAGAGTATCATGACAAAGCTTACGATTCCTACTCCCACCAGATTGGGAATCTCATTAGAACAGTCCTCACATTGATCTTCATATCGGTTGTTAGCCTGGGTCCTCCTATTACCAGCTATTGACTGTAATAAAATAAAAGTTAGGGGTAACACATAAAGGGTAATCCAAAGAAAAAAAAACAGATAACTTATAAATTACTTTTATTTCCTTAACTTATGAATTTATAGGCTTTAATCTATATTATCCATGATCTACTTACCAACATATATTCTTAGGGGGAATTTTTTTATTCCCTTAATAATGGTTCATAAAAAGATTATGAATTTACCAAAGCATATCCCCTAGGAGTGTCATAACCAAGAGTACTACAATTCCCATTGTCATGCACCAGTTCCTGTTTGAGTCTAGCTCAAGGCAGTGTTTTCGGGTTTTACCCCTAGATACATCTGTGCCAGATCCACCTCTACTTGTTCGTATCGAGACAAGGATGTATTTTCTTTATAAGCCACTTACTCTATAATCACCAAAATTTAGGGATGTTTTTATTATACTTAGTCTTATCCCTAAGTATTTCACTCGGGTTTTCTAATTCGAATCCCAAAAATAACTAAACCTGTCCTCAGATACCAACAAGAACAACCCTTCTCTTTATTACACACTTTAACATGATTTATTACATAAACTTATACTTAATACATCTATGAGGATCTATAGGTCTAGTTTCTTGGGAAATTAGGAACATTACACAACAACTTAAAACATAAAATACAACATCTTTATTGAAAACTTCTTTTACATGACTACAACATTCCTTCATACTTAGCATTGCATGGGATAACTTGAGGACATGCATAAGAAAAGGGTGAGCTATAAATCCCAGTGAGGGAGTAAACAATCCATAACATGAAGAATAAATTACATTTTAGACATTGGGCATATCAATGGATCATAAAAAAACATGAATATAAAGGCATGATATAACATAATTATCATAACATGGAAATGTGGCAACAAAATTTAACATGATATTAGCATCAGCCAAGGCTCATTGCACATGGAGCATGAGTAAACCCTCATTTCACTTGAATTATCATGATTAAACCCTTATTTCACTTGACTTATGATGATACTAATCTTTACCCAATGCATTGGAGCGATATCAGGGTGCACCCTTTATAAAAATTTAATTTTATGAATAAGCATTCCACATGGATCATACAACATGGATTCATTAAACATCATAATTTATTACATGAATAAGAGATGTGGAATAAATAAATGTAATTCCTTAATCAACAAGTACATGTTTATAAAGGTAAATACCCTTGATAGAGAAATGGGTATGGTATTCACTTACATGATGATTTTGGCATGGGAAATTTTGGTGTGACTTCAACAGCATAACGATGTCAAATAGAAATTGTAAAATGGGTTTATGGGATAGAAATGGGTCTCTCATCATTTATACATGAAATGGGCAGTAAGGGGGTCATGGAACATAATATACTAACACGTGTAATGGAATTTAGATGCATAATTTAAAATAATTTCTTGAATGTAAATGAGAAGAGAGAAATTCCTTACAGGATTTTGACATGGTAATAGGTGTACATGGGAAACATTAATGAGAGAGAAATAGGTATCTCATCACTAAACAATAAATAGGGAAGTATAGGGTAGGTGCAAAATCATACCCCAACATTTTTAATTGAAAGTTAAATGGTATAACAACATAAAGAAATTTGGAAAAAAATGAGAAATGAAGAAATATCTTACTTGGAAGTGTAATCCCAAAGGAATGGGAGAGGCTTGAGAGAGGCTTGAGAGAGGCGTGAAATCATACCCCAACATTTTTAATTTAAATTAAAATGGTATAACAACATAAAAAAATTTGTTAAAAATGAGAAATGAAGAAATCCCTTAATTGGAAGTGCGATCCCAAAGGCTTGGGAAAGGCTTGAGAGAGGTTTCTAGAGAGCTTAGGGTGCCTTCGAAGGATTATAGAGAGATTTGGGAATGTTTTGATCAAGCTCTAAAGGCTTTGAGGGAAGATGAATGGTAGGTTGAGTGGGTTTATATAGTAAATGAGAAGTAATTCTTTATTATTTAGGTTTTGGACACTACACATTAAACTAATCAAAACCACAAACCAAACCATGGTTTTTTACCATGGTTTTTGGAAAAGGGTAGTAGAAAAAATTATTTTATAAGACAAATGGCCGAACTTATTAAAATATTAGGCTTTTTTCTGTGGAGGTGAGTCACACCCTCAAGGAAATCAATTTAAAAAGTTAAAATATTTTATAAGTCTTGGAGGGTCCACTAAGGCACCATAAAATTAATCAAACAAATCTAAAATAACATTATTTTAAAGGTAAAACATATATTTTCTGATTATCCATTTTATATCATTTTATTACATCACTATTGGTTCATTATGATGCATTAAAACACATTATATATTTAAATGGTATTTAATTTTTACCCATAAATTCGACTGTCTCATAAAATTATGAAAAATTCACCATTAGTTAATTTTGAAGTCCTGAATCCAAAAATACTTTCTATTTTATCTAAATGATTTTCTAAATATTTAATTTTTTTATTTTTAAAATAAAAACCGGCATTTATAAAAAATTAATGGGTTTTGATAAAAAGAGCTTTCAAACCTTAATAAAAATTACAATTGTATTCATAAAAATTATACGATCATTTATATTTAATAAAATTAATTTATATATAAGACTTTATTAAAATATTATTTAATTCAAAAATCCATTAATTCATCAAAATAGTTTTTTATTGAATATTAACTGAAAATTCTATTTGTGCTTTAAAAACCATTTAAAAAGTAACTGTAATAAAATGAATGCATATTCTTTATTCTATACAAAAATAATTCACATAATAATAATGTTAGGGTCTTGTTACATAACACTTTATAACACCCACATAATACCTAAGGGTAAGGTGTGCAATGGTGATAGACTCTTGGGGAAACTCAGATAACATTGCTCGGGTGGTAATCTCTACCAACTTCCACTTCTCTTATAGGTGATTCAATTCAAGTTTAACATGTTGAATATTGACTTGGTCTTGGTCAAGAGTGAATCCCAATGATGCTAACTCCTTTATGAGCTCTAAAAAATGGTATTCTTATAGAGCACTTCTACTGGATGAGTCCATCACTTCCTTTGTCTAAGTAAATTAGATTTTTTAAATCCCTATATTTTTACTAATCATGTGATCACTGTTAAACAACTATATTAGAAACAATAACAATTATTAATGGTATTTTAAAATAAAAAAACATAAAACCAAGGGAGTGAATATGTTTTATATAATCATTTTTAATAATAAGACATTTAGTTAGATCAATAAGAATTTTCATTAATAAAAGTTTGGGTCGTTACAAAACTAATGTTGAACTGGTATGAAGACTCAAGAATGTTTGAATGTGAATCGATGTTGTTTGCTAGATTTAATCTTTTTTGAAGGTTTATAGAGGCCTCAATATCTTCCATATACAATTTTATTAAGTTTACTAGGCACTCGATTATATTTATGAGATAAATCCAAAGTCGGATAGTAGATGGTTCTGTACGAGACATTACAAACTACAATTCATGTTTTAACTTTACCAAACTAGAAATGATAACTTAATTAAATTGGATGTGGTGTTATCACTAAATTTAAATTATTTTTAAGTGTTGGATAAAATTATTTTATGTTAGTGTTAGATTTTTTATCTATGAATGTGTATGTGAGCTACCACGCTGGGTTCAAGATTTAAAGTGATAGACTTATGTGTAGTTGTTGAATAGTGAAGGATGATGGGAAAATTATTAAATTATGTGTGAAATGTCCCATGTTTTATGAAATTAATATTTTTTTTATAGGTGGAATATTTATCAAGAGATATTTGATAATGTTATAGGTCATTGTTAAAATATATGAGGAAAAAATGCTAGTAATAATGACTAACATTTTAACTTTTCAAAGTTAAGTCGGTGGTTTCAGTGATGATTATAAAGTATTTTATATTATAAAAAGATGAGGGATTCAATCTAGAGATTGATAGAAATAATTTTTGTAGATTTAAAAGGTGAAGAAACATGAGTGGAATTGGGATATTTTCTTGAGAGCCAATGCAAATCCTAATATCATTGAAGATAGAGATCGAAGCTTGCTCCTGCACCTCAGTGATGTTTGACTAAATTTTTTGTAGCCTAAGCCAGTGTATTATCATAGAGACATATATCTAATATTTATCATTTCTTTAATTTTTAAATTAAAAATATATCTAGAATCTTGATCTTTTAAATGTGATCACTGCTATATTTTTTTATTGTTCTATCATTTTATTAAATAATTTCCTTCAATTCTGAAAAAGTAACATTTTTTATTAGAGTGTGACAATATCTGAATGTGTCTTTTTAGTTCATGCCAAGTAGGAGTTTGAATATTTTCCTCATTATTTAAATTTCTCAATTATTAATAAAAAATGAGAGTACATCGAGTTTTGTTCGTATCATTTTTCTCAATGATCATTGAGAGCATTGATGAGATCTTACAGAATGAAGACCTACTTCATAAATATAAGTTGTAGACTCAATTTAATGAACAATGTGATATGAAAGATTATATATTTTAATATTTTCATTTATAGAGTTAAAATTGTGAAATCTATTAAAAAATTATTAAGGAAGACTTATTCATAATAATTACTAGTTAGGCTGCTGCTTCTCCATTCTATTCTATTTGCTGATTCTTGTTTCAATTTGTTCTCTATTATTTTGTTTTCAATTTTAGTTTCTTTGTTCTTAGAAATATAGACAGTTTATTTAACTATAGTATTAATCCCTTATAAAACAATTAAAATCATTAAAGTATAAAATAATAAAAAAACTGATAGAAAACTCCTATAGGGAAGTCTCATTATGAGACAATCTAGGGAACTACTGTGTTATAATAATTTGGATTAAAAATGTTTGATTAGGAGGTAATAATGACAAAAAACCCCACTCTTAAATTATCAATCACTACATTTAAGCTTCATTTAAATGTTTCAAATTTTAATTTCAATGAAAATATTTTCTTTGGTATTTAGTAAATTTTTATTTCTCAAATAAGTAATTTGAAGAGGAAAAGGGTATTTTCCTCAAAAACTCTTATAGTGATATTTTTAAATTATATTCATATATTTAAACATCATTTGGGGAATATTATTCCTTACTAGGGATGTAATTTTTTGAGACCATTTTCCATATTAATTTGGATGTATTATGATAATGCTTATTATTTGGGGAAATTATTAACATTTCATATGGTAGTTTTTAAAAATTAATGTTTACGTTGATTAAATTTAACCCCTTTTATATGATAAATACATTAGAATTATTAAGCAATGTGTGGGGCCTGAGATAACCCCTAGTTTCATTGTTAAGTCTCATGAGACAAACGTTTTTTAGTATTTGGTGTATTACTTACATGTTTACATATATTGTCTGAGCATAAGGCTTTGATGGTAAGATTATGATGACCTACATTATACATTCTATCATTATAAAACTAGATAATATTATCGATGTGATTATATAGGTTTTTTATGTTATCCATGGATTTAGTCCCATTTTTATGGTATTATTTATATGGAATATTTTTTATTTATTATCTTGACCATATTATTCACGATTTATTTATTATACATTTCCCCTTACTGAGCTGTTGAGCTCACCCTTTATTATGATTTACTTTCCCTAGGATATGAAGAACAAATATACGAATGAAATCAATGTCTTACTGAAAGAAATAATAAAGTTACCACATGAATTATTATATGTTTTTAGATGTAATGGTAGAATTAGGTATATATCTAGTGAGTTGAGACTATTAAACTATTCAGTTTTTTGGGATGTGATCCCTTTTACTTGTGTCAATGTAGTAAAGTAACTACTGACTCCGAGATACTTTAGTTCAAGGTGTTATGAAAACTTAATATTCCATAAAAATATTAATATCATAAGTATAATATTTATTTAGTAAAAACATAATTATAACCATATACTTGAATTAGTGATGAAAAACAAAAAAAATCACTTCATAGAGGTGATACTCTACACATATGCATGAGTGATATTTTCTTTTCACATAGGATAAAATGAAGGTGGATAATGGTTTATATAGTATAAAAATAAATATTAAGTATATTAATGATACTAAATTCATTATTTTATAATGTATACAATATATTTAGGGGAGGTAAAAGAAGAAATAAAATTAAGGACCCAGTTAAGAGTTATACCTCTTCATTGAGAAACCTCTTCTGTCTTACACTTTAAGCCATAAAAGGATTATATTTTTGAAATAAAAAAATATTCATGAAATAAGTATGGTGACAATATGGTATTAGGTTAGGGAATTTATTATCAATAATTCACAATCATTATAAATAAGTGAGAAGATGAGTTTACCTTTTATAAGTGATAGGAGGGGTAATATTGGAATTACCTAAAGTATTAAATTAATATAAATTAATTTTCATGTTTATATGGAATAAAATTGATATATTTCTATGGTATTATAAGAATTATTTAAAATATTCTCTTCCAATAAAATTTATACAAGTTTAGGTGATGTTTTAACCATAATCTCATAGTTTAACCCCTCATTAACCCTATTGACGATTCCTATGATTTCAATGTATTTTACTCAATAAGATTTATAAAAGTAACTATAAAAGAAAGAGTGAAATATAAGTTGAAAATATTTGATATTATATAAAATATTTAACAACTAAATAATTTATGGTATATTACCTTTAAAATAAATTAAATCTCTTCAATAGCTTGCGATACATGCAATCTCGAGCCTTAAAGAACTATAAAATCATATATTGTTATAACCTAGCTGTTAAATTTGAGGGTATGAATAATAATAAATAAATTATGAATAATATATGGTTTAAAAATGTTTATATTAATTTATTAGTTATAAATTTAATATAAATAAAGATAAAAATTATTTGAAAGAAAAGGAAATGTTTTTCTAAAAAAATTATTTTATCTCACAAAAAATGGTTTTATTGAGTTTTCTATGCTTTTGTAAAAATTAAATTTTACCACTTTTAGTAAATTTATTTTAAAAAATAGAATTATTTTTTTAAATAATTACATAAACATTATATTAGGGTGAGTTTTTGATAATTTTCTGAAAAGATTTATTTTTTGATGAATAGTGAAAAATACTGATTTTTATGGAAAACTACCTTTTCATATAAAAAGTTTATAACTTTAGTTTTGTTTTAAAATAGTTTTATAGGTGAAATAAGTTCAATTATAATATAATTAATCCAATTTATTTCATTTTAATAAATTATATGTTCAATTTTGATATAAAAACTTTTTACACTTTTGAAAACATTTCCTTTAGAAATTCATTTTTTCATCGAATATGTGGGTTTAATTTTAATTTTAATTCTACCAATTATATGAATTAAATTAATTAAAATAAATTAATTTTTTTTATCATAACTATTAATATTGTATAATAATTTTAAATTAATCTTTTTTCAGAATGAATATTAAAAATAGTAAAAATTGATTACCATGATTAAGGATAAAACTGGTTTAGCGAGGGTTAATCAATAAAGATAAGGTTCAAAATGTCTTAAAAACTTATATAATTACTATTTAATAGATATATTTAGACTATATAAAATATAAGGAATTATAATTCACCATTTTTTATACTTCTATCTTGTGAAAAAACTTGGGTATTATTTATTATTTCCATAAATTCTAACTTTGTCCTCCTCAATTATAAATGGGAACTCCCTCCCATCATTTATTCACACCTATAAAGCTTTTGGATCGACCAAAAAATATAAATATACCTCCCAAAAATCCTTATAAAAATTATATAGCTTATTCTCTTCCAAAAAGTATAACCCTATGGTCCTTAATAAGAGATCCATAGGAGGTTCTTATAAGAGAAGGTAATTATCTTCACTAAGATACTTCTTTTTAATTCTTCTTTTATGACCTTAAATTATGTCTTAACAATTAAAATATAAAAAAACTAGTATATAAAATATAATTAGTTGTTATTATTTTTATGGCATAATATTTAATCATCTCTATCTCTATTATATGGGAAACAAAGTCATTGCTCGTGTGTACAATAGACTACCACATTACGAACCGATGCAATTTGTTTTCCATCACCGAATCACATGGATAATAATAATGATGGAAATAATTAATATATATGATAAAAATTAAATTATTTTTATTATATAAAATTAATATACCATCCACTTCCTCACCCTTTCCCCCATTAATAGAATGATATCGTCTCTCATGTGTACATATGACCTACCATCTCCATGAAGTGATGCACATTATTTTCCATGTACAAATTTTAAAAATGTTTCTAAAAATAATTCTAATGAGTAAATAAGATTTATAAAAAATTATTATCATTATGGAGATTATGTATCTATATCCTATACACAATAATCTTAACTTCTATGACAAATGATGCATGAGAAAACATGGCAATTAACACTCAAAACAATGATAATAATGAAATATTATTAACTTACAAATGGTGAGATGTTATAATAGGATAATATATGATATTATAAATATGAATATAGTTTTGTTATAAATTAATAACATGCTAAAAAACATTATATTGGTTTTTGATGTGTGATCAACTAAATAGAAGCGTGCGGTAATAGATTTCATCTCAAATTCCATTCATTTGAGACATATTTGCTAATATTAAAATATTCACTTTTTTTGTGGTGTATATACATAAAATTTGATGTATTTAACATGAATAACTATTTATTAATGATGTTTAATTTTTAAATTCATGTTTAATATTTCAAGGGGTAACCATTTCAAAGTTACCAAAGAGGTAAGAATCTATTTTACAGTCTCATTTTCTTTTGGGATTGCAGCTTACTCACGTAGAAGGAATATTATAATTTATCCTTCATAAGAACCTATAATTTTATTATCCATTAGATATTAAAGATATTCCATATTTTATTCCAAAAATTCCTATCTTTAGTGCATGAATTATCCAAAGAAATACTGAAAACTAAAACCAACTTTATTTCTCTTTAAATCAGATATATTTTTCTTCAATGTCCATGTTTTTAATAATTGTTTCACAAAAGTAATTTTAATTAATAAAATTATTTATTAATGAAATTTTAAGTCATAATTGAATTTTAAAAAGTTTTAAAATTAATATTTCAACTTTATTTTGAAAGATAAATTTTTGTCAAAAAGTCAAAAGGAATTTGTTTTTAATGTATACGATGATAAATGACTTCTCTGTTGTCATACCCATTTTTTGAAATTTAGCTTCTTCTATAAAATTTAAAAATAAAATTATTTTATGAAATATTATTTTATTATTTCACTTAAATTCCCATTATTATTACAAAATACATGAATTTATCTCAAAATCTATATTATCTTTCATTGATTTTGTGATTGTTAACTTTCTATTGAGACAATCACTCTCTTGTGATCATTTTTTCACTAAATAATTAATTTATCTTAAATATAAATATTATTTGTTTAATAGTTATGATTATTTCCAAAACCATACACCATTTATACATATGGTGTTTACTATGAAAGTTATTTGATTAATTAGTGAAATATTGATAAATTTTTATCCTTTACTCATTACAGATACTTATTCATAAGGCATGTTGATTCATGAATTAAATTAATATTTCAATATATAAGCAATGATTTCGACATGAAAGTGATGGGTGGGGACCGTAATTATATATCACCCTAATGCATCAACTGGTCTCTTGATATAACCCTGTTGGAAAAATTAAATGGGTCTTTACCCATAGTTTTAAACTGTATTAGAACAAGGTCTTGACACTATAGATATCATTATTGACCTCACCTGTTTTGATAATCCCAACCATGCTTTCACATACTCTGATAATCCCAATTAATGTTTATCTATATTCTAATTCACTCAATCTATGATATTATATCTGATAATAATATTAAAATAACCCTTGAAATATGTTAATCAATGTTTATCTTTGTTTATATAAGTTTTGAAGTAATTCTAACCCAATCGGATATGTTTTGCATAAAACAGATAAGTGTTAGTCACTGATCTGTGTATAGCTACTGATACAGAGCTACCGGTACTTAGTCTACCGATAGACTTAGTCTACCGATAGACAGAGTCACCGATAAGCTAAGGTCACCGATACACAGAGCTACCGATATGTACAAGTCCACCGGTAAGCATAGAACAAGGTCACCGATACAGATAGCTACCAATAGAACAAGTCTTACGATAGTACAGAATGTAGCTACCGATATGCATAAGTCTACCGATACACATAATCACTGGAACTAAGCAAGTTACCGATACAGACAGTCACCGCTACATAAAGCTACCGATAGACCAAGAGCTACCGATAGACCAAGAGCTACCGATATACAGAGTCACCGATACAGAATGAATCTACCGATACAAAGCAGAGCTACCTATAGATCAAGAGCTACCGATAGAATGAAGTCACCAGTATATAAAGCTACCGATACCAAAAGTTACCGATACACAGAGTAAGATCTACAGATATTAGGAGCTACCGATACAAGTTCAAAGAGCTACCGATGGAAGGTCACTATTACACAGTCCACCGTACACATCTACCAACAAGATCTACTAATGATTGACCAACCAGTCAAAATATACACTCTCAATATTATTTATTTATTAAGCTAACAATTACATTTTATGTTTTTAATGTAGTTAATGTTATTTAACGATATTTGTTGGCATGTCATGGAACCGTACCTAATACCCATGCAAAAGGTAATCATTCTTTTTTGCCGGAGCTGAAAGCTATAAAAGGGAAGATAAAGACCTAGCTGAAACACGGTGAATACAGGAAGATCATAGTAAAAAACTAAGAAGGCACACGAAGGGTGAAAAAGACAAGGGCTAAACAGAATTGAAATGTGGTGCATTCACACAAGGCTACATCCATACCTAGAGAGAACTGGACATATATGAAGCCACTCATTCTAGAGGAGAACACAAGCTGCATCTTGAGTGAAGAACTACAAAAAACACTTCATGCACTCATGCTGATAAGATGAACTTGAAAATCAGGGAAGAAAATGACTCTCTGTTTTTCAAACAAAAACCAGAGAAGGACTCAGAAGCTTTTCTGACCAATCAAACGAGTCCAGAGCTTTACTGCCAATCACTAAAGATTTTCTAAACTCATTAATACTTACTCTAGTGATTCTTTTATTTAAATTTTGATCAGTGTGTGTACCCTGTTTATTTTACACACACACTATCTCCAGAGCTAAGCCGTAGGTTTATTAAATCCTCATTCAAACTCTATAACTGCTTGTATCCCACTATGGATAGTGGTAGAGGACGAGTAAGACCTGGAAAGCTGTGAGCTGTTGTTTGTTTTCCCACGTAGAACTGTGGTAGAGGTCTTTGAACCTGGATAGTCTTTTCACTGTTGTTTACCCCGATCCAGGGTGTGGATCAATTTATATAAATTGTTTGAGAGGACTAAGTCTCGACTTGATACTGTACCTCTTGGTTACATCTACTGTGCATTTTAGTTTAAGTCATAAGTATACTATATATTTCATATTCCGCTGCTAACTACTTGGAAATATAATTTGTTTTAAAGTTACTTTGATAGTTAAATTAGAAAGTTTCTATACTTATTGTAAACCAGTAATTTAGTTTCAAAAGTCAATTTAAGCTTCAGATTAAATTAACTGAGACCTAAACAATCTTTGAGAAACTAATTGAACATTTACAATCTGTATAAATTCACTATAGTTTAACTTTGTTTTTAAATTGGGGAATTTGAAGAGAAATATTTTTAACATAAATTTTAATTGGAACTCAATTCACCCCCCTCTTGAGTATCCACCCCGACCAACATTTGGTATCAAAGGTTTTTATTAATACCAGTTTTCAAAACATTCTGTTTTTCAACTATGATTTTAGTTTCATTTTTAAAGATCTTAAATTTCTGTTAGTTCTAAATTTTATCTCTTTAATATATTTTCTAAAATCTAGTTATGGACAATAGACTAGAAGTTGATGCTACTAACATGCCACCTTTCTTTAATGGTACAAACTATGCCCAATGGAAACTTAAGATGAAAATTCATTTAGAGAGTATGGGTTTTGATATCTGGACTACTATAGAGACTCAATATAAAATTCCAGAAACTGATAGAAATACTTGGGATGAACCTATAAAGACTGCTTACAATAATAATTGTAAAGCTATAAATGCCCTGTATTGTGCTTTTGGAGATAAAGAGTTTAATATAATTTCTTCTTGTAAAACTGCTTATGAAATATGGGACACTTTGGCTATTTCCCATGAAGGAACAACCAATGTTAAAGAAATGAGGCTGAATACCTATACTATTAAATATGATAATTTTAAGATGAGACCTGATGAACCCATTTCTGACATGTATCTCAGTTTCAATGAGATTTTCAATACTATGAGCTCTCTTGGAAAGGCTGTTCCCACAAAGGAACAAATTATGAGGATATTAAGATGTCTACCAGAAAGATGGAGAGGCACATCTGTTTCCATTAGAGAATCATGCGACATCAGCAAACTGCCTGTTAAAGAATTAATAGGTAAGCTTATGATTAATGAGGAAGAACTTAAATTAAATAAGGAAGAAGATGATGAACCCACGAGAAAATCCATGGCATTCAAGTCTACTGCTTCAAAGAGCAAAGACAAGGAGAAAATGCATGTACCTACTGAAAGTTCAACAAGTGAAAGTTCAGACTCTGACAGTGATGAGGAAATGGATTAAATAGCCAGGAGATTTAAGAAGTTCTACAGGAAGAATAAATTCTTTAGAAAATCAAACTACAAAGGTAAGTATGACAATAAAATTAAGTAGAAGAAGGATTGGAAGAAATCTGATAAGGAAGATGATATAGTCTGCTATGAATGCAAGAGGAAAGGACACATCAAGGATGACTGCCCAAAATTAAAATTCAAAAAAAAAAATATGATTATAAGGACAAGAAGTACAAGAAAGCCATGAAGGCAACCTGGAGTGCTTCAGAAGACAACACAAGTGAATCTGAAGTTTATGATTCTGAAAATAATCATGCCAACATGTGCTTCATGACTAACATATCTGAGGTACCTGTTTTCCCTATTCTAAATGATTATTATTCTGAAAATAACAGTGATTTAGATAATGATGAAAATATGTCTAAGGATGATATTTTTGAATACTGTAACATGCTGGAAGAAACATGTAATGAACTTAAGGACAAATATAAGTCATTAAAGAAACAACATGCTCTCACTGCCAATGTTAAATCTGCCTTTGATATAGAAAAGGAAAAGAATGCTCAACTGTTGAAAGAAAATACTGAACTTAAAATGTCTAATGATCAACTTAGAAAGGACTTAGAAAAGTTCAAAAAGGGAAAAGATACACTTACTCAAATGTTAGGTAAACAAGTGGCACCAAAGTACACTACTAGTTTGGGATACCAACCTGGACAGAGACAGTTTACCAAAAATCGATTTATTCCTAAATCTGGAAAAAATTCTACTTGTTCTAGTTCTGGAAATTCACATGCTTCACCTAGTTACTCACATTGTTATAGATCAAATAAAGTTTATCTTTCAAAATATGTTGAATCTATTGACTATATGAGACCCATAAGACAAATTTAGGTACCTAAAGCCTTGCTTGTTAACCTTTCTAAACCCAAGAAGATCTGGGTACCAAAGTCATTTTCTATCTAAACCTGTTTTGTAGGAGACCTGCTTGAAGAGTTCTCACAAAAAGGTACGGTACTTGGAAAATGGATGTTTAAGGAACATGTATGGAGATTACTCATGCTTTAAAAACTTAATAAAGGTTGATGGAGGCTATGTCACCTTTGGTGATAATTCTAAAGGAAAAATCATCGGCCTAGGCCAGATTGGTAATATTAATTCAGTTTTAATTTCTAAAGTTTAATTTGTTGATGGACTTAAATATAATCTGTTGAGTATTTATCAGTTATGTGATGATGGATTTAATGTTATGTTTGAAAATGATTCTTGTAATGTTTTTAATTATAAGAATGTTTTAGTATTTTCTGCCTTGAGAAATGAAAATGTTTATGCTGTTGATCTGAATTATTTAGTTAAGCAAAATGTTACTTGTTTAAATGCTTTCCATAAAGAGTCTTGGCTTTGGAACAGAATATTAGGACACTGCAACATCTATTCACTTAGAAAATTGACTAGGAAGAACTTAGTTAGAGACCTGCCCAAACTTGAATTCCCAAATGACAAAGTTTTTAATCCATGTCAAAAGGGAAAAAAATATAAAGTTTCTTTTAAATCAAAGAAAGATGTTTCAACTTATCAACCTCTCGAGTTGGTTCACATGGACTTGTTTGGACCTTCTAGAGTTTCTAGTTTAAATGGGAAGCACTATTTCTATGTCTTAGTAGATGACTTTTCTAGATATACTTGGGTATACTTCTTAGCTCAAAAAATTGAAGCTTGCTCTTACTTTGTTAAATACTCCAAGTCTGTAGAAAACCTCAGTGGACTTAAGATTAAAACCCTGAGAAGTGATCATGGCCGTGAGTTTGAAAATCAAGAGTTTGAATCTTATTTCTCACACAATGTCTATAGTCATAAATTTTCTACCCCTAGGAAACCTCAATAGAATGGTGTAGTAGAAATAAGAAACAGAACCCTTCAAGAAATTGCAAGAACCATGCTTAATGAGTATGATCTGCCTATTTATTTTTGGGATGAAGCTGTGAATACAGCTTGTTATATTATCAATAGAGTCTTAATTAGACCTGTTCTCAAGAAGACCCCATATGAACTATGGAATAATGGAAAACCCAAAGTTAGTTACTTTAGAGTCTTTGGATGCAAAGTCTTTATCCTCAATAAAAAGGATAATCTAGACAAGTTTGCTTCTAAAAGTGATGAGGGAATTTTTCTTGGTTATTCTTTAACTAGAAAATCCTATAGAGTCTTTAATAAAATAACCAAATGTGTAGAAGAATCTGTTCACATCAAGTTTGATGAAACTGATCCACATGATCCTAAAACCTCTCTTGAAAATCTTGAAGAAAATTTGAGTGTTCTGGACCTTAATGATAAAACTAAAGAACTTGCTGTAAAAATATCCAGTTCTGGACACACACCAGAATCCGCTTCTATAGAACCCAAACTTAGAGATGAACCAGAAATTTCTAGTCCTACCTTTACTAGATCAACTAAGATTCTAAAGAATCATCCTTTGGATGTTGTTGTTGGTAATCTTGATAGAGGGACACAGACCAGAGATTCTCTAAGAAACCAGGTTGAACATCAAGACTTTCTTTCACAACTAGAACCTAAAAATGTCAATGATGCAATCAATGATGAATTTTGGGTAATGGCTATGCAAGAAGAGTTAAATCAATTTGAGAGAAACAAAGTCTGGGAATTAGTTGACAGACCCAAGGAAACTTTGACAATAGGCACTAAATGGGTTTTTAGAAACAAAGTTGATGAATCTGGAAACATAGTTAGAAACAAAGCTAGGTTAGTTGCACAAGGATATAGTCAAGAGGACGGTATAGACTATGAGGAAAACTTTGACCCTATAGCTATATTAGAAGATATTAGGATCTTACTTGCCTATGCTGCTCATCTGAATTTCAAGTTATATCAAATGGATGTCAAAAGTTCTTTTATAAATGGTTTTATAATTGCAGATGTTTTTGTTGAACAACCACCTGGATTTACTAATCCTCATTTTCAAAATCGAGTTTTTAAACTTTTAAAGCTTTATATGGTTTAAAACAAGCTCCAAGAGGTTGGTATGATAGACTTAGTAATTTTCTTATTTCAAAAAGTTTTACTAAAGGGATTGCTGATCGAACTCTTTTTATTAAAATAATTTCTAAAGATGTTTTGATAGTACAAATCTATGTTGATGATATTATTTTTGGATCTACTAAAAATGCTATATGTACTGATTTTTTAAAAAGTATGAAAAATGAATTTGAAATGATTTTAATGGGAGAACTCAAAGATTTTCTTGGATTTTAAGTTTTTCAAAATGAAAATGGTATTATCTTGAATCAAAGTAAATATACAAAGGATCTTTTAAAACGTTTTGGTTTGGATAGTATTAAGGAAAGTGATAATCCTATGAGTACAATCTGTAAATTGGATGCAGATGAAACTGGGAAACCAGTGGATCAAACCAATTACAGAGGTATGATTGGAATCCTACTTTACCTTACTTCTAGTCGACCAGATATTATGTTTAGTGTGTGTATGTGTGCAATATTTCAAGCTAATCCAAAAGAATCTCATTTAGTTGCTGTTAAAATAATTTTTAAGTTCCTTAAAAATACTGTAAATTTAGGTATGTTTTACCCAAAGGAAAATCTTTTGAGCTAATGAGTTATTCAAATGATGAATTTGCTAGTTGAAAGTTGGATAGAAAAAGCACATCTGAAACATGTCATTTATTGGGAAAATCCTTAGTATCTTGGTGTAGTAAAAAGCAAAATTCTGTAGCTTTGTCCACTATCGAAGCAGAGTATATAGCTGCTGGTAGTTGTTGTGCACAAATTCTGTGGATGAAACACACTCTTTTGGACTATGGATATGATTTTAAGCATGTTTCTATCAACTGTGATAACACTATTGCAATAAACACTTCAAAGAATCTTGTATCTCACTCTAGGACCAAACACATTGATGTAAGTCACAATTTCTTAAGATATCATTACCAAAAGGGTTATATTACTCTTGAATTTATAGGTACTTAACATCAATTAGCTGACATTTTCACCAAACATTTAAGTTCGGATAGGTTAAGTTACATTAGGCATGAGTTGGGAATGATTAACCTTGATCGGTAGGTACCTCACTGATGTAACCTCACCGATGTAACCTCACTGATGTAACCTCACCGATGTAACCTCACCGATGTAACCTCACCGATGTAACCTCACCGATGTAACCTCACCGATGTAACCTGACCGATGTAACCTGACCGATGTAACCTCACCGATGTAACCTCACCGATGTAACCTCACCGATGTAACCTCACTGATGTAACCTCACTGATGTAACCTCACTGATGTGATACCTCACTGATGTAACCTCACCAATGTAACCTCACCGATGTAACCTCACCTATGTAACCTCACCGATGGACCTCACTGATAGAAATTCTCACCGATAAACCCTACCGATGAGTGTGCTGTTTTAAAATTTTGTCTACTACCAGAATCTGAATCGTTTTTACTTTATTTCATTTTATTTATTTTATGATTCCTAAATGATAAAAACAAATTCCTAGTTACTTCTCAATCCACCAAGCCTCAAACCCTTTACCCTCAAACCTTAGCTCCCGAATCTCTCAAAAACCCTAAATCCCTCAAAACAGAGATGGAAAAAACCAAACTTCCTACCATCAGAGATGACACTAATGAGACGAATGCAAAGAAGCAGAAGTCCGAGCCAGAATCAAGTGGTAGTGTTGGTAGAAAAAGGCCAGGGAGGTGACCAGTGAACCCTCATTTGCAGAATAGAGTTATTGTGATTGAAAAAGAGTTGTGCATGGAATGGTTGTTGCCTAGGGAATTGTTAGTTCTCGAAGTGCTGGAAGATCAAAAGTGGGTAGATTGTTTTTAGAACAACAATGGCCCCTACTATCCAAAGCTAGTGAAACAATTTTATGAGTTTGTAATCTTTGAGAAATCTGAAGATGAGAACCAAGTGATTTCTTTTGTGAATGGAAAGGAGATATCTTTTTCATCTGTTGAGTGGGCTAAATGCCTGAAGGTTCCACAAAAAGGTGTATCTGGATATGTCTCGAAAGCTATACCACCTACAAGTGATATATTCGATTATGAGACTGCCTTAGAGGAGCTTACCGGTGATGGAAATCAAAGACAAGTAGTGGCTGCTGAAATGGATGGAGAGAACAGATTTCTGTTCAAGTTTGTTCAGCATGTCTTGATACCAAGGAGAGGGGACTTTGTAAATTTAAGATATCAGGACATCTATCTCCTACATCTCTTGATACATTGTGTAAAAGTGAATCTGTGCAAATTTCTGATGATTCAAATGGAAGACATGACAAGGCCAAAATCAAAGACTAATTCCCTATTCTTTTCCAAGTTGATCTCAGTGATGATCAAAGTGAAAGGGTTAGCTGAGTCTCAAGATGAGACAGTGGTAGTAAAGAATAATTTTTGTATCACAACCATAGTTTTCAAATACATGAAGATAAATTGGAACCCATAGAGAGGAGAGTGGGTTAATGATGACAAGAAGTTATATGATAAATTCAACCCTATGGATCATCCTTCAAGACCTAAGGATGTGAGGGATCCAGGTCTAGGACCTGATGAAGAAGAACCTGAGTATAGTGATGAGACTGAAGAAGAAGAGACTTCTATGGATGATGGAAGAGATCCGGACTTGCCCCCAAGTCTAGTTTCTGAAATTGTATCTTCTAGAAAGTAAGCCTTAGAAGAAGAAGAGACACCTGCTAATAAGGAAGACCAACCAGCGCCTAAGCATGAAGAAGAAAAGGAGAATGAATTTGAAGCCTCTAATTCTGTCTTCTTAAGTCTGAGTCCATTAATTGGAAGCTCAGTTGTGCCTACTAAGGATGTATTGGGAGAAATGTAAGAAGATGTACCTAATCCAGAGGACCCTCCTGCTGTTGTAGAGATAGAATTGATAGTATAAGATTCTTATGAGGAAGAAAGACCTGCTGAGAATGCTTTTGCTGTACATGGGAATGCACCCATTGAGGGGGAGCATCAAACCATGTTTGGAAGTGTTTCAGTGGCTGTTGAGATTGAGGACTGGGCAGAAGACCCATGTTTTGTGGTTTGTGGATTAGACTATCCTGATTTTGATGATGAGGCATCCCTCAATAGACCAAAGATCATTTATGATGTTGAGACTGAGTTGTTACCTGAAGATGTGGTCAGAATGCATGACCTGGATAATTTGAAGAAAAATCTTAAGGTCAGTTTTGTGGAAGAGACAAAGAAGATGGAAGTTTCACTGGTGTCATCAATTCAATCGATTATGAATGACTCAGTGTCCAACATAGCATCTGAAAGAGCACCTATGGTAATTGATCCTACTGATATGATCACCAGGGCTGACCTTGAATCCTTAAAGGATGAGCTGAAAGAGTCCTTTAGTGTTTATGTTGCTGAGTTGAAGCACTGGTTTGTTAAAGAGATGAGAAATTTGGAAAAATATTTTGAACTCTCTCTCAGTTGAAATATGTAAACCTTTGTGGCAGAAATAGTGGAAGAAGTTACAGCCTGCTAGACTCAAGTATCTAGACTGGAAGCAGAAGTTTAAGCTCTAAATAAATCTGTTATCTCTTTAGAATCTTACATGAGTTCAAAAATCTCAAACAGACAAGGACTTAGCCTATGTCAAAAGTGTTGTGAGCCAGATGGTATCTGTCTTTGAAGGTTTTAAAACCTCTATGAAAGAACATGTTAGCACCCATGATTCCCAAGTGAAAAACCTTATTAGTGGGTTGACCAAAAACTTCAAGGAAACAGTAACCTTATCTATTGGTTCTGTTGCTTCTAGACCTTCAGTGGAATTGAATCAGATTCGAGCTGTGATGAAGGAGGGGCTTGGTTCAGCATCAACCAGTGGCTCTGTGGACTCATCCGACCTGAGAAAAGTTATAATTTCTACTATATATTCATCTAGATAAATAATAAAGATAGTCCAAGACTATATGAGAGAAGCTTCTGCCTCTCAGAAAAAAGTGAAAGACAAGGTAGACTCCTATTTCCAAAAGGTTTACACTAAGAATCAACTCAACAATCACTTCAAACTTCTCTTAGAAAACCTGAAGTTACCTCCTGTCAATCAAGCCTTCAGAGAGCAAGTCAGCAAACTAAGGGAATTGACTACAGCCTTGGACAAATTCATGGATATCAAGGATGATTTCATATCTTCTATGGAGAGAGGAGGAGGAATAATTATGGATTTCATAAATCTTTTGTTGCCTTTCCTACATGTCGATGCTAGGCTAGTGATTGTACCTCCAACTTTACCTGCCTCTGCCTCTCCTGCTTCTCCTGTTCAGATGACTCCAGCCCAAGCCATTTGAAGCCTTACACCTATGATCACTCAAAGAACTCCTCAGGTTTATATGGCTCAACCCCCTGTGATCATTTACAGAATTCCTAAGCCTTCACCAGCATCCACACAGTCTGAATCCTCTTCTGATCCAAAGGGCAAATCACACATTGAGGATGTGGATTGAATAGGTGGCTAAGATGTTTGATAGGAATCCCTTGTATTTTTTTTCTTTCTATGTACCTTTTTGCAACATATAATACAATTTAATTTCTTTTCTTTCTCATTTTGTTCCTCTTCTCTTTGTTGTTTCTCACTTTTTGATTATCAAAAAGAGGGAGAAATATTGTCAAAGTATCAAAGGGGGAGAAATATTCTCAAAGGGGGAGAAATATTATCTAAGGAAGAGCTACCATGATTTGTCCCTCTGATATCATTGCATTTAAATTCTACCTCTGGTACATTATGTTCTATAACATACTATTTTCTCTAAGATAATTGAATTTAATGATATATCCCCAGATACAATTACTCACTATTTTAAAACTATAAAATCATAAGTTGGGATTATAAAAAAGGGGGAGATTGTTGACCTCACCTGTTTTGATAATCCCAACTATGCTTTCAAATACTTTGATAATCCTAATTAATGTTTATCTATATTCTAATTCACTCAATCTATGACATTATATCTGATAATAATATTAAAATAATCCTTGAAATATGTTAATTAATGTTTATCTTTGTTTAAATAAGTTTTGAAGTAATTCTAACCCAATTGGATATGTTTTGCATAAAATAGATAAGTGTTAGTCACTGATCTGCGTATAGCTACTGATTCAAAGCTACCAGTACTTAGTCTACTGATAGACAGAGTCACCGATAAGCTAAGGTCACCGATACACAGAGCTACCGATATGTACAAGTCCACCAGTAAGCATAGAACAAGGTCACCGATACAGATATCTACCAATAGAACAAGTCTTCTGATAGTACAGAATGTAGCTACCGATATGCATAAGTCTACCGATACACATAATCATTGGAACTAAGCAAGCTACTGATACAGACAGTCACCACTACATAAAGATACCGATAGACCAAGAGCTACCGATAGACCAAGAGCTACCGATATACAGAGTCACCAATACAGAATGAAGCTACCGATACAAAGCAGAGCTACCGATAGATCAAGAGCTACGGATAGAATGAAGTCACCAGTATATAAAGATACCGATACAAAAAGTTACCGACACACAGAGTAAGAGCTACCGATATCAGGAGCTACCAATACAAGTTCAAAGAGATACCGATGGAAGGTCACTGTTACACAGTCCACCATACACATCTACCAACAGGATCTACTAATGATTGACCAACCAGTCAAACTCTATACCCTCAATATTATTTATTTATTAAGCTAATGGTTACATTTGATGTTTTTAATGCAGTTAATGTTATTTAATGATATCTGTTGGCATGGAAGGGAACTGTACCTAGTACCCATGAAAAAGGTAATCATTCTTTTTTGCTGGAGATGAAAGCTATAAAAGGGAAGATAAAGACCTAGCTGAAACGTGGTGAATACAGGAAGATCATAGTAAAGGAACTAAGAAGGCACACGAAGGGTGAAAAAGACAAGGGCTAAATAGCATTGAAATGTGGTGCATTCACACAAGGCTACATCCATACCTGGAGAGAACTGGACATACACGAAGCCACTCATTCTATAGGAGAACTCAAGCTGCATCCTGAGTGAAGAACTACAACAAACACTTCATGCGCTCAGGCTGATAAGCTGAACCTGAAAACCAAGGAAGAAAACGACTCTCTGTTTTTCAGACAAAAACCAGAGAAGGTCTCAGAAGTTTTTATGACCAATCAAATGAGTCCAGAGCTGCACTTCCAATCACTAAATATTTTCTAAACTCATTCATACTTACTCTAGTGATTCTTTTATTTAAATTTTGAGAAGTGTGTGTACCCTTTTTATTTTACACACACACTGCCTCCTGAGCTAAGCTGGAGGATTCTTAAATCCTCATTCAAACTCTATAACTCCTTGTATCCCACTGTGTATATTGGTAGAGGTCGAGTAAGACCTAGATAGTTGTGAGCTGTTGTTTGTTTTCCCACGTAGAACTGTGGTAGAGGTCTTTGAACCTGGACAGTCTTTGCACTATTGTTTACCCTGATCCAGGGTGTGGATCAATTTATATAAATTGTTTGGGAGGACTAAGTCTCGGCTTGAGACTGAACCTCTTGGTTACATCTACTGTGCATTTTAGTTTAATTCATAATTATACTATATATTTCATATTCCGCTGCTAACTACTTTGAAATATAATTTGTTTTAAAGTTACTTTGATAGTTAAATTAGAAAGTGTTTATACTTATTGTAAACTAGTAAGTTAGTTTCAAAAGTCAATTTAAGCTTCAGATTAAATTAACTGAGACCTAAACAATCTTTGAGAAACTTATTGAAGATTTACAATCTGTATAAATTCACTACAGTTTAACTTTGTTTTTAAATTGGGGGATTTGAAGAGAGATCTTTTTAAAAAAATTTTTAATTAGATCTCAATTCACCCCCCTCTTGAGTATCCACTCCGACCAACAATCATGATGTAAAAAATTAAAAATTTTCTTCATTTAGAATTTATTTATTATTATCCATGAGGGTATTTCATTTATATTATGCATGTATGAATTTTGTGTTCAACTTATTGATTAAATAGAATGTGTGTTTAGTTATTTACTTTTCCATATCGATTATTCCTTATCTTATTATGATAATAATTTTTTTGATTAAGTGTAAATTGTGTTTAGTTATTTACCTTTCCATATTGATTATGCATTATTTATTCATGATAGCTTTCACTATACATAAACCTTAATGATAATTTGATCCCACCCTTATTTTTTTCCTTTATAGGGGATATGAATAAGAAATCATGGAGTGATTTCTAGGATTCCATTTTTTTTCAATTAATATGTTTTATATTTTATTCCTAATGTAAAATGAGTATCATGTTTGTATATGGCTCTATAATACTACTAAACTAATTATTCCTTTGATATTTAACACCTTGTATCTATGATAATGTAATATAGTAGACACCAGATCTAGGTTACTAGAGTCAGAGATGTTGAAGTTGGTATTAGATCAATGTTTAGTATAAAACTTGGGAACTATATTAAATAAAACAAAGATTACAGATCATAACACTATGATAGACTTTTAGGATATGTAAAATTGTGGAATTATATCCTATTTTTTTTGTAATATAGAGATTATATGGGTTTTTTCTAGAAATATACCATTTTATGGATACTACAAGTGAATGTGTTTCGGGCATAGTTGTACATAGGGGTAATAAATTAAAAAGGGTAACATTGGGCTTTGACTTGATCATCATATAGTGCGGAAAAATGAGCCTTATGGTTCACCTAGTTTGACGCTCTTATGGGATATTCTTTGGATAATTCATATTTTCTCTATAAACCATTATCAGGGATTTGAATATATTTTATTTATATAAATATATTCCCAAAGATTTTTTTATGATTCTAAGATTAACAATGCATAAATTTTCAATTTATATTATGTGACACAATAGATTTAAAATTAGTTGTTATGATTTTAAATTTCTAATTTTATGAGATAATTCAACATATGACATTGTTTAGAAATGGATCCTATAAGAAAGAATTGTATCAATAATCATTATCAATATAGATATTTCCATGCCAAGAAATCCAATATAGCTGGTATAGTATTTGAGTTGATCATGGATATATTAGGGTATCTTATTCAGGTTTTGACAAATAACTTTACCTGAATGGAGTTACCTATTGTTCTAAAGAATGATTCTTCAATAATGGATCAATTCATGTGACAAAATACCCAATAATTTAGTGTGACTACTAATCCTATGGTAAATAATCAATGGATTAAGTCCCTTAAAAAGATATTTTTGGCCTTGGGATGTGATTAAAAAGAAAAGTTTATACTTTTAGAGTATTATCTCAAAGGTGATGAGGATTAATGGTGATTATTGATCTAGAATACTATATAGGAAGAAGAAATAGAACATATTGAATAGATAGATTTTAAATGAAAATTCTTCAAAAAATATTTCCATTAAGATAAATGAACTAAAATGAATAGAGAGTTACTTAACATAAAAAAATAGAAGAACAAAGTGTTTCTAAGAATAAAGATAAATTTAAAATATTATCCAAGTATGATATGGATTATATATGTACTACAAAATATAATATTGAACATTTATTTGATGGTCTTAAGACAAGTATATGAAGGTAACTGGTTTTTAAAATTTTTTCATCATATTATGTGATAATTTTATGTGCCATATTAATAGAGAGCTAAGAAAAAGGTAATTCATCAAGGAATAAAAATAAAATGAATTAATTTCTATCATGAAAAAATTATTTGAAGAAACATCCTGAGAAATGTTTAAAGGGTATGGGTGTTTGTTAAAAGTGTAGTGATATGGGTCATATGGATGATGAATTCAAGGGGAAGAAAAAAATAAACGACGTACAATTATTTAGATGTAAAGAAATGGGGAATTATTCAAACCAATTCCCCAAGAATCAATGAAACACACCAAAGAAGTTTCCTAGGGGAGAAGTCTAATCTTATGCGATCATTACAGTTGAGGTGGAAGTACCCAATGATGTGGTGGTAGATACTTTAATCATAGCCTCAAATTTATCCAATCCATTATTTCTTATATATCATCTTACTCTTTTATATCTTTAATGTATGAAAATAAAATTGGATACTTCCATAGCACCTTAAGAAGGGAGTTTTGAGTCAAAAATATTTTTTCAAGTCTCAATATAAAAATGATATGTCAAGCAGTCCCCATTATGACACATAAACATACTCTCCTTTCAGACTTTGTTATCACACCTATGGTTGACTTTGATATAATCGTTGGTATGGATTGAATTTCAAAATATGATGAAAAAATTTACTATAAGGAGAAGGAAATTGTGATTCATGATGAATATGTGGAATTAATTATCTTCATAGAAGATACTTCATTAGCTAAGTCATGTCTAGATCCACCCCCAGTTCTCTTCTAAATGATATTGTTGGGAAGAATATCAAAAAGAATCTATGGATGGAAAAGTAAATCTTCAAATTTATGATGAAACTATTTTATATGAATACATTTATGTATTTTATGATGAACTATATAGACATCCACCAGAATGTGAAGCCAAGTACTACATTGATTTAATCCCCGATGTAAAACCTATATCAATGTCTCCCCATATAATGTCTATTATGGAGTTAGTGGAGTTAAAGAAACAACTAGAGGAGTTGTGTGATAAAGGTTTTATTATACCTTGTGTTTTACCATGGGGAGACCATATTCTCTTTGTTATCAAGAAATATGGATCCATGAGGCCGTGCATTGATTATATGAAAATCAATGATATTATGATAAAGAAAAAGTATCATCTGCCTCACATTGATGACTTATTAGATCAAAATCATAGAGATAAATATTTTTCAATGATTTAACTTCATTATGGGTACCATCAATTGTGTGTAAATAAGGAATTTTTTTTAATACAATATTTTTTTTAGAGTTATAGACATTATGAGTTTATATTAATGAAATTTTGATTGACTAAAGAACCATAAAGTTTTACATATCTAATGAATAGAGTATTCAAGGAATATCTCAATGATTTGTTATAGTATTCATTGATTATATCATGGTGTATTATAAAAGCTATGAGGACCATGATAATAACTTTTGGGTTATTCTTAAAATCTTAAAAGAAATGAATTATATGGGAAATTTAGTAAGTGTGATTTATAGATTTAGGTAGTTTCTTTTCTTGTCCATATTGTCTCCAATGATAGAATCTCAGTTGATCCTATAAAGGAAAAGGCTGTCATAGAATGGACTACACAAAAAATAATAATAAAGGTACACAATTTCACTAGTTTGGAAAGTTACTATCAGTGATTTTATCAAACCTTTTCCCAATTGGCTAACCAATTAACCAAGATTACACATAAAGGGGTTAAGTTTATATAATAATGGAATGTGAAGAATGTTTTAAGGAATTGAATAGGAGATTGGTCAATGATATAATTTTTACTCCACCATTAGGAAATGATGGGTTTGTGATATATAGTAATGCATTGAATAAGGGAAATGATTGTGTCCTTGTGGAAAATAAAAACATTATTGCATAAGTATCATGGTAGTTAAAGACTCATGAACTGAACTATCAAACCCATGATATTGAGTCTGTAGTTGTACTCATTACTTTGATTTTATGGATTCATTATCTATATATGGAACTATGTGAGATATACACTAACCATAAGATACTAAAATACACATTTTCACAAAAAGTGATTAATATGAGGAAAAGGAGATGGCTTGAGCTACTAAAGGATTATAATTGCTCAATAAAATACCACCCAGGAAAGGAAAACAAGGTAGTTAATGCATTAAGCATGAAATATCATGGAGTTCTGATGAAAATGATGATTGAGAGGGATCATATGTTCATGGATATAGAAAATATGGATATGTGAATTATTAAGGAAGGGTATACATAACTCTTTTTTTTAAATGATTATGAAACTAAATTTATTGGAAAAGATAAAAATTTCTCACTCTAAAGATGATAATTTTCAGAAGAAAATTAAAGATGTGAATGATGGGAAGTTGGAAGACTTTGTTTATGAAGATGGTGTTCTGAAATTCGAAGAAAAAATATGTGTTCCATATAGAAGTTATCTTAAAAGGTAATTATTATTTGATGCTCATAGCTTGAATTTATCTATACACCCCGGAAGCACTGAGATGTATTGGGATTTGATGGAACATTTTTGGTGGGATAACATGAATCATGAAATTACTGATTATGTGTCCAAATGTTTATGATTTCAACATGTGAAGGATGAGAGAAAACATCATAGTGGAGTCATGAAACCTCTTCCTATTTATATGTGCAAATGGGATGACATTACTATATACTTTGTCATAGGACTACCCAATACTCCTAGAACGTATGAGGTAATATGAGTTATTGTTGATCGCTAACTAAATATGCACATTTACTCACTATAATATAATATTTACCTCTCAAGTTAATCACAATTCTCTATATTAATGAAGCTATAAGACTTCATGTAACACCTCTTTCAATTGTGTTTGATTGTGATCCCTATTTTATATCAAAATTATGGAGGATTCTTCAAAAAGATCTTGATACTGAGCTTTATTTTAGAACCAACTACCATCCTAAAACAAATGAATCATCCAAAAGTACTATTCAAACATTAGAAGACATTTTGACTTCATTCTCACTTTACTTTCAAGGTATGGGATCAGTATTTACCTTTAGTAGAGTTTTCTTATAACAATAGTTTCCATTTAAGAATCCAAATGGTCCCATATGAAGCATTATATGGTATGATAAATCGTAATAAAACTTCTTGAGATAAATTTTGTGAAAGGAAACTTTTCATTAAATAATGTGTTTAAGTGAAAAAAATTCTAAAGACTATTCAAGATCATATTAAAGAAGCTCAAAACTAAAAAAAGAGTTATATAGATAATTGGAGGAAAGATTGGAATTTTAAGTGGGAGATCATGTTTTCATAAAAGTATATCCATGGAAGGGTGTCATATTTTTTTATAAGAAGTGAAAAATAGGCCCTAGATTCATTGGAACCTTTGAAATTATGGAATGGATTGAATCCATGTCTTATCAATTGGAAATTCTACCAAGCCTCTCAAAAGTACATGATGTGTTCTATATATCATTATTAAGGAAGTACATGCTAGGCCTAATGCATGTGATCACATCTAAAGAGATATAATTGGAACCTAATATATCTTAATATGAGGAGATCATTTAGATTCATGATACTAGAGAGTAATAAATGAGGAATTGTATAACCTAATGGGTAAGGGTACTTTAGAGAAATCATAAAATAGATGAAGCAACATGAGAGCCATAGGATGTTATGAAAAAGAATTAACCACATTTTTTAGAAGGTAATATCCATAAAAATTTTGAGGAATAAATTTTTATAGGAGGGAATAATGTAATAAAACAATACTTTATGTTAAATTTAAATTTAAATAAATTCAATCTCTTCGATATCTTGTGATACATGCATCACCGAGTCTAAAAGAACTATAAAATAGTATACCACTATAACCCAAATATAAAATTAGCGGGTATGAATAGGACTAAATAAATTATAAATAATATATAGTTTACACTTTTTTGGATAAATTTATTAGTTATAAATTGAGTATAAATAATAATAAAAATCATTTGAAAGAAAAAGAAATGTTTTTCTAAAAAATTGTATTTTTTCTAAAAAACGGTTTCATTACGTTTGTATGCTTATGTTAAAATTAAAATTTACCACTTATAGAAAATATATTTGATAAAATAAACTTAATTTTTTAAATAATCACATAAATATTATATTAGAGTGAATTTTTCATAATTTTATTTGCAGATTAATTTTTTGATGAATAGTGAAAAATAATTATTTTTATTTAAAATTTTATTTTCATTTAAAGAATTGAAAAGTTACATTTTAAAAAAAAAATTATGTAGATTTAGTTCAATTATATTATATTTGATCTAATTTATGTCATTGTAATTAATTATATGTTAAAGTTTTATATAAAAACTTTTTACACTTTTGAAAACATTTACTTTTGGAAAACCTTTTTTTCATCACAACTGTAGGTTTAATTTTAAATTAAATTATACCAATTTTGTAAATTGAATTTGGTAAAATGATTTTAATATTTGGAATCATAATAATTAATATTAAATAGTAAGGTCAAATTAATGTTTGGTCATAATGAATAGTAAAAATAGGTTAAGGTAAAAATGAGGTTATTTGAGAGTTAATCTATAATGATTAGGGTTAAAATGATATAAATACCTGTATAATTTATATTTATGGAAATATTTTGATATTATAACATATAAATTTTTATAATGATCCATTTTTGTGCCTTTTGGAATGTAGAAAACATGGTTATGATTTATTCTTTTCAAAAACTCCAAGTGTGTCCTCCTCCTCAATAATAAAAGGGAACTACCTCTCCTCACTTATTCACATATATAAATCCATTTTTCTCAACCAAAACCTACCAAAATCCCTCCTCAACATCATTATACACATTCTATGGCTTCTGGTCTTCCAAAAAACCAACCCCAGGGTTCTTAATAATATATCCAAAGGAGGTTTTTATAAGCAAAGGTAATTATCAATACTAAGATCCTTATTTTTAATTATTCTTTTATCACCTTCAATTATATCTTAAAAATTACAATTTATTAACACCAATATATCAAATATAATTATATCTTATTATGTTTATGGAATAAAATTTTTCTATCTCTATCACCCCTAAATGGGAAACAAAGTCATCGCTCGTGTGTACGATAGACTATTACCTCATGAACTGATGTAATTTATTTTACATCAAAGACTCACATGGATAGTCATAATGATGGAAATAATGAATATATATGATTTATATAAAATTTAATTAATTATATAAAATTAATATACCATCCACTTCATTACCCTTTCACCAATTAAGGGAATGATATCGTCGCTTATGCGTACGTGTGACCTTCCATCTCCATAAAGCGATGCGATTAGTTTTCTATGTAAAACATTAAAAAATGGTTATAAAAATGTATATAATGAGTAAATATTATATTATAAAATTATTATCATTTTTATATGATATATCTATATCATATACACAAAAATAAGAACTTTTGTGACAAGACCTGCATGATAAAACAAGGCAATTAACACCTGAAACAATGGTAATTGTTGGTTATGGGAATAGTGGAAGTGTTCGGTGGTGGGAGATATATTAAAATTTATTTTAATATATAGTTTACTGAAACCCCAAGTGAGGATATTTAATGTAAAATTTATAATTAATTTATTTAATATAGAAAGAAATCAATACCTAATCCAAGGATTATTTCATTGATGTTGATGTCGACCATCCAAAAAGTTCCTTTTAGGTTAACTTGTTCAGTTAATAGGACCCAAGGATAGAATCCCTCTAGTGGTGATCTACACAAACTTCTTTGATCTCTGAGTAATGCCAATCGATCTTTAGGGTTCTATAATGGTGAAGTGATTGTCTTTTGTTATTCATGGTGATCATTAGTCCTTTGGTCTTGAAGGAATCTCTCTTATGTTTCTCATTATTGATAGGGAGAGAGAAGTAGAAGTTGAGATAGAATTAATTATGTGTAACAATTTTTTATTTTTGATTGCACACCCTACATAATAGAAAAAACCATCTATTAATAGAGCTAAGTTTTAGGTTAATATAATTATTTAATTGCATGTTATCCATTAAATAATATTATAACCTTTAATAAAACCCATGCCACATAATAATGATAATATTTTTTTGGTGTGTGCCAACATGAATAATAACAAATATTATTTAACTGGATTATTAATTAATATTTGTCACCGGACACAGTCTTTGTCCGTTAAAACTCCTATAGTATTTTTGAACACCTGAATAAATATTTAATCTAAATACTTATTTCATCAATAAATATTTTTGATCAATAAAATATGAATAAAATTATTCCTTGATCATGAGCATAATATTTATTCAATTAGTTAAATTTAAATAAAATTTAATTGAGATCATCAGAAACACTTAGTGTGTTACCCACTAGGATTCATTCTTATTTGAATTAGAAGGGATTACATAAAGCCTAAGATTATTGTCTAGCAATGTTTCAATGAACCCAATATAAATAACTTAATATCATAATTATTAAAACCACATATGATCTCTCACTATGAAATATAATCCCTTTGTCATAATATATCATCAAGTATGTTTCACATCAGTGTAACCAACCTATATGATAGATACATATTTCTTTGACTATATGAAATAAACACATAATTATTCCATGGAAATTGAATTTAGAGTGACAGTTCTATTCTAATTTAAGGGCCAAGATATCAGATTCCATAAAGATAGAAGAAAAAAAAAATCCTCCCTTGACCTATCTATTAATTACATGTCAACCA
Organism: Viscum album; assembly: GCA_963277665.1. Taxonomy (NCBI): domain Eukaryota; kingdom Viridiplantae; phylum Streptophyta; class Magnoliopsida; order Santalales; family Viscaceae; genus Viscum; species Viscum album. Next base: position 1,588,478,376 of record OY728161.1, on the reverse strand, counting down.
TGATGCACCCAACATACCCTACCTCTCTGTGAATATATGTATTCCTATTTTTCATTAGAAAATCTAAGTGTACAACTCATGACATGCATTAATGATAATATTCATGTCTAAGTACCGTTACACATGCTCATAAATAAGAATATATGATGGCTCCAAAACATGATGAGTTCCTACTAGAAGGTCTGTTCTCATAATCTCTCATATTGGAGATTATCAAGCATGTACTTTATGAGAAGAAGCCTCATCTATTTACGAGCACTTTCACCTGTTAGTCTATATACTATGTATCCTATTATAGTAAATTATATGACCACATAATTATATTTAAGAATATCTTCATATCACTTCAAGGTTCTCATCATAATGGAGAACTCCTATGACCTTATAAATGAGATGTATGCTCTAGGAAAGTATTACATTAGAGTCATTAATAATAATAATAAAATATATAATAATATGTATTATTTATACTTATTATATTGAATATATATGTAATCAAAGTACTAACAGTTGTTCCTAGTACACCAACTCCAAAAAACTTCCACTTGGACTGGAGACAACTTTGAATGATTTTTAGTATTCTAGACCTCACATGATAATCATGTTTTTGATTAGTCTAGACTTTAGTCAAGGGGTATACCACATTATGTTTAATGAAAATACTTATCACTAAAACCTCACATATTTAAGAAAAATCTCTCAAGAGATGATACTTGTGAAGTATGTGCTTCATCTATTGATGAGACCTTGGATCTTCTATAAGAGCCACCACTAAGTATTATCATAGTAGAGTGTGATGGGATCTTTACTATTAGGTTTCATTTCATGCTCTTAGATGAATTTTTACACCCATAATACTTCTTTAACTGCCTCATAATCCATAATATACTTATACTCTACTATAGAATTTGTGAACACAACCTGCTTTGGTCTATTTTAGCTCACAAAACCTTCATTAAAAGTGAATTTGTATCCCTTTTTTGACTTCATGTCATCTTGATCAGTTTGGAAACTAGCATCTTCATATCCTTTGATGACTAGTTCCTCATATACCCCATAAAGTATGAACATATCCTTAGTATACCCTAGATACTTAAGGATAGTCTTGAATTTCATCTAATAATGGTCACCTGGGTTATCTTGATTTCTTCCTACCACACTTAATGTGTTGGAAACATTTATCCTAGTACATAACATAACATACATGATTGAACCAATCTATGATGCCTCTGGAATCCTTTACATTTTATTTATTTCCTCATGTTTCTGTGGATACATTTTCCTTAAAATATAAATACAATGTGTCACTGGAAATAATCCCCTCTTGGATTATTCCATACTTAATCTCATTAGTATCTTGTCAATGTATGTACTTTTAATTAGGCTGAGCAACCTTTTGGATTTATCACGATGGATCTTGATCCCAAGAATATATGCTACCTCTCCCAAGTCCTTTATAAAGAATAATTTATTCAACCATGCCTTAACAGACCATAAGACTGGTATTTCATTTCCAATGAGTAATATGTTATTAATATATGCTATTAAGAAAATGAATACACTCCTACTAAACTATTTATAGAAACAAGGACCATAATCATTATTAACGAAACCAAATTCTATTATGGATTAATCAAAATGAAATTTCCATGACCTAGATGCTTTCTTGTAACATCCCAACCTTGGTTCCACAAGATGGTGCCCCAAGACAGTTAGCTACACGACTTCAGTTATGATTCCTTATATACTAGAGGCTACTAACTAGCAGTGAGTTTCTAATATGTAACATGGGGAGACTATACCCTATTATCAAAGTAGCACAATCTCAGAAATAAATATATAATACCCAAAAGATATTAAAAAAATACCAAGGTAATACCATAATAAATAATCATATAACATCACATAATGAATCCAAAATAGGAATAAATAAACATAAACCAATGTAGTATATATATCATGATATATATGTGTCAAGTGTCAAATTAAAAACCAAAATAAACACACATCAATAACTCCAAAGAAGGTCCCAACATCATGTACATTTCCCCCATCCATGATCTATCCCAACTCAACCATATAACATAGGGATATTTCACTTATCTAATCACACAAACATGAAGTCTATTTGGGTACTGAACATGTATCCCTAGTAGGGTGTGAGTAAAACTTTGTAGAACACCACCAATGATATATAAAAAAATATGCATTATATAAAAGTGTATGCAATTTTATAAAGAATAAAGTAAAAAAGGTAAAAAAATAATACCTTATTCGACCCATGATAGAGTCTAAACCATCCATCAAATGGACATCACATTTTATTTAAACATGGGTTTCCATTAATCATTAATTACAATTTCACATTCATATAATGATGGCCTAGAGAAGCAATCTTTCACCCCATGGGTATTTGGAGCAGCAGTCCCTATCTTAAAACTTAGTGATCACTTACAATAAAAACAGACACACACACACACACGCACACACACACACATATTGGGGGCCTAGAGTGGTAGTTTGGCACCCCATGGGTATTTGGAGTAGCAGTCCTTGTCCCACATCCCAGTCACAAAATATCACATCTCATGGTCCCATATTCTCAACCCATTTATCAACCATTTCCATAATACATTATTTAACCAATTTAATAAATTCATTTATTAACCATGAATAATTTATAAATCATCATTTCAATCATTTCATCACACCACATGGGTTTCTATCAAGTTTGGTCTACAAATCAACTATGGGTCCATTGAGACCCATGAAGGGTTTCATAATCACATGGAAAATCAATCAATTAATTTAATTTAGAATACCATTTCTCAACATGGAAATTTCAATTGTACAGTTACATATACATAATTATAATCAAGACTCTTGGATTTGACAATTAGACCACCTACCTCGAGAGCATTGATGAATGTTCACCAAATCAAAATCCCCAATTTGTTGTTAGATGATCAAAATTACAATGGAATAGAAGATCTAGGACCAATACCAATGAGGGTCCGATCCTTCAACTAGTTCTTTGATTCACTAAGAAAGGGGTTCAAGGAGCCTTTGAATCCTCCTAGGAGCTAAAAAAAGCATTAGGTATTACAAAAAGGTCAGAATATTACATTTCTTTAATACATAAATGGATTTTTGAAACTTTAATATATTATTATCATCCTTTGAAGTCAAAAACCGTTTGGGCTATGTCATATTGAAATATTCTTGATGTTTATCATTAAGGAATTACTTTTTGACATCCATTTTTCAAATCTCATAGTCATGGTAAGCTATAATGGTAAGTAGAATTTTGATGGATTTCAGCATTATAACTGGTGAGAAGGTTTCGTCATAGTCAATACCTTGACACTGTTCAAACACTTTTGAAACCATTAATGACTTATAAGTAATGAATTTTCCTTCCATTTCCAGTTTCTTCTTGAATTCCCATTTGAAACAAATGGTCTTTACACCCAGTAGAGGTTCTACCAAAATACAGAATTAGTTTTGGTACATGGAATCTGTTTTAGAATTCATGGATTCTTTCCACTTGGTAAGATACGTTCCACATACTACTTCCTTATAGGTTAGATGATCATTATTATAAACTAATAATGATCCAAAATCCTCAGTAACTAGAAAAAATACCATTTTTGTTCTCTAACATCTCTTTTAATCCTATATATTACTTGTGTCTCTAAAAAAACTTCTTCTTCCATGGGGATTTTGGGAATCTGTTCCTATGTCAACTCTTGTGTTCCTTGATCCTCATATTCATCAAAGTCTATATAACTCCCACTTTATCTTTTATAGATTTTCTCCCTCTAAAGTAATATGATGTGTATTTCCACTATTACCTTTTTTTTCTTAGGGTTCATATAGGTAATATACCTTTGTTTCATTGGGGTATCCTATAAAGGTATAATTTGTGCATCTAGGTTGATGTTTATTACCCTAAGAGGCCTTAAAAAAATATTCACAACCCCACACATATAAGTTTGAAAACATAGGTTTATTTCCATTACATAAATGGTATGCTATACCATTTTCAACTTTAGTTGGCAGTTGGTTTAATATTTATTCTGTAGTTTGTAATGTATATCCCCAAAAGGACAATGGAATAATTACATGACTCATCATTGACCTCACAATTTCTAAAAAGGTGTGGTTCCTCCTTTCACTAAAACCATTCCACTGAGGTGTATAAGGAGGAGTGAGTTGAGAAAGGATCCTAAACTCCCATAAGTAATCAATGAAGTATTAATTAAGATATTCTCCACCATGGTCTGAGCAAAGTTTCTTAATATTATTACCAATTTGGTTCTCAAATTCATTCCTATATTACATGAATTTATCAAAGGAATCTTACTTATACCTCATTTATTATACATATACATATCTACTAAAATCATAAATAAACATTATAAAGTATGAATACCCACCCCTTTCCTAAATAGGAAATAGTCCACACACATATGTATGAACAAATTCTATAAGATCTTTGTCCCTTTGACCTTTTACACTAAACGGGGTTTTGATAATTTTTCCTTGTAACATACATGACATATACCAAGTGGTTTTATTTCAAAAGAATCTAAATATCCATCTTGGTATAATTTAGTCAATCACTTTTTTTTGCATGAACTAGCTAGTGATTCCATAGTTGGGTGTATTATAAGTCATGTCAACTAACTTCATTATAGATTTACATTTCTTATTTCATGTAATACAAGAAATAAAGATTGTTATTTAAATGTGACTTACCATATTAAATGATATATTTATAAAATAAGAAAAATTTATTCCAAAATTTAAAAATAAATCCATCCGTATTAATTCTAGATATGAAAATAATGTTTTTAGTAATAGATGAAATATAATAAAACCCTTCAAAACTAAGATAATTTCGGTCGATAACATGAGGTGGTAGTCCCCAATAGTTACAACAAATTTTTTCTCTCCATTAACTACTCATAGATCTATCTATCCTCAGTCAATTTTACTAAATCTACTTGGTTTCTATATTTTAATACATATGTGAGCACCATAAGATATATCTAATACCTAATTTATAGAAATAGATAAATTTCACTTGATAAAAATTAAATTGAATATTCCCCTTGATTCTTTGGTTGGGTGTAGTTTTTCTTCCAGTGGCCCTTCTTGTCACATGAAAAATGAACAACATTCTTCTCCCTTGATTTACTATTGATCATCCTCTTTTTGGAAGAGAGTGAAGAATCTTTGGGCTTCAAGCTTTTCACTTCCCCTTTCTATTTGTTCACCATAAGTATAAAAGGATTTTGTGATTTTTCTCTTTATCTACTTAGAGAAAAATAGTGAGAAGATATGGAAAAGAATTCTCAATGTAGTTCATATTGAAATTTACAACAAATATGGATAACCTATGAGGGAGTGATTCCATAATGAGATTGATGACCATTTATTTGGGGAGTTTAAACTCTAGAAACTATAGGATCTCAATGAAGCCAATGAAATTGAATATGTGAGGCCTAACTGGGAAACCCTCTCCAAGATTTCTCTAAAATATTACCTTATAAATCTCAAAACATCCCTATCTATCTCTCTCATAGTAAAGACCACTAAGGTTCTCAAACATGATATACACTTCCATGCTTTCACGAGACTTCATGAGTTCACTAGACATAGATGAAAATATCAAACATTTAATGCCAACTATGTCACTAAATTGTTTTTCATAGATAATAAAATCTTCATCACTCACTTCCTCGGTAGGAGGATCAGACATTTGGGATTCTGGAACATAATATTTTCGTTCATGGTGTAGAAAAACTAGAAGGTTTCGAAACCACTCAGAGAAGTTAATTTTAGTGATGAGGTTTTATTTCTCCAATATTGATTGTAGGGATATTGTAGACGATAAGATTTGGATTTTATTCTTCAAATAAGGGTTATATTATTATTATTACCTTTTCTTGATTACAAATAATGTGAGAAATAATAAATTAATTGATCTTTATTAAATCACCCACTATTTTATCAAGTCCCAATACCTCTCACCATTGAACTCATAATTTAAAGTTTTTAAGACATTATAGTGTCAAGGATCCATATTCCCCTTTCCACCACCCCAATGAGGGTTGGTCAAGCTACTTGAAAGTATTTAGGTAGGAAGGTATTTTTCAACTATGGACTTGCATCTCTTTGATCAATTGAGTGAACTCCCCTATCTTGAAATCCTAAATTGGATTTCCTCATAACTTTCCTCCAAGTTACATCAAGTCTTGTGAGAGCAACTTATCATGATGTAAGATGGTTAATTCAACCCATATCCTTTATAATAACTCCATGTTAAAAGTAATTGTCCCAATAGGTGTTGGTTAAATACTTTGTTTCAATGATTTCATTCCTAATCAAGTAATCGAAGGACAATTCTAACTTAATATTCAACTAATTGATTTTAATTTATTATGAATAAATTTTATCTTTTTTTATCCTTTATAAGTCTTATTAATATTGAGTTTATTAATTAATTAGTTAACCATGTTGGATAAAACATTTACCCATAATCTATTTATTTAAATTTCCATCTTTTCATATCAATTCATTTATTTACGTGATCACAGTCTTATATCCATAAAATAAATAATTACATAGAAATAAATAAATAAATAAATAAATAATACATTATGAGATTTATATAATGGTTCATTTAATGAGAGATCATTAAATAAACCTATGATCTAAGGGAAATGACTCATGTTTCTGGTCTTGGCATGAGTTACAACATTTCACCTATCCACCTATGTAATGCTTGGGTTGGAATCATTATGGTTTCATCTTGAAACACATACATGCACATTGGGAAACTCCATTAGTTACAAGTATTTATAACTCACACGTAGGTGAGGGGAACCAAAGGATTGGTTAAATGGAGATTACATAAATATCCTTTTAAATGAAAGTCTTAAAAAATAATGGAGGGAGGAAAGAATCACATGCCATAATATTTAATTTAATAATAAAAAATTGAAAACCCATGAAATAAATTAAATTAAAACATAAAACACCTACATAAGTCTTGGTCAAGCTCACGAACGGTCACACATGCAACATATATGAAAAAATAAATGTCTAAAATTCATTTCTTATTCATTATTTTTTTATTATGATAAACATGCTCACATTAATTAATTAATTAATTACATTTCATATTATTAACCATGGGGATCCTCTTGGAGAAAACCATTATAAAGGAATTAATGGAAAATAAACAGTAGAACCAATAGTTGTAGATTCATTACAATAAATTAATTAATCATTTAAAATTATTTTAAACCCGTATTAAATTTTTAAACACTGAAAGTTCCAATAAAAACAATAAGGTTTTAATGCTGAAATTTTCAATTTAATGTAATTTAATTCTTAATGTAATTGGGAGACTAAATGATGTATACTATCTAGCTATATTCCATGTACCTATATTACCATGTATACAAATCACACACCTAAGACTTTGGTGTATTCAATTAGCTAAACTACATGGCATGTACATGCCCACTACATAATGTGTATCCGTTTTCGGTGTGACTGAGACACTCGCCTAGTTCTTCGGCTTGTATCTCGATGGGATCACATGACATGTATATTCCATATACACTCCATGTTGTCTAAATGTCGCATACCCATGCAACTTTCCAAAAGACTCGTCATGTTATCAAGAAAGAGACTACATGAAGTGTGCTACTATCTACACACCCTGTATCTTTAATGACATTTTCATGATATCTCAATGTGTATGTTGGATGTAGGAATTAAGGAACTACACATTGTTTACACTGAATACATGTTGTGTATATCATAAATTCTCCAAGTTTTCAGTCTCATGTGGTTTCATCATGTATAATGACCATATGAATTATACAATTTACGTTGCTAACTCATGTAGACTACATGACATGTACATCATATACACACCGTGTAATCCAATAATAGTGTGCCATGTTTTATGGTCAAAACATGACATAAACCACATGTAATAATTCCATGTCATTCCATGTATCCCGCAACATGGTTTGGTGCAGCATACTAGGGTATACGATGTATACTTCGACTACATGTCGTGTAACCCTGTCTTACTAGTAAAAAATTAATAGTTTCCAATGGAATCTCTAGTCATTATTCTACATCACTTGTTGGTTTTGGATGTAGTGGAAGCATGTGGTGGTGGACAATATATTAAATTTTCTTTTAATATAGAGTTTATTGAAACCCCTAATGAGGATCTTTCCCATCAAATTTATAATTAATTTATTTAATATCAAAAGAAATTAATACCTAATATGAGGATTATTTTTTGATGTATATGTCAATTGTCTGAAAATACCCTTTCAATTTTCATTATTTTTATTATGAGGATCTAAGGATGGAATCCCTCTAGCGATGATCCATAGGTTCTCCTTTTATCTTTGAGTAATGTCAATCGATCTCTGAGTGCAAGCGTGGTGAAGAAATTGTCTTGTGTAATTCTTATTGATCACTTATCCTTCGGTCTTGAAGGAATATCTCTTTAATTTATCATTATTAAGAGGGATATAGAAGGAGGAGTCAAGATATAATTTTGTGTGTACAACAATTCTCTATTTTTGATTGCACACCCTATACAATAGACATAACCGTTTATATATAGAGCTAGTGTTTAGGTTAAAATATTTATTTAATCGAATTCAAGACCTTAAATAATCTTATAACCTTTAATAAACCCCATTCCACATAATAATAATAATAATAATAATAATAAATTATTATTATTTTGTGGTGCGCGCCAACTTGTGCAATAACAAATATTATTTAACCGACTTGTTAATTAAAAATTTTAACCAGACATGATCTTGGACCATTCTAACTCTAGAATTTATTGAACACCTGAATAAATATTTAATTTAAATTTTTTATTCATCAATAAATATTTTTTATTGATTAAAAATGAAGAAAATTATCCCTCCATCTTGAGAATAATATTTATTCAATTAATTAAATTCAAATATAATTAAATCAAGATCATTGGAAACACTTACTATGTGATTGTCTAGGATTATTTCCCATTTTCATTTGGCAGTCTTGCCTAAATTCCAAGGTTACTTTTAGTAATGAGTCAAGGAACACAAGAGAATAAACTTAATGTCATAATGATGACAACCTCATACAAACACTCACTTTGTAATATAATCTCTTTGTCACAATATCTCACAAAGAAGGTTGCACATCCATGTCACCATCCCATATAATGGATATGTTTTTCTTTGTATATCTGAAATAAACACATCATTACACTATGAACATGAAATTTAGGGTGATGGCAATATTTCAATTAAAGGGATGAGATATCAGATTTTATAAAGACGGAAGGGACAAATTCTTTCTCGACCTATCTATTAATGACATGTAAATCCTAACACACCCAACATTACCCTACATCACCATGAACATATGTCGTCATGGTTTTCAACAAAAATTCTAATTTCACTAGTCATGTCATTCATTAATGATAATATTAAATTCGATAGACCATTACACATGGTCGTATAAAGGAATATACGATGACACAAAAACATACAGAATTCCTATTGGAGGGTATGTTATCATAATCTATCATCTTGGATATTACCAAGTAAAAAAACACAAGAATATTCCCCATCCAATTATGATTACTCACACCTGACAGTCTATATACTATATGTCCCATCATAGTATGTTATTTGACTACAAAACTATATTTAAGAATACCGTCATAGCACTTAGAGGTTCTCTTCATAGTGGGTAACTACTATGACCTTTTAAATGCATCATATACTATAGGAAATTATTATATTATAGTCATGAAGAATAATGAAAAATATGTAATAATATGTTTTATTAATATTCAATATATCAAATATACATGTAATTAAAGTATAAAAATTTGGTCCTAGGACACCAAATCCAACAGTAATAATGAAATATTATTAATGAATGGGTGATAAGATGTTATAAAAAGATCATATATGATATTATAAATATTAATATGTTTTTATTATAAATTAATAACATTATTAAAACCATTATATTGGGGTTTAAAATGAATTAAACTAAAGGTAAATCTAAGGTAAGAGATTTCACCTCAAATTCCATTCCTTTGATACAAATTTGTTAATATACACCTATTCAGTTTTCTGTTATGTATATACTGACTATTTGATTTATTTAACCTAAATACATATTTATTCATGATGGTTAATGTTTCAGTTCAAGTTTATTCTTTCAATGGGTAAAAATTTGAGTGTTACCAAAGAGGTAAGAATCTATTTTACAATCTCATTTTATTTTGGGACTACTTTTACTCATGTTGATAGAATATTATCATTTATACTTCATAAGATCATACAATTTTCTTATCCACTTGATATTTTAGAAGTTTCAATATTCTATTTAAACTTTTCCTCTCTTTGGTACTTGAATCCAGAAAAGAAATGTTTTAAAAGAAAATTTATTTTATTTATCTTTAAACCAGAATATATTTTTCATCCATGTCTATATTTTTCAAAATTATTTAAGAAAAGTCCTTTTAATCATTTAATTTATTTATCAAGTAAATTTTAATAATTTTTGGACTTTAAAAAAGTGTTTTAATGGAATATCTATATTATATTTCCAATGTTACATTTTTTAAAAAAAGTCAAAAGGAATATCTTTTATAATGTATACGACGATAAAATATCTCATTACCATCATTATTGTTTTATAAAATGCATTTTATTATATATTTTTTAAATAGTTTTACAATGAAAACCATCTTATGAGATAATATTATAATATTTCACTACCATTCCCTTTATTCTTTGAAAATACATGAATTTATCTCAAAATATTTATTATATCTCATTGATTTTGTGATTTTTAAATTTATCTTGAGACAATCACCTTCTTTTGTTCATTTCTTTCATTGTAAATTAAATTTATCTTAAATATCCACATTATTTGTATAGTTGATATGATTATTTCCTAAACTATATTCCATTTATACATACAATGTTTAATTTGAAAGTTATTTGATTGACCATGGAAATATTGATAAATTTGTATCCTTTACTCATTATGGATACTTGTTAATAAGGAATATTGATTCATGAATTAAATAAATATTTCAAAATGTGAGGAATTATTTGGACATGTATGTGATGGGTGGGTCCCAAAATTATATAGCCCCTCGATGCATGTAAAATTCTAATGAGACAAACCAGTTAGACAAATTAAATGGGTTTCTACCCATAATTTTAAAATGACTTGGTGAAAGGTCTTGATGGTATAGATATCATGATTTATGATACGATGACATATAAAATTAAGAATTTCCATCATTGATAATTTAATTATTATTATCCATGATATTATTTAATTGATATTATACATAGATGAATTTTATACTCATGGTATGATTAAATGGAATGTGTGTTCAATTATTTACCTAAAAATATTTATTATAACTTATCTACTTATTATATCCATGTTATTTATTAAATTAAATGCGCGTTTATTTAATTAAATTTTTATATTGATCATTCCTTATTGATTCGTGATAGCTTATATTGTATTTAACCCTTACAGAGAATTTTAGGTCACCCTTATTTCATTTTCTTTCTATAGGATATGAAGAATAATTATTTTTATTGAGTTCAAGGATGTTGAATGTTTTCCATTACTATGTTTTATATTATATCCCAATGTAAATTGGGTATCATATGTGTATATGTCTCTCCAAGACTACAAAACTGATCGGTCCTTTGAGATTTTTCATATTGTATATATGCCAATGTAATAAAGTAGTCACCAGATCTGGGTTATGAGAGTTGGGGTTATTACACCATATCACGTCCACTTGTCCAATGATAAGAGTTTTATTAATTTTAATGATTTTAATAAAATTTTATTTAACAAAATAGACCATAAAATTTATTTTAGGTTTAATTAAAAAAATTTGACATTAATGACAATAAGATAGAAATGGAATTCAAATATAAACTTTTAACACACCTCTAAAATGTTATATTTATCTGAAAATTTACCTATACATAATAATTCATCCAAATTAGAATAATTTAAATATTTTTAAAATCATTTATTTCATTTTTTATTACTTGAATAAGTACTATATCGACATTGCATAAGAATTTATGGAAATTATTCCATAAATAAAAATAAAAAATATATTAATATTAAAAAAAATTATTAATATTTCAAATAACCATTTATAACTGAGTAGAAACATTTTTTATACCTATTATAAAACATTAGATATATTAAAATAAATAGAGTGATATTTCATATTTATTCATTATATAAAATTATATTAAGGTAATTGTGAAAGTAAAGTGGAAAGAAATTTAAAAATAATTGAATAGATTATCATTAGGGTCTAATAAAAACCTATCCAATAAAATAAAGGTATTCATTTTTTAGATTTCATGGCCTTATCCCATAGTTTTAACTTGTATTTATTGGTTTTACCCTTACCAAGGTGACAAATATTTACCATGGTTACTATTTTAATGACCAAATATAAAAGGGACTATCTACCAAATTTGAACCCCATGATTCAAAATATGGAATTATTTTTTTCAGGATTTAATTTATATAAGTTTCATAAATTAATTTTAGTATAAATGTGTAAAATATAAAGAAAAACAATTTTTTTGAAAAGTTTTCTTTGAGGACAAAAAATGAACCTAAGAAAAAATAAAGTATTATGTTGATTATTAGGTAATTAATTGGAAAATATCTAATTAAATAATACTTATGATACTTTATGATAAAATTAAAAACACAATGGTAATTTTAAATTACTTTATTTTCTTAAAAGAAATGACTATTTAATAAAAATCATCATTTTTCACTATTTACTTAAAACAAATATTTTGGGAAAAATCCCAATAATTCATACTAATATAATATATAAATTATTATTTAAAAAATTATATTCATTAACTAAAATACAATTTCTAATAAATATTAGAAAATAATTATAATTTTCACTCACAAAAACTAATAAAATCCATTTTTTAAAGAAAAAATATTTGTGATGTATAAAATCACATTACTGAAAATTGGAAATTTTATTTATTATGGATTAATAAATAAATTTTCATTATAAAAATATTTATAAATATTTTTCATAATTTGGTTATTCTTATTCATATTTTTAATTTAATGTATAATTTCTAATGGTGTGATGATAATATTTTTATAGTATATCACAACTCACTTAAACCTTGGAATTGTTTGTTAAGAAAGAAATAAAGTGTAGTATTATTTTAATCTAAGTTTTAAAGGTGTTATATTTTGTCCACGTAAAATGAATTTTTATCTAATAAATTTTAATTTAGTAATTAATGGTTCAATAATTTAAAATAACACTATTGAAAACCCATGATGTATAATGGGATAATAAAACTTCCTTTGAAAATGGAAAGTGGGTAACATAATGGTTAACTAAAGTAACACATAATCAGGTTTTTTAGATAAGGACTTAGAGGAGAAAAATAATTTCCTAGGAATAATAGAGAGTTATATAGAACATGATCATGAGAAATTTAATGACCATAAATCCATAAATTAGTGATAGATAAAGATGACCATTATTTAATCAGAAATTAATGAAAAGGAAAAAATTTTAATTTGAAAATTATTTTCTTATAGTTTTAGGATTCTTTTACTATCATGATAGAGTGAAAAATAAAATATACTTACATGATTTCTTTCCATTTCACAAGCACAATTTCTTCATTTGGGTTTTCTTCGATCAATTTACACTTCTATATCATCTCATACTCCAAAAAATGAATATTCAATATGAATTTATTTCATGCCTAAGGCACCAAATCTATCTTTTAATATAAGATCTAAAAAATAATTCCTCCTATATTTATATATTTAAGAACATTATTATTTTTAAATGTTATCAAATATGAATCAATATTCATACATAAATATCCAAAGTCTCCATAAGAACACCCAAAGATATCTTAATCATAAAACTCATAAAAATATGAATAACCAATATTTAACCAAAAGATTAAAATAATTTGAAAACATATTATTCCATGATAAACTTAAAAAAATTTCCCTAAATAATATTTATCACTCATAAGGCCATATACCAAAAATTTATATACCCTAATCATATACTCTCTAAGATATGTAAATTGTTTCCATAAATATAATGAATCACCAAACAACCATAATAAAATCACATGTTATTATAAAACATTTACACTGTAAAAAATATCCAATTTACTTTATCAATATCAATAATCTCTTTATCCCAACTAAACATTTTTATCTAAACATCAAACACATATTAAGTTTTATCTATCCCTCATTCAAGTGTTATCTAAAAACACAACCTTACCACAAAATCACTTTTCTATGTTATCAATACCATTCAATATATTCTCGAAAATACTTAATGAAAAACTACTGCATAATAATCCATAAATGTTTCATGATACTTATAACAATAATATCATTGATAAAACACTTATATGACATAATTATTTAATTCTAATACATAAAAAATAAGCAATTACACTTTAATTATGGTCTCAAAATGGACCCTTATTTGGTATCTGAGTTATCCATAGGATTAGGGAATTGACTTTAATAATATCCAAGTTCCCCACATATATGAAATTTAAATATAAATGGTACCTTAAGATGAACGTCATTTATCTCTATTGAACTCTTCACTTTTCCTAAGAAATTACTTACTATATTCCCTTCTTTTCCACACAAAATAAATCTTCTCATTCCTTTGAGTCATTTCCTTAGGCACTTATTCCAATATACATAATATGTAGAAAGATTAATATTTTTACATATATGGTCATTTTCATCGAAACTCCATTTAAAATCCATTTTTTATTATTAGGTGTGTTAGTAAACTCACCCAATATGGGGTTGTTAATCATTTAATGAGATTTATGAGTATTTATATTAACATGATTTTTCATTAAAGCTCATGTTTCATTTAGTTCCCCAAGAGGAAAATAATTTCATTATTGATCACATTAATCATTAACATAAATCATACTATTTTTGGCCATTGACTAAATTTTTTATAGAGTGAGAAACAATTATAATAGTGAGAAATCATATAACTATGATAAATTATTTATATAATATCTAAATCTGGACACCTTATTATCAACCTATGACAACTTAGTTTTATCCTAGTCCATTCATGGTCATTATATATTCAAATCCTCTATAATGGTTCATAAATTAAATCTAAACTAACCCATTTATATCCACCCAATGTGTCTAGATAGTTTTCTAATATTAGGCCCACTCATCGTGCGCCAGTGATGATTTAGGTAATACCCAGTCCACCCCTTTTAGAGTTGTTACCCCTAGGTGTATCTGTGTCACAACTAAAACCACATGCTAGTATCTAGTGAGGGAATTTTTTTTAGGATAACCATACAATACTTAATTTACTAAAATGTTATAATGTTATACTATACTTAGACACATACCTATATTTTTCACCAATTTTCTCTAATCCTAATATCCAAAAATAATTAAACATTTCCATGATACCAACAGAGGTGATACAAGCATAACTTATATAAATATTTCATCATTTTAGAGGAATATAAAATACATAAAAAAATTATACATGCTTTAGAACCATAATGGTTTAGTTTCATTGAAGAGTATATAAATAAATAAATTTTTTCATAAAGGATATTTAACATCTCACACAATTTTTTTTCATATTAGTACCCTTGTAGACATATCATACTTTGAACCTTCCTATAAAACCCAGATAAGGAAAACATAAGAAAGGGTGAAATCAAAAATTTAGTATTGTTAAATATATAGGATATAAATCAATGATAATATTTGTTAAGAATAGTATAATAATAGGATCATACCATAAAAAATTCATACCCAATCAATTAAATATATATTATCATGAGTCATGGAATAAGGCTTTATTACAACAAAATTCAAAAGTCATAATAGTGTAGAATCAAGAATAACAACCATGAGCCATGGGATCATATCATAAAAATAATAATGTGAAAAAAACATATGATTATAACATTATAAACAATATTAAATAGTAATTGGTTCACTCATTAATTTAAGGGCATGAAATTAGGTCCTCATATAAAGTTATTGACATGAAACGAGGCCCACATATAAGATTCCAATATGAAATTAGGTCCCAAAATAATGACATGAGCATGAAATTAGGTTCATGCATAACCTATTTATCTTATCAGTTATCCATATTTACCCAATTCATTGGAGGGATATAATGGAACTACCCATCAAATAACCAGAATTTATAAATGTTCCACATGCTCATAAAAATATTTATCATTTTATCATAGTATTTAACATGTAAAAGAAATAAGTTTTAAAAATATTTAATCTTAAATTAGTTAAACTACAGAAAATTAATAAAATTTATATAATCATACATAAATATTTTCATAAAAAAAGCATTGAGAAAAAATAAGTGTATGGTATCACTAGATCATATCACCAGGGAAACATAAGTAACATTAATGGATTTCATAATAGTTGATAAATTCATTTAAAACATTATAGTAATATTTCATGAGGATAATACCATTTCCATTTTCAAATAAATTATTTAAAATCCCAAGAAATTCTAATATATTAAGGAAAAACTTTTCCTATCAAATAAATAAGGAATCTTGTAATGAAATATTCAAAATAATGAGTAATAATGACAACAATAATAACCATTCATGCTGTATATGTCAAAAAAATATATTATATTATATCCTTTGGTGGAAAGTACCTCATTTAGAAGATAAAAAAATATTATTTTTAAACCTTTTTTTAGAAAGTAAAATATGGGATAAAATGAATTTATTTAATCATTATAGAACTTTAAAAAAATTCTTGAAAACAATTTAAAGAAAATATAGGCATAGTAAAAAATATTACCAAATGATGTGGTTCTACTTTTACATAGTTTTGCCACATATTTTTACTTAATTTTTAATGATTTAATTAATTATTTATGCACTTTTTACTAAATAAATGTAGTTTTGTATTTTTATAATTAAATTTGTTAATTAATCAATTTTTATAATTAATTATTTATTTCTAGTCTTGAAAATAATAATTTTAATTTTGATTTTATTTTATAGTTTAATTATTTATCAATTAGTTTTGTTAAGTAAAATTTGTTTGACTTTTTAATAAATTAACATCTGTTTTAAAAAATTATTTAATCATCATATTTCTATTTATCTAATATAATATTTATTTAAATTTTGTTTCATTTAAATATATTAACTTCCTTAATTAATATGTTTAATCATCCTCATAACTAATTAAGTTAAGAATTTTAGTTTAAATTAAATGAAATAGTGCAATTTTAACTTTATGTATTCATATAGTTATTAAATTAATTAATTTAGAGTTTTAAAACATTAACTATTTAATCCTAAGTATGAAGTATTAATTTTGGTGTGTCACTGTTAGTTCTTTATTTTTATAAAAAAGTCACCAATGTTGTTGCGTATCGGTACCAGTCACTTATTAAATATTGGTAACCTTTTATTATCTCTATCGGTGACCTTTTCTATTTTATGGCCATCAGTGACCTTTTTTTATATTTCCTTTTTAACTATCGGTAGCCTTTATTGTTTTTATACTAACAGTGATCTTTTATTAAGTGCAACGGTAACCATCTATTTTTTTTTCTATCAGTGACCTTTAATTTATAAGTATCGGTAACTCTAACCATAGGCTACTGATGTAGCCTATCAATGACCTTTTATCTTTTATTTTTTGTACTATCGGTAACCATTTCTATTTAAAGCTAACAGTGATATTTTATCACCAACATAGTTTTTTTTAATTTTAAACTAACAGTAATATTTTTTTTCTTAACTATAAGTAGCCTTATAACTATCGGTAACCTCGGTTACACCACTTCCCCTCACTTATTTCTCAACTATCAGTAAACTGCCCTGCACCTCACCGTTAGTCACCCTTTTCTTCCACCATTTATCTACCATCGCATCACCCCTGCTTCTTCGGCATCATAACCCCTATTCCACAATAATATACCCGGTGCCACAGCTCGTTTATCCTCCCACTGGTCACACCATTTCCACTTTCATCCATTTATATTCTGTCCATCATCCTCCATCAAACCACTCTAGAAAGGAAAAAAATCAATACCGAAGCAATCAAACACTACAACAACAACCAGACTCAAACTGGAATTAAAATCTAGATCTAGGGATTTAGCCGAAGCCAGTTGCAGATCTTGGATTCGAGGATGTTTTTAGATACTACTTCGAAGAGAATCGAGATGATGTGAAACCGCTGCAATTTCAAGAAGGCTTCACCACTGTTGAAGTCTTCATCGCAAAACTGGGAGCCGTCATGCCTGAAGGATGTTGCACCGCCGCTGGACCTGCTGCTGCATAGAGGAGACCGATCTGCTGTCCGAATTTCACCATAGAGAGGAGAAGTCACCTTCTGCTGCTTGAGGGAGGGCCACACCACTGCCTCACATCTGATCTGGAGAGAATAGGCCGCCGCTAAGAAGTGGAGTTGAGGCCACCGTTGAAAGAAAAATAGGAGACCACGCCTGCTTGAGTCTGTCGTCGCAGTGGTTTCTAGCGGAATGAAGACCTCCCCCCTAGGGTTGCATCGTGATTGGGAGGAGATGGAATAAGTTTTTAAAAATAATAATAATTATAAATCTATAATAAACACTAAAATAAAAATAACCAATTTAAAATGTTAAATTTTAATAATTATAAACATACACTAAATATAAGATATTTAATAAAACATAGTTAATAATTTATATATCTTTAATGAAAATTTTAAAAAATAATAATTACTTAAAAATTGAATTTAAATTAATTATTAATTTAAATGTTCTTTATTAAATATTTAACAATAAAATATATTAAATAAAATATTAATAATTAATCTATAAATTTATTCTAAATAAATTAATCAATTGATTTAGGATTGTAAATAATTTTTAACTTTCAAAGTAATAATAAACTTAATGTTTATAATTTACATTAATAATGTTAAGTAATAAAAATCAATAACTTAATAACAATTTAATATTTAAATTATTAATTAATAAAACTTTTTATACTTAAATAATAATAAACGACTTTACTATTAACAAATTCGGTCAACTTATAATACTTAAATTGTTATAACTTAATTTTTATAATTAATTTACAACCATTTTAATAATTCATTTTAATTAATAATAATATAAGTTTTAAAATAAAGTTATAATAATATATTATCAATAATATTAATAAAATAACTAAAAAAATAAAATTATTTAAATATAATTAAAGACTTTATAATAAATTAATTACTTTAATAATTAATATTTAAATTGTTTTTTGTGAATGTTTTTAACTGTTTTGTTTGTTCCTTCCTACTTAGGTTCAAAGTAGAGTAAAAAACACACCCAAATACATCCAACTAACTCATCAGGAGTTAGTTACATGGGAAAATCTAGTGTAACGTGTGGTTCACGAAAAAATACACGTGTGTGATGCAAAAGAAAGGAACTAAAGTATGTTGGTGGAAACGAGACGGTGACATGAAGCTTATGAAAGTAATATTTAAGATAAAATCAAGAAGAAAAATATATAGAGGGAGTTGAAATGATGGAGGTTCGAGCAGAGGAAGATCAGAGGGTGAATCTAGAACCACTTCCTAGAGCTGGAGGAGTTTAGGAGGAGAGCATTGTCTCAGGAGTTTATCTTCCATCTTAATTCTAGTATTAGCACTCTGTTTAGTTTGTTACAAATTAATGAAATGATAATGAATATGTTTTCTAGTTAATTCATCAAGTTTAGGGATAAATTGAAGTTCTGCTGGTTATCTTTAAATTTTATTTTTCACTTTATCATACCGATGTATTCACTACTGATCGGCGAGATCAATACTGAATTCATTCAATTGCTTGTACCACTAGAAATTAATTTCAAAATTTCATAGTAAATTAGCGAGATTGATCATGTAAACATCTTTATAAATATAATAAGTTCAAAAGACTTCAGTACTTATGGTGAGTTCGTCCTGTTGTCATTTTCAAATAATGACTATCACATTTGATCCATGTTAGAGTGGTGAACTCTGAACTTGATAAACTTTTCAGACTTAACTCCAGGCAAGGGAAGTATGTCACTCTCTTTAAAAGGTGGTATAATGATACAATTTTTAAGTAAATTAGAATTCTTTTAAAACTAGTAGTATGGAGATTTTTCTCCAGGCATTACATTCTGGTAGTTCTCTTATCAACGTTCTATATTTTTGCTGTTTATTGCTTTCAATTTGTTTTTTTGTTTCATCTTAGTCTAGATCAAAAACTAAAAAAAGTTGTGTTACTTTACTGCATTATAAAAGCATAAAAAAATTAATAAAATATAAAAAATTAAAAAATAATAGAAAATCTACTCCATTGTTGACAACGATGGGGTCTTTTTGAAAATTTTTAGAAGAATAATGGTCAAAATTGCCTTCTCTATGGGTTCAAACCTACTTTCCACTTATACAGTAGTTAATAGGATTATAAATTTTAAACTTTGACCAACTTTAATGATGGTTTAGGTCAAGTTTTTTTCACCATTTCCGGGGAAGGCATGAGCCATTAAATTTCTAAAAAAAATTAAAATAATCACATATAAAAAAAAGAATTGAAAAGTTGAAAACTGTAAAAAAATGATTCATTTTCTGTTGAATTGATACTATTTTTTGTATTGTTGAGCTCCTGTTTAGTTCTACTTTTGTACTACTAAAATTGCTTATATACTTTGTATGAGAACAAGACACTCTACTGTTAGTCTTGATCCACTGAACTTAGAAATAAACAAAAATTTAACTGCTCTTAGAAAAAAGAAAAAGAAAATAGTAATGGAGAACATAGACAATAGGATTATTGAGCCTAAAAACTTCCAAAATCATCCAGAACTCTTAGAATAAAATGAAAGTCCTAAGATGAGGGAGTACTAACTTCCTCAAGGTTCAAGAAATCCATCGTCTATTAGACTTATTCATAGAGCAAGAAATTATGAACTTAAACAGTCACACATTTCATTTCTGCCTGCATTTAATGGGCTCTCTAATGAAGACTCTATAGCCTTTATTAGATATTTATATAATAATGTGAAAAAACTACCTCTTCTAGTACTCACAGAGAATGAGTTGAGAATGATATTCTTTCCCTTTTTCCTTAAGGGGAATGCTAGGAATTGGTTTCTGAGTCTAGATGAGAATATTTTTGAAAACTGGGATCAAGTGTACAATTATTTCATAATGAAATTTTATCCCCAAAGAATTAAAAGTGAACTTAGTACTTAGTTAACTAGTATTTATCAAGAGGATGGAGAATCTTTTCATGAAGCTTGGGATAGATTCAGGGATCTTCTTAGGCAATGTCCCCATCATCAACTCCCATCTCACCTTCTCATGGACACCTTCTATAAAGGGTTGTCTTCCTCTGGACAGAATCTAGTTGATTAGGCTGCTGGAGGTAATTACAATGATAAGAAAGATGAATAACTTAGACAAATTTTTAATAATCTTGCCCTGAACTCTCAATATAAAAATTCAAGAAGGAAAAGAGTCAATAGAAATGTTAATTCAAACACTAGTTCAATGAATGAAACTCAAGCCCAACTTGTTGAAATCAATAACAAATTGTAATCATTAATGATCTAGAACTCTAAACAAACTATTAACCAACTTGGTTGTCAAAACACCAACCAATATTTTAGGGTACAATGTGTCTAGTGTGGTATGTTTGGGCATACTGAAAACTTTTGTCCTAACTTTGATATGCCAGCCCAATAATAAGAGAATTAAAACTTTGTTAATTATGGTCCTAGAAATCCTCCTAAAGAAGATCCATTTTCAAACAATTATAATCAAGGCTATATGAACCATTAAAATCTATCCTAGAAATATCAAGGCTTAATTAAACAATCTACTTCCCCTAATTACTCTAACCAACAAAGACCAAACTTTCAAAATCAATAAAGGGGTGAGTCTTCAAATGCACAAGGAAATAATGGTGATCAAATGTCTTCTAAGCTTGATCTAATCTTGAATAAAATTAACTCTCAAGAGGAAAGATACATGACTCAACTAACCAAACATCAAAATAAATAAGAGTCAGATAAAATGAAATCTCATGTGAGAATGCAGAACATAGAAACACAACTTGGACAACATTCTAGATATTTTTATTCTAGGAAAAAAGGTAGACTTCCTAGAACTGAGATTAAACTTAGAGAGAATGACATGGATGTTGTAAATATAAGTGGGTTGAGTACTCAAACAGTTGTTGAAAAAGACCATGAAAATTTCCAAAATTAAAATCTCCTTGAATCTGGTAATAAAAATATACTCTGTTCACATGATGGAAATTCACAGAAAAGTCTTGAAAATGATCAAAATATGAATTTATCATCTGAATATAATTCTGAACATTTTTCTAAAAATCAAAATAATAAAGGAAAAGAAAAAGTTTAGGAATAGGTGAGGGATATACCTACAATTCTTAAAAAATTTTCCCCACCCACCCCTTTTCCTGAGAAGTTAAACCTCAAAGTAACACCAGAGCTGAACTTCTTTAGTTCCTTGGTATCCTTTTAAAAAATTCAAGTAAAAATTCCATTCATTCAAGCCTTAATTCAAATCCAATATTAATGAAATATATTAAGAAAATTGCTTCAAAAAGAAAGACCATAGAAGAATTTGCTACTTATAGCCTCACTAAAGAGTGCAGTGCTGTACTCCAAAAGAAAATCCCACCCAAACTGAAAGACCCAGGTTGTTTTTTCATTCAACATACCTTAGGAAATTTTGATCAGCTCAATTTTTTTTTGTGATTTAGGTTCTAGTATTAACATTCTCTCATAATCACTATTTTGATAGTTTAGGTTGGGTGATCTTCAACTCACCACATTAATACTGTAGTTAGATGATAGATCTTTCACTCATCCTGTGGGTAGGATAGATGACTTTCTAGTTGGGGGTAAGGAAGCTATTTCTGCCTGCAGACTTTTTACTCTTAGACATGAAGTGTGATCAAGAGGTGGACATAATCTTGGGTAGGCCCTTCTTGTCCATAGGTGGTGCTGTTATTGATATCTCTAAGGGTCATCTTATTTTTAAAATTGGAGAAAGAAAAGAAGAGTTCAACCATTTTAAAAATGTTAAAGGACCAAATTTTTCTGAAAACTTTTCAATGGTAGAGTCCTTAGAAGATTAGAGCTCAACTAAAAAATATGAAGAATCTTAAAATCAATCCTCAGCTAAATAAAATAATTTAGAAGTTGAAAATCTTGTTGAATTTTTATTAGAAGTTCAAAATTCTTCTCAAACACCAAATCTGGAAAATTTTCCAGAACTGGACAACTGTTCAGTTTCTATTGTAGAAGATTCCTCTGTTTCTAAACTTAGGAAATTTTTGAGTGAATTTGAGGGTGTTTCTTTTAACACCAACTTTTCTGAACACTTTGATGTTGTTGAGGGAGATTTTTTGAAACAACTTGATGATTCTGCTCTAATAAACTTGTTTAATTCTGATCTGGAAAGTCTGGACAGTATGTCATCCACTTAAGACAACAACACTATTAATTCAGAATCTGTTTAAGAAATTGAAAATATTTTATCATTCAATACTTTTTACAAGAGATATATTTTAGATCTTGGACCTCCAAAGCCTAAGAGTCTTCCTTCTAGTGTAGAACCACCAAATCTTGAATTGAAACCAATCCCTAATCATTTTAATTATTCATTTTTGGGTGAGAATTTCACATTGCCTGTCATAATTTCTACTGAACTGAATAAAAATCAATAGGTAAGATTGTTATGTTTGTTGAAAAAGTTTAAATCTTCCATAGGCTGGACCATAGCTAATATCAAGGGTATTAGTACCTCATTTTGTATGCATAAAATACTTATGGAGCCTGACCATAAGTCTAGGGTAGAGTGTCAAAGAAGATTGAATCCAAACATGAAATAAGTTGCGAGAGATGAAGTGATTAAGTTATTGGACACTAGAATAATATTTACCATTTTTTATAGTTCTTGGGTCAGCCCTGTCGAGGTTTTCCCTAAGAAGGGAGGTTTCACTGTAGTAAAAAATAAAAAAAATGAAGAAATATAAGTTAGGAAAGCCACAAAATGGAGAGTATGTATAGATTATATGAATATGAATGCAACCAATAGGAAGGATCATTTTCCAATTCCCTTCTTGGATCAAATGATTGAGAGGATTGCTGGAAATGAATTTTCCTGTTTCCTGGATGGGTATTCTGGTTACAACCGGATTCCTGTTGCTCTAGAGGATCAGGAAAATACCACTTTCACATGCCCATTTGGGATATTTGCCTACAGGAGAATTTCCTTTGGATTCTGTGAAGCTCCAACCACCTTTCAAAGGTGTATGATAGCTATTTTTTCAGACATGATTGAAAGAATAATTGATGTTTTCATGGATGACTTTTCCATTGTGGGAAGTACTTTCGACTCTTGTCTAAGAAATCTTGAATTAGTCTTAGAAAGATGCATTGAAACCAACCTTGTTCTTAATTAGAATAAGTGTCAATTCATGGTCACATAAGGTATAGTTCTTGGTCATAAGGTGTCCAGGAGAGGTTTGGAAGTTGATACTGCTAAGATTCATGTTATTCAAAAACTACCACCTCCTGAAAATGTTAAAGGTATTAGAAGTTTTCTAAGGTATGCAGATTTCTACCAGAGATTCATAAAAGAATTTTCTAAAATAACTAAGCCCTTGTGTTATTTTTTGGTTAAGTATACACCTTTCAATTTTGATGAAAACTGTTTGAAATCATTTAATCTGCTTAAAGAGAAACTCACTACATCACCCATTATCACTGTACCTGACTGGAAACTACCTTTTGAACTTATGTGTGATGCTAGTGATATGGATGTAGGTGACTTCCTTGGACAGAAAAGAGATAGGAAACTGCATGTGGTGTATTATTCTATTAGACTACTACTTGAGGCCCAAAATAATTACACCACCACTGAAAAAGAATTTCTAGCTGTTGTTTTTTGCTTTAGAAAAGTTTAGACAATATTTGTTAGGCTCAAAAGTCATTATTTTCACTAACCATTTAGCGTTAAAGTAATTTCTATCTAAGAATGAATCTAAACCTAGGCTGATTATATGGATTCTGTTGCTACATAAGATTGATTTAGAGATTATGGATAAGCAGGGAGTTGAAAATTTAGTTGCTGACTACCTATCTAGGCTTCCTCTTACTCAATCTGAAGATCTTAGAGAAATAAACTCTTCCTTTCCTGACGAAAAAATGATAACTGTTTCTATTAATAAATCTTCATACTTTGCATATTTTTCCAACTTCTTAGCAGTAGGTGTCTTTCCCAAAAATATGTCTAATAACCAAAGAAATAAATACATTTCTGAGCTTAAATACTATCTTTGGGATGATCCTATGATGTTTAGGAGATGTGCTGATGGTATCTTTAGGATATGTGTGCCTGAGGAAGAGATGCTGCTTGTTTTAGAGATTTGTCACTCCTTACCTTGGGGAGGTCACCATTGTAATGAAAGAACTACTCAAAAAGTCTTACAATCTAGTTTTTATTGGCCCACCCATTTTAAGGATTCTAGGAGCTATGTGGTTGGTTGTGGTAGATGTCAGAGATTAGACAATGTGGGTAGGAAGCAAGAGTTACCCCAAAAAGAAATTCTGGAAGAAGAGATTTTTGATGTCTGGGGTTTAGATTTTATGGGTCCATTTCCATCATCTCATGGTAATGAGTATATTCTTATTACTGTAGATTATGTGTCAAAATGGGCTGAGGCAGTGGCACTTCCCAACAATCAAGCCAACTCTGTAATAATTTTTTTTAAGAAGAATATCCTTTCTAGATTTGGAGTTCCCAAAGCCTTTATCACTGATAATGGAATACATTTTAAGAACATTACATTTAATTATTTGATGGGAAAATATGGTTTTGTTCATAAAACTGGTAGTCCTTATCATCTATTGTCCATTGGATAGGTGGAAATTTTAAATAGGGAACTGAAACAAATACTTGAAAAAACTGTGTCAAATTCTAGGAAAGACTGGCCTCTTAAATTGGATAAAGATTTATGGTCATATAGAACTACTTTCAAGTCTCCAATAGGTATGTCTCCTTATAGGCTGTTGTTTGGGAAATGTTTTCATTTACCTGTGGAGTTGCAACCAAAGTGTTATTGGGCAGTTAAGGCTATAAAATTTGATTTTAAGAGTGCTGGTGAGAGAAGATTACTTGAACTGAGTAAACTTGATGAGATTAGGAGAGAGAGTTATAATAATTCAAAGATTTATAAAGAGAGGACTAAAATATTTCATGATTCTATAATACAAACCAAAGAATTCAAACTGATACAGAAGGTCCTTATCTTTAACTCTATACTCAAACTCTTTCTTGGAAAACTTAAGTCAAAGTGGTCTGGAACTTTTACTGTAGTGAGAGTGCTTAAGAATGGAGCTGTTGAAATTGTAGGTGAAGAAAACAAACCCATATTAGTTAATGTTCAAAGAGTGAAACTTTATTTTTAGGGACAACCAAACGGCTTGGATGCCTTCACTGTGCATGAGAACTGATCTTGAATAACGTTGGGCTGAAGACTTTAAATCTTAGCACTACATGGGAGGAAACCCATGGTTCTTTTGTCTTTACTTTGTTTCAATTTTATCTTTCAATGTAATAATAAACTAAATGTTTATAATTTACATTAATAATGTTAAATAATAAAAATTAATAACTTAATAAGAATTTAACATTTAAATTACTAATTAATAAAACCTTTTATACTTAAATAATAATAAATGAATTTACTACTAACAAATTCAGTCAACTTATAATACATAAATTATTATAACTTAACTTTTGTAATTAAGTTACAACTATTTTAATAATTCATTTTAATTAATAATAATATAAGTTTTAAAATGAAGTTATAATAATCTATTATCAATATTATTAATCAAATAACTTAAAAAGTAAAATTATTTTAATATAATTAAAAACATTATAATAAATTAATTAATTTAATAATTAATATTTAATCTATTTTTTTCGGTATGTTTTTAATTGTTTTTTTGTTCCTTCCTATGTAGGTTCAAAGTAGAGTAAAAAACATGACAAAATACATCCAACTAACTCATCGGGAGTTAGTTACATGGGTAAATCTAGTGTGACGTGTGGTTCACGGAAAAATACACGTGTGTGATGCGAAAGAAAGGAACTGAAGTATGTTAGTGGAAACGAGATGGTGACATGAATCTTATGACAACAAGATTTAAGAGTAAAGAAAGCAAAAAAATATGTAGAGGGAGATGGAATGATGGAGGTCCGACCAGAGGAAGATCAAAGGGTGACTCTGGAACCACTTCTTAGAGTTGGAGGAGTTTAGGAGAAGAGCATCATCTCAGAAGTTTATTTTCTATATTAATTCTAGTATTATCACTATGTTTAGTTTGTTACAAATTTATGAAATAATAATTAATATGTTTTTTAGTTAATTAATCTAGTTCGGGGAGAAATTGAAGTTTATCGGGTTATCTCTAAATTTTCTTTTTCACTTTATCATACTGATGTATTCAGTACTGATCGGTGAGATCAATACTGAATTCATTCAATTTCTTGTACCACTAGAACTTAATTTCAAAATTTCATAGTCAATTGGAGAGATTGATCATGGAAACATCTTTCAAAAGATAATAAGTTCGAAAGGCTTCAGGAATTATGGTGAGTTTGTCCTATTTTCATTTTCCAAAAATGACTATCACAGTTGATCTCTGTTTGAGTGCCAAACTCTGAACTTGATCAACCTGTCAGACTTAAATCCCAGCGAGGGAAGTAAGTAACTCACTTTAAAAGGTGGTATACTACTACAATTTTTAAGTGAATTAGAATGCTATTAAAACCATAAGTATGGATATTGTTTCCCAGGAATTACATTCTGGTAGTTCTCTTATCAGCGTCCTATATTTTTGTTGTTTATTGCTTTCAATTTGTTTTCTGTTTCATCCTAGTCTAGATTAAAAACTA
This sequence comes from Viscum album, assembly GCA_963277665.1. Taxonomy (NCBI): domain Eukaryota; kingdom Viridiplantae; phylum Streptophyta; class Magnoliopsida; order Santalales; family Viscaceae; genus Viscum; species Viscum album. The sequence goes on along the minus strand of OY728161.1, from coordinate 1,588,450,209 downwards.
AAAAAAGTTGTGTTACTTTACTGCATTATAAAAGCATAAAAAAATTAAGAAAATATAAAGAAGTAAAAAATAAAATAAAATCTACTCCACCGTTAACAATGGTGGGGTATTTTTGAAAGTTTTTAGAAGAATAGTTGTCAAAATTGCCTTCTCTCTGGGTTCGTCCCTACTTGCCACTTATGCAATCGTTAGCAGGATTATAAATTTAAAACATTGACCAAATTGAACGATAGTTTATGTCACCAGCCAAAGAGTAAAGGGAATTACTAACTAAAAATTTCATGAATTACCAAAGGAGAAGAATATATATGGGGTTTAATGGATTATAATCATAAAATTTTCCTATACAAAAAATTATCATGGAAAATACCTAAAGAAAATAACATTATTCTATTAACCCTTACATTGAGTCTCGTCTTGATTCGTACGTGTTCAAACATACTATGTAATAAATATAGATTCATTATACATATATTACAGAACCATACTCACATTTATCATAATATATATAATTTACTTATAACATATTATCAACCATGTATTATAAATTCTTTACTAAAGTCAATGTTTTGAGTGATAACTACTTCATTTCTAATGCATGTATTGGTTCGACAGTCCCTATCCTTTTACTTTGATCATGGAACCAACATATCCATAATTTTACTCATGTAATGATTATTTTATGAAATTATTATAGTTATTTTTATATCTATTCATATAAAGTTATGATTAAAATTAATTAAATCACTTCTTGAAGACAATAGTCCATACTTACACACGAGTGATGTTTCTACCTTTTGATGGACGAAATTGAAGAAAAGTATACAATAATTCAGATTTACATAACTATAATAATATAAAAATATTATATATATTAAGTTAATACAACATTATAACCATCAATTTGAAGTAGGTATGAAAAAAATACATCACATTACAGATGTTGTAATCCACATGTACACATGATCGATGTTTCCTTTTCTTATAAAAAGGAAAGAAGGTGGATAATGGTTTTCCAATCATCAAAAAAAGAATTCAGTATATTTTATATAATGGTGAAATTATTTTATAATGGACACCATATATTTGGTGGAGGTGAAGAATAAATAAAATTGAAATTACTATGTTTGGAGTAATAAATCTTCATTGACAAATCCCCTTTGGATGACACCTTAATCCTTAAAATGATAGTATTTTGGAAAGAAAAGAATATCTAGGATGTGGTTAATGAATCTAGGATTCTATTAGGGTATGTATTTCATGATATACATGGAACTATCTTTCTAAATAAGTTAGAAGAGGCAGTTCCCTTTAAAAAGTGTACAAAGGCCCACCCTTGGAATTACCTAAAGAATTAAATTAATATAAATTAATTTTCATTTAAATGAGAAAAATAGATATATTTATATGTTAGGATATGGATGATCTGAAATAATCTCACAAAATAATACTTAGATAAGTTTAGGTGATGTTTTAACCCTTATCTATTTTTTTACCCTGGTTAACCTTTTTGACGATTACCGCAATATCTAAGTTTTTTACTCTTTAGGGGTAATGAAAATTACTATAATAGGAAAAGTGAACCATAAGTCGAAAATGGATTATATAATCGACACTATCCAATTAATTTGTGTAATGATTAGATTTTTATAAATTTTAATTCATTTAATAAATTATTAATTAACATAATAAAATAATAAAATCATTTTCAAGACTATTCACATAGGCTAACTTTAAATACAACAAAATAAAATTTAATTAGAATAATAACTTTTAAAACATCACTAAAATGAAATATTTATGTAAAAAATCTATATAATATAATAATTCATCCAAATTTTATTTATTTTAATATATTAAAAATAATTTATTTTAATTTTTATTACTTGAACAAGTATTATGTCGGCATTGTGTAAACATATAAGGTAATTATTCCATGACTAGAAATTAAAAATAAATTACAATGATAAAATAAATTCATTCATTTTTTAAATAAATATTTATAACTTAGCATAACCTATTTTAATCCCTTTTAAAAAATACTGTAGATATCTCTACAAAGATTATATCATTTTATATTTATTCATTACTTAAAATTATATTAAAGTAATTATCAAAGGAAATTGGTAAGTAATTTCCAAAAAATCAAATATAAGACACTTAAGGTAAAAAGGAACCTATCTAATGAAATAAATACACATTTTTTGGAGATTACTAGGCCTTAACATATATTTTAACCATGTTTTACCTATTTTACCTTTACAAAGGTGAAAAATGCATACCACTATTACTATTCATAATTACCTAAAGTAAACATGCATAGTCACCAAATTTAATCCTCTTTATTCAAAATATAGAATAATTTTTTCAAGATTCAATTTATAGAAGTGGTAGAAATGAATTTGAATATAAATGTGTAAAATAAAATGTAAATTAGTTTTTAGAAAAATTACTGTTAAGACTAAAAATAGACTTATACCAAAATCAGTTATAATGACGATTCCCATATAAATAATTAGACAATATATAAATAAATGAGAATTATTTTACTTTATGATCATATTAAACACATAATATGAATTTTAAATAATTTTTTTAATGAAAATAAATGACAGTTTTAAAAAAAATCCATATTTTTCAATCTTCACTGAAAAATAAATATTTTTAGAAGAATCCAAGAATTTAACCTGAGAAAATATTTATATTCTGATTTCATAAATTATATTAATTCTATAAAATAAAAATAAAAAATAAAGTTTTGAAAATAATTATAATATTCAATAAAAAATAAATAAAAACCATTTTTTGGAAGAAAACATATTTTTGAAGCATAAATTGACTATTGAAATTTGAGTACTTATTTATAATGTAATAATTGATAAATATACGTAATAAAAAACTTTACACATTTTTTTAATAATGTGGTTATTCCTATTCATACTACAAATTTAATGATTAATTTATAATGGTAAAATAATAATATTTTTATAGTTTATCACAAATCTCTTAGAGTTAAATGTTGTGTGTTATGAAAGTCATCAAGAAAAGTACTCTTTTAAATTAATTTTTTTGGGGTGTTTCATTATTTTCTTGATAATTAATGAAAAATTCATTAAACCAACATTCTTGTAAAAAATAATACGTGAATCCCATGGCATTTCACAAGGGATTATGAATCCACTTTATAGATAATCTTAGATTTGATTCTTCAAGTCTTGTAAGTAAAATAAGGAAATTCTATAAGAATTCTTTAAAATAGGAATTCCACTAGGTATGAGTTCACTTAAAAAATAAATTTCATGATTTGGATAAAGTCTAGTAATAATTTTAGATGATCATAGATTGATTTGAAAAATAAAATATAACTTCCCTTCCTCAAAAATTGATATGGGTTCTATATATAGAGATATACTATATGCAGAAAATCACATAAAATTATAATATTGGTAGAATAAAAATCTTTGTAGAATGTACATTAACAAAAATATAAATCAAATAAGAGATGTAGACTATAGATTCAATCATTATACATACCAAAATTTTCATTTATAATTTAATATATAACTGTTGAGGGGGTGATGTGATACTATTTAAAAATTATTCTCATAAAAATGAGTTTATAGAACCTAATTAATATAATAAATTTATAGTTCTAGAGTGAATGATCTATGTACATTTAACCAAATTATTCTTATGACCCGATTCAATAGTTATGACTTTTTATGCATTAATATTCATATTTTTTAAGAGTTTGATGACATAGATTGCCTTAACTAACCCATGGTTTAGTGTAATTGTTGGAATAATACTCATACTCCATTTAATTGAAGCATTGGAGTGTGGTTGGTTCATTTGGATGATCATTATTTTCACCAATATCTACTTATAATTCTAGTTCTCAATGATCTTCTCTTGCATACATGAACCAATTACATGTCCATGGGAGACAATTTCCCATATTCATTTTTAGAAATTTTATGAATAAAGGAATATTAATTTTATTTAATCCATGTATTTTATAATTTTAATCTCTATAGAAGTCCATTTCTCTCTTCTTATCACCAAAAACACGAGTATAATGAGAGTCTCCACCCATTATAGCACATCTAATGATTTCATCATATCTATTAAACTTTTTATAATCAATTTCATTTTTTTAAAACAATAATGAATCAATCATTTTTTATTTCAAATTCAATGATAAATCCATAGGTATTCCTTGCATGTCTATTAAAATTTTCCATATAGGTACCAATGTATTCATCACCCTTCTTCTTTAGTTCAAGGAATTACTTCTCCATATTAGTGTGAAGAGTTTCATAGAAGTTATCATTGAAAAATATCTCTATAAACTCTAAAGTTTTCATAGATTAAATTTTATTCTATGGCCACATATTATTTATTAGAGTCTATTATTGATCAAATTCTCCTTCTAAATGATACAAATATAAAATAACATAATTATGGTCTGATAAATGTATAATGGAAAACATCTTTCCAATAGAATCGACCCATTTCTATAAAATATGTTGATCAGTGGACCCACAAATGGAAGTTAGTTGGTTAATCATAATTATATCAACGATGAGTTTTTATTTCAATTATAAATTTTAAATATTAGAATGATTCATGTTAATATTCATATATTTAGAGTTTTTGGTAGTAATATACACATGATATTGCATCCTAACTTCTATTATATTTGGTTTCTCATTAGAACATTTATTGCATTGGTTATAAAATTCATCATTAGCATGATTATTCCTTGTTTTATCCATTCAATAAATACAGAAATAATATTATGAGTATCAATAATTAATATTTAATGTGAGAAATCAAATTATAATGAAACTTATTCTCAGTATATTCTAAATTATGAAATAGTTTTATCAATCTATGAAATTAGGTTCATCCTATATCACTTTGTATTATTGTAGGTTTTCATAGGTTCTATCCTCTAATTCCTCAAAACCTAATCACTAAAAATAATTAAATCCTTATTTGATAACAACTAAGGTGATCCAAGCATCACTTAAAAAATACTACATCTTTTTAGATTAATATTCAATATATCTCACAATAATAAATTCTTAATCACCATAAAGTGTTTTTTTCCTTTAGAGACTACATACATAATAAATTAATTTCATGAATGGTTGTCATTATCTCCCAAAAATTACATCTCACTTAGTATCCTTCTAAGTCATATCATACTCAAACAAATTCTTTATAACCTAGAGAGATGGAAACAAAACAAAGTATGCACTCAATTTATCTATAAGAGTAAACATGGGATTTATCATTTGATTATTATTACTGTTGAAAAGAAGATAAGAAAAAGAGTATGGTAACATGATCATAACCTATGGAAACATATTCAATAATTCATATAACATAAATCACGTGTCATGGAATGATTATTTTTCATAGTAAAAGTCATTATTTATAAGAGTTAAAAATAACCAACACTAAATCTTGAGCCATGAAAGAGTATCATAAGAAAAAGGCATTAGTTTTTAGAATAAATATAAGAATATGAATCCAATTTAAACATACCCACTAGTAAATTCGTCACATTATATTTTTGATATAACTGCCTATTTACTTTATTAGGATTGGGTTAACCACTCGTGTACACTCTTGGGCATTATCGAACCAACAATGTAGCCTCTTGGGATTGGGAAAATGACCCATATACCCTTGAATATCATGAGATATAAAAAATTACCTAATGAATTAGTGATATATAATGGAATCACCTATCAAATAATTATAAACCATAAATTTGTATTTTATAAGATCTTAAAAAACTCTTCATTTCATCATAACTTAATTAACACGTTGAAAAGAAATAGGTCAAAGGTTAAAATTATTAAAACATCATCATAATAAGAAATATAGATAAAGGAAGTGTCTGATATTATAATATCATACCACTACTAAATCAGAACAATCCATAAGGGATGTTAAAATAGATGAACAATACCTTTATAAAATCATTAAAAAGATGCTTTGAAAAACAAGAAGTTTTTTTTAATATTTTAAAAAATAAAAATTCCCATAATATGGGAATATGATTTTATTTGTAAAAACATATAAAATTTTAATTTAAGAGTCATTATTAATAAATTATATGATATTAGTAAAATACATTCATGTTTTAAATGTTTAAAAAACATTAAATGTGTATTTTTTTAAAGAAAGTCAAAAATGACTTCTTTAGAAAACAATAAGAATATTTATTTAAAATGTTTTTAAGTAAGTTCATTTGTTTATAAAAAATACCTTTACAAATAATTTAGAATAATATAAGAACATACATAATATTTTAATAATATGGATATGTTAGAGAAAGATTCCATACAAAAAAGGAGAATAAGGCCAACCTTTCTTATAAAA